>CM073762.1:34332889-35767055 GCA_037127475.1 Arma custos | reverse complement strand
AACAATACACCTCTTCTTAAAGCTTAATTTCAACACGTAGACTTTCCTTCTGTGTGGCATTAAGATTGAAAATGTGAGTGAATTAGTGAAACCGTTGTGTCATAAACAATTTATTGACGGGGTTTAAAAAAAAAAAAAATTTATTCTTATCCGAAAAATATTAAAATAGATTTATAAAGTTATTTTAAATATCTTTTTGACAAATAAACCTTAATCCTTTCGAGAAATAAAGGAGAAGAAGATATATTAGCCAAACTAATCAGTTTAGTTTATTAAATTAATTTTTTATTTTTAATGAGATGTTACATTTTAGGTCCGTAGGAGTTATAAAGAAAAGTGGAAAAAAGATAAAGTACTTTTCATAATTAAATTATTCAATCAACTCCTTTTTTATAAAGTAATTAGATAAAATAACGTCGAATTTGTTGATACAAGTATTTTATCGAAGGATGAGTTTACTTTTGGAAAATAAGTTAGCCCTGCCCTGAGGAAAAAGACCGATAATTTTTTGCTCCAAGTTTGCTCTCGCCTCGGAAGGGAAGCCTGGCGTTGATGGATGATTTTCTTTTTTCAATATATTTTTTCTTCACTTTTTTCTTTATTTTTTGTTATTCAAACACACCCGTAGCTTCACAATGACCCCAGTTTTAATAAATGTTGAAGGTATAATAGGAGGTTGAGACGAGAAGCAATTTCCCAGGTGGAGAGATTTTCATAAATAATGTAAATTAGAAGGTCCCATCTTGAGGATGAATTAAATTAAAGTTGATGGTCGGGATTTTCCGGAAGATTATAAGCACCTTTAGCTTCGAGTGATTAAGATCCATTCCTCGTGTTCTGCGTTAGTACGTGCATTATCCGCTCTCTTTATCCCTATTTTCCTTCATCATTTTTCTTTTCCCTGTGGTTAGTCGATTATTTTTTTTTTTTGTTTCCTTTATAGATATTTTCATACAAATTTATTTTCGATACGGTCCTATTTATCTCCTTTCAATAAAATGAAAAATGGTTATAACATTTCCAGAGTTTGCGCTTTCCCCCAGAAACTGATATTATCGAGGTGTTAATAATAAAAAATAAGGACTTGATTAAGCCTGAAGCTTTTTGAATATTACAAATATAATTAACTCAATATTGGCATTAGAAAAATTTGGTCATGAAAAAAAACCTAATTAAGTTTGTATTATATATATTTTTTGTCCTCGTTGACTATTTCTTTTAGACTATGTAGATTATTTCTTTGGCCGAGTCGTGTGGTCATCTTGCAGAAGCTTAGACTTACAGCTTGGATGGGTTCGACAAACCTAACATTCCTGGGAACCGTGATTTCCATTGTGCAGCGGCAGGTTGCCTATTGCCTATCTCCGACATATACTTGGGTTCAAGAAAACTATCAAATCGATATTGATCCAAGAATTGTAGCTGTTCGGGGCATAGGCGGATCCGGGGGAGGGGGGGGCTCGGCATTTTGTGTACTGTGGAGAATCCATTACACTACATACTTATAGACAAATCATGTGATGATAGTTGTTAAAATAACAGAAATAACATAAGTGAAACTATTGTTTAGATATTTTAATAAACCTTTCTATAAATACTACAAGTGTATTTCTAAGTTATTGTTGATTTTTGTTGCCCGTCTACCCGTTGTGTCCCCCCCCAGAAAAAATTCCTGGATCCGCCCTTGGCTCGATATCTCTTTCCCTGACTATATGAACTAGACCAGTCATTTATGGAACCTCCAGAAGGCTATTGGGCATTCTGGAAAACCACAACGCTGTACCCGATACATATACACCTATCTCCACTCCTACACCCAGGAGTTTCAATGTCAAAATAAATCTATATCTTTCTTACGAGTCGTCTATCGTTTGTTAAATCTCTGATTATTTTTTTCTAATTGCGCAGATCGATATAATAAAATTGATGATCTGCTTTAAAATAAAATCACATCTGCTTCCTGTGTGCCCGATCTGTGTACGAGCAAACCATTGTACATACTTCTATTGTCGTATACATTATTTTAATATGTAAATGTTTTTCGAGGATTCGTTCCAATAAAAACTATTAGTTTTAATCATAGATTTCGTTGTAAGCATATGATTAACGCAGTCAGTTTTTATTCGACAAAAAATATTTTTTTAAATGATTCTGGTACTACGAAAAAAGTACATTAAGAGAAACATAGAAAAAAGAAAAGTAAAAAATTTCAATTTCCTCGGTCTTGGGTTGTAGAAAACAAGTATTATCAACAAGTATCTCCCTTTCAGTTTGTGTACAAGTATATTTATAAGAGAGAATCCCTCGCTATTATCTCAGTGCCACTGTGTTGCTTTTCCGCTGAAAAGCGAAATTGAGTCGAGATAGGAGAGGGCTAAGCCAGCGGCGAAGTAACACATCAAGTCCCAAGTCCCCGGCTCGTTTTATCACTCGAGCTTGTCGGCGGCCGAAGAATAATCCGTCCTAGTGTTGGAGCAGTCGTCCGGAAAAGAGATTTGTCAGCGCTCTCTAAACTTGCGTTTGTACATTTCGCATTACTACATCACTTCTCTTTAATAATACAGGTCTTAATTTAGTCTGATTAATAAATACGATATCATATACTTGAAACTAGTAATAGTAATAAGGCTTAGTGAGCCCGAAGGCTCGCAGCCGATGCCACTAATCTCACACTTCCGTCACCGAACTACCCATACCCAAATCTGCCAGATGAATCTTAACGCAATCCTCCTACCTAAGACTTCATACTAGGTTGATATATTTTTTGTTTCATAAAGCTTACATACCCAAGTAATAAAACATTCGGAGTGAAAGTCAAATACTTTAAGGTTGCGCAAATTGTTTCTAATTTCAATTATATTCCAACATATTCGCATAGCAACCCTTTTTTCAGTGGCAGACGTTATTATCGGCGTTGATCACTAGTCTAAATTTGATAAATTTGAGTTTATTATTTATCTCCAAAGCCATGGTTAAAATTAATAATAAAAAAGTTCTGCTTGCTAAATTGGGGTACCGCTCATGATAGAATTGGTATATTTAAGGGCATTGTTTAATGTACATCCACGCATTGCTCCTTGCTCTCCTCTACCTCCTTGCCACAGAGGCAGTGCCCTCTATCATCCCCCCTAGGGCTGTTCCTGGTGGAGAAAGGCCCAGTTGGATCAAGAACTTGTACGAGCGAATATGTGTTCCGGCAACATGGAGTAGATACAGAAAGAGGGCCGGCAGAGCCGGGAGTATGAGGAGGCCGGTGACCAGTTGGAGGGCACGACACAGCCACGCAGATAAAACCATCAGTAAATTCCTAATATGTAATGTTCTATATAATTATTATAATATGTGTAAAGAAAAGGCCTTTCATTTTATATTTAAAGTAACATACAGTCCATTAACTTTTACCAGAAGCACCATATCCGTACCCAGAAGCACCACCTCAAACGTAAACATGGTCCTCCGATTTTCTATTTTAAACATGGTCCACCGGGCCTAGATAAATGCCAGTCTTTATTAATTTACGGATAAATGCAAGACATGTATGTAAAATACTTTGTAAAATTTACCCAGATAAATATCAGTTTTTATTATCCGTAAATGCCAAGTCAAATCAAAGTTTTCTTTGTATAATTTAATATATCATAGTACTTTTGTTTCATCAAAATATTTTTGGCCTGTATAATTTATAGCTATTCCTATTACCAGTAGCTTTCTTTCACTGTTTTCGCCTTTAGATGGGCTTTAAACTGTTTTTAAATCATATCAGTGTTGTTATCAAACTGTATCAGTGGGCATTAACTATTATCAGGAAACAACAGATCATTAGACTGAAGTTCACGTTTACCTATAAAATAAACAGTGTTTAGAAAGAATACTTATGCAAAATTTCAGAGTTTTCAGTATAACACACTCTGTACTGTGTTATTATAAAAAAGAAAAAAAATCTGGCTATCAAATTAGATTTCTAGTGTATGTTTTTTACATATGGGCTATTTTCATTTATATTATATTATATTTACAATTTCTATTAATTACCAAGGCCATTAATTAATTACTAAATGCCAATTATTGTAATGTAAATTAAAATCATGACCTCATAATTTAAATATTTTGAAGTTGAATATTATCAGCCACTTATATTTATAATCATATAAGTATTCACCACCATATCGCTTATATTAATTACCTATTGGTGAATAATCAAATTGATTGTTGATTATTTGATAAAATGAAAATCTTAACTTCACAACTCTGGTGATTTACAAATCAATTATTTCATGATTTCATGTATAGCTCTTTAAATAATTGTATCAAATCAATCAAACCAATCACTTTAGATCAAATAATTGTATTTTAATGTCCAGACAAATCAAGTAACAATAAATGAATCACGTAACTTGTATTCATCATATGATTAACATAATTAATTTTATAAACATTTATATTTCAGGAGTTAAACAATTATTAACAAACATTTAAATACTACACTAAATGCATTTCTATCATAATGTATCAAAATACAGCATTCCAGATAATTTGTCAGCAGAGCACATTGCACAGTCTGTTATCAACATGTAACCTACACATCGTAAGGTTCTATACTGCCTCCCCACTCCCAGGGCGCGAGGCCCAAAGAGGTTCCTATACACCTCTGCTCCTCTAACTTACGTTTAGAGTTGCGTAAACATGTCGTCACTCAAATAGTACGCCTGTTTACCTTCACCATCTTTCGGTGATCTCTTTCTCAATCTTTCTTTGTATATTTATGCCTGCTGTAAAATTATAAAAGGTTGATTTATATTTTTCCGCTACCTCCAACTCACGTTTAGAGTAGCATCATGACGTCACCCTATTTCACGTCATGTTCAACCTTCACCAGTCTCGATGTCTCCTTATCACTATATTTCTATAATATTTCTTTTATAAATCGTGATTCCTTTGTTGGATAAAATTGATTTCGTTTGTGAGCTGGTATTGCCATTTCTAGATGTCCCTCTTTGGTTGGCTGGTTTATCCGATTCCTCTCTTCTCTGTTGGCTCTCGTACTCCCAAATATCTATATTTATTTCATATAAATTATATTTATATATACATATATATTGTTTACTAATATATATTGTAAACAAACATTGTAATGCCTGACTCTTTACCAGACATTCAGACCTCTTGTCAGGTCTATGAGAGGAAACTACGCGGGCTAAAACGAAATATTTTAGGGATCACTAATGCCGGGAAAGACGCGCTCAGTGACTCGAGCAAGATTCCAATTTTCAAGGCCAAACTTGCTTGCGCCCAGGCTGATTGGGAACAATATCAAAGGGTATGGGATGAAAGAGATTCCATTCAGGTACACGTGGAACATCCCGGCTCTTGGCCTGATGAGACATGGTACGCGGACTACGATAGAGTGCGGGATGAACTCTGTGAGGCAGCAGCTATCCACATACAGCTGGACGAGAACCAGGCTCGCATAAAGCTCGAGATCACAGCGAATCAAAGTCGCTCCGATCCTACTTCAGTTGGCACATCTTTGGCTGAATTGCACCTGCCCAAAATCAACATACCGTCCTACTCGGGTGATCTGCGCCATTGGATCAGTTTTAAGGACACATTTATGTCGATGGTCCATAATGTTCCGACTCTTTCGAACATCAAAAAATTCCATCATCTTCGAAGCGCTCTGAAGGGTGATGCGGCCATGCTGATCAACATCCCAGTTGGCGAGGACTCATACAATCAAGCTTGGGCAAAATTGATGAAGGCCTACGATAACCCGCGCACACTCGCAAGCTTGTATGTCCAAAGGATTTTAGATTGCGACACGAAGTCATGCAAGTCTGATCTTCAGCGGTATGAGGCCTTCCTTAACAATGTAGCTGATGGAATTGAAGGATTTCGAGCTCTCCTCATTGCCGACAAAATGGACTTTCTTCTTTCGTATCTGGCCCTACGAGCCTTGGACGTCAAAACGCGCAATGAAATTGAGATGTCGCTTACATCGCAGGATACAGCCCCTACAGCAGATATGGTAATTGAATTCGTGCGCAAAAGGATGAGCGCCATCAAAATGTCAAGGGACTCATTCTCTTCTGGTTCATCTCCCACCTTTATGAATTCCGACGTTTCCGCCTCATTCCGCAGACCGAAGTTTCCAGATAGTTCCTCACGCAAATATAATCCAATCGCACTTCATATTACTGGCTCGAGAAGGTCCACGAAGAACTCCAGCTTTAAGAATTCACCAGGTCTTAACGCGACGCCTGATTCATCACCGACTCACCCTGTCCGACTAACTTCTCACTGTCCGCTGTGCAAAGGTGTTCACAGTTTGAGCAAGTGCCGGGAGTTCTTCAATCTCCCTGTTGATCGTCGGGTTGGATTCGTTAATGGTTGGAAAGGATGCAGGAACTGTTTATACGAAAGTCATAAGGTGTCCGATTGTCCATCTCGATGGAATTGTAGAAAATGCAACAAAAGGCATCACAGTCTTCTGCATCAACCTGCTGGACCGGTCAACGATGCCACGAGGACAGAACAGGAACATTCTAATGTAGCCGACAGCTTTAACGCATTCGGATCGTCTGTTAACGGGACGCCGCCTCAAAACATGGTTCTCCTCGGCACTGCACAATGCTTCATTAAAGACCGTTACGATGGCCTCCATCTTGCAAGAGCAGTAATCGACTCGGGCAGCCAGCAGACGTTTATGTCCAAATCTCTGGCTCAAAGGTTGGGCTACCCTATCGAAGCTTATGAAGGACAAATAATGGGTCTCGGTGGCGTCGCTGTCGTCAAACCAGTAGGATCTATCACCAGTACCATCAATGCGTTTCGTGGCTCTGCTGAAATAGTGACCACCGCAGTTGTAGTCGACCAGATAGGTCCGAGTTTACCCGCCTATAAATTGCCAGAACAAACGGTGAAGACAATGGCTCGCCTGGAACTAGCAGACCGATCATTTGATACGCCAGGCACGATAGACTTGTTGATAGGCGCTGACATTTACTTTAAAGTCGTAAACGGGGCGCCATATTCATCACCTGTACCCGAATTATTTCTCCTGCCAACGGTGTTTGGTCTGGTGGTCATGGGTAAATTGACCAACCAACCTTCAAACGGAACAGTAGCTTTGTTCACGCAACCCAATGACGCCATCGAGAAGCAACTCAAACTATTTTGGGAAATGGAGGAACCCATCAACGTAAATAGATCCCATCCTGACGATTTGCAGTGTGAGGAACACTTCAAAGCCACTTACACTCGTACCCAAGGAGGACGCTATATGGTGCGTCTCCCATTTAAATGCATCCCTAATCCACATAGGGAAAACCGGGATTTGGCCACAAGGCGGTTTTTGAATTTAGAGAGACGATTAATTGGCAATCCCACACTGCAACAGATGTACTTAAGTTTCATGAACGAGTACAGGGATCTCGGGCACATGACGGTTGCCGAAAGGCCTGGTGACTACTTTATTCCGCACCACGGAATCTGGCAGGGCTCGAAATTGAGAGTGGTTTTTGACGCATCTTGCCCTTCTTCCAACGGAACCAGTCTCAATGACGCTCTCTTCTCTGGTCCAAAGCTTCAACAGGACATCTGCCTTGTGCTTGCGCGCTTTAGGTTGTACGCTGTTCCTCTGTGCGCCGACCTGGTCAAAATGTATAGGCAGATTCTGATTCATCCTGAAGACCGCTTACATCAACAAATTCTCTGGCGCGAGAACCCTGACGCTCCTTTGATGGTCTGGGACCTCAACACTGTAACATATGGCGTTAGATCCAGCCCCTATCAGGCATTGAAGGTAATCAAGCAACATATTCTAGAGGAAGGTGCTAACTTTCCCCTAGCTGCTGATCGGGCATCTAAGGACATGCTAGTGGATGACATAGTATCCGGAGCAGACACTGTCGACGAAGCTCACGTCCTCAAGCAGGAGTTATGTGATTTCTTCGCAAAGGGAGGATTTGCCTTAAGCAAGTGGGCGTCCACCGAGCGATCGCTACTTCCCAGTGGAGGAGAGAAGATCTTGGAAGTGATTCCTATCAAGCAGGGTGAGGAGTCCTTGGGTTCAGTCATTAAAATCCTTGGTCTTGTGTGGAACACCAAAAGTGACTCATTTTCGTATTCAATTAAGACTCCTCTTCAACCTAGGCTCGCAAAGCGCGTTGTCCTCTCGGCTGTTGCAAGAATATTCGATCCACTAGGATTCTTGTCACCAGTAATTCTTTTGGCGAAGATTCTCCTTCAAGAAACGTGGAAGGCAAAACTGGACTGGGATGATCCTCTCCCTCCTAAGCTGATACATCAGTGGAATGTCGTCTTCGACGAGTGGCCATCCCTTTCGTCGATATCTATTCCTCGCTACATCACATCGATCGGCGCACTTCATGTACTCATTGGATTCTGTGATGCAAGCACTAAGGGATACGCCGCAGCTGTATATCTCAGGTCGGAAGGTCCCAATCGGCACGTTAAAGTCTCCTTGATCAAGGCCAAAACTAAAGTCGCACCAGTGAAATACGTTTCCATTGCTCGCTTGGAATTGTGCTCGGCACTTCTTCTCGCTAGGCTTCTCTCATCAGTCGTCGATGGAATTCCCCACACAGGGTTCAGATGCTTCACCGACTCCAACACCGTTCTCGCATGGCTGAGGCTTTCTGCTTACAATCTGAAAGTGTTCGAGGCCAATAGAGTCAGCCAGATTCTGACCTCCACACCATTGGAATCATGGAGTCACGTGCGATCCGAGGAAAACCCATGCGATATTGGATCTCGTGGATGCTCCCCATCCGGAATAAGGGAGTCTAAACTTTGGTGGCACGGGCCTCATTGGCTTCAGATGCCAATCAGTTCATGGCCAGAATCCAAGCCCCCTATTGTAGTCAATTTGCTCGCTGACACTGCCGGCAAGGCTCAGGACAACCCTTCTGATGGTTGGACATCGCGATTTTCTAGTTATTTAAGCCTCGTCAGGACCACCGCACGCATTCTCAGATGGAAGGACGCCAGGAAATCCGTAGGGCTTCGTTTGTCTAGAAGTCTCGATACCTCTGACCTGAACAACGCTAAAACTCAGCTCATCAGGATGGTTCAACGAACTCACCTTCCCGCGAATCTATTTTCTTCAGCCTCTCCGACTCCTGTGGAATTTCAACAGCTATCTCCATTCCTCGACAGGCACGGGATTGTCAGGGTGGGCGGCAGACTACAAAATGCTCCTGTCCGCTACTCCACAAAGCACCCTATATTGATTCCGTCGCGCTCCCACTTCGCCAAATTAATAATTAGGGACGCACATGAAAGGCATTTTCATGCCGGACAGTCTCTCGTCTTGGCAATCCTACGGAACTCATACTGGATTCCGCAAGCTTCAAAGGCCATTCGCGCTTGCATTCTTCGATGCGTACACTGTCGAAAGGTTAAGGCCAAACCAATGACTCCTATGATGGCACCCCTTCCGAAGGATCGATTCGCCCAATCAAGAACGTTTATGCAGGTGGGCGTCGACTATGCAGGACCCTTCTGCATAAAGGAATCTTCGCGTAGAAATGCCTCACAAGGTAAAGCGTACCTCTGTTTATTTGTTTGCCTGGCCACAAAGGCTTTACACTTGGAGACAGTAACATCTCTCTCTACCGTTAGTTTCTTGGCTGCTTTCGAACGATTCACATCACGTAGAGGCCTTCCAAAAATCATGCGGTCAGACAACGCGACCAACTTCGTCGGAGCTTCCCGATTCATAAAAGATGTATACGCCTTCTTATCTCGAGAAGAATGTCGTTTCACTGATGCTCTCTCCCCCCTTGGAGTCGAGTGGAAGTTTATACCACCCCGCGCTCCCCATTTTGGAGGTATATGGGAAGCGGGAGTAAAATCAGTCAAGTCACTCCTCATCAGCACTATGGGCAAACAGCCTTACACATATGAAGAGCTGTCCACTGCTTTCACAAGGATAGAGGCTATACTCAACTCAAGGCCCCTATGTGCCTTAACTGATGATCCCGAAAACTTCGATTTTCTAACGCCTGGGCATTTCATCATCGGCGCTCCTCTCCTATCTCTACCGGAGTCATCTGCCACCGAAGCACCTCGCTCTGCGCTGGCTCGTTGGGAACTTATGAAGACCCAGATCGCTACTGTCTGGGACCGATGGAGGAAGGAGTACCTCCACAGCCTTCAGCTGAGGAGGAAGTGGAACACCAACACTCCTAATCTTCAAGTAGGCGATTTGGTCGTCCTGTTGGAAAAAAGGTTCGTAGTCGGGGAATGGCCGGTGGCTCGAATCGTTGAAACGTTCCCAGGCAGGGACGGTGTCACTCGAACCGTCGTCGTTCGCACTCCCTCCGGTACTACATTAACTAGGGCAGCCACGTCTCTTATTCGCCTGTTTTATGACGATTCGGATGGGCCTAACCGTTAGGAAAATATCCTTCTGTTCACACAACAATACAAGATGACCTTATTTGTTAGATATTTATTACATCTCTGTCATCTAATTGTATAATTTTGAACCCATATTTATATTTATATAATTTGTTTTTGCTAAGTCTAATCTATCTATAGATTTATGTAATTGTTTATAATTCTAATTAACTTATTTATTTATATAATGTTTTAATTCTTATTCATTTATCTATTTATAAAATTTTGTTTTCATGTATTATCCAGTTGTTTGTGTAGTTCACTGATCATTGTGTGTTTGTGAGTGGCTTCGTGAGTGTTTAGTGCATACTGTGAAAGGTGCATATCACCTCGAACTGAGCGGCCGTACTCTTAAATTGATCACAATCAATTTAGGCGGGCGGTTGTTTAATGTACATCCACGCATTGCTCCTTGCTCTCCTCTACCTCCTTGCCACAGAGGCAGTGCCCTCTATCATCCCCCCTAGGGCTGTTCCTGGTGGAGAAAGGCCCAGTTGGATCAAGAACTTGTACGAGCGAATATGTGTTCCGGCAACATGGAGTAGATACAGAAAGAGGGCCGGCAGAGCCGGGAGTATGAGGAGGCCGGTAACCAGTTGGAGGGCACGACACAGCCACGCAGATAAAACCATCAGTAAATTCCTAATATGTAATGTTCTATATAATTATTATAATATGTGTAAAGAAAAGGCCTTTCATTTTATATTTAAAGTAACATACAGTCCATTAACTTTTACCAGAAGCACCATATCCGTACCCAGAAGCACCACCTCAAACGTAAACATGGTCCTCCGATTTTCTATTTTAAACAGGCATTCTGCAACTATTATTGCTTCATACGATCCTAAAGAACATAGCCATATGTTACCAGAAGATACAGACAAGGCCTAAACGAGAGGGACAACTGGAGTATTTTGCTCAGATCGGCTACATTTAGGCATTTTTGGATTTTAGTATATATGAACATAATATTTGTTAAGGATTTTTTACTGTTTTGATTTTAATCCAGTCAGTATAACGTAATAATTTTTATTTAAAAATAGAACTATTAACCGAAATATTTTTGACTTTTGTTTCGAGAAGTGGTGAAAGGAGAGGTATCCAAAATAATGGTGTGGCCTCTCCCTCTGGCAAAAATCCTTCGAAAGTTCCGGTATTGCTTTTAGCACAACTATTTGACAGGACAGTCCTCTCTGTAGCTTAAATATTCACAGCCTTCTAGATTGGGCCTTACTAATCGACATGTTACACTAGTTATCTATGTTTTAATGTTACTTTATGCAGTTATCGGATTTAGAAGCTAATCGGATGATGCTGCAGTGCTAGTGTCTATACCTACTTTACTATTTATACACTAACTGTTTCCTAACCATTTAATAATAAGGATAGGAATATTTAACTAGTAACTGACATCGCACAAGCTCGGGACCGCTATTTTACGTCACTTCCGAAAGAAGGATATATCACCCCTTTAAAATATTCTAAGGCCACCAGCCGGGCTGTGAACACTCGACCTTTTGCACAGAAGATTATTATGCTAACCACTACACCTCTGGTGACCCCTTTAATTAAAGTTTGTATTGGCTTCAGTATACAAATTGTTATTGTCCTCTATCTATTATTTCATTATTTATTTATAAGGTGGTTGGTTTAAAGATATCTGGTGTTGCGAATTCGAATCGATAACTCCCACCTTCTTGGAAGAAAAGGGCTAATGAAAATTGTTTGTTCCCCATCGGAGAATGGACGGCCAAGGGACGGGTGAGGCGTGCTAAGTTAGCCAGGAAGAGGAACGAACGGCCCTTCGGAGGCTTGACTTTAATATTCTAGCCCTGTCTTCTCTTGAAAAGAATCGTTCTTTTTTAAGCCCGCTCGAACCCGCAACCCAAAATGTCGGCTAAAATATTCAATAAAATCCCTTTCTCTCACGGAATGAAGTTATGGTTCTTTTAGCTCATCTCCTCGTAGTGGAGATTACATGGAATGTGTACCTTTTTATAAAGACAATTCACTTTAACTATAACGTAAATTGAAAATGTAAAGCTTTTTTTTTTTGAAAAGTGTAGCTTTTTCAATATATAAAATATTTGTGATTTAGTCAGAGAACGATTAGACCCGGTGATACAATTCGTGTACACCGAATTAATATTTTTTGGAATGATAAAATTTGCTAAATGATTTTTTACATATTTTATTTTTAAAATAATATTAATTGTTCATTCAGGAAGTGCCAACTCCTCTCTCGAGAATCCGAGGGACTATTATTTAAGTAAGGCATTAGTTCACGTATTATTATGACATACTCGAGAGAGGGGTAGGTGCTGAGTTGCTAGGAGCGCTGCATTGCTGAGCTGCATATTTCGGGTGACCGTGGGTCGACTTCTGCAGAATCTGCAGAATCTTTCCGGGCTCATCCAACCTCTGTAAAAGTTACTACTCTTAATAGAAATAAAAATTAGCTATTGAACGTCATCATTGACGGCTCAACCTACCTGAATTACCGGTGGCTCTAAAACAGTACAGTTTCTACCACGTACTAAACGTCAGTTCTTTCTAATTTATAGTGATGCAGTCCCTTTATTAGGATGTACTAACAGTTTCTATTTTCATCTATCCTTAATCCATATATTAACATCACCAATAAAAATAAAACAAATCATTAATAAGGCTTCTCCCATTAATTACATTGCACTTGTGCTTATAGAGATACCAAAAAAAAGATATATATATTTTTTTATTTTCCATTTGTCTTATTATTTTTATTAATTAAGGAGTTTTACAAATTTATAAAGCTGAAAACATGCTTATATCTGGCTGTCCAATTCCCTAAAAGCCAGAGCTTTTACAGAACTTTTTTTTAAAAAAATGGAGATAAAATAAAACTCCACTTGAACAAATGTTAATATACCTCCTCAAACTGAGGAAGACTTAATAACTAAACATTTCTTTCTCAGAATTTTTTTATCTTTTCCAAGAATAAAGGTTGTGTTTGTCTTGAAAAGAATGAAATTAAAGTTCCCCCGGGTCAGATAACAAAGACTCTATTTTTTTATTGTAAATTATATTTTCTCTAGAACGAAAATTGCTCTCACGCAATAAGGAAAGTACCAATGATTTGGAAAACTCAAATCCATTCAGTCTTAGGCCGCTTATCTACTATGTTCAAAATCACCGGTGATGCTTGCTAATCCTCGCCGGATGCGGAAGGGTTGCAGTTCATGGACGTCAATCCGCGCTCCCCGGCTGTCGGTTTTTGCATGAACTCATAGGGGAACGCAATAGGTTCGTGGATGGGTTCAGGCTAGTGTGGACGGTTCTTGTAATATGGATATGCAACATCAGCACTGGAGTGGGCAGATGAAAAATATTATATAAATATAAAATCTACTTTTAATAGGATTTTACAAAAAAATTCCAATATTACGGAATCCTAGATGTAAATTATGGAAGGATTGTAATTTATAAGAATAAAAATTTGAAAAGGGATTCTTGGAAGTTAATTGGAATTGCGATGAAAATACCCGCTGATGTGTTTACCAATAACATGTTAATTTTACTGTCAGGATATCGGAAAAATAAAAAGTATAAAATAATTTTTAATAAGTTTAAAATAAGTATAAAATTCATTTTATCGTAAAATAGCGTGGGATGCTTGATATTGATCGTCGTAAATATTTTATTGGCAGATATTAGTAAAAGTATAGTTGTTATAAAAATTTCTTAAAAAGCACCATACATTTTTAACAATATTAATTTTCACAACATCACAATATACAAATATTTTGTAAGGCCTGCCCCACGGGTGTTCATCGACCTCATCACAAAGTTCTTGCCAGCAAGGTCGTTTCCTTGATGATGGGTCTGCGGAGGGTTCTTTTAGCAATCTTGAACTCTTGAAGCGTGCAAAATCCGGGTCGATGTATTGCTAGGTGGCAACACGAACGAAGGTCAGCTATAATATCTGTCCACTAGCATACTGGCAAACGGTGTTTACCCGGTTCTGAACGAGTCATAGCCGCGTCACATTCCCTGGAGATGAATGAGGTGAGTATTAACGTATTTTCCTCTGCTGAACCATGTAGGTAACATGGATCCTCCATTATCACCGAGAATGACTCATCATCAAAAGTTTGAGTATTCCAGCCTACCGCTCTCCATCTACAACTTTTCCTTCTTGTCGGTACCTCCAGCGTGGTCCAGAGGGCAATGTGAATATAAAATCCACAATGCTTCGAAGTAGCGTCACATCGCAAACGTCCATTGACGAACTTCAAATCAACAATGGATGACTTTCCTGCCCTAGTGAAGGTTGGAACAGTACCGTAGTACAAAAGGACCAAGTCATTTATGTGGCCAAATGCTTCCAGGAGAACTTCACCTCAACGATTGGTAGTTTTACCGCCCCATTCCGTTGCCCGCGCAATAAAATCGCCAGGAATTATAGTTGCCCCATGGCAATTAGAATCAGCGACAATACGATCCAGCAAGTTTTCATAGGCTTCGATCGTGATGCTTGATGTTAATCGAAATATTTTTTGCTGCTATGCTAGGAAGAAGTAAACGTCTTTTTAAAACATTTTATTTTTTTATTTTAATTAACTCTCCTACACACAACTTGTGTGCCCCAGAATATCCAGTCTATAAGAAATATATTTATTGTTTGTATTTGTGGGACCCAAAAAGTCAATTGCTTTAGCTTCGTAGCTATTCCATTTTACAAGGAACACATAATATTCAATTAAAACTATAATCACTCTCATTTGGTACAGTTTTCTTTCATTCGTTCTTTATTGATTGAAGATCTCTTACGTTCCTACGCTATTATGGACGATACTATAGTGAGAGTCCTACAATTTTTTCTATCCAGGCATAGTTAGGATAGGGATCTTTAACGAGTATCTAACACCGTACAGGCTGGGGATACCAATTTTACGTCCCTTCTGAAAGGTGGCATTACCAAGTATTTTTTTGTCTATTTCAAAAATCCTAAGGCTACGAATGCGTGACCTTGAACACAGATGTTTCAATCATTTGCATGTACCTTGTTTCAAGTGTTCATCCACATTTATTTCCATCGTCATTACTATTAGTATTGTTAATCACGTAATGTAGTATTAGAAGTGTCGAAAATCAAATCGATTCGATTACCATTCCTTTTATCAACGTATTCTCTTCAGTAATCACTCGATTTTCTTCCTCATTTTAAAGCCCGAGACTCTTTTCAGGAGAAATTTTATTTTGAAATATCTCGATTCTATTCTCTTCTGTTCTTATCAGACACTGTCTCAGAACCTTTTTAAATTGCGTTGAGGGTGAACAGACTCTTCCCTTTACTTGTTGAGTAACATGGAAGAGGTTAATGAACGAAAAACGATATGATTGTCGTGTGGATGCATACAGTTACCGTTCTCAGTAAAAATACGAGCTCTTTGATGAGTCTTCTGCTCATTAGCATTACCCACGAGGCAGATGCCGAATGACTCGCCCTCAGAAGAGTGGAAGTGATGAATTGTATTTTTTCAGGTAGCCTAACTACGAAGCTCCTCCCTTCCCAATATAGCGGTATAATACTCAGAGGGATCGCCCATTCCTCTTCTTGATTCATTGCAAATTAAATCGCTCCTTTCCATTAGATTACAGTTATTGTCTCCATTCCCTGCTCCTTCTAAAAATTGGAAGACCCCTTTCATTTTCCCTAGAGCCCCTTTTAAATTGCTCTTTAAATTAGGTGTTTGCAGTAGTGGAGAAAACCCTTTTAAGAGAAAAAATACCTTCGGGCATTTTATAATTAATGTTTATTCAGTATATTTTGCTTTAAATAAACATTATAACGAAAACATGATTTATGATTGATTTTACTCCCGTCCAGTTTTTTTATGAAGTATGTCTCCCACACAATTGATACTTCTTGGATGCTTTCTGGAAAAACGGTGAATAAAATGTTCCTAAAATTATGTATTATTAGGTTCTTTATAATTTATTTTATTTTATTTTATTGTTATATGGTATATTTTTTTAAATATTTTATTTGAAAAGAAAAGATATGACCAGGACCGGGACTCGAATCCGGGTCTCCTTTAATTCTTTAATTCGTTTATGGGAATAATGAAGAAACGACACCTTTTATAAAAATATAAGAAATGAGCAAAAAACATAACATGAGCTGTTCTTATTGAAAGTGGTATAATTCTATTTGGATCTAAAAAAAAATCATTTATTTTTATAAATGATTTTAATGATTATTATCTCATAATAAAATTTAAAAGGTGTATAGGCTTTAAAACATCGCTCTTTACTAAGTGCAAAGTGATAAAAACATTTGCCATATATCAATATTTTTTAAGTAATTCAAGGGGGTACCTCTAGATATTGCGAAATTAAAAAATGGACTTATAAGACTTATAAATATAGTCTTATAGTTATAATACATGCTCATATAGTCAATACCAATGCTAGGTGTCGAATGTGAATACACGACTTTTCAGTCAAAAAACTGTTTCAAGGTCATTAAAAATCAGTGCATACAGTAATTTTATCTGTGTTAATGATTTTATGAATTTTATATCAACTATCAGTCGTATTGTAACCGCAATAAACCGAAAAAGAATAATGTGTTTTTTCATATTCGATACTTTGCACTTGCATCGACGATATATGCGTGCACATATAAAAAATTATTGCTTCTTTGTTAATTCATGTAGTGCATGCTTCTACGGATAAACAGACGATGCAACAATAGGTGTTCTACATTTTGCCAACCCAGGTACAACTGGAATAATAATCTTAAACAAGTAATTGACACCACACAGGAAAGGGACCGCCTTTTAAGCCCCTTCCAAATGAGAGTGCTACGAAGGATGCTTTACTTCCTTTAAAAAATTCTTAACACCACTTTCCGGGCTGCAAACCCGCGACCTTGGATATAGAAGGTTGTCATGCTAAGCACCACACCATATGCTCGTCGCATTCTTATCTCAAGTCCTTCATTTTAAAAACACAATCAGTATTATAAGCTGTTTCTTTCCATATTCTAAGGAAAGAGGGTTCCTGAAAAGATGCCTTAATAGAGGCAAAAACACATCCGAGCCAAACGGAACAGAAAATATGTGAGTAGAGTTACAGAAGTTACTAGAACTAGTTACAGAAGTTGAGGGAAACAACAAGCGGACTTGATAAGTTAATTAAAAACAGAAAAGTTCTTCTCGTTGGCAAGGAATTTTAATTAAATCATATGTTGTTGAGAAGAGTTGGCATGTGTTCCCTTTTAATGCACTGTCATCTAATCTTTCAGTTTATTTGGTTTTACATCTCCATTAATGTCTTAAATGATACATCACATCCTAGTAGCTCTTTATCTATTACAAAAGGTCGAACTTATAGATTATATATGAGCAATTTATAGGCAATGACAATATGTTCTGTTCCTAAAATCATTAATTTAGCAGGAAGTCCCTTGTGGTTTAGGTGTTGGGATAGCGACCATTCCAAAGACTGGTGGTTCGCACCTCGGCAGATAGCACTAGGATTTTGAAAAGTAGCCAGGATTTTGAAAGTTTATTTTATCAAATACTAAATCATGTACATATGTTTACCTACATAAAACATAAAATATCATTTCCATGCTATTTTTGTAAAAACGGGATAGACCTTATTTATAATTATTATTATAATTGCGACGCGACAAGCCGGTGAAGGATCCTATTCTCAACGAACCTTCGCTAACCGTAATTATCCCTTGCACTTATAATCCAATTCCTATCACTAAGGATGTCCCTCGAGTTATATGCCTGCCTCTTTTCTAGTCCCTGGAAGCAGCTCTATAAGCATTCTCATAGGTATTTCGGTATTAGGTAAAACTTGCTGCAATTCTTGGTTAGTGCGTTATCACTGAATTTCATTCATGAACATTCTACCAAACATTCTTTCCAAGAAAAGTAGATCTTTTTCGATTCCCTTTTGTTAGGGAATCCCCTTTAACCTAAAGTAACATAGGTTGGAATATATGAATTTCCTCTTCACTTCAGAGTCGGTCCTCGCCAGTCCAATGCAGTGTCAGGAACTCGCGATAGATCCATATCCTTGTTAAAGTTGGAAAGGCAAAATTTAGGAGCCCATTTTGGCACCATCCGACCAGCTCCGGCTCTAGGCCATGTCGCACCGTGTGCAATCGTGACATAAGTGCCCTCTAGTAGGCACAAGATTAAAATAGAACACTTACAGTTATACAAGGAGTTACAAAAAACGGCAAATCCCCTAAAGAGGTGAATGTTCCCATGAAACTAAACAAATTTTGCTATGGGATCAACATGAAATGATATTTTTTCAGATCCTAAGACGCCTCGCGGCGCCCCTTGAGACATGACGCCGTGTGACCCGCACATAAGGTAAAGCCAGCCCTGTCTCCGACTAGCCATAGAAGCATAAAATGACGTCACGGGTCGTTAGAGTTTGAATTGTAGAAAAGTGTCTGAATTAGAACGCCAGGGACATGTTTTGAGAAAGAGCAGAGCATTGTGGGTTGTATGTTGCTAAGGGGGACAGGGAATACCTTCCTAGTGGTCTATAATTATTATGTCTGACTTTTATAATTTAAATTATCAAGATTCTAACATCGCCGGATGATATTTGTCAATCATTAATTAGTGATCCGCTCATTAAGGGCGGCAGACAATGTAATTAAGGTTTAATGAGAACGAGGGAGGGAAGCAATGGGATTGAAAGCTATAGCAAGCTGTTAATATGAAGGAGATGAGGCGGTGCGGTCGATAGTGGCTAGGGTTAATGAGATGCAGTGTTAATACGTTCCGCGGCTGCAATGAATATTGTATCTCATGGTCGGCTCTGCTTCATTAGTGCTCTCATCTTCTATCTGTCACATGTCCGCCAGCGGTTTAAATGCCCGTCCTATGCACTATCGCTAATGCCTCTTCTCGTCCTAATACTATTAAATAATTAATTTAAGGAATATGTACTCTTATACAATAAAATTAGTTTAATACATCTTGTACAGCTATCGAAATTGACGGCGAATATGTACCTACGAAAAACTACGAAGGATACCCTAAAAACTGCAAGTTACTGCGTGTTCAGACAGTCCATTACTGGATAGTAGTCACCATCAATACATTTCTTGGAGTAATTGTTCGTTCAGAACATGAAGAAAACTTAAACAGGCCATGTGGCACGATTGGAATGAGAAAGTGGATGAGAGTTTGCTCCCATCAATCACTTGATTTATCAAATCAATCAAAATTGATTGATGATGGAACTAAGTTTTATGAATATTTTAGAATGATTGAATATTGTTTTAAAATTTTGTTGAGGAAATTGGAAGATTACTTAAAAAGCAATACACCATAAAAGAAATAAAGTAAGAACGCCAAAGGAAAACCTAACAATATGCTTAAATAGTACAATAAGAATCGTATCTATTCTTCTATATCGTCCCTGCCATTTCCAAATATCGAATGTGAAAATCGGTACTTTTGAGGAGAATTAAAAAAAAGCAGTTTCAAGGTTCAATAAAAATGAGTGCCTATAGTCAAACCAATGGCATTCGTTTTACATTGTTTTTGTGACTACCATCGTTTTTGTGCCTTTATATGAATTGTATATCAATTATCAATCCTAAAGCAACTGCTATAAGTCGAAAAAGAATAATGTGTTTTTTCATATTCGATACTTTGCGATGGCAGGGACGATGTGTGCACATATGACTTGAAATATATCCGATAAGGTTTTTCCACTATAAGAAATTTCCGAGACTTTTTTTTTCAAATATTCTTGTTTGAAATCTACTTTATTATGTTTTTAGTCTGCTTATTTTACTAAAAACATTCTTAGAGTTAAGTTAATACTTTATAGGAGGAAAAATTTGACGTTCATTTCCAGGCAGCTCTCCTCCAATGGTCCAACTCAGTAGCAAGTAGCTTTTTTCCTGAAGCAGCGCTTATAAACCTTGAATCTGCTCCTTGTAAATTATTGACCTTTAAATGAGTCCGTTTTTACCTTTCCTCTCATTACTGCTCCAAAAGATCGAGTTCAGCATGCCGATAGCTATTTGGGTTCTATATTCGAATAACCGTTCCCATAGAATCAAAACTTTTGAGCGTTTCTTTCTCGCCCGTTCTATCTCTCTTTGGAACTCAAATCCACTCGAAATCCATCATGCGTCTTCTTTAACCTCATTTAAATCCAAACTTTTCCTACATCTTCTTAATTCCCAATCAGATGCTTTATAATCAACAAATAATTAAACTAATATTCAATTAAATTATTTATTGATTATAAAGCATCTAATTGGGAATTTATAATCAATTTGATTGGGAAGTTTTGGTTCTATGAGAACGGATATAAAGATCGGAAGGGCAAGATCTTGTGCCCTGGGATTGGAATTTGAATTGTAGGAGACTATAAGATGGATGTTGTGAGTTGATAGTCTGATATAAGTAAGAGCCAAGAAATAGAGTGTATGGAGAAAAGGAAAAAGCCACTTTAACTCAACGTAACGGCGAGACTCATGAGACCTCAGGGCGTCGAAGACAAATCGAAGCGAACAATTCATAATTCGCTTCAACCTCCCCTCGAGCCTGTTCGAGAGGCCACCATATACCACACAACCATAGTCAAAGTGTGGAAAGATGAAAGAAGTGATGAGGAGCTTACGGATAGGTAGTGTTAAAAGAGGAACGGTGGAATAACTTCAGAGAGCTTATTGATGGACGGGAAATTTATATTCACATTTTTTAAATGAGAATCATTTTTTTTTTCATATTTTAAATTAATCCATTCTTGTTCAATGACAACAAAGATTATAAAATTTCGAAACGATTGTTGATGGAGGACACCCATGGATGGAGGAGAGTCGGCAGACCGCGACTTAGGTGGATTGAATGTGTGGCTTAAGACGCAAGGAACCTGGGAATCCGCAAGTGGATTACAGCAGCACCCAACAGGGACTGCTGGCGGATGCTGATTGGGTAGGCCTGGACGCGTCTATGAGCTGTTGTGCAGAATAATAATAAAACTGGGAAAAAATACATTCACATTAGTATAACTAAAAAGCTTGCAGTCGTAGAAACTGTCGTAACTGATATAATAGTAATGGTGGAAGATTCAAGCCTCATAGATTACCATACTCTACTACAGCTCCGATGTTAATCTATGGTTTACCTATTTTAAACATATTTTATCTATGTTATGTAGATTGGCATATATATATGATGCTTTAAAAATGCCACAATCGATTCTGTTTAATCTGAATCCTTCACGAGAAGAACTGTTGAGGTGATGATTGTGAAATTAGGTGGAGGTTACGATATCTTTCTTCTAAGCTGCAATTACAGATCCAATCCCGCGGAACAACATGTCCTTTAGCTCTATGCAAAATTATGCGGGGGGGGGAGGTTTCCAATTGGAGGGGAGCTTAATGAAAAAGAAGTCTTTTGTCAGCGTGCCTAGGTCGAAGTAATTGGCCTGAAGAACTGGCTAAGGCTTCTTCAAGGCCTTCTCATTACTGGATCCATTGCAACATTTATTTGTTGTTCTCATCTTTTATAGGAACTTTATGTAACTTTTGGAAGCTGAGAGGGAGAGTGGAAAAGTGGATAGAGAGAGAGGAGACGGAGACAGAGGGAGGGAGAGAAAGGGTTGATCGAGAGGAAAAAGAGAGTCCGACTTTATACCTCACTACTCCTCCAGCTCCAGCTATAAATGAGAATAGATATTTTTTTATTAAAAGCTACAATAATATTTTCATATAACATTTTCGTTTCTTTTTGGCTATGCTGTTTTTTTCTTTTCTTTTTATTTTACTCTACAGAGCCCGGTTCCGAACCTGAATGCTTTCCTCTCTCACCCCATTGAATGAACACTATGGCATTTTAAAAGTGACTTTTCATTATTCTTATTTTATTTTAGTTCTTTATTGAAAATTGAAATAACGGAACAATAAAATGCTATCATAATCTACAACAAGAAGTGCATCTCCTGCAATGCCAAAATAAGGCATTATAACACTGCCTCGTCGCCCTTTAATGCTTTTCGATGAACTACGGTCTAAAAAAACTGGAAGTACTGGAAAGAAGAATTCTAAGAAGAATCTTGGGTCAAGTTCAGAATGAGGACGAATGGAAAATGCGAAGTAACTAAGAAATCTACCAGAAAATGGAAAGAATCTCAGATATTATATGGAAGAGAGGCTGACATTTCTCGGAAATCAGAATAGAATGGACAAAAGTAGATTAAACAAGCAAATATTAGACTATTTTTGGAAAAATAAGACAAAGCAATGCGACTCAGTACTCAACACACTAAGCTACCCATAGTCTGTAGAGTAGTGACATACCTCCCATGTGAAAAAATATAATAAAAAAACAGGTGAAGTAATCAATGCTGCCAGCCTTAGTAGTGAAGCTGCAGATGGATGTCTGTTATACATATATCAAAAGTTCTGCAGACCCCATAAAAAATTTTGAACTTACGCCATTAATTTAACGTTTTGTTTTCAGCTAGTTCGATTAATTTATGTAGGTTTAAACAAAAAATACTTTTTTGGCCATCTCCAAAGTATAAGTTGATATATTTTAATACTTGGGGACCCTTAGGACGGAAGTTCCACTCCGCCAAGTCCACTTAGCGCTTAATCCGCACCTGGAAGAATTGCTGGATAATAATGAGGGTGGAAGAGCCTCCTTCTCTTTCTGTCAGTGTAATTGAGTTTTATTAAAAGGAAGAAATAAATATAAGTTATTCTCTGGAGTCTCTTGTACTATATTGATAATTCTAAAATATTCGTAAAGTAAATTGTAACTTACTTAACCATTCAAACTTATTTTAAACTGGTTAATGATACAGTGTAGGGGAAGCACTTTATACTGTATAACTATCGTAGTTTTACTTGTAAGAAAAAATAGGAATATTGAAATTGTCTTTACTTAAGAGGTTCTGATAAAGATGTTTAAAAGTTGTACAACCCGAATAGCTATTGGCATGCTGAACTCGATCTTTTGGAGCAGTAATGAGAGGAAAGGTACAAACGGACTCATTTAAAAGTCAATAATTCACAAGGAGGAGAGTCAAGGTTTATAAGCGCTGCTTCAGGAAAAAAGCTACTTGCTACTGAGATGGACCATTGGAGGAGAGCTGCCAGGGTGTCCAGGCTAGAAAGAAGAACTAATGTTGAAATCAATTAATTAATTCTCAACTAGAACGCTAAGGGAGGAAACGGCGAGGAAGACCACTGAAAAAGGGAGTGAAGGAGTTGAGGAAAGTACGCGCGGTACTATCATGGCCTGTCAGGAGACGATAATATAGACAGAAGGAAATAGAAAACGGAAATAAAATCAAATTTTGGTTGATGGAAAAAAAATGTAAATAAGCGTCAAATTTTCCTCCTGTAAAGTATTAACTTAACTCTAAGAATGTTTTTTAGTAAAATAAGGAGACCAAAAACATAATAAAGTAGGCTTCAAACAAGAATATTTGAAAAAAAAAAGTCCCGGAAATTTCTTATAGTGGAAAAACCTTATCGGATATATTTTAAGTCATATGTGTACACATCGTCCCTGCCATCGCAAAGTATCGAATATGAAAAAACACATTATTCTTTTCCAACTTATAGCAGTTGCTTTATGATACTGGAATGTTGAGTTGGTGGCGTCCCAGCATTGGCGGGGATAATGGTTCTATGAAGGCTGAATTGCAAAAAATTGCACACCGGTGACAAAACGGTAGAAGCAGAAGCTAGTGATGTGTTCTATATGAAGGACTCCGCAGTCAACCTACTTTCTGTGAGCAAAATCGCTCAAAAAGGTTATTCAATCACCTTCGATAGGTCAGGAGGTTACATTCATGATGGGACGGGTGAGTTGGTGGCATCAGCTTTTTTGAAAAATGGAGTCTATTGCATGAGAACTTTACAGTCTAACAGATGTTTTTATACAGCTCAAAGTAAAGATTTTCTATGGCACAGGAGATTGGGCCATATGAACCGTAAGGCTATGACCAAACTCAAGGACTCATCCTTCGGTTTGAAAAGCAGTGTAGTGGTTAAGGATCCTTGCGAAATTTGCATCATGGGAAAACAATGCCGTCTTCCATTTAAAAGAAGTAGGATATGCTCAGAAAATATCTTAGAGCTAATTCACACCGACCTGTGTGGCCCAATGGAGCAGGTATCGGCCGGTGGCAGGAAGTATTTCTTAACTTTTATTGATGATTATTCCCGGATGATGTTTGTCTATTTTCTTAAGAACAAGAGTGAGGTTTTCACAGTGTTTAAACAGTTCAAGGCCATGGTCGAGAAGCAAACGGGAAAAAAGGTTAAAAAGGTTCGTTCAGATAATGGAGGAGAGTACATCAATAATTCTCTACAGGATTATCTAAAATCAGAGGGAATAATTCACCAGTTGACTGTAAGGTATACCCCTCAACAAAACGGAGTTGCTGAAAGGGCCAACAGGACTATTGTTGAAAAAGCCAGGACAATGTTGTTGGACGCAGACATGGTCCTGCCAAATTCTAGGTTTTGGTGGACGGGTGGAACGACGAGGGGCATCTGGTACTTTTTCAATCCCTGTGTTGTCAAATCCGTGAAAAGGTTCATCTTCACTTGGGACTTCTTGTTGAGGGTCTTCACCATCTTTATACACTTCATCCTGAAGTTCTGATTCTTCAGAGGTTTCCACTTTAGTGTCATCAATGATAGCTTCAGTAGTAGTTGGTTTTTCCGTAGTAGTCGCTTTTTCATTCGCTCCGTCACCTTCTTCCAGAAATATGACATCTCTACTTAAGGTGACTATGTTAGTATTTAGGTCGAGAAAACGATATCCTTTGGTAGCGTCACAATAGCCCATAAGCACGAGTTTTTCTGACTTTGAATCCCACTTTTTTCTTCGTTGTTTTGGGACGTGTACCATCGCCTTACACCCAAAAACACGCAGATGAGACAGGTTCGGTTTCCGACCATACCACCTCTCATATGGCGTTACATCCTTCAGGGTCGATGATGGAGATCTGTTCAGGAGATAGGCAGCCGTGGATACGGCCTCCGCCCAATACACTTTTGAAAGATCTGCGTCCAACAACATTGTCCTGGCTTTTTCAACAATAGTCCTGTTGGCCCTTTCAGCAACTCCGTTTTGTTGAGGGGTATACCTTACAGTCAACTGGTGAATTATTCCCTCTGATTTTAGATAATCCTGTAGAGAATTATTGATGTACTCTCCTCCATTATCTGAACGAACCTTTTTAACCTTTTTTCCCGTTTGCTTCTCGACCATGGCCTTGAACTGTTTAAACACTGTGAAAACCTCACTCTTGTTCTTAAGAAAATAGACAAACATCATCCGGGAATAATCATCAATAAAAGTTAAGAAATACTTCCTGCCACCGGCCGATACCTGCTCCATTGGGCCACACAGGTCGGTGTGAATTAGCTCTAAGATATTTTCTGAGCATATCCTACTTCTTTTAAATGGAAGACGGCATTGTTTTCCCATGATGCAAATTTCGCAAGGATCCTTAACCACTACACTGCTTTTCAAACCGAAGGATGAGTCCTTGAGTTTGGTCATAGCCTTACGGTTCATATGGCCCAATCTCCTGTGCCATAGAAAATCTTTACTTTGAGCTGTATAAAAACATCTGTTAGACTGTAAAGTTCTCATGCAATAGACTCCATTTTTCAAAAAAGCTGATGCCACCAACTCACCCGTCCCATCATGAATGTAACCTCCTGACCTATCGAAGGTGATTGAATAACCTTTTTGAGCGATTTTGCTCACAGAAAGTAGGTTGACTGCGGAGTCCTTCATATAGAACACATCACTAGCTTCTGCTTCTACGGTTTTGTCACCGGTGTGCAATTTTAAGTCCACACTACCACTGATGTCAGCACTAAGATTAGACCCATCTGCTGCCAATACTGAGAATGTGCATGGTTTAGAGTCCTTAAGTTTCGTTTTATCGTTTGTAATATGTGCAGAAGCACAAGAATCAAGATACCAAAATTCTTTTGCGGGATTTGCCGCCAAAAGGGCCCTTTTTACAGGATCAGTACTTACAGGTCTTGTCTCTTTTAGATTATGATTCCGATTTAAACGGCAGTCTTTTGCGAAATGTCCCGCTTGATTGCACTTAAAACACTTGAAGGTTTTCTGCTGACGCTTATTGTTCCCAACACTTGCCAGAACAGAGCCATCTGATTCTTCATAGTCGGAATTCCTGACGTCTTGCATTAACTTTACTTTCACGAAATCACCGGTTATCGGGGTTCCGGAACTCTCAAGAGCCATTATCATAGGCCTGTAATAGTCTGGGAGGCCTGCTAGTAAAAGGGTACCAATCCATTCGTCACTCACAGCAAATTTGATCTCATTGAGCTTGTGGGCAGTTGACATAATCCTGTCGCAGTAATCTTCAATGTTTCGGCAGGTTTCAAGTCTTGTTGTGACAAGGGATCTTAATAAACCTACCCTTCTACTTAGGCCTGAGTCTTCGAAGGCAGTCTCCAGGGCTTTCCAGGCTTCCGAAGCAGTCTTGGTATCTCGAATATGAGAGTAGTTGGTTTTTTCGACAAATAGAATGATCCTGGAATGAGCTTTTCGGTCCTTCTTCTTCCAATCATCATCCTCTTTCAGCTCCTGTGTCTCGACTGCTTCCCATAAGTCATCGTGCACTAGGTACGCCTTCATTGCGAATTTCCATGAGGAATAGTTCTCTCGTCCAATTAGTTTCTCAACAATGGGTATTCCTGAGCCCGATGCACTCATTTTTAGGTTTGAGTGGAATATAACACAGAAATCACGAAACCGGCACGGCGTGATAGGTTATGTTTATACACTCCGCCAACCGTCACTTATTTAACGAACTAAAAAAAAAAACCCGACCAAACTTTTATCCATATAGAGTGTCTGGGCCCATAACCCATGTTAATATAGGGTTTTTAGCTAATAAAACAGACAGATTGAAAAGATAAAAGTGTATTCAATAGACACAACATAACACCTGGTCTCAGCACCAACAGACAGTTTACCCAGGCAGTGCATACATGATCATCAAAATAAATTTACCATTTCAACACAAACGGACTCATTTAAAAGTCAATAATTCACAAAGAGGAGAGTCAAGGTTTATAAGCGCTGCTTCAGGAAAAAAGCTACTTGCTACTGAGATGGGCCATTGGACGAGAGCTGCCAGGGTGTCCAGGCTAGAAAGAAGAACTAATGTTGAAATCAATTAATTAATTCTCAACTAGAACGCTAAGGGAGGAAACGGCGAGGAAGACCACTGAAAAGGGGAGTGAAGGAGTTGAGGAAAGTACGCGCGGTACTTTCATGGCCTGTCAGGAGACGATAATATAGACAGAAGGAAATAGAAAACGGAAATAAAATCAAATTTTGGTTGATGGAAAAAAAATGTAAATAAGCGTCAAATTTTTCCTCCTGTAAAGTATTAACTTAACTCTAAGAATGTTTTTTAGTAAAATAAGGAGACCAAAAACATAATAAAGTAGGTTTCAAACAAGAATATTTGAAAAAAAAAAAGTCCCGGAAATTTCTTATAGTGGAAAAACCTTATCGGATATATTTTAAGTCATATGTGTACACATCGTCCCTGCCATCGCAAAGTATCGAATATGAAAAAACATATTATTCTTTTCCAACTTATAGCAGTTGCTTTATAATACTGGAATGTTGTTGTGAGTTGGTGGCGTCCCAGCATTGGCGGGGAAAATGGTTCTATGAAGGCTGACCTCGGAAGAACGGTCGGTATCGCTCGTCGGTGTGTTGCTCGAGAGCTTCTACTTTTAGCCTAAGTTCGTTCACTTTTTCTCCTAGCCTAGATTCTACATCAGCTACTTTATTATCTACACCGTCTAACTTATTATCTACATTGGCTAACTTATTCTCAACATTTTCCATTAACATAGTCTCTAATGTGCCTAATTTAGACTCTAATGTATCCAATAAATCATTTTTTACAGTACATAATTCTCCATCTTGGAGCTATAAGAGGTGTATTTGATCAGTCAAGCACACCAGTCTTCAAGAAAAATACCACTTCTGACAATTAGCAGTTTTTCAAAAGATGAACAACTTCATGTTAATACGAAATTTCTGTGGCCAATTTTCTTATATTTCAGAGATGTATAAGTTTTATTTTAACGATACCAATAACATTTTTGTCCATGTGGAATAAATATTCTTCGTTGTTGTTATAAATTAAACTACTTGTTATCAAATGGGAATACTCTCAACTTTATACACTGTTTAAAAATAATTAAGTATTATCTGTGTTTTTATATGGGGAAAGCTAGGGCAATTATTTAATCTGTGAGATTACAAATTTCAACCGTTTCAATAGTTAATGTTAATAAAAAAACATTGATTGAAATGTATTTTTTTTTTACCTGAAAACCCTAAGTTAGATACTGCAATATATAAAGAATTTTGATGTCAGAGTTGTTTAAAAATCTATTTTACAGTACTTCTTTGAAAAAAAATAAAACAAAAACATAAAGGATTCCATACTGCTAAAGTATTGCAAGAAGGCAGATAATGTTTAAAAATTTTAAGCACTGAGATGCTATGCTGAAGGTCCTAGGTTCGAATCTGGCTGTGACATATAAATAATTTAATCTGTTGACAGTCACAGATAGACCCTGTGGGAGACGCAGACCCTCCTGGGGCTCACCAAACCTCTATAAAGTATGAAACCTAAATTGGAGGGAAACCCGGCAGTTGATTGTGATCCAGGACAAATTACCTCCCTGTTGTCCTGGAAACAGTACCAATTCTACAATGTACTGAATCTACGACACATGGATTGTAGTGTTGTCTTTTTTTTTCTAGATCATGTTTATGTGAATTTTTAATAAATATTTTTTAAAAAGGAATTTAGAGTGATGAAGGCATAGCACTTAACTTCCGTTACATGACTGTTTTCATTTATATTTATATTTCTTAACCAAAATAGTAGGTACAAAAATTATATAGTACTTTCATGATGAATTATATAATTTTATTGAAAAGAACTTATGTCTTTACTAAAAAAAAAAAAATATATCTAGAACGATAAGACCATGTGCTGTTGCACATAGATGGTTGGTTCCCATAAAGCTCAGTGCAATTAACTTTCCTTCGGACGAACATATCTGTTTCTCTTATTTTATTTTCTCTATCCCGCTCTTCATGATTCTATTAGCCTGTCCACTGTTTTCTACTTTTTTGTTTGACCTTTGTTCAATTTTCGTTTCTGTTAGTACTCGGAACCATGAAACTGGGATAATGATAGTTATAAGTTTGGCAAAAGCCCAAATATTTATTAAGTAAACAAAGACCACAATTAATTATTTAATAATATTATGCGGATAAAATAATTGTATGTCCTAAATCAAAACATAATTGACTCATAATAAATAGAATAATTTTATAATTATTATAAGTTAGTTCAATTGCTAAAATAAATTTGTTGTTTTAGATGAATCAAGACTGAAGAGAAATGGAGCTGATCGAGCTGCTTCCAGTTCTGTCGCTAGTCCTCGGGGCCCTCACAGGTCCTTCTGCTTTGCCAAGTCGGTATTTTGGTTTTAACCAGTTTATTTAATTGAGGTATTGACATGGAAAAGTTATTAAGTTGTGAAAAGGTAATTTTACAAGAGAAGCAAAAAACTGGATTTATTTATAAAAATGAAAGTTGCAATCGGATAGTAGTAACTACCACCGTTCATAGAAAATAAATCACTTCCAGTTTGACTTACTCCTCTTTCTAAACTATGATGTTACGGTTATTACTATCATGTTATGATTAAGTTCTACCTTTTCCATGTCAACACCTCTATTCATTTTTTAATTAGTCAAATGTTTATTTATTACACTTTATATTTTATTCTTTTCTATCTTCAATCATTATTAAAAAATAAAACTTAGTGTCATTATTATTGCTGATTGATTACTATATCCGGTAAATATTCCACAGGTTGTTGCTTTTAGTTGATTCACAACAAATTATATCTTTTCATTTGTTTCCCTTTTAATATTTTCCAAAAATATAATTTATCATGAGGTTTAGTATGGAAACGGAAATGTAATTATGGGAATTATGTATGCTTCGGTGATAATTTCATCTAGAAAAAACGTTTCAACAAACGTATATTTCGAAATGTTAGTTGAAACTTTTATTTCTTCATGAAATAATAACCAAAATCTACTCATTACCCATAATTACATTTTATTTTCCACACTAAAGCTCACAATACCTTGTAATTTTGGAAAGTATTAAAATGAAACGAATAAACAGTTAAAATTTGTTGTAATTCATCTCGAAGCGACAACCTATGGAACAAATACCCTTTATCCTTATTTATTTTAGTCACTTATTTAATTAAATTTATTTCTGTTTTTTTTTTAATATTGTTATTATTAAGAGCACATCTCTATTTTTAAATCACATTAGAAAATAACTTTATTTATCTACCCAAACAAATATCTTTGATAAATATCTTTGATATTAGATAGCTGGCACTAGATAGAAACTAAGTTTATTGCTGCAATGAATAACTTATTAATTTTGCTGAACTATAATAAAATATTGTTATAGAAGTATTGTATCATATTTAAGAAGAATTTAACAACAGGTATCTGTATCTAAAAATATTTGACTAATATAATCTGTAAACTTTGTTTCAGTGACTGACTACTCACAACTGAACCATGATGAACCCACCCACTGGACCAAAGCTGCGACAACAGGAGGGACAGAGGCTGTTGGGACCAATGGTCGAGGAACTACAACAGCTGGACCCTGGTCAGAGAATGGGACAGAAATAATTAACAACGGAACAGAACCGACAGAAGTTGATTCGACCACAACAAACTCTAAAACAGTCCCTATAGCAGTGGAAAGCACGACAGCTGATGGGTTGACACCTGAAGCAACAACTACTGAAAAAGTATATGAAGAACAGTTTTATAGATATGATGTAGATGACATGCATAATCTATTTCCAGGAGATGACGGTTCTGAAAAACGAGACATGTCTGATGATGATATGGATAAAATACTTAATAGCTATAGGAAACAAAATGACAAGTTACAAACTGATTACAAAGAAAGTTTTGATAGTGAGCAAGATGATGATATTAACAGAAATGATGCACTTTTGCCAACAGTAGATGACAATTACGACACACCATTTAAGAAGTGGGATAGAGAGAGTGAAGAGCAAGAAAAACTGCTTGAGAACATCGTTTTCCAAGCCAATGATACTTTTGATATGGAAGTAGAACGTGAAAGTTCTGATTCACCCAGTAGATGGTTTCTTTTATTATTAGCAGGTAACTCCACTATTGTTAAACTCCGTCAAAAAGATTTTGCTAAATATCTCAAACTCAACTTGGCTGCTCGGCTTTCCTTGGAATATGACGAAGTAAAAGTCAATAAAGTTGTTCTCGCTCCTCCCAGATTGATGGTAAATGTTAGCGTTGTGCCCTCTGGTATGGGAAATTTAGATGATGAATTTGATTTAAATGAAAGGCTTTTCGGTGAAGAAGAAGCACCGTTGCACAAACTAGCTGAGACTAATGCAACCCTCCTTGAACTGTCAGGAGAAGAATATCATGTAGTAAGGTTTCTGAGTTTACGATCACAGCAACCAGTTTCTTTAGATGAAGCTTCCTCTGAAACAGTTGTAATTACAGACCGACATTCAGAGTCAGATATAGAAAAAACGATCTATATTGGAATAGGAGGAGCTTGTCTTATTTTGTTGATGACTTTAGTAATAGCCCTTTTCCGATTATACATAATCTCTCTTAAGATCAAATGGCCTTGGAAAAGAGAAAAATTATTTTCAACATTACCGAGGCACCAGAGAATGTCCGATCCCCCACCAGGACCATTAGTAATCTACTCTGGTGCTTTTGTCGACAGAAATGGCCCACCCTCAGGCAGTTGGATTGAAGAAAATTATTCACGGGAGGAAGCTAAGCTGGAAAATCCTCTGGACACTATGATCGACCCTGGTATTCTTGAGAATCCAAAGTTTCAAGTGGATTCAAGGCTCCATATTCTCGGTTGCCGACCTAATCACCTGCTCTTACCACATACTCCTGTCAGGCATAAGAATTTAGACGTCAGGATACCACGTGGATTGGATAATCCTAATTACCAGACATAGTCTGTTTCTTATCAAACCAACAGTAATTTATTTAATTTTGTTTTCAAACTAAAGATATTGGAACTGAGTGTCATGATTAGAAGATATGTAACTTTTCCTATAAATCTTAACTAAATAGTCAAAAAAAGGGGAAGCATCAATGATCTATAGGACATGTTTAAGTAACTAAGAGGAAAATAACATTTTACGATTTGAGATTTTAATTTTTTGTTTTTTTAAATATTTAATAAATTTTGTCTTTTAGTAGTTTCTAAAAAGTTATTTGTGTATATGAAATTTTCATTGTCTTCCAAACGTTCTTTAAAATTTAAGTAGATCTGATAAAAATATTAAATACTTTTTATTAAAATAAGGAGCAATGATTAGAGGAAATTTCATTTACATTATTTTGGCATTTTTTTCAATTCACATTTTTCAGAACTTTTAATTATTATATGAACTAGTTTTTCTTTAGCCTTTAAAATCAGTCCTAAAATAAATAAAACTACATTGCCTTACCTACTAATTGTTGCATTCTTCTTTTTAAAATATTTGTACTAGAAACTTCTTGAAAAGCCGTGTCACTCTTTTGGATTTAATTTTATCATCTTCAACTCTTTTCTGATTATGCAAGCCTCTATCTCTCTCTCTTTCTCTTTCTCTATCTGATATACACAATGTAGATGTACTAACTGTTTGCTTTAGCAACAATATGTTAGTTTACTTTTATTTCCGAATAAAATGAAGAAACGTAATTCCAATCATAGCTTAGTTTTAAATTGGTTATTTGTAAACATTTGGAGCTTTCAAGCATTTCTAAAACTGGAAAAAAGATAATAACAATAGTGATGAATTCCAAATTGTGTGAAACTCGATCATTAAAAGTGATGAAGTTGACCATTAAAACTGCATAGCAATCAATATTCCTAATAATTATTTCACTCTTTCCTAATCTACCCTCATAATTTTCTGTTATCTTTGCAAGAACTCTATTATTACATACTTAAAATATTCACACAAAAAAGTTTGCTCATTATTCATTGATTTCTTAAAAATCAAATGAAACCATTTCTCAAATTTCCTTTTACTTAAAACAACTCATGTGATTCGTTTGTTTATCTATTGTAATGTCAGTTGGAGAATATTCTGTTTACTACTCCTACTATTTGCAGGACTTATTTATTGATTACTTGAACTAATCACTCTTCATTCTGATTTTACAGAAGGTACAATTGTAAAGTATGAAATTTTCTTTGGTTTACATTGAGGGGTTTTTAAAGTTTTTAATACTCTTATAACTTATTAAAATTACTATTAATGAGTAATAAACTTCACAAAAACCTTTCAAAACCTTATCAAGTCAAAATGCCTTATCGAGTCAAAATGAATGCCTGTTATATAATATTTGTATTAAATAAAAAACCTAGTTGCATATTATTCAGCAGGACTAATTCCATATTGATGATCAATAATGATTTAAATAACCTTCAATATTTGTTAAGAAAACATTTTAGAAATAATATTCTGACTTACAATGTATGTGAACTTTGTTAGTATATTATTTTTTGTATTAGGGCATTTCTTAAAAGTAAATAAAATGTATTTCTGGCTTAAAATAATGAAATTGGAACAAGTTGGAGGTACACAAAGTTGTTATTTCTTACAGAGTCTAATTTAAAATTAGACATTAATAAGTGCCAACAAATCATATTATGAGCCATTCATGTATTATGTCAAGTTATTTTAGGCCTCTCTACCATTCTCATGTCGTACTATCAGTCAAATGCCTTTCAGTTGGATTAGGCCACACACTTATAATATATTCTGGGTTTGCAATTATTCACAAATCAAAGAGGTGAAATATTGACCTATTGCACAAAAGAAGATTTTCCTTGATGTAAATCCTCTTAAAATAATATAACTATGAAGGTACAAAGGTATCACTTTCAAAAATAGCCCATTTTATTAGTTCATAAGATTAAAATACTAAGAAATTAACTCTATGGCTTAATACAAACACTGACATATTTTTTTTAATATTAAAAAATATATTGATTGAACAATGTGTTAAATAAGATAATTGTAAGATATAAATATCGAAGTTTAAAATGAAACTTATTAACCTGACCATAGTCTAACAATATTTTAAGGCATTCTATTCATCTTAAAAGATTTCTTAACAGCAATAAGAAATTGGGTCACTGGTTGTTTCTGCCTTAGAGCCCAGAGTTATAAATTCCATGGTTAATTAAAATAAAAACAGAAAAAAAACAGATACATATTGTAATTGTACTATATAAAAATATGAATAAGCTTTTTTTCTCAAGGAAATATGTGTCAAGTTTAGAGGCAAGGGAGTATAGATTTGTTAGAGCTTCTGCATCATGTAGAGTCATGAGTAATAATAGAGTTACTACAAATATTTCAAATTTTGATTAAAATATTTGTTTTGATGTCTTCCATGAATGCATTTATTGATTTTATATCTAGTTGTATATGGCCATATTTTGCACCTTAAAGGATTCTCCGTGCAATGAACTTTTGGTTTAAATTATCCGTTCTTTTGATGTAATTATCAATACTTTTACCTTAAAATCCAAAATCAAACCTTTCCAATTGCATATTGTTTGTTTCATTATTTAAACAAATAAAAAATTACAAATGTAAAAAAAAACAGTTAATTTTTTTAAGAATCACACGAAATTTGTAATATGTGTAATTACTTATTAATTTAAGCAGTAAATACAGTAAGCCTTAGTTTTAAAACAAATTGTTACAAGATGAATAGGCCAGAATTATACTATTTTTAAATAATACAAATGATTATTAATTAATATAAAGGAATCTTCAGAAGTAAGTTCTCTGTAGTAATGTATTGTATGTATTTTAAATATAATACCCTAAATAGGGTATTATATTGACTAATTGGTTTCACAGAATTTCTTAAAAACCGAAAATACAAATTGAAAGAATAACAATAAGATTTCCATTTTTGTACATATTATTGAAGAACAGTTAACACTTTTTTAAAATTTTATTTGACAAAATGTAACAAGTAAATAAAGTGTTACTACATATAGTACGAAGGTATATACATATATACAAAGATAAATCCTGTTTCAATTGTATTTAAAAATCCATAATACAAATTATCAAAATATAACTATTAAGCACCATAGTACCTATTTATTGCACATAATCATGCTAAAGTTCTTCATGAATTCTTTTACCTTTTCAAAACGGAATGACCATTTATGTTATAAACACAAAGTACAACTAATGAGTTTGACAAAAGCTACTTTTTCAGGAAACCAAGAATTTCATTTTAATACTAATTAAATTGTGTGCCTCCGAGTGATTTTTTTTTTGTTATCAGCTGCATCATATATAAATATGTTTGTATGTGTCTTCACATTCATTAGTTTTACATGTTACCGACAATATATAACCATGAAATTTAACAATGTTTGCTATTATTAGTGTTTCTATGTTATTATGTATAAAGTAGAGAAACATAGATTTAACCGATTCTAAGTCTGAATAATATGTATACTTGACCCAGACCCATTATTTTTCTCCATACAATTATTCATAAATATAAAAAAATTCTTTAATTTCTACACAAAACAATGATATAAAAAAAATTAATGAAATATGAAGTTGCTTGCAGTAGAGTTAAAAGATAATTAATAATTTTAACTAATAATTAAAAATAGGAGCAGAAGTCCTAGACTTAAATAAAATTATATGAACCCATGAGGCATAATATGCACAATATCCATGAAACGTTGAACATTAAACCTCTTAAAGTAAAAACTATCTGGTAGTGAACAGCCAATGTATAAATTAAGAATTGTTTATGAACTGATATAAAAAAAAATTATTTATTATTTGTAGCACTTATAGATTTAACTATTCTGTGTAGTATTAGAGAAACTTTATGTATATTTTCCAGAACAAAGCTTACCATAGTTAATGTTTATTTTGTTAGGCATAATGTTAATTTAGTCATTACATAGTCAAAATGTCGTCCTTACATTAATGTGATTCCCTGTGAATAAATGTAAATAGCTGATATTAATAAATAAATACTCAACCTCTGTTGAACTTATTTCATTCGTAGCCCATATTTTTTTTTTAATCATTAGCGCTGATTACTATGCTGAAGATCCCAGGTTCAAATCCGGCTGTGGTTGATAAAATATATAATGCGTTAATAGCAACGGATTAATCCTCCATCTTATGTCCCCATAACATTAGAAACTCTACAATTTTGTTTCACCCAGAGCCCCAAAAAGTCTAGATTAACTACAGCAACGAGATTGCTGGTGTTGGATAGTTAGAAGGCAGGTAGCTTCTCGATTGAATAATCGACTGCTCTGCTCCCAGACCAAATTAAATTCATGTATTTAAATGTATAGCATGCCATCACAGACTATTAGATGATGAAAGAGCTCACTGACTTCCAAACATAGAACAGACAGCACATCGACTGCCTAAAAGAATAATTATATAAGTTGTAATTAGATAAGATGAAGTTACCCAACTTACTATTGTTGTTAAATAAAAACAACAGGAATCATTTGCTAAACAGCCTGTTTCAAAATTAATTTGCCAAATGTTCTGTGTGCTAATTGTGCCTTTAACATGGCATAAGTTGCACCATGCAACTGCTCCATCACATTTTGGCTTGTGGAGACATCAGAAGTACATTTATTGATTCTAAATGATATAACAAAATAAATAATATCCGATACAGTGATCTCCAAAAAATTTGTTAATCCCTTTTATGATGCTAGAGAATAGAATCTTAACAGGGATCAGCTGCAATTACTGAGGCTCCACAATTTTAATTCATTAGTGAAAATTCTGCTAATTATTAACAAAATTAAACAGTAATTAGCGAAAATTTAAAAACTAAGCATTATGGTGGTGTTATATAAAAGTGGCCCATGGACTATGAGTTCAACAACCCAGAGCTAATTATTTTCAATTTTATGCTAATAAAAACTTTTTTTTAAATTTAAATTTCCTTAAATAATCCTAACATGCAAATCATTGTTTATTATTTATTCATTTATCACTTCACGCTACTATGGATAATAGGATGAGGCTATAGCGGGAGCCCTTATTATTGCCTACCTAGGAATAATTAGGATAGGGAACTTCCTAGGTTCCTAAGGAAGGAGTGCCTGAAGGCTCAAGGCTACCATTTTATGTCCCCTATGAGGGATGGCATAACTAAGGATGTTTACTACCTTTAAAAATCCTAAGGCCACCAGCTGGGCTGTGAACCCACATCTAAATTAGATCATGATTCAATAAGAGACAGTGGAACCTAATGATTACTACAAATTCTATTACCTCAAAATAAAAATAAAACTGGTACTTGTGTATTAGCCCAGGACTGTTATCTGCCAGTGTTTATAACCTGAATGCTGATAAATGTGATGCTGATAACACCTATCTTCTTATTAACATTAATGGAAATTGAAATATACAAAATTTAATAATAAAATGCTAATTCTAGACCCCTCTAGCCACGTTCCTCTTCTTATATAAATGTTTTCTCTTAACATCTCCATTTCTATCCTGGTCAAAATCCATATGATGAACTTTTTCACATAACTTCGTCTTTGGAATTATTTCAGACTTCTGGATGTATTTCATATCTTCTTTTTTTAAGATTCATATATCTCCAAAGTGTTACTCTGTACATTTTAAATAAGCAACAACAAAAGAAAGGAATAAGACAAAACCAGAAAATAAAATTTAATAAACAATAGAGAAATTTAAGTAGACAATAAACAAAACTAACAACACAAAAAACAATATAGAAAACAATTTAATAATCCACACAAAAATAACTCAAATGAGAGTAGTGATAACAAGAAGTTACATGAACTTAGAAGATTTCATGCAGACCAGCTAATACACAAGTACCTGAAAATGTTATGAATAAAATAGAATTGATGAATTCAAGCACCAACAAATCATAAAATAAAACAATTATTAAACAGTAAAATTACTATACATCGAATTTTTAAACTGCATAATGACTAAATTCTCATATTTCATAAATAACCAATTCATATTGAGAAAACTGAATGCTTTTATGCTAACCAAAATTACCAGTCTTATATTCCTGAGTCAACTTTCAGAACACTAAGGAAAACAAATTAAAATTTGTTTTTAAACTCCAACCTGTTAGTTTTTTTTCAAGCTCCTGACATTTGATCTCTAAAATGTTGAGGAGTATGCACCACAAAATTAATTTTTAATCTTATAAATAAAATAATAGATATAAACATTATATTTAAATTCGAATTCTAAGGACATATCCCAATTTGGCATAAAATTAAATGGGCTAAAAATATTTAAATGAGCAAATTGCATTTAAATAAATATTATTAATTGGTTGAAATTATACTTCAATGAATGATTTGAATATTTATATTAAATTAACTAAACAGTACGTATTACAGAAGAATAAATAATGAAGATCAGAATGAAGACAAACAAATAAGCTTCATTGCTCCTCCCCATTCAAATAATACTTCAATGACAGAAAAAATTGGTCTGTTAAAATTTTATCATAAAAAGTTAACAGAATATGTAGGATAATGTTTCACATTTTTTTTAGTACAATCTTTTTTTATTATAATGGGAATGTTACTTTGTGAATATACTTGCTATTCTCACAGTAAAGTAATCAAACTCAAAATTGACTTAATTTGATTAAAAATCTATCGAACTGAGCCAATGAGAAATATGGTGAACCAACTTGATTAAGCTCTGGGATTACTATGATTCCAGAGCTGGCCTGTAAACTGAGCAAGAATAGTTACTGATTTCTAATGCGATTTCTTGAACCTTTCAGGATTTTATCTATCATTTCTTCAGAAAAAAAAGTTATAATATAAAATGTGAAGGCCAACACATCTTAAAGTCCAGGATCTGCTTCCCATATATCTGTGACGTGCAATGAGTCACTAAATCAATAAAAAATTATTGAACAGCTAGAAACTCCTTTAAAAGACTATAATCCCAATCAGAAAGCAGAAAACTATCCCCAACAGAAAAGAAAAGCTACTCAATTTTTCTGAACTTCTCATTATATGTAATAGAACTTGACCTTTTGGACATAACATTCTGTGCATGAACATCTTTTCGAAATTATTATACTCGTTTGGTCCTTTCTGGGCTTTTCCTTCATGGTAAACATTTAAAAGACATTTATGTATGGAAATGTTTTTATATATTGTATACATAAGTATCAATATCAACACAGTTTATTTTTAAAAAAATGAAATTTCTAGTAAAACAAATTTCTCCTTAGAAGACCATGGAAATAATTGGGGGGTGCAGTCAAAAACCACCAAATAAGTGAAGGCTTATTTCTTATTTGTGCCGACGTTTCAACCTACTTTGTAGGTCATCTTGAGGGCAAATAGTAAAGGTGGCTGAGTGAACCGTTTAAAAGACATAATTTTTCACCAGCTGATTCAGAGAATATTTTTGTAATGAAACAATGCACATTACCTTAGGTAAATTAGGTATCTATTGAAAGCTCAATTAAAAACAAATGACACAATCACTTTCAGCAAAAAGTAATCACTTGTTTATCATATCAAAACAGTGATTAACAAGGTTTTAACCATAGGAGTTGAAACAATATTTGAATCACTTCCCAGATCAGAAACATCATAAAGTTTTAGGTAATACAGTAAATTTTAATTTATGAGTGAATATCAGATGAGAAAAATTACACCTTGAAAGATGTTATTAGTGTCATACTTAAAATAATCTATCCATGCTTACTTTAATTCTATTAATAAACAAATCCTTACTGTAATTAATAAATCTAGTTTTAAAAAATGAAATTATTTTTCAAGCTCAGCCCCAAGTTTAATTTTATGGCGAGACAAAATTCAAGGTTTAGTCCCAGCAGAAAATTAATCCATTAGTCCATAGGAAGTTTTTCAATGTTTCCATATTGTGGAAAATACCATATAAATCTAATAGTAAATTGCAATTTGATGTTAGTTAAAAAAAAAAATGAGTTAATTTATGTGAAACAGAGTATTGTCAATCTTCAAACAATAGAGAATTGTTTGAGAGTGATAATGCACTTGACAGAAAATAAAGTTATAAATATCAAAATATAATGCATTGCTCTAATCCTATAAATCACTTCTTTTTTTTTTTTAATTTCACTATAATTATTATCATTTTTCTTCATACTATATAAACGAATAGATCAGTTCTTACCAAGAATATGAATATTAACACATAGTTAAAGTTTTGAAATAAATAACATTCTTACCACTTTGTATTTATCCATTATCACCTTTTATAATACCAAATGCTTACATTTGGATATCTTAACCCCTAAATTTCATAATTAGATGAAAACGAAATTCTAAATTTACCACTGTGCTCGTACAGTTTTAAATATTTTATTTTCCCGAACCTTTACACTATGAATGTTTAAAAATACCTATTTAATAATAATAATAACAAATCAATACAATCAGATCATTGAAATTATTTGAACTCCTACATAACCTCAACTCAATATAATGTCCATATTTCTCATGTTTAAATTTAAATAAATGTGCATTCCATCATAAATAAACAATTGAAATCAGACATAGTCAGAAGATATAAGGGCAAAACAAAACAACTTAAGGACAATCTCCTTTCATTTATAAGCAAAGTTCAGTAGGAATTGTCAAAAATTAAGGGTATTATATTAAAGAAACATATGGGTGGGCAAGAAACGTAAACAATGCGAATAAGAGTTGATTGTAAGAAAAGTGTACTATACCAAACTACCGGTGGAAACACCCGCAACAGTTTCACAGCCCAATTAACATGCAGAGAAATATCACTGCCTAAATTTTTACCAATCGTAGGAAACAATGTGGAGTATTACTGCAAAATCATTTAAACAGTCTTACCTCATTCCCTCCTCACACCCTCAATTACTGACATGTCCTCCAGGGATGGGATACCTGTATATTTTAAAGGGCAGGATCATGTGAGTGATAATTTAAGTACCAGGACATATATTAGTATACATTCATTATAATACAATATAAACAATTAAGGTCCATAAATACTCCTATTGAGCTTTTTTGTGTGGACTCAACAGTCTTTGCATTTCTTTCTTTCCATCGAAAATTGGTCATCAATTTCACTTTGAACTTATCAATGAAGGGCGTAGTGAATGTACGCTAAATGTTTACTTTAAAAGACCAAGTGCAAAGGTCAATTTCTTCAAATAAATTTTTCCATCATTATGTTTACTGCAAGTCAACTGTAACACAATATTAATACATACAAAATATACCAGGATCTATGAATTTGACTTGCGGATATTAAACCAGATTAGGCATTCAATTAAATATCAACTAAAATGAACCAATTTTATTAACAACTTTAGCTGATCCCTAAAGTATAAAGCAATACAAAATAAGTTTCAAAAACTCTATGGAACATTCTCTTGGAATTGACTGATTTCTAAGAAACCATGCCAACCCAAAATATAACTGTGGACATTAGGTCAAATACAATAAGAAAAATGGTACTGAAAAGCTACACAAACAGAATTATAAAACATCTTACATCTCAATCCCCAAAAACTCACAAAATCTTCTAACTAAACTTACACTGTACCACATGAAAAGTTCCAGGTAACAAATGTTCGTTTAAAACAACGAAAACTGATCTTGATTACATATTTTTCAGTGCTTCATTGACTTCATCTACATAGCCACACAGTTTTCTCCATTGTTCAACGCTGAGCGAAATACCTTTTTTACCTGGTTTCAGTTCGCCATCGGCTTCATAAAATTCCCTTATGTCTACCATGAGCTTTCCTTTGAATTCTCTGACTTTCAAAAAGCGTCTCTTGTCCAGGTGCCAAGAATTGTCTTCATCATCGTCTTTTGCACGACTAGTTTTAGCTTTTTTGGCCGCTGGTTTCTCTACAATATCATCAGGCCCAGAGTCTGATGTATCTGAATCCTTCTTTGCTTTTCTAGGAGCCATGATAAATACACAACACAATCAGAACAGTAAGTGAACTAACAATGGCGAACGCTTCTTGAACCAGTTGTTTGCCGGAACGATTTGTTTTCACCGCTAAACGCAACTGTTACCAACTGATATACAAAATAGTACCTAATCTCACAATAAATAATATCTTAGTTTTGTTTATTACTTTAGGAATTTAGAATAACTTTTACAGTTTTTTAAAATTATTAATAAACAACAAGATTCTCTTTGATTATTAATTATAGCTTTATACAGCTCCCCCCCCCTCTCAGATCAATCAAAGTCCCAAAATGCTCCTACGAGACTAATTTTAGCTACTTCGTTTTCTAACAATATCTTCAAGAACTCTGAACTCGGGATTCATTTTGCCAGTCTTGCCGAATTGTAGTTCTTATCACTAATAATTTTTTCAGGCCATTTTTTACAACTCATCTCGAATGCACTCTCCACCTAACTGTGAATTGCCACTAATGACATCGGGGATTACTGTTTTAAATTATTTGGCTTTTCAATTCTATTAAATAAAGCCATCTAGAGGTGCAGTTGATTCCAATATAAGTATGAAGTACAATAACTATAGGATCTATCTTTGTCAATAATCCAAATTATCTTTGCCAATCCCATCTTTTTCCCATCAATGAATTTGCATGTGAATAAAATAAAAATTTAAAGGTCTTAAAACCTAGAAAACTATCTCATTAAGCTAGTGGACTAGACTAAATTACCAAAGCTAGTTATTAATTGCTCTGGTATTTTAAGTTCTTGCTTTAAGCAAAGGCTACAATTTCTGATGGCACAACATTCATACTCCGCAAAAAATTTTCGGAACTTGGAACAAATCACCGCCTTGAAGGAATGTTTAGTTGCAGGGGGTTTACTGCAAAGTAAAATGAATCAAATGAAAAATGTGTTCGATCATGCATCATGTCCTCAAATTTATTTTAACAATGTGTCAATGTTTCCATCGCAGGAAATGACAAGGCTTCACCTGGACAAGTGAAAAATAATGGAGAATCATATCAGATAAAAAAAAAAACTTTTATCTTTATTACTATACACTTTTTTTTTTTTCTCATCCTCCAAAATTTTATTTACAATATAATACAAATTTACAGAAATTCCTGAAAATGCTTCTATATAACCCAAAAGCCTTCTGTTACCTTTCGGTATTTTAAGGCGTTACAATGGGCTGAGTCCGCTGAAGGCGGTTTTTACTCGAACCGGCTCAAAGCCGCTTTTACTTTATACAATACAAAACAGACCATACAGATTTGTTTACCTTTATTACCTTATTCTTTAACATTCAGACTGTTGTTTCGAGATTAGACTGAATAAAAATTAAATAATCCGAATATATTAGTAGAATAGATTCGGGTTTTAAATAAATTAGACCAGATACTGAAACATGTGGTTTATTAATTCTACATACAAACATGAAAGTTTACAATTAAATAAAGAAAAAATCAAGCAAACAGGATCACTTATATCTATGTACATAAAAGGGAATAAAGCAGTCTTTACCGATGGAATTATTCTCGACTGATATGATTAAAGAAATATTAAATAATAGTTTATGGTTCGAAATGAATAGCCATAGGTGCACACTGACACAGGGCGATCTGGGCCACATGGTGTTTGATTATGGAGTCCTTTATCTCGAACGGTGAATGAAATGATATTGTCTTTTAGGTCAGTTAATTTAATGAGAAAAGGTGGACTTACAGTGATTGAGTTAAGTCGTCTCCTCAAATCTGATCGCACCTGGTATTCTAGGTTAGCCAGCTGCCTGGCACTCGGTTTCAAATAATTACTTTTGTCATCTCTGAAATATGGTGATAGCAGGGGGCTTTAGAGATTCTAGGTGAACAATAGGGACTCTTAGTTAGATGCAGCAAGTCTCAGTTTGTTGGCGAGAGGTCCACGGTTGGGAAGCAATCGAATTAATTTGTGTGAACAGATGGTGCCTTCTGACTCCTTTTTATTTAGATGGCTATGGCCGATCATGGCGGCAGTGACTCGGTAACAATTTTGGAATATACAAAAATATTAAAATGTTACGCTACTGAACAAAGACCGAGGAAAAAATTCCAACGAAAAACCCTTAAGTCTCCAAACTAAAACAGAAATTGAAATCATCTATCCAATATTTCACCTATTCAGGCATCCTCAGGGTAGAAAGAGAATAACAGCAAAACAAAACATGAATAATGCAACCAAGAAACATCCCACCACCTCCAAGGTGCAATTTCTGTTTTAGTTTGAAGACTTAGGTCTTTTCGTTGGAATTTTTTCCACGAACTTAGCATTTATGTTTATTTATTTAATCTTCTATTTTACCGCCAACGGTCTGAGGATCCTTTCTATACAGCCTGATCCATGAGTCCCTCTCGTGTACCAATCGTCTTCTCCAGATTTATCTCACATTTATGTTAATAAAAGTTTTGTGAGCATAAGACGGATATATCCGCTGCGAAGACTTCAATCCTTTCGGTAAGAGTTTATTATGGTCTTACCGATGTATGCTACAATTGGAATCCTATACATAGACTTGGATATGCCGATTGTTTCACATACTTGTATCAGAGAATACTAAAACACAAAAACTTTACATCGGGCTGACTTTTTCCAAAGACATAAATTCATCATGAACCCAAACCAAAGTTTTAAGCGATGGCAAAGAGGCTTGCTAAGTTCACCATATGAGCCCATATAGGCTTAATACTAATGTTTTAACGAACAACATCACTTATGGCTTTTTTATTTACTCATCCGACAAAATTTCGTTCTTTATCAAAAAAGATCTTAGGAGTGCCTCTTTAAGAATTTTTTTTTAAATTTTGTTTTGTTTATTTTTATAAAATGTATAAAATATAAATTAAAATGGTGAGGGTGTTAATATTTCAAATAGAAAGCTAAAAGCTAAAACTCTTCCTTATTACCTTCCTTAAGATATGTAGTTGAAGTCTAAAAAATAGTTGCGGTAGACTATGTAATCGATTAAAATTTTTCATTACAATTTCTAATTCAGCTCTAACTTATTGATTTAAAAAACACTTTCCAGCTTGAATATTTATTTAATTATGGGCTAAGAATGTTCTCAAAATAACAAATTAGCAAAGTTACTTATCTTTTTTATTGACATTTTTTGCTATTGCGGTGGCAGACCAACTTACATGAGGTTGCAAGATTGTGTACGTTTAAAGGTTTTGATTTGGTTCATGAAGTAATCCTCTTGTCAGGCATAGGTATCGTTTCTTTTATTCTTATCGAATTTGTTTTGAATTATGTTTCAGAAATTGTTACTATCGTTGAGTTACATATAGTTAATGTGTGTTAACTTAAGTTAAATTAACCTTGTGTGAAATGTTAATTTTCATCATTAAAAATTATTATCGTCAAGTAATGATTTTCATCTCTATTTAAATACGTTTTTTGTTTTAGTATGGATCGTCTATTGCGTTTAGGAGGTGGAATGCCAGGATTAAGCCAAGCACCTCCTCCATCAGATGCTCCTGTTGTAGACACAGCAGAGCAAGTCTACATTTCTTCTCTAGCCCTTCTTAAGATGTTAAAACATGGGAGGGCTGGAGTTCCCATGGAAGTCATGGGTCTTATGTTGGGAGAATTTGTTGACGACTATACTGTAAGAGTAATTGATGTGTTCGCCATGCCCCAGACAGGAACAGTGAGTACTCTTAAAACTTACAAATCTTTCCCACATGTTATCTGTGAAATATTGGTAGACACTTTAAAAAAATTCTCTGGATTTTACTTTTCTCATTTATGTTATCACATCAGCAATCATGGTCATATGTTGATACATCATCATATCAACTAATAATGAGCTATGATAAATATTTGTTTATTTTAGGGAGTTAGTGTCGAAGCTGTGGACCCTGTTTTCCAAGCAAAAATGTTGGACATGTTGAAACAAACCGGTCGTCCTGAAATGGTGGTTGGGTGGTATCACTCCCATCCAGGTTTTGGTTGTTGGTTATCAGGTGTTGATATCAACACTCAGCAAAGTTTTGAAGCTCTTTCAGAAAGAGCTGTAGCTGTCGTAGTTGATCCGATCCAAAGTGTCAAAGGTAAATTAATGTAATACTATAAACTTGCAATTATTATAACTGTTTAAATAATATGCTGTTACTACATGTTTTATTTAGCATTTTATTTAATAAAGAATCAAGTTTTATTTTTGTTACTGAGTGATTCATTTAGGCTTATACAAGAATCAAAATCTAATTATATATGCATGGATCAATGGTTCATGAGTAGAGACACTGATCGATAGCATTAACGATATTTTAAAGCAAGATGAGCAAATTTGTGAGGAAGCCAGAATTTCAAGGACAAACCAATCATTGTGGATGAAACCACTGACTCCAAAGGTTACTGCGTATTGGTAATCATATTCAGGGCTGTTACTCCTACTGCAAGCCAGGAGGTTCAGCTAGCTTCCTGTACCTTCCTGGACAGACCAGATACTTCCTCATGTGCTCAAGGCATCATGGATTGTTTTCGCAGTTACAATATCATGTGGGAAAACATTTATGGGCTTGTGTCTGACTCGGCTCCTTATATGGGTGCTTGTTTTTGGGCACTTGATATTATTGCAGGAAATTGTTTGCTCCATTTTCAGTGCTGAGCTCATAAAGTAAACTTGGTGGGAGACATTTTCATGAAGGAGTTAAAAGAGTTGAACTTGTATGTAACTAAAACTAAAATGACCCTCCTTGATGCTCAAAAGATGAAATGTGCGTACGCATATATTTCATAAAAGAGAATTATCCTGAAATGAAAGCAAAACTTTTTCTTAGTCCTGTCACAACTAGATGGAGCATGTGGTTTCATGCTGTCGAATATCCAGCTGAATAGATGGATACTTTCTTCCATTTCATGCAGGAGTATGAACCCAAAAACTCGAGTATTGGTTACATTTTAGAGCAGTTAGATAGTAGTAAGGCAACTTTGATATTATGTATTCGTATTGGTCAGTTACACAGTTCACCTAGCCGCCTCTCCTTCTATTTGCCCTCAGATGACCTACTCATGCAGTGTGAGATTATCATGAATTAATTTCTTCCCTAATTAAATAAAAACCCTAAATACATTTTAAATATATAGGTCTGTTTTTAATAGTGACTCAAAATTAATTTGACAAAAGATTTGAATCTTTTAATAGCGAAAACCAAACTAGTACCACTAAAACCAACAATGCATACTGAGTTTAAAAGATGGTAATTTTGCCGCAATCACTCCGAACTGCCAGTCTAGATAACTGGTGTTAAGCCCAGAATCTAAAGATTTTCTAAGTGCTTACACTCAGTACTATCTTGCATCCTATATAATACAAAAATAAGAATTACTACACTGAGAATAAGCATTTCAACGGTCCCTATGTACAAAGCGACATGTCAAACACTGAGGTTATAGGAGAGTGTAATGAAGAGTGATTTGAACTTTCATTATGCTCTCCTACAACCTCAGTTTTTGACATGTCGCTTTGTACGTAGGGACCGTCGATTTAACAATAGCGATTTACAGTGTTGCCAGGTTTTTGGGCGTTAAGCTTATCTTTGGAAAATTGTTATGCTAAATTTTATTGTTAATGGATTTTTCACAATTATTAAGAGAAATCTCTGATATAATTAACAATTCATGAATAAAGTATATTGAACTTACTAATTCAGTAACTTTTTTAATATAAATATTATGATTCCTATACAAATATTCAGATTATACTATTTCCAAGTTAAGAAATAAACATTTTAAATTTAAGTTTTATGTAACTTTGCTTAATTTCTAAATTTATTTTATTTATTTTTATGGAACATCAAGATTAATAGGTTTAATTGTTTTTTAGGAAAAGTAGTCATTGATGCTTTCAGATTAATTAATCCCAATATGATGGTTCTTGGTCAAGAACCTCGACAAACTACATCAAATTTGGGGCATCTTCAAAAACCATCAGTGCAGGTATGAATAAATTTAGAAAGATCAACTGTGAGTTTTTTTGTTTAATGTACTTATCCTGCTAATTGACCCTTTAGTATTAAACATAAAAATGTAGGAGATTTTGCTTTAAATGCTGTTATTTAATTTAGAGCGTGTGATTAAATAAAATCACTATTTATTATACTTTTACTGGAAAGAATTATATCTGCTGCCCCAGTGAATAAGTGGTTTTGTCACTTTAGTCTAGAAAGAGTTAACTGTATTGAGGGAAGGGGGAGTGTGTAATTCTCCTAGTTTTTGGCTTGAAATGGAGTTGCAATGCAATAATGTTTGAAAAAAATTCAGATTTTCCACTTATTCATTCATTTCTTTATATTTTATTATTTGTTCTTTTAATACCACCACTTATAATTATTGTTATTTAAAATTAAACCCAAACCTATTTTAGTTTTAAATACAATTAATAAAATAATAATGAAGATGTTATATACGTATATAATACTTCTTCTTAAATTCAACTTATTAAAGCATAATCTATAATATTATTAATATGCAGTATAGTTTTAATTACATAATTGTTTGTATATTTATTGTACCATTTTTAATTTTACAGTCTTAGAATATCTTTATTCAGCTTTCTGCAATTGTTTTGTTACTAATTTTCAGGCTTTAATACATGGGTTAAATCGTCATTACTACTCCATCAGTATTAACTATAGGAAAAATGAATTGGAGCAAAAAATGTTGTTAAATTTACATAAAAAGTCATGGATGGATGGTCTGATGCTTTCTGATTATTCAGAAAATTGTAAAGTTAATGAAAGTACAGTTGGCGACATGCTTGAGTTAGCCAAAAATTACAACAAGGTATACCCTTTAATATTATTAAATTTTGTGTAATAATTAAATTAATATATATATATATATATATATATATATATATATATATATATATATATATATATATATTGTTAAGAATTTTAATTTTATTACAAAATGTATTTATTATAAGAGCAAAACAATATTTAATTGAACTGAGATCTTTAATCTCCGTGGGTCAATGATAATTACAGTTTGGGATTGGTTGTAACAATTTAAATTAAAACACAATTTTTATATAATAATCACTCACATTTATCTCATCCAATTGTCTTAAAACTTCTTCACCCATAACAGTGACGCCGAATGACACCGATGCTTCTCTTGACACTTGCAAACTGATCCTTACAGCAGACTGTCAGTGGTAAACTAGCTTGTAGAGATTCTATCTTCAGGACATCCAATCTTAAAGTCATGTAACTTAAGTCCTCACTCAGGGCGTTCTTGAAGAGAGCTCACAAACCTGAGAAGGTCTTCTCCTAAGGACCCCACGCTGCAGAATGCTTGAAAGATGGCGGGAGCTTTTCCTTGTCCTTAGTGTGCAATGCCATTTGTATGATTTGAAAATCAGTTACAGATATATATAAAAATTGTGTTTAATAAGCAATCAGTATTAAAATTTTTAAATACGCTTTATTAAATTTAGAATAATTTTTATTTACTTATAAATTCACGGCCGCTTAATATTGGTCCGCCAAATATCGATAATAACTTTGATATATTTTGAACCTCAACATTCGCCTGTCTTATAAAAAAAAAATGTTTATTTTCCGGATTCTTTATGAATTATTAAATTTACATTAATTTTTGGTTTTATATATAATAATTATTAGTTTTATTAGATTTAGTAGCAGGTGTGAACAAATTTAAACAAAGATTTTATTGCGATTTAGTCATTTTGTAATCCTATAAAGTTCCTTAAATTCCAACCGGCGTTGAAAATCAACATTTCTCCTTCACCTTTCCTCGCAGGTAGTTTCGGATGTCTGCAGCTCTTTTCCAACATTTTATCCCAATATAATATTTACTGGCTGTTTGCTTGGTTTTTCTTTGTAAATTATTTCTCTTAGCTTTATCCTTTCTTTCTTTATTTATCTTTTCGGAATGGTCAAAATTTTCTTCCATCTCATGATTAATAATTTTTATTTGGCCTTCATCAGAAGATACTTCGGCATCATAAATATCACTGTCAAAATTCTTATTTTTCACGGTAGCATTGGGCTCATCAATATTATCTTCATTTGTTTTGTTTGGTTTATCAATTCCCCAAACATCAACTGCATCATAACAATTGTCATTGGTAGCTTTCTTATCACCATCATCAAATTCATAATCACACACAGGTTGGTTTTTTATCAAACTCTTCTCCAAATTACTTTTAAGTTCATCCTCTGATGAAAAATCATTCAATTCCATTTTCTCATTAAAACACTGGTTATCTCTTGTTTCATCTTCAATTACAATTTTTTTAATTGTTGAATTATCATCATCATCTTCATCATTTGAAAAAGTTAGTTTGGATTTTTTCTTCTCTTTAATAGTTGTTTCCTCATCAATTTCTTCTTCATCATTGGCAAAAAGTTCATTTGCATTTTTATTAATATCATGGGTAGTATAAGCTTCTTCTTCGTTAATTTCAAAAGGAATAATTACATTTTCCGTATTTTTTATATTGGTATCAAGTTGAGCAAAACATAATTCATTTTGTTGATCCACAGTATTTGTTAACTTTGTAACCTTCTCTTCTTTATGACTCGTTAATCTAACATCCAAACTCGAAATCCCGTCGTCAAATACTTGTTTAATCGTATTAATTATTTCTGTTTTTAACCCAGAAATTTCTGTTCTAAGCATTTCCTGATCTAAGCATTTATCCATTTTCTTATTATTCTCTTTCATCATTTTATATAACTCAAACATCATGCTTGCTTCAGACGTTTCTACCGCGCTTTCTTTGCTGGCCGCGTGTTGCCCGTTTCCGGCGAATTCCTGACCGGTTTTTAATTGTATGACGCTTTGACTTCCGACGGCGTTCTGTGATTCCCTGACAATTGTTGATTCATTTTCCACTACCTTATGGCACTCTTCTAACATTTTAATTTGACTATTATTCTCCCCTATACTTTCGCTCACATCACCATTTTCAGACATCTTCAATTTAAATTAATACTTTAGACAATAATTAGTTAATCAATAGAGTATAATTAATAAAACCTTTATTTTTATTATTTTTACCGGTTCTACTGTCATTAATAAGTGAGTCTTATTCGGATTTATACACGAAACTTAAGGTATAGGTTACGTTGCCGCTGACGCAATTTTATATATATAAAAATGTTTATTTACTTATTAATTCTGATTATTATCCCTAATTATCATTGCCTATACGTTGGGCGCCAAATGTTAAGAATTTTAATTTTATTACAAAATGTATTTATTATAAGAGCAAAACAATATTTAATTGAACTGAGATCTTTAATCTCCGTGGGTCAATGATAATTACAGTTTGGGATTGGTTGTAACAATTTAAATTAAAACACAATTTTTATATAATAATCACTCACATTTATCTCATCCAATTGTCTTAAAACTTCTTCACCCATAACAGTGACGCCGAATGACACCGATGCTTCTCTTGACACTTGCAAACTGATCCTTACAGCAGACTGTCAGTGGTAAACTAGCTTGTAGAGATTCTATCTTCAGGACATCCAATCTTAAAGTCATGTAACTTAAGTCCTCACTCAGGGCGTTCTTGAAGAGAGCTCACAAACCTGAGAAGGTCTTCTCCTAAGGACCCCACGCTGCAGAATGCTTGAAAGATGGCGGGAGCTTTTCCTTGTCCTTAGTGTGCAATGCCATTTGTATGATTTGAAAATCAGTTACAGATATATATAAAAATTGTGTTTAATAAGCAATCAGTATTAAAATTTTTAAATACGCTTTATTAAATTTAGAATAATTTTTATTTACTTATAAATTCACGGCCGCTTAATATTGGTCCGCCAAATATCGATAATAACTTTGATATATTTTGAACCTCAACAATATATATATATATATATATATATATATATATATATATTCAGATGCTAAACACGTATATTGTTTTATTATTGGTTTTAGTATAATATAATCAATATGTTTCTTTAAGATTTAATCATTGTATGTAATAACGTAGAATAGCTTTATGGGAGGAATATGATTAAAAAATAAATTGAATTCATTTACTCCTTAGTTTGTGGAGAATTTGTCATAAATCAATTGAAACTAGATTGCTTAGCAATCATAATCGCTCAAAAAATGTATATTTTGAAATAACATTAAAGATATGACCAAGCATAATTGACAAATATAACCCAAATGGTTGATATTAATAGATGTACACCTTATTTATGTTGCCAATTTTGCTATATCATTATTGAATAAATCAACTTAGCTTTGCCTAGCTTTATCAGAGTGAGATAAATTAATTTAATTGATGAATGAATATATGTCCTATGCCCAAGATTCTGGGTTTGCAGCTCGGCAGGTTGCCTAAGGATTTTTTATAGGAAGTAAAAAATCCTAGGTTGGGCCGCTGTTTGGTTGAAAGTCGGAGGGAGGAAGTCCTGAACCTGTACAGTGTCAGGCACTCATTAAATAACCCTATCCTAATTGTGTGATTAGCCATAGCAGCATAAAGTGATGTTGAATTAATAAACAATTATTTTAATATTGTGATTATTAAATTGTTACTCAAGTCATTAAACTCTCATTAAAAGTAACCAAAAAAATTAATTAGTGTACATAGTTGACAGTTGGTTCACTTTTTATAATTAATCCTAACACAATAAGGTTTTATTTCGAAGACTACTTATGTTTTAGAAAACTATGATTTTAATACTTTTAATGTTAGTGTGAAGTGTATGTATTTTTTTATTATATTTTTTTCAATTTCAGGCATTGGAAGAAGAGGAGAAGATGACTCCCGAACAACTAGCTATAAAGAACGTTGGAAAGCAAGATCCTAAGAGGCATTTAGAAGAGAAGGTTGATGTACTGATGTCAGCTAATATAGTGCAGTGCCTGGGGGCTATGCTCGATACTGTTGTCTTCAAATGAAGTGCAACTTGTTCACAAAAAAAACTCAATATTTTTTTAATTTAAATAAATTGACTTTCACTTTCATCAATCAATCATTCAAATGTATAAATTATACATAAATTTATAGAATTGTTTTGTTTTTTAAATCATTTACATTATTTTGTTTTTCTACTATTGCTTATATTAAAATCTTAATTATTTGTATAAGTGTGCCCAATTACAACATTCATATTTTTTATTGGCTATTTGTAAATAAAAAACAAAAGTAATGCTAAGTAACTTATTTTTCTATTTGGATTATATTCCTTTAAATTCTTGTTGTTTGTTCATTTAACATCACTTTATGCTGCTATGGCTAATTGGACGATGCTACATTGGGAGCTCTAAATTTTGCCTTTCCGGGTTTAATTAGGATAGGGATTTTTAACGAGTACCTGACAACATCCCTTCCGAAGGACGGCGTAACTAAGGATTTTTTACTCCCTTTAAAAAATCCTAGGGCCACCTGCCGGGCTATGAACCCGCGATCTTATGCTTAGTAGTTTGTTACGCTAACCACTAGACCACAGGTCGCCACCTCCTTTAAATTCTTACTGAGTCATATTGATGCTTCATTATAATTTTGAACTGACATATATAGTGATAAATATTAGTTGAGATGAACCAGCCATACAACAATAACCTTTTTGTTTATAAGTATTACAATCAGTCTCAATGGCAATATAAAAACAAGCTGTACCTATACGCTCTAAGTATATCTTTTCTTGGATTCACCCTTTAAGCAATTATGTTCAAAACCAGATTTTTCCTCAAATCGTAACATTATTTTGTATTATAATGTAATCTGATATAAATGCTAACAAGGAAATCTCTCCTGACTCGAGAATCAATCGATTCTCTGGTATTATGGAAAATATATGATAAATTTGTTTTCAAAATTGGCTCATCCTAACTACTCGTAGTAGTCTAATCATATCTTGTCTATCCCCATTACCATAGTCCTTTAATTATTAAATGTTTACGTTCTTATGAAGACAAAGTAAATAAAAATAATTAATGTAAAATATTTATTCGTGAGCAATTCAATCTAAATATGTCATTAAGCAAGGATGTAAACGACTGATGGCCTCAAACAGAATTGGAAGTTTGTTTTTGCATACTATAACTGTATCTTATATTACTATTTAAGTTATAAATACATAAATATTTGATGTACAGCTACATTTTTAAATTTATTGTAAGTTGCCCTTAGAGCTTGGTGCCCAGGTACCTCCAAAATGATACTTAGGCCTCAGTATAATTAAGTATGCTCTGCAAAGCAAGGTGTTCATAATGGCAGTGGTTACTAATTAATAAAAAAGTTAAACCTGAGCTAAAGAAAAGAGATCATGGAACAGGAAGTTTTTTAAATTTTACTGCTATTAGAAAAAAATATTTACTCTATTTTAATATTGGTTTTATTTACTGTTACTTATTAGAATAATAATTTACTTTTTTTATGGACTATCGATTTATAGAAACAAACTTGTACCACAACAGTTCATAAAGGGTCTTGGGTTCAGCACGCGGTAGAGTCAGTGCTGCTTCTATTCAGTGCAGGGAGGCGATTTGTCCTAGATCATGTTCAACTGCCAGGTTTTCTCTCAATATAGGTATCAACATTATTGAGGCTGGGTGAGCACCAGGAGGATATACATATCCCATCCCTGACTGTTAGCAGATTAAATAATTTATCTTTTGCAACAGGATCAAACTCGGAATCTTCAGCAAAGTTACTAATGTGCTCCACCATTGAGCTATCCAGTTCTCTCCATAACAATTTCTATATTGAATAAATATTTTTTTAGTACCAGCAGCCATATCAGTTTGTCTCCATATCATTTTGATCAGATTAATTAAAGTAAAATTTAAAAACTCTCTAGCTATGATAAAGCACTTATCTAATTTAGAAAGTTTCGATTTATAATCTAAATTAGATAATAAATAAAGTATTGAAAGTGGGAGAATAGTCTATTTTGTACTTTTAGTAGTATTTGTGAAAACATTTTGAGAGGGTTAATATGGGTAATTTTTTTTATTTATATATTTTTTTTTATGAGGAAGAAAATGTTCTAGGTGAAGGTCAAATAAAGAATTTCTTAAATAGAGATGAACTAGTTATTGAAAACCGATGTTTCGACCCACATTGCAGGTCTTCTTCAGGTCTGGATAAAGATGATACGAACAAATTAAAGAAATAGAAAAAATTGTGAAGAATAAAATTACATTAAATAATATTTAAGAATAAAATTATTGGAGTTAACCAGATGCTGAAGTAGGGCGATTTAAATTATAAAATAAAGTAAAGGTATTATTTAAAATATTTGAACTAGAACAATGGGATCAATTACTAACAATAATGATGAGAAACTATGAAAGTAAATTTACATTCTTTCTTTGACCTGTAACCGGACAATTTTTTCCCCAATATTTGTTTGAGTTTTTCTCTTTTCTTTAAATGTTTGTATTTAGGAATTATGGTATCTGTTCTGCAGGTTGATACTTCGAGTTGAGTCACGACAAGTTTTAACTGTTTATTTGTTTGATTTTTAATATTCTCCAAAAATATAAATTATTAGAAGCTTTAGTATGGAAAAGGGAATGTATTTTGGCTAATGAGAAGATTTCATTATTTATTTCATCAAGAAATAAAATTTACAACTAACTTTCAAATTAAAAATGATATATGTTTGTTCAGACGGGCCTTTCTAGATGAAATGATTTCCGAAGAAGTATACACATTTCCCATAATTACATTCGCTTTTCCATACTAAAGCCCATGATAACATGTATTTTTGAAAAATATTAAAAATTAAACAAACAAAAAGTTAAAACTTTTTGTAGCTCAACTCGAAACGACAACCTGTGGAATAACTATCAGAATTGTAATATTTTTTAGCTGATTAAAGCAAAATGCCCTGATAAAAGAAAACATATTTTAAATTAACTCTTTGTTTTAAAAATTTACCCCAGGGATAATTGAATCATGATTTTCATTATTGCTACTTATATAAACTAAGTGTTTTTCAATTTTTGAAATTTACATATCTGGTTTAATAAGTGTCTTAAAAGTTAATGAGAATTAGTAAAATTAATTGCAGTTTCATCTGTACACAGTATCATATAGAGCCTATAAGTTTTTGGGTTTTCAATACTAAAATCTAAGAAAAATCGAATTATTTTAAGAATGTATTGCCATTTCGTTGTTTAAACTACACAATTCTGCTCTAATTAAATTTATTCGTTTGAAATGAAATATATTAAATTAAACTTTATTCTAGTATCTACAAGGATAAACAGAATAAAAAAGAAATAATAACAATGAGTAATCAAAATTGTCATTATCAGTATTATCAAAATTCTTAAATCTGATTGCCAACAACTCTGCAAAAACCCATCATAGTCCCTCCAGCACGCCAGTCTTGAAGAAGACAGCGAACTGTCAACATGGATTTCGTACTCGATTTCAGTGAGCTCAAATTTTTGAAGCTTTTTTTAGCTTCTGAAGGTTAGTACGAAATATTTTAACCGAAATTGTTATTTTTTAAATTATTTAATAATAGTTCAAAACTTTTTAAAAAATCATCATTTTAGCCAAGCAGTACATGTAATCGTTTCACCATTAAGTCTGACATATTAAGAATTTGATAACTGTTTTGTCTGGATTACAATTGTTGCTACTTATTTTTAATAATGTAAAATGTGAATTTGCTATTTTTATCTCTAAAATATGGATTCCTAATACTTCTTTACCTAAAGTTAATCATTGTGACCAAGCTCTTGTTAGCGAAACGATTCGTTATGTTGTTCCATACAAAAAATGTTTGCCTATAAAGTATTTCAGATCATTTCAGGTAAATTTGGAAGTAAAATGAAGTAAGCTATAAACTGAATTTTAAATTCATGTTGTTCTCGTTTATTTTAGAATTGTTTCAATACCATTTATCCTTTTAATATTTGAAATTTTCGTTATTGTTCTTTATTTTTTTCCTGTAATACAATTTGTGGTGATTAAATGAGATATTTAATTGCTCCAAAAAAATCATCATGAATTCATTAAAAAAGAGTTATTTTTTTGTTTTAAACGGTATCACGTTTTGTCTAGTATAGTTATGAACTTTTGGAGAAACACCTAACTGTATGTACAATATTGTATAACAAATTAAATAAAATTGACGTTAAACTTTATCTTGAAAAGTGACGGAGAGAATATTCCATAAGCTTTTATTTCATATTAAGGGATTTTTAAAAAAAGTATTATTTCACTGATGAAAGAAAATACTGACATCACAATTTATAATTAAACAAATATTACTGAGTTAGGATTTTAAGATGAGATCTGGTCTATTAGGTTGAACTGAATCACTGGCATATACTCCTATCATAGTTATTTATTACTATTATAGTGCATGCTTATTATTATTAATCTGCGTCCAATGGTGTCCTAACTTCTTGGTGCACCTAGAATGTTCAATTCCTCTTACGCCCTTGGCTCTGATTTAAAAAGATTTATTTTGTTTTTAATCTTCGGTAAGAGGTTTGATAAAACATTGATATATTTCCGATTTCAGGAATGTATTTTTATTTATTCTTCAATTTTACGCTCCCTACTTCTGCTTATGTCTGCCTAAAAAGATATATTCCACAGAGCGTTCTTCACCATACTAAACGAACTTAAAGCTTCAGCAAACTTTTATAATGGGTAACAGTTTTTCTTACTACAAATATTGATATATTCACAACTTTATTCCAGGGCTGGAGGCGGGAAAAAAAGCTTCTATTAATATGAATTTCGAAACAAAAATTTTCTTTTCGGTTCAAACACTATAAAGTATAGGTAAAACAGGATTTTTTAATCTAAACGGTAACAGTTTAAATTTTATTTAAACATTTTACCATAACTTCGCAGTCTTTTTAAGTTAAAATAAAAAGCAAGTTTTAGAACTTATCATAACTTTAACAGGCAAGGGCGGATGCAGGATTTTTTTCTGGGGGTCACAACGGGTAGACGGACAAAAAAGTCAACAATAACTGAGAAATAAACTTGTAGTATTTATAGAAAGGTTTATTAAAATATCTAAACAATAGTTTCACTCAAGTTATTTCTGTTATTTTATTCAGATATTTTAACAACTATCATCACATGATTTGCCTATAAGTATGTACTGTAATGGGTTATCCGCACTACACAAAAAACCGTCTGTCCCTCCCTTGGATCCGTCCATGTTAACAGGCATTTCACTATGTTGCGATGAATAATGAGTCCATTGTTATCTATATTTTTTTGTATGAAATATTTATTTATTTAAAAAATGCTAGACAATGGACTCATTATTCACTGCGGTATAATTGTATCCTTGTTACTGTTTATACTTTTTATGAAATAATTATTTATTTGTCTTCGCGCGGATATCATTACGTTCACTAGCGTTCACTATCTGCCCTGGGCAGATGAAGGGATAGTCGTTAAAAATTCGTTGGCAAAGTCCAATGGACTCACTGACCAGTAATGTGAGATCACAAACTTTCAGAGTAATTGAAGAATGTAAATGAACGATTCAACAAACATATATCATCTATATTGGATGATAATTGTTGACCTTGATAATATATGTGGAAGAAAGTGGTCCCGGTAGAGGTCACAATGAATTTCTCGTAGAATTGGAGAAATAATGTTGTGTATGTCAATGAAGTTTTTCTCCAATTCTACGAGAAATTCATTGTGACCTCTACCCGGACCACTTCCTTCCACATATTCCATCTATACTTCGAAATGATAGTTGAAACTTTTATTTCTTGATGTAATGCCCGAAATCTACTCATTACTCATAATTACATTCTCTTTTCCGTACTAAAGGTTACGATAACTTGTAATTTGGGAAAATTTTAAAAATCAAACGAATAAACAGTTAAAATCTGTTGTAACTCAACTCAAAGCGACAAACTGCGGAACCGATATCTACTTCAGTGCCGTTGATTTACAATTGAGTAAATAAACATTCTCCTACCGAAGGAACTGATGATGAAATTAAATTTGAATATTTTTGTTTTAAAGAGAAAAGATTACCCCCGGCCGGGATTCGAACCCGGATCCTCTGTCTCTCCGTGATTTGACGGTTGACCAATAAATTTGAATATGATGAGACATATAATTGAGTTTGAGAGAATCTTATAGGCGCAAGATGGAATAAAGATTCATGCATACTAGTCCTGTGTTGTGTACATATTCTTCTCTTATTTTTTACTTCTTCATCAGTGCTTCTCTGCGCGAAGTTACCAGGTCTTGCAGTCACTTGTTAAATTATATTAATGTCTTGTAATAACATACTTCTTTTCAGCCCTATCTTCGAGAAGTCTTTACTTCTTATCTACTTATCCACGATAATATAAGTCTTTTTCTTAGATGTCTACCCGTGGGTCTTGCTTCCATGAATTTTATTGGGTCAGCACTATCTTTCATTTGTTGAGACAGCGCGACTTTGTTTTACGAAAGGCCTTGTTTCATTTGCCGTTATATTTTAACTATAAATAGTTTATATTTTTGGTACTTATTACCAAGGTTTTATTCAATCACAATTACAGATCTATATAAAATCGGGTTACAAATATTTCTCAGAAAATTGAGTGTTTTTCGAAATCCAGAAGATGCCACTGCTGATTAGATAGATATAGAAAAATCGTTTGATCAAGTTTAGAAAGAAGGTCTGGTCATTAAGTTAGCAAATATGGAAATAAGAGGCAAGGGATTGACTTGGATTCACGATTTTATGAAAATGGAAGAGGACACCTTTTTAGGATTAAAGTGCAGAGTTTGACTCAATATAAACGGAGTTCTCCAAGAAGGAATTCTATCCACAACTTTGTTGCTCGTATTCATTAATAATTTGGAGAATAATATTCCGGATAATGTTTGCGCTGTATTATAGTGTATAATAATGTATGCTGACGATTCAGCCATTCGTGTGACATGGCATTAGCTATTGATCCTAAATAATGGACGCAAGTCTCATTTGATGGTCCCTTAATAGGTATTGAAGATAAATACAGGAAAAACAAAGTATACCATCTCCAATCTATCAAAAAATACAACAGAACTAATCAATCTTAAACTAGGTACAACCTTTGTAACTAAGTTATGGTTACAGAACCACTCGTAATATCACCAGTAATCTTGGTATCAACTTTAGACACTAGATTAACATCGAATGACCTCATTGAACAGTGTGACATGAAATCAGGTAAAAAAACATCCTTCATGAGGATATTAACAGCCTCAAATTGGGGAACATATCACATGACTGATATCTTTTGATCTCTTCATATATCTTTTGATGAAACGTATATCTTTTGATGACTGATATACGTTTCGTTCACGTTACGGTAGGAATCGTTACTGGATGCAACTATAACTCTAATTGTCCTTACGAGGGTTCAGAAATGATAAATAATATTTCTGACCGGTGCAACCATAGCTATTTTGAAATTAAAATCAAAATGGAATCCGGGGCTGGCATATCTTGTAATTGATTGGAAGATCACGCATCTATTTTTGAACTATTCACTCTTCAGGCGACTTGTTCAAAAATAGATGGCAATGGATCCCTTAGCACTGCTTATAATAAAGGAATGAATTAGCTGATCGATTTGCGAATGATGTTTATCAGCTACAAGTTACCTCAGGACATCTCCATACGTCGACTGGAGGAAGTTAAAACATCGATTCAGTGGAGGTTGAACAATCATCTTCTAAACATTAATCCGCGTAATCTATTCAATTTACTGCCCAGGAAAGAATTGGTTTTAAATTTCCGCTTCAGGACTGGTCATAATCGGCTTGAATCACACACAATTACTACACAAAATTTTTAAAATGTCTCAACACTTTTGTGTGAATGAGGACAAGGCATCCAAACAACTGAACATGTTCTGACGCATCCTGATTCAGAAATAAAGGAAACCGAAATGTTCTGATCCAACTGACTTGATAACTAAGCTGCTACCGTGACCCTTGTGGGATCTCAAAAACATCATCAACTTTATTCTATTCTCCCAAAATAAATTTTTTAAAGGGAACATAGAAAAAGAAGAATAATTAATGTATATAATAATTATGAACATTTTTTCATACTTTAGAATTATAAATAACTCTAGATTACTTCTCAGCATTGAAAGTTAGCCTAAAAAAGTCAGTAGAAGTGACACAACAGCCCCAAATTGTATGATTTCCTGTTTGTAATGGTTGCAAGAAAATAGTTTGTGTGATCTTCCTTTCAAGAATGAGATCTGAATTTCTATTGGTCTTCCTTAATTTTAAATGTGTATCTGCGTTGAAAGTATATTTTTTACTTTTTGTGTCAATTAACTGCTACTGTTTTAGCCTTTTATTTAGTACATGTAGGCTAAGTATTTTTTTTCCTCAAGACCAGATCACTTAGTCCAATATTCAGATACTCCGAAAGAGGCAAGTCTTAAAGAATTCATTCTTCCTGTTAATTTTAGACATTTCTCGTTTAAAATCCCTTAAAAGAGCGTTCTATAGTGCAGTTTATATGGTCTTCCATCATAAAACCGTTTAAACAGTTCACCAGTTCTCTCAATTGTTTAAAATTAAAAAAAAATAACTAAACATAAAAAATGTTGACCTTTTAATTCGTGAATATTTTTTTATGGCTCAAAAGAAAGATAATGGTTTATTTACTTTATTATTTAACTAATTTAGTGACTCAGGCATATAAAATACTGTGCTATTGTGTAATATTGCATTATATCAGTTAATAAGCATTCTTATAATAAAATTATACTTAAGAAAAGAAGTAAAAAAAGAGAACCAATTTTTTTCGGGATAGCCTATTGTTTTGTTTCTGGGACTTTATCGATGAGTAAGAATTTAAGATAAACCATGATTAGAGGAAATGAAGGGTTGCAACCTTGTGTAGTTTATCATTTCCTGTTGGACCAAAATTTCCGTAGCCAAATCTATTCCTTAACTGGTTTGGAATTAATAACATGTTTAATTTTAGAATATCTGAACGGATAGATTTTATAATTTTATTATGTCTTAATGCTTGTATTATTCTACTTTCTATAATATTAGGATGGATTAAGGATAAAGTAAGAACAGAAGATAAGAGGTAGTAGACTAGAATCAGAAGGGAGCATGTTTTTTTAGCATCTAGCTCCCTGTGTATATTTATGAAATGCTAGGAGGTGACGGATTCATCAAACACATAGGGTGAATCGCTCGGGCAGAAGACCCGTGGAATATCATGGGGAATGTCTCGGTAAAACTTATATATTTTAATATTAATTAAGTGCTTTTAATTGGCTGGTTAATAAACGGTTATTATTATCTGTTTTACAATTAATTTTCGTCTGTTATTATATTATTATATGGTATTAATAGCATAGAAAAGTATCTGTTTACATGTTTCCCTTTATGGAGTGACTAAACCGTTCAACTTGTTTTTTGCCTTTATCGTGTTGTAAATTTTCTAAAAAAGTTAAAAATATAAGTGGATTTAATCATCAAAAAATTCATTTCTTAATTAATACAGTTTATTGTAGTTACTGAAATTTAAAAAAACATTTCTTCCGATGAAATTATGTGTTTATTGGCTTCTAGCTCCTTGATATAAATAACATTTTATTTCTATAAATCTTGAATCCAAAATGTCTCACATATGACCAAAGTTCATTATAATTCATTATAAAAAAAAAACAAGGTTTAAAGTTTGAAAATGTTAAAATTGTATAAACTAAATTATTAATTATTTTATTTGATAACGATTTTATTTCATTCGTGTTTTGACAATTAAAGAAGGGGGGCACCCGAGAAAAAATAATTTTGTCCATTTATGGCTGAAAAATCTCCAGTAACTATTTATTTTTAGTGCGCGCTAACTTGACATCATTTTCATTCTTCCAAGTTAAAATTAATTTGATTATGCAATAGTTCAATTTATGTTTTAACCATGACAGTAGGTTTCAGAAAAAGTGGGCGTGTCTCCCTTGGTTAACAGTTTTTGTGTGTAACCTGTCAGCTGATACCAGATTTTGTCAAAATTTTCCCTTTGATTAAAAGATTTATTCTTCTCTAAAGTTTTAATTTTAGTGTGTAAGATCCAAAAAGTTCAAAATGTCATCGAGTACGATTGCTCTTCATGGCTTAGCTGAAGAAAAGATAGGTTAATCATAGTTTTATCGTTATCCAGTGATATAATTATCTATTGCTTTGATGTATTCTAAAAATTATATTTTTATTTACTCCAGATATGCTGGCTGCGACCAGTGTACTGCAGCAGCAAGCATCAGAAATCAGAGGATACAGAGTCAACTGGCAATCTTATTTACAGTTAGTTGCCATTCAATTAAGAATATGGAATATTTTGGTTACTTATAAAATATTGAAAATTATTATTTTACGTTCATAGGTCCCAAATGATAACTCAAGAAGACTATGGTATCATTTCTGAATTTGACCATGGTGATCCTGCTAAAAGAGAAAAAATAATTTCTGAAAAGAGGAGCCAACTTGCAAAAACATTTTTGAACTTGTTGGAGCATGTTTCCAAAGATCAGACTATACAATACATCTTGGTAATCATTGATGACATGCTTCAGGTAAAATTTAAACTAATTCATATTTTTTTTTCTCTGAATTGTTTGTAAAAATAAATATAATGGAAGTATTGCCTTTTAGGAAGATCACAAGAGAGTTGAGATATTCAGAGAACATTCATTGAGAAAACGAGAGCCTGCTTGTGGACAATTTCTGAATCTTTTAAACGGATCAGATGGATTCATTGTCAATATGACGGCCAGAATTATTGCTAAAATAGCTTGTTGGAGCAACGAACTTATGGACAAGGCCGATCTCAACTTTTATCTTACTTGGTTAAAAGATCAACTGAAAATTACTGTAAGTTATTGCAAAAATAATTCTGATATAAATAAGCAGTGAAAATTAATTTTTTTAATTTGATTGTTTCCTATGTATAAGGTATTTTTATAAGGTATGCTAGTTAAATGGATCTAGTTGGATAAAATTTATAAATTATATATTTATTCATAAATAAATTTACTCTCAAATTAACAATGTGCTGCGTTCAGGCTGGCCAAAAGAACTGAACTAAAATAATGTTACTATTAGCAAATAAATAAATATACTTGTATACACTTTTAGTGTGTATATTTTATGCTCATATAAAATTTTTTATTATTTAAAAAAAATAATGACTTATTCAGAATTAAGTGATATATGCATTGTGAAGTAACAATGCGTAACATTCAGTTTCGCCGAAAGAACTTCTTACGAGTTGAACAAAAATAATTTTACTTATAACAGCATATAAATATATTTATTTGTATATACTTTATGAATGTATATGTTTTATTTACATGTATGATTTTTATTTAAAAAATAATAATGCCTTATAAATAATTAAGTGATAAATTATAGAAAAAAATCAAAACATTATAAAAATATTATAAGCAATTGAGTATAAAATTGATAATTAGAAACAATGGTTCAATTTATGACCTTAAATAAATATTTATGTAAGAAGAAACATTTTCATTTTAAATAAATAAAAAGTCCATTTAAAAAAAATATTTACCAACTCTTTGATTATAAAAATGTTCTTCAATAAATAATAAATATATTTATCTTTAAAATAATATTTATTATTTATTTATTTGTTTTAAATAATATTATGCGCTCCTATGTTCTGTGTAGTAGACATGAATGTTTACTTTTTTATCATGTCCAATCTGAACATATTAATCAAAGGGCATAAATTGAAAATTTTGTGAAATACAATTAGCATTTATCTTAATTATTTTTTGCTACTTTATATTAGTTTTAAATTAATTTCCTTGGAAATCTCATTCAATTTTCATGAAATAATATAGAATAGAATATATCATAAGAAACAATCATCTTGAATTAATGCCTCATTCCATACCCTCCTTCAACAAAGTTAAACAAGGATTAGATAGCATGCCAAAATTCTTTAGCTTTCCAACGGTGTATTATGTCTCTTTATTACTTATATTATGTCCTTAAATGGAAATATTTAACCCTTTTTATTTCTTTAGTTAATTACCAAATTAGTTTTATTGTATCTATTTTTAAATTACAACTGAAATGGTTTATTATATTAAATAAACGACAGTAAAGTTACTTACAAGAATGAAGTCTTTAAAATTCCAGAATAAAGACCATTCAATTGTTTATTAACATTTTCACATAATTTTAGCAATTTTTTTTATTAGTCACAATATCAATTCTTATCTTCGTATTCATATATTTATTGATTATACTTATAATTTCCCTGTAGGCATGTTTTAGTAAAAATAATATGATAGTTTCCTATCATCTACAAGAATTTTCATATTGTAAATGAAATTAATAACGACCAGATGATTGTTAATGTTTTATTTTTTATTAATTTCTGACCTGATAAACCCTTTAAACTGTTTTATTCAGTAGTATAAATTATTTAAACAACTTTATTTTATATCCATATAATTGGTTTCATGATTTAACATATACCATGCAGTAAATTAAAATTAATGAGTCATCAGGATTGCAATTGTATGAAGGGAATTAAAATAACATAAACTTTTATCAGGCTTTTTAAGACATTTTTTTTATTCTTAATCGCTCAGTACCAAGGAAGTGACCTGAAAACTCTTTTCACTTTAATTTACTATTGGAGCCTGGGCAAATAATTTAAATGTTGATAAAATGCATATCCTAGAAAACCAGATAAAAGTTTTATCAAAAATGTATTTAAAATAAAATTGTTTACATAATTTATATTACTCAATGAAACAGTTCAATGGGTTTATTTAGTTGGAAATCAATAAACAGTAAAACATTAATAAACACGAAGCCTGTGTGGTGTCAGGCACTCGTTAAAGAATGTAATTATACCTGGATGAGCGAAATTTAGGACTGCTACTACTTTAGCATCCTTCAATAAGCCATAGCAGCATAAAGTGATGCTACAAGAATAAGCAAACAAATGATAAGTGAAATATACGTTTTTAATATCTTAAACTTAACAAACAATTAAATTTGGAAAGACATTGACTTAAATAAATAATTTAAATAATATATTAAAAAAAAATGATTAACATTAATTTTTTTAAAACTTAGATTCAAAAGTTTGGAGGTTTTTATTGTCTGTACCTAATACTAGCTAGTTAACACTTTGCTTTACCTGAAATTCTTCTGATTTCTGTTTCATTCTACCACTTATGGTGTTTTGCTTATGATTAGGAGTTGTATAAAAGAAATAGAACCTATGCATAACTATCCCGTAGAAAAAAACTGACTAGAAATGCTTGAAATTGTATGAAAATATCAATAAATGTGCCAATAATTATATTTTCTTCATAAAAGAATTATAATTTTATAGCGCTCTAATATTATTTTAAATTTGGAATTGTTTCCTAAGTGTTTTCATAGTATCAGTTTCCAAATTTAACATTTACATTCCTATACTGACATCACACTTCTAGCTTTAATAGTTTTAATATGCCGTAGGATTATATAGAAATCAGTTATGTTAAAGAACTCTTAATTCCTATTACAGAACAATGAATACATGCAATCTGTGGCTCGCTGTTTACAAATGATGCTACGGATTGATGAATATAGATCAGCTTTTATTTCTGTTGATGGAATTTCCACGCTTCTTAGTGTTCTCTCTGGAAGAGTGAACTTCCAAATTCAGTATCAACTTATCTTTTGCATTTGGGTATTGACTTTCAACCCTAAATTAGCAGAAAGGATGAATAAGTCAGTAAAAGTTATATTAACTGAAGTGTCTGATATATGGTTAGTTACATATTTTCACTGATAATCATTTCATTTTACTCATGAATAGATTCAGTGTTATCCCCATCTTGGCAGACATTCTTAGCGATTCTGTCAAAGAAAAGGTTACTCGAATAATTCTTGCTGTATTCAGGGTATGTATATTTTATTTAATAAATTCTATTTGATACATTCATTTATTTTAGTAAATATACTTTAAGTGACTCTTTCAAAAGGTTATTAAATAATAAGGCTTTTAAAATTCTCTTTGAAAAATTCAATCTGAAGAAATATTTAAAATAAAACTATCGCTTTCTGTTTTATTGTTTACATTAGTTTAAAAATATGTATTATTGGTCCCTTCAATATAAGTCTTCATATTTTTAGTATTTTATATTTAATACAGAAAAAAATTTAACATCTCTCCTGAAATGTCATGAAATGCTAATCATATCAACTGAATGACTGCCATATTACAATTATTCCTGACAGTAATTGCTTTATTTATTATTGTTTCTAAGAATCTTATAGAAAAACCAGAAGACAGATCTATTTCAAAGGAGCATTGTATAGCTATGGTGCAATGCAAAGTTTTGAAACAGTTGAGCATTTTAGAACAGCGTAAATTTGATGATGAAGATATTGTTGAAGACGTCCAGTTTTTGAATGAGAAACTTCAAGCTTCTGTTCAGGATTTAAGGTATTTATTCTGTTTATAATGTCTGTATTAGGTATTTATATTTAATGTTTACAAAGAGCCCACTGTACTATATTATTTAATCCTACTGTTGGTTGAACTCCTAAACATTACATACAATTTATAATGTTATAGATTGTTTTAGAAAAATCAAAATGAATCTTTAAGTATTTTTACCTGTTTTGACTATTAGAATTTATTCCCAGTCTGGATAATATAGCATACCTTGCCAAAAGTAAATATCCAATGAAATTTTCTGAGAATTCCCCTATTTACTACACAAAACAATTTGGAATGAGATGGTATATTAAGGGTTTTTACTATTCTACAGTTGGTAGTACTGTGGTTGCCAAAGAGTCTATTGGTCATTGCTGGTGTATTAGATACCATTGTATTTTTGCTTAGATTTTAATCTCTTTGGGTCTCACTGTATGACAAATGTTTGAGCAACCTCGAAATAGTTAATGGACCTTTCGATGAGAGCCCCGAAATATGTGTGGGAAAATAACACTGATTCAATTACCAGATTAATAGAACCATTTATTAAAAAAACAAACATAAATCACTTTTATAAATTAAACAACTAATAATTTTGATAATAGAAAATAATCCAAAGAATGGTTAAAACAAGAAAACAATTTCATCGTTTTTATAGTGAGAAAAATGAAGTTACAAATACTAACCAAATTATAAACAAGTAATTAATATCAAAAGAAAACAATTATTATTCAATCCTACGATAATAAATGTAAGTCCATTAATTACAAATAAAAAAAGGTGCAAACAAAGTGTATTACAAAATAATAAAGGTTTATCACGTTTTGTAGCTGAAACGATATAAATAAAAAACTCTTATCTGTCTGTCGCAGTAGATGTCCATAGATAGTAGATTCTCGGCAGGGCGAGCTGGGTGTTTGAGGGGACAGAGGATTTTCATCGCGGGGCGACGAAAAATGTCTATGAATTTTCCTCAGCAGGGCGAGAGAAAATGTCCACAATTCCTTGCTCCAACAGGGCGAGTGAGGATCAAAATATCGAGTCGGTTCGAAGTGGTCGAACCGACTGACAATCAATAATGTTTAGATTCTCGTCAGGGCGAGACAAAATTCCTCACTCCAACAGGGCGAGCGAGGGTCAAAATATCAGGTCGGTTCAAAGTGGTCGAACCGACTGACAAAACAACACTGTCCTGTGGTTGAACTTGAACTGCACTGGGGCAGCGAATTAGACTAGTTGAAGTCCACCAAAACAACTGCCCTATTGTTTATATTATGGACTCACTCGGGCCAACACTGTTTGGATTGATATCTCGACGTAAACAATAGCCGATCGAATCCACCGTCGGCATGTGTCTTTTTTTTTTCTGAAACTTATAATAAATTATACTAATTATTTAAACAATAACAAAAAAACATAATAATAAATAAATAATAAAATATGAAAATAAACATTTACACCACTATATTTACAAAATATGAAAATTAAAAGGAAATTGTTCTTTTACAAAATATTAATTGTTTTATTTTATGATTAAAATAAACACCACTCCAGCAAATCAAACAAACCATCTGGCCTTAACACACCGCCCACCAATTTTGTCTGTGCACAAAATTTAACAGAAAGGCATTTGGCGATATTCCATATACATATATCTGTTAGTTGCGATGATCTATACTACTATATTCTGATGTTCGATCCTATGCACGATGGATAGATTTTGGACTGAGGCCCTTGTCGGGAAACAAATATATTGGATTAGTGGGGATGCAAGTGAAGAATGCTTTGGAAACAAGTTGTGTCCCAAGTTCCGATTTTATTTTGTACCACTCTGCTAATCAAGGACACCACCAAGCGAATGCAAGAATTTATCCTAATGCCTTTGGGGTTGCAAAATGATTTTTTTTTTTTTTTTTAAATTTATTTATTGATATTTACAACTGTATTACAATTATACAACAAGTAAATAGAATGCGTGTTACATAATGACATGAGAATGACAAGTAGAGAAACTACCCACTGGTAGTACTCAAATCAAAGTTCAAATAAGAAGGTCACGTGGCCATCTTCTTTTCAAACGCCTCGGAGGATTATTGGGAATTTAAGAGGAAGCTAGGTTTGAAACTAGAGGGTTTGAGTGGGAATGAAGTTTGCTATGAAAGGATAGATACCGGGTTTGGGCCAAATCAGCAACAAAAGAGACATTAAGGTCGTTATGGATGACTTTATTCTTAACAAAATAAGGAGCATTGAGGATTTTACGAAGGATTTTGGATTGTAGGGATTGGATACGAGAGGAATTCGATGGCTTAGTGGAGCCCCATAGCTCTACTCCGTAAGTCCAAATAGGTCGTATGATGGTCATGTAGATGAGTCTTTTGTAGTTAATTGGGAGCTTAGAGCGTTTGTCTAGTAAGTATTGAAGTAGCCTGAAACGTCGAGCGGTTTCTTGTCTTTTCAGTCTTGTATGAGGATTCCAGGTTAATCATTTGTCGAGGTGCAACCCTAAGTACCGGATCTGTTCTACAGGCACCAGTGGGATATTATGAAAGGATACTGTAGGGCAGGAAGTCATTGGTTTACGACGTAAGGTAAAAGTGATTTGATGCGATTTTTGAGAATTTATTTTAATTCTCCAGTTTTGAAACCATTCTTCAAGATCAGTGATATGGGATTGGAGGCTTTGGGATGTAATAACTGGATTGGTGTTGACTGATAATACACATGTATCATCAGCATACGTGGTAAGGATAGTATTAGGATGAGTTGGGATGTCAGCTGTATAAACTGCATAAAGGATTGGGCCAAGGATACTACCTTGAGGAACACCAGCAGATTGGGAAAAGAGGGATGAATAGAAATTATTATGGTTTACTTGGAAAGTTCTATTTGTGAGATAGGATTGAAGGATGAGAAAGTATGTAGGGGGTAGGAATTTACGGAGTTTGTAGAGCAAGCCCGTATGCCAGACTCGGTCAAAAGCCTGTTCCACGTCAAGAAAGACGCCCCAAACAATATGACCCATGTTCTAATGCAGAGGAGACCACATCCACCACACGATGACATTGCTGAATGGTGGAGTGTGTTAAAATGATTTTAAAAAGAAAAAGTTCACAATATTCTACGCTAGTAATGGCATACGGACAACCTTGCTCAAATCTCGACGGTGGGAGATTGGCAATTGGAGGAACAAAATTCTCCGATCGATACCGAAACGTCCGATGGGTACTACAGTCGTGGCCAGTTTTACGCAGAATAATTCTGCCAGCTGATACATCCCAAACATGTCGTTTCTGATGTGAATGCAAAAGTTGCGGAGTGGTGTGGAGATGCATTCTACAGTAATCGTCAATCAGCAAATTAGATAAATTTTCAATATAATATCGGAACTGAGGCAGTAATATCGGTTTTATTACAGTCCGAAATGATACAAGTCTTGTATTGCTGGGCAAAAGACTGCAACTAAAGTGACCGCCCACCCTGAGCATCCCTTGGAGATCTATAGAGGGTGAAGAACGGACATGCATTATAGCGGATGGGGAATCCGTTTCGAAATAGTGTTGCTGGGCGCATTGGGCACAATTTATTCCGGAAGGCCGGAGTCTATTTAATTGATACTTCTCAAAGGATTGAAAAGTACCGTTGCGATATAGAATCAGTGGGCAAGGTATGTCATTTGGATGACCTATCACCTGGTACCAATTTATTTCGGAAGGCCGGAATCTATTCAATTGATACTCCTCAATGGGTTGAGAAATACCGTTGCTATGTACCAGTTGCTGGTAAGATAGGGCATTCGGATGCACTACCATCTGGGCGCGATTTATTCCGGAAGGCCGGAATATATTCAATTGGTACTCCTCAATGGGTTGAGAAGCACGGTTGCAAAATAAAAATTGTTGGTAAGGTAGGGCATTCGGATGCACTACTACCTGTAACGATATTTGACATAAGTCCGAGGTCAAAACTAATGGAAAGCGTCTGAAATTATGGAGCACGTGCCTAATATCCGGTTGAAGCTTAGACCTAATCAGGAGATGGTCATTTAGAGATCCAAGTTCTGTTGGTGAAGAAGCGTCGAATAACATTCGAAGTTTTGAGCAGGAGTTGTCCTCAATTACACGATGAGGTGGTAAAATATATCGACCCTTACCTGCAGTCGACAGAACAAGGTAGTCGTCGGTCAATTTGGAATAGTTTCTTGTCAATAAAAGAATTTTGTTTACCCGGTGCGCTAATTCTAGGAACCAACACAATTCAGTGAAGCTACCTAGATTTGGTGAGGAAGGCCTTTTGAATGGTAATAGGACTTTGTCTGATCCAATGAATTCCCGAGAGCGATATAAAGAAATATGTGCATCGGCCTCAATATCTAGGGATTTTGGTTTGACTAGTGAAGCTACCATTTCCATTTTCCCGAAATGTTTCCTTCTTTTACTCAATGGGCACTCTTGTGATTGGTCGCAAGATGAAAATAGTGAAACCGATCTATTTTGAACAGTAAATGTAGAGCACATAGGTCCCATTATAACCCATCCAAAAATCGTGCGGAAAGCACTCGGATATCCATCCCGATTCACGCAGTCACCCGATAAGATTTCTCCAAAAAATTCGGCTCCTAAAAGAAGATCTACTGGACCCGGTTTCCTAAATAGTTTATTCGACAATGGGTATCGGTTAAAAAGGCTATTAATAGAAGCCGGTACTGGACAAACGGGCTCTTTATCTGTAATTTTGGGAATTACATTAGAGTTAGTTTGAAGCCCAGGCTGATTATGATCCCGGGACACTATCACACACGAAGTTTCGTATTTCCCTCCTTGTATGGGATTATCCACTAAACCCTTTAATGATTGAGAATCGATCCTTTTCACTAGTCCTAAACGTCGTACGCAACCCGATGAAATGAACGACTGTTGTGACCCAATTTCATTATCTATTTTTTGGTCGGGTGACGGACTAGTTTTTAGCTTGTCTTTTGTCTCAGAATAAGGAGTGCGGTGTGAATAATGTTTATCGGACCCATTCATCAATCTACTTGTTGAAGCAGGAAAATGCAATTGCGAATGATGCTGTTTTTTGCAATGAAAGCACGACTTAGGTGAAGTACATTTATCAAAATAATGTTCAGGCGATAAACAATTTGTACATACACTAAGTTGCATGACTTTATTTAATCTTTGATTGGGCTCTAGGGAGCGAAATCGGGGGCATCTATATAGCTGGTGTTTATCCTGACAGAGGACATATATTGTCTGGGGTAGAACTATTCGTTAACAATGGAAAATGCTCTACAATATTTTGAGGCCTACCAACGGATGAGCCGTGCGAATTATGACCGAAAGTTAATAAATTTGGTTGAGGCTGAGAGCATTGAATAAACGAGGAATCCTCAGCGATCCCGAAAGATAAGGCTTCATAATAATTTTTTCTCGTTTTGGAACAAAGAGTATCGAAACGATCTATCGATTTATCTTCAAGAATTCTCGCGATTGATTTAGCTTCTTTAATTTTCTCTAAAAATTTATCAAAGGTGCTATCTAGTTGTGATAGACGCGATGTAAATAAATTTTTATCTTGAGGCCGGGTAGAAATAGTGGATCCAAAAGTTCGCGTTTCTATTATTTCTTGAGCTAAATAATTAAGTTCGGATTCGATAACGAACAATTTACTATCAATTCTAGTTATGTCTGACTTCGGAGCCATTATTTAACAGAAATAAAACTAAGCGAAAAAATGAAACCTATAAACAGTAAAAATTAGAACAAATAAATAAAATGTAAAAGAAGAGAGAGAAATTATAATTTAAAACGGTTCCAGTTGTGACATGCGATCCGGCCACCGGAGGACCAATTTTATGTTTGAGCAACCTCGAAATAGTTAATGGACCTTTCGATGAGAGCCCCGAAATATGTGTGGGAAAATAACACTGATTCAATTACCAGATCGCATGTCATATTAATAGAACCATTTATTAAAAAAACAAACATAAATCACTTTTATAAATTAAACAACTAATAATTTTGATAATAGAAAATAATCCAAAGAATGGTTAAAACAAGAAAACAATTTCATCGTTTTTATAGTGAGAAAAATGAAGTTACAAATACTAACCAAATTATAAACAAGTAATTAATATCAAAAGAAAACAATTATTATTCAATCCTACGATAATAAATGTAAGTCCATTAATTACAAATAAAAAAAGGTGCAAACAAAGTGTATTACAAAATAATAAAGGTTTATCACGTTTTGTAGCTGAAACGATATAAATAAAAAACTCTTATCTGTCTGTCGCAGTAGATGTCCATAGATAGTAGATTCTCGGCAGGGCGAGCTGGGTGTTTGAGGGGACAGAGGATTTTCATCGCGGGGCGACGAAAAATGTCTATGAATTTTCCTCAGCAGGGCGAGAGAAAATGTCCACAATTCCTTGCTCCAACAGGGCGAGTGAGGATCAAAATATCGAGTCGGTTCGAAGTGGTCGAACCGACTGACAAAACAACACTGTCCTGTGGTTGAACTTGAACTGCACTGGGGCAGCGAATTAGACTAGTTGAAGTCCACCAAAACAACTGCCCTATTGTTTATATTATGGACTCACTCGGGCCAACACTGTTTGGATTGATATCTCGACGTAAACAATAGCCGATCGAATCCACCGTCGGCATGTGTCTTTTTTTTTTCTGAAACTTATAATAAATTATATTAATTATTTAAACAATAACAAAAAAACATAATAATAAACAAATAATAAAATATGAAAATAAACATTTACACCACTATATTTACAAAATATGAAAATTAAAAGGAAATTGTTCTTTTACAAAATATTTATTGTTTTATTTTACGATTAAAATAAACACCACTCCAGCAAGTCAAACAAACCATCTGGCCTTAACAACAAATATCAAGGTTATCTGAAATGTTTTCATTTTTGTGTGGCTGAAAGGAAAAGTGTCAATAAGTCCATTGAAGTATAAATAACCATTTTACGTACATACTGCTCATTCATATTTGTCCAAAATAGAAATTATATATATTACCTCATAATGTAAATCACTTCTTTTCTCTTTTTTTCAATCTTGTTCAATCAATATTTGTATTATCTATACATATAAATGCTTTGTCCTAAATGACTGAGGGATCAATGCACATCCTAAACTTCTAATTGTAGAGACCTGAAACTTGGAGGATGTTCTTTGTATGCCGTCATCCGATAAGAAAGGATTTTCCGAAATTCTACCACTAAGGAGGTGAAAAAGTGGGGCAAAGTTTCTATGCTTGCTCACGTGTTTCTTACTCGCAAAATCTACATATTTTTGCTAAACAAAACAAATCAAGTAACATACATAGTTACTCTCACTGCTGCCATACGACAAGTGAAAACTTTATACTTACTAATTCAATAGCATTACGTATTAATCCTTTACTGACACGAACAATAGTAAACTGAACAACAGTAAAACTTCTGTCCATCCCTTTTGTTAATCAGTGTCAATGTATGTTTCATGGCTGTGCTGATCCGTCTGTGATGAAATTTGAATTGGATAATCTCAAACCTGGGGAAGGATATAGGCTACTTTTTATCAACATACCACACAAGCAAAGTTTATATAGAACTGTAACCTGATTGACGAACACACCCAGCAGAAACAACTGAACTTAGCATCTTGAAATTCGCAGATAGGTTCTTTGTATAGCTTAAATGAGCACTAAGAAAGGAATTTGGACAATTCCACCCCCAAGGGTTTCCCCTTTATTATATTAGGGGTTCAAAGATTGTATGGAATCCGTCAGTTTTGAAGTTAAACATCAGAAATTTCGAATGTACGAGTAATTTATAGTTAAATAATTAAATTACTTATTTAAAATGATCAGTCACGAAACTTTATGTGGTTAGCCAAATTCCAGGTGAGCGAGTACATAAATATAATATAATGAACTTTCATCATTTCTGCATCCCAGCATGCACAATGTGACTATTGCTTTGCCTATTGTGGCTTAACTGCCTTACCTTCTCGTCTTTGTTGAATACATGAATTTTTAATGAAGGTCTTAGTTTCCTCTACATATACCACTTATCTTAAAAATTCTTTAAGGTCTTGAAATATTGACCTAAAGTTTCCCGATCAAATTATTTTCTTTTCAACTTACTTTTACTTAATGGGTAATTTAACAGAAAATATTAATTATCTTAATGTGTTAACAATGTTTTGTTTTTTCTTCTATTTCATTTGGAAATAGAATTATCAAAAGCTGTTCCAGCATTTGTCATAAGTACTGTTCAATATTATTTTGAATATTTTCATGTACTTTTTATATTATTTCTGTCATTATTTCTCCTGTTAAAAATTCAATTATATTTGTATTTCAGTTCTTTTGACGAGTATGCAACTGAGGTCAAAAGTGGTCGGTTGGAATGGAGTCCAGTACACCGATCATCCCAATTTTGGAGAGAAAATGCAGCACGATTGAACGAAAAGAAATATGAACTATTAAGAATTCTCGTCCACCTTCTAGAAACCAGCAGGGATGCACTTGTACTGAGTGTTGCATCCTATGACATTGGAGAATATGTTCGACATTATCCACGTGGAAAAAAGTATTTATATTTTTCAGTAATTTAGAATTTGCTTTTAAATAATTCTTTATCATTCCTTCTTTTCTTGCTTTTCTATTTCTAGGAAGACAATAAGGGAAATAACATTTTAATGTTTGTTTATCTGTCATTTACATTCTTAATGTATATTACATTTAGTTTTGTCTTAGATTATATAAATAATATCTGAGTTCCGAAAGTTTTTAGTTACTTCTACTTTTAAATTATCTGCTTAGTACCTGTGGAATTGTGACTAATTATATATAATTCATACTTTATAATTTTTCTTAGCATGAAAGGACTATTTTCTTCTTTTGAGCGATTAGCTACTGAGCGCCACAAATAGAGCAGCTGGTCAATAAACCTCATAAATTAAAAGGCTTCTCAATATCATGTATATACCTTGATCAATTAAAAGAATTAATTTTGTTTGAGGGAAAGAATTAATCCATTGTTCGTAACTTTCCTCATTTTATTAATTGGCTAAAACAAATAATAATCTAATATAAAATATTTTTTATTTACCATTTCGAATAAATTTGTAATTGTACAAAGTAACTTGCTTGAATTTTTAAGAATATATTTTTAAATATAATGTTTTATTAAATTCATTTTTTTCCTTAATTTAGTGTCATAGAGCAGCTTGGCGGTAAACAGTTGGTAATGCAACTGCTATCTCACGAGGATCCTAACGTACGCTATGAGGCCCTGCTTGCAGTTCAGAAACTTATGGTGCACAATTGGTCAGTAAAAATTACAATTTTTTATTATCAATTATTTTTCTTACTTAAATATCTCGGATTATTTATGAGATATGATTAAAATTCAAAATTTATTCGTGTATTATTTAAAGTATTATTTAATATATACATATTAAACATAGAAAATTAAGGTCTTAATAATATTCAAATATTTATTAAATTTAGTGGTTTGAATAAATATTTGTATATATCTTTGGTGTGTCTGTTTAATGTCCTATTTGCGATGGATTGGTGTCATATTCTCTCAAATTATTTGTATATTCAAGGCAATTGATCTTATTGGATCTGATAAGTAGTGCTGTAATCTGACTATAAACAAGTTTTTTTTTTAATTTATAAAGAAGACTTTTTGGTAAATTATATGAGTGTATTAGTGAAAATTTAACTTTTTACACAAATTGACTGCAAATGCAAATAAAATGAATATTAAAAAGATCATCATTCATGCATTTGAGTTTCACATTTTAAAATTGTCATTGGTGAAATTAATAAAAAAAGGTCAATGCATGCAAATAAGTTAAAAATTTCATAACTAAAATGTATTTCCTGTATTGAATCAACAATCTGATCTCATGAATAATGTTTATCTATGGTCTGATGTATTTTTAATATTTTGCATGAAATCTTTATGTAGGTTGTTGGAGCATATTCTATTCATCCCAAATTTCTAAATTCATTCAATTTCACATCTTGCGAATGATTAAAAGACAATTTTGGGAAACTTAGAACTTTATTGAACAATAAAATTCATTAGACATTACGTCATCAAAAAATACAAGTTTAATTAGATAATAGGACCTAAAAGTAAAATTAGTATTATCAAAAACCCAACAACGTTGATTTAGATATGCACAGGTTGGTACATTTATTTAAAAGATATTTGGAATAAGTGTTTAAGAATAATAAACAGTCTACTGTAAGTTTTTCTATAACTTTTATACTATATTTTTGATTAATGTTATGAATGATGTAGCTCGTGTAGGGTCTCGAATATTTTAATTGTTAACCAACATACGTACGTTTGTTTTACATTTTGCATCATCACAGTCATTATTATCTTTCATTTCCAATAATTTTCGCCATCCGATTGAAGGATCTAGTCTCTATTTTATACAGTCTAGGGTAATTAAGTCTTATAATTGAGCTTGAATGTATATAGATCTTAAATAAATAAAAAAATAAAATTATGTACAAACAAACATTACAAACAATCTATAAAAATAATCTATAATAAAAAATAAAATAAACTGCAATAAAATAAAATTGCTATCTACAATAGGACTATAAATCTAGGCCTAGCAATTGTGAGTCAAATCCTTTACTAAATTGACTTTGCTTCATCCTAAATTAGGAAATCATGATTTATTTTAATAAGGTTATTCTAAAAAAAAATATTGTTTTTATAAATTAACAACATAAATCAATTTCTTTATTTTTTACTTTTTATAATAGGAAAAATCTATAATACTTTTTAATTTACTAATAACATAATAATTATTAGTAATTTAAATTAAATAAATATTATAATTATTTACTACTAATATGCAATAAGAGATGAAATATAAAAAAAAAAAAAAGAAGACACATTGATGTTAAAAAACTTTGCTGAGAAGAAAAAAATGCCAATTGACATTATTAAGTATAATAATTGTTGAGACATTGCAAACTTTTTCTAGAAGATATCTACGAAATATGATTTATAATATTTCACTGAATAGCATTCTTGGAAGTCATTTTGCATTTTCAGATAAATTCTCATAATAATGTTTACTATTACCAAGAAAATTTAATTATAAATCAAGAAAAATCTCAAGTGTCTCTTTTCTTTTGTTTATTGAATCACTGTGTGTATGTTTATGTTTCAATTAATTTATTGGTAAAAATTTGAGATAGTTATACATTTTTAAGATTAAAAATAACTGAAAGTATTTATTTATTTTTTGTTTTCTATAATGGATGGATAAATAGCTCCTATACCAATACGAAATTTAAGTAAGAAATGATAGAGGATTTTATCATTGTGAACTTTGCATTTTCTATCAGGTAGGAGGTGCCTTATATGGACTTGAGTGATTAAAAATCAATTAACCAATAATGCATCTGAAAGTCTGCATGGATGGTTGATTTTATTAAATATAAAAAAAAAAAAAGAAAAAGAAAGAAAATAGCATGTTTTAATCTTGTGATAAAATGTGTTTTCAAGAAAGAAATATTAAACTTTACAAAATCTTTTTTTCTTCTTGTAGAGCCAGCTCCTTTTTATATTAACCACTCAACAGCCATTCAACACCAGTGACTTGACTATGCAGCACGTGTTGAGCATGTCAAAAAATTCTTGTGTTTTATTTACGCATAAAACACACAGTCACACTAATATTGTCGTTTTACTCATTATTGTTTAGAAAATACACAAAAAGAAACTTATAGCATTTCAATAATGAGTTTATCGCATGTCTTACTGTTAAAAAGCTATTTTCTCAAATTATAATTACGCCAAATACTATTAAGTAAAAAAATCACTGGCATTTCATGCATCTTTATATAAGTGTTACAATGCTGCTTTTCAAACACATTTATTTCTGACAATATGAACTTGAGTTTTTTTTCTATTAGTCTTTATTGTAAATAGTTTTAATTTAATTAAATTTGCTGTTATCTTAAGTGTTATTCAATATTAACATGTCTTATTTATAGATGAATTAGTTAATATTAATATAATTTTTCTAGATATTTTATCTTATTGAAACTTATTGGTATTTAAAAAAGTCCTTTTCCTCTGCTATCCTATTTAACTGTTATACTACTATTATCTTCAAACATTAGTAGAACCCAGGATCCACACATAATGCTATCTCATTGGGTTAATAAAAAATTAGCTGAGTTACAATAACTCTGGTAGGAGGCTCTGAAGTAATCTTGTATTTAGTCATAATTTATTGAGTCTCCAATGTCTAAAAACATTTAATTTATCTGATGTGTATTTATTAAGTTTTTAAAACAGGGTAAAGTTTATAGATTATAAATAGTTTGGATGGAACCTCACATGTTATATGAGTCAAAACTGGACATGTAGTTAGAATTTCTATGGAAAAATCTCTTTTGTTAAAAAAATATTTTGTGTCACGTATGATGAATAAGTGGGTAAAATATTCTGCTGTTATGCCATGTTATCTTGTGATAATTTAGTTTTATAAAAATATATTTTAGATTATTACTGTCTTTGTTCCGAAATATATCAAGGATTTAAAGTAATTTCAGAGCTACATTATCCCCACTACAACTATGAATTTTTCAAATAAAAATATTTAAACAAGATTTCTTATCACTCGAGCTTTCTTTTGTACAGTGATACCGGATGCTTAGAAAGAATTCCATCAACTATTCCTTCATTCAAATATGTGTTATTTGAATTTTTAATATTTTATTTATCCATCTATTAATTTGGTTTCAAGGTCAAGACTTATTCATCCAAATCCTTTTGCAATTAGCAGTTTTATTGAACAACTATTAAATATACATCAGTATTGTCATTATTGGATGTTACAAATAATTTATCAAAGGAGTATTTTAGTTTTGGGCATAAATTATTAAGCCTCAGTTCATCGCCAGATAATGCCTATCTGAGAGTAAACTCATATGATATAAATGCCATTAAAATAATTTCTTTTTTACCTTCCAATTTTATTTACAGTATATGTTCAGGACTAAAAGTGGGTAACTGTTAGTTAAAGTTCAAAAAATGTCTTTTTAATATTTTCTGCTAGTGTGGTCAAGTAATTTTTTCCAACTCACTTGGTCCCTTATTTCTCATGGTTTTAGTCCCGTTCTGAACCTGACGTTTTGGGTGCATAAATCATTGCTTGACTAAAGTAATGAAAAAGTCAATTTTTGAAATACAAAGTTATCCACTTTTTATACTGAACGCCTCATAAGTATATCTTAAATATATGATATTCTAATCATGTAATATATGTTATATAGTTTAAAATAAATCAGTTTTAATATAGTATCCATGTAAGCTTCATATTCTTGTGAGAAAATTTAGTTTATTGAACAAGAAACTTGTTCAGAACAATCAAAAGTAATTAAGTTACCTTAAATTGTAATTTATCTCAAGACCAAATTATTTGGGCTAGAATATCAACATGAAGTTCAACAAATATCATTTAAAACAATAATATTTGGTATACTGAAGCCTAAAGAACATGTATCAGAACAATTTAAAACCAAAAGACATCACAGATACAGATAGAAGATTTTTCAGCAATGCAAATTACAAATATAAGTTAAAAATTTGCCCAAAGGAACCAAATATCTCACATGTTTGGTCAACTCAATCTAAATGATCTCTTAAGTTAAATGATCTTTTTAAAATTATTCTTTAATTTTTCAATAACCTAACTTTATTCTGCGATACCAGAATCTTATAATTTGTTCAATGGAAATACTAATTACTTTGGTTTATTTTCAGTAAATAGAATCATCAAATTCTATTTTGATATTTTTGTAACTTAGGTTTTTTATTGAAGATGTATTACTTCTGTTGAAATAGTATGCACTGATCCCACTCAAAATAAGCTTTAACTATTTTTTTACAAATTTTGTGGGTTGATTCCTTTTTGCTACTTAATTATTAAAATTAATAGAGGTGATTAATATTTATACTGCTATGCTACATAAATTTCTTAAACACCCATTAGAAAAAATTACAGACATCTAAAGTTTGATTCCTTAAAGAACACTTTGATGTATTCTGAAAAGATTCTTGACAAATTTTGGTGCTTTCAATTGCTATTTGTGTTATAACTAAACCAAAAATATGGTTGGAAGAGAGCATTCTGTCTAATCTATTTAAAGAAGAAAATTACTTAGTGTCGAAAAGTACACGACACTGTATCACATAAATTCAGTTTAATAAAAAAAACTAAGTTTGCTTAATTAATAAACTTTCATATTGTACATCATGAATTTTATTTTATATGGATACCACCAGAAAATATTTACTATATAAACACTTCTCCACTGTTCTTATTTGTATAATATTCACTTTTTTCCTCCGTGTTTGTGAACCACTATATGTTATCACTTATGCCTATGAATTCTGTCATATTTTTGTTTACAATTTATTGATTTTTTTTAGTTTTAAAACGTAAATGTTTCATTATTACTATTATTATCTTTTTTTTTTGTAGGGAATATCTTGGTCGTCAGCTGGAGAAGGAACAAAGTGCCAATGCTGGAAAAACTCCTTCAGTTTTAAATGCAAAAGCCTAGTTTGGTAGTTGCCAACAGTCATACTTTATTTTATTTTTTAAAGGAAATGGGTAATAATAATTCAGTTTACAAAATGAAGTAAAAAAACTGTGAAAGTTTAATAATTATTTTAGACTTCAATATTTATACATTCCGCTCATCCAAATTTGTTTTTTCCTGAGTTGTATATTGTATAGTAGTTGTAAATATTTTTAAAATGAATCCTTCACCCTTTTACCAATTAATGACTTTCACAGGATTGTTTTAAAAACAAAATACTTTAAGTAATACTTTTCTGCTTTGTAAAAATTGTATAAATTTATGTGAGCAATATATATTTACTGTAGCTTCATTCAAAAATATATTTTACTTTTATTTCTGCACTATTAATGTATTTTAATAACATTAAAAATTGTTAGGAGGATTTATATATTATATATATTTAAATGCATAAAAGTTGATGTTGATTTAATAAATATTCTAAAATGTTCTTGAGATTTAGTTTCCTAAAACATTAGTTCCTAGATTACAGTTCTATTTGATTAACAAAATAAAATCAGCCTGAAAATAGATATCAAGGAGGAATGTAAAATCGATGAATTAATTATAATAACTGGATTGAAAAGTAAACATATAGAATATGAAATAATTGTCTGAGTAATTTAACCAGAGACGGGTTCAACTTCAGCTAGCTGCAAATTGTAATAAATACCAATAATTGCACTAAATGTAATAAAAAAAATTACAATTAAAATCCAAGAAAACATCTCATATGTCGATAACAAGAATTTCAGTCATGATATTGGCCTACTGTCATAGACAGGAATAATTGTTATAGCTGTTCATTATTTGAGATGATTACTTTACAAATAAGATTTATCTATAAAATAAATGAGGCGTTTTTTATTCAAGATTGTTTTGGCGTGATTAGATTGAATGGACAAAATTAATAATAAAATATATTAGTAGAATAGATTCGGTGAGTTAAATAAATGAGATCAGATACTGAAACATGCGGTAGTTTATTAATTCAAATCAAAACACAGGAAATGATAGTGTTCCAATAGATGAACATATATGACAAAGTGATTGAGATTTCAGTACAATTAAAAAAAGGATAATAATCTCTAAGAGCTAAACGAGTTGAATACTTGAACTGATAGATAAAACCAATGAACAAAGATTATTTGGATTGAATTATAAGTAGATATAATAACTCTAGGAACACTATAAATTGAATCTTTTAACTAATTGATAGAAATAACAAACAAAGATAATTTAGACTAAATTAAAAGTAAAGATAATAACTCCAAGAACAATATAAAAATGAATATATTAAAGGTAAAAATGATAGCTCAAAGAACAATATAAGTGAGTATTTAACTAATTGATAGAAATGACAAAGTTCCATGGGTTTGTCGACCCTGCGTTAATTATTATAGAGTCGTTTTTTGAGTTCTCGTCCTGAAGGGCAACTAGAAGCGATGGTCCGCTTTCCTCCTATTGATTGATTAAAAGGAACTTATGTTGGCGATGATCGTATTCAGCACCTGTTTAACTGGCCATTGGCGGCTAGCAATCCGCTGGTTAGAACTGTTGCAGTCTGCAAGATCATTCACTAGTGGTGGGGCCAAAATAACGTGAGTTGAATTACTGATTGAAAAATTAACAAAAAAATCAAACTAGGCTAATTCGCACAAAAAAATGGAAAAAATATCAAGTAAATATGTTTTAAAACCATAAAACTGCCTTAGACAATATTCAAGTGGCGACCCCTACGTTATCTTAGACGTTATCGGAACTATTAAAGTATTCTTGGCTTCGTTGCCTGTTTTTTGCGAATATAGAAGAATTTCATTCACAATTACTGATTGAAAAATTAACAAAACAATCAAACTTTGCTAATTCTCACAAAAAAATGGAAAAAATATCAAGTAAATATCTTTTAAAACCATAAAACTGCCTTAGACGTTATTCAAGTGGCGATCCCCTACGTTATCTTTGACGTTATCAGAACTATTAAAGTGTTCTTGGCTTCGTTGCCTGTTTTTTGCGAATATAGAAGGATTTCATTCACAATTACTAATTGAAAAATTAACAAAAAAAATCAAACTTTGCTAATTCGCACAAAAAATGGAAAAAATATCAAGTAAATATGTTTTAAAACCATAAAACTGCCTTAGACGTTATTCAAGTGGTGACCCCTGCGTTATCTAAACGTTATCAGAACTATTATACCAATATGAAATATAAAATATATATGGAACTATTCCATGCTGTTATGGAAAAGCATTGACAATGCTAATAGGCATCATAGATTTGTTTAAGAGGGTGACTAGTTATTATAGTATGAACACAAAGTTGGAAAATACTGTAAAAGAGATTACTGTACAACAATAAATTATAAAAGGTAATTGATGATGAAAGGGTATAATGAAATTAAAATACTAATATAATGATAAGCTTTTAGTAGATAATGAAGTACAAAAAGGATGAACAATTACTACTGATTATTAATTAATAACATAGCCTAAATAATTTTAATATAAAAAAAAAATAAACAATTTCTCCAAATTAAAAATAATAAATATGTGAATATGAATAAATATAAATGAGTAAATATGAAGTTCGTTATGAACATCCAAAAATTTAATAGACTAAATAAAAAACAGAAACACAGAAAATAAAATCTTTAATATTAATCAATAAAGCCTAAATTTGTTTTATGTTAACAGGGATATACAGGGTGTCCCGAATTTTAATGGCAAAACTTCAGGAACTTATAGGAGACCGAAAAACTAAGACAAAAAGTCCTTTAGAGATTTGCTCGATTGTCTGGCCTTGAGACTTGTTGGCAGTCATAGCAAAAGCCAAGCTTATATCAAATTGAAGTCTTTTGAACAATATTATAGGTTCTGATAGTATCATAGGAATACATGGCTACAGGACGACTTCTTTAAGATTCCAGTCAACATTGCTGATTCAATAACATTCCCAGTGATATTTTTGATGACCAAGTCGTCAAGTCGTTTCGGAGGAGTTCTGTAACAAACACTGTGACACGACAATTTTATATATTAGATAGAGCTGAGATACCGGTGAATTATTATATGATTGCAACTTAACTCATGATCTGTTAAACCTACAGAGCTGCATTTGGGTTCAAATTGTAGCAACGTCAATCTTCTTTAAAAATTGTTATTTGTGCTTTTTCCCTAAAACGCACCGATTAGGAGAGACTAAAACTGATAAAAAATCCAAACATTTCGAAGTTTTTCGGCCACCAAAAGTATTGCTGTCCGTTTTTTCGATTGCAAACTTGGATATACACTGTTCAGACGTGCCCTTACAACATATCAAAAATGCAGCATCATCAAGCGTCACTGCTACGAAATATATAAAGCTATGTAATAACTATTTCAAGAGCTAGATAAAGAAATTCATGACTTCTGTAGGAGCTGCAAGATTTGTATAGAGAACAAAGTTCGTCCTAGCCGTGCCATCGGCCTCCTCTCCCATCTCGGCCCAGCCACAGTGCCTTTCCAGATCATGTCGCTCGACAGTGTCGGAGGGAACAGCTCTTCCAAACGGTACATGCACATCCTCGTTGACCACTTTACAAGCTATGCATGGATCTCAACAACAAAGGGTCAAACCACTAAAGATTTCATTAACTTACTCGATCCTATAGTTGAACAAAATAATGTCTCAATTCTACTGGCTAACCAATATACAGGCATTAACTCAACCGAATTCCTCAAGTATTTTAAGAGTGTTGGGACTCAGATCGTTTTCACATGTGTTGACAATCCCACATCTAACGGATTAAACGAACGATTGAATCAAACTTTACATAAATCTCCGCTTGATGGGAACACTCCATACGATCTAGAAGAAGACCGCAAGATAGCCTTCCAGAATTCAACAAGGAGCTTCAACATAAATAAGAAACGCGTTGATAAAAATAGAAAAGTACATATTTTCTACATTGGTGATTTGGTCTACGTCGAAAATGGAAATAAGTTGATTCGCAACAAGCTTGATCCAATTCGGATAGGACCATTCCCAGTCATCAGGCAGATTTCCTCGTCGTTCTACGAAATAGCCAGCGGTAAGAGGAAGAACATTTCAAACTTGTTCCACTCCTGCAAGCTCACTCCCTACTTCCCGCCGCCGCCTCAAGCAGCGACCTCAGGGGGGGGGGGAAGTGAAGTAAAGGTTACTTGAGCAACCTTGTATTATTTTATCTTTATATCATCTGAGTTATTATTTGTCTTAAAAAAACCTTCTTCATTGATTACAGACAAATGTTAGCTTAACTTACTGTTGAATTTACGTGTAATTTAATTCTTTTCTATTACTGAAATAAATCACGTTTTAAAAGATCTTACATATATATCTAATATATAAAATTGTCGTGTCACAGTGTTTGTAACAGAACTCCTCCGAAACGACTTGACCGATTCTTATGAAATTTGGTGTCCATATTCAGTAGGTCTGAGAATAGGATGCAAACTATTTTTCATACCCCTAAGTGATACGTGTCGGCCATTATTGTCGATTAAGCGTCGATCGTAGCAATGACGCTTGATGATGCTGCATTTTTGATATGTTGTAAGGCCATGTCTGAATAGTGTAAATCCATATTCACAACCGAAAAAACGGACTGGAATACTTTTGGTGGCCGAAAAACTTAAAGGCCGAATTTTCGGGATTATTTCAGTTTTTTGTCTTTATCTCCTAATCGGTGCGTTTTAGGGAAAAAGCACAAATAACAATTTTTATAGAAGATTGACGTTGCTACAATTTGAGCCCAAATGCAGCTCTGTAGATTTAACAGATCATGAGTTAAGTTGCAATCATATAATAATTCACCGGTATCTCAGCTCTATCTAATATATAAAATTGTCGTGTCACAGTGTTTGTTACAGAACTCCTCCGAAATGACTTGACGACTTGGTCATCAAAAATATCACCGGGAATGTTATTGAATCAGCAATGTTGACTGGAATCTTTAAAGAAGTCATCCTGTAGCCATGTATTCCTATGATACTATCAGAACCTATAATACTGTTCAAAAGACTTCAATTGGATATAAGCTTGGCTTTTGCTATGACTGTCAACAAGTCTCAAGGCCAGACAATGTCCATTTGCGGTTTGGACCTGGAACATCCATGTTTCTCCCATGGACAATTATATGTTGCATGCTCACGTGTTAGTAAACCATCTAATCTATTTGTATTAGTAATGGACAGATTAAAAAAAATATAGTGCATCGATTAGCACTCAATTAAACTGAAATAAATAGATATAATTTAAAAATACATTAGCCATAATCAAAAATCAACCATGATATGTCTCATTCATTAATTTAATGTTTATATTTTATCAGTATTATATAATGCACCTAGATATAAGATGTATAAAATTTAAAATCACGAATCTATCTAATTCAGTTTTTCCATTCAGTCATTGTTTCTTTAAAATTCAAATTTTAACGTAATATATTTTTAAAACTATTACAACAGCCACAGCAACGCGTGGCAGGGTCAGCTAGTATATATATATATATATATATATATATATATATATATATATATATATATATATATATATATATAAATTATAGACAATCTTTATTCAGTTTATAACACCCACATAAGAAACTTGTGCTAAGGAGTTATATTTTACAACACTGACTTTTCAAAATCAAACAAAATTATTTCATTATTAATAATGGCTACAGAACTAAAAACTTGAACTATCAAATATACATAGATTAAATTTTTTATTTTTTAAAATTACTATGGCCAATAATCTATTCGGGATAATTGATATCTTACTCAATTTTATCTTCAAACAGATGACTTGGCCTTACATACTTAGAACCACTTGGATCCTCTGGGGGAGCTGTTGTTATAACATCAGGGGATTCTCCCATCGCTTGCAGCCCTAAAACTTTATCTCTTACTGCTTTCTCCTTCTCCAAGATGGCTGTAGTTTTTATGTCAGTCTTTTTAGGGCCTTCCGTCTCATCTTCATTTCCTTCTTCTTGCTCTTGGTCTTGGGGTTTCTGTGCTATTTTAAGATCATCTTCCATCCACTCCTCAGTCGGCTCCTCTTCATATATGGATTCATCATAAGGAACTACCTTAGGCGGGTCATATCGGGGTGTTTCTTCTAAGAACTCCTTGAATTGTTCTTTGAAATATTCATTCTCACTGTCATCATCTATATCCCCTTTATCCGATAACATATCTTCACTTTTTAAGGACATATCAGGTGATGAGCATGAAGAAGAAATCGGACCGAGTATAGTTTCATAAGAATAAGAAGATAAATCATCTATATCAATGAATTCTTCTCCCCTCATTTTTTTTTCTTTTATAAGCCTGCGTAAATCTTCCAGTCCACTATAACGCCCAGTAATATCTTCCTTTTCAAAATCAATTTCTTTCTTAACCTTTTTCCCTGGTTCTTCTTTTGCTCCTCTTGGACGGTCACTAAATCTTACTGAACCCTTAGACTTGTCAACTGATTCTTTTTCTTCTTCTTCTTTTGCTAAATTTTCTTTTGAAGAAGAACTACTGCTGCTGCCACTTTCAGATTGATCTGTATCGCGGTCATTCGCAGGTGGTGCTGTTTTCATAATTGAATTGGTTACATTTTCAACTTCTGCCTCATAATCAGGTTCTGCTCCTTCTAAAATTGCAGGACCCACACTTGATGAACTTTCACTGATAACGGACATCTCAGATTCGCCTAATTGATCTTTGAGCCTTTTTGAACGGCTATAAACACGTTCTTCATAAGGAATCGGTTTTTCCCAAGAAATATTTTTGTCAGCTGGCATATATTTCCTATAAAAACTTCCTTCTGGTAGGACAACATTAACTTCACGCAATGGATGCTTCAAAGGAGGCTTGTCAGCTTGGAGATTGAAAGTATCTGCTTTCTCATTGTATTTCTGTTTTATTCCTGACTCCATCTCAGTCTGTTTTGGTTTGTTTTTGTTCCTACTGCCGTCTTTACCATGTAAATCCCAGTAAGGATCATAATCATCACCATACATTTTTTTAAGCTGTTCAATGTTTTCTATTCTTCTTTTATATTTCTTTTTAAGGTATGATTCTTCATGATTAACATAGCATGAATACTTATAACCAGCTTCGTCAAGTTTTTCCCCAATCAATTCTCTTGCCCATCTGAAATATGATGAAATCAATTGTATTTATAGTAATTATAAATAAATTAATAATTATAAAAGCATGTAAGGGCCAGTTGCTGAATTGATGATTAATGTATCTTAATTTTAAGCTAATCAAAACTACTCAAGGGTGTTACGTTTTCACGCGCTATTGTATTAAACATCTTATAATAAACATAATAATAAGGTGCGAATTTATCAAAATTTAAATTGTTTTATTTTAGATAGCTGAATAATTTTCTATTATTTTTGAATTGCACGGGGAATAAATAAAAAAGGTTTGGTTAGTTATAAAACACCGAAATAATCCAGACTAAAATCATTTTGGAGGAGGAAAAATAATTCTGAGCAAAGATGGGAGAGGTTTCGCAAGCATGTATCTCATATTTAAAAAGTACCTAAAAGAAATATTATAATAAGTGTTCAGAATAAAATATAACTTAATTCATCCATCCATTTTGAAATGTTTATAAGAAATAGTTGTGAGCTTATTTCAAGAAAAACGGTCCTTACTTCTGTTCTTTTTTCAAAAGCCTTCTTCTGTCATTCCATGCATCTCTAATATATTGGTTCTTTTCACACAGTTCAGCGAAAGTCCATTCTTTTGTTATTGGATTAATTTTTACAAATTGACTCAATTCTTCCTCAATTTTTTCATATGACTCACCAAAATAAAGATCTATAGCTTCCATAGCCTCTTCAAGCTCACCATAGTTCATCTTTTCCATTTCTAAAGATACTTGAGATTGGTTTTGCTGAAAATAAGTTTCAACAGCATATTTTTATGGAAGTTACCAAAACCACTGTTCATTGATCATCATCAAATAAAAAATCATAAATTTTCATAAATTTTAAATAAGTTATTTAAAATAAATAACTACTTAATCACCCTTAACCTTTGACTCAAAATCTCTACAACAGAACTTCTGAAACCAATGCTACATTGTGCACCTTCTGTAATGGTTCCCTGATTACACACTTCAATGATATTAATAATCAGTTGCACATTATGGGTCACAAATGTAAATTCATAGATATATATATTTGACAAAATAAAATGATTTATTATTTGAATTTAGGGTGAAAAGGAGAATAAAGAACAAGTATGCTATATTTATGGAATTAGCATTATGAGTTTGTTGTATGTGGATTTTTTTTTAACCTAGCAATTCCGGGAAACCTCTATTATTGTAAAATAATATATGTCTGAAGCTCACAGTTCATGTAAAAAAAGTTGGCAAAGATGGAGATTACTAATCTTTTTTAATTTTAGATTCCACTAGTATTTCCAGCTAGCAGAACAGTTTTGAGCTGCTGCGGTCTTCTAAATGTCACACCTCGTACCAACACACTCAAAAAATGCAAACTATTGTTGTTTTACTACTGACAACAATGTATCAATTTGAAAAATGAACAACAATTTTTATGTTGATTTAAAATTTTAATATCTTTTCTTTGGGTGTATAAAAACACAAAACCTAAAACTCTATATAACTAATTAGCTATAGTAACTGACTATGGAATAAACACAACCAGCTTATTTCAAATATTCAATTTATTAATCTACAAAAAAAAAAAAAAAATAAGAGTTTTATACTATTTTTGAGTGATGATGAAAGCTATATATTGAAAATGACCATTCTAGGTCGAAACGTTTATAAAGAATAAATGAAACAAATGAATTTTGGACTAAAGGTTTTTGTGTTTTTATACACCCAAAGAAAAAATATAAGATTAAAGTCCAGTACCCTAGACGATTGAATTTTAATATCATAATTTAATAAAATGAAATTATAAAATTTTTCAGGCAAACTATACTTACATAATTTCTGACTAACACCAATTCCTGAACTGCTTTTTTAAATATATCATCTGCCATATCTAGGACATCAAGTATTTTTACAGCAACATCTTTTGTATGTTTCTCTTTTTTATAAAGAGGTTCTATGGCATCATCTAACTCTTGCAGGTTAATTCTTTTATTCTCGAGAATAGTCTGAAAAAAATTAGAAAGTTTCTCAAAGATAAACTAAATGATGAATGTATTAATAAAAATATATTTTAGAAAAAGTATTCAATATATGACTAGAGGGTCTTCAGATAGTGTCGATCTAAAACTGATTGCATAATGAATAAATATTTCCCATAGCCGACCTCAAACTCGAAACATGGAGATATGTAGCAATGTTTTTATACTTTGGACTAGACACTTAAAACGTAGGAAACTGACCTGGAGAAATTTAAATCAGCACCTGAAGGCCCCACTGAAAACTGACACATCTCAACAACAGAAGTTGAAAAATCCAACAAAAAGGTTGATATTGAAAGCCATCTAAGATGTTAAACTGCATCTTTACAAACATTTTTGACTTATTCATGATACATTACTTTTAGACTTCATGCTCCCAAAAGGTTGAGGATTTGGATTTAATGAGGTAGATTACTCACTTATCACACTCTTGTTCCACATTGACTTGAATTAAGTATCAAACATATAGTAGATAGTAGAAGAATTATCCATAAAACAATACCAACCATTTGATCAAAAATAATAAAAATCAAGCCTTTGCTAGACAAAGGAGAGTCTTACAAAATAAAAAAGTATATTCATAAATAATTATTTTTTTCTTTAAATATTTGGGTTATATTAGCACACATCATTTTCTACCTTTATCATATATTCCTGTTCTTTAAGAAACCATTTTTTTTCAGCTTCATCTAGCCAGGCTGCATTCTTTCCTCTTCTTCTTAAATACCATCTAAAAATAAATATTTTAAATTTATTTTCTTTAATGATAAAGGGAAAAAATATATAAACAATGAATAATGATTTTAAAAAATATGATAAAGGTTGAATATTGTTATAATAAAATATATATAAAAAATGGATGAAAACTATGAATGAATGACAGATTTATGTTTGTACCTGTAATTTCATAACATATAATTTTTTTAAAACCGGTAAAACCAATGTTTAAGAACCTGAATTTTGTTTTTTCTGCCTCTGAATGTTAAACATCATCTGGTAGGCATATGGATATCCTACGGTTTGAAACTTCAATACTAGGAAGAATTTATGGTCCATTTTATTGGAATCGACAACTGGAGAGCAGCAGCAACTAGCAAAAACTGGCAGGACACACTTCAGGATTTCAAGAGTTGTAACATGAAGCAGAACCCAGCTAGTTATCATTTCTATCAAATAAATTTCACAAGTGTGGTATAATTCACTTTGAATATTGCCTCATACATCGAACCTAAGTATACTAATTACCTTCATTATACATAAATTGTATTTATATTGATAAGGATTAGTTGTATTTTATTTAGTTATAATAGTTCACATCTGTTTTTATAAATTGCTCATTAGAAAATATACCTTCTTCTTGTCCAACAAACACATTTTAATTGGACAAATTTTTGTGGGGTTAGTAACTTTTTATTGTTTTAAATCAAATCAAATTGTAAAGATTAAACATACTTGTAAAGTTCATCTTTGAATTTCCTACAACCCATCAATTCTTTCTTTTTAATCATTGCTTCTGATTCTTCTTCTTTCAATTCTGCTTCCAATAAATTCTCTTGGGATTTTCCTCCACCAACAACACTCATTTTATCAACAGCTGCTTTATTCAAAATAAGTTTCCTTTGATGTTCAGCTTCAATTTTATCGAAAAATTGTTCTTTCTGTCAAATAAAAAAAAATTATATGTATGCCTAAAATAGGCACACGCTTATATGAAAAATGTTACAACTTGTTTATAACTTTCTTTAGAATTTAGACCATATTAACTTATATGCTATTCAAATAAAACTTTGAGCTCCTTCAAAAAATAAAAATCTGGTAATTTAAGAAGAAAATTTGGTACTTGTGTATTAACTGGTCTGCAGGAACTGTTATCTACCATTGTTTGTACTATCTGCCATTGAATAACCTGAACACAGATAACACCTACCTTTTTATTTATATTGATAGAAACTGAAATATACAAAATGAAACGATAAAATTCTATACACAAAACTTCAGTGGTTTCTGGTTTAGATCATGTAGTTGAATTTTTCTTCGCCAACGTTTCGCCAGACATACTTCTAGCTTCTTCAAGGCTGGATCGAGAATGAAGACGCTCCGGTAACTCGTGGCTTTATATAGCAGTCGCTCGGGTTCACTCGGGTCCACTCGTAGTTTGTCGGGTCTTTTCGCTAGTCCATCGGGTTCTTTCGTGTCCGTGGTTGGAGTCTGTTCTTCCATGACTGTGATTGATTTGTTTCTGGTTTTTCGGGCTCTGCTTGGCTGGAATTAGTTTTTTTAGATTCTTCTTGGTTGATTTGTTTTTTCTTTTCCTTTATGGGTATGTTAGGAAGCCATAGTTTGTTTAATCTGTACCCGTCTTCCCTGTTGAAGTTCTATTGAAGTATTTCCTGACTCTGGGTGAAGTTTTCAGGGCGCTTGACTATTTCAATGGCTTCCAGTATCCTCCTTTCTGTGTTATTGCTGCATTTCTGAACCACTTTAATTTTTTCAAATTCTATGATATGGTTCGTGGTAGTAAAGTGTTCGGCCAAAGCTGATATTTTACTATCCATTTTTTTCACACTTTTAATGTGTTCATTAAGTATAGCAAACTATGGCTTCCTAACATACCCATAAAGGAAAAGAAAAAACAAATCAACCAAGAAGAATCTAAAAAAACTAATTCCAGCCAAGCAGAGCCCGAAAAACCAGAAACAAATCAATCACAGTCATGGAAGAACAGACTCCGACCATGGACACGAAAGAACCCGATGGACTAGCGAAAAGACCCGACAAACTACGAGTGGACCCGAGTGAACCCGAGCGACTGCTATATAAAGCCACGAGTTACCGGAGCATCTTTATTCTCGATCCAGCCTTGAAGAAGCTAGCAGTATGTCTGGCGAAACGTTGGCGAAGAAAAATTTAACTTCATGATCTAAACCAGAAACCACTGAAGTTTTGTGTATAAATAATGGCCGTGGAAACCTGAAAGAGTATTTAATAAAATTCTAGTTCTAGCCAAGCTCCTTTCGTATATAAATGATTTTCCTACACTTTCAACGAAATCATCTCCATTACTCAATTGTAAAAATCTATTTGATGACTTTTCCACGTAATTTCATCTTTGGAATTATTTCGAACTTCTGGAGGTGTTTCACAGCTTCTTCTTTTAGTGACGGCTATTCCTAACGTGTTATGTTCATTTTAAATAGGCAATAATAAAAGGAATAAGACAAAAACACAAAATTAAATTTAGTAAACAATACAGAAATTTAAATAGACAATAAAGAAAATTAACAAGACAAAAACAATTTAACAACACAAACACAAACGAGACAAGTGATAAGAAGAGGCTACACGAGATGAGGATGTAGGTATCATGCAGACCGGCTAATACACAAGTACCACAAATTATTGAAAATACACAATCAAGAAATGGGATTTAGTATCATGAAACATCACGAACTTCTTCAGTTAATAGAAAATTTAAAAAGTAAATAAAGAAGCATATCAGAAATCACTTTCATTACCTAATACTTATGTACAAATATGTTTGGCTAAGACAAAAAAATCATGCTAAGCCTTGAAGTGAGCCTGCACTCTCATTGTTTTAAAAGGATTAATATGGACATTTAAATTAAAATATATCAATATCAAAATTTATTCAATTTTAAATTTATTTATGCAATCTTAGATTCTTAAATTGCATCAGATTTAAATTGAAATAAGCAATTAAAATTAAAAATTTAAATAATATCCCGAACACTGTATTATTGTGAAAAAATAGCCTGGCCCAATGTTGTAGAATAAACTGTCAGTAATAGTATTGTTTTTTTTTTTGTTAAACTTAATAATCAGAAGATTATAGTAAACAGAAAAAAAATCATTAATTGATTTAAAATATACGGAATCATATTTTCAATCCTAAATAAAATAAGTTCAATGAATTTATTATTACATAGAATATAATAAAAAAAATTCAAATAATTATTAAGCTTTGTTCATTAATCATGAGAAGTTTTTAAACAATAAAAATGAATCTTGACGAGTGCCACTAAACTGTTATGAAGATAAAATAAATTTCAGGGGACTTAAAAAGTTAACAATTATCTCATTCCTTATCATTAAAATTACAATTATCATTACTTCATTTTCCCTTGGAAGGTTATATTCCCAAGGTGTGACATAAAATTTCAAAACACCTCTGTAGTCTGTAACTCCAAAAAGCCCAATAGGAATTGGCAAATTTGGTATAACAAAATCTAAAATAGAAAAACATAAAATTATATAAAGAAACCACTATAATAGTAGATAAAATTGCAAAAACAAAAAAAATGATGTTCTTTTATTACCATTATGAATTTTCATTTTTATATTATATGATATGTAAAGTTATCAAGAACATCAAAGTTTTAAAATATAATATAATTCTAATTAATAACTAGATATAAATAGCCCACAGAAAACACAATAGGTCTTTTTTATAATTCAGTGATAAAAGATATAATAGACAGAAAAAATATTTTTTTTTAAACAAAATATTTACCATATATAGCCCCTGATGAAACTTTTAATGTCATTTTTGGTTCATTTCCATTTTCGTGCATATCCCAAACTTCCATGCAACCATCAGAACGACCAATTCTAAAAGAACTTGCCCTGTGCTGAGTCCAACCAACAGCAGTTATAAAACAGTCTGAATATCTCTTCCATTTCAATGGTTCCTCCTTAGTATAAAAAAAAAAAATAAACATTTAAATCAATAGCAGATTATTAATTTTGAAACTAAAATCATAAGATGGACTACCCAGAATCTATTATGCTTCAAAGTTGATAACAGGAAATTAAAATGTATATTAAATTGGGCATCTCTCAAAAGTCTTGTGAGGCTTTTATATAAACAAAACCTAACTGAAACTTATAGGATCTATAAACATCCCATTGAGATACCTTAAAAAATCTTACCTAGTAATCTCCTAATAATAAATATCAATAATTGCTTATAAACAGCAAAAGTGTTTAATGATTTTCTAGTTTGATATGCCAATTGATCTTTTTTTCGTTAATTGTTATATTACAGCATAGATATTACTAAAATATGATATTTTTTACTATACTTCAGGGTTAAAAGGGGAGCGGAGTGGCTCAATGGTAGAACACTGAGTTGCCCTGTCGGAAATCCTGGTTCAAACCTCGCCTCGGGCAAGACTTTTATTTAGTCTATTTACAGCCGGAGATGGATCATATGGGATCTAGGACCCTCCTGGGGCTCACCCAGCCCCTATAAAACTTTATAAAAATAGAGTACCCAAAATAAGGATGGAAATCTGGTAGTGTGACCTAGGACAAGTCACCTTGCAGAAACGTTTATGAAACAGTACCGTCTCTACCATGTACTGAATCCCAGAACCATTCACGGGTTGTAGTGCTTATGCAAACGATCTAACTAAATCTAAGTTAAAATACAGCTAATAATATGAATACAAGAAAGCGATTCTAGTTACACACACAATCTTCAATATAATAATATTCACATATTAGCAGTTATAATGTCAGATATTTCTTACAATTAAAAATCATTTCTCATACCTGATCTGTTTTCCAAAGGCTAAATATATGGCCTCCAGAACTAAGAAAAATTTGGTTGTTGGCAGGATGCCGTTTTATTTCGTTTATAGGACCATCATGAACTTGCTTGAAGAAACGAATGGGTGTCCCACCTGCAATAAGCTTAAATATTATTAGAAACGCATACACATGTGTAATAAATTAGATGAATGACGACTAATAACAATTAAAATTTTACTTATAATTTCTCATTAAAATGCAACTTTCTACTTTATATTGTTAGTTAATACGATTGGTACAAATCTGGTATTTAAATATGTATATGTTTTTTAAAGCAAATTTTTTAACCAATTACTCTCATGTTGACCAAGTAATCTAGAACTGTTTATTTACTTTTACCAATCAAAGTATGATTATTTAATGAGGTAGATTTCACACTCATTACACTCTTGCTCCACATTAACTTGAATCAAGTAACACACAGATAGTAGAAGAATTATTCATAAAACAATACCAACCATTTGATCAAAAATAATAAAAATCAAGCCCTTGCTAGACAAAGGACAGTTTTATAAGACAATCTATTTTTTTTTAATTTATTTTTATTAATTGTTATTTTGATGGCAATTATTTTTAAATATTTTTGTTTTGAAGAGAAAAGATTTGTCCTGGCCGGGATTTGAACCTAGGCATCTCTAAGTCAGACAAATCTGTTCTTTTTGTCTGACTTGGAGACGATCTCTGGTAGCTCAGTGGTTTAGAGCACTGCACCGGAGATGCAGACGACCCGAGTTCGAATCCCGGCCAGGACAAATCTTTTCTCTTCAAGACAAATATATTTAAAAAAAAAAGATTTTTCTCAATTAATTAGTTTATGATTCAATATTTAAATATATTTGATAACCTATTCCTTCTTGTTCCTCATCAGTTCCTTCTTCTTGGACTGCTGAGGGCTTCAAACTGAATAATATAATACTGCCGTCAATAGTTCCTACCACTGCTTCGTGGTTCATGGCTTCTATGCCCACAGATTCTGAAACATGACAACTCGCTTAAAATATAGAAATAAAAAAAGGAACAAAACTTGTAGAAAATTTAAATTTTTATTGTGACAAGTTATCTATAATAATGTTTTCTTCTTATTTGGAATATGAAATTTAGCTTTCTTAATTATAGATGGAAGGATTTTATCATTTTATGAGTGTTTGGAATTATGAGATTAGTTTATATGCTCATAAATATTCTGGCAAAGTCCAAATGAATAAATTTATAGCCAAATATATTGAAATAAAAATCCCAACAAATATATAAACAAGAAAAAAGATGCAGAAAGAATTCTTTTAAAAATTTATATATATATATATTGTTGAGATTCAAAATATATTAGAAATAAATAAAAAATTACCGATAGTTATTATCAATCGGACTACCGTAAAGTTGATATCGATTTCTGATTAGTTTAATTAAATAAATAAAAATAATTCCAAAATTTATAAAATATTTTTTATTAAATTAATATTTGATTTGTTTTATGAGAAACATAATTTCTATAAGTAAAGTTGATTTTCATATTGATTCAAATGGCATTGCTGCTCCCTACCGGCGTCTTTCCGCCATATTTCACTCACTCTGGTTCGGCGCGTCCTAGGGACGGCACCTCTCCATTTATAACTCTGGTTAAGCGCCTCCTAATGACAGGACCTCTCCATTTATATCTCTCATTCGGTGCGTCTTAAGTACAGGACCTCTCCATTTATGTCACGCTGGTGAGAAGAGCGTCCAGGGAAGAAGACCTTCTAGTTTCTCATCATTGTTCGAGTACAGAGTGTCCAGAAGACAGCATCTTCAAGTTATTAAGAAGAACGTTATATCATGTGTTGATTCGGAGGGAGCTTCAAGACGAAGATTGGTACATACATCTGTGAGTTTTACTTTATTTGAATCGTTTTACTATAAGAATTGTGTTTGTAAATTAAAATTTGTTCTAATTATCCCGACGTTAAAATTAATTATCATTGAACCACGGAGATCAAATATTGTATTATTTTGTTTTGTTTTCTTTATAATAATTTAAATTTTGTAATAAAATAAAATTAACGTTGATTTTAATTAACTAGCTATGCATAATATCACATTATATATCTTCAATTTTATTAAAATATTAAATTCTTAACATTTGGCGCCCAACGTGGGGCAATGATAATTAGGGATAATAATCAGAATTAATAAGTAAATAAACACTTGTATAAATATAAAATTGCGTCAGCGGGAACGTGACCGATACCTTAAGTTTCGTGTATAAATCCGTATAAGATTCACTTATTAGTAACAGTAGAACCGGTAAAAATATTAAAAATAGGTTTAAATATAAAGGTTTTATTAATTATAATACCATATTGATTAACTAATTATTTTTAAAATATTAATTTAATTTCAAAATTAAAGATGTCTAAAAATGGTGATAGGATTGACGATTTAGTTGAAAATAATAGTCAAGTTGAAATGTTGGAAGAGTGCCATAAAGCAGTGGAAAATGAGTCATCAATTTTCAGGGAATCACAGATCGCTGCCGGAAGTCAAAGCGTATTAAATTTAAAAACCGGTCAGGGATTCGTCGGAAACGAGCAAAACGTGGCCAGCAAAGAATGCGCGGGAAATACGTCTGAGCCAAACATAATGTTTGATTTATTAAAAATGATAAAAGAGAATAATGAGAAAATAGATAAAATGAGAGAAGAGAGTAATGAGAAAAGTAATAAAATGAGAGAAGAGATTAATATCATGGGTAAAGGTCAGGAAAGACTTAGAACGGAAATTTCTGAATTAAAAACAGAAATAATTAATTCGATTAAACAGGTATTTGACGACGGGATTTAGAGTTTGGAGGTTAAAGTAACGGATCTTACCGATGAGAAGGTTACAAAGTTAACAAATGCTGTAGATCAACAAAATGATTTATGTTGTGCTCAACTTGATATGAATATAAAAAATACGGACAATGTTATTATTCCTTTTGAAACAAATGAAGAAGAGGCTTATGCTGTCGATGATATTAATAAAAATTCAAATGAACTTTTTGCCAATGATGAAGAAATTGATAAGGAAACCACTATTATAGAGAAGAAGAAATCCAAACAGACTTTTTCAGATGATGATAATTCAACAATTAAAAAATTTGTAATTGATGATGAAACAAGAGATAACCAGTGTTTTAATGAGAAAATGGAATTTAATGATTTTTCATCAGAGGATGAACTTAAAAATAATTTGGAGAAGAGTTTGATAAAAAACCAACCTGAGTGTGATTATGAAATTGATTATGGTGATGATAAGAAAGCTACCAATGACAATTGTTATGATGCAGTTGATGTTTGGGGCATTGATAAACCAAACAAAACAAATGAAGATAATATTGATGAGCCCAATACTACCGTGAAAAATAAGTATTTAGACAGTGATATTTATGATGCTGAAGTATCTTCTGATGAAGGCCAAATAAAAATTAGTAACCATGAGATGGAAGAAAATTTTGACCATTCTGAAAACAAAAATAAAGAAAGAAAGGATAAAGCTAAGAGAAATAATTTACAAAGAAAAACCAAGAATACAGCCAGTAAATATTATAGTGGGATAAAATGTTGGAAAAGAGCTGCAGACATCCGAAACTACCTGCGGGGAAAGGTTAGGGAAAAATGTTGATTTTCAAGCTGGTTGGAATTTAAGGAACCTAATAGGATTACAGAATGACTAAATCGCAATAAAATCTTTGTTTAAATTTGTTCACTCCTGCTACTAAATTTAATAAAACTAATAATTATTATATATAAAACCAAAAATTAATGTAAATTCATAATTCATAAAGAATCCGGAAAATAAACATTTTTTTTATAAGACAGGCGAATGTTGAGATTCAAAATATATTAGAAATAAATAAAAAATTACCGATAGTTATTATCAATCGGACTACCGTAAAGTTGATATCGATTTCTGATTAGTTTAATTAAATAAATAAAAATAATTCCAAAATTTATAAAATATTTTTTATTAAATTAATATTTGATTTGTTTTATGAGAAACACAATTTCTATAAGTAAAGTTGATTTTCATATTGATTCAAATGGCATTGCTGCTCCCTACCGGCGTCTTTCCGCCATATTTCACTCACTCTGGTTCGGCGCGTCCTAGGGACGGCACCTCTCCATTTATAACTCTGGTTAAGCGCCTCCTAATGACAGGACCTCTCCATTTATATCTCTCATTCGGTGCGTCTTAAGTACAGGACCTCTCCATTTATGTCACGCTGGTGAGAAGAGCGTCCAGGGAAGAAGACCTTCTAGTTTCTCATCATTGTTCGAGTACAGAGTGTCCAGAAGACAGCATCTTCAAGTTATTAAGAAGAACGTTATATCATGTGTTGATTCGGAGGGAGCTTCAAGACGAAGATTGGTACATACATCTGTGGGTTTTACTTTATTTGAATCGTTTTACTATAAGAATTGTGTTTGTAAATTAAAATTTGTTCTAATTATCCCGACGTTAAAATTAATTATCATTGATCCACGGAGATCAAATATTGTATTATTTTGTTTTGTTTTCTTTATAATAATTTAAATTTTGTAATAAAATAAAATTATCGTTGATTTTAATTAAATAGCTATCCATAATATCACATTATATATCTTCAATTTTATTAAAATATTAAATTCTTAACAATATATATATATATATATATATATATATATATATATATATATATATATATATATATATATATATTGTTGAGGTTCAAAATAGGTTAGAAATAAATTAAAAAAAACTATCGATAGTTATTATCAATCGGACTACCGTAAAGTTGATATCGATTACTGAACAACTTATTTAAGTAAATAAAAATAATTCCAAAAACTTATAAAATAAATTTTTATTAAATTAATATTTGATTTGAAATGAAAAACACAATTTTTATAAGTCAAGTTGATTTGAATATTATTTAAATGGCATTGCTGTTCCTAAGCACAGGACCTCTCCATTTATGTCACTCTCATTCGGGGCGTCCTAAGGATAGGACCTCTCCATTTATGACTCTCTGGTTCAGCGCATCCTAAGGATAGGACTTCTCCATTTATGTCACGCTGGTGAGAAGGGCGTCCAGGGAAGAAGACCTTCCAGCTATTCATCATTTTTCGAGCACATGGTGTCCAGAAGACAGCATCTTCAAGTTGTTAAGAAGAACGTTATCATGTGTTGATTCGGAGCGAGTTTCAAGACAGAGATTGGTACATACATCTGTGAGTGTTTATTTGAATCATTTTACTTTGAGAATTGTGTTTGTAATTTAGAATTTGTTCTAGTTATCCCGACTTTAAAATTAATTATCATTGAACCACGGAGATCAAATATTGTATTGTTTTGTTTTGTTTTCTTTGTAATAAAATAAAATTAACGTTGATTTTTAATTAACTAGCTCTCCATAATATCACAATATATATCTTGAAATTGTATTAAAATATTAAATTCTTAACTATATATATATATATTTATAAAATATATAAATGAATTAATAATAAGTAGATCAGAAGAATAGACAGAAATAAAAATAAATGGCATTAAAATACACATTTATATCTCCTAATGGAAACTTACAGAAGAAGGAAAAAAATATAGAAAAAAAAACAAGAAAATCTATATCCCTAGTTAGCCCTGATAGGAAAAAAAGAACTTAAACAGAATATTAAATTTTAACAAAATCTAAATATAAGAGCCTTAAAAGAAAAAAGGAAGAAAAGGATTCTTTTATCTCAAATTTTAAAAAAAACTTGCAACTTAATGAAAGGTGAAATAAAATATACATTCATAGTTAAAGAAAATGGACGATTCTGATGTTTTACAGAATAATATAATAATATTTTTGGCCAATATCTGTTGAATAGATTGTCATAGGAGGTTTAACATTTTCATAAGGAGGAGGTGAGAAAATTCCAGAAAGAAGCAGAATGACAATAAAGGAATATTGAAAAAATGCTGATCTAGGAAAAAGTGTGTATAGGTGAAAAGAACGAGCTCTTGTGGGCTGCGATTTTGTGATTTAAATTAAAAACTGATGAAACATAATTTCTCTTCTTCCCTTTCTCCAAATCTTAAATTTTTTTTTTTTTTTTTTTTTTTTACAACTTAACACGTTCAGTGCTAATAGAAAAATCCGTAACTATCCACAAGTGCGACACGGGGTCAATTAACCCCGTGCAGTAACTATCCACAAGTGTGTCGTGGGGCCAATCTGCCCCGTGTCCTTTCCTTAGTTTAAACGTATTCAGCTTGCTGAAAATTAATTAATTTAGGAAAAATCAATTGTTTTCCCACTTCATAGGTTTAGGTCAGTATACCACAGCAGCAGGACATTAGCCCCATTCTTTATTTATAACTTACGGTTATATTGTGTTTTTTATTTAGATTCGGTTGAAAACCGATTATATTTGGGAGTTAGTTATAAATAACGAATGGGACTATTAATTGATTTATTCAAAAGTTCATTAACCTAATTGAAATTGTACTCGTAAATAAATTATTTTTGTTTTCAAATAAAGACACCTTTTCCCTTCTTGAAATTAAATTTTATGAGATTTTTTACACAGGAAATGAATTTAATTTTTTTGTGAGGTTCGGTAACCCCCCCCCAAAAAAAACAAAACAACATATCCTTTTACATATTATAGGAAAATAAAACTCACAAGAACTTTTAATAAAACTTACAATAACTTTTATTTTTATTTTGATATTTTTACATTTAATATACCTATAACATTGCTTTAAAAAAAATTAGTAGTTGAGGAAAGCAAAAAAATACAAATTGAATAAAAAAAATATACAATAATTGAAGCGATGTAGCATTGGGATCGTCAATATTTATTTGACAATCATCAATGTTGCCAGTTTGGCCTTTCGAAGAATGGCTGGAAATCTTCTGATGAACATATAGCTTATGTTCATATAGCTTATGTTCATATGTCGTCTGAACTTGACGACTCATCAGACTGGAATTCAAATTCATCTTCACTACTGTTATCAAGGCTTGATTCACTTTCACTGGAGGATGGATTTTTGAGTGATAAAGCCAAGTCAACCAAATTCCGACCACGTGAGGTCATCGTGAAAAATCATGTGATTGAGAAACTATACTGAAGACTGAAGAGAAAAAAGGAGGGTGGATAAGCAAACAAACAAAGGGCCGTCGCAACAAAAAGGGGAAGGGAGCGAATGACTCGTCATTTCCGAGAAAAGTAGCACGGGGAGAAAGCACAAAAAAGGGCCGTCTCAAAAGTAGAGGGAATTGAGAGACTCGTCATTTTTCGAAAAAAGTAGCACGGGGTCTTTTGGCCCCATGCCGCACTAGAGGTCTAATTTTAAACCTCAGTGCGGCCCGGGGTCATTTAACCCCGTTCTATTTTTTATCGAATTTTGAGAGATTATTGAAGTTTATAACATATAGCCATATTAGTTTCAACCCTTTGAAAAAATTAAAAGCTTAAACAGGTTCGAGCATTTTTGAAAGTTTACCTCTTATAGGCTCAGCACTAGTGGAAAGTTCCAGACGGGGTCAATTGACCCCGCAACGCACGGAACGTGTTAAGGAGTCATATCTCCAATACCCAAAAGCCACTGCTCTCTGTCCATCCAATCCTCCTCACGGAGTCCTTTGGCTGCCATGCATTCCTCTACGTCCTCCATCCATTTTCTCTTTGGCCTTCCACGCTGTCTTCTTTCAGGTGGTATACGAAGTGTGGTTATTAAATAATGAGATTGACGTTGCAATAAAATTTATTTTTATTTTATACATAATTACTTACTATCACTTTCAGTATACACCCCTTCTCTATCCCTACAAGCTCCATGCGAATTTTCCATTGTTGGAAACAGTGCTGGAAGTCATTTTCTGTCAGCTCCTTCAGGACGCGTGCCGCTTTCTCTTTTACAGCTTCGAATTACAATCTCGTCCCTTTTAATGAAGACTTTAAGGAACAGATAGAAGTCACATGGTGTAAGGCCTGGTGAATAAGGTGGATGTTCTAACACTGGGATGCTGTACTGGGTTAGGAACCTCTTGACAGATAACGTGGAACGTGCTGGCACATTGTCTTGGTGGAGAACCCATGATTTGTCCTTCCACATTTCGGGTCATTCTTTCCTTACTCTTTCACTTAGTTTTGCAAGTACCTCAAGGTAGTAGTATTGATTAATAGTTTGACCTTCAGGAACCCAGTGAAGGTACACAACCCCATGAATATCGAAAAAAACAATCATTGCTTTAAATTTTGACTTGCTCATTCTAGCTGTTTTGGCTCTCAGTGAAGTTGGGGTCTTCCAGTGCATGGATTGGCGCTCCCTTTCCGGATCATAAGTAAAAAACCACATTTCATCACATGTTATTACCCTTTCCAATAAATTTGGGTCATTTTCAATGGCATCCAAAGTGCCAGTACAAAAATTTTTGCGAGCTGCTTATTGTTCAAACATGAGAATTTTAGGCACCATTTTGGTACACACTTTTCGTATTTTAAAATTTTCATGTAAAATTTGCTATACACATTCTTTATTAATGCCTACAGCTTTAGCAATTGCACGAATACTTAATCGACAGTCAGACCGAATCAAATTTACTGACTTTTTCAACATTGTCATCCGTTTTTGATGTTGAAGGGCGACCTGGCTGCGAATCATCTTCAACGTCTTCTCAGCCATCTTTAAAACGCTTAAACCATTCAAAAACACGTGTCCGCGATAAACATTTACTGCCATACACTGCTTCAGTAAATTATAAGTTTCAGTAGCGGTTTTTCTATGTTTGAAGTGAAATTTCTCAATAATTTGTTGCTCTATTATTACACTAACCATTTTATCTGACAAAATAGAAAAACAACACTAACGCGAACGTAGGCTCTGACTAAACGGTATTATTTACTGAAGCGACACTAACTGCATACTAAAGAGAAAGCTTCACACTAAACAGCTATCAGTCAATGGCGGTTGGCGCATGCGTACTTGTTCTGCAGCAAAGTCAGTCTCGTTATTTAATAGCCACACCTCGTATAGTGATGAATTTTCTTTGCCAGCAGTTTTCGTCCATCCGCATTAAGTGGCCATACCACTTAAACCTTTTAGTTCCGATCTGGTAAAGGATGTTCTTTCGACATCCGACCTTGTCTCTAATTATTACGTTTGGGATCCGCTTGGTTCTCGATATACACAGCTTCTTCTGTAGAAATTTTTTTCTCTTGGGCAGTCACTTCAGCATCCTCATTCCACTAATGTTTGTTTTTCCCTGTAACTTCCTTCCTTTCCTCTCCGACGGCTTCTAAAGCTGCGGCATGTATACACTTTACTATATTCTCATAATATAGTCAATCATTCAAACCTCTCTCATCATTCAATTTCTTCATTAGTCGGTTTTGGAACAGTCCTTTTACCGATTCTTGATTTTTCATACTCTCAATTGACAAATCACCCATACAGATAAAATCTTACGGTCAGGTGTTCGCTCTATCAATTCACAAACATCATTGAAGAACGTGTCTTTTATGGGTTGTTTGGAGTCCTCAGTTGGAGCATAGATCAGAAAAAATAACAACCTCTTCTCCAAACAATGCTATTTCAAGTTTAATTATCCTTTTATTCACACATTCAAAATTCTTAATACATCTGCATAATTTCTTGTTAATCACCACCGCATCTCTCACTTCTGTAAATATACAAGAATTCTCCTGAAAATTCATTGTAACTTCTCTTGATTTTAGTTTCACTAAGGACTGCCACATCAATGTTTTGCTTTTTCAGTTCAATTTCCATCTCCTTTTTTTGGTTCTTAAACCAAGGACATTCCATGTACAAAAAAACATTTTCCGTTTCCGCGCCTTAAGTCGTTGTCAATTAGATCTCTCAGGTTTTCTTTCTGTTTTGGGTTGGAAAGCGAAATATTTTTTCCAATGAAGGGGTGCTTGCCCTTTATCTATAAAGTGTAAGGACAGTGGTTTGATTTTGGGGTTCCCTTCACTATGGCTATGAGTCCTGTCAACACCGGTTGCAGTTTAATGTCATGCCCGGGACGTGAATCTTAGCTTAATACATAAATTTGAGGGAATTTCAAGAAATTAATGTGCTGTTGGCACTAAATCATATAATCAGGTGTTTATTATTGAATAATAATAGTTGACGTTATACATATATGAGGAAGAAAATGGCTCGGGTGTAGGTAAACAAATTTGCTCTTCACTCTCTCTAATAAACAATTCTCCCAACTTAATAGCAATTTTCTTCCTCAATCAGGTGATTACTTTATTTATTGAAAGTTTCTCATTTCTCATTTTTTTCCCTATTATAACCTAACTACCATACTCCATTCTCCCTCCTAATAAGAAAGATCAATCTTACCAACTTTATAGTATTCATTTAATCCAACATTTATCTCTTCTTTGCTCGACCTGTTTTTATCCTTTTCATAACTATAAATTGCTTGGTCATGAGATATGTATGTTACATAAAACCTTTTTATACTAAGAGTTTCCCGCTTCTCAAGCCTTATCTAGAGGAAAAATAAGTAATAATAATTAATTCTTTATTACAAAAAAAAATTACTTTGGACACAATTTTGCACATCACACAATTTTCATTTATGATCCTATAATAATCATCCATTTTTTAAAAGTTGGCTCAGAAAAATTTCCACATTTTTTTTTCTTCTTCAGTTTAAGAATTCTGGTAACAGTATAATTTAGGTCTGTCAAACTGAAAATAAAGTTTAAAGTTTCCATGGAAAGTTCATTAATTTTCCATTGGGATTCCATGAAATAACATAAAAATAAAAATCATATAAAGCAACAGAGGTAAGCTAATAACAGAGCTGTTGTGAATAGAATAGAGGCATAGTAGAATATTCTGTGGTACGGTCCTATGTCCTGAATTTTTCTAAGGTGTAATAAGATGGCAATATATCTAAATAAGAATGATTCAGCTATGTTTTTGTTAGACAATTATTTTTAGGTTCATCATTTTTCATACGATCATTATTATATATGAGATATGATCTTATGATAAATACATTGATTTAGAAGAAAGAACTTTAAGCGCAAAAATTATATTAGCTACAAACCTTGTAAAAAGGATTCCACCTCATAAACAATGCCTTTAATTTTGATGTTGAATTCTTCGGATATTGGGGCAGTTTGAAATGGCCAGGACGTTGGAAAGAATGCTTGTTGATGTGAGCTGCAACGAATGGCATCGGAGGAGAATTCAAATCCCAGCAATTAATAATCCCATCAACTGAAGTTGACATAAATTGTAAAGAAAATTCATCTTTTAAGTCAATTTCTTCATACTTCCCAAAGCTTGGGGAGAGCTAAAAGAAAGAGAATAAAATAAAATATTTTCAAAAGCTGTATGCTTAAAAGTAGTTTAAATGAAATAGTAGTCTGCAATCATTACCTTCATATTAGGAGGCAGCCAAGTAATGTCAACAATCCTATCCATGTGTGAAGCAGCTCTATTGGATATAGCAGTAATATATAAACGTTTTTCTGGTTTCTGATTTGGTCTGATACGCTTGAACCAGCACATAACTCTCTCCTGAAATTATTAAAAATTCCATAAATATTTATTTTTAAACTTTTTGGTTAGATAAAATAAGCTGTTAACATTTTATTCTTCAAATAATGAGTATACTCATGATCGTTTCAAATCAAAGATTGCCATAAAATAAGGCTTTCCTCAACTTAAAATTCTTTACCTGCAAATTATTCAAGATAAGATATGGACTATCACAATTTTTTAAAAATTATTTTCCAAAAGTGTAAAAAAGATTGATGCCAGTCAAAAGAAAATAATATAAAAAAATTTAATTATAAATTAAGTTTTTATAATAAAATTTCAAAATTCTACTAAATTACTCTTCACTACAGATTAGATACCATTTTAAGCCAACAGTAGAGAATGTATTTATACATAGCAAGAAAGGTAAAAATAAGCAATGGAATTTTTCAAATATGCAATTATTTTCTTTTTAAAGTAAATAGTAAATTTTGGTATAGTAAAAAAAAAATCAATTACATAAAAAATTATATATTTTTATTTTTAAAGAGAAAAGACAGGCCCTCGGCCAGGATTCGAACCCGGATCCTCTGTCTTTCTGTGACAGCGCCCTACCATTTGAGCCACGAAGGCCGCCTGCCGGCAGAGGACAAATCTTTTCTCTTATCCGATCCTATGTCCTCGAGTTCTCGTAATTTTTCTGATGAATACACTAGAACGAATGTTCTTTGAACATTAATTTAATTTTAGGATCTTATTGACTTACGTCATATTACTATTTATAATTTTTTATAATTATTGGTCAATTTTTTTATTTTTAAAGAGAAAATACAGGCAGGCGGCCTTGGTGGCTCAAATGGTAGGGTGCTTTGACTTACGTCATATTACTATTTATAATTTTTTATAATTATTGGTTAATTTTTTTATTTTTAAATATTTGTATTTTTAAAGAGAAAAGACAGGCAGGCGGCCTTGGTGGCTCAAATGGTAGGGCGCTGTCACGGAAAGACAGAGGATCCGGCTTCGAATCCTGGCCGAGGGCCTGTCTTTTCTCTTTAAAAATAAAAAAATTGACCAATAATTATAAAAAAAAAATATATATTATCCACATTTACTTATAATACATAATATTCATAAGAAAATGAGCTAAAAATTATCAATATGAAGTGATCTATTGTACCAAGTGTTTGAATCCGATAAGATCAAAGTCACTCCTTTCTTCTATTTGGAGTTCTTCATGTTCCAATAATCCTTCCAGATCCCACAATACTACCTGTCCTGTTGTAGTTCCTCCAACTAAATATCTCCCGTTATAGGGACAAAAGCTCAAACAGGTTAATTCAAATGGGCTAATAAGTCTTTGCTAAAACAAAAGTAACTTATTGAAATATTGTTAAAAAATAAAGTGTTCTTTCTTATTTTAAATTTTCATTTCATGCAAAACTTTTTACCAATGCAATAAAAAAATTAACAAACTGAAAAAATATAACGATAAACCTGTTACTAGAACCTTTGAAGGGTTTTGATCCAATACTTGATTAGAAAGTTCTGTTTCTTGGCCAACGGTCATGCAAGTAAATAATATCATTGGTATTCAACTTTCAAGTTCTCATCCTGACCCAGTGGAAGGTTTGTTTATAATATTATATTTTTGGGTTTCTAATTATATAAATTTCAAACCATCATCAGAGAATGGATTTATACATAGCAAGAACGCATAAAATAAGCAATGGAATATTCCAAATAAGCAATTATGAGAAAAAAATTGAAATAATTATCAACACATTCTTGGTATTCATAGGATAATGAGTAAAAATACATCAATGGAAAGTAATCTATTGTTTGACAGAGACAGTTTTTGAGGAGTGGAGGCTACAATATTATCCAATTGTCATTGTGTAGAAGAATACCCCCATCTTTTGTAAATTTTGCGATCTTACATTGTAAATTTATTGTCCTAAAATTTTTGTAACAGTAATTACACAAAGGTGTTTGATGCAGGGGCCAACCAGTTATACACCCATCCAAAGAAGTATCATTGCAACAGTTTTTATTTGCCAAATAATTTTTATTCTTTTACATATTTACATGGAATAAAGGAGATATTGATATATACAGGATTATATAATAGATTAGGACTATTATAGATAATATGGCTGAGTGGTAATGTAAGTAAACAATAAGATTTATACAATTTTCAGTAGTAATGTCCTATTTATGCTATGGCTAGAAATTAGTTTTTAAGTAAATATATTGAGATTGAGGAATAAGCATGAAATAAATATAATAAAGTTTAAGAGTAATGAAGAGTAAAAAAAAAGTACCACAGGAGCAATTCTGCATCAAAGCATTGACAAAAATAGGATGCCTCAAGAGAAACAAAAATAGGATGCCTCAAGAGAAATAAAAATGAAATTTAATGAGTCTTAAATTATAATTAATAACTTTTTGGTCCAAGTTTAGTCATGAAAAAAAAATTCTTTTGTCAATGATGCATCATCTGTGAGATCAGGAAATCATTCTATGACAAACATACACAGCTTCTATTATTTTGTCTTCGGTGAAAAATCTGATATTTAAATGTGATCAAATCAGACCGTTTTCATGATTTTGGTCAAAAAACAGTACTTTCTCATATAACATTAATCCCATGTTTTATTACATGCTGCAGTATTGGAGGGTTTTCTTTATTTTATTCTTACCATTGGCTTTAAATCATTCCCAAGACTCCATATAGCAACGTGATGGACTAAGTTTAGTTTATCTATTTCTTCTTCATCCTCACTATTTTCAATCATTCCATGTGAGCTAACGCAACTCGACATAACCTCAAACGGTCTTTTGACTACTTTTGAGCCTAAACCACTATTTAATTTTGCGACTTCCTCATCCAAAATTTTTTTTGTCTTTTCATCAAAATCCCTAAAATAATAAATCAAAATACATTTTAAACTTAAATGTATATGTAAAACATGAACTGGTTTGTAAGATTGAAAATGATGTAATTGATCACGATTAACAAAAATAAACAACTTGAGTAAATTAAAATTAAATAATAGGATAATAAAGATTTTAATACATCAGAGGAATCTCTGAGAATAAAATAATATAATATTGGTGTAGTCCTGGTGAATATGTGTTTTTTCCAAATTCTGAAAAAACTGATTTTTATTTTTCTCACTAGATGGAAATAGTTCCTTTCTCCATTCTAAGCATATAGCTCTTTAAAACAAAACTGAGAAGGAGATACATCAGAAAGAAAATCAAAATCAATTTTATAAGAAACCTAAAGAATTGACATATGTATATTTCTAGGAAAACAAAATGATTTTTTAGAGCAACTATAATATTGATAAATATTGATGAGTTTTTTTAGCAAGTATTAGAAGTCTAATTACCATGCCATCTGAATTCTAAGGTTTTTAGAAATTGGACATTTTTTGTTGGACTTGGTGGGTTTTAACCTGATGATACTAGTAGATAGTAGCTTCAAACTCACACTCTTTTAATCCTTTATTTTTTAACATTGTTTTTTTACGAACGCAGTGTGACTTTATTTCGACCCAAATTGCACTTTGTGGGTCTATCAGAGTGTTCAGAACTGTCCTACTAAGGGCGTGTGAAGGTTTAGCATAATAAGGAAATTTTTTAGTTTTTTTTTTTAACATGGTTTAAACAAGTTTTGAAACAAATCATTTTAGCCATAAAAAGAGGGCATATCCGCTTCCCAGTGTGCGGCAGAATAATAGATTGGTGTGAAGAAATAGGTGTATTTAACAGGATTTGCCAAGACAGGAATAATGTTATTATTATTCATTAATTTAAATTTTAAAAACAGGTCAAGAGAAATCCAAGGTTATGAATTAAATATAATGGTATACTAATAGTCATATATATATATATATTAAGTTTATCAGAAAAAAAATTGGCTTCTCTATACAAATGTTTCCAAAATAACTTTTTAACTGGGATGAACAACAGTTAAATGATTGGCATATGGATATTGGTATATGGATACTAAGAACCACGTGAATATCATTGGTTAGGCTTCTTTGGGAGTCTTGATATTCTTTCTTCCCATCTCAGCTGATGTACTTTATTATATAGAAATTATAAAAATAAAAACAAAACCCAATATTTTTTTAAATACGAATTTATTATATTGCACGTTAGATAATTGCATGGGATTAGGCAAGCAGCGTCTTTGGTGAAACCCATCGATATTCCAACCCATTTACACAAAGCCTTGACAGATTATATACCTAAACCTTTCTGGTGAATCACTCCATCTATTGGTGAAAACCGCATGAAAATCCGTAGAGTAATTATTGAGTATACTGCGAACAAATGTGGCCAAGGGCTTTGTTTTATAATATATATAGATATTATCTTCATTTAATCTGAAGTCAAATTTAAAAAAATGGATATTTTGTAATAAATATTTAGGTATGTTTATCAATTAAAATGTTTACACAACAGTATATTAGTTAAAAGACATAAACCCTCACCTCCTATTATCATATGGATCATCAAGGACATGTTTTATGTCCAAAGTAACCTCTTCACCCTCAGAGTCATCTTTGAATTCTATAGTGTCGGGTTTACTTTTTCTATTGCATCTTTCTGATTTACAGTTTGGATTATCTAAATTAGCATTTTTATCAGGAAGTATTTTTGGGATTATACTAGTTTCTTGACTTTTATTAATAATTGATTGTTTATTATCAATTAGTGCCAACTCATTGTCATCTTCAATAGTTTCCACAGCTGACCTGAATGTCATAGAACTACTTGAAGAACTACATTTGTCGAAATTATGTTGTTTTTTTACAGTTTCCCCTTCAATTACTCCATCTGGTATCTTATTGTCATCAGTAAGGGTGTTACGGTTTATAGGTTCATTTTTTAACAACACATTAATTGGGATAAGTGAACTCTGGTCATCATCTAGGTTTTCAGCACCGTCAGAAGTTTCGTCACCGTGTAGAGACTTTTGCTCATGTGCATGGTAACTCAATCGATTGAAATTTTTTTCATAATCAACTGGATTTATAGCGATAAGAGCACATTCATCGGGCTGATTTCCTGAAGTACCTTGAGCATTTTCTTTCTCTTCACCAATACACGGATTCTGATCAGTAATAGTTTTACCAATATCAAGAAATTTTCCAACATTGTCAATGCACTCTTCATCCCAAACAATATTAGAAACATCTGATACACTTGTAGCGGTATCTTTATTAATTGATTCCGATTCATTAATATTTTTTTCTGACTCTTCTAAAAAAATGTCATATCCATCCAACTCCTTGTTTTCATTATTTTCAACATTAACGCATCGATCACAATACAATTTCTCTGCTCTTGAATCTTTTAGGTAATCGGGTAATAGTTTCCTAAATATGCATCCATTTTTTGAGCTACAAAATGGCAATTCAAATTCATCTTCAAATGTCTCTTTGTCATCATCATTTTTCTTCTTCTTCTTTTTTAGTAATACTTTGCGTTCTTTTTTTTCGAATTTGCCATGAACATGTTCGTAAGGTAATGCAATAACTTTTTCAACTTCATTGGGATTATCTTTGCTCATAATTATCTTAAGGCAAATATGATCTATACCTTCCTTCTTCATGATATTGTTTATGATATATGGACAGTGGGGACAGTCTTTACGACGACATAAAAAGTATTGTAGATTAACATGTTCATATTCAACATCATACAGTGGCATATTTCTCAAAAATAAAAATCCGAATGGTTCTTCAACATCACTCTCATCTGTTTCAGGAAGGTCACTTTTTTCTTCTTCATCAGGAGACTGTATGTTATTTTTCTCAAGATATTTACAATGATTTGCCCAAGCATCCAACCATTGCCATGGATTCCTTAAAGAAGATAAAAGATTGAAAAATTTATGAAAAGTATAAGTATTTTTACTATACTACTCGTATTTTATTTGACTTAGATGACTTGTTCCCTTTTTCATATTTAATATTATAAATAAATAAAAAGTAAAATTTTGTTAATAATACTTCATAACAATCTATCTATAACAAAGATATTTCTAATGACTGTACATAGTAAAAGGTTTATGGTTAATAGAAAACAAAACAAATAAAGGCATCAAGCAAATCTTTAATAACCATAAGAAGACACTGAAGAAACCTAAGCTCAGAAGGTTCAATAAGGAGAAATTCTACTCAAGTGAACTGAACACAATCAGCAATTCAAAAGATCAAATAAAATCCCAGATAGAATTTGAAATACAAGACATGATGAGAGACATGAAGGTATCATTTATTTATACTGTTAAAATGGTAAAGAAATGTAGATTGTATGTAGAAAATACAAATGTATCTTGAACCAGTAGTTCCCATCCCATGAAGGTGAATTGTCTTCAAACTCGTCTTGGATATTAGTATGATTAAAAGTTCATTCTAATATGTGTTCATTTTGAAACCTATAAACAAACTCTCATACCTTAGGAAAGGTAAAAAATAAAAATATTTTAACTTTCAGGCCTTATAAAAAAAATATATAATGTTGCTGTTGGATCTTTCTATAGATAACTCTGAGGATCTTGCAGAGCCTCTGTGGAATGAAACTTGGCTTCCCACCCTGGTTATCAAAAGCTACTTTTCAAATGCATGATCTGGCAAAATATTGGGCAAGAAACATTACAATCCGACAAAAGTACAGCCAATGAGAGAAACTGATATTCAATAAGGAAGTACAATTTAAATGAGGCTTTTATAAATCATGGATTCCTATTGATAATGGGGTGGTTTAGTTGATGTTTTTTTGTTAGTTTCATAGATATTAAATACTTAAGCTTTAAATGAGTACTAATTATCTTTTTCCAGAAGATATACAGTATTGGTGAATTTGTAAAAACTATAATAAATTTTATATAAGTTATACCAATATTTTTTTCAACTACTTCGAAGATAAATTTTAACAAAACTGGCCTTAATAAACATATATAAAATATGGGGAAAACCATTGAGCTTTATACAATAGGCAACATATTTTCATAAGCATTGTAGGTTTAGAAATACTCTGAAGAATATAAAAGTGGTAAACTGCTAATAAAAAATATATATTTAATATCTCATTATGATTGCTATGAACACAAGTAGAAAAAACACATCTCTTTTTTGCAAATATTGCAGTTGACCACTTTTGCCTCCAAATTGACGATATAATTAGTTTTAAGCTTTGAAGATCTTTCTTTTATTTTTTTCTGTTGCAACTTTCTTTTTAAATGCCAAGGACAGATTTTTGAAGTGGAATAAAAGGCCCAAGTTGAAGATAGGTCATTTTTCAAATCAAATATTCCTAATAAAATATAAACCCAAAATGTTTAATTTTCTTTTTATAATGCTTTTAAAAAATCATCTAATAACAAATTTAACTTACCCTTCCTAAGAATAATATAATTTAACCCTTTTTTGATAAATATAATTGATCCATCCAGTATTCTCTCATTAACTATAATTGTTATAGAGTTTTATTTCTCTTTTAAACAAATTCACATTGCAATTTAACTTCAGCTGAAAATACCATTAAAAAATTAAACTCACATTTCGAGAGTATAATCAATGCTGCTTTCTAGTTTGTATCCAGGAAGGAATATTTTGGATCTAGGCATTGCTGGCAATCCTAAAGCCGTAAGCGCAGATTCTCTAAAATCCCTAGAATTATAAATAAAAAAAATAGAAAGAAGAAAAATTAAAATTATTAAAAAAAATCTTGATTTATAAAGAATCACTTACTTATTAACTTCTATAGCTTCATATTTCAAATCTTCACCAAAAAACCAGGTTTCACCCCATATTTCAGGAAAGAGGAAAGTTCTCACAAATTTTTTAGGAACTGTACCTCCGGTTGCCATTAATAACAGATCGATGGGGTTAATTATTTCACTGTGAAGTACAAAAATAGTTAATCAAAATTGGGTACATATTAAAATATCAATTCTATTAATTTTAACAAATTTCACTAATGATGAAGATTAATAAACACAGTGTTTCAAAATAAGAAAAAGAATGACATTAAGGATTATATCTGAAACCCCAGTAAAGATGTGGCTAAATCAAATATTCTCCATAATGAGTTTCTTGTGCTTAGGGAAGAGGAATCGTGTTATTTTCATATTTAATAAGAGGCTAAGTCAGACATTGTCAGCATTTTCTTAGTTGTCTAAATGTAGTTTTTTATTCAATAATATATAAAACCTTTAAAGGTTATTCTCTATAAAACCCTATATAAATAAGACAGGGAGCAACATGTCAATAGATATGCACATTTTTAAAAACTAACAGTATAACAGGTGCATTTAAAATACTAAGGCGTTCCTTAACTTACTCAGCCATTTTTAATTTCCAATGAAAATTTCCTGAAACAGACACTATGATTAATGAACAAGTAAATTTTATTAATAATCCTATTTGGACTATTCAATTATAATACATTAATACATATATGTAATCATAATGCATTAATATTTTAATAGATTACATTGGTAGTTAATAAAAAAAAAGTATACCTGAAAATAAATAATCCCTTCTCAGAAAATCAGATTTTTCACTCATCACTTTATCTATTATGGTATCAATACTTTCATTCTGTAAAAACCAATAAATAAATAAATTATATGTTTATTGAAAGTTTTTTTTACTTTTCAATGTTAAGAATCCCAATATTTTTAAGAAAATACTACCATTGAGTCTCAATAAAAAATAGGAATTATCCAATGTAATGAATACAAAAACAAAAATCAACTTTAAACTCATATATAGCTCAAAATTGAACTGATCAATAAAGGCATGGCCAATGTTCAGAATGAAAGGCAACAACCCATAAACACCTTCAAAGGAAAAAAAAAATCAAGTGGATCCCTGCCATTCTACTCTTAGCCATTTTAACATCAACTAACCAGTATTGCCAGTGATGGAGCGGAAAAAAAAGTTATTTTCCATATTTCTAAATAGAAAAGTTAAGAATTATAAACAATCAGATTTTTTTGTTTAAAGTCTTTAGAGAGTTATAAAGGAGTGTCATCACTCTCTATTCATGGTATATATAAGACGTGGAGATAAAAAAAGGGATAAATCCATATTTTATAATTTTTAATTTTTTTTCTCACAAATTTAGCGTCCTCTATGCGGTGGTACATGGTTTACCATTCGAAACATGTCAAAGCCAATCTAATTTTTCTAAAAATAATTGTCTCAAATAAATAATCATTTCATAATAACCTAAATTACGCATAAGTTTGTGATTCCTGAAAAATTTTTAAATTTGGATTTATCCCCTTTTGCATCTCAACACCTCATATAATCATATTAATATTAATATGTTTCAGCCCATTACATGAACTTTTAATTCTTAGCAGTATTAAAGCCTTGTAGACTTTAATAGAGCAATTTTCCAATCTGTGAGCTTCGTGTCACTTTTACAGAATATATTTATTTTATATTGGATATTTAAGTTATTAATTTTTCGTGCACTCATATATTCAAAAATTAACTGTCGAAGTTATTAGATAAAATATAATAAAATGGTTATATTGTGCGTTTAGTATATATTTTTTTTATATTATCTAAGGTTTTGTATATGAATAATAGTAGAAAGAGTTTAAATCTCACACTCTAAAAACTTTCTACATTTTGTCTAATTATTTTTCTCTCAATTCAGCTCTCTCCTGGACTCCCTAGAGATCCATTTCCTTTTAGGTTGCAGACTTTAATGCGAAACATCTACAATGGGGCTCAAGAACTACTAATTCCCGAGGCCGCATGCTACTGTCTGCACTCAATTCCCACAACTCCAGTTTTATTTCTCCCGGCACCCCTATATATTGGCCCACTGATCCAAACAGAAATCCTGATCATGAATTTTTCATCCATGCTGGCTTAGGTTCCCTAATCTATTCCATAGAACGCCTTGACGTCAGATCACAGTCCTTTGATCCTTACCCTTTCTATAGTCCCAATAACCAAACTTCCTCCGCCATCATTTATTAGGGGACCAGTTGACTGGAACCTTTCTCACCAGTTTGACCTCAGAGTTTCTCTAAAAATACCCCAAGAGATAGATGATGCAGTCGATTCCTTTACCAATTTGACCAAGCAGAAGTTTGGACTGCATCTTCACCTTGCCCTTCCTTCAAATTCCGCAAGATCTTAGGGATCTTATCCTTACCAAACGCTGTTACTGATCCCTTTGGCTAATAACTAGGCTTCCTCATGATCGGATACTGTATAACTACTTCACAAAACTAGTTAAAAAGAACCTGACAACCTACAGATCTGAAACCTACCACTTTCCACACTATCCGCTTCTAATAATTCCCTCTGGAATGTTACCAAAAAGATCCTTAAATACCACCCTATTTCCCATCCCCTCCGCTGTGAAGACGGTTCTTGGGCTGCATCAGATGAGGACAAAGCAGAAGAATTTGCCAAACACCTTTCAAATACATTTATCCCGCATCCTAAAACCCCCCCTACGCACGTTTCCAATATTAATGAATTCCTCTCTTCACCCATCCCTCTAACCTTACCTCTTAAAGCTGTAAATCCCTCTGAGGTCAAATTCCTCTTACAAAAGTTACAAAAGCCTGCAAATATCCTGGACATGACCTTCTAACCACCCAGATCCTTCAACATCTTCCTCAAAAAGCGATTATTTTCCATACCTAACTATACAACTGTATCCTTCGCACAACTCACTTCCTTTTGTTGGGGAAACACTCCGTCATCATTCTATTGCCTAAACCTGGCAAACCACCCAATGCCACTTCATCATACCGACCCATCAGCCTGCTTCCTATTCTTTCCAAAATGTTTGAAAAAATGCTCCTGAAACGAACCTACCCAAAATCAAATCCAATGATATTCCTTCACATCAGTTTGGATTCTGTCCCAGGCACTCAACGGTCCAGCAGGGTCTCCGAGTTGTCGATCACATATCCTCTGCTCTTGAAAGCAAACAGTACTGCACAGGCACATTTCTGGATGTAGCACAAGCTTTCGACCGGGTATGGCATGCCTGTTAGCTGTTCAAGCTCAAAACCCAGTTACCTCAATCCTTATTCCTAGTCCTTCGATCCTACCTCTCAGATCGCTACTTCCAAGTGCGCTGTGGTAACGAATACTCCAATATTTACCCAATTCAAGCTGGAGTCCTGCAGGGTGCCTTTGGTCCTATCCTATACATATTGTACACCGCTGATATCCCAACTACTCCTGAAATCTTGCAACGTTCGCAGACGACACAGCCATCCTATCATCTCATCCAGATCCTGAAATGGCTTCCTCGAACCTTTCACGCATTGAAATTTGGTGTAACTAATGGCGGTCAAAGTCAATGAGAAAAAATGCAAATACATGATTTTTACACTTCGCCGGGGAACATGTCCTTCTGTCCAATTCAATGAAACCGTCCTGCCTATTTCTGACACAGTACAATACCTTGGCTTCTTCCTAGACAAAAGACTTACATGGAATCCTCATACCAGACTCAAAAGACAAGAACTTAACAGACGATTCAGCCAACTATAGAGATTGCTATGTGGGGCCTCCCATATTTCAATAGACAATAAACTACTAATTTACAAGATGATCATCAAACCTATCTGGACCTATGGACTGGAACTGTGGGGTACCGCAAAAAAATCGAATATCAGACGCATTTAATCCTTTCAATCCAAAGTCCTGAGAACTATTGTCAACGCTCCTTATTATGTCTCCAATAAAACCCTCCATAGTGATTTCAACATTCCTTTCGTCCTCGACCTCATCCCTACTAAATTCTTAAACTTTCACCAAAATCTTGCCTGTCATCCCAACCCCTTGGCTCAGTCATTATCCATTTCCACACATCCATACAATCCACCCTGCCGTCTAAACCGGCAATGGCCCCGAGACTTGTTATAATAGTGTTATTTGGAGTACTGGCACTGGCCAGATTCTCCACTCACGACCTGTGTGTGTGAAGTGCCATTAACCAGCTTCCATTGGAGTTTAATTCCAGTGACGTGCCTGGGAAAGGGGGCAGGGGCCTCCCGAACTCCTGCTTTGCCCTCATTCCTGGGGAAGAGGCTTAGTTCAGGGACCCAGGTAAATTGTAAATAGGGTTTGAATGTGTACATTATGTTATTTATTTTTATTTTTTTATCTTGACTTTATTTTATTATCATTTTTTCTTTAATTTCCTTTTATTACTGCATGTATATATTTTTCCGCATGTATACATTTTATTACATTCACTTACCGGTTGTAGCTACATAGCACCATTACTTATTGCCCACAAGTGGCAGATTGTTATGTTTCAATAAATTGTTTAATAAAAAAAAAATATTTATCTCTAATATGCTGATTTAAAAAAAATATATTTATTGAAATTTACAACTGTATACTAAATACATCAAGTAAATACAATGAAAGATAAATCATGTCACGAGATAAAGGCAAGTAAGTAGAGAAACTACCCAGAGATAGAACTCAAATAATATAAAGATTTAATAATTTTATATCAGAATTTTCAATGTGGCTTGCAGCATTTGGTTAGCAACCCCTGACTTAGTGTATTATTATTTACATACCAAGAAGCTTGTGCTATTAGTCTTTTTTGTTGTATGTAATAATTTATAATAGCAATTCAATTGTTTTATTTATTTGCTAATCTGAAAAACTGGCTCAACTCAAATTTACAATTTAACAGATAATGTGCCACTGTACATTGATTCTTAGAGAAGATTTTGATAATTTGACACTGACATAACTGCTCCCAAGCGACCGACTACTCGATTTACTTTAATGACACTTTTACACATAAAAATTTATCACATTTTTGTTTTGTTTAATACATAATCTAAACATAGCACTTTTTCTAGTTGTGCCGGTTTTCTTCCAAAGGATTGACTTGCAGTTGTTTTCTCTCTTATTTAATCACAATTTGAAAAAAACAAAGTTTTAGTTATTTCTTCATTTAGTCTTTCATTTCATTTTAATAGTGGTTACCAAGCCATACTTCCATTACCCCAAAGTAAACAATTAGAATTTGTAGATATGCACAAAACTTCGTAGGGTTGTTACGAATACCTTAATATGTAATAATGTGAAATAATATAATACAATAAATAATTATAAGAAAAGTAAATTTCACGTATTGCTTCCTGGTTATTCATTCCATCATTAATATTTATAATTTTTATTGTACCTGAATTTAATAATTTGTTATTAAAAAGTAAAACAATAAATTAATTTTATATTTTAAGAATATATTTCAAAAATATCTTTAAATGTCTACAATGAATGTACCATAAATAACTGTTGGTCATAAATTATAGGGCTAAAAGCCTCGGGTCCTGCTCTTTGATAAATAATTTTAAGATTTCCTTTTTATCTCTCCTTAACCCACTAAAGCCGAGAATTATTATTTTTTTTTAAATATTTGATTTTTGTTTTACATTTTTCTATACTTATAGTAATACAGAACTCGAGAAAAATAATTTAAAAAATTTGCACTTTACTGACTGCCAGAGCCCCTTGCAAGTTGAAGGAACAGTAATTCACCCTTAACAATAATAAAAGAGAAAGGGGATGGTAAACCCGGGCTACTTTCTCTTTTTCTACACCTATATCTATAGTGTAGAGTGTACACCACAGGTACACTATAGATTTGGTGTACGTATTAATATTTACTAATGAATTTATTTCTCATTAGTGGATATTTTTACGTTTAGTTTATCTTAATCATTATTCAGTTAGTTACTAATATTTCCTGAAGTAAGAGTTATGCCCGAAAAAGGAAATATAAAATTCATAGTAAAGTTTTGAAGTTATGCGATATAATCCTAGATCTATTATTCTTCTAATTTACTTCTCTTTTTTTCTCTGCATTAGGTTAATTTTAATTTCTTAATATTTATTTTTTGTTCGTGATTACGATTGAAAGTTTTCTTAAGGAAATAATTTTAAAAAAATATCCAAGATTTAAAATCTCTTCGAAAGCCAAACAAAGGCTGTCAAACAATCATAGTAATAATAAATAGAACCCAACCCTCCAATGATGAATTTAGATAGAAATTTTTATTTTGCTACTATCATTGATAATATCGTCCCTACCATCGCAAAGTATCGAATGTGAAAAACACAGTTTTTGTTTTCGACTAATAGCAGTTGCTTTAGGATTGATAATAAATATAAAATTCATATGGAGGCATCTATCAGTCACAAAAACCATGTAAAACGAATGTCATCATTGGTTTGACTATAGGCACTAAATTTTTTTAAACCTTGAAACTGTCCTCAAAAGTACCGATTTTCACATTCGATAGTTAGAAATGGCAGGGACAATATGTGCTATAATAATATAACTACCAGCCAATAATAATATGATATCAAATGCTATATTATCAAGGTTGTTATTAATTGTATTTGTTATTTCTGTTAGATATTTTATTTTTTTTTAGTATTATTATTTATAATTTTTTTTAGTATTATTTATTATTATGAATACATTAATAAATTTTTATTTTTTATTTTCACCTATTTTTGCTCTTAGTCATTATCACTCTATTTCTTAGCATTCTGGAAGGATAATAGACTCAATAAAGTGTTTTCCCTTTGAGAAATGCTTCATTAATTCATTAAAATCTTCATGAGAAATTTGTATTATTATTACAAAAATACAATACCAATTCGCCTAAACTTTTTTTTTCCATAAAATACCTAATTAAATATCTGAACTAAAATCTCCATAGAAATATTCCAGTAGATCACAAATAGGACAATACACCACAAACTTCAATTTACCCAAACCTAATATTGCTGTAATTAAATTTTAAGAAATTATGCTTTAAAAAATTGAAAAACTTCCTGAAAGCTTAAAAGTCATGTTCAAGATGTACCGTGCCGAATAATATGAAGTGACAAAATCATACAATATTTTCTTATATTAAGTTACACCTGATCAGATTTTAGGTAGTTGAATTAATTAATTGTCTATACTTCCAAGGAGTGGCTCAGTGGTAGAGCACTGAGTTGCCATGCCGAAAATACTGGTTCAAATACCGCTGCAGGCAAGAGTTTTATTTAATCTGTTAGCAGTTGGAGATGGATCAAATAGGATCTAAGACCCTCCTGAGGCTCAGCCAGCCACTAAAAGTGGGTACATAAAATAAGGGCGAAAAATCTGGCAGTTGAGTGTGATCTAGGACAAATCACCACCCTGCACAAACGTTGTCCATGAAACAGTACTGTCTCTACCATGTACTGAACCCCATAGCCTTCACGGGTTGTAGTGGTACAGGTTCCTATATTTCCTAAGTTGTTTTTACTGTCAAAATAAGTTTACATAACACCATCATAATATTGTTTTAGTTTTTACTGATTTATTATTTATTGGCAAATAAGTTGAAATGTTTGAATTTATAATCAAAGTAATTAGAAAATAAATAAAAAAATATTAAGAAAGAACCATGAAGAAATTGACAAATTGTTTCAAAACACCCAATGGACAGATGATATATATACAGAATCGGATTTTATGGCACGAGGTATTTAGATAACCATAAAATTTGAAATTTTATTGCTTTTTCATATTATAAAATAAGAAAATTTTAAATTTGATTGAATTTTAGTGTTAGATGTCTATCACTAACGTGCTCTGGAGGCTGTGACTGATAAAAATAAATTCTTAGTGATTCAATCTGTCTAGGCTTTCAGATATGAGGGGGTCATCTATGGTGTAGTGGCTAGGCTAGCAACCTTCTATGACCAAGATCACAGGTTCCTAAGCCCGGCAGTTGGCCTTTGAATCATTTAAAATGGAGTAAAAATAAAAAAGTTATTCCATTCTTCGGAAGGGACGTAAAATGGAGGTCTAGAGCCTGTGTAATTTCAGGTACTTGTTGAAGATCTTAGGATACTTACCATACCATACCTGGATAAGCAAACTTTAAGACTCACTATGTGGCACCCTCTGATTAGCCGTAGCAGCATAAAGTGGTTTGTTTGTTCATTTAATGTCACTTTATGCTGCTATGGCTAGTCGGACAATGCTACAGTGGGAGCTCTAAATTTGCCTATCCAGGTTTTATTAGGATAGGAATTTTTAACGAGTACCTGATGTTGTACTGGCTCAGGATCCCCTGTTTAACGCCCCTTCTGAAGGACGGCATAACCAAGGATTTTTTACTCCCTTTAAAAAATCCTAGGTCCACCTGCTGGGCTACGAACCCCCGATCTTGGGCTTAGTAGTTAGTAGCATACCATAAAATGGTGATAAATGAATAAACAAATTATTCATTGATACAAACAGCCAAACATTTTTTATTATATTTTGAATTGTATGTCGCTGTTTTTTTCTGGAGTTCAAGAACTATTTTTAACAGCCTAGTTTTAAATCATAATTGTGACCTACTAACTCTTAATATATCTTCAAAAGAATTCTCTAATGATTCAGTTGCCTGAAATAACAGTTTATTTCAAGTTTTAATAGGCAACTTCAGTCCAATAATACTAGTTAGTTTCTTAATTTACTTTTGACAGAAATACTGCATAATTTAATTTAAATTAAATTATATATCAAAAATATTTTTTAACATGAAAAAAAAATTAGGATACATATGATTTGAATTTGGTACAGAGCTGTTATTAAAAAATACAATTTATTTTCCAATACCTTCTCACGAAGTTTTTTTTTCTGTTTCGCTTCGTCAAATAATAGATATTCAAACTTTTCTTCATTATATAAATCTTCAGCCTCTGGTAATCTTAAGATCTTTTTTTTCTCTTGAATGACTTGAAAATGCCTTATGTGCTGAAAAATATGTTATATATAAATGTATAAACCAACAGGAAAGATCAAGTTTTTGATAATGCAATTATTGTTTTACAATCCATATACTAACAATTTAATCACATAAAAATTAAAATTGATTTTAATAGATAAACAACTTTAATAAAGTAAAACTAAACGTGAGAATGTTGCTAGGAGAGGACAGGCTAACGGAATTTGAAACGGCTAGAAATAAAATAAAATGGGATGTAAGAAGGAAGGATCCAAAAATAATAGAACTTAAATCAGTTCAAATCAATCAAAATTTCAGAACAGATAACAATGGAATTAGAAAATGCCTTAAAATCAATTGGGACATAACAGGGATTTAAGAAATAAGGAAGAAAAACTTTACGATTATAGAAAGAGACAGTGGGATACTTATGCAAGCCTCTTCTGAAAATGGCCAATATAGAGTGGGATTTTATTTTATTCTTAGGGTGTATAATAATACAAAAAAAACAAAAAACCTTTAGTCCAAATTCATATCTATTTTCTAAAGACGTTTCGACCTAAATGGTCATTTTCAATATATAGGTTTCACGATCAACAGTATAAAACTCTGTCTGCAAACAATCAAAAAGAAAATTCAAAAATCATAAAATTTAACATTATAAAACATTTTATATATATATATATATATATATATATATAAAACAACAATTTTCTTATCGCTTTAAATTAGTTACATAACTATACATAGTATCGTTAATATGTATTCCACAATTATTATAATTTCTACATTGCTATTGTTCTTACAATAGTACATAAGAGATACCTTTTTCTGTAGATTAATAGGTTGCATATTTAAAAATTAGCTGGGTGTGTTGTATCCCAGAGTCAGTAGCTATACTAAATGAGTGGAGCTGGTACTTTGTCCAGTCCGGATTAGTAGATGATAAAAATGGATTATTATATTTTATTTATTACGTATTAATTCTTATCTTTAAGTAAACTAAAACATTAGAGGTATTTTTTATAAAAATTCTTTTTATTATAAATATTGAGGATTATCTATTAGTTCTATTTTATATATATCCGAAAACATTTTTTGTTTAAAATTATTGTATTTAATAGATAGATTTAAGGAGAAGTGTATGGTGTGTTAAAAGGTTGACTTTTATTTAAATTTTATTAATATTTTAATGCATATTAGGGAGCTGATAATTTGTGGGATTTTTTTATATAAATAACACTAAAAGGAAATATTTTAGAATTTAAAGAAATTAACCACAGAATAGCTCTAGTCAGACTAATTTTTAAGAAGAAAATCCTAAGCATTGTTCAAGTCCACAAGCCAACAGATCTACGACAGAAGAAGATAAAATAGGACAAGAATTGCTCAAAATAAAGTTAAGTGGCAGAAATTAATGTCGAACTCCACTTCCCAATAGAGCTGGTCACTACGGGAAGTTAGACCATACTCCCATAAGGGAAGGCCTATAAAGAGTTATTATATTAATACTATTATTAATACTATATATTAATACTGTTATTATATTATTACATTAATTAATTCATCATTCAACAAGAAAAAAATATTATTATTTTATTATTGTTATTTAAGTTACAATATTAGGTAATACACAAGTATGTATATGTTTTTGTAAATATTAGTAGTTTTTTGTAAACCATCTTGTTTTATAATTCTCTTTATAATAAAGGCTTTATTCATTCATTCAATAAAGTAAAACAAAGGGAGAGGAGTGGCTCAATGGTAGAGCACTGAGTTGTCATGCAGAAAATCCTGCTACAGGCAAGACTTTTAATCTTTTTAATCAGCCGGAGATGGATCATATGGGATCTAGGCCCAGGACGTTCCTACAGATTAAAAAAACAAAAGTTCTATTTTTAAAATTCAAATATTCTAGCAGTTTCTTCTGGTTTAATTAAACTTGCTGGCTTATTTTTTACTTCACTACAATAAATAGAGATAACTGATGACATTCCATCTAACAATGTCATCTTTAGGTTCAATTAGAACTGTCAAAATAAAATTGAGCTAAAATGATTCATTATAAGAATTTTTCAAGACATTTTTAACTCAATTAGATATTTATAAGTAGTACAGGGAGAAGCTCAATCTAATTAATTTCTGATTTTCTTTTGTTTCATGTGTCTTTATTTAGATAGTTACTATCTTGTTGAAAAACTTCCATTTAATAATGTTGAGTCATATCATACATTATTTAGAATCAACCTTGCTTACTGCTATAGCAGGCTAATTGCATTCTAAACAATGTTTCTTAACCCTTTCAATGCAGAGAGCTTTATATAAAGTGCGTGGATTTCAGCGCCTCTCAGAGAGCATTATTCAAAGCACCCATCTTTTAATCTTCAAATTGCTGTGGGGGGAGGGAGGTAAGATCGTGGTATTTGCTTCAAACCTTTCGTCCGACCCTCAGTTGGGTTTTTACCATCCAGAGTAAAAACCTGTTAATGATTACTGCTTTTCTAAGAAATTCTGTTGATTAAAACTTCTAAAGATTTTAGCCTTTAAATTTTAAATGTACATTCAATATTGCACTTGTAATGTAAGTAATTGTAGCTTTCAGTGTGTTTATTATTGGAAACTTAATTTTAATAAATAAAAAAAATTCATGCAATACATTTTTATTAATAAGCTATCATTAATACCTTTTGAATAGAAGGTAAAAAAAAGGACAATTAGGGATTTCACATTGCATTTTTATTAATAATCCGTTTTATTCTTTACGTATTACATTAAGATTTTCAAACTGGTGACTTTTAACGGCAAAAAAAACTTTTCTTTGTTTTGTTTTGTCTAAAAATGGCAATAATATTTTTGACATAAAAATGTTCCGTCTAGAAGGTAGCGAGTGATATTGTAAAATATATTTACAATTTTTTCATTCTTCAGCCAAATTTGTAAACACTATAATGCCTACATGTTTTCTCGTGGGCTTAGCAAAGGCTAGCTTAGTGCTGGTTTGAGAGCATTATTGAAAGCTAGAATAATATTTCAATTTCGTGCATATATTTATGTTTAAATTTAATATCAATGTATCAGCAATAAAAATTAGAATCAATAAAACTGAAATGTAAAAAAAAGAATCCCTAGGAAGACAAAAAAGCCCAACTGTACTCCAGCATTGAAAGGGTTGATCTTATGGGTATCTAATGGACTCACATACTGATGGATACATTTTACTCATCGATGTTTAATATTTCTTTTATAGAAGCAATTCAACTCATCAATTTAAGAGTGGTCAACTCATGGTGAATCATTTATGAGTTATTACAACTTATGGGCAATTGGTGATGCGGGAAATTCCAAGATATCCACCGACTCTCGAGTACTTTTTGTTAGGTGTGCCTTAATAAAGTGCCACATAAAAATCCTGTACCATTAGGATCCAAGAAGAGTTTTGGGTGACTTACGTGGTAAAGACTGTACTGTTCCTAGGACAAGAATTGTGCAGGGAAGTAATTTGTCCTAGATCATACTCAACTGCCAGATTTTTCCCATTTTGGGTACCAACTTTATAGATGCTGGGTGAACCCCGGAGGGTCCCAGACCCCAAAGGATCCATCCACTTCATCAAATAATAAGATCAATATGCCCAATATTATCAAGTGGTCACTTGTTAAATATTTATAACCCTACTTCCATAGCCATGAGATGAATGCATAAGACAAAAAAGACTTTATAACATCTTTAGAGCTTTTGAAGATCAACTTTGCAACAAGATTTAATGAATTTAGAATTTTTACTTTATCATTATTTACTAATCAAACTTTAAAAAAAAAGGAAACCTTTGTTTGAAGGAGAAATTCAGTTGAAGCAGTTGCTAGATCGTAATCTTTAGTACTATGCTTGCCTTTCTTCATATCTTTTTCTAACTTACGAATTTGTATTTTCCAAAGTTTTTCAAAGTATTCATCAAACTGATTTGATGTTGGAAAACTATTGAATGAACATTCTTCATCTAAAACATTTTTATCATCTTCTTCCTCATCAGAGTTATTTAAATCACCAATATTGTTAATATGTTCTCTGCCATAAGAAACAGCTATTAAACCTGAAATATATTATAACTATTGTACCAAAATAAGGGGACTTCATTGCAGATAATTAAACAAATTTTAAATAGAAAAATTTAAGCAACATAGTTATGGCTTATACATTTACTACAATTTTTATTCTTCAAAAAATATTCTCAATATAATTAAGAGCAACACATAGTGAATGATTGCAGTAATAGTCTTTTAATCCTGGTACTGAGAAAATAACCATTTCAAACTCCTAGTAATTGTAGTCTTAGTTACAATAAAAAACTAATTAAATAAATCTTGTAAAATGTATTGGAAAAACTCTAAAAACACGGTCAGTCAACATTTCCTGTTCAGGCATCATCAGAATGGTGGATGCAAGAACCAGGAGCTATAATATATATTCAAAGAGCTGAATATTGTCCAGAAATATTGTATTGGTGTTCCAGGTCACCGATTGCAGTGGGCAGGGCATGTGGCTCGCATGAGTGAGGAAGATTTGCCCAGGAAGCTGCTGACAGAGCCTCTATACAAGACAAGAAGACAAGGAAGGCCCAGGTGGAGTGACGGAGTAGCGGCTGATGCAAGGAACATCCTTGGTGTACACAACTGGATAGCAGCTGCTCAGAACCGCAACGATTGATGTAAGCTGCTGGTGGAGACCAGGACTCATCACTGGGTTGTTGGGTTGAATTAGTTAGTTAGGCATCAGAATATAAAAAAAAAAAATTCAAATCAATGAAGGAGAAATGCAGCATATCTCACATCAATAGTCTAATCAGACCCGTCCATCATAGACTGCAATCTCATTCCAATATGCACAATCAAATACTTTAGGCTTTGTGTTTTCTAACTGAAACTTAATTATTACTTCATGTCTGCTTTTGAGTTTTCGCTCATTTTTATTGACTCATTAAATGTATTTTTATCAGTTTAAATTAAATTCATTTGTGGCTAGAATTAAGGGTTACTTCAGTCTTACAAATAAAACTCGACAGTATTTAAAGCTTTATATTGGAGAATATCCTTATTTCTCAGAAACTCTCAGTCAGATGCTTTAGTTTTTGCAGTGGAGATTGAGGAAGATAGAAGCACCTAGAGTTTTTCCAAATCAAAAACATACAAGTATTACTAAATTACTACTTATTTCAGCCTACTTCAAAATAAGTAAAAAAGTGCAAGGTTGTCTTAATTCAAACAATTCACATAAAATTAAAGAAACTTGTTTTATAGATGCAAAATACATAAACTACAATTACGGTTCATTTAAAATATAGGTACCCCATATTAAGACGGAAACATGGAAGACCCGGGTTCGAATCCTGGCCCTGAGCATATTTTTTCTCTTCAAAATAAAAATATTTAAAAACATTTACACATTTAATAAAAAAATAAAATAAATAATAATAATATATAATGTCGTAAGTCAAGAAGATCCTAATTAAAGTAATGTTTAATGAACATTTTTCCCTTTGTATACATCGCAAATTGTGTGAACACAAGGATATGGGATCATTGAAGAGAATGGATTTGTGAGACCAAGATACGAACCAGGATAGTTCAGTTGGTAGAGCACCATGATGGAAACATGGGAGACCCGGGTACAAATCCCGGCCCTGGGCATATCTTTTCTCTTCAAAATAAAAATATTTAAAATTATAACAATTAATAAAAAAATAAAATAAAATAAATTATATGATTTTTTTTTTATTTGTTCTCAGAATTTATTCATAGCTTATACAAGTACATATATTATTAGATTACTATACCATACTGTAATCTAATAAAGTTGTTTTCACTATTAGTAAGCTAAAGGTTCAGGCAACTTACCAGGTTGACTCGGATGCCATGAAGTACCAGTAATTACTTTATCCTTTGTACCAATGAATGTTACCATTGTTGCATAATGTTCATATGGAATATTTGGGTACATAGAAATTTCCTCTCCTTCTGTAGCCAAAATTTCATAATCATCTCTATAGAGGTCATATTCTTCATTGTAAGTTAATAGATTATCAATTCTGAAAACATCGTTAAAGAAAATACATATGTAATAATATATTACTAAAATAGGACAATTATAAATAAAAACAGAAACACTGTATCTAATATACCTTTAAAGTGAAGAAATAACAGTATTTTAATATCAGAGGATATAGGAGATTTCATGCAATTTAAAACTGGAGATACGCGGATATATATAAGATGTAGATATTTTATTGCAGGAAACATTATAAAGGAAAAAGCTAAATAATTTAGGTCTTTAAACTTTAACATCAATGAACAGGCATAAGTATTAATAATAATTAGATACAGACTTATTAAAAAATCCTTTTAACTTCTCATTTAGTACTTCATAATCTACATCCATTTCTTCAAGAGTTTCTTTGTACTCTTCTGCTCTCATTTTTGTGGTGAATTGTGTAGCTGAATTCACTGGAATTTCAGGCACTGTCTGAGCATATGATTCCTTGGCAGTAGGGCATGACTAAGAAACAAAAGAGTCATAATTAATCTTATTTAATCGTTTAAATAACAAATCACTAATAAAAATTAAAAAAACTAATAAAAGTTCGACTAGAAATGTGGGGGAAAGAAGGGAAGGGGAGTTACCTACTGAAGCACAGATATATCTTGGAGCTAAAAATTAATCTATACTTGAATCACAACTTAAAGTATAAAATTAGATCTCAAAGTATACATTCATTAAAAATCTGAAATATAATCAGGGATGATAGTTTATTTCTTATTTACATATAAATAAAAGCAAAATGAGTAGTAAGCAATGAATTCTGTCAACAGCTTTAAAAAAAAAAAAAGAAAAAAGAAATAACAACCATGAAATACAGCCAGTTTTTTGGTCATTTTACATGACTTAATGTTGTTGCAAGAACTGGATTTCGGAATGTGTAGAACTTGTTTTTGGAGAATTTAGGTTGTGTAAGAAATGTAGGGCAAGGAAGCCTCTCACAACAATCGTTTTCAGTTCCTTCAATATTTCATGTATTTTATATTTTTCACTAATAATAAAATTTAGATTGAGGCTATGTGAAAAAAATAACACAATTGTTATATTTAATCAACTCTCATTAAAATCAGAGTAAGTCTTGGCTCCAGGGATTTTGCCCTACTGCTCTTCCCTGACAGCGAGTATGTATACATCTATGAAGAAGGCACTGTAATTCTGAAACCTCAGGGACTAGAAATATTATTAGAGATTCTCTCAAGAAAATTTTTAGGCAATATAGAAAAAAAGAGGCGCACGCACAGAAATGAAAATATGTAAGATGTTAACATACGCTACTGAATCTTGGACATTACTATGAACCACAAACAGTTCTGGAGATACTATTTGTGAACCTTTTAGGGCAAAACATAATATGATAAAATAAATAGCAATACGATAAGAATATAAAAAGTAGGAGTCGAGGGGAAGAAATTGAAAAACGTGGGACAAGTCAAGACTTTAAAATAATATAACAAGAAACCACAATCCATTACCTGAGTTTGTTTGTCAAATACAACTCCATTAATGTTTTCAATCATCAGAAGACCCTCTTCTTTTAGCTCAGTATAGTAATCTACCACGTCAAATCCTTCAGAGAAGAGATTTTCATGATGGTCCTTCTTTATATAGCAGTCGAAACCGATCTGTAAAAAGAATTTAATCATCTTTATTTATATTTAGTGTTATGCGAGAATCTAGGTGAGTTCAGTTAAAATACAACAGCAATATTTTTATTAGTATTTGGTTAAATATTATTAACAGTTTGGTTTAATGTAAGATAAATGCGACAAATAGTCACAGTTAGTATAATTTCAAATAAATATAAATATTTAAAACAGTAAGATACTGGTATTAGTTATAGGAAATATTAGGATAAAACATACTTGAGGTCTTGAATTTTTTACTCCTGTGATATCCATTTCGTTTTCTGTGCCTTGGCTTTTCCAGACCCCAATTGGGTGGTTTGACTGCTTTACCACTTTTTCCCATAATGCTATATGAGTATTTTTTATTTCTTCTAAAAGTAAATTTCTCCCATGTAAAGTAACTGCTACTAAAAAGGAGTCACAGTCCAGAAGTGAAGCCCGTCCTAAAAGAACTTCCTCTTCTGGATAATTCTGTTTTAATTTACAGAGCCATTAGCTATAAATTATAAAGAATATCAAAACAATACAGAAATATAATACCGTTTATTGTATGCTATGTTTATTAGCCATATATATCATTTGCATCTTCACTTACTGTTTTATAATATTGAGCAACTAGAATTTAACTTGTACAATTTTAAATAGTCTAAGATTTTTTATTTTTTGTTGAGCAACCCTGCTATTCCAAAGAACATCAATCGTTAATAATTATAGTTAATATTTAAAAATAATTTGTCTTATTAAGTTAAATGGAACTGTCTGGCAATAAGGTTAATATCGAATGTTTATTGGAATGGCATAAAAGTAAATTTTAAGAAATAAAACAAGAGAGACATAATACGGTACAACTCCGATTTAGTCCGACGATAAAGGAAAAACGATGTGGGCAGTGTTGCCAGGTGATTGTGTTCCGATTTCCATCCACCAAGTCTTAAAAAACAAAACATTTATTCTTAATTCATCTATAAATGAGAAGATTACATCTCTCAATTCATTTTTTAAAATATTTGCATCCAATATAACTGATACGTCAACAATTGTTTTGTTGCAACTCTAGAATAAGCTAGCACTATGAAACTACAACCCTGCACTAGTACTATCTTGCAGAATTCGTGGTAACTAACTGATTTTTATTTAACTCTAATATTGGAAGAAATTATTAAAATTACTTATTACACAATCAATTTTAACAATATCATAGATGTCGATATCAACCAAACTCAATCACAGATGGAATTTTGTTGGATCCAAATCTTTCCTCATAGAATAGGTGGTTTCTCGTAGACAGTGGTGGTTAGCATAGCAATCGATGCCCGAAATCCCGGGTTCGCAGCCCGGCAGTTGGCCCTAGGATTTTTTAAAGGGAGTAAAAAACTCTTATTTCCGTCTTTCAGAGGGGGTGTGAAATGGAGGTTTCGAGACATGAGAGGTTTCAGGTAGTCATTAAAGATCACTATCCTAATTATACCTAGATTAGTAAAATTTAGGACTGCCACAGTAACATCGTCCGATTAGCCATAGCAGCATAAAGTGATCTTAAATAAATAAACAATAGGATAGGTTAACTTTCTCGGGAGCACACCTTTATGAAAAGGGGAGGTAGTAATCCTAAATTATTATAATGGCTCAAATATTAATTAATAAGAATAGTTTACCTGAAAACTTCCAGCATATTCATAAAATGGAGATTGCTCAGCGTCCAGTTTTATTGATTTCATAATACTCAATTTAGAAACTATCTTCCAAGGCATTTCCATGAAAATATCTACTCCAACTTCACATTTCAATTCTTTTTGAAGATCTTTTTTAATCGCTATATTAACAATATGGATAATTTCTTCTGATCCTGAATGAGAACCCTCACCTGCCAAAGTATTATAACAGATAATTAAGAGTTGGATGAATAATGTAATTAGTGGAACGTGTGATTTGATTATCAACTGAAACTTAGTTTCACTTAGATTTTTAAATATTTTTTATTATCAAAAAGTCTAGTGCCCATTAAAATGATTTATAATATACCTACTTAAGTGAAATAAATCTTATTAATTTAATGTTGTTCAGGTGCAGTCCTTCCTAATACTTTCCGTTGGTCTCTCTGCTATCCAGCATATTATTACGTCACTATTAACAATACACGCTGCTATCAATGTATTGATTATTTCTTTGCTTCGATCCCTTGTAAAATTGCTAGTTAAATGTATAAGTTATTGTTAATGGAGATATGTGCATGGTGCTGTTTATTTTCTCTCCCTGAAGTTCTAATTAGAAAACAGAATTTGTTACAAAACAACACGATTAATAAAATTGGCAGTTCAGGTCGTCAGAATCGGTGGTTTTACCTTCGATCTTTCTATTTTACTTTATCCTATATACGTCCAACTATAATTATTTAACCAATTTTAGGTACTGTCAAAGTCTTCAGTCACAACAAGTTTTAACCTTTCATTCGTTTCTCTTTTAATATTTTCTAAATATACAAGTTATCGTGAGCTTAAGTATGGAAAAGAGAATGTAATTATGTTTGTTCATTTAACGTCACTTTTTGCTGCTGGCTAATCGGACGATTCTACATTGGGAGCTCTAAATTTTGTCTATCCAGGCTTAATTAGGATAGGGATTTTTAACGAGTACCTGACATCGTACAGGCTTGGGACCACCGTTTAAAGTCCCTTCCGAAGGACGGCGTAACTAAGGATTTTTACTCCCTTAAAAAATCCTAGGGCCACCTGCCGGGCTACGAACCCCCGATCTTGACGTTAGTAGTTTGCTACGTAGTTATGTAGTTTGAATGTAACTATGGGAAAAATGCTTACTTCGGCAATCATCTGATCAAGAAATGAACGTTTGAACAAATTTTGGTAATCATTTCTTTATGAAATGATTACCAAAGAATAATTAATAATAAGAAATCTACCCATCACCCGTAAATACAGTCTCTTTGTCATACTAATGCTCACGATTACTTGTATCCTTGGAAAATATTAAAAATGAAACGAATAAGGAGTTAAAAATTGAAGCTCAACTCGAAGCGACAATCTGCGGAACAGATACCATATTTCGGATAGATCTTTTTACCCCAACATCGATATGTTATATTTCTTCAGCTTCAACCCAAAAGCTGAATATTTTACGAAATACCCATAAATACACGCTCTTGTCAAATAATAGTAAAATCAGGGCCGGCTTTACCTTTAAGTGCAGGGTGTGCGGTACACAAGAGCGCCGTGTATCAAGGGGCACCGCGAGGCGCCTCAGGGTCTCAAAAAAATTCATTTCATGTTAATCCTATAGCAAAATTTGTTTAGTTTCATGGGCACATTCACCTCCTTATGGGTTTTGCCGTTTTTTTGTAACACCTTGTATAACTGTAAGTGTTCAATTTTAATCGCGTGCCTACTAGAGGGCGCCTAGGTCACAATTGCACATGGGCGCTATGGGGGATATAGCCAGCGCTGAGTAAAATGTCAAATATGGTCAATTTTATCGCCCAATGATCGAGCTCCAATGGTCCAATATGCCAAGGTATTTTGTTATATGAGCTATTATATTCATAAGGTAAATCAAAGAAATACATTATCGATAAACCTTTTATAAAGACAGGAGTTGATTGTCTTTTATTGGTTGAAAAGAGCAATGTGTGGTTTCGTGTGGTAAACATTTTAAAATAATAAAAAAAAAAACTGATAATATACCTACTGGAATCGACCAATTTACTCTTCCTGGAAATGACCTGGGTTGTACGTGTCGTTTGACTAGACCTACTAGTTGATATTTTACTTTCTCTGGATAGATTCTTCCTCATAGGATTCATACTTGTACTTTGTTTAGGCATGTTAGAGAACCTAATGCTTTTGGAGGTCCTCACTGAACGCCGAGATATTGATTTTGTAACTTTCAGCGATGGCTCTACTTGCTCTACTGGTTTCTCTTCTTCAACCAGTGGTTTTTCATTTTGTTTTTTTATATCGTCAGGTATCTTCACTTCCCGAATTATGTCAGCCAGCGGATGTGTAAAGATGCTTGGTTTGTCGGCCAGTTCTTTTTCGTACAAAAGGGATTGTAATTCTTCATCTTCTCTCTGTGATTTCAAATCTGCGAGAACTCCCTTTAAACTTTTATCAAACTCTTCCAACTGAAATATCCAAGGAATAGGTGATAACATTACGTAATAAGCTAAATTTTGAACATAAATATGAAAATGAAAAAACAAAATGTATTGAAGTATTGATGTCACAACCAAAACCAGTGGTTTTGGACAGGAAGGCTTACTAATGCTAGCAATTACTGATAAAGACTATCAATTAAGGTGATTGGTTGCTACCCATTCAGTTGTTGAATAAATGTGCCATTAGCTTCTAGACAACAGGGATACAGATATATTCCCAACTAGACATTTGGGAGGCATTGATGGCATTAAAGGGTATGCATGATTGTGAGGAAGAAATGGAGATAGATGCTTATCATTCTGAAGATTCCTAAATAAATAAAATGCCTAATTAATTATTTTTGTGGAAAATGCAGGAATAATACAAAATGGCATGTATAAAGACAAGTAGAGACACTACCCAGTGGCAGTACTCAAATAAATTCAGGTTTCAAGGTCACGAAACCTCGGAGGATTATCGAGGTTGCTAGGACTCAAACTAGGGGGAATGAAGTTTTCCATGAAAAGATTGATATCGGATTCGGTCCAAATCAGCAGCAAATTAACTTCATTCATTACGGATTACTTTGTTTGTAACAAAGTAAGGAGCATTGAGGATTTTGGATTGTAAAGATCGAATACGATTGGAATTTGATGGCTTAGTGGAGTCCCAAAGATCTACTCCATAAATCCAAATAGGTCTTAGAATAGACATGTATATAAGCTTTTGTAATTAATTGCTAGCTTAGAGCATTTGTCTAGTAAGTGTTGCAGTAGCCTAAAACACTTTCTTGTCTTATCAGTCTAGTATGAGGATTCCAAGTCAAATGTTTGTCAATATTTAATTCTGAGTATCGGATTCTACATTTAAATTAAACTAGCCAAAATCCTAGGATCTGCTTTTTCATAAGAAATCGTTAATTGCAGCTCAAAAAGCTGGCAACTATAAAATTACTTACGATAAAATAAAAACATCACGTGCAAATTCATAATTGCTGTTGGTTTAATTTAAAAAAAGTATATGTACTGATATCACAGTAAAAATAAACAATTTGTTAGATTAAATGAGAATTTTATTTGGGTTAAATGCTGTAATTGGGAGCAGCTTAGTACATGCAATGCTGGATTACAGAGCTCGAACACCCAAGTCGAAGACTGGCTATGGCCGGTAAATAAATATTTATTCAGTTAACAGTCTATACGAAATCAGGAGACCTTGTTTTTTTTTCTTTAAATGCTATCATAAAATATGGAAGGATGAGCAATACTGATTACACTATTATTTAGGATATTTGGTTTGTAGTAGGAGCTGCTTCCATGATATAGTGGATCTTGATGAATTTATCACAAGCTGTACAGTAGCAGATTCAGGTGGGATAGAGATAATTACAAGTATAAATGGGTTATAGTTATAAAATTATTGAAAACAATTTAGCAAAATTATTTGAGAAAGCAAGAATAAGAAATGATAGAAAACTAAAGAAGATTAAGACCAACCACTAGTCTACTGTTTATTAGCAATTCAATAATTATTCATCAGCAACGGAAATTCATCAAAAGCAATACAAAAAATAAACCTCAGTAAAAATTCTGAACAGTATCGTTCCTACTATTTGTAAAACAGATTGTATTTATATGCAGGTATCTATTTCAACATTAAGTAAAATAAAATAATTACCCAAATACTGCAACTCAATAAACATAAACAATAAAATCAGAAAAAAATGAATAAATTAAAACAACTAATAGTAACAATTACTTTAATTGAAAATTGGCAGGTAAACATCACGACAATGAACATGACAAAAACACTCATTTGTTTCATACATTTTCAAATAATTATTTTATACACTAGATTGCATTAAAAATTACAATTGTAAAAAGAAATAAAGAATCAATTAAGTAATTATATAAGTAAGTAGTAATTAATTATGATAAAAAATTAGGAAGAAAATTGTAAAATAGCGCATCATAGGAATGTAATATATTTTTAAGAATTATTAATAATAGTCCAATTGAATAATTTTTACAGCCTGTTTTAGATATCTTCAAGTCTTTAATAAGTTGCTGAAAAAGGCCTCCAGCTGAAGGAAACAAATAAACTTTTCTAGTTAATAAAGTATAGTTCAATCCACACACAATTAAATTCATTTTATATTGAATAGCCGAAATATACTACATTTAAATTTTAGTTGGATCTATAAAACTAAATTTAGCCTATTGTGTGCATTTAAAAAGATATAAACTTATTGTTAATCCTTTGTTTGTCAATAGACAATGAGGAAAAGAAAAATGGAAAAAAAGGAGAAACAGATTTGTGTATATAAGTCAGATTATAACAATTCAGGAATGATAAAAAACCACAATTGATACAATATATAATCTGTTTACATATTAACAATTCAGGAACAATATATCAAATGAGCAGTATTATATTTTACTTTTTATATTGCAAACATAGTCCAAGTATTTACCTGCTCCATTATTTTCTACTATAGGAATGGCAGGATGGGATTTGGGTGGTATTGGAGAAAAAAAGGAAACAAATCTTCAGCAATTCACTAAATGGCAAGAAAAAACAGAGGTTAAACATTTTCTAGAAATTTAATTCAAGTAAAATTATAAATATGAACTTACATCAATTAATTAGAGAAAACACATTAATAAACATTCTTTAAGGCTTAAAATATACCTAATAACATCAACTGTCAACTATTCACCTAAACAAGTCTGTTGCTATGGTAATGTATGATAAGTACAAAGTTAGTTGATAAATATAAAATTAATCATTTGCTTCAAAATCACACTGAATTTATTGAAAAAAATGGCAAATAGCAATGAAATGATGGCAAATCAAAGCTCTTTTTCAACTTTTTCATCCTTCTTTCCAAATCCCTTTTCTTTTAATAGATCATTGCACTGTTTCCTGGAAAGATCTTTCAAAGCAATTCTTTCTACCTCCTATAAAAATATAAAAGCATTATAAATTATTGTGAAGTGTAATTTATATACAATTTATTCACCAGCTTAATAATTGAGGTGATAAAAATGACAAATGGATATATGAAATGATGGTAAGTAAAATAGATGAACATTTAATTTTTTTTATTTAAAAATTTAAAATTTAATCATTATAAGGAAAAGTTCCATTTACTAATAAACCATCAGTATAATTTCGCTTTCCAAACTTAAATGTATCTAAAAAAAAATTATTTTGCGTAATACTGCGCCATTATTATCATAATAAAAGGAAATTTAAATTTGATTCAAATATCTTTTAATTCAAAACATATTTCATGATAATATTAAATTGAGAGAAACATTTGTTGCATTACTATAAATGTACATATTTATTTATAAAAAACTCCTGGAGGTTCTTTTAACCAATAATGTTAAAGGCTTAGTCACTAAATTTGTACTATCTACCAAATGAACATAATTTGATCTGCTTAAGTAATTGCTTTGATTTGGAATTAATAGCCATCTCTCTTTGCCAATAGTAACAAAAATGGCCAATAAAAAATAGAAATAATAGAAAATATCCAACATGAAAATAAAATGTGTAGAAATAAGTGAAGTAATATAGATGTAAAGATTAGTTTAAGGTGATGAGGAGTGAAAAAAGTGCATAAACTGAAATGATTGTACAAAGTTGCATGTGATAAATGGAGTTGTATATTATATTTAATGAGATCTTAAATTTCCATAAAAATTAAAGTGAATATAAATGTAAACTAGTAGAGTAATAAGAGAAAGATTTTTTAAAATTTAATTCATTAATATTTCAACATCCAAATATTTCATTTAAAAAAGCATTATTTCAATTTTCTTACCTTGTGGTCATGCGAATATAAAACAAGTTCTGGTGTAGCACCTTGAATATGCTTAAATGTTACGCCGTCACTATTATATATTAAGGAATAAAATCAAACTATCTACCAACATGGCCTAATTTGACTTTTATTAGTCATTTACTCAAATGATCTGTGATATTAGAACATGTAAAAAACACATTTCAATTAAATTTTGTTTTTTCTCTCCTGCTTGCTTTTTTGAAAATGTGGATTTCAATAGCAGTTGGCTACAATGTTAGGTACTTGTGTCTTAATGCAGCCCTGGTTTTTTTTCCCTGCTTGTTCGCATGCGCGAGCAGTTACATTTTGTAACGATTACGTTTCTAACATCTGATTTGTTCTATGTTTCATCTTGCTTACTGTGTTTTGATTATTGCTGATTTATTGTTTCTTATTTGTTGTTTATTGTTCAGTATTTGTTCTTTATTCTTTGTTATAGATTTTTTGTTGTTATTATTTGAGTTAGTTACTTAATTAGTGTAAAATAATGCGTATTTGGGATTTGCCTTCAACAGAAGAACAAGCTATACATTTTTTGCAGGAGCGTAATATTTTACCAAAACAAAGAAAATGTAGCAATTCCAATCAAATGAAATTGTATTGTGGTGAAAGGTTTTTTTGGAAATGAATCATATTTATGCGAGTTCGTATGGCGACAGCATCAGTCAAAACAAAATACACACTGTTTTAAATCTATATTGAAGTCTATTTCGACGCATTTTCCACCTAAATGCGATTAAATTTTTATTATTTATATTTTATAATTGTTCATTCTTCTTTAACAAATTGTTCATCATATATTACATCTTTCAATTTTTTTTTACATAATTTTTCATTACTTTTATTTCTTAATTCTTAATTGTTTGAAATTATTTTTTGTACATAATTTTTCATTACTTTTATTTCTTAATTGTTCATAATTTATTGCTATTATTTTCCATTTGTCAATAAATTATTTTGATTTGTAATTGTTCATCATTTTTCTACCCCAATGAATAGAAGGTAACTGTTAGAAATGTAACCGTTAAAAAATGAAACTGCTTGCGTACGCGAACAAGCAGGGAAAAGGCTGCGTTAAGACAAAAGTACCCAATATTATTAATGCTCTCAACACACATCTATGGGAGATTTGTAATTGTGGAAATATAAATATTGTCCTTAATTGATCATTAAACAAAAAATTGATTGAAGAAATAAGAAAATAAATATTTATTATATTTTAAAATCTATACTGCTTCTTAAACATTGCTATTTAAAGAGACGAAAATTGAAATAATGTCAACAGCTCTACATTTTTCAGATTTTGTGTACATTCTTTGTTTTGTGTACATGCAATCTCCCTTGGCACAGAATATGTAGACAGCTCATCTTAAGTTTGTTTAAACATTTATCTTAAAGATATTTAGCTACATACGCTTCATTTATATTGCTACAGATATTACAATGCTATTCTATAACTTCTTGCTAACTGTAACAATGAATGTCATTTGAAATTTAATTTTAAAAAATTGGATCAGGTAGGTTCATAGAGATAATATTAATGCTAATATCTTAGCATTCCCATTGACTTCTCAGAAAAGAATTTTTACTCATATACAATCTTAATTTGTAGTTTTATTATAAAATTATATAACTATCGATAAATAATATAAATTTAACAATTGATAATTGATGCATGTATTTTATGGTTTAATTAATATATTTTATTTTAAGAATAAATAAACTCCTTAATAAGATCAATAAGAAATATTAAATCAAGGATACTGTTTGGGAACATCATCAAAAATAAAAGCTCTCACATCTGGAAGACGATTAAGAGAGCATCCACTGCAGCTCTGAAACCATAAGATTTTAATAATATAAATAAAATAAAAAAGATTTGGAATAAACAAATTGGAAGAACAATAAATATTTTAAAATATTATATTCTAGTTTAAGAATTCCACACATTTCCTGTTAACTGAAATTATCTATATGATGGAGGTGATAACACCAGTAAGAGTAGTACCAGAACAAACAACAATTGATAAGAAAATAAAAAGCTTGAAGAATTCATATCATACAAATTAAAAAAAAAAATGTTTATATTCTTTCCAAAAAAAAAAATTGATTTGTGTAAAAATAGAGCCAAGAAACAACTCTAAATCTAAAAGTGATTGGAACTTATGTAGTTTCACATTAAAACAGACAATGTTTTGGCTGAATATTATAAATTAAAATAGTCAAACCAACAAAAGGTTTTGACTTTTATTTTATTCATATGATTCTCCAGGTCATCACTTCGAGTTGAGTAAGAACAAATTTTAACTTTTCATTTGTTTCCCTTTTAATACTTTCCAAAAATACAAATCATCATGAGTTTTAGTATGGAAAAGAGAATGTAACTATGGGAAATGTGTATACTTCGGTAATTATTTCTATCTAGATACGAATGTTTAAAAAAAAATATACTATACCTCGCAGAGTTAGTTGAAACTTTTATTTCTTTATGAAATGATTCCTGAAATCCACTCATTATCCATAATTACATTCTTTTTTCCATACTAAACCCCACGATAACTTAAATAATTAAAATAAACAGTTGAAACTTGTTGTAGTAACTCAATTTGAAGCGACAACCGGCGGAACAAATACCCAATAAAATTAGTATTAAAATGTAAATAAATACGATTGATGTTGCTGAAATGATTTAGTTTTCACGATTATTCATTCAAACAACATAAAACTCAAAGCATCAACCATTTTCAGCTTTTCATTTCCAAGTTTGGAAAGAAAATTATGAAATGGATGTTTTAGTAATCAATAGATCAATTACTGTCATTTGTATGAAACATTCAGATTCCATAAATCAATTAAACTACATGCTTGCATACTGAAAAACTAACATGACACTCTATACAGTAAGAGAATAAATGCTTCTTTTGCCCTATGCTAATCTGAAAACTTAATCTTAAAAGATGACCAACATTTTGACATTTTTGAAGACCAATGTAATAACAATTCAGAATGTTCACTAAGATTTAAATTGCATAGGTTAATACAAAACTATTAATTGTAATAATATAACTGTAGAAAAGACTTGCCTTAATTAGCACAGTTTTTAAATCTTGAGTATGGTAAAATAATTTATTTTTGTAAGGCGGCTTAAACAATCAGTATTGTAATCTAATGGGGATCACTACTGAAAAAACAATTATTTTTTAAATATTATTATTGTTATCCAATTAATACACTACACAAAACTTTTAAAATAATAACCAAATCTGATAATTTCAAGCATCGCCACTAGCGAGTTTTCTAAATGTATTGGATTATATGTAGATTAAAAAAAAAAAAAATTGGGGAATGAAATATTTCTATTATTAAAATTAATATACTGGGCTTAGGAAATTAAAGTATCGAAGTTACCTGTACTTCAGCTCTCGAATAGCTTCGATCTAATTCGGGTTCACTGCTGAATGCTAAATGTAATAAAATACATAAAAGAACAATCACTAGTGGCGAGCCACCAGAGGAGTTAATAATATTCCCCATTTCCACAAAACGGATAACAAACAACCCACTAGGTCTAGAAACCGGTACAGTCTTATCAAGTCAAGTTCCAGTTGACAGATCAACACGTAGAAGATGTTGTAACTCGAACAAGGAGGTAGAACCCAATCTTAAACATAATTGTTGCGGCAAAAATGACGTCAGAAGCTGCTCGAATCGAACGTTTAAAAATCCAGTGTTTGGGATCTATTGGTGTAAAATTTCTCTATTTCATCGTCAGCAGCACAACAACCCAGTGAAAGAGTTAGGGCCCCCCTAGCTACCTTCTTTATCTTGAGGGAGCGGGTTAGCTCTCTCAGAGCGCTGTTGCTACGCCGAAGATTCCGGTTTCAAATCCGGCTGTGGCAGATTAATTATTTAATCCGTAAACAGCCGTGGTTGGACCCTGTAGCATCTGGAGATCCTCCTGGGCCCAACTCCTGGCCTCTTACAAGTGGGTACCAAAATATAGGGGAAATCCTGGTGGTTGAGTGTGATCTCAGGAATATCACCTCCCTGCTTATCCGTTATCCTAGAAACAGTACAGTCTCTACCATGCATTGAACTCAAGAACCTTCATGGGTTATAGTGGTACAGTTTTTTGTTATCTAGCTTGTGTAGCCGCAATTCAATTCCACACGCCAAGCAGGTTACTAATGATTGGAGTCATTCTCGACTCCGTACCTTCACCGTAGTTTTGAAATTCCGATGGTTCTCGAACCATTAAGATGATCTCAATGAAGGATAAACAACAATAGTGATAGTTATTTGTAAAAAAAAAAGCGCCCACGGAATGAATCCTTGACTTTAATATAATGAATCTCACCCGGGGTAGACCGGTTGGTTACTTGTACTGTTTTCTTTGACAAGAACACGAAAATGCACTAAAATAAATAGCAACAAAACAACTAGTTATACTTTTATTTGGATTTTGCCTAAAGACGACGGGTTATGGTTGAATTGGTTGAAAACACGTTTAAGAGTTATATTGGACAGTGGTCAGAGATATTTTGGATATTAAATTTGTCTTTAATGTTTGAATGAAATAAGAATTGCTATTAATATGTTCCTTGATGCAAGGTAGTAATTTTAACTAATAAAATAATCTCTCTTGATTAAATAATAAAACTTTTTTTAAATAAGTCCAATTTATCAATGCTCTAACTTCGCGCATGACAAATGAGTACGCATTGAGTATGGAATAAATGCGATAAGTGGTAAAATAATAAATGTTGTGCTAGAGCAAACTATATGCCATAATTTATTACTAGTAATGGTTATGATATTTGAATAAAACCAGATTGATTCACTAGACCACTTTATTTAATCACATTATTTTCTTTTATAATGAAGTGTCTGGTTGGATTTGATGGTACTTGGCATGTGGAGCTGGCGAATGAGGATAGACCCAAGGATCACCAGCTGAAACATAGACAACTCGGATGTTATTGGTGAACCCAGCTCCCTGCCTCCAACCGTTGATCAGGACCACCGGCTCGCCTGGAAATAAGATCCCCTTTATCTTGCCTATTTCCATCGCGTACTGAATGCGGAGGTCGACGTCTCGGGCATAACAGGGATTAGGCGCAGCTAAGGAAATTAAACAATATGCATTATTAAAAATGAGTTAATGATAGTAAGATAGTTGAAATAATTCTAAACGTAAAGTCCTTTTCTGATTGAATCGTAAGAACGAAAAAAAATACCTGTTTCCTATCCTTTTATTTTTATCAAGATTAATATAATAATGAACCTATTAACCACAACATTCAAAACGAATATATATTTATTCCTCGACTATGTAATAGAGTTGTATTTATTTATGTAAACTTGTATTCATTTCTTTTTATTTTGAGGAGAAAAGATTTGCCCTGGCCGGGATACGAACCCGGGTCGTCGATCTCTCCGTGACAGCACTCTACCATTTGAGCTACCAGGGGTCGTCACACAGGTCAACAAGATCCTAAAATTAAATTAATGTTCAATAAACATTCTTCCTCGTGTAAACAACGCAAAATTGCGAGAACACGGGGATATGGGATCATTGAAGAGAATGGATTTGTCCTGACTGTGAGGCGACCCCTGGTAGTTCAAATGGTAGAGTGCTGTCACGGAGAGATGGAGGCCCCGGGTTCGTATCCCGGCCAGGGCAAATCTTTTCTCTTCAAAATAAAAATATTTAAATTAAAACAATTGCTATGCTTTTAATCACTTTCATGATACCGTCGGCATCATGAAAGTGATGCCAGTTGGCAATCATGAAAGTAATCGGGTTTTGCACAAAGAGCGAAGTTGGTTTGTAAGAGGTGGGTCACGCAGGTAGAAGTGTCAGGCCTTTATGGTCAAGGTGGCTGAATAAATAAATCAAAAGGGGGGGGGGAAGTACTTCACTGAGAAAAATACTCTCTACGCAGACTCCGGGGAGAGAGGAGGAAGCGGAAGACAGAGGACCGGAGAATGAGATGCGGGCGGAGTAGTATCCGAAGACAGCGAGACCCGGAGGTGGCCAGGCGAAGACCGTCCTGTAACACAATCTATCCCTGTTTCACAGATAAGTGTAATTTATTCCTGTACGGTATTTTATAGCAATCCTCTTTATACAGGGTGTCCCGAATTTAAGTGGCAAAACTTCAGGAACTTATAGGGGACCGAAAAACTAAGACAAAAAGTACTTTAGAGATTTGCTCGTTTTTGCTTAGTTTTAGAAAAAAACGCAAAAAAAAAGAAACAAAACAAGTTTTCATTTTTATACCTATTTATTTACATTTATATTTATGTTATGTTCTTTTTAATGTAAATATTTCTCAAAATGTTGTCCTCTTGCACCAATGCCAGCATTATATCTAGCACTCACTTGATAAATTGCAGCTAATAATTGTTCTGATGATATTTGGTGCACTGCATCTATGATTCGGCCTCTTAATTGCTCTCTTGAGTTGATTGACACCGAATAAACTTTCTGATTCAAGGTTCTCCATACGAAGAAATCCATGGGTGTCATATCAGGTGATCTTGGTGGCCAAGGTACTACTCCTCCACGTCCAATCCATCGTTGTGGATAATTTATATGCAGCCAAGCTCGAGCAACTCTGCTATAATGAGCTGAACATCCATCGAGTTTGTTGTGTATCAATCGATCTATCGATTATCTGTGATCGAGTCTCAGGTCCCGCCCTTTTGAGTAGTACCTCCTCTAGTGTGTTATCGACAACAACAATGTTACAGTGTGTACAGTCTTATTGAATAAATGGTGTTATTACTATTTGTGTGTGTTATAAGTAGTTATATTCCTAAATGAGTACCAATTTAGACATAACAGAGTTGGAACCACATTTCAAACCGCTGTTGTAAGGGAATGTCATCTAAATAATTAGAAAAGTCGTTCTCCAAAAAATGTGTAAATGTGATACCATTCAATCTTCCAGGTAAAAAATATGGTCCCACCAGTAATCCGTTCCAAATTCCAAGCCAAACGTTAATAGCAAATTCATGCTGAAACCTATTCTCTCTAATAGTTTTGGGATTTTCAAGAGCGCATAAATGATAATTTCTTTGATTAACAATTCCTCCTCTTGTAAAGGTAGCTTCATCGGTCCATATAACTTTTAATGGAAATAAATTATCATCGCGAATTTTTTCAAGAAACCAGTTACTAAAATTCAATCTCTTGACATAATCTTGAGGTAATAAATTCTGAACTTTTTGAAGATGGTATGGGTAGCGATTATCACCTTTCAAAGTTCGCCATATTGCTTGCCGCGATATTGCTAATGCAGCAGATGCTCTTCGGATGCTAATCTTAGGATTGTTATCGAAGTGGCGTTGGACACAATTTCTTCTCCGATAATCTGCTCTTTCTGCTGCCTGGAATTGGACGCCTTCATTACGTATTAAGAATGACCCAGTCTCTCGTAGTCTATTAAAAGTTAACGGAAAGACTCGTTTATTAGGCACTCTTCTATTTGGAAATCGGCGCGCATACTCCTGCACCGCTTCTAAAGCATTACTGTTACAGAAACCATACACAAAAATCACATCAGCGTATTCAACATTAGAATATGTATGCGGCATTGTGGCTGATGCTATTCACACAAAAATATCTGAGTAACTGACTGAAGACTGATTTAGTAATTATAATCCTAGAAGGAAGCCAAAATGTAAACAAATAAAATAATGTAAAGGATAACATTAAGTGTTTACATATCTCACTGCCCAGCCAGACGAACTTTGAAAGGTGATAATCGCTACCTGTAACATTTTTTTTTTTTTGCGTTTTTCTTTAAAACCAAGCAAAAACGAGTAAATCTTTAAAGGACTTTTTGTCTTAGTTTTTCGGTCCCCTATAAGTTCCTGCAGTTTTGCCATTTAAATTTGGGAAACCCTGTATATCAAAATCTGAATCATTAAATATACCTCTAAAAAGATCTGTACTGAATAATTAATCTTGTTTAAAATTGAATAAATAAACTGTACTTATTATAATTCCTTTGGTGCTTACATACCTCAGATACACTATTTATTTATAAATAATGTATTGATGGTACGTATAATAGATGAGCAAATTGGTAAACACAAGAACAGACCTCTGGAAAAGAATCCAATTAAGTTTAAGGCATAGAATAAATAATTCAAGATCATATAGATAATTCAAAATATATTCAAGAGTAGAAACATAGCAAAATATTATGTACATTTATAGCGAGAACCTGAGTAAAAGAGTTTTGCTGGGCGTAAAGCGTTAAAACATGGTATCAACTACAAGCTCCTGCACCGGTGTTAGTGAAATAGTGTTTTTTCGGGTGAGCTATGGCTTATAGAAGCCCTCTATAACCATTAAGTTATTTTAAATGGCCAGCAAGTGTAATCTTCGCGCCTCGCTCAAAACCAAAAAAAACAAACAAACATATTAAGGCTGCTCGTGTTCCGCTTTCTGATACACCACATTACTTCTCTTCAACAATAATAGTTTTTTAAATCCATGGTATGTCGGGTTCTACCTCACGATACCTCCACCACCTATTGCGATTGGGTGGATGACTTGGTTTGCTATTTATCAGCTGTTTTTTAAAAATTACTTTGTAGCTTCTTATGTGCTGTTATTCTGTTCAATATAGTGGCTATGTTTATTCTGATCATATGTTTATTATGATAAAGGTTATTATGTTTCGATACAGTGATTCTTTGATATCAAACGGGTGCGTTATTCAAAAGATCAAATGATTACAGTTTGCTTTACATTCTCTCTTCCTTAACATAAAATTGCAATAGTAAATATAGGCTTCTCTTATTGTGACATCCTATTTAAATTGATTTTGAACTTAACTAAAATATTAATAAAAGTCTGCAGGTCGAAATGCGTTAGGAATGAAGTTAGATGGTGTCGCTCTTCATAAGGTTAATTTGATTGGAGATTTAAAAACTATATAAATGATAGAAATCACCAAAATAGTTACTTAACAATGAACGGTTTTATTTAATTATTAAGATGAATGTGGTTGATGGTACTTCATAAGTACCATTAACATTGATTATAGTTACTTCTGTTCTCACTTATTGTTTAGTAAAATACTTGCTGAAACTGTCTGGATTACCTATGTAATGCACAGAGAAGATACCCCTCCAGAGGCTAAGTTGCCTGGCCACGCTGCCGTACCTCGTAATAGCGAATATAGGGCATCGAGGCTTATAGCGGGCCACCAGCTGTGCGGATCGTCCGGAGGTCGTCACCACCATTATCCCCGCGGCGTGGCACTTCATTGCTGCCATCACAGATGCGATGCAGATAGCGTGGGCCGGGTCCAACGGAGGAGAACACTGCCAACCAAGAATCAGGGGTTGGATAGTTATAGTTCCATATTTGCATTTATGTGTGCAAACATGCTGTCTTGAATAAATATTATTGTAATTAACCAAAGTATATAGGATTTAATACTTTCTTAACTAAAATTCAGGACATCGAGAGAAAGTATTTTGTGAGCATCATGCATGCTCAACCGCAATGTTTATTTCCCGACCCAAGAAAGGGTCAGACACCCACTTTAAAATAACTGGGTTAGTACCTAGTAGATCTACCACTGTTACAACAGAAAGGCTGAAAAACACGTCCGTTATATAAGATTATTAATGGATCTTTAATTGAATTGCCATCTCCTTCCTAATGATGAAACTTCGGATCACTACAAGGAATATGTATAATAATTCAGATCATTGGAGGATTATTCCTAGCTATACATTATACCGCAAATATTGAACTCGCTTTCAGAAGTGTAGTACATATCTGTCGAGATGTAAATAATGGATGATTAATACGATATACTTATGCTAATGGAGCTTCATTATTCTTTATCGGTCTATATTTACATATCGGACGAGGATTATACTATGGATCATATAAATTACATACAACTTGATCAGTTGGATTAATATTATTCTTAATAATTATAGGAACTGCATTTTAAGGGTATGTACTGCCCTGAGGGCAAATATCTTTATTAGGTGCAACAGTCATTAATTAATTTTACTGATACAATTTTAAGGCACAAACCTAGCTCTGGAAATTAAGAGTTCTTACTTGGAAAATCGGCTTATACTTATTCACAAAAATTTAAAAAATAAAAAATAGGGTTGTGAAGTTGCGAAAACTTGGTATAGAATAGAAAAACATCATTTGTTTGATTGAACATCTCTTAGTTACTCAATCCATGTTTATCTTTTCTTGGAACGTTTCTTAATACGGCTATACACTTAATACTTCAAAATATGTATGTTCCTTTATTACAGTAAGGACACCAATAGTAACAGTAAACTTGGTTTCAAACGGTAGTTTTTTTGTTATAGTAATTTAGTGTCCTCCATCGAGAGTAGAATAAGTAAACACTCTAAAGTAGTTTACGAAATTCATTATTGATGATTTAAATCATTTAGCAGCTGTAAGTGGAAAGTTTAATCATTACACCTATAATTATTTTCATATATTACAAATAAAAAATAATTTATATATAATAAATGAGTTGTAAGCCATACTATGATGTCCAAAGAACGGAACAGCTCCCACTGCCACAATTGAGCTTCTGCCTCCTTCGCCAGTGTTGTCAAAGTCCTAACAACTATCACTGGGTCGTCACCTTTAAAAACAACGCTTAAGATTGATTTTTTATAATTTTGTAATTATTTTAAACTAAAAATACATTGCAGAAGGAAGGCCAGGTGAAGGAAAGATAGTTATGACCTCATCCATGGGTAGCTGAAGTTTTTGCAAATGTAATGGGGTTTAATAAATGATTTCCAAGGTGTAATTAAATCTAAATGGTGGTATAGAGGATTTATTTATAAGATCTAACAGCCTAGGATGTAATAAACTTGCCAATGTTTAAAACATATTCATTTCAAAATGGCTAAGCCGCTTAAAGAGCATCTGTTAGAGGAGTGAGGAGATTTTGGAAAATCGAGGGTTTAAATGAGGATAGGAAAGAAGCCTGACGGATATTAGGAGAGATTGAGTTCCAGATAAAAGAATTACCGTTTATGAGAAGGAATATACAGATCGGAAAGACGAGATCTTGTTATCTGGTGATGGGCTGAGGATTTGAATTTGAGCAGACGTAGAATGGGTGTTGAGAGTTGGTGGATAAGAATGAACCGAGTAAATATTATCTACGGATGGAAGGGAAGAGCCACTTTAACTGGTCTTAGAGGTGCTTGACACGAGACCGCTCGGGGTACCGAGAACAAATCTTTGAGAGCAGTTCTCATGAGGTTATACATGATCATACAAAAATTCCATGCAGGATTCATCTTAAAATATCTTTAAAAATTTTAATTAAATCAAAATTCATTTACCTTTTGAAGTTTCATCAAGTAGTATAATACCATCAAGCCCATCGATGACCGAATTGACCACATCTGTAGACTCGGCAATAGTCGGACAGTTTCGGTGTATCATTGAGTTCAGGTAGTCAGTGAAGGCAAAAATCGGTTTGCCGATCTCCATATAACAGACATTTTAAATAAGTTACTTAGCTGGAATATCCTTAATGGAAAGAGTTGTAAAAGTTGTCGATAATGTAATAAATCGTTAATTTTTCTTAATTAACTAATTTAATAATTAATTAATTAATTATTTTTTTAATATATCGACAAATATAAATGTTCAAAATAAGAAAACTGAGAGGCCATGTGATAGCTAGACTTTTTAGAATATGTAACTCCTCCCATAAGTCATCGTGGAGCAGAGCGTTGAAACTTGAAAACAAAAACCGTGAGGAATTACCACTTTACTAACATTACTTAGGACACATCTGACGAGCATTTCTTTTAGGAAAAAGAAAATCCCCGAGAGATCCATCATACATTTCAAAAGTGTAAGGAAACTCGTGTAGGAGAAGAGTCTCATGATTAATGAAATATAGTTGAACTGTATAATACAATTACACGAATTTCAGTTCGTTAGACACAATAGGAGGGACGTTTAAAGTTGAAAAAGTTGTGGAGAAACTTCTCTATCGAAGTAATACTATTCAAAGAAAGTATAACCATTAAGGTATTTAAGTATACGTAAGCAGCTACTTATTCGATCTATTCTTCGCTAAAAGATAGAAATTGCCTGATAAATAATTTGCTGAATCGTGCTCAAAGGAAACTTCTTGTTTATCGTCATCTTTGCTAAAAGGTTATAATTATTGTGATAGTAATATGGTAGGACACACTGTTTAATCAAGCTGATAATAATAATAATAATACGTTTAACTTCTTAACTTTCAAATTTTAATTCTTCATTGGAAAAACTCCATGCAATAAGCCTCAAGCCTCTAAAGCTACTAGAATCAACTATAGCTGCCAATATTGCGTCAATCATTGCTTCATCGTGACAGATATGGAATAATAAAAAATAAATAAATGAAGCCCAACTTAACTTCTTACTTTATTATATTAGAAAAATGTCGTTCAAAATATGCCAACCCTAAAAATAGTCGTCAAGGCAGGTAGTCACTTAAATAAGAATTGAATTATCTCATGAAGATGTAATCAATATTTTCATTTTGTATTTAAGGTGTAAATAATAATACCGAATAACTCGGAAATTTCAAAAATTGACTTCACATTTTCGCTTGCTTAGCCAAGCTATAATTCTAAACTCCCGAAGCATCAGGTTCAGAACGGAACTAACTAATAAGGCAATAAGGCGGCAAAGTTTCGTCAAGCATCATCAGAACAGAAATAGAATAATAATAATAAACAAAATAAACTAAGCACATCCACGCCAAATAGTTCAGCAACACTGACTAGAGACAGCATCCCACCACCTTCAAGGCACAAATGCAACTATTGAATCTTAAGTAAGGTTATAGGACACCAGCGGGGAAAGGTTAAATAATAACAACTGATTATGATAGAAAAAAAATGTTAAAATAGAAAATGAATATGCTACAAATTCAAGTACAAAGGATAATAAAAATAAAAGAAATATTAACAAAAATGTTAAAAATAATATGCATACAAAAAACCAATGTAAAAGTACAAGAGAAAAAGGCCATCAAGACAAATCCAGTGGATTTGAAGGATTTAATAGTTTCAACAAAATATTGACAGGTATTCTTGCTTCTTGGGGTTTCAGAAACTTAAAGTTTTTCGTTTGAAAATTTTCAGCTTGTTTTATGTATCTTTTGAATGTTTGCCTTTCTATAATAATTAGCAACCTAAACTTAAAAATCATAGTAAATTCAATTATGGTATTTTACTGGTTAGATTAATCATTAATAATTATACCCTCCAAGCTAATATGACACCTTGATAATGTATAAGAGACGGGAGCTCAAAGGAGATGGATGACCAGACCAGTGTCAGCAACAGATGATGCGGTAGACGATATCACCGTTCGGTTAAGCGTTCATATCGGTTCACCAAAGGCAAGGACAATTGACGAACATTCTCGAACCTACTGTAATTATATTGTAGACATTTTTTTTGGATTTAAGCTGGTATTATGGTCTGGTTAATAAAATCCTACTCTGATTTGTTTTATTATAACCCACAGGCACATCAAATAATGTCATCATATTTAGCCGCTTCTATATCGGGAAAAAATCTTATATGGTTAAATGAGGTGCTTAGGAGTAAAAGCGGATAACTTCAAAATTTTAAATATTTACTTTTTGACATTTATCGCTAGTTTAGTCAAATAATTTTGTTTAGTAGGACACTTTGTCACCTTATTTCTCATGGTTTTGGTACGGTTCTGAACCTGAAGTTTCGGGAGTGTAAACCATTGCTTGACTAAACTATCGAAAAATGAGAAAAATTCAAGTTTTGAAGTTCCGGAGTTTTCCATATTTATGACTATAGAATTATTTGTTACTCATTTCTGAGATATTTGATATCCCGTGCCTAGGCGGCTGTGGGGGGTTCATATTTTGAGTTCGACAAATTTTGAATGGAATTGTTCTAATTAAATAAAGTAAAAAACTAGGTTGGGATGTGCCTTAATTTTTTTTTGTATTATATTCCTAATGATGCTTGGTTTGGCGAAATATCGACAGCTATACTTGTTTGTTTTTGTGGCTTATGGCTTGTTTAAAAATTGCTACAGTTTAAAGGTTAAACTTATTATAATTATAATCAGGATTAAACAGTATGTCCTCCTAAAAAAGGATTAAAGAATTGATTACTTTATAGCAAATACTAAAATGAACGAAATGTTACTTCGAACATGGCTCAGACAATGAAGAATTGTACAGCGTTTGACAAAGAACCAATATATTGAATGAATATTAAAAATAATAATAAAGGATAGAAATCAATTTTATGGAGAATAAGATTTGCCGCAGAATGCCGTCTTCATCAACTCAGATTTCCATACACGCGACTTTTGGTGAATTATTGGAGTTGATATAAAAAAATTATGAGTTTTGATAAAATAAGTTTAAAAAAGGCCCAATGATAAATTGAATTGGTCAGGGGGTGCAGTCAAAGATAACAAAAAATAAGTGAAACTTTTAAATGTGTAAATAAATAAATCTATCATCTATCATCAATATATATCAACATATTTCATCTATCATCAACCTATCATTAGAATTATCCAGTCAGCTAATTTCCACTCAAATAAAAAAAAAACCTGTTTGGCATTATAAAGCTGAACATTCGATTAACAAATATAATTTTCTTTCACATAGGCAGTTTTATTGTAGTATGACTCTATTATAATGACACACATTATTCTAAAAACGGACTTCTAGACTCAAAAATTATATCTAACAACGAAAAGTATTCTTTTAGGTTTCCACGGCCAATATTATTACAAAAGACTTTGTTAATTTCTTCTGGTTTAGACCTTGTACACGGTCTAAACCAGAAGATTTGTTAATTTCTAATATAGATAGTAAATAAGAAATTAACAAAGTCTTTTGTAACGAAAAGTATGTTTTTGAAAGTTTAAGACAAAATGAAAATTTTTCAATTAGAAATAAATCATAAATTAAATTAATGTCGGACTTTAAATGTTCCAGATTATGATTATGTTAATCAATTATGAAGATTTAATATTGTAATCTTTATCGAAAATATATTTTTATTATAATTTAAATTAACTATTATTTTACAAAACTTTAAAAAATTTAGAAAAATACAAGTAACAAATTAATAGAACGTCTACAGTGGCGGCAAAACCAAGTCCGTAGTTCTTTAATATTTTAAAGAAGTTCTACGAGGAAAAATTGCAATGAAAAGAAGGTGCGCAGGAGTTAAGATTTTCATTTCAGCTCTGTTGATTAGAAGGAAGTAACTCCGAATGGTGTATTTAATTCCTTTTTCCAATAGAATGTTAAATATAATATAAGAAAAGAGAAAAAAATCCTTTATCTAGAAAACTTTAGGGTAACATGATTAAATAGGATGAATCAAGTTCTGAACAGTTATTAAGATTAAAAGGTTTCTATTATGGTCGTAAAAGGAGGTTGCAGAAAACAAAATCACTTTACAATAAAAAATTAGGGAATGAGTATTTAATTTTTTGTGCTGAATCAAACAAAAGAACCTTAATATAAACTGATTAATGTGATTTCAAATATATATATATATATATAAGTTAAGTGTCATAGCCGGGTAATAGTGGAGCTTAATCCTACTGAGAATATAAACAACTCCCAGATCTTATATAAGAAGGATTAAGTTAGCAATAAAGTAAGTTATAACCGATCTCTCTGTGCGTTATCATTCTAAACCTTTCCTTTTTTTTTAGTTAAAGTGTCTCGAACTCGTTAAGTGGTGCCGAAACCCGGGACACGGATTAGAACATAGAAAAGAAATTTTTTTCCGTTGTTCTATTTTTGTTTGTGGCGTTATTTTTTCGTTTGTGGTGAATAGTACTGAAGTGCGCCAACATGAATGACCAGGCTTCGAGCATCCTGAGGCCGGCGACCTTGACGCTAGATCCTCCACAGGCGGAACAGATGATCCCTGAACTTCAACCTCAGGTAACGTCCTCCTTAGCATTAGCGCGGGCGGACCTGGCGAGGCAGGAAGCTAACCGAATTGCGCAAGAAACCAATGAACTCGAAAAAATGAAATTGCGGAAGGCCAACGCGCAAGACATCAGGAGGGAAATTTCGGATTTGGATAAGTTCAACGGCGATGTCGGGGAACTCAACCATTTTATCAAGGGTGGAGACGGAATCATGGCAGGCATTCAATCACAGGTGGCAGCGGATTTTCTGGAAGAGCTGGATGCCAAAAGGTTACGAGTAGCCCTGGCACGGCGTGTCCGCCGAAGCGTGTTGAATTATATTCAGGCCGACGAGGAGACCGAATGGGCTGTGATTAAAGAAAGGTTGAAGAAGGCGTATGGAGGAGGGAGATGGACGATCGAGGAGGACATTTTCCAAATGTTCTGTGAATGGAGGCAGAGCCGGCAGACGCCGGGCCAATACGCTGCAGTCATGTTGGAGCGGTACCAGAAACTCAACGCGAAAATGAGGGAGATCGTCTCAGCAGAAGAGACAGACGCACGAATGTTATTTCTGTCCACGATTTGGAAGGTGCAGTTGGCAAGGCAGTTGGGGAAAAAGGAAGGATTCCCTGCCGAGAAAACGTTCCTAGAATGCGCCCAGAACCTTGTGGATACAGGGGCCCGAGAAGAGGAGAGTTACAGGATGGAGGTAGATGAGCCTGAGTGGACAAGGGTCTCAGTGAATCGACCAAGAACCTCCGCGACTCCAGGAAGAAGAACAAGCGCCAGAGAAAAACCGTTCACGGCCGAAAAAAGAAATTGGCAGCCGAAGTCAAGGAATGGGCCCAGGAAGGATGAAAGGAAGTGCCACGGGTGTGGCAAGGCGGGCCATCTGGTAGCAAAATGCCCACGGTCCAGATGTTACGAGTGCGGGATGGAAGGACATTTTGCCAGGCAATGCCCGTACATCTTTCGCAGGAAGGAAGGACAGCAAGTAGAACCGATGGAGATGAATGCACAAGAGGTACGAAAAAGGAGGTACGCGGCCCGACGAGGCGGGTCCCCAAGGGACACATCTAGTGTCTTGAGATCATCAGAGACGGAGGAGGAACCAGGCAGCAGTGGCGAGGGCAGCGTGAGCAGCGGCTGGAATCGGCAACAAAAGGCGAGTCAGCGGCGGATGGCAACAACGAGACGGAAGCAGGCGGCCGTATGAGGAGGGTGCTCGCAGAGTGGCGACCGGGCTTGCGTTATAAACAACTTAGAAGGTAAGCTGAAAAATTGGTTGCCTATTATTAAGACGTACGGTGAAGTGAAGTGCCTTGTTGACACAGGGAGTTCGAGTACCTTGTTGTCAAAACAAGCAGCGGAGAAGTTGTGTGGTAAAGGGGAGGCACTTCAGATCAGGAGATGCAAATGTAGGCTGTTAACCTTGGGAGGGCCATGTAGAGTGATGGGCGAAACGGATATGGGATTGAGCGAGTGGGGGGAAACGGGAGCGCCCCTGCAAGTACATGTAGTAGAGAGTTTGCCCAGGGAGTACCAGGCCATAGTTGGGTGCGACCTATTGGAGAGGGTGGGCGCGAAGGTGGAAAATAAACGAGGTAGGTGGTTCGTTACGTTAGGGGGTAAGTCATACACGGGGCATCGGGCGGTGCGAGGTTCTCGGGTGGGAGCTGTGACTAGGGTAGTGGAGTGGAGGAGTTTATTACTGAAAGAATTCCGGGACATCTTTTATAAGGAAGGGGGAGTATTAGGTGTCACGGGAAGGACGGTCCACGAAATTCCTCTAAAACAGGAGAAGACCACGTACGTGAAGGAGAAGCGGTATCCTCAGGCGCTGAGACAGCACATCCGGGCAGAATTAGAGGAGTTAAAACGTCAGGGGATCATTGTCGACAGCTCGTCCCCGTTCAATAGCCCTCTGTGGGCGGTAAGGAAGAAAAGTGTGGCAGGGGAAGAGAAATATAGGGTGGTCGTGGACTTCCGTCAGCTCAACGAGAATACAAAGGACGAAGCTTATCCAATTCCCCGATTTGACGATATCATAGATCGACTGAGCGGTGCGGTAATATTTAGCACATTAGATTTGAAAGCAGGGTATCACCAAATCAGACTGCATCCCCGGGATCAGGCGAAAACAGCCTTCACATTCGAACGGGGACATTATGAATTCACGAGAATGCCGTTTGGACTTAAGAATGTGCCCCTCACGTTCCAGCGGCTGATGGACGAATTCCTCAGGGGGGTAGATGAGGGGATTTGCCAGGTTTATATGGATGACCTTCTAGTGTTTAGCAAATCGGAGGACGAACACGTGCAACACCTTCGGCAGGTCTTCAAAAGAGTTCGCGAATTCGGGCTGAAACTGTCTCCAGAGAAGTCGGTGTTGGGTCGAACTGAGATAAATTTTTTAGGGCACACGGTGTCTCGGGAAGGAGTTAGGTTGGACAAGTCCAAGGTGGAAGCGATCACCAAGATGGCGATACCCCAGGACGTGAAAGGCATCAGAAGGCTTCTGGGGGCCCTTAATTATTATAGGCGTTTTGTTCCGGGCATGGCGCGGTACCTGGTGCCCATCAATAACTTGTTGAAAAAGGGAGCGCAAGTAGTTGTCACGCCGGTCATGGAGGACAACCTGAAGAAATGTCTGGAGCATCTGACGGGGGAACCGGTGCTAGCGTTCCCAGATTTTGCTAAGCAGTTCATTGTGACTACCGATGCCAGCGAGTACGCCTTAGGGGCGGTCTTGTCTCAGGGACATGACCAGGGGGACCGGCCTATAGCATACGCGAGCAGGAGATTGTCCGAGGCCGAAGCCAGATATAGTGCGTTGGAGAGGGAGCTAGTAGGCATTGTTTGGGCGGTCGACCATTTTAGACCATATTTGTTTGGCAGAAGATTCCGGGTCCAGACGGATCACCGGCCGTTACAGTGGGTAGGCCAGCTAAAGGAGTCATCCGCTCGAGTGGCTCGCTGGAAGGAGAAGCTCAGCCAGTACTCCATGGATGTCGTCTACAAACCGGGGAAGGAAAATGTAGTCGCCGATTGGCTGTCGCGGGCACTCATGGTGAATGCTATCGAAGAGGATGTCGCAGGTCCATCAGGAGATATCCGGCAGTTTCTGCAGGACTGGTCGCCGGGGAGCGAAGGAGAACGATCCATCACGGAAGCGGGAAGAGAGGAGGTATCGTCGGACAGAGAGAGCTCTACGGACGAGAGACCGGGGGATTTGGAAGAAATTGATGAAATCGTGAACGACAAACCGAGGCAGATCATCTGGAAGACAAAGACGTCAGGCATGCTGTCCATAGAGTATCTGCGTCACGGGCGGTCGCGCATCAATGTCATCTCGTCCCAACCAGGGGTGCGATTGGACCTCGTCTGTAAAGCCCTCAAGGACGCTTCTAAGCCGGGACACACACACCATCTTTACGTGGGTAACGCGGTAATCTGGGACAAAATCCGACAGGTGTGGAAAACGGATCAAATCCCGGATCGCGTTTTCATCCGGTGCAGGATCATGGTCGAGACTATCAGGGACGGCGGCCGACAGAAGGAAGTAACCGGGGCCTATCACGTGGGCAAAACCAATCACAGAGGGGTTAATGAGACGCTACAGGCGCTGAGGAGGCGATATTATTGGTCGGGAATGCGGCGGACAATCCAGGAAGTTATAGGGACATGCGAGGTCTGCATGGTTACGAAGTATGACCGCCACCCACCGCAGGCCGTACAGGAAGAAACACCCACGGGGGATCGACCACTCCGAGATCTGCAAGTGGACACGTTCACCTGGAAGGGTTTTACGTGGCTCACGACCATCGACGTTTTCAGCAAGATCGCCATGGCTCACCTGATCCACTCCAAGGAAGCAGAGTCGGTGCTATTAGCCCTCCGGACATGGTTTATGTTTTATGGGGTACCTGATACCATAACGTCCGATAAAGGGAGGGAGTTCGACAACGCGGTGGTGAGCGAGGAAGCGCGTAAGTTGGAGGTCGCGTGGCGGTTCAACACTCCGGGACACCCGAAGGGTAGGGGAGGGGTAGAACGGTTGCATAGCACGCTTAGCGACCACCTCAGGGTCTACCATGTCGAGCAGGGGTTGACCCCGGACGTAGCAATGCGGAAAGCGGTTGCGGCGTACAACCATTCTGTCCATTCCGTAACGGGGTTCTCACCGTTTGAAGTGTTGTTTGGGGTTCGCGGGCCTAGTCGGGATCCCGAGGGTACGGTTGGAAGTACCGCCGCAGCGCGCGAAATCGTCGCGAACCACGTGCGGGTTCGAGAGGCGTGGGAAAAGGCGCGAAGGCTGATCGTGAAGGAAAAACGGACCAGAGTTGCTAGGGAAAACGCGAGAGTCCGAGACTGCTCGGGAGAACTCAAAATTGGGACTATCGTCTACAGGCGAATTGGGTCTAATAGGGGCAAGGAGCCACGGCGATACGAGGGGCCATTCCGTGTTGTAGTCATTCGGGAACACAACACAGTCACCATCGAAAGTGTAGGGGACCCCAGGAGGCGGCGGACGGTCCATATTGAACAGCTGAAATTTCCTCTGGGGTCTGGAGTGCCTTCGCCTACTCCAGTGGAGTGTTAAATTGTGAGGAACAAGAAAGTGTTTGTACTTCTATCACTGTACAATTTTGTTTTAAATTATTATTGGTAGCTATTTTGTTTTTCCTTTTTTTTCTCCTATCTGTTGTGGAGGACATCAACCAGTAGGGAGTAGTTCTGGTTATTTTATTATTCATTGTTGCTGTATCTTACTTTTGTTATTGTACAATTGTATGGTGTTTATTTGTATATATCGAAATTGTGTGTGTCTGGGAGCTGTAGTGTGTACAGGAGCCAGCTCCGCTACTCACCTGGACTGGTCCTTCCTTTAGTTTCCAAAAGTGTCTGGAAACTGGAGGGGGGGAGTTAAGTGCCATAGCCGGGTAATAGTGGAGCTTAATCCTACTGAGAATATAAACAACTCCCAGATCTTATATAAGAAGGATTAAGTTAGCAATAAAGTCAGTTATAACCGATCTCTCTGTGCGTTATCATTCTAAACCTTTCCTTTTTTTTTAGTTAAAGTGTCTCGAACTCGTTAAGTTATATATATATATATATATATATATATATATATATATATATATATATATATATATATATATATATATATAAGTTAAGGGTCAGGCCCTGGTAATAGTGGAGCTTAATCCTACTAAGAGTGTAAACAACTCCCAGATACTATATAAGAAGGATTACTTGATAAATAAAGTCAGTGTTTTACCAGCTCGCTAGTGTGTAGTTTCTTTCCCAATTTACTCTTTTTTTTTATGTTTCGCGAGCCAAAGTACTTAAGTTATATATATATATATATATATATATATATATATATATTTGAATTGAAGTTTCACCCAGTTTGATTCCTTATAGGTACGCACTCCTCTGAAAGGGACGGATTTCGGAAGGAGGTTTTCGATTTTCAGAATATTTTGTATTTTGTCTGATTCATTTCTACAAAAAAATGCGAAGTCCGTTGTACAAAAAATAATACCTGTTAGTTGTATATATATATATATATATATATATATATATATATATATATATATATATATTCGATTCAAATATATATATAAATCGAATTTTGTGTCCAGAGAGAGTTCATCGTACTTGGGGAAGCTAGGTCGCGACATTTTCGTTGTTTTTGGCTTGGATTGGTTATGACGTCATCCATGGGTAGCTGAAGTTTTTGCAAATGTAATGGGTTTAATAAATGATTTCCAAGGTGTAATTAAATCTAAATGGTGGTATAGAGGATTTATTTATAAGATCTAACAGCCTAGGATGTAATAAACTTGCCAATGTTTAAAACATATTCATTTCAAAATGGCTAAGCCGCTTAAAGAGCATCTGTTAGAGGAGTGAGGAGATTTTGGAAAATCGAGGGTTTAAATGAGGATAGGAAAGAAGCCTGACGGATATTAGGGATAACGAGTTTCTTTTCTTGGGCTAGGTATAACAAGCAATGTGACCTGTAAGGGCTTGGTATAACAACCTATAGAATAACAAGCAGTAACAGAAAAAGAAACATAATATACAACTGCCCAGAAGGCTACATAATACTAATCATATAGTATTTACTAAACTGCCAAAAAAAAAGTATGTTTCGTGACAAAATACTAAGCCACTAAAGAGATTAAACAAATAAAAACATTAGTCACGATGTAATAACCTCTTTAAATAATTTAAGTAAGTTACAAGAAAAAATACTAAACAACAAAAGCCTTTATTTAATACTGATCCATTATGCAAATAACTAAACTGTTTAGAGTACATCTTTTTAGGAAGTGAGGAGATGTTGGTCAAGCCAGGATTGAAATGAGGATAGGGAAGTGGAATGACGGATATTAGGAAAGATTGAGTTGCTTATAGAGGTGGGGAAGCAACGAATGCTCGAATGTTTTGGTTCTGTGTGAACGAATATAGAGATTTTGTTTGTTGAGAGATTTTGTTTCCTGGTGCTGGACTGAGGATTTGAGTTGAAGGAGATCCCAGATATAGGACGGGGGTTGAGGGTTGATGGATTGGAATAAGTGTGAACTGTGGAAATATTGTTTACGGATGGAAGAGCCACAATCTTACTAATATTATAAATGTGAAAGTTTGTATGTTTGCCTCTCTTTCACGCGAAAACTAATAGACGGATTTGGATGAAACTTAAACAGTAATGTAGTTTATACATCAGAATAACACATAGGCTATAGCAAGCGCGGATTTAGGGGGGCACGTGCCCCCCGACAGTTTTTAGCTACTGTGGAGAATCCATTATAGTACATAATAAAACGAAAATCACTTGATAATAGTTGTTAAAATGACAGAAAGAACATAAATGAAACTATTGTTTCGGTATCCTACTATTCCTGCTAATATTATAAAAGCGAAATTAGTATGTTTGTTTGTTACTTATTCACGCAAAAACTACTGGAAGAATTTGGATGAAACTTATTGAGTAATATAGGTTATACATCATAATAACATAGGCTACAGCAAGGCAGATTTAGGGGGGCACGGAGGCACGTGCCCTCAGACAGTATTTTGTGTTTTGTGGAGAATCAATTATAGTACATAATTAAAGGCAAATCAGCATCTTGAAATTTGCTGACAGGTTCTTTGTATAATTTAAGAAAGAAATTTGAATAGTACCTCCCCCCAAGGGTTTCCCTTAATATAATAGGGATTCGAAGATTGTATGGAATCCGTCAGTTTTGAAGTTTGACATATGAAATTTTGGATGTACGAGCAACTTATATTTTAAAAAAATAATTAAATTATTTATTTAAAATGATCTTTCACGAAACTTTATGTAGCAGACTAAATTCCACGCGAGCGAAGCCGCTGGCATAAGCTAGTTGGTTATAAAAGTGGGACACGCGAGACCGCCTCGGGGTACCAAGGACAAATCATAGAAGTTCATTATTTGCTTCAATCTATCCACAAGCACATGCAAAAGGCCCCTGTGTACCACACTACAGTAGTCAGAGAGGAGGAAGATGAGAGATGATACGAAAAGCTTACGGGAAGGTTGAGTAAGGAGATGTCAAGGAGGATGGAATAACTTCAGGAAACTTATTGACCGTCGGGAAATTTGGAATGAGTATGGTCAATAATGATGCCTAATTATATATATATTCTTACCTCACACCGAAAATAAAACACTAGCATGGCTATAAAATGAGGACATGAATGGAATCGTATTTTGTTATCACTGTATTTTTAATTATTTTATGAATGTTGTCAATATTTAAAATACATTCTAAATGGTTAACTTATAAGCCTCTACCTTAACCTAAATATAACCTTCATGTTTTCCTCCTATTTGGAAATCAATTTATCCCAAGTTGCAGGCCACTTGAGCTCAGAGGCTGGGTCACGAGACTCTAAAGAAGTTGCACGGTAAGGATTATTAAAGGACGAAGTATTAGAAAAGAAAATGTACCCCAACCCTTTTATTGGAGAATAAATCATGAGAAAAGTTATAATGACATTCCAGATAAGTTTTAAGCCCGCGCTGATTTATAATTAATTAAAAATTCATTTTTAGGAGGTTACTTTAATATATTTCGCTAAGACCTCTTTCAATAATGTAATCATAACAGTCGAAACAGCGGGAAGAACAAATTCAATAAAAAAAGTTAACAAATCCAGTTTAATCGCTGTAAGCTGGTAGGTTTGAATTATGAAGTATTTTTATCACATCGGATTTACAGTAAAAATTGTTTTGAAGGGTTGAAATATACATTTCTAAAAGGTTATTATTTTTAAAAAATGTTTATTGAAATTAACAACAGTTTTCTCATAACATGTAATGAATGATATGCAATAGAATGATATTAAGGCGAGTTGAGAAACGATTCACGGACAGTACTAAAGTAAAAAATTCAACTCAGAAGATCATGTCGCCATCCATGTTCTTTTAACACGCCTTGGAGGACTATCAAGCATTGTAGTAGCTTTGAGGTTTGAGTGGGAATAAAGTTTGTCATGAAAGGATTGTTGTGGGGTTCGGGTCAAATCTTCAACAAATGGGGCATTGAGGTCATTATGGATGACTTTATTCGTAACTTAGGGCCATTGAGGATTTTACGAAGAATTATGGATTATGAGGATTGGGTACGAGAGCAATTCGATGGCTTAGTTGAGCACCAAAGCTCTACTCCTTAACTCCAAATAGGTCTTGCGGTTATAAAAATGTATATTAATTGAGGCTGAGATTAAGGCAATATAATATTGCCCAATATGATATAATTTCTTCGATAACTATTGATTAAAGTATAATGAGAGCGAGGCAGTTGTAGTTCGTATCCGGAGGATTATTATAATAAAATTGTTTTTAGTATCCAGTTCTGAACATTATCGTTGAAAAACATCATTGAACACCATTCTTTAAAAATATGATTTTAAATTCATCACGTTGGGAACAGCGTTGGCTCTGCGAAGCATTTCAGAAGGGATAGGTTTACACTGTTCATAGTAGGATCATAACAGAGGTTTTCCCTTACCCTGCTGTTGTGTTTAGGGCAAAAGTCCCTGCAGCTTAAAAATTAAAAACTGAAAAAAGGAGAAACTTAAATCACAATGTATTTTAATATCTTCTGAAACGCAAGTCTTTATAAAAACTGTATTGGATAAAAAGAAAATTAAATTACACAAGGGAACAACATTTTTGTTGCATGAAATATTTTGACTAATATTCTACTTCCTCGAGGTGCTGATTTAAGATCTGAAGTCAGTTTGTTTATATCAGCTTTACTTTTGGGGTTATAATTATAAACTGTTTTTTAAGATGAAAATATTTTTTATTAAGAAAACTATTAAAAAAATTACCACTACATATCAAAAAATTTTCTTTTGTAAGATTTTCTGGCTTGATTCGGTTCACGGGGGCTGTATTTAATGCTCCAACAATAGTCCGCCATCATGTGAGCATTCCAGTGACCTTGGTAACGTTCCTCCATAGTTGGAATGTCCTGATGGAACCGTTCCCCTTGTTCTTCACTCAGATCACCAAGATTTTCAGGGAAACGGTCCAAATGGCTGTGGAGGAAGTGTACTTTGATGCTCATATTACAACCAAGCTGCTGGAAGTGTAACAACATTAGTTCAATATGCTCCGCATAGCTTTCTTCCTTTTTGTTTCCCAGAAAATTTTGAGCAGTCCAAACGAATTCATTCCAGGCATTTTTTTCAATATCAGTCATGTAACTAATAAAGTTTTCATCCTTTATCAACCTTCTTATTTGGGGACCATCAAAAATTCCATTTTTAATTTTTTCTTGGCTCAAATTAAAGAACTTCTTAGAGATGTATTTATAGCAATCACCACCCTTGTTCAAAGCTTTGACAAATTGTTTCATGAGCCCTAGTTTGATATGCAAAGGTGGCAGTATTATTCGATCCGTGGGCACAAGGGGCTCATTTATTACATTCAGTTGTCCCGGAACCATAGATTGCCTGGAAGGCCAATCTTTTCTAATCCAGTGCTCAGACCTAGCTCTGCTGTCCCATAAACAAATAAAACATGGATATTTTGTATATCCACCTTGTTGTCCAAGAAGAAAATTCACCATTTTTAGATCAACACTTATCAACCACTTTTGTTCGTTGTATTTGATTCTATCCATTACAGAAGCTACAGTAGCATATTCTTCTTTGACTGTAGTTGAATGTGCAATCGGTATCGAACCCAGCTTATTGCCGTTATGCATAAGTACACATTTCAGGCTACGTTTAGAGGAGTCAATAAATAAACGCCATTCATTTGGATCATACTTCTGTACTCCCATTGCTTTCAATAAACCAGGAACATCTGAACAAAAAGCAAAGTCGTCATCTTTAGAAAAGAATGACAGCAATTCTGCCTCTCGGTTACGATAGTATGAAATTCTTGTTTCTGGGGTTAAAAGATTTCTTTGCTTTAATCGAGAAGCTAGAATCTCCGATGTCTTTTTAGAAAGACCAAGATCTCTGATTAATGCATTGAGGTCTTCCTGATTAAAGAGCTGGGGCTCAGAAGTAAAATCAGGGTAAGAATCACTTGTCCGACTTTCATCACTTGAAGAATAGTTTTGTTTTTCTATATCATGATCATTTTGTACAGATGAAGAAGCTTGGGGTACTGGTGCATCGCCAGAGAACAAGACTGGTCGAGTAACAGATAACAAGTTTGGATAAGACCATTTCGACCGGTTATTTTTATTAATTCCATTAATATCAATCACACAAAAATAACAATCATCTTGATGATTATTAGGTTCCCGCCAAATCATTGGTGTTTGATACTTAAAATGGGGTCTTTTCTTATTTGCCCATAATCTCAAAGACTCAACACATGTTTTACATACCATATGAGGGATCCAATTCTTGTCACGGATGTCCAAAGCGAATCCAAAGTAATCAAAATATACCTGTGTTATAAACTCTGACACACTTAGCCTACAATTTTTGAATGTATATTCACCACAAATGTTACAGAAATAGTTTGGATCGTTTCTACAGATATTTCTTAACTTGGACATTGTTATTTAACACAAGAGCACAAACTTTTTCACTAAACAACTCAGTTGAATTGAAGTTTGAATGTGACTAGTACAAATATATGTCTATCAGCTGTTTGCCAAAAACAAAAGGTGCTGGAGAAAAACTGAGGCTAGATTTGTAATCACCAACCTCTAATTAGTAAACAACAGGCCTAAAACTCCATGCAACAAAAAATTAATAAAAATTTGTTCCCTTGTGTTATCCAACTTAGTTACATAATAATATTTTTACTTGTTATCTATACTTCACATTAGCGAGGTCTCAAGCTGATTTGTTATGATGAGTTTATACATTGTTTGAAATTCAGAGATACTTTTATTAATGCCAAAATTGCAATATATTGTTCGTCTCTCATGATGAGAAGGTCAACCATTTAAAAGTGGGCTTAACAAGACTGGTTTTATTTTTTACTTTTTATTATATAAAAGTACATATGCTATAAAGTAGTTATAGACTGGTTACCAGTGGTAAAACCATAAGGATTATAAGCTTCGGGGACTTTGACTGTGAATAGAAGAGAACTAGTTGATCAATTAAAAAAAAAAAAAAAGGACGCCAGATATTAAGGAAGATTTTAATCAACAGATGGGTTAATATAATGGGCACACATGTTTTAGTAAAACTAGAAACTATACAGAAAGATAGGACCAATAACAACGGACCAATTAACAGGAAAAGTTTGTTGTCCTGTGGACCAATCTTCTGGATGTCCGATGATCGCCTGACAAATAAAATATGAAATTTCATAAAATCAAATGAGAAACATTGGGATGGTTCCAGGAATGTGATAAAGATCTTAAAGAAATTCGTATTCCGGAGGAAAAAATCATGAACAGGTATGAATTTAAACGAATAGTGAAAAACTAAATGAATTTTAAGTTGGGAGAAGAACTCAAAAGACGAAGAGGACATCTGTGAGAAGAATGGAACAAGGCACTGAGTGAGGGGATCAAGAGATATTGGCGGGACATCAAAGCTGGTTGAAAAGTAAGGCTCAGGCACGAAAAGTGATGTCAATTCGCGGTGCACAGCGGCTCTATACTTATGCAAACAAAAAATGATGTAATTTTTTCAGTATTTTATTTGAATAGAAAAGATATGACCAGGACCGGGACTCGAACCCGGGTCTCCCACCTGTCCGTGGTGGTGCTTTAACCATCTCAGCCATCCTGGTTCGCTTCTCGGTCAGTCATATTCCTTCTTTCCACTGATTCTATACCTCCGTGTTCTCGCAATTTGCGATATATACACGGGGAGAGTGATAATTGAACATTACTTTATTTTTTGGATCTTGTTGACAAGATTTATTGTTTGAAGGGAGCCCAAAAAATATTTTAGCAACGATAACCGAAAACGTTTCCCAATGGGATCTTTCCTGGAAACACAATTTCCTTACCATTATTACACTACCATGTTTCAAGATAACATACAATAAAAAAGCTAATAATATATCATCCTTCACAACGATAGTTCTGGAGACTTATAATTAATTTACATTAATCGCTAAATAAGTTATACTTGTAACTTACTTTCAACGCTTTGGCTATCATTGTTTTCTGAGCTTGTAGAACTCTCTCTGCCGACATCTCAACTCCCAACTTTCCTCTGTTTACGACTATCCCATCGCTTTCGTGGAGGATTTCGTCAAAATTGTCAAAAGCCACCCTGTTTTCAATTTTCGTAAATATTAACACTCCTCTACCTTTTTCACCTGGAACAGTACGTAACAGAAAATACATGTTAACATACAGATCCTTGAAGGGTGATTTTATCTATAAAAAATTGAACACATTATTTGGTCCAATACCTGATTTTGTATATTAAGATATGGTATGGTTAATTTGATTATTAATTATCGCTGGTTGAACGAATATTTCGACCTACATGATACAGGAGATCCCGTCCCTTCAGTAAGGTGGATTATTCGGAGATTGGGAAAAAATGTTTTGTTCAGTGAAATTACTAGATGGTAATCCTTCATATTAAGTGAAATTGGTTCAGGCTCAGGGAGGAAGGATGACGGAGGTGAAGATTATGGTGTCTATATCATCTGGAATAAAACTAGAGGAAGACGTGGTTATGGAAGAATCAGATATTTCCATATATTTGAAATAGTTCTAACGATGAAGAAAATGATTAAAACGTGATAATTTAATGATGATGGAAGGCTACTAAGATAAGCTTTGGTTACAAGAAGGTGAATTTAGAAGGATTAGAAACTCTGGTTTATTTTTAAAAATCAACTTGAGTTAACTAGGGTCTGTTCAGAAAGCGGTATAAATCTAAATAAATAAAAAAAATGATAGGATCTTTATCCGTGTCCAAACTTATCTGAAGTGCCGATCAAAACGCAGTATGTAATATTTTGTGGACATGAATTTAGTTTTCGGTGATATTAATATACGAATCGGATATTAGTTCGCGCGTTCAGGATCAATAGTGGATAAAAAAATTTACTTTTTTGCTGGTTTAGTCATGCAACGTTTTACGTTCTCTTAAACTTCAGATTCAGAACTGGAATAAAAACATTAGAAATAAGGCTAAAAAGTCGTGTTATACAAAACTAGCGAAAAATATGAGTCAACTTTTGTAGCCTTTTGTTTCTAAATGCCTTATTTGTACCACAAATTTTGTAAAAACTTGTGTGGATGTGGATGCAGTTTATTGACATCTTATTTTATAAATTATTATTCTCAACGACCGTGAACAAACTAACTGATTACATGATTTAAAAGAGATAATTAAAAGACAAGACTTGTCGGCTCTGACTTAATGTAAAAAAAAAAAAGTATTACTACAATCCATGAAGGATCGAAGGATCTTGAGCATATTACGCCATAGATACTGTACTGCTTCTAAGCCTAGGTTAGTGCAGGGAAGTGATTTTGCCAATTTCATCCTGAACCGTCAGGCTTTCTCCCCATCAGGGGTACCCACTTTATCTGTCTGCAAGTGCGCTTATCCATGCCTGTTGATAGAATAAATAATTTGTCTGTCTCTGCTGGATATTATTCGGGACCTTCTGCACTACGACTTGGCACTGCATTCTGTGCTACCCCTCTCTTGGCAATAACAGATTGAGTTTACAAATCTCTTCAGAATTATTAGGCTTTAAACGTTTCATCAAATGTATTTAGCTAAGATAACTTCCACAGTAAAGCAAAATGTTAAATGGTAAAGTGGTGTTTGATTTAGCCAATATAAAAAGTCTGTACTATTCTGGTATACTGTTCTGATAAGGTATTATCAATATCTTATTTTATAAATTATTATTCTCAACGACCTTGAACCAACTAACTGATTACATGCTTTAAAAAAGATAATTAAAAAACAAGACTTGTCGTCTCTGACATAATGTAAAAAAAAAACGTATCACTACCGTATCACTCCGATTGATTCTTTACCATCAGTAAAAGTACATTTCTTCCCTGCTATCGCAAAGTACCGAATTTGAAAAAAAAACACAGTTTTCTTTTTCGACTTATAGCAGTTGGCTTAGGATTGATAATTGATATAAAATTCATAGAGAGGCATCTATCAGTCACAAAAACAATGTAAAACGAATGTCACTGGTTTGACTATAGGCATTAATTTTTATTGAATCTTGAAACTGCTTTTTTTTAATTCTCCTCAAAAGTATCGATTTTCACATTCGATAGCTGGAAATGGCCGGGACGATTGATTCTTAGCATTCAAATCTTGATTAAGTAAATTTCAGTTTAACTTTTACACCTGGTTTAAATGCAATAGTACTTAAAATTACAACAACAAAGAGTAGTTTATTAGAGAATAAAAATGATCATAAGCTAAAAACTAGAAGGGGATCAGTTTTGGCTTAATGTTCTGTTTATTCGATGAATGAATGTTTTTTGATGTACATTTGTGTGTTATTATATATTTATATATATATATATATATATATATGAGTGTGTGGAATTTAAACCACGTACATATGTATTATTAATATCATATAGATATATATTAAAAAAGAAAAAAAGGACAAAAAGGGATGAAATGTAAATCTGTGATAATATTGTTAACTTTTTCTTCATTATTTTTGTTTGTTTATTACTTGGCATAAATTTGATATATGTGTAACCATAAATTGTTTCTCTTATATAATTATTGTTAACTTATTTCATTTTTTTCATTCTTTTCTTCTAATCTGTTCTTAAAATATTGTTATTGTAGTTAATTCACATTTTTTTTTTGATCATTTTTTAAATTCTTTATCACTTACTAAATTACTTGTAATAATTAATTAACTGTAATTATTTTACACTCTAAGAGATAATAGCTTACAATACTTGTATTGTTATTCTATAGGGACAGAATAAATAAAGACATTATTACTATTAAAAAAACAGATTGTAGCTTACCTAAAGCTTTTCGTACATCCCTGACTCCGAATTTATTTATTATTGCTGATGCAAAAATTGCGTCTACCCCTTCTTCAACCAATAGAGAAATGTCTTTTTTGTCTTTCTCCGTTATAGCGGGAAGTTCAAACGGAACATTCAGAACAAGAACATCTCGATTTTCGCCGATGTCTCCATCGTTCAGGATTTCACAAACAATGTCCGTATCAACTATGTATTAAAAAAATAAAAAAAGTTAATGTTTGCCTTGTTAAAGGTCATGCTTAAAGCTTTAGATAAAATAATGTCATATTCTAGGTATATAGATTTATGAGAGTTTTTTTTTTAAAATCGAAACCAGTTCAAGTATTTAATGTAAAGTGTATTTAAAGTCGATTTAAAGATACATAATAGATATACAATAACTATAAAAAAAAATACACTATGTCAATTAAAAAAGTTATTTAAAGTTGAGACTGTAGTTTCCGACATCTTTAAGACGCCATATTTCCATTTTAACTGGTGCGGCGGTCCCAGTTCGAATCCTGTTAGGACGAATTGAAATTTATTGGTTGCGAAACCACGAAATGACTCGACCTACTCAATCTCTTTTTTTGAAGGTATGAATAACCTGTTCTATTTCCTTATCATAATAAGTAAATGGACATTAATCCCCTTGATTAAAACTCTCAAAAAAGGTACCTATATTAAATAATAATGGAATTTAGGTCCATATGATGACATAGTTGAGACGTTTAGTTTTCAATCTTCCAAATGATTAGAAAACAAATTATATACATTGGAAGTAACATCTTGACATAGTTGCAAATAAAAATGATTAATAACATAGAAATTAATATTTAATTATTTATATTAATTAATTATTGTACTACAAGGATAAATCTATAACTGTAAACACCCTTTATGGTGTTCTAGTTAGTAAACAAAAAAATTAAATAGACCAATTTACATAAATGAATTCCGCTTAGAACAATCACTTTAGTCATCTGCCTTCAATCTAAAAGTTTTCAGAGGAGCGTTCAATTTTCTTTTAAACGTTTATTTTAAAATATATCACTTATTATTCATAGAAAAACAATTAGTTTATTCACAGTTAATATAATCCGATAAAAAAAAGAATATATTTCGAACGGCTTGGGCCAATCCCCACGAAAACAACCAATTTGAATTGATTTTGCTGTTCAACTTTTTTTCAAAGAATTTTTTCACTGGTTATTCCCTAATGGTGGGAGAGCTTGAAGCAGCCTCGAGTCTAAAATAATCGAGATTTGTAATTACTTGTAGTTATTAAACGAAAACAAATAAAGAAATGTTTTGGCAGAGTTAGACCATTAATTTCGAAATATGCATTTGTGAGATAATGATAGACGTTATTGTCAATATTAATAAAAACTAAAAATGATGCGTAAGCCATTTCACACTAATATAACTATTCACATTAAAATGATTATATTCATTACGCATAGACTAAATATATAAGCATTTAAAACATACATAACTAATAAAAGACATAATGCAGTTGAAAGAAGTAGGAGAGAATAGGGTAATCCCGAACACTTAAGCATTACGACCCAAGATCTCTGAAATTTGTGTTGAAAAATTGCAATTATTTTTACACTTATTTTATTATTATATTATTATTACACGGTTATTATTATGTTAAAGTATGCAAAAAATAAAATTTATTAGTTTATAATTTTAATACCAAATATTTAAAAACAATTATCGTCTTCTGATATTGTTCCATTTAGTAAAATAAGATTTATAGTAAATAACAGATCTTTCGATAATCCCTCATGTAAAAATATGAGAGGTATAATATAATTATTTTTATTTATTATGTTAATTCTCATCAAATCAATTCATTATATTATTTGCCATTAAGACATAAACTTTAGGTGTTAATACAAAAAGTTATATTTAAATATAAATTAAAATAAAATCGTCCATCCAAAATCGCCCTGAATACCACAAACAAATAAAGGAAAAATATTACCCAACAAGTATGATAATGATAAATGAGACATTACCATCCTTAAAATAAAAAAAAACTAAGTACTTGATAATATCCTACATCGGATACCATGCTACGTTTAAAATTATCTAATATAAAGTCATAATAACAAGAAAGGAACTATTTACTATACCACTGACGGAGAAAAGCTGAAATTAACAAGTAAGCACTCGAAAACACTGTAGTATTCAAAAACTCTGGAACTAATCACCGAAATGAGGCCGAAAGTGGGGTTTAAAGTTTCACTAACTCAAAGTGGAGTGTAAAGTTTTAAGCTTCACTCATTTATGATGAATGAATCTGATTTCATGTTTTTTTAGTTATAACTTCTTACTCTCTATTAACTCTGTTTGATATTAACCCGTTCCCACCTAATATGCCACTCGAATTATTAAAATAATTTATTCGTTTTCATTTACAATTATTGATAATTAATGTAAATATTTTCAACTAATACGACCCATTTACAGCCGGAAACTGAGCGATGCTTGTTATGATATTAATCTATCTAATAATAAATTATAGATAAATAGTTAACTCAGCTTATCAGCTTATTGATTATAGTTAAATGTGTCTCCCTTATTATCATTCCTGCTTTTCTCATTTTCCTCTTTATGTTTTTATTTAATAAATTTTCCTGGTGTATTGAATAGCAGCAGTCGATGCCTAAACCCCAATCAACATTTTAAAGAAATAATGCAAAGTAGCGTAAATGTGTAGCAGAGTGGCTCAGTGGTAGAGCACGAAGTTGCCATACCGAAAATCCTGGTTCAAATCCCGCTGCAGGTCTTTAATTTACTCTGTTAGCAGCCGGAGATGGATCATATACACAGGATCTCACTCAGACTTTAACAGTGGGTACCCAAAATAAGGGGGGAAATCTGGCTGTTGAGCGTGTTCTAGGACAATCACCTCCCTACTCCTCCCCTATCACCTCCCTGCACAACTGTTTTGCATGAAACAGTACTGTCTCTACCGTGTACTGAATCCCAGATACTTCACAGGCTGTAGCGGTAGTTTTTTTTTCGTAGGCCGACAGATATTGTTCATATTTGAGTATAGAATTCCTGAAAGATTCCTATATATATATTTAAAATTTATTTATAGATTTATTTGCACAATTGAGTAAATTAGGAAATATAGTGGAAAACTCTGTCGTCTCACACAAATATATTCCTCATTATTTTCCACTCATTATTCATTATAGGAAAAAAAAGTTAAAAGAGAAAAGAAAAAATGGGAATAATTCCATTAGGCATTACATGTCCGCTTAATGGACGAATGTTATTGCAATTAAATTTCAAACCCACCGTCAATTTAAGCTTATTTTTAGATTATTGGCTCTTTTTAAACAATATACATTGTCGAACTTCTAAATAGAAACCAATAGAGAAATAAAAATTTTATTTCTCATAAGTTACAGTCAAGATTTGTATTGTAAGATGATAAACTTTTTCGTAAGCATTTTTAACGAATCTATGCATTTTGGAAAAAAATTGAACAGATAAGGGCTTTTAATATTTGATCTTATGTCTAGGTATTGACTACTTATTAAACAGATTGACCGATTTTATAAATATTTTTTGTTTTTTGTATCTGGATGGCAATCGGGTGCATAATACCCGAGTTTGTACAATATGTATTGAGAGTGTAGCGCCAAAACGTATTACAGCTTTTGAAGAAAAATTTAAATTTCTTCCCATCTCTTAATAAAAATAATATCTGTTGTTCTAAAGGGACATAGTCCAAGAATAAAGTTACTTTTCTATTCTGTTCAATTCTATATACGACAGACGGTATAAAGTACCATGTGGTTGCTAATTTTGTACATTAAATATAACATTAAATATAAAATTAAAAATTTTAAAAAGAAATCCATGGGTGTCTTATCAGGTGATCTACCCAGATTATACCCACCCGGCCAAGGTACTACTCCTCCACGTCCAATCCATCGTTGTGGATAATTTATATCCAGCCAAGCTCGAGCAACTCTGCTATAATGAGCTGGACATCCATCGAGTTGGAACCACATTTCAATCCGCTGTTGTAAGGGAATGTCATCTAAATAATTAGAAAAGTCGTTCTCCAAAAAATTTTTAAATGTGATACCATTCAATCTTCCAGGTAAAAAATATGGTTCCACCAGTAATTCGTTCCAAATTCCAAGCCAAACGAGCAATTAAGAGGCCGAATCATAGATGCAGTGCACCAAATATCATCAGAACAATGTTTAGCTGCAATTTATGAAGTGAGTGCTAGATGTATTGCTTGCATTGGTGCAAGATGACAACATTTTGAGCAACAATTTACATTAAAAAGAACATAACATAAATATAAATAAATAAGTATAAAAATGAAAACTTGTTTTGTTTCTTTTTTTGCGATTTTCTCTAAAACTAAGCAAAAACGAGCAAATCTCTAAAGGACTTTTTGTCTTAGTTTTCGGTCCCCTATAAATTCCTGAAGTTTTGCCACTTAAATTCGGGACACCCGTATATATATATATATATATATATATATATATATATATATATATATATATATATATATATATGTATATAACTTAAGTGTCGTGACACGGATATTAATAAAAAAAAGATTAAAAGGAACGAAATAAAACGCACTATTAGACTTCTAAAACGATACTGCTTTATTCTGTCTCATAATCCTGCTTTTATATGTTTTGTAGTGTTTATATTTACAATTATGGTATTAACAATAATACTGTCCTAGTTACACTTATAACTTATATATATAGCACATACTAAGAATAAAGCGTGAATTAGTTATACGCGCATAAACATTTCAACGAATTCATTAGCAGTGATATAGAAGTCAATAAAGCGTATTGAAATTAATACAAACACACATACTATAATGTATTAATTTATTTGTTCATTAGTTTCTATGGAAACCGGTCAACCTGGTTTTGGACAATCCGAAAATTATACATCTCTAGGACAATCCAAATGCGCATTCAAAAGATCGTTAAATGCTTATACACTTAGATATATTGAAAACATATTTTATTGGGTTAACATTAGAGACTGAATATACATTATGAATACATTATATATGTACCAACAATTATGGCATGAGTGATATGCAAAGAAAGACGTTTGAGTGGGCATATAAAATATTTGAAGTTAATTGAATAAATAATAATAATAAATGAGTTTTTATTAAATATTATAATATATAATAACTAACAATCTAATAAATCTATGCCAAAATGTAACTCAGTCTATTATTTATGTATTGAATTTATGTCTTCTTTATTACTCTTAAGCTGTCTTTCTGAAACGTGGCTTATCCAACATGAGATAAAAATTTCTTTGTTTCAAGCCATTAACAGAACCATGATGATTATTGCTTTCATTCATATTCATTTTTACATCCAGTTATATAAGTCATTATTTTTATTATTGCCTGGTAAGTAGATACTTCTATTTTAATTGATTTTTTTTATTAGTAACTAATGTTTCTAAAAAAACACATATTTACTTATTACTTATTAAAAAAATACATAAAAACTTTCTAGAGTACGTTAAAAATAAGTTCACCTTTCTAAAATTCCCAAACTGTACCAAAGTTAATTAAAATAAATCAATAATGTAAAGCTATTAATTATTTTTGTTTAAATAAAGTTTATATTTATTGTTAAACTTCAGTACTTGCAACAAAATAATTCAATTAAAATTGGAAGAGTGGTACAATGCCTAAAATTCGACAGTATTTGTAATACATTCATACATAAGAATTGTATTACAAATCCTAGAATAACGAAAGAAAATTCATTATCACAGTTTCAAAGCCAAAATAGAGTATTTGTAAATTGGAGGATATTTTGATTTGAAGGAGTGCATAAGGTAGAGCTTTTATTAATTTAAATGTTTTTTTTAACTGTAGTCTTTTTATTTTATATAGTAAGAAATGTTATATATAAGAAGACTGTATGGCACTGGGTATTGTGAAGTCACATATAATCTCACACATATATACAAATATCGGTATCTGTTCCGCAGATTGTTGCTTCCAGTTGATTTACAACAGGTTTTAACTATTTATTAGTTTCATTTTTAATATTTTCCAAAAGTACATGTTGTCGTATGTTTTAGTATTGTAAATGGAATATAATTATGTGTAATGAGTAGATCCCTCTTATATACCTGGGCCATCAATCTCTTCTTGGACTTCTTCCATCCACATGGTTCTGGTTCTTACTCGCCTACGCTTTCCGGGCGGTTGCCAGTCCAAGACTCTGTTCCGCTAAAGGTCTTCCCTCTCCTATAGTGTCGATACCATCTCAACCGAGGTTTCCCGATTCTTTCGGTCATAGTCTCCGCTACAAAAATTCACAGCCTAACCACAATTACAACAATTTCGGACTCTGTACAGCCTTGTTATCTGGAGATGCCTTTTTCAAACATTCATTATCACAGTTCGAAATTTATGTACAAGCCAGTATTCATCCGTAGTTGAATATAGATTCGACTATAGCCTAGAAGATTCGCTGCTTGTAGTGTTCTCATTGGGAACAGTGTGCAGCATCCTACTAGTTTTCTTGCGAACTCAACTTTTTTTCGGACATCTACTTCGAACACCCCCACACTCTCCAGATAGGATGCGAAATACATAAAGGCCTCCACTCTTCTGTTCACCCGGTTACCAATGCGGAAATAGTCTTCCCCATCTCCTCACACAGCCACATATTCAGTCTTTTACAACTTGAACCTTAGACCTAACATTTCAAAAATTCCTTCTATCTGAAGAGTCAGGAAAACTCCCTCCAGATCTCCAGGAAAACATTCTTCAGGTCCATCACCTCCTGATCATCCGCGAATGTAAGAAGCTCGTTGTTCATCGAAATAAATTCCGTTTTTTCGATATTGTCTCATCATCTTCACTGCGACAGGCAAGTATATTTTGAAGATGCATGGATGCAGGAAACACCCTCGTTCAGCCCTTTCGTACTGGAAACCAGCTCAGAGAAACGGTTCCCAATTTTAACTCTGTACACATCTCTTCCATACAAGTGCTGAATTATTTGTATAACGAATAGGCATTCGAAGTACTTAAAGGAATGTAATAATATATTTTTTTAAATATTTGAAGGTAGTTTTTAGGTCTTTATTTAGAATATGAGAATAAAATTGTGGGTATTATCTTATGTATTCATTTCTTTTTTATTTGAAAAATGTATATGTATTTTACAATAATTTTTATTATTTGGTCATGAAATTGCATACCTTTGCCCGCTTGTAGGAAAATAAGTGGTTTCCCAGAAAAAATAATTATATTTCCCTATAAGCAATCCATTCATCAAGTCATCCTTTTATGTCATCATAAAATCCCTTCTGAAAGAGGACAGACAGCGCGGACCGGAATTAATCCTTATATTCATGCGATATGACGAATCCTCTTGTAGTTCGAATGCAATCTTACTTTGTCGTCAAGCTACATGGAATTAATTCCCCAACCCTACTCTTACACAGGAAGGGGAGAATTTAGCTTTGAGAACACTAAATTAAATTCATAGCAGTCACCAGAAATGGCTAGAGCATTTGGTTAGAGCTACTCGGTGATATATTATGCCGCAAAGTGGAACCGTATTGACTTAATGCCTCATCGTTAGTCGTAATTTCAACATCAAAATATTATATTTTGACGTTATGGTTATTATTTCTTAATGCTATGTTTTACTGAATATATTGTTATATTTTCCCAATTTGCCAGCGGTTAAAAAAAGTTATGTATAATACATATATGAATCGTCGCTGAAAATAGATGCATTTATTAGACCGTGTGGGACTCTCTTTGGATTTACTCAGCCTCTATAAAGTTGGTACTTTTCTAGGAGAAAAGACTTGTGGTTGATTGTAATCGCTGTCAAATCACCTCCCGATACAACCATTGTCTTGTAAACAGTACAATCTCTACTATGTACTGAACACAAGAACCTGCAAGAGTTTGAGTGGTTTCAGTTTCTTTAACAAGTCGCTCATGTAGATATGAAATACCTCCCATTCTTAGATAACACCTTCAGTTAGTTTGGTTCAAGATTCTTGTTTTGTTTTAATTTATACCTTATCAAAATATTAGAAATAAAAACAAAAATTGCCTTTTGGGAATTCATTTAAACAATATTTAATTTATCATTTTTACGTATTATACAAAATTCAGTATAGCATTATTCTCCATAATATGTTTATGTTGTTAACCTGTACCACAACAACCCGTGAAGGATCAGCACTTGGTAGAGACTCTATTGCTTCTAGGACAACGCTTGTGCAGGAGGTGATTTGGCCGCGATCAAACTCTAGGTAATCTCCCAATGTAGTGTAGACACTTTATAGAGGTTTGCTGAACCCTAGGAGGCTGGATTCCAAATTTGTTACTCAAGTACAATATCTTTACCTGCTCCTCTGACATTGAGTTCTATCCTTCCACAGTCCAAGAAGATTCTATCCCTCGGCTTGATAATGTAGGGTAAGTTCTTGTGATCGATGTAAAGTTTTTCGGCTGTTCCGCGATCGTCCCATCCAGGGTGCGTTGTCAGAGTTATAAGGCCTCCTTTCTTTAGAAATATCTTTTCTGCCTGTGGAACAGAAAAATAATTATTCTAGAAAAGTTGATTTTTAATACTTTTTTTTGGAGTTTTTAAGAAATGTTTTTTTTATATTTAACCCGCGGTATGTAAGTTTTATGAGTAGTAAAATCGAATTTAGCTAATAGTGGTGGGTTACGTTACTTTCTCGATAATATTGTATTTTTTGTTTTACACAATAGATAGAAATTGAAATTCCTTACTAATCGGGAAGAGATACGTGTGGTATCTATGGCGACTGTGTATTCTATTGCTAAATGTTTCGCCTATTCAGGTATCTTCAGAATAGTAGCAGAGGGAAAAAAGGGCTTTTTGACAGAGATGTTTTAAATTATGTCTTGACATGTATTTCATGTTTCTTTTAAGCTTTATTTCTTCAATTTTAGTATATTTTGTGGAATAATCGTACATCTAATATGCCCTCTGGAATTTTTTTAATGTCCTTTTTCTCTTGCCCTTTTACATTCCTTTCTTTCTATGATTCTTGTCTTCTGTTTAGTGTTATTATTTTTTTTCCTGTTGTGTTTTTTGAAGTTTGGCCAGTGTGTTTGCATTTATATTTAGTATTTATCAGCTATTATAATCGAACTTTTTCTATGTGGGGTAACCTCCCTTATGATTCAGTAGTTACCTTTCAACATTGGAGGTAGTAGAATGCTTTTGTTATTGACTCAAATGATAATCAGTAAATAAAGCATTTAAAAGCGAAAAAAATAGCTAACCACGCTAAAAAAGTTAACCACGCTTTATAAGATTTTCACTTCTTAATTCTAATACAAACTCTTTTTTATCGTAAGTTATGAAAGCTACTATAAGTAGAGTTACTTTTATATTTTTTATTATATATTTTATTTATAACTATAAATATACTATAAAATAACAATGACTATAAAACAGCCCCATTAACTACCTACATAAACAAATAGATCTATCTTATTGATAATTGTTGAGGATTTATCATGATAATTAATACAATCCGTATTCAAGCTAATTTATAAGGCTTAAATTGTTTACTTCTGCCAGCCATAGGCCGTTGAAATATAGCTGGCACATATGCTATGAGAGGGGAGCGGTTAGCTTGATTTAGGGTGTTCCTGAGGGAGTGGCGTAGCTCAATGTGTAGAGCACTAAATCGCTGAACTGATGAAGATGTTCCGGGTTCGAATCCGGATGCAGCAGGTTTTTAATCTGTTAACAGAAATGAAACGGCACTTCTCGATCTGGAGGCCTTCTGGAAACATTATTATACCCGCATTTGTAATGTGGGTCCTTTTTAATTGAAGGAGGCTGACGGTTAGCATGATCTCGGTCAAAACATCTCCTTTCACTACTTCTGGCCTGAAAACAGTATAGTCTCTATTGTGTAATGAACCCGAGATGTTCATGTTTTTTTTTAACTGTACCCACACAACCCATGTAAGGTCTTGGTTTCAGTTTCATGCTGTTTCTAGGACTACGGTGGATGCCCAGCAAGTGAGTCATAAAAGTTTTTGTAGTTTTTCTAGATTGTGTCAGTCACGGATGGTAAATTAGAAAATAAATTCATAAACAATATAAAAAAAAAGAAATAATTCTTGTGGAGCATTAATGTAAAGTTGCAAATGAAAAGAAGAAAGCCTTAAGTTTGGCCAGTGTGTTTGCATTTTTATTTAGTATTTATCAGCTGTTATAATCGAACTTTTTCTATGTGGGGTAACCTTCCTTATGATTCAGTAGTTACCTTTCGGCATTGGAGGTAGTAGAATGTTTTTGTTATTGACTCAAATGATAATCAGTAAATAAAGCATTTAAAAGGGAAAAAAATAGCTAACCACGCTAAAAAAGTTAACCACGCTTTATAAGATTTTCACTTCTTAATTCTAATACAAACTCTTTTTTATCGTAAGTTATGAAAGTTATATTAATTATATAATGAAAATATATATAGTACTATATTTTCCCTTTTATTTCTTTTATTAAAAATTAAACGAGTGACTGGGGTTTCTAAAATTATAGTTTTCGAGTTATGAAATGACTGAACAAACATTAATGAATGTCTTTCCAAAATAAATTGTTAGAATACATAAACTTATCTACAAACTTATCTATATGATATATCTCTGCCAATGAATAAACAATTCGGATTCTACGAATGAAACTTAAACCCTTAAATTTTTAAGATTTGTTGCAGGTATATATTTTATTAATATCAGAATCATTTGTGATAAAAAGATTATTGGTAAACGTTCACACCGTACGAACACAATTTATTTTAACAAACATTTCTATAAGGTTCTTATCAATTGGTTTATGATACTCAGTACATCCAATCAATTCAGAATATTGATGGTTTATTAAAATCAAAATAATCATAATTTGAATATTTATTGTCTCCTATAGCTGTTAACTTTTATTTTCTCATCGAAGATTGCAATGGTTCATTATTGAAAACCAATAAAATAAACCAATTATAGTAAAGTTATAACTGAACGTTATGCATGTGGATTCAAATTAGAATTCGTACATTTCATTTTCCTAACCCATAACGCCGTAGCGCCTACTGTGAAGAATAAGCGAACGTTGAAATTTTCTGTTCGACTAGTCAGTCCAATCGAACACTCGATATGCAGCAGAAGACCACGAGAACATTGGCATTCGTTCAACGAGCGTTCCAGCAATTAAACGTGGAAATTAAATGGAGAACTATAAAACCGTGAAATGAAATCCTTCTAGCGGAAGCGCTAATTAGAGGAAAATATTCGAGTTGGCCTACGCACGCTCGACTCTCAACATCTGCAAAACAACAAAGTTTTTTTTTAATATTGATTTATATTTTTTTTATTATTTGTTATTATACAGCGTTTTTTCGATCTCCGCTTCATAACCTTTTTAGAAAAACACCGATTCACAAAAAGAGAATGTAATCGCTTTGAGGATACAGTGTGATTGTTGATGCATAAATAAAATAAACAAAAAGAGTTTTTATTATAAATTATTAGAGCCTGTTTGGGCTGTTGATCGTTGGGATGTATTGCACCTTTTTCTTCGAGATTTGATTCACATAACTCCCTTTTTGTTTTTGGTGTCTTGATAATGCCTGAATAGGCGAAACGTCGACTGGTAAGTGGGTGCATTTTTGAAACATAAGGCTTTGCATTGTGGTTTTTTCCCAATTGCATTATAAAAAGAGTTTTTTGTAAAACAAAATAATAATAAATATATAGTCCTTAATTAATCAAACATGTTTAAATTTCATTAATCAATAAATGAAAAATAAAAATTAAGAGCATTCTACCAAAAGTTATTAAATCAACTTTTATTGTATTCTGAAATTTACCAAAGCTTGTTATTAACAACAATAATAAAGCTTAGCGAACCCGAAGGTTCGATACGAATATTACCAATCTCTCCTTTACATTTCCTTCCAGGGACCACTACCCAAACCCAAATCCGCCAGATCACTATTAGCTGAATCTTCCAACGTAGGCCCCACGTAGTTATCACTCAAACTTCTACTAGTCGGGGCAGAGCTTATTAATCTTTTAGGAATACGTTCGTTAAGCCCAACAACTTAACTAGCTCATCTCAATTTTCGTGACGCTATCACAATAATATTTACTGGCTCCATGCTCCGACCCGAGTATGGAATGTGCTTCGGTGGCACGTATACTAAAAATGCGCTAGTTGTTACTCAGATAAAGAAAATTTTTGCAAAATTTCATTTTGGATTTTTTCCTTCCTGCTGCTCTTTGCTGGTGTGAAACTTTGCTATTTGAAATAAAGTAAGAACAACACCTTAATCTCTTCGACAATATGATATTATTATCAAGAGGACTTACAAGGGAACTTAGTAGGCTTTATAGTGAACCCTACAACTTCTTGATTGGATTTATGAGTATCTAGTTATGATTATTGAAAAAAATAAATAAAATCACAGACCTTGAAAAGTTTTCCAGTGAGGACTTGAGGACCCTTTATGTCGCCAACGATGGCAACAGGAATGACCCTCTTCTGCTTGGAGGCGATGTCGATTAAAGCATTCTTCGTCTTTCGAAGAAGAAGCAAGTGGTCCTTACTCTCTCCTTCCTTCATGTCGAACCTGGCAGCTCTCATGCCTGCTTCCAGCATCTGCTCTAAAACCGCTTCTTCGCAGCATTTTTCCCCTAGCAAAAGGAAATCATCATAAAATAATTGAAACAAAACATGTTTACAGCATACTATTCATGCATAAGATTATAAGTTACTTGAGGTGACTGTTCAGATATTAACTGATATTAAATAAGGAAACAGGACCAAGATTCGTGAATCGTATGGGGCTCAAACAAACAATTCATTAGGTTCTATCACTACAATCCTGAATGCTACCGTAGTTGGTAAAGGCAACACTGCATGCAAATTTATTAACCGAATAACTTTATTTATTGTCCTATATAAATACTATAACCAATACTTCCAATTAATTATCAAAGCCAATAATTTAATAAGTGTTATTAATTTTCTTTAAACTGTTCCTGTGAGTGATGTAGAAACAAATTTTATTAATTCAAAATTATGGAAAAGTTGCTTTCTTGAACAAAAATTTTTTTTTTTAAATATGGCATGGTGTCCTTTTCTTCTAGGGTACAGATTTGTATGTAAATTTTTTTAGGGAATACTTTAGGAAAATATGGGAGCGGAGTGGCTCAGTGGTAGTAAAGTACTGAGCTGCCATGCCGGAAATCCTGGTTCGAATCCCGCTCCAGGCTATGATTTTTATTTAGTCTGTTTGCAGCGGGAGATGGATCATATAGGATCTAGGACCCTCCTGGGGCCCACCCAGCCTCTATAAAATATTATAAAAATAGGGTACCCAAAATAAGGGGGAAAAATCTGGCGGATGAGCGTGACCTAGGACAAGTCACCTCCTTGCAGAACCGATGTCCATGAAACGGTACAGACTCTACCATGTACTGAACCCCAGACCCTTCATGGGTTGTAGTGATAGTTTTTTTTTTAGGAAAATATTTAATAAAAAAAAAATTAGAATAGATGTATCGCCTCTCATACAAAAAATCTAAGCCATTCCTCAACATGTCTATATAATATCATGTGAGATTCATATAAAAGCGGTTTTTAAATGTGAAAACAAAATTTAAAAAAGGCGTGTCTGTGAATCATTGAAAAAAAAAGAAGAAATATGATCGATCTAGAGTATTTTTATAAATATTTTAACCATATTAATCACTGACAAAATACAATTTCGAACTGAATTCAATCGGATTACAATATTTTAAACATTTTGATGCGACCGTAATATTAATTTTGTTTTTTTTGTGAAAAAGTAATGCTAATTTTAGGCATTAATTTAAAAGATACTTTTTATTTAAATAATAATTATTCCAAGCACGCACATTTTTTAAAATTGAATTTTTTTGAAAGAGTTAAATTAATCTTAACACATTCTCATATTTAAATACATCCATACCTCGCTGTACGGCCGCTCTTTATACGGCATTTCGCTATAACGGCCATCTTCAATTATGGCATGTTTTCGATTTACGGCCTAAAATGTTTCGCTATAACGGCAAAAAAAAAAAAATATGTATCTACAAGTTGCCAATCTTTCGCAACCGCAATCTCGATGCACACTCTTTTCAATTTGAACTTGTTTAAATGTGTTTTTCATTGTGTTCTCATAAAGCGGCTGGTTTAGACTTGTCTGTGGGTGTTTTATTTACATATTTATTACTGATTGTTACACATTAACTGGAAAAATTGGAAACAATTAGGGACATTTTTGGTACGTAAGTACATATGTATGTTTGAAAAAATTAAAAAAATTTAATATGTATTTTTTTTTTTTAACTTATTTTATAATTTCATTATTTTTTAGACAAAATGCCACCAAAACGATTATCGACTTTGGAGACTGATAAAAAGAGATGCTGAAAATCAGTCAGGCTAGGAACTAAACTAGAAGTATTACGTCGCATAGAAGCTGGAGAGAAAATTGTTGAAATTTGCAAGACAACGGGACTTGTGAAATCTCATTCAAACTATTCGCGATAAAAAAGAAGACATTAAAACATATTTGCAATCTGCTGCACCTTTAAATGTCTCGAGATTAACACGCCAAAGAAACTGGATTATGGAAAAAATGGAAAAAACTATTGATTATATGGATTGAGGACAATAACAAACGGAGAATGCCAATGAGTCAAATGACTATCCAGGAAAAAGCTTTAAGTATTTTCGAAAATTTGAAGAATGGAGATACCGATGAATCTGCTGAAGATGTCACATTCCAAGCAAGCCGAGGATGATTTGAAAAATTCAAAAATAGATTTAATTTGCATAATTTGAAAATGAAAGGTGAAGCAGCTAGCGCCGATGAGGCCGCATCAACGGAGTATCCCAACATTTAAAAGGGAATTATTGAAAGAGGTGGTTATAAACCTGAACAAGTGTTTAACGTAGACGAAAACGGGCTTTATTGGAAGCGAATGCCTGATCATACGTACATTTGAAAAACCGAAAAATCTGTGCCTGGTTATCTAAAGAACGATTAACTTTGCTACTTGGTGCAAATGCCGCGGGTGATTTTAAGCTAAAACCACTTTTAATATATTTGTCCGAAAATCCACGGCCTCTTAAAGGACTAAATAAAAATCAATTACCCGTCATATGGAGATCCAACAAAAAAGCTTGGGTGACTAAAGCTACTTTTGAGGATTGGTTCAAAAATCACTTTTGTACAGAAATGAAAAAATATTTGCGAGACAATAACTTAAGCTTTGCTAATTTTGGATAATGCACCAGGGCATCCTACTAATTTATCCAAACTATCTGAAGATGTCATGATTGAGAACCTTCCGAAAAATACAACAGCTCTGGACCAATGGATCAGAGTGCAATAGCCACTTTTAAGGCATATTACCTACGCCGAACTTTCCGATAAATTGTTGTTCGAACTTTTCGAAAAATGATGACGACAGAGATCTGCAGGTTACCATTTGTTCATCGTCTTCAGATTAAAGCCATTTAAAAAAAAATTATCTCTGTTATTATTTTATGTATAAATGTATGTACTTGTTATGAATGTATTTTTGATTTAAATGAAATAAAAAGATAAAATGCATTTTGAATGATAAAACATGTTGCATGTTTAACAAATTTGGAATCGACCCCATTGACTTTGTATTAGAATAATTGATTCCTTATACGGCTTTTCGCTTTGCGGCCAAGTTTTGTGGAACGTATCTAGGCCGTAAAGCGAGGTATTGGTGTATCACAAATCGGACAATGAGAATGCATTCAAAATTTATTGAAAATAATATGAAATCTATAAAATGATATATATTAAGCAGGTTTTTTTTCCATATCCTCATTACTTCCTTATGTTTGATGTCAAAATGTATCAATTTGTTTAAATACTAATTTTTTTAAATATTGATTTTTTAATATTATTCAAAATTTATTAAATTATATTTAATTTTATTATTTAAAATGTATTAAATATATTCACAATAAATAATTTTAAATATATTTAATATTAAACTAGTTTAAATAAAATTAATGTAGCAATATAAAAAGGAAAACTGAAAAGCTTTTTCCTTAGAATATTAATAGAGCATGAGAGTAATTTTTTTTATAAAACTGTAAGGTTTTAGGAGAAATATTTTAGGGGCTGTAAAGATAAAAATAAACTATTCACCGAGGAACCTTAAAAATTACACGAGTGCTGCAGCTGAAATGAAAGGTGAAGTTATAGGCAAGGATGGGATACCCTTTTTGAGTGGGTGGCACTTAGCATATATAGAGTAATTTTGCTGATAAATACATAATATTTATATGCATGGATAAAAAATTAGAGTAAAAATTATTAATGAAGATGACAAAAGCTGTGAGGGTAGTAAGATATGATTATTCTGAAATCAAGAAATAAAAAAGTAATAACAGCATTTATCTCATTTGGTGAAATGAATGAGTAATTATATTGAATAGTGGCATTAGAGTAAAAAAGTTTCAAAAACACATGAGATGATAATAATAATTGAGATGTTGATTCGCCAAAAAAAGTTGACTATTCATCGAAAACTCATCGTTTTGTTTTAATCTTTTATCGTGAATGTAAAATAAAACTAAAAGATAAAAAAATAACACATCATGTAATCTAAAATGGAACACGATTATTGCACTATAACTGAATCTTCAGTTTTGTAATGATGTTCTATCTATATTTTGTCTTTTTTAAGCTGTTAACGAGATATTTATTAGTCCTGCATTTGTGTGATTTTATACTGTTTCATTATATCGTGTGATTTTATAATTAGCTCCCTTTAGCATGGAGTTTTTCAATAATGCAACAATTGTATCTTTATTTATAATTAATATGATTTTTTAGATTGATTACATGCTTAATTAATTTATTTATTTTTAATTTAACTATCGAGTGAGACATAAATATATTTTTGTAAATTTGCTTGTTATATGACAGAATCAAATAAATATTCAAAATGTTTTTTTTCTGTTATTTCTTCATCATGCTATATTATACATACATAAATGTCATGGTTATTCCTTAAACATGAAGTATCAACTGCGCTTTTTAAGAATAGAACAGAATCTTTTTTAATCATTACTAGTATTAAAGTATTAAGATGTACCAGATTAGAATGACAAAAAGAATAATTATTTAAGTGGAAAATAGTTGACTGGATAATTCTAATAATAGATTGGAACGGTCAGGGAGTGCAGTCAAAGATTACACAAACTAAGAAAAATTAATTTTATTGTACCAACGTTTCGGCCAATAATAAAATATTTTTTTCTTAATTTGTGTAATCTTTGACTGCAACCCCTGACCTTTTCAATTCACTGAAAGAATCTACGTCTTCAAATTACTTTAACCTATTATTCTGAAAGAAAGATTTGTCACCCAAATATTATTGATAAGAGTCTCTAGATCACTCATCAACTATTTCAGTAGTTGTTTTTTTGAATGAGGATTTCATAGACTCACGTTTTTGGATGCCTGTTTTACTCAGTTTCGCTCATAATTAATAAATCATTTTGTATGTATGCTACATAATGGCGTGTAAGGAGTTTTTATGAATACCTTCGATTTTTTTAATATCATACATTACATTAATTCCATCATCAGCAGAAATTATAATCATGATTCCTCATTTTGGACACGTTTACGGAAAGATTTGACGATGATCATACTGATAATTGTCGCCAAAGTAAAGAACATTTGATTAATGTTCTTTAAAATTATTCGTAACTATGGATTTGAATTCTCATCTTTACCGATGAATGAGCCTCAGATATACCATAGGTTACCTTACCTATTGTACAAACTGTGGACAGAAGTGTAATCGGTGATCTTGGTGAATTAATATCGAGAGAAGCATTGTGATCGAGAAGGTACGTCTTGTAGGCAGCCTTATCTTGATTTCTTAGCGGTTTCAGAGGATCTGGGAATCCCTGCAAGGAGAGAGGAGTGGATTAATATAAAGTATGTATATAAATTTATATGGTTAATGAAATTTATTTTTATGAAATAATATTTAATACAACTAACATTTTTGCAGTTATTCGAAATCAGGCCCAAGATAAAGTTTTAACGGATAAATTTAAGTTAATCGGAGTTCACACTCTTTCTCTTTGCTAAGAACTGGGTATTAAGGGTTCTGAAGGAATCCAAAAGTTTTGATTTAATGTCCAACAGATGAGATTCGATGATAACTGACGTGTAAGGAGGAAGCAATTTACCAAGTTAATTAAGTGTTTAATTAAAAGTCAAGAGAATTAAAGCCTAAAAATACGCCATTACAGCTTACCATTTTATCAATACATAGATATATATAAATAAATATATATAAATAAATACATTTCTTATGAATTATAACAATTATTACTTTTATCAAAAGATGATTAGTTTTATAATGTTATATTTAATTTAAATTAAAATACTATATTATATAATATTCTTTGCTTTATTCTGTATACACTTCTGATTGACCAGTTAATACCGAAGAAGTTAAAAATGTAGTGAAGATTATTCTAGTTGAGGGTAACCTGTGGTGTAATGGTTTCCATAAGTACTTATTATTTATACGCAACTACTATTGCGATTTTGCAGCCCGACTCCGATTTATAAGGTATTAAAACGCCTTAGTTATGCGGACCTTTGGAGGAGCTATAATATGGGGGCCAGGAGCCTGTGCGGAGTCAGGTACTAGTTAAAGATCCTTATACTAATTAAAAGGATAGGCAAAATTTAGAGCTCCCACTGTAGCATCGTCGTAAATGAAACAGACAGAACATTTAACGGATATTATGCATGGCTAAAAAAATCAATGAAGTTATGTATGGAAAATATTTTCGAAGTTATAAGATTCACTTTATTTTAATTCATGACGGTTCCCTTTCACTTGTACTATTTAATTATCTATTTGGGCATGGCTTTAAAATAGGTGATAAGAATCGAAATAGGTCTATTTCTGAGTGTTCTAGATGATTTGGTTATATGAGCAAATGTGGAATATATAAACCTTCAATTTGGCAGAAAAAGAGATATAAATCTAACCCTACTTCTCGTGTAGTAAAAAAATAAAATAAAAAAAGTCTGCACACTCTCCTGTCCAAAAAAAAAAGGATTCAAGATCAAACGAAAGCATGGTTAAGGACGGGATAGTCTTGTTATTTTCGAACTGAATACTGCTTAATTAAGTTAAAAATTACAAAACTTATAACCGAGACTACTCTTTGTGAGTGTGATGTGAATCCCTGATAACTATTAAGGCAGAAAAATTCCTATGTCATTCGATAAGCATCAGGTAGAACAAGCAACAGAATTGCGAAGCATGCATTCTGTTAATATAATAAATATGTGACAGGATCGTGGCGGGTGAGACTTGCAAACTTTTTGCTCTCAGCAACAAACGAATCCCCGAAATGGGAATTCTAGGGACCAAATAGTAAGTGCTCTGGTTGTATAAAAAATTGAGTTAGGAAGGTGGCTAATGGAGGTAGGTAAAAATCGATTTGTGGTGTCGACATCAAAAGAACGGTATGCCTTTATTATGATTCTTGATTTATCATAAACTATACATTTAATTTCCTAATGCTTAACTCATGCTCTGAGTGAATTGGTGACATATCTAGTTGGTTATGGTCGTTAAACGATATTTAATTCTTTCTGCAATGAAAAATGAAATTCAAGGTGGTTATTAAGGTTCCTATATATGGTATAATTAATGTTAATTGGGAAGCCTTAAATTTTATTTTTTAAATTATGATTATTTGAAATCTAGCACAATTGTGGCAACGAACAAATATATCTCAGCATTGTTTTCTACCTGTATTTCTTTAAATTTTCATAATACAGTAAAACCTCTATTATCCGTCACTCTATTTATCGTCACTCCCTGTTACCCGTCACCTCAGTTTGAGAAAAAAACTGTATACATATTGTTTGGTTGCTAAAGTCATAGACGCCGACTAAGAATCAATCGTTGTGTCTTGGCAACTTCGTTTTCTAGAATCTGTTGTTTACTCAAAACCTAGGCATCCTCGCACACATTTCTCAGAAATTAATTATCTGCTCATCGGTACCTAATGTAGCTTCCACAGTTGAACTACCTTCAGTCTTCATTCTTATCTTACGGGTACTTGTCGTTTTCTTAAAAGCACGTATAATAATGTTGGAAAAAAAGACAAAGGAAGAGTTTAGATCTCGCTACTAAGTTTGAAATAGTAAAACGTTTACGAAAAGGTTAAAGTGCGTCAATCTTAGCAAAAATCTATGATATTCCTCGGACGACAGTTAATGATAGAAAACTTGCGGGGGACCCCTAGAGTATGTCCCTTCTATATAATCATTTAATGATTATTAGGAAGGGGCACGCTACGTTTGTGCACGAGGAAAGAGCTTAACTCCAACTTTAAATTGATATTTATTTCTCAAGAGGAAGAAATTGGACTTACAATGATTGTGCTTCTAGTCGATGTACGTAATTATTATTATTTTTTAAAAAAATTATTACTACATCTGTTTGGCTTATTAGTACGTAAATAAGTTACGAGTACATATATAATGTTGAATGTTTGAAATATATTGTTCAATTTATGTGTGTATATAAATAAATAAATAAATAAATAAATAAATAAATATATATATATATATATATATATATATATATATATATATATGAGACATATAACTCACTCCCATATCTGTCTATTTCCCATATTCGTCACCATCTTGGTCCCATACCCTGACGGATAATCGAGGTTCTACTGTATATGTAATGTTTTTATTTCGATCTTAGATTTTTTAGTTAATCTATCATAAAAATATGAATGAGAGGAAAATAGTTGACTGGGTGATACGATGGAGAGCGGAGATAGTTTTTTGTGACTGCACTCCCAACTATCTCCGTTCTCCATACTATCGTAAAAATAAACAGGAGAGCCTTATCCGTGATAAAAAGCAGGCGCAAAAAACTAATCGCATGTCTGATGTGTTTTATCCTTTTTTAATTCAATTAACATACATCTTTGTTTTAATTGAATATCGACCTGTAACCTTTGCAAAAAACAAACAGAAAAACTGAACCCTTATTTGGATCCTTCTATATTATTTGAAAACCTTTCTTGTATTGTGTGCGTTGGTCTCACAATGAGAACCCGAGAGAAAGAAAAAAAAAAGATAGGGAAAGAGCTTATGAATTCATGAAACCGCTCTTAGTGCCGAGTAGCAAGTAATGAAATTAGTGAGTTCCGAGAGTTGGTAATTGAGTAAATTAATTAAGAAAAAAAGTTGTACGAACGGCATATTTTATTTATACTCAGCCAGTGATAAACATTTTTTGTCAAAAGATGAAAAAAATAAGTATGTCGTTAAAAAATAATGTAATTAGAGCCGTACCTAAGCATAAAAAAAGGCCTAATTAGTTAAAAGTCTTTTAGTTCTTGAAAAAATGTTATAAGTTATATAGGCAAAACTTAATTTCGCTTCTATAGATTAACCATCTACTTCTATATTTAATTAGATATTCATATTCTTCTATATTCATTGCTATGAAAAAGGGTAACTCCCCTCAGAGCGATCCTTAATTGGAAACGAATCCTGCATTAAATTGGGGAAGAACGTTGTAAAAGTGTATTTCGCTATAGGCACGTCTGCCATAATAAATGCTTAGTACTGTGCAAATGTTTTTAAAATATGTTTAACAATAACATCACATAACTATTACGGGATATTAATATAAAAAAAACTTGATAGAAATAAGAACGCATTGTTAATTTCCCTAGAAGTAAATTAAAAATGGAATACAATCAACAACAAAAGAAATAATGCATAATTATTTAGTAGAAAATATTAATAATACTACCAGAGATAATAGTAATACTACTGAGCACGATTAGGGATACCAATTATGGTGTATATAATATTATTGCTAGTACTTTGCTAGAAAATGAGGATACAAATATAAATATAAAGGTTAAGAATAAGTTAGACTGCAATTGGCAAAACTAACCAGTCAACTTTTCTCCAATTCAAGCCTCATTAGGACATATACCAAAAGAAGGATGCCATGAAAGAAGTCAAAGAGTTGCACATCTCGTATCAACAGTCCTAACAGACTAATCAATCAGAGACAAGTTCAACTCAAACAGCTAAGGAAAAGGATATTAATAAATACAAGAGCAGCTGAGAGGTTATAAAAACAGCTGCTCAGCAGAAAAATAAATAGACAAAGAAAAACCTATGAATAATTTGAGAATCTAAATATTAAATCTAGTAAAAGATAAATTTATATCGTTATCTTAAATCTAATTTTTGATTTTTTACTCATTTTTAGAAATTATATTATTTTTATTAATAAAAAAATATCTTGTTATTCTGAATTATATTATTTATTACTTTCTTAATCAGTTTGTCTGTAAAATATGCTTTAAAAAATATTTTAGTGCTAAGGCCCTTTTAATAGTTGGTAATGAATTAGAATCGATTTATTATGAATAAAGTAATAATTTAAATTATTACTTAAAATTTTGTATAGTTTTGTATCAAGGAATATTCTTCGGTATAAAGCACTAATGCATACTGTGAACATTCCAGTGATTATTTATTTATTTACAAAATTGTTTAGAACTGACATTGGTTCAAGTGCTAATGAATATATTCGTTTCTGGTATGCATTAAAAGAATGAGGGCTCAGATCTCTATACTGATTATAATTGGGTAGGCAAAATTTAGGAACACTGTAGCATCGCCCGATTAGCTATAAAAGCATAAAGTTATGAATAAAAAACAACAAATAAATCCTAAAATTTACCTCGTACCAGAGTTGTGAGATTCCGCAATATGCAATTTATATTTATTTAAATATAGGAGCCAACGTAGTGAAATTTTGCTCTCCACTATTCGATTTTGAGGCGGAAAATATTGCTCACCTTGATTCATCGCTTTGGGCGCATAAACTACACCTTTAGTTTTGGGCTAGCGTCCATTGATAAAATATACCATTGACCGGAAAATGTCACATGGGCCTGACGTCAGGAAAAGCGTTAACTCCCACCATTTCTGCCTACTTCGCATCATTATTGCTCAGCTGACGCCGATCAAAGGTCTTTGCCTTTTATAAGTCGATATATATTTATCGAAATGTTGGCCGAAAAACTCAGCAGAGTCAACAGACCTGCCAAGTGGAACAAGATCAAAGTACTCCTATGGACATACAGGTTATTTCGACGAACGCAAAGCACATATGTTTTTAATAAATTAACCCTCATGTAAATGACAAATTGATGCTGTGAGATGCAACCAGTCAGTCTCAACATCATACATAATACCAATTTAAATGTAAATGCTGCTACAGTACTTAAAGTAGGGTTTGACGGCGCAAACATGTGCGTAAATAGTACTAACAGAAGTAACTCTAATATCTAAATACTCTTCATATCTCATGGAATGGTGGCTAACATAAAACCAACATGATGCAGATACCATGTGACTCCTTTGCCTATTACAATAATATTCGTTAGCACAAAAGAAGTTCCTAAATAAATCTAGAAAAATTATTTGCGAGCCTATACCGCATTAAGAATAATATAACTGTACCACAAAAATCCATTAAGGGTCTTTGGTTTAGTACGATTTAGATACTGTACAGTTTTTAGGACAATGGTTTTGCAGGGAGGTGATTTGTCCTTACGCTAAACCGTAAGGTTTCCTATTACTCATTTTATAGAAGCTGGGGAGCCCCTGGAGGGTCTGCAGATCCCATACTAAATATTTTTGTTTTATTCTAAATAATAGTCTCTTAATACCTTTGAATTGATGGGATTAGAATAACAGAAAAACTACGAACTAAGAAGTACCTCCATTGAAGAGGCTTGAGAAAAAACATTGTTATGGCTTGGCGAATGGATGATGGGAGGGACACTGTTTATAGGTAGAAGACCACGTGCTTGACCAAGAATCTGCTCTGAGGAATATATCTAAGGTATTGAGTTTGATCAGAAAAAATAATGACCCTAGCTGAAATGAAGTAACTGAGCAGCCAACGGGAAAGCAGGCAACGCTGTCAATACGCCGATAATGCCTCATAGAGGAAATGAAGAACTTGAGGGGATGAAAGACGTAAACATTTTACGCCAGGCACTTTAAGCACCTGTGGTATAAAACGTAAGAATCTAAAAAAAACACCTTTGCTAGAGCTCAAAAACAAAGATGTAGAATCTTATTTTTCATTCATTCATATGAACATTTTTTCCTCGTTTAGAGACTTAAAAACAACTGTTTTTAGAAGCTACGTTTGTTTCCTCATGTATAAAACTAGTAATGCTTGAGGAAACTTTAGGTTTTAAGGACAGACGTTCTTTTCGTTTTCTTGGATTAATACGAAACCATGGCCACTTTTGGAAGAAAAATTATGTAATGCAGAAATCGCCACGGAACTCGTATTATAGTTAACTTGGATTCATAAAGATCATTATAATGTCTTCGATTACAAAACTTTCTTTATTTTGTTGAACAAAATAAAGAAAAAAATATAATTTATATTTCTGAAACTCCTTTTTTCCGGTGAAGTACTATACCAATTAACAAAAGAGTAAGACCTTTACGTTCCAGATTTTAATGCGCTATATCTAAAATTATTGTAGATTAAACAATTATCTTAAATGAATTAAAACCCTAATTTTTTAGTTGATTAAAATAAATTAAAGTAAAAGGTTACTTTTTATGTTTAGATAGATTTCCTGTTTGATACGAGCACAAAGCTAACCTAATAAATTAGGTTTATTCTGTTATGTTTAAATATGCTTTTGATGAAAATTGCCGTCAATGATCAATGATTCCAACAGATACGCCATTCCGATTCAAACCTTTACAGTTTCAGGTACGACTCCCATCCGCAATGACAAACAACAAAGCTCTTGGATAATCGCTGAAGTTATGTCGACTAAATTTCGGGATTTCAAGCTTGGACGCCCGTATTCCTGTTTATTAATCGGACAACCTTATCTAGAAGCATTCCCATGATCTAAATTAAAACATGAACACTTTCCACAAGTGGATGCCGGGCACATAACATAAATTGAGATAACGTGTGTTAAAAAATGCAGGACAACGGAATTCACATTAATGATTCTCTCAAACCTTAATCTAATTAATTTACTTAAAAATCTCTCACTTGCAGCCCTTTACTAGACTATCTTGTTTAAAAAACAACTGGCAGATCATTGCGAGAGCCAGCATTTAAATCAGATGGGTTATATATTACATTACAGGTTGTTTTCATATAAAAATACATTGTCTAGCTCCAATATAAAGCACTAAATCTTTTAATGATAGCTATAAATTTTTATGGTAACTGATGGGAACAAAATAATATGCGCAATAATGGAAGATACTTTGTTCTTTCTGATATCTTGTGATTCCGATTTCCTTACACATGAGGAATTGGCTTCACAAATGTTGGTTAACTCAACCGAAAATAATCGATAAAGAGGTATCCTTCTCACTCTGCCTGATTCGCTTGATTTTCGATCTTCTTATAAACCACATTAATGACATTAGGCCACATTAGGCCATCTTTGACAATCCCAGATCTGCTATTGGACAATAACTTCATGGGATAGGTGTAGAGTCGGTTATTTTGGAAATTAAGAAAAACTAAAATACGTTATAATTACTTCATATTAAAAAAGTGAGTAAATGAGATACAAATTGAAATTTGAGCGGCTCTAAGACTTTTTCTATTTCACTTCCGATATTTAGGTGCCGAGGCCAGAGATTACGATTTTTATAGTTGATGATCCAATGTGTCATCATAAATGATTGACAAGAAAAGAAATTAGGAAATATGCTTTTAAAAATATTAAAATGAAATAAAAGGATTAAAAAATACTAAGTCGGGTACACATTTACCTATAAAAAAATATTTACATACCATACAAAAACGCTTGAGTTTACCCTAGGGCATGAAAAAGAGTTGTTTTTTGTATATGGATGTTACCAACCCAAGTTCTGGCGATAAGCGGTTTCTTGATTTTATATATTTTTATCTTATTTTTTAAATTAATGATATCTCATTGGGGAAAATATTAATGGGTCTCTGAATTCACGTGCACTTGATGTACCTGTTTGAATCCATTCAGATCGCATAAGCTTAAAGCCGCGATGTGTATGACACATACATGTACTTAATTTAAACATAATAAAAAATAATACAGCTATATTTAAAATATATATAAAGTATAATGACTCCTGGTTACGGTAAAATATAATTATTCACCAGCAGAAGAATGTTACAAGTTTCATAATACCATGTGCGTTTTTGATTGTAGTCTAGAAATATTGATGCTTTTTCACATTCAATACTCTAGTAACATTTCGTCGCTGGGGCATACATTAATAAATTATTTTTTATATTGTTCTTGCAGATCTTATTTTTTTATTTTCGTGATAACAATCATCAATAAGCATCGGTACCAGTTCCCAAAATTATAGATTAAACTAATTAAGATCACTCGTTCTCTAAGCTCATATTTTTAAGTGTATAAAATAAATTTTAATGTATTTTAACTATTCAATAAACATATATTTTAATAAATGACTACGTACCCAAGGTCTGACGATGGGCGGTTTCTCCATTTTGTATATTTTTATTTACTGTTTTAAAATTAAATTTTACTTAACTAGCTAAATTTCGAATATGTGTTATTTTCAAAAAACAAATAGAGGAATGAAATGTTTAATCACATGATTTGGTTATTTATCAACAGAGTTTAGTTTTATTTAAATGCCATTTTCGAAATCACCTGTAATTTTTGTTTATTTGTTGCTTAGAACTGAGCTTTAATAGAGAGTTTGTGGAATGGATCTCAGGAAAAAAGACCTTCCAAAATAAATTCAGAGTTTTGAGTTATCTGAAAAATGTTTGTAATGAATAATCATAACACGCTTACCTATATATTTAAATAATATAAAGGTTGGTTATCTATATTGATTTGATCATATATTTTGTTATGGTACTCGTATATCTTAATACTATAACAACAAATCCTATTAATCAAATAAAAAAAAAATGAAAAAAACTCTTTGCCACGATTATATAATATATTATGTAATTTCGTTTTAATGCTATGTTTTTATTAAGATAAAGCTATGATCAAACCATTCGATCCTACCGAATCTTGCATATATTCCATATTTGTTCACTTAGGAAGGCAAAAGATCTCTCAAACGATATTGGGTATTGGTCATTACATACATTAAAGGAAGTATCTGAGCTTAACTCTTTATTCGAATAACTGTGTAAACAACACATCTGCAGATTTAGGTTTACAAGAGCAGACGATAACTCATTAAATGATATAAGATCACCCCAGTTAGAGAGAAAATCTCTGCACCTTATTATTTGGAAAATCTCTGCATAATATTTGGCTCTGTTGAGACAGACAGAAATATAGATAACGCTATAAAGTATTTAATGAAGTAGGTAAAGTCAAAGCCCATTCCAATTCACAGAGGAAACATGAAAACTTTGTGTAACCTCTTTGCTGATCTAGTAACATGGAAATAATTTTCAAATCCCCGCAAATGGTCCATTTATGGTCAGATTAGCCGAGCTTATTAAGAACAAACTCAAGATTTTCGTAGCAATCTTTCAAATGGACTGACACAGAAGCATATCGGTTACCATTGTGAAGAAGTACGGCTTTCAAACCCCTTTTTGATGAATCAAACAAGAAATTTTCAGCTGGGATTTGTGACTTATCTAGGGGTGATGGATTTTTTCACTATTTTTCCGTAATCAGCGCAAAAATTACTGTTAAATCCACTAGTTAAATATGGTACAATTTTTTCATTGCAGATCTTAGTTTTGGACTTCTTATGGATTGATAATTATTGTTTATCGATAACATTCATACTGAAAGGTTGGCAATCAGAATGCGTAATATGCATGCTATTAACATGCGCTAGACCCAGACGAAGCTCCGTCTTTGTTGTTCGGACTTAGGATTCAATGCACGTTCTAGGCCCTTGATATAAACTAGTGCTAAGCCCTTAAACCGAAGTCCCATAGTAGGCGGATGTTTTAAACTATTATTTGTCTAAGTGACAATTTATATAAGGCCAACGAATTAGGATCTAGCTACAAACTGATTAGTCTATACTCGATATACACAGATAACACGTCGTCTTATTAATTTCAAATAACTTCTTCTGTATTTGTTGTTCTCTATAGAGAATTTTAAAAATTTCAAGAAGAATGGCGAAAATATAACAACAAAGTACTGCGTGGGACCTAAAAAAGGCTTAATTCTGAGCTTATGTACCTGTAGCGCTGCAACCAATGAGGAGTCTTGAGTTCAGTGAATTCATTCATATAATAAACCGTAATGTTTCTAAAAAAACAGTTTTACTTGTCGGAAATCACCTAAGTTTTAAAGGGTAACACACTTTAAAGAGGCTGGGTGAGCCCTAGAAGAGACTGCAGTTCCCACAGGGTCCATTTACAGCTGTTAAGAGATTAAATAAGTTATCTGTCACATCCAAATTTCAATCCAGAATCCTTTGCATTGCTACTCTAATACTGAGCTACTCCGCTCTTTTCACGTTCTTATATACTACACATTGCTGGGATCATTATGTTCTTGCTATAATATACTATACTATAGTATAGTATAATATAGTTATATTATACTATGCTATACTATAATATAGTATCCATTACAATCATAAAATTAATGGAAACTAAATATTTACAGTTGTCAGTCAAAGATCACATTGGGATGCGAATGAAACCAGTGGCATGCGATTTGTAACAAGGATTATAATAGAATGGTGCATTTCCCAAAAAAATATCAAGTATAAACAATTTTAGGGCTTGATCTTTGATTTCTCTCCTCGAAGTTTACAAAAATATTTACATCAATAATTCTGCTTAAATCAGAAAAAAAAAAATTGCAAATATTAAAAGATAAGTATTACATTGACATCCACTTATTTATAAAATATAATGATTAAAAAATTTTGCTTATACTTTATGTAAAAGATTTTTCCAGAGTGAAATTAAAAAAATATATATTTTAAAGAGAACAGATATGTCCCCGGCCGAGATTCGAACCCGGAACATCTGTCTCTCCGTGACTGTCACGGAGAAACAGAGATTCCGAGTGTGAATCCCGGCCGGGGAATATCTTTTCTCTTTAAAATAAAAATAAAAGTATTTAAAAATCAAAACAGCTGACCAATAATTATAAAAAATTATTAAAAAAAATCTTTCAATTATTTCGGAAAGATATATATAAAGATATAGGCTGGAAACAGTCCGGAATTGTGTATAATTTACTACTTCACATTCTTACTATTCAAACGAAAAATATACAAAATTTGCACCGAAAATCCTGCAACAATCAGTGAACAAATTTATATGGAAAAGGAAATAAATACCAAAACAACAGTTATATCAAAAAGTCTTTTTTAAAGAGCACTTACTTGACAACTTAATTTGTGTGAACATTATTTCCAGATAGACCCCCCCCTAAAAAAAATCGGAAAAATATTTCCGAAAGATACATTCGACGTGGAAACTTTAACCACGTTTGATTTAGTGCTTGACATTCACACTATAAAATTCATATAAACAGTATCTAGTGGGGGCATCTCCTGTAGGCTGTACCATATATTTAAGAATACTATTCCCCGTTATACCCCATTCCATGAATAGGCTAGCGTTATGACTTTCGGGTTAGAGGAGTATGTTGGATCGATTTTCCATGACCTTTCTTCCCTTCCATTCTCATCCGAAGGGACCACTGGACTTGACATTTTTAAAGGGACTCTCTTAAAGCTCTGCGATCTCTTCCTGAGCTCTCTAAGTCCTCGACCGTCTTCTTTTCCGTATCTATAATTTTTCTGGACGTAGATCCGATTGCCGTGATTTCTTCAATATCCCATAAATCAGGGTCTCATAAGGTTCGATTATGCTTGCATTACCTTCTATATCGGTTTTTTAAAAGACAGTCTGTATATTTCCTTATATTCAATTCAGAACTATAAAAGTTCATTATACATTTGTATACGCCAGTTGAATATAACAACGAAGAAACTGAAACTAGTATATACATGTATGTTTGTTTATTCAATTATAGTTACTTCATGCTGCTATGGCTAATCTTACGATTCTACAGAGGAAGTTTTTAATGTTTCCTATCCATGTGTTGTTAGGATAGTGACCTTTAACGAGTACCTGACATCTTACAGGCTTGAGACCCCCCATTTTACGCCCCTTCCGAAGGTCGGCATAACCAAGGATTTTTTACTCCCATTTCCTAATTATAAAAACAAGGTCGACTGACTAATTTATTGTTTGTGGAGATTAGGATCACAAGCAGATAACTCCGGAATTCCTAACATTGACTTTTTCACATTTCTCGCTAGTTTAGTGAAGTAATTTAGTTTAATACTACACTTTCACCTTTATTTTTCATGGTTGAAGTTTCCTCAGCATAAAGCAATGCTTGACTAAACTAACGCAAAATTTCAAAAAGCCTATTTTTGAAAATTGGAGTTGTTTTCGATTCTGAATATATGTATGTACCGAAACAATTATTCATAAATAGACCTGATTATAATTACAAATCGTAAATTAATCATAGTAACAGAAATATTTTATTACGGAATACCAAAAATAAATATTACAATCCAACATCTGACGAAAATTCTTCAATACTCCTTATACTTTTAAGAATAAAGTCATCCATAATTCCCTTAAAGTACCATTTGTTCTGCTGTGGTCCGAACACTATATCAATATTTTCATGACAAACTTTATTCCCATTCCAACCTACTTTTTTTGTAAACCACGTGGAATCCGTTAATCCTATGAGGCGTCTGAAAAGAAGATGACCTTGTGAACCTCTATGCTGAATTGGATATTTGAGTAATACCCGTTGATAGTTTCTCTACTCTGCTTTATCTCATGTCACTACGCATTTCATTATGACTTAGTTATATTATAATGATTATGCTGAAGGTAATCAACACATCCTGAGAATACGACTGGTTTCCAGATAGAATTGTTAGATATAGGAAGAAATCAATAGCAGGAAGTAATGCCAATGATGTACCCTTGGAATACCTGAGGGTAAAAAGGATTCTTGAATCCTAAGATCTGACGCTTGGTCCAAATTAATTAAACCTCGGAAGGGTTGCTCAAGGTTTATGTCCTTTCCCTTCCCTGGTGGGCCACGAACCCTTCGAACAATTATGCTCAACAACCCATTAATTATTTTTAAGATTTCATTTTTTATTTTCTATCTTTTAGGGGATTTGAAGATAAAGCAATAAAGATGAAATGATTAAGAAGTCCCTCCTAAAAACTAAGATTAGAAAATACACGTTTTTTTATTAAACAATCTTACGTTATAAATATTTATATTATTTTTACGAAATATTGTTTATGTATATATAGATAAATATATACACACACTCATAAATGTAGTGTTTTCTCAAGTAGACAAATCAATGGATTTTGAAAGGTAGGATTTAGGTTAAAGTATTGTGATTATATGAGGAATTGTATTTTGATAAAATTCTGAATCTGTATTATCAAAGTACCGTTAAAAAAAAAATTGACAGTTGATACATGATCTCTATATAAGATTACTTAGATACAGTTAGTTATTTGATTAAATGGATTAGAATTAAATAATGGTTATTATTGTATTCTTGTGGTTTCTTTACATTTAATGTTATTATACGTTGTTATATAATTATTCATTTTAATTGTTTGATAGTTTGTCACAAAATGTACTTTTTTTTATGAATTTTTGTTAATACTTTATGATTTGTATTATATAGCCTTCTGGCCTGACATATATTATGTTTCTTTTTCTGTTCTTGTTCCAAAACTGAGATTAAAGTTACTTTTCTGTTGTTAACATATCAAAATAATTACGAACTATTTTAAGTCAATCAGGTATGTTGCACGAATTGAGCGAAAAAATATTTTAGGCAAATTTGACACAGTCCAGGAATGATTCGAATCCCAAGAATGATTCGAATGATGTTGGTTAAGCGTACTGGATGTAATTAGGTTCGTTGTAGTTGAAAGTACGCGAGGTAATAGAACAGCATCACACTTTTAGTCCATTAAAAAAAACTTAAACTTTTAACGTAAAATAAAAATATGTGAAAAATGGGGATGCACCAGTATATGAAGAATAATGATGGCATTTATATCTAAAAAAAAATTACTGCATTCCGAGTATATATCCAGAACGGCAAAGCGATGATATTATCCAGTGATTTAAGGTGGAGATAACAATTTAAATTGTAAGAATAAACAAGTTGACCGATAAAAAGCTCTGATAAAGAATTTACTAAAATAAATAACAATTGAGATAGATGAAAAATATTTTAAAAAGAAGACGGAGAAGGTAAATTCATTAATCAAAATAAATATGCTCGCTGATGAATAGACGAATATAAAAGCTATTTACGACGGTGGTTCAGAACGTCGGCCTAATAAATCAGGCAGTTGTCAATATCATAAAATAGATTTTAATAAAAGACAAGGGTGCTCAATAGAAAGACAACGATTAATAGATTGAATTTATGCTCAGCCCAGGCAAACGTCATTTAAAAAAAATAGAAAATTCAACTAGAAATTTAGAAAATATGTAGTGAAAATAACAATTTCCACGAGAAGTTTGGCTTAGATGCCAGCTGCAAAATCAAACTAGTTCAAGGTGAAGAAAAAATGTTATAAGGGATGAAAGAGTAACACTGGAAGATTTAGAGGAAACAAAAAGTGTCTACCTTATATGTATACTAGTATATTTGTATTGAAATTATTATTTTTTTGTAATGGCCCTCTAAGGACAACGTTATATTACTTGTCCTATTTTTATTTATGTAGGTGTTTATTATTATTAATAATACATATTTGTTTTAAGGAAAGATCCCTGTAAAACTAGAACTGTCATAAGTTATACGTAATTTTAAAAATTACAACTAGAGGAGTTTGAGAGAAGATAGTAATGACGTAGAGCGAGCTATGATTTATGATAATAATGTTAGCAATATTTTTAATGTATTTATGAGAACTTAATGAGATTGTGAATCGCATTATAGGTGAAAATAAAATGATCGGTTAGCATTATAATTAAAGTACAAATACATTTCCGCAACAACTAAATTTGATGTTGGCAGAGTGAAAATAAAATAAAAACAATATAAAAGCAACTATGCCTCTGAAAATGTTCAGTGTCAGGTCAATAAGAAATAAAAACATAAATAATAAAGCTAACAAAAGCTGATAAAATTGAAAAATCTGATTTCGTATTTGTCATTCTGATTATCATGGCTGATGAACAAATTATTAACTAGACTGTATGAATTGATTTTAAAAGCCTGAATTAACTAGTGGTACCAAAATGGTGTCAATTACCAACCACTAACGATGTTAATAAAATATTAAATCGCAAATATTTTACAGTGAACGGTGAAAATTAAGCGTTTTGTACATTCTATAACCAGAAAATGACAGAAGAGACAGCACTATTCTTTAGTCGGAGAACTCCTGTTTATGGTTCTTCTTTATGGCTTAAGAATAGTCCATCAATTTTTCAAAGGATACTACTATCTAAAATTATAAGAAAAAATGATTTGGATGGATTTTGAGTCAATAATACATGAGAAAACCAATAACTTAAATTAATATACTTTAAGATTTCAAATGTGAAAACCTACAACAAAACATACACTTGTAGTTGATTCTGTAAAATATAAGTGAACATTTTACTAAAGAAAACGGAATACTATATAAAGTAGAGACTATAGTAATTTATATGAGAATCTTAAGAGGACACCAAGCGTAGTGGGATCAATAGTTTTCTATAGAAATATATTCAAACAACAGAATATTTTTAACCATTTCATAGGCTGTTATTGGAAAATGTCGAGTTTAATTGAATAGATGATTGTGAGTAGAGTTTTAATGAAGTAAAATCCCTACTTATTCCCATCACTTATTCGTAAAATTTATAATGTTGATATAGAAGTGTTTCTTTTTTAGATTTTTAGATTAATTTATTGATATTTACAACTATGATAATAATGTTACAACAATTAAATCTGCTAACATGAACAAATGACATGATAGAAACAAACACTTGTAGAGAAACAACCCTTCGGTAGCACTCCAATAAAGTTCTATAGTAGAAGGTCTCGAGGCCATCTTCTTTTCATACACCTCGGAGGGTGAAGTTTTGAAAACGATCTATATGTTCAGTTGGTAATATGCAGTGAAGTGATTTAGTCCAAGAAAGTGGAAACATTCTTAAACATAAATAAATGTATCAAAAATAACAAAAGGGGAACTGCTAACAAGAAAACAATAGAAAATTCATAGAAATTCGAAGTAGGAGAGTTGGGCCATTCTGGTTCAGGAAGTTGTTAGTGGCAAGAACAAGAATGGCTCCAATATATTTTGGAGCAACAAGTTGTCACTTAATTCGGATTCAAAAGTTTTAAAGCATCTATTAAGTATTATGTTATTGTCAGTTTATATATTCATTGAATGTCATTTTATGCTGCAATGACTTTGTGGCCGACGATACTACGACGCTACAGCGGGAGTCCTAAATTTTGCTTATCCAAGTATAATTAGAATAGGGATCTTTTACGAGTGCCTGACACAGTACAAGCCCGGGGCCTCTGTTTTACGTCCCTTCCCAAAGACAGCATATATAAGTATTTTGTAACCCCTTTAATGTGAGTTTTAAGCTTATAACTTAAATATTCATTTTTGAATATTTAACCAACGTTAGATTTTATTCGACTAACATAGACGGCACGACTATAAGAATAAAAATTATATTTAATGTGTTAAAAAAATCAACTCTCAATAATGGGTATTACCTCCCTGAATTATTACCTCAAGAAAACTGATAAGGTTCATTATTGCTTTGGTTCTTGGCCATAATGTCTAATGCTTTATTTGAACTATTGCTACATGACTGTTTTCTTGAATAGTGAATTTGTTACAACGTTTATGAACTTATGGCAACACTATGACCAGTAGCGAATATTTCAGAACCTTAAAAGGATTAGTACATATAAAAAATGTATTTATAAAACAAATATGTAGTAATATTATGTAGTAATAACAAACATAATAGAGGATACATAAGGCAGCTAGAGAAACTACCCAGGGGTAGAATTCGAATAACAAATTCATCTTAGGCCACTCAGAGGAAGAAAGTCACGTGGCCATCTTCTTTCCAGATACCTCGGAGGATTGTCGGGAATTGGTGAGGTGACTAGGTTTAAAACTAGTGGATTTGAATGGAAATAAAGTTTGTCACGAAAGGACTGATATCGGGTTCGGGCCAAATCAACGAAAATTGGGACATTAGGGTCATTATGGATGCTTTTATTCATGATAATATAAGGAGCATTGAGGAGTTTCCGAAGGATTTTGTATTGTAAGGATTGGATATGAGCGAAATTTGATGGTACAACTCTGTTAGTCAAACTAGATCTTATAATAGTCATGTGGATGAGTATAATTAATTGAGAGGTTATAGCATTTGTCTAGTAAGTGTTGCAGTAGCCTGAAACGGCGGGCAGTTTCTTGTCTTTTCAGTCTAGTATGAGGATTCCAGGTTAAACGTTTGTCGAGATGTAATCCTAACTATCGGGTTAGTTCTACAAGAGTCAGTGGGATCATTGCTTTCCTTCGAAGTGTAAGGATTATTTAAGTGGATTTGTGGGAATTTATTTTGATCCTCCAGCTTTGACACCATTCTTCAAGGTCAGTGACATGGTATTGAAGAGTATGGTTTGTAAGGATTGGATGTGAAAGGAATTCATTGAGTTAGTGAAACTGATCGGAAGTCCAAATAGATCTTAATTAGTCCTGTCGAGTCTTTTGTTATTAATTTGGAAGATAGAGTTTGTCTAGTAAGTGCTGAATTAGTCTGAAATGGCGTGTAAAATTAATGATTTACTGTTTATGAAACTTGAGTGGTTCGAGTATTTTCTGCAGTGCGTTTTCACCCAGGGTGGAAGAACTCCATTTTGTTTTTCCAATAGAGTAATGAACTATGCATAGAGTTAGCATTTATGTGTAAATGACGAATTACCAGTTAGTATTCTAAAAGGATATTTCTATTTATTTAAGTGTTGAAGATATTTAGATGCCTGTAATTAATTTTGACGACTATATCTGTCGGGTCTAGAAGCGGAAAGGGTTGATAAAATAGGAGGTTGGAGCCGTTGGGAATGATACTCCTGGGGGTTGGTAGATGTAGAGGAAGCTTGGTCCGCGCCTGCTCGCCCCCGAGCGAGCTCTCCTCAGTCCGACATCGGCTGGGGGCGGCGTCATGTCGCTTCTCTTTCTGCTCTTCGCCACTCTTTCGTCCGCGTAAGTACCCTATAGGAGGACCAAAGGAATAATTATTTTTACATCTTCTATGTTCAATAATTAAAAAGTTATTCAGGAAATATTAAATTATGTTAAAAAAAATTAAATAATAATAATAATTATTAAAACTTTTAACTGTCTTAGAACTCAAATGTATGTAAAATTATCCGCATCCACCATAAAAAGAACTATACACATGAATATATTTACATCTACAAAATATATTTTTTTTAAATATATTATGGAAATCCATATTCTTCCATTTCAAAATGGAATACAATCAATTTTTTTTTTTTTTGAATCAGCTATATCCCAACAATTTTTTTTAGTTATTATTTAATTAAATATTAATAATTTTCAATTTGAAAAATATATTAGTAAATATTGTTTATGGCTAATATTAAATTATTTCAAAATCAAAATGAAAAATAACTTGTATGGTCAGGCTATTATTATTCAATTTTTGAAATTAGCAGAAGAGGAAGAATATTTACAATGAATTAAAGCAAGGAGTCGAGAATATATTTAATCCTTAACTTGGCAGAATTTTTTTTTTTTTAATATCAAAACAATATTCATACCACTTAACCCGATGACCTAAGGATGACTAGAACAAAAACTAAAAAAAGTTCTGATGTTTCTCCACAGATACTTTTACAAACAGGTAAATAACTATACATTGCTTATAACAAAAAAATACAAAAAAAAAGTTGTAGTATCATTTATCAATTAAAAAACAAAGCAATAATAGTGTGAACTAGTTTAAAAAACGAATGCCCGAAATATCCATGAATTTGAAAATGTAATACAATCAATTATTTTTTTAAATCAGTTGTATCCTACAAATTTAATCTAGTCGTAAGTTGATTAAGTATTAATAAATATTTAATTTGAAAAATATATCTAAAATAAACAATTTTTCTTCTTTGTAATAAAAGTAAAATAAAATAAAAAAAACAGTTAGATCGGGCTTTTTATCTTTTAAAGATGCAGAAGAGGAAGAATATTTACAATGAATTAGAGGAAGGAGTCATAGATATATATTCAACAAGATATAGAATTATAATTGCTTTTTTACAAAGAAGTAAATATGTATACATTGCTTATATATACATATATATATATATATATATATATATGTGTGTGTGTGTGTGTGTGTGTGTGTGTGTGTGTACTATATCAAGACACGAATTTGTTATCAATTTAAAAAAAAACTAGCCAAACCAATACAAGTCACTAATATTTATCGATAAAAATAGTTAATACTAAGAATTTGTTAAAAAAAATTAAATGCATTAACAAAAAAAAAATCTGATGAAGACAGCCAGATCCCGGAAAGCCTATTAAGTAAATTAAAATAATAAGTAGTGAAAGGTTCATTTCTTAAGTAACGTCCGTCCTTTTATGTAAAATAATTCCATTAATTACAAAACCATCAAATCCCTTTAACCGTGTACTTTTAGATCAAAGTAAAAGGTATTTTCGTAAACTGGTATTTAGTCTTTACTTCAATTAAATCAAGATTAAATATGACAAATTCATAGACCTTTAATCAGAAAACGTACGCTATTAAAATTTAAAAACACTATATAAATATACACTATTCTGAATCCAATGATTTTTCTCTTTTTTTTTATTACATGAGAATATTTTAATGGAGCCATAGGAGATATACAAATACAACGAAACACCTGATGTCAGAACTGAAGTTTAATTAATTTAAACATTCCCACAAAAGAAATATTCATATGAATATTTTACATCCCAATAAAATGGTCATTAACATAAAAGTATCTCTACTTTATTTTATTTCATTATTTTATTAAACATAATTGAGTTTTATATAATTTGGAGAGGAGCCAAATTGCATGCTTTGGTATCAAATTGCATGTAACATCGTATCAAAATATCGCAAGTATTGTGAATTCAAGTGAATAATTTTTAGCTGGTAATCGAAACTGGAGAACTCCAGTTTTCGAAAGGTACATTTTTAATGAATTTGTTTAGATGAACAAACATCCTTATTTTTTTTTACTTTTAAATGTACAGAGTAGTTGTGAATAAATTTACGAGTCTGATTAAAACGATTATATAGATGTGTAATCAGCTACATTTTAAAATTTAACAATAGTTACAGGCTTATTATTTATTGCAATTAAATAATAATATATGTTAATATTATTCCTTAAATAACCAGGATGAGCCCATCTGTTTGTAGTCTGTTGACGCTTGATAATGTTTTGATTTTAATGATTTTGTTATAAAAAAATAACTGTTGAAGTGTTTATGATATTATCTACAAACAATTCTATTAAATGTACGACTTTTATCTACTGTTTTTAGTAATAACATAAAGGTACTTATACTACTTCGCCGTGTTCTCAAAAAATGTATCCTCATTTTCCCCAATTTTCAATCCCAGAACTGAAAAGTTAAGAGTTTTTGTGATAAAATAAAGTCTAAAAATGCGTTTTAACTTCTAAATTATTTTAGAAAATTTTACAAAAAGAAAGTAGTCCAAACTTATGAAAAGTTGGAAATCTGTTGGAGATAAATCTGGTGAATAACGTGGGTGTGGGAGACCAGGACGCCATGAAACATTAGGTCTGGTATCGTCGTGTAAGAGTATCGGTCCCGATTAACAAATGCACGTTGTTTTTGTTTCATTATGACAATATCCCTACAGTACGATGTGGGTGTGAAAATGACTACCCAATAGCTACGTATATATGATCCAAGAACTTAAAAGAGTATTTTTATGTCTAGCAAGTATTTTTATTTCTACGAAGCATCAGCTCTGTTTTTCGAAGCAGTTTAGCCTTTAACATGGCTTTTGGAGTATAACTACTAAAGGCCTTACTAGAGCTGCCGGAGGAACTAAGTGAAGCTACGAAGTTCATGTAAGTTTTGGTATACTTTAGTTTCTCATAATTACTGTGAAGTGGTTTCAGCTTCTTAATTATAGGGGATTCTCCAAATAGACTCTAGACTTCAGTGTTCTGACAGATAATTATTAAAGCAAGAGCTTGTTTTCGGCTAACGTTTAAGATTTTTCCTTATCGTCTTAAGTATATCCCGGCAATTTTTAAAAGGATACTACCAAACATTAAAAAAATAACTGACTTGAATGAATTTTATTCATCATCTCATGGATTTTAGTGCATCCAACTAAGATAAAAATAGACGGATAACACCATTCATCAAAAATGTTGGAAAAATCATGATTAAGGTTCTTCCTTTTGGCCGTAAGAATGTTCCACCAAATTTTTAATGACTATTATCAAGCATTATAAGAAAAATGGTTTGGATGAATATTATGTCAACTGTACATGAGAAAATCAACTCATTTAAATTAATAAGCTTAAAAGTTTAAAAGGTGATAGCCTGAAATAGAAGGTAAGCTTACAGTTGCTTCTATAATATAATTGTTTCTTAGTTATCGATGATTCTTGAAATAGACTCTGCACTTCTTAGTGTTCTATTTCAAGCTCTAATTATTGCTACAAGATTATTTGTTGGCTCGATATCCAATAGTCCCAGGGGAACAATGAAATATACAAGCAATAACATCAATAAGTTGTGTTCGCTTTTAATGTAAACTACAAGTAATTGGTAATGTCATAAATAAAATTATGAAACTTGTAGGAAGGTCTATGAATGTAATGAAAGCGATGGCTGGAGACAGAGAAGCTTGGCAGTCTTGGATTGGGACACCTCCACGCTGAGAGGAGGATGATGAAGAAGAAGAAAAAAATTGTAGAACAGAAGAAATCATCATCTATTAGTTGTAAAAAATATTTATTTTAAATTAATTAGTTAATTATGTACATACCAGGGAGGAACTTTGTAGCTTTGTAAGTCCCGAGTTCAAACTCGGCCGTAGTATATAAATTATCTAATTATTAACAGCCATAAAAGGTTCTACAGACCCTGCTAGGGCTCGCTCAGCCTCTTAAACGTGGGTACCCTTTACTGGGAAAAACGTTTGTTGATTTCGTCCAATTCACTTTCCTGCTCAAAAGTTAGTTTAGAAGCAGTCAATATCTACGATGTAAGACCGTGCATGGGTTTTTGTGGTAGAGTATTTTTATTTTATTTATTTAATTTTATACACATAGATTATTTCCCCGGCTGATTAAATATACAAGAGTAATTGATGTTCTGTCTGACTTTTTAAAGTTTCTTTATTTTTCCTAAAACTCTGTATATTTAAAATTTATTTTGATTTTCCCATTAAAACAATTTTGTTATTATGACGTATTCTAGATGTACTTAGCCTGCATGTGAAAGGTAGTGTGTGGTATTATGTTAAAATAGTAATTAACGAAAATAATTCAAAATGAAACAAGCAGATTACATTCAGCAGCATTTTTGATATTATAAAATACTACAAGGAATAAACTGATATTCAAAACCATTTATAAATTATGCTTATATATATTTCATGAACACTATTTGAATCATCGACAAAAATTAGTTGAAATTATTTTAACTAACAACTTTTCTGTAAACCACGGCCCGTTCCATTGAAATATTGGGACTCGTAACCCTTATCTATATTTTGGTAATTGCTTATGGTTGTGCTTAATATAAGACTATTACCACCGCCTGGTATGACTATGGATATGATAACGATCCTCTGCTCACTCGAGATAAAAATAAGTCCAACAAATTCAGAAGCTCATAATAGATTACGACATGGGCCAACTCCTGGCTGAGTAAGCAATAATATCCCATGTGTCAGCAACAACAGGGGCAATCAAGAGTAAGAGGACTTCAGAAGAGTATCTGGAAACTTTGGCGGTGTCATAATTTCATGGATGACGAAATATAAGCTACTGCACAATACATTACTCTTTGCAAAACAATCATATTAATAAAAACTTTAAATATAGAAGTAGGTAACCAAGAAATTTGTAATTTGATAGTTAATTTAAAAGAATATTTGTATTTTAACGTTTCTGTTTGACTCTTCATCCCTCTTTCTAAAAATTATGTTCAAACGAAGGCACAAATTAAATAAGTCTAACTTATTTTGTGTAATTTTTTACTGTAACATCTGACCATTTTACACACTTCTATTTGTATTTTAATTTATCTTTAAAATGTTTTTTCCTTCAACATATTTTGTAAATAATAAAATATAAAATATTTATCTCATTTTTTTTATGTTTTAACTTAAGTCACTTCCTGTTGTTCGACCCTGCAAGTGAATTTGTATACTTTCATCCAATTCCTAGATAGAAAGTAAGCATAGTATCGTTATTATTATTAAAACATTATTATTAAAAAAACATACTATTAAATTAAAAATCTACATATAACAATTATTTACATGTAAAAAGAAACACTACATCCATCGGTCTTGGGCTCAGAACATCGTCGAGACTGTATTGTTTCTTGGAAAACGGTTATGCAGGGAGATGATTCGTCCGAGATCACACTCAACCGCTGTTTTCCTCCAATAAATGGCACCCATTTTGTAGTGGCTGGGCAAGCTCCAAAAGTATCTGTAGGTCCCACTAGGTCCATCCGTTGCTGTTAACAGATTAAATTAATTATTTGCGAAAGCTGGAGTTGAAGACGAGATTTTCAGTACAGCAACTCAGTGCTTCGGAAACTATAGAATTAAAACTAACAAGAACATATTTATTTTGTATTAAGAAAATATGGACGTAATACATATCATCAGTTGGCACCGTAGAATAGGTCAGATTGAATATTGTTTGATGTATGTGCATTGTGTGCACATTATTTTTGGGCACAGCTGAATGATATGATACAAAGATTTCAGACAACTAATTAAGCGAACAAATGTATTTAAATTTAAGATTTATGTACTTGTTTAAACATTTAAATAGAAACTAATTTCTATTTTTCCCTAAATCTGTATATAATTGGGCACTTTTTTTTCATTTAATATTTTGGAGTCGGTCTTGTTTTCAATTCCTTGGGTGGTAGAATATAATTATCCAATCTCAAGGCGTGAGAGTGAAACTGATTAAATTTATTGAAATAGTAAAATTAGTCAAAATTTATTTTATATGAACACTCAATGGAACTATCCAAGACCCGTTATGTTGTGTCAGAAACAAATACGAAAACAAGCATAAAACTAAATATTCATAATTTTTTTTTAAAATGATTAAAGGCAGGTTCTCATCTAATGGATCTACGAAGGTTATAAAAACACCATTATCCTGTCTGCCGCAGACATACAGTACTTTAGGAGAAAGGTAAAAGAGGCGAGGAAAGGTAAAGCTGGTGATTGATGGAGGTAGAGCCCCGATGGATGGAGGAATGAAGAAACGAGGGTTTGATGAAAATGGGGTAAGGGCTAAGACAGGGAGCTCATACTGAGAAGGGAGATTTCCCGCCTAAATAGCGTTACAGATGTGAAGAGGCAAGGGTCTTAAGGGAGTTATTGGAAAGGGATCTAGTCGGAAACGCGAAGGTCAGTCAGGCGTGTGGATACTGGCTCTTACTTTATCAACTTCAATACCTATTTCATAACCTTAACATGCTTAGTTTAATAACATTTCTCAAAAATTCTTTGCAGGAATCGATAAAAGATGATTTTTAACTACGGTAACAAAATTTTTATTTTTGGAAGTACCATAGTCAATAATGTTCTTTGACCTATATGTATGAGGAAGAAATTAGTCCGGGTGGAGGTAAAATAAAAATATGAAATAGGGAGAACTGTTTATCGGAAAGCCAACATTTCGACCCACATTGGAGGTCTTTTTCAGGGCTAAATAAACAAAATACAGAAAAATTAAATTACACATGGTAAATATTAAAATTACATACAGGCATCAACGTATCTGAGTGATAAAATATTAAGATGGGAACTAATAGATAAATATACAAAGCAAAGGGAACAATTATACAGTATTATCGATTAAGTATCATAGACCGTTATTCCATCAATCTCTTATAATATTGGCATTAATTATGTTAATTATTCATTATTATCGCAAAAGCAGTCAGTTTCACGCTGTCTCTAGTTCCGTGGCGTACGCACAAAGAGGATCAGAGGATTTTTTTTCACAAAATTTACAAATATAAGTTCAAACATTACCGGTTAAGGTTTATATTTGAAGCAATTCAATTTGCAAAGTTTAACCTGGAAAACCTGTACCACTCAATCTATGGATGGTCTTGTTTTCAATACATGATAGAGACTGTACTATTTCTTGTTCAACGGTTGTGCTGGCGATTTGTCCTAAATCACGTTCAACCGCTAGATTTCTCCTCCTTATTTAGAGTACCCACTTTACTGAGACTGATTGACCCTAGCAGATCCTATAGGATCCATCTCCGCTATAATATTAAATAAAAGTCTGTTAGCGAGGAGGACTTGAACACAAGACCTTCGTCACGGCAACGCGGGCTCTATCACTGAGCCACTCCGTTGTATTTGCTAAGTGTAACAAGTAGAAAAATAAACGAAATAAACGTTGCGGCATTAACATTTATATGGCGACAATAGACACTTGTGTTCACAGATGATTAAGGTGCATTTTTATATCAACTCACCTACTGAAAAAAAATTGCGTGTCATTCTGTTTTTAAAAATTCCTTATCACTTGCAAAATATTCAATTATTCATAACCGTAGCAAAAGGGTTTAGAAGTTTTAATTTCTAAGAAATCAGAAAAAACTTTTAATGATGAATTGTGTGCCACTTAAACAGGCTTATAGAATCATTCATCGAACTTAAAGAGATAAGTCTTTTGTTGTTCTTATAAAACCAATTTGAGCTGATAACAAAAAATCGAGAACGTTTAAAAATGAATTACTCCCAAACCGTGGGATTTATGAAACACAAAAATAATCCTTCATGTTTTCCTCTTTAGACGGACTTTTCAGCAGCAGGTAAGTTGTTTTTAAATGTTGATTCTTAATGAAGTAGTTGTTCTCTAACTGATTACTTGCGGGTACAGCAAAGGGCTGTCGCATTTTTTTTATATTGTTGTTTACAAATATAGAAATAAAGCCTTATAGTTAGCTCTGCAATAACAACTTTCTGCTGAGTTTCGCAATAATGATTTTTAAATAAGTGAAATCTTGAGATATGAAGTAAGATGCAGTATTGTTGTAGGTGCATACACAAGCTACAAACCTTCTATTATTCCAATAATGCCATACATTGCCAAAGTGAAATTATGGCGTAAATATACTCTTTACAATTAAAATACTCCGATACGATTTACTGGGTATTGCAAATCTACTGGTACGTATAACATCAAATAGTTAAGAGCCTTTTTACACACTTAAACCCTTTCCTCACCTTACCATTACTTTTCTGGCAGGGATAGCTCTGTTGAGCAGTCAGATATTATGCTGAAGGTCAGGCGTTCAAATCCTAATTAAATAATTAAAGGAGCAGATAGACTATTTAATCTATTTAATAGATTATTTAATCTATTAAGCAATAGATCTGTTGACCCGTTAATTAAAATCGAATATAGGTTTCTATGCTACTATTTATTTTTAATTCCACATTATATTATTACATACGCACACACCAATAATACACTAGCATCATACAATAGTAATAGTAGTATCACACACTAGTAATAATAATAATAATGGTTTCTGATACCGCCTCCCCCTCCACACACAAATCAAACTTCTGGGGAATTAATATTCCTAAAAGCTAATTAATTAAATTATTATTTCATAAGTTTTAAAGATTATAGGGTGTATTATGATTTTTCGCAAGATATTCGAAATGATTACAAATTACATCAATAAAATTTCACCTCTATAATCCTTATCTAGACTTTTTATTTGTATATCGTTTCCCATAAATATTTTAGTATAAGTTCTAGCTGTTATAGTTATTAGTTAATTAAGTCACCGAAGGTGCAATTTACTAATCCATCAGAAATTAGGTGTTACGATTTCATGCTTGAGTACTACCTGTTTCTCTTTTGTTTTTATCAATGCTATTATGTAGCATACTTACAATACTTACAATACTTACTTGTATTGTTATAATGAAGTTGTAATTTTCAATAAATTATTTTTTTTTAAAAGAATTTCATGCACTCTTAAAAACGCCCGCAATTTAATCAGCTAGGCTATTGGTAAGAGAAGTGTGGTAAAGCCGTTGCATTTACCAAAATAATAAAAAATATACTTTCTTTCTATTGACAATATATAACTCTCATATATTTATCTACATTGAATTATAGTTCAACGTTTTATTTTTATTTTTCGATGCTTTACCTCTTTTGTTATCTTCAAGGTTCATCAGCCCAAAGAAATCTTTTATCTTGCGATTGCTCTAGAATTAGGTGAAAATAAATTGTTATTGCTAACAGAAATAAGGAAAATAGTCAAAAGTGAGCATATGCGTTTTAGGAAGTTCATATTCATTTTACGAACTTATTATTACTATTTTTTTACGATTTAGTAATCTCGCCCCTGTTTCTTAAGATGTTTACATCTTTCTGGCTACACAGAGTTTCCTTATTTTCAGTTTGGTTCATTGCATCCTGAAAATTGGGGTCAAATATTGATTTCCGAACCTGATGTCCAGCAATACTTGTACACAAACAGTAAAGACGTGAATAAAGTAAACTGGCTCATCATACCCATCACAAGATATGGAAAATAACTTTGGGGAAATAAATGCTGTTTCTGTCGTAATTTTCAGTATTTTCCTGTGCCATTAATTAAGTATCTTAGTTATTATTATTTATAATAATAATATATATTTGAGAAAGATGAGATGACGAAATTGATATTATATTTTCAATTTAATGTAAATATATAAAGATGTACATAAGCTGTTAAATTTCCGGGACTTCTGCTGACCTAATTCGTTATCCCATGCCTTTTTGAAAAATTAAATCAATTAATTTTGAGCTATACTTTAATTTATTACATTCAGCGCAGCTTGTTAGTTTTAATGTAATCGATTATAATAATAATAATTATTATTATTATCCAACATCATTATCTTAGGAGTAGATTTGTAATTATAACGTCGCATTTGTGAGTGGCCTCTCGAGAGATAATGAAATTCTCAATTAGGTTTTACGATCCTTTGCACTCATTAATATACAGCTATTAATATTAAAGTATTTTCAGTAATTAAATTCAAAGCGGCATTCGACCAAGTGGTATTTAAGATTTTCCAACTATTTTCAATGAAAGAGAAAATTATTCCCAAAATATTTTTGTTGGCCTTTCCATTTTGAAATGGAATATATAATTAACTAACTATATATATGTATATTTAGTTAGGGAAGTATTTTATGGAAGCACTATTAGATAACATACTTTAACAGTCCCTATGTAAACGTATTGGATTTAAAGTCCATATTTATTCAAACTAGGGCAGAAAAGGCCGATTCTTCTAAATGCTACCTAGCGTTAGCTATGCTAGCAAGAACGTGAAAACCTTGATTTATTCAGTGGATTTGTCTTGTTACTTTTTTTTCTACAATTTCTTAACACCGGTGTGGTAGAACCAGGAACAGCATCTATTCCTGATAGACTAGAGAAAATTCAAACTAGCTACATCAAAAATAATTACAGAAATGATCTTAGAATTAGATATTTTTCATTAATTAAAAAAACATATACTTACTATGTATCAATTGTAGTATCTAAAAACACGTTTACAATCTAAACTTATAATATAAAAACATAAATTATTAAAGCTTAAACTATTTTATAAAAGAAGTAACAAAGATCTATTTGTTAATACATTTGTAAATTATTTATCTAATTATAATAATCATAGATCTATTTACTTAAAAACTTCTCTACTCACTTTGAGAACCACTGTTAGTATGATCATAGGAGGATCCTCTTAGAAATGCAAGGAACAAATTCTGAGATCGGAATAAAAACATGATCCTCGCTTTCTATGATCTTATGATAAGCATAAGATTTATATCCTTCCAAAGAAAAGAAATGTAGCTATGGCGCTAATAGTTAAAAATCTGGTGAAAGCAATTAAATTCGTATATCAAGATCCTACAAGTTGGAAGGATAAAGGAAGATTTTACATTCAAGTGAAAGGAAAGGGAAATAGACAAGGGTATCGCCTAAGAATACTTTGGAACAGTTGTAGAAGTCTTGTTACGTGGATTCAGGAATCCTACACGGAATAAGAAATTAACACAGGATCTATTATTGGAATAGCAATACAGTGCTTGGGAAGCGAGCTGTAGTAAAGAAACCTAAACTTCAAATCAATAAATCAGTGTATTTACCTGTACTTTGGTACGTGGCGTTGGGATCTGGATGTCGATTGAATTAGAGAAGAACGTATTAGCAGTTGCAGAAATAAAGTTTCTCCTTGCAATAAGAATAGGAATTCAGGAATAGGAATAGGAAAGCAAAAAGAGGAACAAGAAAGACCCTGGAGTCTTCTTGATGAAGAAGGTATTATAGAAGAAGTGGAACAGATACACGATGCAGGAACATGAAGATCCGATGAAAACCATGTACTAGGTATCCCATAGTATTATGTATTTCAATAATTATTAATCTTTTACATTAATATTTTTCTTTATGTGTTAGTGTTCACCTTTACTAAGTTAAAAAATAAAATATTCTAAAGCATCATTAGTGCTCTGTTCCATTTTATGTATTTCCATTTTTAATTACAAACAAAATCATATGCTTCTTCAATACTATTTGCCAACAGCCAGTATGTGTGAGTTAGTCGGTTCAAAGTGTTACCCGCCGTGGAAACTTTCTGACATCTCATTTTCAGACTGAGAAAAGCAAAATAATAAGGGCAGTCGGCGAAAATTTCTCCTGTGTTAATCGAGGTACAGTAATTGGGGGCTTTACTTCTGAGTTCTTGTCTATTCTACATTCAAGAAAACCCTACTACGCATCCTAACTGGACAATTATTATAATTACATTTAGTCACATGACAATAAATCTAATAATTGTGAATTGTAATAAAAACCTATTGTGTACTTAATGTTATGCACAAGTATTATATCTTATATCTTTACGAAAATATATTTTTTTGGTTTTATGCTGTAAGAAATCAAGATTTGAGGAATAAAAACTGAAACGATTACTGTTTTACAATATATAAACGCTGAAGAAATAAACAAATCCCAAGCGAATCTTTATCAATTGAATGGAGGTAATTTATTTGTCTAAAAAAGAATATTATGTTATTATTTTCAATCAAATAGTTCCTTCGACATTCTTTCCTATTCCTATTTGAAATCATGGACCCTAACCTCAAAAACAAGAGTCAGAGACAAGATATAGAAATTAGGTACATGCGAAAAGAAGAATGGAAAACCTCGGGGTGATATGATGCGTAGTTTAATCTCGACATTAAACCAGCTGAGACGATTCTAGAGGAACACAAACTAAGTTAGTCGGACATCCCCTTAGGATGGACCCAGAGAGAATTAAGAGACCCTCACGGAAGGAAAAAGGCCCAGAGGAAGGCCTAGCATATCCTGGGAGGACAGCGTGAGGGATGCATTCATGGGGAGAGGAATATACTGGAACAGAAGGATAGAGTTTGCTCAGAAAAGAGATACTTGGTCCAGGCTCTATATCAGGATTCTCACAACGCACTGCGGTAGAAGAGGGAAAGGTTATGCCGATGGTGATGGAATAATAGTCTAAAAATAACTACTATTTTGAAAAAGAAACTACTGATGTTATCAAGCTAGCTAATAATAAACTAGGACGACCTGTGGTCTAGTAGTTAGCATAACAAACTACTAAGCTCAAGATCGCTGGTTCGTAGCCCAACAGGTGGCCCTAGGATTTTTTAAAAGGGATTAAAAAATCCTTAGTTACGCCGACCTTCGGAAGGGACGGTAAACGGGAGTCCCGATGTCAGGTACTCGTTAAAAATCCCTATCCTAATTATACCTAGATAGATAAAATTTAAAGCTCCCACTGTAGCATCAACTACGATTAGCCATAGCAGCATAAAGTGGACGTTAAATGAACAAACTAAACTAATAAACTAGGAATAATGTATTATGTTAAAAGCAGATGCCATGAACACAGCGGGTCCGATAATTTACTTGAAAGGGGGGTGTTATCATTTTTCCCCTTCAATTTCGAAATATAATAAGTTTTTAGATATTTTATTTGAAAATAAAAGATATGGCCAGGACTCGAAGCCGGGTCTCCCACATCGTGTGTTATAAGTTTTAATTTAAACAGTACAAAAATGTGATTATTTAATATGTAATTACTCGATAAACTTCCGGATACTACCATTTGAAGTTTGCGCCATCTATCGTTTATTCTCCAAGTTAATTCTATGGCGCACAGTGTAGGAGCCTCCTACTAGGAGGTAATTATCTGTGATTTTTATGTTTTGTAGATGTCTCTGAAACTACTCTAGTTATGTCATTTGTGAGACTAGAACAAGGTTTAAAGTGATAAAATACTCTTGGAAGCAACAGGTAGTTTTAGTATTACAAATTACTATCTTTAATACCTAGAGTATCTCAATTAATAGTGAATGTGATATTTTTTTTTAAATTTTAACTATCCAGCTTTATGTAGAATAATTGATATTGACATTTATTAGAAGGTTTAACTGTCCATAAACCGAAATCTACTGATTACCCATAATTTCATTCTCTTTCCATACTAAAACTCATGATAACTTGTATTTTTGGAAAATGGAATGAATAAACATTTAAAACTTGTCGTAACTCAATTCGAAGAGAAAATCTGCAGAATAGATAGCATGCATTTAATTTATTTTGTCGAAGACAAAGTAGGTTTTGTTTTTAATACTAATGAATAGCGAAAGTTGTTTTGAATTGTTTGTGAACCAACTGAAGAACAAGGAACAATAGAGTTTTAATGATGGTAATTATAGTTGATTAGATTAAATTATACCAGTTTTAGTTCTGTTAAACTGTTAGTTGTCCTGGTATTATTTATTCTAAAAAAATATAATACTAGTAAGCTAGGCGACCCTCCTTGGGTTCCTCCAGCCCTACTAATATAAAGACGTTTGTAGTCATTAGTAGATTTCTTCATAATTTATAATAATCAGTTTAAAGCTTATACTCGTACAGCTATTATTACAAATGCTATGTTAATGATTAAATACATTTATTGTTTTTTTCCTAATTTTTAATAAGGATAAATAAAGTAAATGCAAATGGTGATGGAATACTATCATATGGTATTCTAAATATATGTTTATTTATTTCTATCTGTAATAGAATCATTTTCATCTGTGAATGTATTCTTGTATCATATCGTTTAGGTGAGTTTTAGTATTCTCTCTGTTTACTTTGTCACCATTAGAACTAAATTTTGTTTTTTCAATACAAGTAAGAATGATTTGTATATAAAGCAAAATGTTATAAAAATTAGGTTGTTCTCATTATCTTAACTTTTCTTCAGTTTTTAAATTTTAGTGTTTTACAGGAACAAACCTAATTGTAATTTTATTTTTCTTGATGCCTTTTGTAGAAAAATGATTCGTCCAATTTGAATAAAGGAGAAATAGTGTAAAAATCATCGAAGATATTTTTCCATGTACAACTTAGTTATGGATATTTTCCATGTACAACTTCTTATGTTTGTTTGATTGTTGTTTTGTTTGATAACTTAAAGTATATTCATTTATTTACTGCTATAAATAAAAAATTGTTCCTATTATAATTTATTAAACAGTGCCCACACTGGGTATTTGAATGTTTAATTAATTCTATGATATATTAAATACAAGAGCTCTTTTCACTATCCATTTTGAAAATTAATCGCCTTAAGGAATACTTTATTAAAATTCGCTCTAGCTTCTTAAAGTTTTTGATTTATATATTACATTAGGCTCTTCTTGTTCTCATTGCTATGCAGAAGGTGTGAATGGAACTTTTAATAAAACCCAATTTTTATCAGAAGACCTTTGCGTTAAAATTTAAAAAATATTTAATCAGGCTTATTGCATAAAATACAGATATCAATAATTAAATTGTTTGGCCACATATTTTACTTTATATTGTCTTATTTATATATTTACTATAACATTTAATAACAATTTGTTTTAGATCATTAAACCTGGTTTTTATTTAAATTTAAGTAACTTAATTATTCAGTGCATAAATAATAGATCTCAAATGTTTAGTTATTCATATACGTATTATATACATAGTTTTCTTGAAAAATCATTGCTTCATCATCATCTATTTTACCTACTTGTTTCAGTAAATTAATAAAAATTAACTATTTTTATCTCATCATGACTACAATATTTAGTTTGAAACAGTTTTAAATTACATTTAAAAATTAGTTCTGACAATATCGTACAATCTGATTTGGTTTTTAAAATGATTTAATTTATTTATGTTTTTTTAAATATTTTTTTATCATTCTTTTTCTTAAAAATTCCAAAAAAGCTCTTGATAAATGGTAATTTATTAACCACTGTAGTATTTAGGTTTTTGTTTAAATATACAGCTTAACAAGAAAGGGGGTAAAAATAAATCTGTGTGGGTGTGTGCCAGCTTTGACAATTTGGTTGAAGGTTTCTGGTTTCTTGAGTTACCTGAGCTTGAGGAAAACCCGTTATAATATAATGACTTTCGAAGTAATAGCTCTGAAAACAGCCAACATTACCAACATTTAAGTGTGATGGATTCAAATCTAAAAGAGTTAGGAAAATGACAGTATTACACTAAAGATTGGAAAACATTGTGAAATCCTGTTCAAAATAAGTTTAAAAAAATTAATATTGCGCCCTCCAATAAATATTAACAACGTTTCTGCTACCAATTAATATCTGTAAATAATGTGATATAAATAATAACATTTGTTAGTAATCGTTACAGTATTTTAGGATGAAGGAGGATGGGGATTAGCTTGTTTGCTTTTCAATTTTTACATTTGCTTCAATTGCTTTTCAAATGTTACATCATTGAGATTATAATACCGTACTGTATAGGTTATTAAAGTGAACTGCTTATTTATTCATTCATTTCTTCACTTTTTTCTTCTAGCGGAACCTGAAAAGTGTAGATGTGCCAACCAACCTCCCCACTGGGATTGGTTGGGGCAATTTAGAAAAATGTTATGAAGGCTCTATAAGAGTATAAAACAAATTAATCATCTGAACATTTTTTTTTTTGTTGCTTCGGGAAGGCCTTTTATTTATTTTTTGTTCTATAACATTTTTATACTTATCTTAGCATATAAAATAATTTCAAATTAATGAAATTCATTATATGACATCATATACTACTATAATATCATGGTGCAATCATTTATTTTCAACCTAATTTCATTTTATAATCTCATAGGTCGAAAACTGTTTAATGGTTCACGGGAAGGTGTTTCCTATTTTATTCTATTTTATTTGTTACTATCTCTTGCACTTATCTTATTGGCATGTAGATTTATGTCCTCATGTAGTCATGGAATATCCACAAAAATTTGTTATATGTGGGACATAAGATTCAACGTTACTGTTTATTGGCTTTTGTACTTAAGTAATGAGGGATGACAAACAATCACACTCTGCATGTAATATACTATTTAGAAACATTATTGGGGAAAATAGTTACTAAATAGAGTATACAAATTAGGCCTGATTTAATTATCAAACCTTTTTAGGTTTCAATCTCAAGTATTTATCAACCATTATTTGAACTTTATTGGCAAATTTCTTCTTCCAAATTCAGCACTCATCTTACATCATTGTTTTTGTTATGTATATTTAAAAAAAAAATCTTATTGTAGAGTGCAATAGCAGTTAGGGAATGATAACCTCTTGTGGATGTGCTTTAAAAAACATTGGTTCACTAAAAACTCATCAGTTCAATAGATTTTTCAGTATTGAAATTTTGATTTTGAAAGTTGCTTACAATTTCTAAAAAAAGTTGTTAGAAACAACAAATTGTTAGCTGTTAGAAAAAAACTGTACTAGCACAACCGATAAAGGATCTTGGATTCAGTTAATGGTAGCATTTGCAGATCTCAGGTCTCTCACAGGTCCATCTGTGGCTGTTAACAGATTAAATAATTTATCTGCCATAACCTGACTTGGATCCGGGATCTTCAACAATCCTACTCAGTGCTGTACATAGTGAGCTCTCCCATACCCCAAGCAAAATGGTTTGTGATTTTAATATTGAATATTGAAAGTAAAGAAAACTATTTGGTCAATGCTTTCATGGTCTCTCAATAGTCTCTTTAGATTTTTTTTAGACTAAGGATACAAGACAGATTAAAAACTACAACAACAATATTTATTATGACATAAGTGCTACCGATATTGATTTTGTTGAACTATAGATAATGACCACCCATTATAATATTCATTGCCACATTTCATATAAACTTACCCATTCTGGAAGTGACTCAAGGTTCAAGAGTATGAAACAATGTACAGATTTTCTGCTTCCTACCTGTGTCGCTTGCCCACTTCTCAGCATCAAATTTATAGCAAAGGTTTATTGGCTGGCATTTCATGATGTACTAGTGAGGGCCTGAGGACTGCGTGACAGTGACTATAAATGGAATGGTAATTGGTATGTTTCATCAGTTACCTATTGGTCTATGACTTAAAGTAAATTGCTTATAAAATGGATTTGTTACAAGGAAGTTTCATCAATGCATTAGTGTTGTCAGCAATGTGAACTTCCTTGACCTCCCCTCTTCTTTGAAAGGTATATGTACCAGCTCTAAGAGATTATAGAGAGTACAGAGGAGATAGTACGGCGATAGTATAGTTTTTTAAAAGAGTATTTATAAGTTAGTTTTAGAATAGTCACTAATTTATAATGTTAGTTCATAGTTAATAAGTCTACCTAGTTAGTTCATATCTATGCCACTATGTATATAAGCCACTTTGTATATCTATGTTTTATCGTTTCATTTTACAATAAATAGAATTATTTCGCTATTTGTTAACTCTCATAACAATTAAATTATGCTAATAAAAATGCTCCAAGAACACTGACAATTTTCAGACATATTTCAATGTTTCCTAAAAATATATTAAACTACCCTTAAATTATTTTTATTTATTTATTTCTTTTAATTTTTGGTCAATTGTTTTGATTTTTAAATATTTTTATTTTAAAGAGAAAAGATATAATTTAGAGCCTAAAAGTGAAAAAGAAATGATAATTAGTGAAAAAAAATCATACTCATTTTTTAAAAGCTTTGTAAATAAAATAGAACAAAAATCGTAGAATGGTCCATTTAAGTCGGGAGAGCTATTAGGGATGGGTAATCTACCTTTAAGAAGTGTGATTTGCGACCCATGATAAAAAATCGGCTGCTTCACTAAACTGAATCTATAAATTTCACTGATCCTGTCGAACCTATTCTACTAGAGTGGTTTGAAGGGCTTACACTAACCTTTTTCGGCTCATCAATTCTTGGCCTCTCTTTTGTTTATTCTGATATTGTATTTATTGATTCGACTAGCGAAAATTGTTTCATATCTTATTTTCTATAATAATAAGGTTTCATCTACTTAGTTTTTGATAAGTATAACATTTTACAATCTAAAATATAATTAATGTACAAATTATATCACTTAAGAAAAACAATGACAAGCGATTGGTATGACAGAGAGCACAACTTGAGTGAAATTCATCATCGAAAAGTAAAACATGCATGAATCTCCTTCTAGTCCAAGTTGATCCATCTTGAACTTAAATTGAAAGCTCTGGGGCGGGCACATTAAGAAGAAAAAATATACGCTCAATCAAGTAAATAAAAACATTATCTCAATCAGAATCTAAATTACCTTCTTATCTATTGATAAGTGGGACATCCAAAAAGAAAGGTTACAAACGCTGTGCAGGACGTGGGATTTTTTCCCATAGTTGGCACCACTGACGTGTGTAAAATTTCCTTACATTCTAATCAAATCATCGAACGTATCTAACTTTTCGAATTGTCGCAGCAGCCAAACGCGTCCTTCCTTCGCTCCCTGCAATTATTCAATTTTATAAATCTTTTCTTGACTCAATTCTTACTGGGGTCGAAACTTGGGTTGAAACTCCTGAATCAAAGAGGCACTATTTACTGTGGATCTATTCCCAGTTACCATCAACTTAAAAATTTAAAGTATTTCAAATTGGAATTTCATGGCATCAGTCTTGTGGGACCGGTCGTTTTATGCCCCCCGGGAACCAATTTTGCTGCTTACCGTTATATACTGAAAAGGTTAAAAAAACAATTTAAGATAGAGGCAGGAGAATGATGACTCATGGTTTGTCACTCCTTCATGACAACGCCAGACTCCATACCACTCGGCTCACTCACCTGCTTGTCTTGTGTGGATGGGACATTGTGGGCTCACCAACCCTACTCTCCAGACCGGGCACCATTGGATTTCCATATTTTCAATTAATTTCAAGAGTTTTTGGGTGGAAAACTAATTAACATTTACCAGGAGGTCCAAGAATCTGTCGAAAAATGGTTTCAGGATGTGGGTCGGTGTGTATACTACGAAGGTACCTATATAAAATCTTGTCTCCAAGCTTCAAAAATGTATTGACCTCAACGTCGAGTATGCACGGAAATAATGGCTTGTTTATACTAATAACTTATAAATTTCATTTAAATGTAATGGACTGAAGACAATTTTATTTAAATATATGTATTTGGTTAATGTGCTTTTAGTTGCAAATACAGCTTTTAGTTCGATGCTAAAAATGTTAGCGAATTTATATTTATATAAGGAAAGTAAGCTGTGTTAAGAAATTGTACTCTCATCTTTCAGAACCAAAAAAGAAGTATGTGTCATACATCAATAATCATATGTAAGTGCATATGATTATTGATAATGGATATGATTATTGCTATAGATGATGAATCGGGTTTTAATTGGAAGTTATTAATTTTATTATATATTATCATTATGAGATAATGAGTACTGATGGGGAATGTTTAAGTGGTAATTATTATTAGAGCATATGATTGTTGTTATGGATGATGGATATGATTATTGTTGGAGATGATAAATAAGAGTTTTATTTTAATTTTGCTGAATGAAATTTTTATTTCAATATTCTAGCGTTTGATTATTGATAGATAAATGTTTTGGGGTTTATTTCTTCACCCAGTTTCCCAAGGTGTCCTCGATCATACCCTGTCCTCTTCCTGCCCAGGTAACATAAACATATGAATTTTTCTTTTTCAGCAGGTTTTGTGACCTTACTTTCTGGAAGCCCCTCGTACTTTGTGTTTTTCTGTTGGGGAATATTAAAAAAATATCATTTAAAGAATTCAAATATTTATTTAAATTATGTTATATTTATTTATTTATGTTATCAATACAACTTTATATGTGATTACCTGGAAAAATCAATAGCAAGATTTAATTTGGGGGAGAAGAAATGAATTTTGATTGAATAAATTAATGAACAATTTATTATTTTATTATATTTTTCTCCTTACTCAACAGAATTTTTGGTAACAATAATAGTGTTCAAATATTAGAGTTAGTAAAGTTTCTGTTCAGAGTTATATAATAACATCTTATTAATAGTGTGAGTACTTGTGAATACTTGTACATACTTAGACGATGTCCATATAACCTATCTCTTTATCTCTTTTAACCTCTTCTTACGTTGCCTCATTGATTTATTTGTCTGTGAGTTATTAAACTGTTTTCTTGCATTCTATTTTAGTGTTTTTGTCTTGTTAATTTTGTTTATTTAAATTCCTGTATTTTTTATAAATTATTTTTTTTGTTTTTGTCTTATTCCTTTTGTTGTTACCAATTAAGAATGAGCAGGAAGAAGAAGAAGCTGTAAAATACTTTCAGAAGTTCAGAATAATCTCTAAAGATGAAATTATGTGAAAAAGATCCTGAAATGGATTTTGACAAGGATAGAAATGAAGAAGTTTTCTTTGAAAGTGTAGAGAAAATATTAATATAATAAGAGGGACGTGGTTAGGGGGGTCTATAGTTAGCATTTTATTATTACATTTTGTATATTTGTATTTCCAATATTATGAATAAAAAGGTAGATGATGTCAGAAACGAAATTTTCAGTGTTCAAGTTATAAACAACAACTGATCAAAGCCCTCGTTGCCGGCTAAATCACTACTACCTATTTATTTAATTATTCCTTATTAAATAAATTAAACTATCAATAAACAACTTGATGTTGAGATTAAAAAAATATATTATTACCTAACACTGATTGCTGGTAGTTGAATTTTGAAAATGAACAGCTCGTTCTGGCATTTGTACCTTTCCAACCGCTAACATGGACACTCCCAGTTATAACTTACGCGGACAATGGTTATTCAGAAGTTAGCATGTCCTAACTTCCTGGTTGGCCTGCGAGGTGGGGTTGAATTAGGCCACGACCAACATTTAAACTCAAGGGTATCGGTAGCCCAGGGGCGTTAGTGTCCCTTTCTATGCTAATTTCATTTTTTTTTGTGTACGTAAAAGAATTTTTTTTCTGCGGTGGGTAATATGTTTGATTGTATATATCCCTATTGATTAGTAAAAAATCACTTGTGTCAATATATTTAGGTTAGTACAGAGTTTAAATTTCTCAATTAAGTGAAATAACCATCTATTCTATAATTTTCGTAACTCTATATGTACCCCAAAAAAAAAACACAATAAATTAATAATATTCAATTAGTTTAAAATAAGATTACAGTGATGACACAAAAAATCATTTTACCATAAAAACCCCGTCGGGTACTTGTTAATATTTTATTGACTGATATTGGTAAAAGTAGTCTTTATGAAAATATCTTAAAAAGCAACACACGCTCTTTCACGATAAAATGAAATTGTTTGTTCTCACTATATTCTTATTTTATACTTATGGGGATTTTTTTTGTTTTTTTTTTTACTTTTAGTCTTATTTACTAGTTAAACGTGTTTTTAACTGTTTTTTATCTTAAGATTAAGCCTAAGTACACGCCTTAGTTCTTGGCTCTAGACATTACCGGGTCTTCGGATACGAAATATCATTAATCCGGAACATCCAGGTCCAATAGATGATTGGACAAAAACATGCCAGTTGGAACTCAACATAAAAAAACAACAACCAAACAACCAAATTCATCATTTTTAGTAGGAAAAGATATATACCGAATTTAAACCACGTTATTGGCAATGAGAAAATAGAGAATGCTCAAACATTTACCTTTCTAGGCGTTGTTTTCGATAAAAAACTTAGTTGGCCTAAACACATGGAAAGGGTATACGTCAGGACTATACAAACAGTTAACTCTTCGATTATTGCCGCAAGGACAGCCCGGGGCCTTGTGGCCGAATGTTTGAAGACAATTTACCAGGCGGCGTTGATTCCCAAAATACTATACGCGGTGCCGGTTTGGCATAAAGCTATTGAGGAAAAATGCAATCTTTAGAAACTTTAAAGACTTAATGTAATCAGGACTGTCAAGGCGCATAAAACGATCTCATATGACGCAGCTTGTGTCTTAGCAGGAATTGTGCCTATCGATCTAAAAACTGACGAAATTGTAAAACTTTCATTGATTAAACTGAAAAACACAGACGGAAGTAAATAAGGCAACAATGTAGGCTGAGCTTGGCTACTTTGGGACACTAATGGGAAGACGCGAAGTGCCCAGTACAAACTAGGCTCCACATGCTCCAATAACCAAGCTGAGAAATACGAGAAGTACGTAAAAGCGACAGAATTCCTTCTTGACCTTACAACCGACATACGTACCGACAGATAACATGATCCTGATACAATCAGTTCTCAACACAGGCTATACATGACGAGCTTACAGAAAATATCAGAATGAACTTATGCACCCTAAGAGTCCCAAATTTTTCTGTAAAAATAAAATGGGTGAAAGGTCACTCTGGCATTGAGGGCAATGAGATAGCTGATTTAAAAATATATCATATCACTGTCAAATATATGAAAGGGAATGATAAAAATGAAATATTTCTATAATTTTAAGAGGGGAATATTATTGACCAGTAGCTGAACGAGCTATATAGTGCATTTCGCTCTGCATTAATTAAATTAATTAACATCACAGATTTCGAAAAGTTTACATCAAGTTAACAATATTTATACATTATAAAACACACATAATCATTTTATAATTTTAATTATGTAATAATTTTTTTGTATATATTTTAATTCACATTTGTTGTTTAATTCTAATGTTAAAAATGTAATTAAAAGACACATAGTATACTGAAGTATGGAATGTGCCAATAAATAAACGGTCTTTTTAAAGCATTACTTTGAGAGTGAAAAAAAAAACATCCTAGTCATGATAATGAGATAAACTTATTATATTATTGTGAAGTCATCGGTCCTTGAGAAATGTGCAAAGTTTCATTTTAATGATATGCTTTGGAGTGGCCGAAAATCGAGTTCTAAGATTCCGTTAAATGCTTACGTACTTACATGGAATGCTAAAAAATGCGTGTTAAAAAGTGCCTGTGTCTCAGTCTATTTATTGGACGAACTAAAATTACTGAACACTTTTTCAATTTTTGTTTGTAATTAATAGCATGTTCGCATAGGGGGGTTTTCATGTTACTTAATCTTATTATACAAATCACCTCCCTGTTCAACCGCTGTCTATGAAACATTACAGTCTCTACCATGTACTGAACCCCAGACCCGTTCACGGGTTGTAGTTATACAGGCTTTTTTTTAACCTTATTATAAATTATATGCCAAGTGGAAATAATGCGATTGTGATGTATTTTGTATTCCAGTGGGCTCATGTGGTAAGTCAAGGCTCAAAAACGAAAAGTGTTTGTATTATATTATATAATTTTCGTAACGCAGAGACATTAAGTACTCCCTCCCCCCCCCACAAAAAACAACAAAAAAAACTCTAATATCAATCAAAGTGTGTATTGGTCATGTTTTCGCTTTATTTTTCCATTGAATAAATAAATCCCTTTATTGCCCTAAAGCTTATCAATGTTGACTTGGGCTATATCATATATCTTAGGAATTATGATTTCCGTTCGTATTGTCCAATAAGTTTCTGTTTATATTGGATTTCCTTTATTTCATTTTATGAAACCTTTTTTAAAATTTCATTGAATCCTGATATGTGGATGGGACTTAAAAATAAAATCAATACAGGAGAAAGAATATTTTTTTGTAATATCATTTTTATCAATGAAAATTCTGGAGGTGCTTGTTACGGAATGATGAAGCCTGCTCTCTTGCTTCTCATTTAATGGCAGAAGGGCCAAGTGCTTTTTCCCCCTGGGCGCTCAGATGGAGGGGACGGCCGAGTTCTCTTCGGTTGAACAAAATTACTGTCGGAGGGTTTAGTTATATAAATATAAATGATTTACACTTTTAAGTTCATTTTTGTTTTAACATTTCTTATTATTTACAAATTATTAAACAACAAATAAACAATATTTTAATCTTAAAAATCGTTGTTGTGAATATTTGTATACTCAGCAGATAGTAAGTAAACTCTAGACGTGGATATGAGTTGGTGGATAATATAAAGTATTTAGAAGGCGCTGAAGGTAGCTATCGATGCACGAATAAGCTCTGGTTTCACTAAACCTCAATATTAAAAATAATTAAAACAAATTTATATAAATACAATAATTTGTAAAACTCCAATAAACTAAGCCTTAAACCTCAAAATATTGGGAAATAACTTACCAGTCAACGTTTCGCCAATTCAGGCATCATCAGGATTTACACAAAAAAAATCAATGAACACCACATCCCACATCAATCAGTTCAAACAAACTCGTCAATTAATAAAAATTATTAGGTATTATTTACAATAATTTACACACAGGCTTCACCTATTCTGTTCAACAAAATCTGTTCGGCTCAACAACATACCAAGATCGCGGGAGGTATTTAGAACGCGCTGAAGATCGCGGGTTCACAGCTCTGGAGCTGGCCTTAGCGTTGTTAAAGGGAGTAAAATCTCATCTCCCATTAGCCATAGCAGCATAAAGCGACGTTAAATAAACAAAATAAATAATTGAAGATCAATTTATAAATTAACTAACTTGTTGAGAATCTATTTAGAAAGAGGCATAATGCAGAACGACACTAGATTTATCAGGAGCCTGACGTGATGCAGCATACAAGAATAGATGGGCTGGACATGTGGCCAGAATGGCGGATGACGCTACTCTGAAAAGACTGTTGTTCGGGTACATTGACGGAAAAAGGAAACGTGGACGTCATAGACTAAGATGGGCAGACGAGGTGGAGAGGGATGCAGGTAGCATTGTTGGATGGCAGAGTTGGCAGAGAAAACTGGAGCGACGCACAGTGGGGCGAAAACGCTAAAAAAAATTAAATCCTCAGGAGATTGAAGTTTAGCCTAGAAATTTGGCAGACTTGTTTGTGTTACCTAGTAGTTGGATAGTATATACTATGAAACGAAATCGAAGATAATGAAATGTTCAGTATACAAGACGATTGTCAAGAAATAGAAAAACATTTTTGAAAAAAGTTATGTTATGTATCATTCCAATATATAAATTCATATTATATTAAATTAGGTGGGAGGTCATGCAATACAAATGAAATTTGTATAGGTGTTTATAAATGTAAGAATTTATATGAAAGAAAATTCATTTTTTTATGTACACAAAAAAAAGCTACAATAATACTAAACTACATCCATTGCAGTTTCATTAATTTCACCTGATGCTCCCTCAACATGAGAAATTAACTGTTTAGCATCATCACCCTCAAGATACACTGCGATTGGTAGCCGTTGGGTCCATAAAGACGAAACTGAAGGGTCTGAAGAGATGAGGAGGTTGTGCATTATATCATCGTTCGTAGAAATGCGGGAACATTCTGTTTTCAATTTATTAATAATACTCAATCTTAACTTATCTTCAATTAACTATTGATGAAGATCTGACAAGTGAAAGTAATCCACTAAATATTTAAATAAAGTGTGCGTGTTTTGCTCCTTTGACTTCAATAATTTTCCACAAGGCCACGGATTTTCACTTTTATCGATGGCATGGTAAACATAAACAAACAAATAAACGACAACTGACAAAATATCAGAATGGAATAAAAAATAAAAGCATTACGATCTCCCGTTTCTCGTTTGTTTGCTTATACGGGCACGGAATTAGCGATTTTTTTGGTCTTTGGATCCAAATTTCGCAGGTTTACGCAGCTAATTCCCTTTCGGGATCTTCATTCAGACCGTTGATGACTAATTAATATTTATTTCAAAGAGAACATAAGAGGCCATTTTTTTTTAAGTATTTTGAAAAAAAATGCTTTGAAAACCTTGAATTCCGTAGTTTTTCAGTGCTGATCAATACCAATTTGCGGTTTGAATATTGGATTAGTCTTTTTCTTCCTCCTATTATTATCATTCAAAAATCTGGACGAGAGGAATTAAATTTATCCGTCTTTATAAGAAAAAAAATATAGACAATTTGCTTAATAGCAATTATTTTAAATTCCAGCACTCATGAGGCTCTCTTTAGCTTTGTAGTGGACAAAGGGCTCTAAAATTTCAGTTCTGATTGCATAATAGGTAGGCCTATGCAAATTTACTAATCCTCAATTCATTGGATATAGTAAAAACAACATTTTTTTGCGCTTTTTAGCGATTTCGCCCCACTGTGCGACGCCTAGATGCGGGCAGGACCTGCACTGGGTTAGCCAGTGTTGATTGATTGATTAATTAAATAAATAAACGAACAATTATTTACATCGATGATGGATAAAAGTATAATTATGGTTATTGGAGAGATTTAGAATATATTATAAAAGGGGATTTGATAATTATTAAAATTAGGAGCAATAAATCCATGTGTTTTATGGAAAAAGAGATCAGACGTACAGGGACGTGAAAAATATTTAGTAATTGTAAGAAATAATCATTATTATCTCCTATTTTTCGTAACTTTTATTAGTGTTTTTATATTTTTTTATGTAGTTTATTTGTTTTTTTATCATTTCATTAACTAATTTAAGTTTATCTTCATAAATATTGTATTACAGAAACTTTAGAAAATAAATGCTTACTTATAATAAAATGCTTTTTTAAAAAAATGATATTAGTATATGGTAATGAGCATTATATTTTTAAAAAAAGAAAGAGCACTCTATGTGAATAATTACATTGCAAGTTGATAGCATGGTTGTCGAATATCAGATATGTTTTGCGGTAAAAGCGATACTTAATATATATTAGATTAATTTTTTTTGTCTAATAATACTCACTGTTCAGTGCTTATTATGTATTAATATTGCACTTTTGGTAGTAATTTACTGAAAATAAATTTTATATTGGTTTGATTAAAAACACGTTACTGTGTCGTTCATTAAATTGTGCTTACAGACTGTTTTTTGAGGTGATGTTTTGTTCAGTTTTTGATTGCTACGAAATCCATTTAACTCATTCAAAAACTATTGTAAGGCTTAATTCATTACGAGGCGGTAAGAGTAAGGAAGAGGGTTTGAGGAAACTGCTTTAATGAAGGGGACTCCGGGAATACTGATCACTCCCTCTTTGTTTCTTGTCTGATTCTGTTTAGTCTTGTTTTGTTTTCTGATTACATTGTTTATCCAAAACAATATAACATTTTCTCTTCTCATTATGTTTATTATAATTCACGTTTCGTGTTGATTTTCATGAGGTATCGGAATACATTATATGTATGTAAATTTTGTCTTTGAACGAATATCACCGAATGTATTCTGGCTTGTCATCGTGATGTTGTTGAATTCATGTAATTCGAAATAATGAAATAATAATCTGTTTCGAACTCACTACTTTTGTCAGCATCTCTGGTTTAAGTGATTTAAAAATTTATATTTAAATTTGTCTATAAATATCAACTTTTTTTTTTATGAAAAACTGTAAATGCTGCAGGGGGTCCTATGTGGTTTAGTAGATACTATAAACAATCTACTATGCACACATTTGTGGCCTTTTAAATGGCCTTAAGATGTGGGGAATTAGGAATCCTAGGTTATAGCGTCTTACAGAGGAGATGTAAAATAACGGTCCCGAGCCTGTGCGGTGTCATGTACTCGTTAAAGATACCTGTCCTAATTATTCCTGGATTGCATAAATTTAGAAGATCCACTTTAGCAGTGTCAGGTTAGCTCTACCAGCAGAAAATGACGTTATACAGATAAACAAATAAACTGTAAATGCCGGTACTTTAAAGGATTATGTATTGTTTAATAATATCTAATTTACTTTAAAATCATAACACATTAACTGGTAGGTAAGTTCGGGATAAAATGTGCATTATTCCAAATTTTCAAAAATCTACTTTTTCACATTTGTCGCTAGTCTAGTCAATTAATTTTGTCTAACTCTACACTTTGTCACATTATTTCTTAGGTACGGTAAACAGTTGAGTATTTATTATAAAGATTTGGAATGTTAGTAAAATAAAAAAATAAACGTTTTTTGTTTGACCCGTGTCTACTAATAAATGTGGATAGCTTACCAAATAGTGAAAAATAAGCTTTTGGGTACTCAACCAGGGTACTTGAATCCATAGCTCAATACTTCTTCTTGACTAACAGTCATAAAAACGATATCGACATTTACACTCAAACGCTTTTATGCATTGAGAAGTCAATCTGATAACCGTTATATAGCGGCTGGCTGGTCCTAGAGGTTATCCTAGGCCAATAAAACAGAAAATAAATTTTCTTAGATCATCACTTCACCCACTGAGCTATTTTACTCTATAAAGAAAAGGATAATGATTGAGAACCATGATACAAGCAACTGATACTTTGCAACTTGTGCAACAAATTTTATGTTAACATAAAAAGTTAACGAATAACTAGAAATAGAGTTAGCGCTCAACCGCATTGAAGTTGAGGTCTTTGGGATTGTTGATCTGAATGGATTTATTATTGGTGGGTTCGATCTATTATTTTATTGATAATTTCCAAAAAAATTAGGGCGTAGTGGGGAAGATTTAAATGTTGCTACTACTCTTATATTACGTGATTAATTTCTTTTTTTGTGTTTACATTTTGGCAGTTAGGACGTAAGTCTAATTTAATGGTGTTTTTTTTATTTGAAGATGAGTCTCATTTGGTTATAAAATAAGCGTGGGTAAAAAGAACGATGTGAAAGATGGACTAAGAGCTTATTTATTCTCGGGGCTAACTATCAGATTCATCTTTCGAGTACAGGTAATATATTTTTTCAATGAGAATGTAAATATTGATTCTATGTATAAATGCTTCTTCATTAATTTGTATAGGTCTGTTCGTTTCGTTTAACTAAGGTAATGCTGCTGTGGCTAACCGGATGATTTTAAAGCGGGAGTCTTAAATTTCGCCTATCCAGGAATAATTAGGATCTTTAACAAGTACCTGATATCATACAGGCTCAGGACTTCAATTTTACGTCCTATTTAAAGGACGGCATATCTTAGGAATTTTTATTTCATTTAAAAATTCCAAATGGCACCTCTCTGTTCTTATGATAACCATCCACTACACCACATTGATCCCTATATAGGTTAGGAGCTTTTAATATTGTCCGTAGAGTATAATAGGGATTTATATATTCGCTTCGTATAAAGTTTATGAATGGTTAAGGGTAGAATTATGAGAGAGAAAGGAACAAAATATATATGATTATAGAATAGGACCCTCTAGAGAATGCTATAAAGTATTCAGATTTAAATTCTAAGTTGGCATGAATTTAGAAAGTGGACTTCTGAAAGGCACTATAGGTATATGAGACAAAGGATGGGGCTCCGCGCGAATAGTTATGGCCTCAAAAGAGGGCATTGTGTTATTTTATAGGAAGTTTCTACAATAATGGAATAATGCGAATCTTCCACACCAAGCATGAAAGAACCTATAAAACATTTTGAAATGCATATCCGGCAGAGGTGTGGAATAAAAAGATGACCTCAATGCTTACTCATAGAATTAATCATAAAATACCATTAATTTGAACTATTATATAGTTGAAAACGACTATCACTTCTTAGTCGTAAACACATAGTTGTTTTTGTAAAATCGATTTATGCTAGAAGGCGCTTACTGCTACAGTTGAAATTTTCGGTTTCCCAAAATCGAATGGATAAATTTAAACTTTTTCTAGTAAGTAATGCTCGGAAGTTTTGGTTCTGTGGGAACGAATGTAAAGATCGGAAGGATGAGTTCTTGTTTCCTGGGATTGGACTGAGGATTTCAATTGTAGGAGACTGTAGAAATAGGAAAGGTATTGAGAGTTGATGGATTGGTATAAGAATGAACCTAGGAAAAATTGTCTACAGATGGAAGAGAAGAGCGCCACTTAAACTCGTCTTACAAGTGGGAAACATAAGACTTCCCGGTGCCATCGAAGTCAAACCGCAATGAGCAGTTCATGATTCGCCGCAATCTGTCATAATTTTAATTATTATAATCTATTATGCTTGTTGCAGAATAAAATTTCATACATTTTTTGTCTTAATAATCAGTTATTCAGTCTCGGATTCATGAATGTGAATTAATTGGCAAGCAACCTTTTCTTTCACGGAAGAAATCAATCTTTTACACAGCCAAGAATTCCAGGTAATTAATTATGTGCATTAATTACCCAATTAGCTTAATATTTGATTAATACAACATTCGGTTTTATTTATTACGAATAATTTCAACCTGAAATGCGCCAATGTTTTCACCAGGGACCTTCCTGTCAACCGAATCCTTCAGTTCATTTCTTATCCAGTAAATTCCTATTAGCTCGTTCTTGGAATTCTTGAAGGTTGAAATGGTACTCCCTCTGCCTGGCGTTTAACATCGACTTCCTCGAAACTCCGAAAGCCCTAGTCTATCTGGCTTACTCCAATGTAGTATGATGTTATTATTTTATTGATTTTTAATTATTTTAATTGATTCAAATTCGATTTGTCTGTTATTAATGTCTAAACGTTTACTTTAATCGAGGTTAATTTGTTCCTCTGAATTTAGCAGGTCAATTCCATTATTTCGAAAATATTTAGGTTCGCTATCAAAAATATGTTTCGTTTATCATAACCAAATAAGACTTTTATTTTTCGATGCTGTAAATTATAAAATTAATTCTCAATGTTTTTCAATTTTCTTAAATAATATTAAGTTGGAAAAAAACAATAATAAACACTCATAAAATGCATAAAAAATAATATCGTGATAAGTGAAGAAACATGACTGTTAGCAATCCAATTCTTCGGATGGAGATACACTTTCTTATAGAAATTATACAGAAACATGAAATCAAGTTTTGTTTTATGTCCATGAGCTGCTCCCAATATATATGTATGCATATGCCTATGAGCTTCAGACCCTTAGAGTGTACATATGTATATTTTTATATATATATATATATATATATATATATATATATATATATATATATATATATAATTGCATAAATTAATAGATAATAAAACGAAAATAAATACAATCGAAAAATACTTTCAAAGTGAAATCTACAACACAAAAAAAACAACAACTAAATAAAGTTCAGTATGTTCACGCTTTCAAATAACTAACCTCTTCATTTTACAAGACCATCTTAATCTTTTTGGCGCTAAAACTTGACAATTTTTACCGAATGGATGTTTCGAAGTTCCACGAAGATCTAGTGCCTTTCTGGAGGTTACCCAGCCTCTATAAAGTTGGTGTCCAAAATAAGGGGGGAAATCTCGTGGTTGTGCGTGATCTAGGATAAATCACCTCCCTGCATAACCGTTCTCCATGAACCCCAGACCGTTCACGGGTTGTAGTGGTACAGGTTTATATATTTTTATAAACTTACTAATTTTGATTGAGATAATCATCAAAATATATTGTCTTCTGACAATATACTCCTAATTCCTATTCCAGTCGTTGATGTAGGGAGGACTATTGAATACAATACCCTTACGTCGGAACTCTTTATCCGGGAATGTATCGTTGTTAACAAACCCCTCTTCAACTTAATTTTATTATCCCTTTTCTTTTTATTACACTGGCAGTGTCCTCGGCCCCGTGCTGATCCGCATACAATAAAGAGTTTTATTGTTACGACTGGCGTTGGATGGGGATGGCGTGCATTAAATTTATGTTTGACGGCCTGGGGTTGGGAAGTGTTCCGAAGTGTTCCTCCTCCGCTAAGTGCCCGGACAAAGTGGAGGGGATCCTTCGCTTCGCCCGCAAATCCTTTCAATACACCTCGCCTCTGTCTACACGGTCTCTATCCTAAAGTAATTTCGTATCCGGTTACCTGTGCTTACTAGAATATTTTAGTTGTTTGCTCGGATCATGAGGTGATCAGGTTCACGTTAGATCTAAGCAAAGATGTGTCCTTATTTTTACATTATCCTATCAAAAATGCACTTAGAGGAATGCGTTAAAAAAACAACAACTTTGGTTTCGATTAATTATTTTTTTATATACAATGAAAACCCACTTTACGGATACCTCTTTCCAGTGAACATCACTTCATTGATTGTTTATGTTTATATATAGTATATTTGTATGCATTCTTAACACCATTCTCACCTCATTAGTGATCCTACATTTACTTAAACTTGAGATGAGATAATTAAAACATTTAAACTTGTTTTACTTTCATAATAAAATAAAACAGCTTCATATTCCTAACAGTATAGGAGTCCTGAGTTGGATGGAGAGGATGTTATTGAATAAGTGGGATTTGGAGCTGAGAAGAGAAACGAATAGACGAATGAAGGAATAAATACATTGCTTCAAGAAGTTTAAATTTATTCGATTCTTAAACATTTTTAGTCTTTTCAAAGTTCACCCAAGTAATGCGGGCTGCCTAGGGACATGAGGATGTCTGTATACACAGGTATTGGAATAAGAAGGGTAAGACGAACTCCTGAGTTTCTAGGTTGATCCAAGAAGAATAATTTGAACTAGCGAATAACAATGCTGGATAAAAGAAGACTTTGTGTATTATTGTGGAGGATTTAATGGTAAAATACTTAAGGGATAGCTGTAAAGCTTAATGTAGTTCCATGGTATCCCAGCGGTTTTGAGAGGTTAGATCAGAGAGAAGAGAAACAAAATGGATGAATGTCATGATGGGAGAATGAATTTGGAATTTTGATTAATAGTACCTGGACAGTTTTCAAAGAAGGGGGAAATATGTAACTTGGCAAAGTCTCGATCACAATATAGAAGAAACAAGATACATTGGATAGATATAAGTTATACTGGAATTCTTTTTTTCCGATCTATAGTGGTTGATGTGTGATTTTTTGATTTAAGTTAATGATTCACTAAGCATTTGGGAAAAACAATCTTAAACGGAAAAATTCGTTATATCTTATTAAATTGAAATGAATATTGCTCTCTCATTTGGTAATGTTAATCTAAATATTTGTGACAAGAAATATCTCGTCATATTTTATTTTTCTTCATTGTTATAACCTCCTTTTCCTAAGAAGGACTTGACATTTTGAGTCTTCAAATACTTATATCGATCAAAAAAGATATTTTATTCTTGAATAGTATTAACAATAGAAAATATAATAGTTCATTAAATTTTGATAGAACTTGTAGCTGGATTTTGCTATTTCAAGTATTAATTTAATAACACCGGAAAAAAGGGGAGATTTATTGAAATGGATAGATTAAATTAATAATAAATATTTATTCTAGCATGATGTAGTCACTAGTAGCCTTTGTCGACTATACTAACAAAAACTTTAAAAAATAACCTTGCAATGTTTAGAAAAAAAAAGAAACAAACAGTATACCGAAATTGAAAAATCCATATTTTATTAATTCTATTAATTTTCAATGTGCGATCCCCACAAGGCTGAATATTTAAATTATAAATGAATCCTGAATTACAAAAGAAGTGACAACGGAATCAGTTTACGGTAACTACATGAATATTTCCTGTTTTTAATCTTGTTTTATTTTCAATATTCAATATTCAATTTTGTGAATATAGAGTCAAAGTTCACATTTCAAAGTCAAACGTCACAGCTTAAACGCACACACTATGTATATAAACTGAAGTGTTATAAATGTATTTTAAACATAGGAAACATATACCTTAAATAGTGAATTAATTTTAAAAGGATAATTGATAATGTGAAAAAAATCTTGTGTGGCCGCCTACTAGCACTAAAAATGTTAACCAATATCATTCATTACATGAATTTATAAAAAGTCAAAATTATTATCTACAATATTGTATTTAAGATATTTATTTATCATTAATACCAACGGTAGATTACAATATGTTATTTCTAGCTCCATATAATTACAACACTTAATTCTTTAAATTAATTTTTAAATTCAGAAAATATTTTTCTGAATTTCTCATTTCGTTTAATTACCAAATTTCGATATAATTTATGTATTACAATTTTTTTTATTACAAAAATGATTGAAGGTAATTTATTTCAAAGAAAAAAAATTAAAAGTACTTAAGAAAAAGCCGTTTCGTAAAATTGTTTTTTGGGATTTGTCATTTTATTTCAATCGGGATACTAAAAGGGTTTTATTACTATTGGTTTATTGCCCTTAGGTTTATTAACCTATAGGGATTTTTTTAAAATGCGTTATAAACTTATTTACTGGTTTAATTTTGATTGTTGTGATTAATCAAGAACTTTCAATCCCATGAGAAGAGGATTATCATATAAAAATAATATAATAAACAAATTTAAAAAGAAATATTATTTATAATATTACAAAAATTGTAGTACTAATTTTTGTTATATTTTATCTATATGTTATAAAACTTTATTTAGTTCTCGTTCAAATTTCTTCATAATTTATATATATAACCATACACGGAGAGGGTCAGTCACTAAGCGCTGAGTTGCCGTGCCGAAGGTAATGGGTTTAAATCCCGCTGCTTGGCAGACTTTTATTTAATTTTTTTGCAGCCAAAGCTGGATACTATGGGAACCTAGACCCTCCCGGCGCTCACCCAGCCTCTATAAAGAGGGTACTCAAAATAGTGGGAAAAATCTCGTGGTTGAGCGTGACCTAGGAAAAATCACCTCTCTGCACCGACCGTTGTCCAAGAAGCAGTATACCACGTACTGGACCGAACCCTACCCTTTCTAAAAGGTTTCTAATTGATCCTAAGGGCAGAAATCGACCTTGTGTATTACTCCTAGTATAGTTAGTCTTTGTATATATATTTTATTAACTTTTTTACTTGTGGCCAGGAATCCACGAAAGGTAAAAATTTTCATGTTCTGTATTAGTGTTGTCGGAGTGTGGTGGGAAAATAAAGAGAAGTTCAACCGTTTCCCTGCCTGACTACTTTGAACCAACCCCCCTCTTAACAAGTGTCGACATCTTGCGTTGATATTTTATTTTATTGATATTTACAACTGTATTACAATAATACAACAAGTAAATAGGATAAGTGATACATAATGACATGAGAATGACAAGTAGAGAAACTACTCACTGGTAGTGCTCAAATCAAAGTTCAACTAAGAAGGTCACGTGGCCATCTTCTTTTCAGACGCCTCGTAGGATTATCGGGAATTGAAGAGGAAGCTAGGTTTGAAACTAGAGGGTTTGAAGTTTGTTATGAAAGGATAGATACCTGGTTCGGGCCAAATCAGCAACAAAAGGGACATTAAGGTCGTTATGGATGACTTTATTCTTAACAAAATAAGGAGCATTGGTTTTTTTTAAATTGAAAATGCATCGATTTAAAAAAATAAATCAAGCTGCATCTTATTCCATTATGTCAATCATTGGACTTTTATTTTGGTGCAGAGTAGGTAGATAATTAAGATTAAAAATGTTTCCTTTAAAGTACATATTATTGTATTTTTAATCTGTAAAACAAACCTCAAAATAAAACCACTGTAGTGCAATTAGATAAACACTTGTTAAACTTTTAAAGTGGGGGGCAGAGGGTGCTCCCCTGTTAAATTTCTTAATGATCTTTAATAAATTATTTATTATTAAAATGTTAAACTGTTAAAATTGACAAGTTATTTTATTTACAGCTCTTTTTTTGTTTTTTATAACATTTTAAATACCAATGGTTATTTATTATTTAAATGCTAATTAATTCAGTCTTACACATATACAGAATCCTCCTCCATTCCACCCTTTTCAACTGGCACACTCGGCTGCCTTGCATATTTCTATTCATATTCCCTAGATTCCTTCCTCAGCAGTTCTTGTCAACCCACTTATCCATATGAAGTTAACACGTAAGTTTTACTCTATCTAATACGTAAATCGTCTGGAAGTGGTGCCATAAATTCATGACTAGAATTTAGAATCATCCATTCTGTTATTGTTAAGTTAAAATAACATTCACTTCATCGATATTTATTCAAGTTTAAAATTTTCTGTTCATTATATGGAATAATACTTTTTACCAGTGAATTTTGTCATATATTTTTGGCATTTTCCTGATGAAAAAATTATTACAATGCTGATAAAACTTATGCTAATTTACTTCTTTATAATTTATGCTAGAGGCTCGTCCGTTTATCGCAATGAAGATATACTTATTAAGTTTTGTACACATCTGTTGTTCTTAAAGGACCTAATACTAGAATAAAATTATTTTTCCGTTTTATTCTACCTAAGAGTAAACAACGAAATATCTCAGTCTTCTTAAGTTCTGTATTTATTTTTCCCAGTTGTGAGATACAGTGTTTCTTCATAGCAGTTAAAGTGATACGATTATAACAAATCGGAATATGCCTAATAGTTTAAATTATTTCTTGAAATTTGCACTAACAGCAAAAAGGAGAAAATCGCCATTGAACGAACCTAAACCTGTACCGTTTAAGGTTTTTGGCTCAGTAAATGGTAGAGACTGTACTGCTTCTAGGACAGTGGTTGTGGAGGTAAGTGATTTTATTGAGATCATGCTCAACCCCCAGGTTTTTCCCGAATTAAGAAAATCCTGATATTCCGGAAATCCTGAGTTATTATTAAATTCTTGAATTTAAAACATTGTGATGTTTTATTTTTCTACATGTTTCTTGTAAATATATAAGTTGATTTGTTGATATATTGAGGCCTGAGTGTTAGTTGGTCCTGAGAACATGGATGTATCCCCTTGGGAATTCGACCGATTCGCCGGTGATCGATCCCGCTGATAGCTAATCCTGTCAGATCCCTCACCAACTGCTTGGCATAATTATCATATCTATTTATGCCTGTCTAAGGAAGAGCTTCCTTAGCTCCTTCATTTGAGTCTTTTGTCAGTTTTAGGTTTTATTAGGTATACTATGTAATTATATAATTGGATCATATTATGTATTTATTTTTAAAACCAGCTATGTATTAGTAACCAATAAATCAAACAAATTATATGTTTATGTCGGATGGTATGGTATTAGATACAAAGAAAACAAATATGTCTTTTTTATGATTTTTTTGTGAGCGATCCTAAAAGCAGTAGACAAAAGAGAGCTAACGGAACCCACGGTTTTTTTTTTTTCTGCCCCTGATGCTTGATGGAAAGCTCTTTTTTTTTGCTCATCTCGCTACCATTATAAGTCATTTTGTTGAAACCATCAGAAGGCGAGAGAGAATACTGCTGTGGATAGATGTGTTCCTGAAGAGAAGTTTATCAGACACTGTCCAATCACCTAATATACCATTTACCCAACAGTTATGTTTTAATTGTCATTTATTCATTTAACGTCACTTTACGGTGCAATGGATAATTGAACGTTGCTTGAGTCTCAAAGTTCGTCTTTACAGGTATAATTAGTGTAAGGGACTTTAACGAGTACTTGACACCATACAAGCTTGAGGCACCATTTTACGTCCCTTCCAAAGGATGGAGTAACCAGTCATTTCATTTAAAGATAGTTAGTCAAGTTGGATGGTTGTACGCCTCTCGCTATCACCTATCGATTATAACCCGCATCGATCACCTATCGATTATCGCCCGCATCGATCTCATCGTTGATATCGTCTCCACCAGCTGGATTTGCTGACGCTTGAGGAAGAAGACCTCGTTATTTTCACAATACACTTGCAGGTGATTAGTACAGAACATTAATATGCTTTTTGGGGAATTTTAGATTCGCTGGTAGATATATTTAGAATTGTAACTTTATAACAGATTTTGTATTTTTTTTTATTCTACCAAAAGTAATTATTAATTATTAGTGTTTTCTTAAATAGTAACATATATAATTTTAGTAACATAAATAAATAGTAACATAGAAATATTCACACCATAACCTTTATGATATATTTTGTAAAGACTTATTTATTTATATATAATTAAGGTGTTCCATTTATTAGGCCTTTGTTTGTTTTATTATTAAACCATTTGTTTATTGTGATTTGCTTTCAATAATTTCCTTAATATTATTTTTGTTCACATTTAACCTTTTTCAGCTAGTCAGCTCGAAACAGGGCTTGAGACTTGTAATTTTATATCCAAAATTGCCGCTCTCCCCATCATATTTTGGTCCTCCGGTGGCCGGATCATTAGCTTCTTAGTGTCGTATTTAAAAGGTTTTTGTTTTGTTTTTCTCTTTTCACATTGACCCTACTTTATTGGCTTCATGCCGGCTGTAAAAAAAAAAAAAAAAGCTGACCCCTGTAAAGATACATCGCGTTATGAAGAATTACTGGCCGAGGAAATCGACAGGACTCATCAAGTGGGGCAAGAAGCGCTCAACGATGCGTCACACGAAAGGATATTTCGTGCTCGTCTTTCTCGACTCAACAGTTGTTTCGAAAAGTTTATCGCTCGCATAATTAGAATTAAAGAGATTAAGTAGGAAACTATCTTAAAATTACACTACCTATCAAAATTTAAAAGAAATGACCTACACCTTATACTACGAAACAAACGCTCTGGGAATGCCCCAAACTTAGATAAAACGCTTGAGAGTAGTGATACCAATAGCACAGAACCACAAAAACAAAGTTATTTTCGAAAAATGCCTCCCATCAATATTCCGAGTTTTTACGGTAATATTACAAAATGGGCCACTTTTAAGGACACTTTTGTTTCTTATTCGAACTCCGATCTCGATTCAGGCCTTAAATTTCACTATTTGAAGTCCTCTTTAACTAGTACAGCAGCCCAGGCTATAGCGGCCATTGAAGTTTCATCCACCGGATATAGTCAGGCATGGCAACTATTAAAAAAATTATACATATCTGGGGGTACCATTTTCATCTTCTGGAAAATTTCCTCAAGCATCTAAACACTTTTTACAAAGGTCAATCGTTGCAGCTGCGAAAGTGAAATATTTCCTGAGGAAAGGAAAAATTGACGTTTGGAAAACTAAAATGACCCTCTTTGATGCCATGGCGCAAAGTTTACTCAACATTACTTTATGGCGCGGAAATATAGAGCCTTTGCTAGTTAGAGGCAATAGAAACTGCACAGACTAAATTTTTAGAAGCATTATTCTTCTGACCAAATTGTACTTCAAATTATATCGTCCATCTGGAAACAAGCCGAGACCCCTTTGTAATAATAGTCATGACGAAAATTCTTAATTTCTGCATAAAAATACTGTCATTAACGGAAAGTAGACTGCCTTGCAAAAGTTTTGAGAGGCTTTTGTCTCTGGACTCGCATAAACAAGATTTAAATTATAATTGGATCTCACAGATTTAAATGATAGCTTTAGACAATACCATTGTTGATAACTTCTCTGATCTTTCTAATGCAAAACTCTTACCATCCAACAAAAGCACTGTTGCAGAAAAACTAAAAAACAATTCTTTTTCGAAACATATATGCCGAGCGTTTAACTCAAAGTACAACCCTTCTTATAGAAGTATTTGCAATTTTACTAAACCGAAGCCAGAAAAATATTTAACATTTAATATAAATATACAAAAATTAAGAACTGTTAGTCAGCTAAGAGTGTGTAACAATGAATATTTAAGAATACTTTATAGAAATCAATGTTAAGTGGTCAAAGTGGTTGATCTGCACGATTGGTGCCATACAAGCATTTAAGACTGTTTGCGACATTTGCTATTCGATTGTCCTGCAATCGACTCTCAAAGGCAGTGATATCTACATAAGTATATTATTGAAGAGGACTGTTTGCCATATCTGGAAAGTGTATTGCAGTTAAATAGCATCGACAAGCTGAATAACATTTTTTTGTTCCTTAGATCTGTCATTGAATATTGAGTTGATGGATTTACTTTGTATCATGTTATGTATTTATATTATGTACTTTCATTTGTAATTATTTGTCTTTATTCTGTTTGTTATTGTCACAACTAATGCTTTAGTTTCTTGTTATTGTGAGGCTGCCAAGCCAACTCCTGTTTGTATGGGAAGTTTCCCGAACAATAAAATATATATTCTAACTTATTGAGTTGTTGAAATTGAGAAAAGAGTTGCAATAAAAAAATCTACGTAATAGAAATATAATTTTTCTTCAGAGCAATATTTTGCCAAGTTTCTGCCCAAAAACTTTAAACTTCACGAGTTTTCTTTGTTACTCTTGCCTCATTCTTCCAGTTTTATGCATTATTGTATGAATACTCTTATAAAATTAATAAAAAATAAAAAATGAATAAATGTACGAACATCTGTGAAGGAAAAGTAAAAGAAAAACAAGTTATCTGACACAACTACTGATGTTCAATGAATGTCCTGGTACTTCAGGGCTTCATGTTAGAGATTATATTGGTTTTGGCGAACGGTTATGCATGAAGTTGATAAGGCCAAAGTCACGCTCAACTATCTGAGGATAAATAATTTATCTACCATAAATTCTTGGGGCCTAGATCTTAGTGAACCTGCACTTTACTTATCAGGTACCCTGCTACCTCAAATGATAGTATATCAAATATTTAATTACCTTTGCGTTGATAGCAGGGCCTGTTTGCGTATTTACTTTGTATGTACCATTATAAAAAATACCTAACCAATTAAAATGATTTATAGATAATAATAATTTGTATAAATTGTATAACTCACGCACAGGCCGCTAAGCTGGTCGGGGACCCGAAAAATAGCTCAGAAACAATGTACTAACGCGAATTACCAGATTTCCGCTCTTATGATAATTGAAAAAAAATATTTTTGAATAATAAATCAGATTTTGTTGAAATGTGGGAAGTTTGGCTTACTTATACTGTAGTAGAGGTCTGTAGCCCTGTCTTCTAGTGATTTTTTGGGGTCTAGTCTCTCGAATGATGTTTGTTATTACAATACCTTTTTTTTTTAAGACTTTTTTCAGGGGATAGTATGCTCGTCATCATTTTACAGATTTTGATTGATCTGTTTTGTACAGAAAATAAAATCTCCAATTAATTTGTAGCAGGAAAGGTTGTTGTTACTTTACACACTTGATTCGAGTTTCTTAAAGTAACCGTAACGTTACCATCCTCCGCCTGGGAGTTCCCGAGGCAGTAGTCAATCTATCTAAGTTAATTGAGACGTGCAGTTGCTAATAGAGTTGTAGAACGACGTGGGACGTAATGGAAGGAAAGGCCTACCGCAGGGACCCCTGGTGGCAGAGATTAGGCTCGGATGCTGATTGGCTCCGATACCCGGGTCCTTTTTATACCCGTGCCAGGCTAATCTCTTCCTTGTAGCAATTTATCCCGGATAATTAGGCCATTCTGTACCTTCCAACCTGTTCCAGCGCGACTGACTCTTCTAAATCTTTTTTTAACTAAAGCGTTAAAACACCTCTCCCTACTTAGCTCCAAATACTTATAAAGAAAAGCGATAACGCACTGTCTCAATGATTCGTTTACATTATTATTATTTTTACGCCTTCGGAAATAGCTTTAATCTCACAGTGCTTACTGTTTCTTTAGCTGGTGAGACTATTTATTATAGTATAGACTATACTGTTTCCTGGTCAACGGTTCTACAGGGAGGGGATTGGTCCTTGATCACGCTCATCCGCCAGATTCCTCCCCTTATTTTGGATACCCTATTTTTATAACAATTTAAAGAGGCCCTGTGAGCCCCAGGAGGATCCTAGATCCTATATGAACCATCTCCAGCTGCAAACAGACTAATTAAAGACTTATGTATGTATAGACATTTTTTATTTATTGTATAATGAATGATTTTTTTTTTCTTTATTTCATTATTTCCATATTGCCTGGTTAGCTTTTTTATAGATATCCATTTTCAGCTATTAGTGGTATCCTGCAAAAAATTTAATTGCCGAAACGTGATGCTGGAAGAAAATAGAAATAAATTAAACAAAAAATATAAATACACAATAAACTAATATTAAAATATTTTGATATACTTTGAAATGTAATATAGTTTTTTTGGAATAGCCGTATGTCCACTGATTTTGATACCGTCATTTTTTTCTTCCACTTCTACTTGCCTTTTTTTTATATGGTCTATTGCCTTCTGTTTTTGTGTTGTTTATTAAAATTATTAATTTTCCACCGTTGTGCTGTATGAAGTTTAGTGTTTTTATGTTTAATTTTTTATTTGGATAGCTGTTTCTATCTAACCTTTTTCAGCTGGGGTATGGCTACCTCCGTTATGATTCAGTAGTTGCTTTTGGGTCTTGGAAGTAATGGGATGTTCATCTGATTACTGTCTTTCTGAATTTTGAGGTTAGGGTCTGTTGTATTTATTTTTTCTCTTTGCTATTATTCTCTTTAAGTTTAAATTCTTCCACTAATGTCTCAATGATTATTTATAATAAATTATTCCATTAAAAAAAGTTAAAATTAATATAAAATTCTGGGCTTAGTTCTTAATATGGAATTCAACGTTGCCTAAAAATAACTATACGTACTATGCTTTTGCCATTTATATTTATTTCTGTTTTACAATAATAAATTTATTCATATGTAAAAATGTATATTTACACATTTTGACGATTTTTATCTTCACTTAAATAACATCTAGTTCCTTTCCAATCGAGTTAAAATGCCCCTTGTTTTATTCCTTATAATTTAAAATTATGTGTGAATTTTATTATGTAATAAAAACTTAGAACTATCCATTTCCCATTGTTTATTATTATGAAAGATAAATCTAATGGAGAGCCTCATGCAGTTTATATCTCCTTGTAGCCTTTTCGAACTATCTATAAAAAATGAGCCCTATCTTGTCATGAAGGATAAGCCCTTCCATTATTTTCAGCTTTAACGAGATATGATTGTTAAGGGAGATAGATGTTTTCTCTACCACTAAAGAGTACTCAAGTAGACAATAACAATAAGCCTCAGGAATAGATGAATCGTATAGATTTAAATAAGCCTAGGACTTGGATAGGATGGTATAGTACTTGCTGAAGTAACATGCCTCATGATTTTATCAGAATCATCTTCGGATTAAGAAGGCATTTTAATAAATGTATTCATAAATTATCCGAGTCCATCTGTCATCGACCCTATGGGACCTCTGAACTCCTCCGACTCACCGAGTCTCTATAAATAGCAGATTACTGGAAGAAAATAGAAATAAAATTAACAATACAAGACTAGAGATTAAACTCAAACCTTTAATTTAATGAATTATTCTATAATAAATAACTTAAATTTATTATATTATTCTGGCCTTAAAATGCAACACTTATTACTTCATTAGGCTATGCAAATCAGCAATGCACACAGATAGCTTTGTAAATTATGGTCATTTTAAATATTTTTGTTATGAAGAGATAAGATTTGCCTGGCCGGGATTTGAACCCGGGTCGTCTGCATCTCCGTCGCAGTGCTCTAAACCACTGAGCTACCGGGGGTCGTATCCAAGTCATTTTAATCCAAGTCGTATGGTCATTTTAATTTATTCTATAAATTTATTCATCTTATCTAATATATAGTATGTATAAATAAAATCATATATATTTTAATTTTGTATCTTATAATTCATATACCTCATTTAAATGTTTTAAGTATACCATTGTTTTATTCGATAAAGTTTGAAAGTAATATTAATAGCAATTGCTTGATTGTGGTCTCGGAAAAATCACGTCCAGCACAACCATTGTCTAAGAAACTGTACACACTCTGCCGTATATTGAACCCAAGACTCTTCATGGATTTTAGTAATACTGGTCATTTTTTTTTCAAGTGAAAACATTAGCCGTGTTTAGTGACTTTTGGTAGAGGATACAATTATGTTTTCTCCCTAAAAGATCTTATTTGTTATAGTTATAGTGTTGTTTTATGAAATGATTGAATTTATAAATGGCCTTTGTGTTGTTGAACTTAAAGGTGATAATAAAGCTAAAAATGAAATAAAGATCTATATAAATAAAAATACAAGGTTTAAATAATGCAGATATATACTGATTATTATTAAATGAATGAAAGCTTGTACAGCGCATCATATATTTTGATTAATATATATATATATATATATATATATATATATATATATTATAGTCTACTTGAAAATGTATATATAGGGTTGGCAACTAAGTCATTGCCGATTTCAAATAAGAAGGCAAATTCAGAATTTTTGTTTAAAAATATAACTTAATTCAATTAGATATTGCCCGTTCTTGTCGATGACCTTTTTCCATCGTTCTGGCAGCGTAAAAATTCCCCGTTCGTAAAATGTCTGGTCTTTGCTATTAAAAAACTGAATTAGGTGTGATCTGACATCATCCGCGTTGTTAAAAATTTTACCATTTAAAGAGTTTTGCATGGAACGAAACAAATGGTAATCCGAAGGCGCAAGTTCAGGGCTATATGGTGGGTGTGACAAAACATCCCAACCCAGTTCCAATAATTTTTGCCGAGTAACCAAAGATGTGTGGGGCCTTGCGTTATCATGATGGAAAACAACACCCTTCCGATTTGATAATACCGGCCGCTTTTCTTCAATTGCATCCTTCAGTTTGTCGAGTTGTTCAACATACACATTTGAATTTATCGTTTGGTTCTGCGGCATGAGTTCAAAATACAAAATTCCTTTGTGATCCCACCAGACTGACAGCATAATCTTTTTTTGGTGAATATCTGCTTTTGATGCTGTTTGGGCTGGTTGATCTTGCTTCACCCACGATCTCTTGCGAGTAACATTGTTATAAACTATCCACTTTTCGTCGCCAGTAACTAGGTTCTTCAGAAATGGATCATTTTCATTGCGTTTCAGTAGCGAATCACAGATGCTAATCCGTTGCGTCAAATGAATTTCCTTTAGCTGGTGAGGGATCCATAAATCAAGTTTCTTGACATGACCAAGGGTTTTTAATTTTTTTTCAATGCATGTATGCGACACATTGAGCTTCTCTGCAATGTCTCGTGTTGTGCTGTGACGATCTGAATCGATAATGGCCTTGATATGGGTTTCATCCACTTCGACTGGGCGGCCAGATCGTTGTGCATTTTTCAGTGAAAAATCACCGGAACGAAATCTTTCAAACCAATTTCGACACTGCCTTTCTTTTAAGGCTTTATCTCCATATACGGCACATAACTTCTTTTGTGCTTGCGATGCGTTCTTGCCTTTTCGGAAGTAATACAATAAAATGTGTCGGAAATGCACGTCCTGTTCTTCCATTTTTAAATTGGGATAAAAACAAAACTAATGAACTAATCAAAAAAATTTTTTTACTAATTAAACGTAGAAGTCCATACAGTAAGAAAAAAATATAGGTTAGATGCTCTGGCCACGTTAACAAAACAAAAGAAAGTGTAGAGTGAATCTATCGACAAAAACGGCAATGACTTAGTTGCCAACCCTATAATTATCGTTCGGAGTGCCAATAGTTGTGAAAAACAGACTAATGTTAACAATTTAATTGTACAAATTTGAAATTCAAATAATCCCGACCGAGTTTTCACTTCCTCGGTAGTCCTCATAATCGCTTATTTAATTTTTTTTTAATAGCACCATTACTTATTGCCCAAAGGTGGCAGATTGTAATGTCTAAATAAAGTGTTTATAAAAAAAAAAAAAAAAATTTTTAAATGTTACATAAGATTTCTTGAAAAAATATTTCAATATTTGTTGTATCTGCGATGGTAGGCGAATGGAACATTGAAAAGTCCGAGGGTAAAATTAATCACTACTAACAGTTAATGTCTCAGTTATTTTCTGAAAGAGCTTTTGATCATGGCTAGATTTCGGTCATTGCCCATTCTCGTTAGGGACGTGATTAGCAAAGCACATCTTTTTTCTCAGCTCTGAAACTCTAATCCCTTTAAAACATTTCCTCTGCGGTTATCGGAGATGATTAAGAAAGTTTGATAATAAGATGACACATCGGAAAGGACCAATTAGGAAGAGAGGACAATGGCTTCAACCGTTTAATTTTAAGAAATCGCCTCGCAGATTTCTCGTACTCGCTAAGATTGTTATCTCTCTTAGCCCTGGAATTAAATTGGTCCTTCAAGATAGCTTTAGTATAACGCCAATGGGCTTTCCTATTAAATAACAAAATTATATTCTTATCTTAATTGAAACATTGATCTCGAGTTTTAGCAATTATTCATTAATGATATATTGCTAAACTGTTTTATGGATAAACATTTTGCATTTTTAAATGCATTTAGAGGTGCAAGAGCTTTATTATAACGTTATTCTTAGGACCCTAACAACTCAATTCGAACCTATAAATCAGAAACCTGACTGTGCAGGGCAGATTTTAACAGTTTACTGCTCTTTGAAAGGAAAATATTAAAAAGGATCTTTAGAGCAGTAAGAGTTGACGATCAATGTATACTAAGGCAAAACGCAGAGATATATCGGATGAATCAGAAGCCATCCGTGGCGCAGCATATAAGAATAGCTAAGCTAAGATGGGGTGGACATGAGGCCATTATGCAGGATAAAGCTACTCATAAGGTACTGTTTTTTGGGTACGTTGGTGGAAAAATGAAAAGTGGGCGTCCACGACTAAGATGGGCAGACGAAGTCGAGAGGGATGCATGTGACATTGTTGAACACAGAGCTTGGAGGACCTTGGCTCAGGGCAGAGAAGAGTGGAGGCGACCCCTTGACCCGTACTGGTTTGTAGAGCCTGTGTTGATTGAAAAATTCGATTACATCACTTCAAACCTTCCCAAATAACATGCAGACGTCGTCAACATCGTAGACTTATTCCCCAGTTATGTCTGCATCTCCAGAGTCTTCATTATTTTTACTATTGATCATATATCTGTCTATCGGAGGTTTATCGTTAAGTTTACAAACAGAGACTTGACTTGTAAGAATAAAATCGATAATTATTCCGCAGTTTGCCGTTTCGAGTTGAGCCACTACAAGTTTTAGCTTTTCATTCATTTCCTTTCTGGAAAGTAAAAATAATTGTGAGCTTTAGTGTGGAAAAGAGAGTGTAGTTATGTGAAATATGTATGTTTAGGTAATCATTTCGCCAAGATGAAATGTTTCAACTAACATTTCGAAATATAGATGATGGTATATGTTAGTTGAAACGTTCTTTCTAGATGAAATGATTACATCACCTATAATTACATGCTCTTTTCCATAATAAAGCTCACCATAATTTGTATTTTTGGAAAATACTAAAAATGAAACGAACAGTTAAAACTTGTATCTCAACTCAATCGCTACAACCTGCGGAACAGATGCCATAAAATCAATATACTTTCGAATGTAATCATATGTACTAAGAGACTTGTGATGTGAACTAACTAGACTATTAACTGTAAGTCAACATAATAAATTATGAACTAATCTACTGATCTACTCTTATCTATACTATGCAGAATCTCAGAGAGCATAGCATTTCAGCACTCTGCTCACGAGCTACCCCAATCCTCTGAGTAATAAAAACATAAAGGGATGTTATCCTTTTTAAAGAGTGTCTTAACTAATCTATGCTAATGTAAAGTTCTGGGCAAACAGAATCGCTTATGGGATTTCGGACATTCTAACTTCTTTTCTTTGTCTCTGAAGTTTATACCCTCACAGGCATTACGCTTGTTGTTTTTTTCTTATAATTTAATGCCATCTTTTAACTGGGTCAAAGGTCTCTTAAAAGGAAATATGAAAATCTCGGTCAAATTTTTCCCTTCCCCCTCTTTTTCCTTTTAGCCCATTATATCCATTAGCCTAATGAAGCTGAGAAAAATTACATTGAAGTAACTTATAATTCAATTTTAAGAAGACAAGTTTCTTGGTCTCCTTCTGCTTTTAAAAAAAATCTCTGAAGAGTTATTATTTGGGACGGTAAAAATAGGAAGAATAATAAAGTTTAGGAGAAAAATAATTTTGATAAAATGTTACTTTTACTAACTGAATTGATTCATAGATCGTTTGGTAAGTCTTTATACTCTTAAAGAGTAAACAAACAATGATAATAATAAGCAAAAAGCAAGTTTAAAATAAAATTAGAGTGTAATAAAATTAATTATAACGTTTAAAAACGTGGAGATAGTTTCGCTATGAATACTTTTACCAATTTAATTCAATAAAATATTTACATTATTTTACTTCAAGCACTTTTTCTGCTTGATATGATTTTTTAAAAATTTATTTTCTACTTTTTAGTTTTGTTTCCTACTTAAGGGTGATTTTTAAAATATTATTTATTTTTTATTTAAAAATACTTCTTAAAAAGTTTTTTAATAATTAATTGAACTATTTATCATTGGTGATCTGATGATTTATGCTTTTCTAGTCATTTTTTTACATATAGGTACACATTGTTTCCCAATTTCATTTGTATCGTTACCTGCATCGTCATTTTGGTCCCAGTAAAGCTTTTAGATAGTAGGGTTCCTCCAACCCAGAATATTGTATTAATATTTAATTTTGAAACAATACTAGTAATAATTAATATTATTAATATAGTAGAGAGTCAACTAAGAAGTCAAGAAAGTCAACTATCTGAAAGTTAAATTATTCTGGCTTCTCAGAAAGGATACAACTAGCGGCCAACTTAGAAATTCCTAGAAAATAAGTTTGGAGAGTATTTTCTCTAAAATTTATTTATTTGAACTCATTATCAGTAGCAATTATACAATATATTAATATATATTGTATAATTGCGAGAGTCAAAATAGAAGCCAAATATTATTACAAGTTTCTTTGAGTCACAGCCATAATACGTTTTGCCATGCATGTACTTTCGATTATCCGAACAGCACTCGATTAATAGTAATATTGATGCAATAGTAAGAATAAATAATTTTACAGTTACCATTTAATTAACTTAATGTATTTGTACTTGAAGTTGTTCTAATCATCTTCATATGCTGTCATTTGTCTTTTAATCTTTCATTGCTGTCATTGACTCAGGGTTTAAATGGTTTTCTGTTTGGTAGGATATTACTTTATGTATTGATTTGCGACACTATATATTAATAATTAACATAATATAATACGATAATATCTAGGCAGGTGGCTTTCCACTAGAACTGGCTGCGATCTTGACATAAGGAAAAAGTCACTAAAGGAGGAAAGACAGTAAAAACTTTATATTCTATATTATGGAGTAAGGAAGTTTAATTGTCCACAAAGAAAAGTCTTCACCCCTCCTTTTTCATAAGTGTGGCATTATATGGCTCAGACACATGGACCATCACTACCAACTTGAAAAAAAAACTCCTAGCGATGGAGATGGACTTTTGGAGACGTAGTTGTTGTATATCGAAACTCCAGCACATACCTAAACACGTGATCAGGAAAAAGTACAGGAACCCCACAATATCTTGTACACTATAGAGACAAAAAGCTGAGGTAGTATGGCCATCTAATGAGAATGTCAGAAAATCGATGGCCCAATTGAATAATAAATTTTGTTCCTAAGGAAAGGAGGAGCAGAGGACGTCCGGCAAATAAATGGTACGATGGATTGCAGGAAGGAATAGCAGCCAGAGGGCTTACCGAGGAGGACTGCCAGGACCGGGAAAATTGGAAGATATATATAATGCGATTATCTAATTAACTTAATTTTCTACTATTATTATTATTAAAAATAAAAGTGACCAAAATCCTTTTTGTATGTAGCGGCTCCTACCTTAAGCAGTCGACCCAATCTAGCATTAATTCAGCTCCAGACTTAAATTTTATTTATTATTTTTTATTTCAATAAAACATTTTCTTAACCTGATTTATTTTTTTTAAATTCTAGTTTATTATACTAATACTAGTTTATTCCCAGTTTTTTACATTGACCTTATTGCGAGGTTATAAAAAACATGGTTTTCAACAATAAATAAATAACAGGGCAGTTTAACTTTTTTCATCAGTTTCTAAATTAGATTCTTGCTTTGATTAAATTGTTTTAGCCACGGAATATTGATTTTGGGAGTCATTGTTTTATCATTAAAATTTTTATTCATCATTAAACTATTAATATTGTATTATTTAAGATATTATTCAATGTTCAATGTATAAAACTTTATACTAATTTTCTAATAAAACATACTATGTCTTAAACATGCTATTTTAAAACACACTTGAAAACTATGTAATATGTCTATGTATCCTCTCAATTAACAGGGTTTATTTTAAATGTTTTTTAATTGCATATTCTCTACCCAATGCATCTTGTAAAGAAAACTTGAAGTATTAGAAAAATTCCATAAAAATGTGAAACCTACTTCTTATAATTATTAACATAAAGGAATAGTGATCCATATTCAGTTAGTAGATTTATTCCATTTTCTTAATTTCTATTTTTTGTGAGCGTACGTTTTTCAAACTTTTCTTATTCGATCTGCATCATATGTTCATCAGAATAACAATTTATTAATGCATCTTAATTTACGCTTAGTCTTTGTTATATTTAAAGCTAAATTAGGAGTTATATAATTTCTTATGTAAAAGTTATATAATATCTTATATAATTTATGAAAACCGTTGCAAAATAATAATTTTTTGCCTTTGATTTAGACCTAACAGAATAATCTGCCTTGTTAGGACTCAAGGGTCTATAATGGCGCTTTCTGTTTATTTTAGATTTTTATGATTGGTAAAGTTGCCTTTGTCTAAGTTCATTTCCAAAGTTTCTTTTGATTTTTTTTTTCTGGACTCAATTGAGAAAGGTTTTATCTACAGGATTTATGACTCAAGAGGTTGTACAAAGTCAATGTTTTATGATTCAAATTAAGGCTTAATAACTTTTAGTGCTCTGGAATTATATTTTAAAGTTAATTTTGACTTATTAATATTTTTTTTTTACAAATTTTATTCAGCTACTGTGAAAGGTAAAAACGTTAGCCTAAATCTTATCTTAAATCTCATAAAAAGAACTCATTTGTTGCTTCCTGATAAAAAACTGAAATGAAATATTCAACAGGATTTCAATTTGGTCTTTTTTACTATAGGAATTTCAGTAGTTAAATATTTAATACCGTTTTGTAATTTATGGGAATTAACTTTTTTATTTCTAAGACATTGGTGTAGTTTTTTATTTTTATTTTACTGGAATAGCAACACTAATAAAGACGTCTATATATATGCTTGCTTGTATACTTCATTTAAACGATAAACGTTATTGCATTATTTGTCTGAGACTGACTCTATTAGGACTGTCTAAAAAAATATTAAGTATAAAGAATAAATCGATTTTATACCGACTTATTTAATCAAGTGCAGTTAAAATATTAAGTAATTAATGGGAATTTATTAATATTATCTAATTATGAGGCGTAATCCATGTTATGACGCAGTTACCCAGGATTAGTATTTTTAGTTATAATAAAGCGTAATATAGTCTTGAAATTAAGAAAAGTACAAATAGGAAGAGCAATATATTGAGTTGAATATTAGATCGATTCTTCGATTCTTAACTTCTCTTAAAATCGATTGTTTTATTTATTTGTTTTTTAAACCTGTATCGTCTATAATCCAATATCCAATAAATCGACTAACTAAAAATAAATCGATTCTCTATCAATCAATATTAAATCGATTCCATTTTGATATATTTGTATATCCAATAGGGGATAATCGATCCCTGACTGCGCTAATACGTTGTGCATTGATTAAATTTTCCCATTTTTTGTCATTTTTACGACGGATAAGCAACTTGGCGAACGACTATATATATATGTTTATATTATATTTGCGGCAGTAATTACAATATATAAAAATATATATTATAATTTACTTTGTCTTTTTAAATGAAAGACACAATTGGTAGACGACGTTGGACGGCAAGGCGGATTAACACTATTGCCCTTAAGGGTAGCAATTTGACGCCCTTAGGCCGTAAAATATTTTAAAGAAAAAATTGCTCCAAACCCAGGGGTAATCATGGGAACGATGTAACTCATAAGTTTAAATTGTCGAGAGCTGCGTGACCCCAGAACTTATATTTATTACTTCGTTTTTCGTAGAGAACTTCTTTTATTATTTATTTACCCTCCGTTTCGAGGAACCGGTGGAGGCAGTATTTATTCTAATAAATTATTATATTTTTGTAAAGAAAACAATCAAGAATTATTTGAAATATCAAAATTAAAAAAAAAAAACTTGCTTGGCGTCCAGGACTTTTCACGATAAAGTTGAAAAAATATCGTCAATATATATGCAAAGTATCGAATGTGAAAAAGCATGTGTTTTGTTTTCAATCTATAAACATTGTTTCAGGGTTGATAAATGTTCCAGCAAAATTTTTTAATCTGAATTCACTTAGTAAAGGGGAAGAATTACTCTGTCAAAAGTTTGAGTATGAATGAATCTTGACTTTCAAAAGCATATTAACTAATAAAAATTCATTATTTCGCATTTATTATTGTTGACATGTTTTTAATTGTAAGTTTCAAAGCCTCTAAACCAGATCAAACCTGTTTCACAGATCCAGAAATTAGAATTATAATAATAGCAAAAGAAAATTCCTTGTATGGCAAAGTATTGAATGTTTCATGTTCGTGTGTTTACCGCTCGATCGATTATGACATATTCAATAGTTAACAATTGTGATCTTTTGGAACTATTTAAAATATAGGTACAATGGAAACTTACAGAGATGGCACATTCGATGTAATATCTGGTATATTATAGAGATATTATCATAAGTTATAGATTCAACTAACGGATGAACTAACGTATGTGTTATTTTGACTAATTAAAGTCATTATGTGGGCAGTTGAGGCTGTTCTCGGCCAAAACATCTCCATGCATATTCTTAGATACAATGCGGGCCATTCCATGCACTGAATCTAATACATAATGTTACATGCTAAGTTACTTCATTCATATCGTCGATACAAATGCAAAGTATGGGATGTGAAACAAAAGACATTTTCGTTTTCGATCTATAACATGTTCTTTATGATTGATAATTGATGCAAAATTCAAATAGAGTCATCCATAAAACACAAAACCACATAGGTCTAATTTGTTAGATGATACATACCGATTTTGAATGAACTATTTTAATATTTATTTATTGAAATTTACAACTGTATAATAATAATGATAAAACATCAAGTAAATAGAATGAAAGATATATAATGCCATGAGATAAAGGTACGTGGAGTGATTAACCACTGGTGGTACTTGAATAAATGAATCCTGAAACAGTGTTTTCATTTTCTCCTGAAAAGTTGTTTTTTAACTTTCGTTACTTTGCATTTGTATCGACGATATGTTACGTGCAGGCATTCCTCAGGGTATCGGGAAAATAGTTTTATCTCGTTCATACGATGTTTTTTTATTTAACGATTCATTTTAACAAGCGTATTTTTTAAAATATGTAAAATAAATTGCTCTTATATTGTGAAATTCGGCTACTATTTATTCCTGAGCTAGATTAATCTGATAATTGTCTCCGATCTAATAACCGTTAAATTGGGATAATTATTTGTAATTGATAATATCCACTTGTGAATAATCTACTCCATCTGGTGCTTAGCATGGCAAATTGACATAGATTAATTAAACATTAGCAGGCTCATCAACCCCTCGCCCCATAACCTGATCTGCCATCCTCTCAAGCTCTTCACGGGTGGATGACCGCCTCTGTAATTTGCTCCTAGGGTGTCCTCTGCGGTTGATGATTGACATTGCTTCAGCTTAATAAGCTAACCGGAAACCTTGCGGATCAGGTAGACCAGTGCCTTAGGATGTCATCCACTTTTGGGAACTCTAAATATTCTTCTAGTCACAAAAAAAAAATCTGTATCACTACAATCTATGACTTAGCAGCACGTGGTAGGGATTGTTCTGTTTCTTGAGCAACGGTTGTGTAGGAAAGTGATTTGCCCTACATCAAGCTCAATTCGCAGATTTTTCCTATTCCCACTCTAGGATCTCCACCTCCGGACGCTAACAGATTAAATAAAATCTAAAAAAATAAAATCGTATTTGAACCTAAGTAAGAACTTCGGCACGGCAACTCATCCCTCTACTACCGAGTCACTCCATAAATAGCTATAAACTATTTTTTATATATAAACTATTACCGACGATTCGACTCACATCAGGGCTGGACAGGAAAGATAAAAAAAACACCTAAAAGTTAAAGAATTGGAATAGAGAAACATACAATTAATAACAATTTAACCATTAAAGTAAATCAGATACGAAAATAGAAATAAATTAAATTGTAAAATAAGATAAAAATATTATTTTAAATTTTGATCTATTAAAATGGGATATAGGTTAACAAAAATGTTTATTTAAAACTATATCTAAATAAAAGCCATAAATTATTCACGATGAACTATAAAATAATTGTTCATTCAGCTTTTCGTATAAATATTATTGTATTGCAGTTTTACCATTGAATTAGATATACTTGTAATTTTAATCCTTAGTATTATATTTCACTATTCTTTCATAATAAAAACATTTTAATACAAAACTGAAAAAGGCAAAAATGTTTATAAATTTAGTGTGAAAAGACTTAATGGAAAAAAAAATTAAAATATGTCTGCGTTTTAAATCCACAAAGAACAGTTGGCAGGATAAAAGTTGTATAAATTCTAATTTTAATTTTCTGGCCAAAATGCTCGATCTTATCAATGTCGAGACCAAAAAATAACAAACCTTTCCTGACTTTTACCTAGCCTTTATTTCCTTTTTATCCTTATTGAATTTCTTTTTATATAATTATCATAATACTTAAGTATTTTTTCTCTTTATATTCTTATTCACATCTATTAAGCAATACAATTTGATAATCAGGAGAATCGCTGTCACTTAAATAAAACAAAATGACATGAGAGGCATGAAGAAGAACAGTATCCAGCGGTAACTCTCCCGTGGCTTGATTTAATATTCCTATGATAAAAGATCCTTCATCCACTTTTTAGTCTCCTCCTAGTGTTCTCAGGCATGTTAGTAGAAGCCATTTGTTCTTTCAGTGGGTTGAATGATGGGTTGGGGTCCGTGTAATTTTTCTTGAAAACATTAGTAGTGTCTTCGTCGACATTTGGTATTTTTAAGTCAGTATGCAAATTTATGTTATTTATGTACCATGGTGTTTTTGTGACTAGTCTACCTATCTTTGGTTGAAAAGATTGTTGTCGTTTTATGTGAGTCTGTTTAGCGATGCTGTAAATTTGTAATGCATAGCTCCAAACTAGTTTTAGCAATTGTAAGTTAGTAATTTATGTCGTTTTTCTAATTTGGATTTTGTTTAATAGTATATTTCTGATATTTTTCTGGATATATTAAATTGGATTATGTTATTTTTTTGCCATAAAATCTCACTTTTATTATTAAAACACCATTTGCACTTACCGGACATAACATACTTGCGTTGGGCAAAAGTAATGGTTCTATTGTACCCCTAATACACAATGTGTGTGTGACTTTTCGTAGTTCTGTGAATCCTCCATGGTTGGTATCTCTGATTCAGCTTTTGTAAGTTATGTAGTAAGTTTTGTGAGGCCTGTGTTGCGTCAGTATGTCAGGACTTTGAGGAATGTTGCGAGTATGTGAATGTTATGTATGCATGAGGCATATCGGCAAGGTTCGGTCTTATTGATGGCAGCTCTGATTCTAGTCATCAGTGAAAGATCGGTCCTTCAAAGAATCAGTAAATACTCCTTTCATTTTCAAAATATTTTAAAATAAAAGTGATTCAGTTTTTTTGTCTTCTTTCGACGTAGACCTTCGTCTACTATCTTTGGGATTAGAAGTTAATGATATAATAAGTTTCTTTTGGAAAATCTTCTGTGGTAATGTGTGAATTAACAGAAACTATTCTTTGCTCTTGCCAATGATTTTGAAAGCACTAGTTGTAGGACCTAGATATTTCTTGATGTATAATTTGTAATTTATTTATTTTCTTGATTATTGTTATGCATAATTTTATGTCAATGAAGCGAGAAATGGTCAAGTTACAGTGTCCTCAAACTCTGAGTAACAAGAAAGTCCTTTGAAACACTTTGTTGACTTAACCAACACTTCACTGCTTTAATATTTCCTTTAATAAACCTAAATATTGATCCTTCTGTGGCAGGGAGAACGTCTCTTTAGGCTCTTAATTAGAACCTTACCCTGTTGTTTAGATCAGACTTTGCCATAACTAATGTTCAAGGATAGCAAAGCAATCTATAGATAACCCATTAAATCTATAGTGAAATCGCTGAATTTCGCAATTCATGTTCCAAACTTGAAGTTGAATTGTTAACGAACAGATAAATAACTTTTGTTGTAATTATTGTTATTGTTGTATATAGTTCATTTCATACTACGAGAAAATGTTCCCATTTTTACTTTTCTTGCAGTATATAAAAGAATGTTTGAGAAAGTCTATGAGCTTCGCTGACAAGACAAAACTTAGCAAATAAAACATCTTCCCTGACAGGCAGTTCAACTAACTGTTATTATTTCGAAATTTATTGCCCGCGTTACTTTAAGGGGAAGGATATAAAATTTTGGGGATCAATTCTAAAACATCCTTATACCAAATGTAACCATATATTTTAAGAATAAATTAATATATTTCTACTCTCCATTCTCCAACAGTCTACAGAAAAGCGAATTAGATAACCTAACCCTCCGTCGTAAACCAACGACTTTCTGCCCTCCTGTATCGTTTAATAACATCCTACTGATTCCTGTAGAACAGGTCCGGTACTTAGGACTACACCTTGACAAAGGCTTAACTTGGAATCCTCATATAGACTGAAACGACAAGAAACAACTCGCCACTAAGCCAAGCCATCGAATTCCTCTCGTATTCAATCCTTGTAATTCAAAATCCTTCGTAAAATCCTCAATTTTCCTTAATTTGTTACGAACAGAGTAATCCATAATGACCTTAATGTCCCATTTGTTGCTGATTGGCCCGAATCCGATATCAATCTCTTCATGACAAACTTCATTTCCACTCAAACCCACTAGTTTCAAACCTCGCAACCTTTTCAATCCTGATAATCCTCCGAGGCGCCTGAAAAGAAGAAGGCCTCGTGACCTTTTAAGCTGAACTTTTACATGATGATCATTATATTTACTTGATCTAATTTCAACAGTTCAACAGTATATTCAAATTCTACAGTTGTTAATTTCAATAAATATATTTTAAAAAGTTATCCTAAAATTGGAACGGGATCGCGCATGAAAATGAAAAGAAATCGGTTATCAAATATGCTTAAGAGATCTTTATTGAGAACTTTATAATATCGACCATACAAATTATGAGTATCGAATATGAAAGAAATTAATAAACTACAGCCCCGGTGAATAAAAAAAAATCCTGTACCATTACAACCCGTGAACGGTCTGGGGTTCAGTATATGATAGAGACAGACTGTACTGTTTCATGGACAACGGTTCTGCAAGGAGGTGACTTGTCCTAGGTCACACTCAACCGCCCGATTGTTTCCCCCTTATTTTAGGTTCCCTATTTTTATAATATTTTATAGAGGCTGGGTGAGCCTGAGGAGGGTCCTAGATCCCATACGATCCACCTCCTTCTGCAATCAGACTAAATAAAAGTAACTGCCTGCAGCAGAATTTGAACCAAGATTTCCGGCATGGCAACTCAGTGCTCGAGTGAATAAGATGCTAATAAGCAAGGCAAGGCTTAGAAAGGAGTTATTGCTTGTATTACAACTCCAATTCAATCCAAAAACTACATGAATGATACGATTCCGGTTATCTGAAGCAGTTTTAGCAGTTAACTCTGTCTGGACCAAATCTGACTTAACCACTTATTCATCGGGACTGTATATATGAACAATTAATTTAAATTCATCTGTAAGGCACTAAAACAATATATAACGATATAAGTAAAATACTATTGACGATACGCACTGATTTTGAATAAACTATGAAACCGATTTTTCATTCTCCTGAAAAGTAGTTTTTTTTCTAGGCTGGCCTACTTAATTTTGAGGAAATCTGAATGGAACGAGACAAAAGTTTTATTAGAAAAAGAATCTGAGGATGTAAGTTCTTTCCTTGGCTTCTGAAGAATTGTGCCTTGCATAATAATGTTAGCGAATCCCTAAGCTCATCTCCACTCCTCCTTCAATGTAAATATACATTTTTCTTTTTTACAAGATGTATTAGTATTCCTCAGAACAAGATCTCATTTTAATTTAATTCATCTTGTTGATATAACAATAGTTATATTTAAGCTATTTAATCCAGACTGTCCCACTTTTATTCATAAGTGTAAATCTCGAAGGGTTGCATAGTCACGGAGAGCATTGAATTTTATTGTTTAAAAAAGCAGAAGTGATGGGCCTTGTGAATGCGAAAACATTTAAAAAACCGATAAATATCACGAATATTGAAGGTTTCTGAAGCTAGTGTACGACACAAAAAAAATTGAGTCAGAGGAGGAATTAAGCCAGAAAAGAAAGAAAAGATGCGATAGAAAACCAATTTTCACTCCAAGGAGATGTCTGAAGAAAATTTGTCTAAAAAACAGATTTGCTACCACAAAGGTGATGGAATCACAACTCCAGGATGCTGCCGGTAGCGTAAATGCTTCTGAGCGCAATGTTCGAAGAAAATTGAAAGTATTAAATTTTAAGGCCTGTCGCCCAAGTTGGCAGCTGCAATAAAAGCAAAGCGCCTGAAGAGGGCCAAATAATGGCAAGACAAAGATGTGGACTTCTGGAGATTGGTAAGATATTGTAATTTAATAAAAAAATGAAACATTTTCAGTTAAATAAAGCAAAGAAACATGGAAGTTTAAATATTTTTCTGTTTTTGACAGGTCTGCTTCAGTGAAGAAAGCTCATTAGAAATTTTGCAGAATGAAGCTCTGTATGTGCGTCGTCGTCATGGAGAAAAGTTTCATCCTGACTGTTTCTTTCCAACGTTAAACATCCCACCAAAGTGATGATTCGGGCAGTCATCAGTGGCAAGGGCACTGGACGTCGGTACATCGTAAGAGGAATAATGAGCCAAGATCAGTACAAGGAAGTGTTACAAAATTGGTAAGATTTTACATGAAATCTTGCAGTGCGTCTGATAATTTGGCCAGGGACTGTCGATTTTTAACTATTTATTCGTTTCATTTTTAATATTTTCCAAAAAAGTCGTGTTATCGTGAGCTTTAATATAGAAAAGAGAATGTAATTATCAGTAATGAGTAGATTCCGGTAATCATTTCATGAACAAATAAAAGTTTCAACAAACAATTCGAAAAATAGATGTATTTTTGTTGAAAGGTTCATTTCTAGATGAAATGATTACCGAAGTATGCATATTTCCCATAATTACTATTTATATATTCTATTTTTCAAAATAAAGCTCATAACTCCTATTTTTGGAAAATATTAAAAGGGAAACGAACTAAAAGTTAAAACTTGTGACTCTGCTCCAAGCGACAACCTGCGGACTAATTACCGATACTTTTTGCGCTGAAATGGATGCTTCACTGTAATTTTTGTATTAGCATAACTTTGGGAGGTTGATTGATACAGCCAAAAGTAGATGGAGGTGAGTCAGCTTTGGCTGTCCGATTCTTAGCCTGCTTGTTATGCTACATTCTTTTAATGTTAGGCCGTTTGGAGGAATCAGGCAATGTTAATCTAAATTGCCTTCCATAGCTTTCCAAGCTTTTCGAAAGGTCCGGCACTTCGGAAGGTGCCCCTCAATTAGACGGCTCTTAGAAGAAATGTAAATACTTTTTAAAAGTTCATTAAAAAATACAATAAGTATCGCTTAGGTCATGAGGCCATGAGGTGTCGCCCAGAGCAAGGCACTGTCCACTTGGTTGATGTTTAGGCCTGGAGATGGCGTCTGGACTCTGCAGTATGAAGCTAGCTATTTTTTCATTTTCCCGGAGATGGTGTCTCGAAGATCAGTAGGCTAGAATGCCACAATAAAACTCTCGCATACAGCCGTAAAAAATAACCAATATAACGCCCATGGGTAAAATAAGGGAGATGCCTGGAGTGATATCATATTTATATATTGTAGACTGTGAGTTGAATAAGTAAAATCGGAAGGCGAAGGAAAAAATATCACGTTAACTATTTATTTTATTTAGAAGATTACCGCATATGGTAATATCTCATAATAAACCGTTATTATTTTGTATTTAAGGTTTCGGATATAGAGATATCAGATAATGAAATTATTTTGAATCTTCTCAATATATTTAAAAACAAATATTTATTGTAATTTACAGCTGTATAATAATAATAATGCATCAAGTAAACAGAATGAATGGTACATAATGCCTTTATAAAAATGTAGAGGAACTACTGATTGGTAGTACTCAAATTACCAATTCTACTTAGAAGGCCTTCTTTTAAAACGCTTCACATGATTATTGGGAAAGGAATCTTGGTTTGAAACTAGTGGATTTGAGTGGGAATAAAGTTTGTCATGAAATGATTGTTATCGGATTAGGACCAAATCAGCAATAAATGGGTTATTAAAGTCATGACTGGATAATTGGATGACTTTATTCGTAACAAAATAAGGATCATTGATGATTTTGTATTTTAGCGGTTAGATAAGAGAGAAATTCCATGGCATAGTGGAGTCCCTAAGCTCCACCCTGTAAGGCTTGTGATAGTCATGTATAGGAGTCCTTTTGTAATTAATTGGGAGGTTTGAGTGTTTGTCTAGTAAGTGTTGAAGTAGCCTGAAACGGCGAGCATAGATTGTATAGGATCCATCTTCAGCTTTTAGCAGATTAAGTAAAAGTTTGTCAAGTTTGATTTGAATCCAGGACTTTCGGCTTGACAAACTATCGCTCTACCACTGAGCCACTCCGCCCCCACTGAACTTGAGCTTATGATGGAATAAACTGATTATGGATGACTTTATTCGCAACAAAGTAAGGAGATCGAGGGTTTTAAGAAGGATTTTGGATTATGAGGATTGAAGGAGAGGAATTCGATAGCTAAGTGAAGCCCCAATGCTCCATTCTGGATGAAAAATTAAACAATTCATATATGGAATACATCATCCAGTTCCATAACATCAAGGCATATAATTTTATTAGTAATTTTTCTGCAAAAATTAATCGAGGTAATTATGATTCTATTCCATAACAAAATCCACTTTAATAAATAAAGCGTTCTTTAATTAAATCCGCTCTAAGGGCGCGAGTAGCAAAAAGTTTTGTCTGTCTATTTTAATTATAACATTTTCCTCAGCCAGCTGTTGACCTACAAATTCTCCACTTCTATGAAAACCTCTGCGATTATTGAGCTGCGTATAAATGAAGTCGAGGTTTCTTTCAGGGCTGGTCTAGATTCGGCTTCCTATTTCCAAATTAGTCATCCGTTAACGGATGTCTAATTTGACTATTTTGAAATCAAAACTTTCACTTTCTTTCCAGTTATTCTAGTCATTAGATCTTATTTGGGTTGGTGTAGTTACAGCTTGGATTTTGGGTTATTCAGTGTTTAAGTGAGCTCTTTTTGCGATTATTAAAAAAAATAATAAAATTGTGTGTAGAATAGAATAAATATGGACTTTGTTGCTGCTCTTGAGGTCTCAATCATCTCTTAGAATGTTATATTATTGTATTACGAATATTTACAGTTTAATGTCCCTTGAGAGTAACAGAGCTGTATTACAAATAAATAATAGTTTAAAACGCTAAAAAACTTTCTTTAACAGGAGACAAAAGTAAATAGTAGGAAATAATTTTCAATATGTTTAAAATAATAATAGAGCGGCAAATTAAAATCAATTTACGGTAAAAAAGCAAGTGGAGCTTGATGTTAATGGTTTTATTAACTGATTTTGGTCAAAATAGAGCCTTTGGTAAAAAAACGATATCAACAATATCAGTCAATAAAATATTTACAACAATTAACATCAAGCACCCCACGCATTTTAACAATAAAATGATTTTTTTGTTCACCACTCTATTCTTATTTTTAACTTATTAAAAATTATTTCCTACTTTTTTTGTTACATATTAAAGCATGTTTTTTGAACTATTATTTAGTATTATATAGTTGGTTAGTTGCAATTGAGAAACTAATCAGCATCTACTATTTATTTATGATATTGTTTACTAAATCTAAAGACTCTCCAAGTCCTCGTCTAGCCACTACAAACACGAGTATCCTTAATTTGGGAAAAACCGGTGGTAGAGCGTGATCTCGAAGAAATATCTTTCCTCTACTACCATTGTCCTAGAAACAGTGCAGTCACTACCAGGTACTGAACCCAAGACCCTTCATGGGCTGTAGTGTTTTTTGTTATTGTTCCAGTAGCTATAAAAGTGTGTTTTCTAGTTTTATTTACACTATTAAAAAAAAAATGTAAAATATACGAAATTCCTCATCGCATCTACGCTTTACTTGGTACTTCCGGATGCGAAAAATCTCGAATCCTGAAGATCGTGGGCAGGAATATTAGAAAACTTAATTAGTAATTGTATGGTCGTTGTTCATTGAGAAATTTGCTAAGTTTTTATTCGTTTCGATGTTTTAAGGTGTCCGAATGGCCAGTTCAAAGATTCTGTTACGTACATACAGGCAAAGCTAATAAAAACCAGTTCAATATCTTTATTCGAGAACAATGCCTCTTAAGAATAACAAAATTCTATGAAACAAAGAAAAAACAAACAACAACAACGTTTCTTGCCAGTTTTTGTTGTTAATAATTAATCTTAGTTGTAGCGAACGATACTATATCGGTTTAATTAGCGTAATCGATTTCTTAAACCATTTTATATCAATTTAATTCATGAGAACTTTTTATAAATTAAAAGTTATAAAGTCGAGCTTCTATGGTGTGAGTCCCCTATTCACCTGAATATGTCTGCGTGGAAACTCCCATCTTTTGTCTTTTCCCTTACGCTTGGCTGAATCTTTGCAGTTTATCTCTCAAAGTTAGTTAGTTCTCCAACAGGAGAGGAGTGAGAATATGCTAGGTATGGAGATATGGCTATTTTAAGCCTATTCAGTCCAAAGAATTATTTATCATACAAGCTGGTTATATAAAATCGGCCAGGACAAATCATCTCCCTGCGCATCTGTTGTCCAAGTAATGTCTTTACCATGTACCTGTTCACGGGTTGGAGTGGTACAGGTTTTTTTGAGCTATCTAAGCTACCTCGCTCATACTTTTATTATGCATATACGTCGTTTTTTGTGTGTTTTTTTACGAGGCTCTTGTCAAAAGTATAATAATTGTGAAGGTAGCGGAGTGGCTCACTTGTAAAGCACTGAGTTGCCATGCCGGACTCCTGATTCAAATCTCGCTGCGGGCAAAACTTTTATTTAGCCTGTTTGCAGTGGTAGATGGATTGTTTGGGATCTAGAACCATCCTGGGGCTCACCCAGCCTATATAATATTATAAAAATAGGGAACCCAAAATAAGGGGGAAAATCTGGTGGTTGAGCGTGACCTAGTACAAATCATCTCCTTGCAGAACCTTTGTCCATGAAACAGTACAGTCTCTACCATGTGCTGAACTCCAGACCCTTTCACGGGTTGTAGTGGTACAGTTTTTTTTTTTTTTATAATTGTGTATTATCTAAGGCTGGCAATATTTATATTTCGAAGAAACAGTCCGTTTACAAACTTAAGAAAAGATTTTTCAAATAATTTACAATTTAATATATTATAATGCTTCCTTATTTCTATATATTTAAATAAAGCGATTCTCTCCAATAATATGAATATGTAATTATTTATGAGAAAGTGTTCTTTCTTGAGCAATGCTCATAACCAAAAGTGGTTAGATATTAGTTAACCGCCTTGTTTTTCTTCGGCAAAATGAAGAGCCAGGTACGCATATTAATGAGGTGTGTATGTTTCTCTTAGGGTATGTCTTCCTCTTTTCCTCCTCATTCTTATAGAAATTTGAGGTGGCAGCTTCACATTATATTCTTCCAGGCTTTGTATTTTTATAAATTAATTCTTGATGCTTTTTTTGAGGACGAAGCAATGCAACCTCATTTTGGATTACATAGTTTCGTTGAGGTCATTTAAAAAAAAAAAAAAAATTATTTTTAATTGATATTTACCCTTACAAAAAGGATATTGAAAAAAAAATCAGGTTAACGGATGTAATAATAAGGAATAAAAATATCTGCAAAACATCCTTTTGCATGAAACAGTACATTGAAATGCGCATCGACGTGCTCTCTATTTTATCTACATATAATTTATTTAGAATAAAAAACTAAATTTTTAATTAACCTTCTCATAGTTGAAAAGTATCGATTAAAAATAAAATAAATTTATAAAAATAAACTTTATAGCTTCAACACTTGGTAATAAATAAATCACATTTTCGCTGCTTAGCTGCATTTAGTGCCAAACTATCTAGTGTATAATTGGTGTTCGGGAGTTGATGACCTAGATGTTCTACGCCCTCTAAATCCCAGCAAACAAACTAATTGGTGTTAGCCGTCAAGACATTAAGGTAATTTGGAAACCACTACCTCATATAATAATAAATAAAATATTTTCGTTGTTAAGTAAAAATACAAATTATTTTCCCCCGTCTTTTTTAATATATCTAAAGATGTTTCTACGTCCCAGGTAATGATTTATTAAATTTTAATTTATTTTTATTGCATTTAAGAATCATTCTTAATATTTAAACATTCTTCGGTGTTTATAAAAGTAGCAACAACTAATAGCAATGTAAATGGATATATAAACATTAGTAATATAAACGACAATTATTGCTATTACTAAGGGAGTTCCTTAGTAAGAATTGTAAAGACAATTCTTACAGGTTACGCAAGGTTAATACTTAGGAGTACAGGGGACCACTGAAAACATTTACAGTTCGATCAAGAAAGCATACAACGAAAATAGAAGTGGGACCGGTATCCCGAATATACAAACAAAGAAAGGACTAACCGCATTGGAGCGGTATACCATTATTAGCCAATAGTGTGACACTATGTGGTTATAATATATAACTGTGGTAGTATGAAAGTTTATTTCATGACCTACACGAAATAAACTATCATTTTATTATACCTTACCTGAAGAGTTACTTAATATTTTCTTAACTTCTGTTCTATGAAAATGTATATTAAGTGGTTGAGTGCGATCACAAAATAATAAAAAAACAAACTATTTTTTCATTAGAGTTCAGTCAGACAGACATATGCGATGGCCCAGTTTTAAACACAGTTGGGTTCACTCAGTGAATTTTTCAGGGAGCGCGAAAATACCGTTGAATTTTGAAAATAATCTGGTATTGTACATACCAACGTACTCAACACCTCTCTGGTGTAACCCGTGGTGCAGTGGTTTGCATGACAATCTATTATGGACAAGATCGTGGGTTCGTAACGTGGCAGGTTACGAAAAACAAATAAAAAAATAATATAAAATATCATTATAAAAAATATAAATATAAAAAATAATATAACATAAATATAAAAAAATATTATAAAAATAATAATAAAAAAATGGGGTGGTACAGAGCCTGTGCGGTGCCAGGTAGACGTTTACGTTGACAGACAAAATTTAGGACTCTCTATGTAGCATCGTCAGGTTGACCATTGCAGTGAAGCTTAATGAATAAAAAATAAATAATAATACGGCAAATGCAACTTGAAAAATTCTCCATTGTTTAAACAATAGAAAATTATCTGAAAAAGTCAATCTTTCTTTAAGGAAGTTTTAATTGAAACTGAACCAGATGGTCTGCGAGTAATATGAGAAGATGTAACTGTCAGAATCAGCGATTAATATCATTTTAATAATTCAAATATCTCAAAATCAGTTTGATCTGATTTATTTTTAATATTTTTCACTTTTGGCCACCGCCAATTTAAAAGTTGGTTCTTGACTACTAGACCTTAGTTCTTAGTTTATCAGTTTATCAATCACAGATTGAATAAATAAATCACAACTTAGTGGTTAGTAACCGATGTCAGGATTTCAAAGAATGTACTGAATTTCTTAAGGCCCAAGATTACGGAGTTGGAAGGTTTTTATTGTCCTTGTATAGCCCTGAAGCCATATAACTTTTTTTTATATAAGTTAGTGTTAACTCTCCGAAGACTTACTGAAACTTGGGCTTCGTTTCTTATGCTATGGACTGCTGACGTAGGACAACGACCTCTTAGCACACCGCCGCACCGTGTTTCGATTAGTAGGAGCTAGCTGGACAAAATTATTTTTCGGCATTTTTACATTTCTTTCGACTAATTGAGTATTGTAATTATAAAAAACTGGTTTTTAATTAATTACCAACGGAATTTAAGAGGATTGCTAGGATAATAATTTGAACAATTTAAATTAAAACAATGTATAATTAAGACAATATATAATCATAAAACTGATAAAAATTTTTATTTTAATAAAAAAAACATAATAAAAACATTTTATAAAAAGCTGCACTAGATTTATTATTGATTTAAATGTGATATTTAAAAATAGGCTTTTTGAAATTAAAATTGAACAAAATCAACATTAAAAAAACAACACTAAAATATTATTTGGCAATACATATCTAAAAATGCTGTTGTAGTTATATTGTATTTTTGCTTTAATTTTGCAAACAATGTGATATTAAACAATTATCTTAGTTTACATATTTTGTAACGTAAATTAAATTTAATGGTGAGAATGAGGAAATTACGAATGTATTTATAAACAATAACAAAATATAACATTACTGATTGTCTTCTTACATTTTTAATTATTCTTTTTGTTATTATTATTTAAAAACATTTATCATTCTCTGCCAATTTGATTATTTTTTATAAAACCCCTTATATAAAGTTCGATAAATTTAAGTGAAAATTGTACTTGTTTGATTAATTTGCTCTTATTTTTATTTTATATGTTATTTATTTGGCTGAAGCTGAACTCCAAAAATTTTTGTTGGTACTGAGCTTGTGACATGATGTCAACCAGGTTAGATCATACTCATTAAATTTATGTTATTTCAGTTAGACATTATTTTATATTTCTAAATTGTCTTTTATTTCATTATATGCTGGTTAAAATAAAATGAAAAATCTACAGATGGCGAATTGTATTTTGAGGTTATCTATCCAATTTATCAGTGCTTGGTAATATAAACTGTTTTATCACTGATAAAAAACATATTCGGAGTATTGACCAATTATTGAGGAAGAGGTGTATAAATAATGTTTTTTTGATGGTTCGTAACCCTGCGTGTAAGTAAAGTCCGTTAATTCATAGTTATGATCTATTTAGGTATAGAATATTGTTAAGCATGCTAGAATGAGATGTAGAAGCAAACAAAACAATTGTTTTATACGCGCTTTTTCCGTAAAACATAGCACTCTTTATTATATTTATTAGTTGTTGTTTTTTTAATAACAAGAAGTGAATAGTTGTGTGAAAACGAACTGCTATTGTTATGGCATTGGAGTGGTAAAACATAACCTATGGGATTTGCAAATTTGAGTTACCTATCCTTAATTTAGGCATCTTCAATAGATAATCAAAGTTTAAAAAAATATTGTATTGTGGCGTATTTTTCTTGTTTGGTTACTGTTATTTACTGTTGGTTATGATTAATTACGGTTGGTTGCTGTTGTTAATTATAATAACATAATAAGATAACGATCGTTTACAGATACACTTTTAAAATTTGTCTATTGTTTAAATGAAATTAGTTTTCAGTTTATTATAATTAGTTTTGATAAACTGTTCCTTATTTATATGTTGATCTTTTCATTACAGATCTAAATCGTGTAAGTAAACCATTTGAATGTGCTGGATATATAAATTATAGTCAGAATGTTAAGAAACCTATAATATCTAGAAAAAGTAATTTTCTGTTCCAGTTCGCAGCTATATAACTGAGCAGACTGTTTAAAATCAAAATAAATGGGGAAGGATTACTATAAGATTTTAGGAATAAGCAAAAACGCTAGTACGGAAGATATAAAAAAAGCGTACAGGCAGTTAGCCCTAAGATACCACCCTGACAAAAACAAATCCGCAGGCGCAGAGGAAAAGTTCAAGGAGATAGCAGAAGCCTACGAAGTCTTGAGCGATCAGAAAAAGAGGGATATTTATGATCAGTATGGTGAAGAAGGGTTGAAGGGACCGGGTGGCCACGGCGGGGCTTCGGCGACGTACACCTTCCACGGTGACCCGAGGGCAACCTTCGCACAGTTCTTCGGAACAGCGAATCCGTTCCAAGCATTTTTCGATGTAGGAGGAACATCTAATATTTTCGGCAGCTTTTTCGACGAATCTGATGAATCCATCGGAGGTCACTTTGGTGGAGGCGTTAAAAGACCTTTTGGGTTCGTAAATGAGCAAGATAGAATGGGGGATTCCCAAGACAAGCCGCTAGAATTCGATATTTATGTTTCCCTGGAAGATGTCATGACGGGAACGACAAAGAAAATGAAGATAAACCGTAAGGTCATACAACCAGACGGTTCCCTGAGGAAAGAAGACAAAATACTCACGGTGGATGTCAAACCAGGTTGGAAAGCAGGAACGAGGATCACTTTTCCCAAGGAAGGTGATCAAGGAGTTGGGAAAATTCCAGCAGACGTGGTTTTTACTATACGCGACAAACCTCATCCTATTTTTAAAAGGGACGGGAGCGACATTTTGTACACTGCTAAGATTTCTTTAAAGAATGCGCTGCTGGGAACCCAGCTACAGATCCCGACCCTCCGAGGAGATCGTGTCCCCTTGAACCTGTCCAACGAGATCATCAAGCCCTCGACCATGAAGAGGTTGCGAGGACACGGCCTTCCGTATCCGAAGGAACCGGCTCAAAAGGGCGACATAGTCGTGAACTTCGATATCATTTTCCCAGATAAGCTCAGCGGGCCCGAGCGAGAAACACTAAGAGTATTATTGCCTAATTGAATTACATCACCCAGAATATTATCAGGGAATGGAAAAACGTTTAATTTTTCATATGTGTTTGTTACCTTAGCTATTTTCGTTGTGATGTTTTTCATGTATTTTAAATAAAACGTATTTAGTTAAAATTTTGTATTTTACAAGTTGTCAATACATTATTTATGAATGTAATTTTAATGGGGTAAATAAAATCTGAAATGTTTTGCTGAAAGAGATAATGCTTATATTTAGGAATGTATGCAAAGGAGCTATAAAATGCAGGCTGCTCTTGAACCCTTTTGATTTTGTTAAAAATCTCGAAAAATTGGACTCAAGCGTACAATAGAAGAATTTGACATTTTCAATTTTTAAAAAATTATAATTTTTAAAGACTTTTTTATCACTACGGACGGCTTTTCGATACTTTGTTGAAACCCTAGAAGTGTACGTTATAATAAAATATTTATGTTATAAAACATTACATTTGCAATAATCAATAATTTATATATAGAATGTTATAAATTGCTTCTTATTACAAAATTATAAAGGTTTACATAAGATTGAGTTACTTAAACATTAACTTAGAGAACAAGATTTTATTTGAAAATACGTTGAGAGTGCTACATTTACCATTATTTATTAATTTTTTATTAAACCTTATTATTAATTTTAATTTATGTAATGTGTAATTAATTTTAATTTATTTGAGCTCCAAGTAACTGAATATTTTTTATGTTAATTTACCTCCATTTTGTTTTTTTTGGTTAGTGATTGTCAGTAAAAAACATGAAAAATGTTTGAAACAAGAGTTTTAACGATAAAAAATTATTGATTATAACAAAAATGTCTTATTATTACATCTCTGTATTCTCGATATTAAAATAACAGTCCTGAAATCGAAATATTGGTGGAATAAGATTAAGCTTGTTTTATTTTTTTAATCGATGCATTCTATTTTTTTCCATTTAAATTCAAAAGCAGTGATATATTTTGTATAACGTCTTAAAATGGGAATAAAGTTCGTTATGAAAGGAGTCATATTGGTTTACGACGTAAGGTAAAAGAGATTTGATACGATTTTTGACAATTTATTTTCATTCTCCACTTTTGACACCATCCCTCAAGATCAGTGATATGGGATTGGATACTATTAATTAAATACTAGAAATAATACAGCTCATTTTTTTTTCTTGTATGTTGAGATAAATTCAGAGTGAGATAAGAGATTGCTCTGATCTCCAAAAATATTTTGAGGTATTTCGATAGCTCTTGAAGCTTATCAGAATGCCTAGTAGTGCTGAAATCTATCCGTTATCACAATCTTTGTCCAACAACAATTTTTTTTTAAGTAACCATTACTAACCAAAAGCTAAAAAAAGTGGAGTTAAAATGGTCTAAAACTTGATTAGTTTCTTGGTTGTTAGAACAACTAAAGTTTATAACACTGCTTTTGATTTCTATATTGATATTTTAGAGGTGCAATCTATAGGTTATCAAAACCATTGTCCAACAACAACTTTTTTTTTAGTAACCATCATTAACCAAAAACTAGCAAAATGAAGTTTAAATAACTATAAACATATTTAGTTATAGGCATGTCAATACATTGAAAAGTAGTCATACTGCTTTTGACTTTTTGTATTAGTGGTGTAATCCATTGATTATAACATTTTTCATGTTTTTTACTGACAATCACTACCCAAAAAAATCAAAATGGAGGTAAATTAACATAAAAAATATTTAGTTACTTGGAGCTCAAAAAATTAAAATTAATTACACTACTTTTGATTTAATAATTGGCATTTCATAACTGCAATTCATCGGTAATCAAAATCTTGATTCAACTACAATTTTTTTTTTTTGAACAACCTTCGCTAACCAAAACCAATTTAAGAGGATGAAAATGGTCCTGGTGGAAGTAAAATAAAAATATCTTATATAAAGAGAACTGTTTATTGGAAAGCCGACGTTTCGACCCACATTACTTTTTCTTTTGGTATTTTTCAGGGCTAGTAGGATCACACTTGACACTAGACTAATGTCAAGTCTGGTGTCAGGCAAATGTGAAGTCTAGGTTAGAGACTTGTTTTCAAAATAATGTATGTTTTTCTCTTTCCCATAAGGATATCTTATGTATTTTTCCATGTAAAATTATTTAAATAAATTTTAGAAAGCCAAAAAAAATTAAATCACTAAAATAGAGCCAAAAACTCAAAAAGAAACACTATTATATATTATAATGCAATTGGGAAAAACCACAATGCAAAGCCTTATGTTTCAAAAATACACCCACTTACCAGTCGATGTTTCGCCTATTCGGGCATTATCAAGACACAAAAACAAAAAAGGGTTATTTTTCTTTTATGTGAATCACATCTCGAAGAAAAAGGTGCAATACATCCCAACGATCATCAGCCCAAACAGGCTCCAAACATGAGACAGCACCCCACCACCAAGACGTTCAACATACAACTGAAAAGAAGGTAATACGCAACCAGCTGGGAAGGTTATAGAATCCTATAATAGCAGCTGGTTGCGTATTACCTTCTTTTCAGTTGTATGTTGAACGTCTTGACGATGGGGTGCTGTCTCATGTTTGGAGCCTGTTTGGGCTGATGATCGTTGGGATGTATTGCACCTTTTTCTTCGAGATGCGATTCACATAATCCTTTTTTGTTTTTGTGTCTTGATAATGCCTGAAAAGGCTAAACGTCGACTGGTAAGTGGGTGTATTTTTGAAACATAAGGCTTTGCATTGTGGTTTTTCCCAATTGCATTATAACAAAAAAAATTAATAAAATTGCTAGCTCCGAATATGATAAATAAATAAACATCTATAAAACAGAGACGAACTGCAGTGAGGTAGAAAACCAACCCTACTAAACAAAATCCTAAGGCTCATATATCCTAATCCTACAAGACGGTGGACATTGAATCTTAAATATTTAAAAATGCACCACGTCTTTTTAATGATGTAGCTGTGCCTCTTCCAGATTTTTATCTTCCTACAGTTTCTTTTTGTTATTTTACATTTTTATTTACTAATTTTTTTATTCTGAGATGGCCCTTTGATCTTGCAAACAACCAATTGTGTCTGCATGAAGCTAGGGATTGAATAGTAATAAAAATATTTACGTACCATAGTTATATTTTTAGAGGAATCTTCATATGAATGATTAGATTTATTATTGAGAGTATAGCAATAGGTATGAATGATGGAGATGCAACATAAAGTTATGAACAAGAGTTTTTTATTATTTTCTAGCATATGATGGTCACATATGGTGCATCAGAACACTAATTGCAAGTTCAGCACCCCATCACACAATCATTGTAATCATTAGTAAATCTTTGGTGATTTAGACGGTTACTGTGTAAGATAGTCTTTGGATCAGTTGTCTTATATAGTTCTTGTAATGCCAGTTATATCCACAACAAATATTTTTTAAAACTCTGGCATTGATTTAGCTTATTTATGGGATGGAAATTTAACAAATGGCATGCGCTGAACAGAGAAGGCCGGCTGCGCATAGGAAAGCCACTACCTTGCTCGCTTCACTCGCCTTTTGTCCTCATCGTTACCTAGTTAGTTCTTAATATTGTGATTCAGACTCCACTGTATTTTTACTCCAATGGAGCCCCTATTTTACTTCTCAGCCCCTACTCGCCAGGTCGTTTACTACATTATAAGACTATAAGTATGTTGTAGAGATTCGAAACTTGCTTTAGAGTCAGCCTAAATTAAATTTTTAAGTCCTAGTAATCTTTTTCGACAACTATTTTGAAACAACCAGGTTTTTAACTAACTTTAATTTGAATGAAACGCATTTAATAAATAAAAAACAAAAATGCATTTTTATAGGCACAGAACGAACTCTTTGGCTCACTAGGGAATTAATCTGGATCATTTAGTATTTATGGTTTGATAATTGAATAATATACGTTAATTATATAATTAAATCAAAATTAACATTCACTAGTTTATGGTTGAAGACGGATTTGGTAACATTTGTTTCAGAGTCGTAACACATTCCAAATTAAAAGAAGGATAATGGGAAAAAAATTGCCTAGTTTTGTGAAAATTACCCACGTACTACTCAGAGGCAATTTGCATGCAAACATAATTTTAGTAATTTAAAATCTTTTCATATAACTTACAATAAAAGTTTTATTCAATTAGTAAACTATTTATTAGTTATTTTTACCATATAGATCCTGGACTGTATTCTAATATTGTTTACTTTAATAATATAATAGGTTTGAATAAAAAGAATTTACTAATATGGGAATTCGTAAATGTGTCGTAAGATTTTCTTTTCTTTTTTATATCAAAAAGATATGATCAAGAATTTACTCCTATTTTAAAGCATGAATGTGCCTTATCTGAATCATATTTTATATTTACGATCCTTTTTAATTGATAGACCTATCACACTTATGGTTATTATACTTTTTTATACTTTTGCAATATATATTTATTGTATTGCAAAAGTATAAAAAAATATACTTTTAAAAATATAAAAATACAAAAGTATAAACAATTATTGCAATTATACTTTATTGTACTTTTTTAGCAGAAGTTGAGTAAATAATGGATATGTTTATGTATATAAAAAAAGCTAAACAATGTAAAAACGGTAATTTTTGTTCGGCAATAAAATTGCGATGATAAATAGACACAATAAACGCTCCTCTCCTGACATGTTTGTTGATATTTATGTTTAATTAAAAGTTTGGCAGGGATAATTAGTTTGCATAGGACTCCTAATATTTCATTTTAATCAATAGTCAGATTAATAATAACCTCCATGGGAAAAGAAATACGAAAAACAAACTATTTGATTTTAAAATATAAAAAATAATGTACTAATAATTGTTAAAAAACTTGGGTGAATAAAACATGGAATATTATTTTCCATTTTTATGGTTGGTTAACATATAAGCCAAATAGGCATATATTGTCTTAATTGAATGTAAAATATGGATTCAATCAATCGGCCATTATCTGCAAATAAGTAGTTAAGTTTAATGTAATTTTAATTTTAATTTATTATTTTCTGTCTCTCTTATTTAATCGATTCTACTGATAATCGATTGGCAATCCTATATTATATTTAAGATTTATTTCTCATCCCGTTTTTAACTATAAAATCTCTTATTTTGGTTTGGGATGTTGAATCATCTTATTTTTTCTGACTGTATATGTAACGCGGCGTGTATATTTTAATGACTGATTTTGTTCTCTTCGTTATATTCATTATTATCTCTATTTAAATGTTTCAAAAGAATTATTTTCTTTTTTTATTGCTCATTTTATCTGTGAGCTTATTTTTTATTATAGTTTGTATGCTGTTTCTTTAGGGAGTAAATAAAGATTTTTTTTCTATTCCGATCTATTTTGTACGTTTAATATAATTCATTACAAGTTGCCTACTTTTAGTTTTGCTCGTAATGATTTTATCTATGTTCTGTTTCCAATTATATTTTTTTTAAATGAAACCTTGTCCGTCATGTTATTACATTACTCAATCTAGCTCAATATGGCATCTGGTGCATTTAATTAAAGAAAAAAACTGTACCACTACAACCCATGCAGGTTCTTGGGCTCAGTCTAGGGTAGAGACTGTACTGTTTCCAGGAGAACGGTTGTGCTGGAGGATGTAACGTTCGAGATCATGCTCAATCATCAGGTTTTCTTCTAAATTAAGTGTTCCCACTTAATAGTGGCTGGGTAAACACAAGATATCTTCCTGATATCTATTCAAATTATTCAATTTGAAGACATTGTATGAACCCCGTTTCGCACTAGAATATTAATAATGGTTGGAAACTCAGTAAACTTTTGCGACAGGTTTTGAAATCTATGACTTATCGTTGTTAACGTTGAAATTGCTGTGATTTTCTCAGTGTAGAAACCCACCGGGAGAATGATGAATAGATCCAATCTTGTCAAGGCACTGCTCACTTTCCTCTTTACTGGAATTGTTTCTATCCTCGCTCTTTTTATTTTATTTTTTTCTGTTTCCTAATCGAGGAGCCTTTCTTCAATGCCCTATTTTTAAAAAATAACAAGTCACGAAGGACTTAATGTAATCTCTTTAATGTTCTAATAAAAAAGAAAATCTGAGGTGTCAATAGAAATGATTAAACAATTATGTAAGAAAATTTTGTCCTGTTTACTTTTTGCTATAAATTCATTAATCTAGATGCTCCCTTGGTAGTTATGGAAGCAGTCATACATTTTTCATCGTAAATACGGAACAGATTAATAGATTAATGTCTCTCTATTGCATAAGAAAACGTTTATGAGATGTAGTAAATATATTTTTTTATTAATGGGCTCTACAGTCCTTGAAGAACCTTGGCCTCTGCTAATTTTTTTCCGCGATTCACCTCTGCCCGCAGCAAGGCGCCTCCAGCGGTTTATCCTGATCGCCTTTCGATTACCCTCCATATCGTCGAGCCACCAGGAGTTCTCGTTCGAGCAAAAAGTCTACGAAAAAGAAAAAAATCTTAAATTAGAGGTTAGTTGGAGTTTTAACTTCTGAACAATTGAAAAAAATATGCGATGTTATAATGTTATACGATTGTACAAAAAAATGGGTTTGGTAAGCCGCTAGGCGAACAGGTGGGTGCTTTTAGTTGTTATGAAAAGTATTTGCTAAAATATATACTGAATAATTGCTTAATATTATTAATCGAAATTACGTTTAATTTTTCTAACTATATAGATATTGTTTAAAGAAATTTGTATGCAACTTTTAAACATCCGATTCATGAAAGTTTTTTAAAAAATATTTTACATAAAAATTTCCTTTATTGTACAATTGAAAAAAATATCCGGCTTCAAATTATTTTTTTTTTTTTACAATGGACGCAGTAACAGCTATAACTACACTTAGTCATGTGATTTATCTTCAAGAATACATTACTACTTCTTAGTTAGGTACCAAGTCTCAGGTCGTATTATGATGATGCCCTTTAAGTATGTAAGATGTAAGTTTTAATTCTGACTTGATGATGTTAAATGATTGTTTGTATCGTGATTAATTAGTGATTAATCTTTGATCACTTTATTTTCTGTTTCTATTGAGAAGAAATATGGTGATTTGAAGATATAGAATTATTTTTATACATACTTTAATGAAAATATGTTTAATTGAATACTTATGGGCGCTTAGTTTTGTTTTTGTATGTCTCGTTCTCTTTTTGTTATTTACCATTCCAGTACTAATTTTTTAATTATAAAGTGTCAAATTTGAATGATCTTCCTCCTGCGATTCAGTTTTCTTGTAATATCCTTAACTGAGGCACATTACTATTCAACGTTATAAGATAAGTTCTGGAGGTGGTATGCGGTCTACCGTCTCATGTTGAAGTTGTGCATTGCTTCCAAGTGGATGGGTATTTTCGGTTGAATTGTCAGCTAGTTTCCTAGGAGGACTTCTTGTACTGAATACCTTCTTATGTAGTTCTCCTCCACTATCATTAACCTGAGTACCTGCTAGTGATTAAAGCCCTTTCTCGTCCAAAGTTTACTAATTTTATATTGATAATAATTGTTGACCTATGATAATTTATGTTGAAGAAATTGGTCCGGGTAGAGGTCACTGAATGAAATTCTCAAGTAATTTCAGAAGATATTTATTGTTAGCCAACGTTTCGACCTACGTTGTAGGTCTTCTTCAGGGCTATAAGCTATAATGTTCATTCATACCGCTTTCTTAAATTGTCTGTATTTTGCTTATAGCCCTGAAGAAGACCTACAACGTAGGTCGAAACGTTGGCTAACAATAAATATCTTCTGAAATTACTTGAGAATTTCATTCAGTGACCTCTACCCGGACCAATTTCTTCAACATTTACTAATTTTAATATCCTCGAAATATGTATCGATTTTCGTGCTTGACAATTTTAGTAGAACTACATGAAGAATACTAGAGAAAAACGAGGTAACTCGATTTTTTCAATCAAAACTGGTTTACGCGATTCGCGATAGATTTTTGATAGGGAATAATTTGGTTTAATCAAAACGATATCAAACCGATTTCAAATGGCTCTTAACGGCTGAAAAAGTATGTCAGTAAATAGGGAAAACTATACAAAAGAGAATAAGGATATTGCTAATTTTGTAGTACCATATATACTTTATCTAGCAACTATATTATTATATATTTAATAACTCCATTAATATTTAATGTAGTATAATTTCTAACAAATATTAGTGCTTTTTATAATAAAAATAATATTTAAATACCAGGCAAAGCAAATACAACAAAATTAGTGGTATCACTAGACATCGAAATCGAGGTAAAGTGGCTTACGCGTGTTTGGTTCCGGGCCCTTCAAAAATCTTCTTCATTTAAGATCAATATAACCAGGAATCTGCAAGGACTTCAATAAAACTATTGTTACGGAATCTGGGTGAATTTTTCTGCCTTAACATTTAGGGAAAAGTGAGTTACCTCGTTTTTCTCCAGTTCATGTTTGGTAATTCCCTACTCTTTTATAAATTAAGATCATAATTACTAACAAAGCTCTCATGTCGAGACATGATTAGTTAATTTATTTAATAATTTATTGAAAACAATGTCAAATTTGAAAAAATAAAGTTACTAATGGGATAGATGACTTTTAATGCTCGTTCTTAAGAACACTGTTTGTTTTTTCTGTTTTCCTTATTAACTCACTTCTAGTGCATTTTATGTAAAAACCTGAAAACTAAATTTAAAGAACGTTATATTTTCGGTTAGCTCAATAAGCAATGCTTTTGTTTCATTCAGAGTACTTGAATAAAATTCTGTAAATTGTTGATATGCACAAAAAATGGTGTCTTCCTAGTAACTTTTTAGAGTAAATCGCATAACAGCCAATCTTTTACGGTATTAAATTTTCTATAATATTTCAATAATATGTTTTAAATAACTCTCAAGATAAACCAAATAGTATTGGGAATAGCGACAACGTTGAAACAAAAACGAATTTGACAATTAGATATTTATAATAAAAATTTTCTTGAGATACGATTTTTTGTACTTAGTTCCCGATGGAAAAAATTAAGAACTACTAGAAAGAGCTTCGAGATTTATAGATGTTGGAAGGAGACCAAGTACCACGGATTTCCTGAGAGGAAACTGTTCCGAGAGGCGTTCGGGGAGCTAGGTATAAATTGGAGAAGGGAGTCAGCTCTTCAAGGCACCTGGATCAAACTCTGGTTACCTGACACTGCATTGCGGTGCATTTGAGGAGCAAATGTCATGCTAAAAGTTTTATTACAAATATTACAGTATATTCATAACACTATAAATTAAGTAATTATATATTACCTAATTTAATTAATTTTTATACTTCTAGTAGATATAGTAGAGTGTGTAAAAAAATGGAATTCATGAGACCGGACTAAAATCATGAGAAAATGTGTTAGATAAGTGTCCAGTTAAATAAAATTGCTTGACGTCATTGGTGAAAAGTTTAAATAATTAATTTTTTTAAATTTTGGAGCTATCCACTTTGGATCCTTAATGCATCATTTAGATGAGCGTAACCTGTGTTTTCATTATTATTTTTTATGTATCCTTCTAATAATTATACAATAGTTTCCGAACGCTTTTGGGGAAAGAAATTGCGAGAACATTGGAATTTTTCCGCCGTCAGTAGGCCAGGGGGTACTCCCAAGTTTTTTATGAAACTCATTAGTTTTAAAAATTACATCAGAAATAAAAATTGGGAATGGTTAGAAGTATAATAGAATAGAAAACAAACTTTATTCGGGGACCAAGTTCCTTTAGATTAACAATCATGAACAAAGAAAAATAAACATAATATACATCTGGCCAGAAGGCTACATAATAATCAGAATCATGAAGTAATTAAGAGTGACAAAACCCTAATAAAAATAGAAATAGAAATGAAAAAAATGAAGAGTATGGAACTTGAAAGGATTTTAACTATTAATATATATGTTGAGAATAAATATATTAATATTAACAAAATAATTATAAATTAAAATTAATAAAATAGTTAATAACGAAATTACTAAATAAAGTAAATTAATGGGATAGCATCCAATAAAGTATTTATTGATTTAATAAGTATGAATGATGTAAAGTACAGAACAGCATCCTTCCGCTGTATCATTTTTTGTATTTTAATCCTCAATTGTATTAAGTTTCTGAATTCTCTTAACAATAAAATTTTAAATACATGTTTTTCAAAGAACGGTAAATTTTCCTAAATTTCTGGTGGTACTATAAATATTATCCGTTCTTCCATAAAAAAAAAAACTCTACTATCGTAAAGGTCAGAGCCGTGTGCTATATAACCGTTATTTACCTCATGAGTTCACCATTAACCCGGAAAAACTGAGGCAAAAATAAGCTGATAAAAGCAGAAAAATCAAAAACAAATAATTTTAAAAAATAAAACAATTTCTTATAATTAATAATACAAATAATTTACTTTTTAAAGTCATAAGCTAATACATCTGATAATCACAAAAAAAAAAAACTGTACCATTACAACCCATGAAGGTCTGGGGCTCAGTACATGGTAGAGACTGTACTGTTTCATGGACAACGGTTGTGCAGGGAGGCGACTTTTCATCACGCTCTATCGTCAGATTCCCCCCTCCCCTTATTTTGGACGAATCCCCTACTTTATAGAGACTGGGTGAGCCCCAGGAGGGTTCTAGATCCCATAGGATCCATTTCCGGCCGCTAACAGACTAAATAAAAGTCTGCCGGCAGCGTGATTTGAACCCAAGACCTTCGGCATTGCAACTCAGCACTCTACCACTTAGCCACTTCGCTCCCGATAATTATAAATGGAGAAGAAAATCGTCCGGGTAGAGATCAAATAAATTAATTCCTTAAATAATGATAAACTAAATTTTAGAAAAAAGACGTTTCGACACATATTTTAGGTCTTCTTCAGGTCTTGTAATGTAGATCAGAAGTATGGCGTCTCCCCAACTGTGATCTATATTAGAAGCTCTGAATAAGACCTGCGATATGGAGCGAAACTTCCTGTTTTTAATAAATAGTTTATCACTGTGTAACGAATCATTTTTGTTTCTCCATCCATTTTCTTCATCAGATTCAAGATACAGTGATGTTGATTTTTTTATTTTTTCTCTTGTCAATTAATTTTCTTTTTCAAGCTATATCGATCTGTTCATAAATTTATCTAACAATTAAATTCCTTTAAGATCTATTTAAAAGTGTAATGATTTTTCGTTCATCATAGTTACTAATTAAAACAATTGGTATCCAAATATTCTTCTTAATTTTGAAAACTAGCTCATAAGTTTAATATCAAAGCGAATGCAAATGCACTCGATGAGTTTCCATTCACCGGGTTTGGATAAAAGTACGATGAGTTTGTGATGCATAACTCATAGATTCCATTACCTTAATAACACCCTCCCTATCAAGATAACGTCGCCTGCTTATCGGCGAGGCCCTAGTCTGTATTAATGCTGATTCGAATCCCGCTTCTGCCGGCCGAAAGGAAATATATTCGACCAGTTTCCATTCCGCTTAATCTCCGCCCCTGACCAGCTTAAAGTACCTCCATTTAATAGATCCCAATATGTGTCATGAAATACTGCCTTCCCATTTACGAGTATGCACTTCAATATGTAGTTCGTTAATGGGATGATACAAAAATTGGGCGCCGATGGAGGCCGTGGGAACTGCTGACTCTTTTGATGCTCACCCAATATCTAAACAGAGGGTACCCTTAATTGGGGGTTGAGCGTGATCTAGGGCAAATCACTTCCTTGCACAACCGTTGTCCTAGAAACAGTACAATCGCTACCACGCAATCAACCCAAGACCATTCATGGGTTATAGTGGTACAGTTTTTTGTAGTTATTATTTGTTTGTGGACGATATTAAATTCCTTTATGTACGTATATCTGTAATCTTACTTCTCTAAATGTCCTAACTATTTGGTTTGTAATGTTTCAATTTAGTGTTTTTTTTTTTATTTCTTATTTTTACTTCATTGTACTCATTGAAGAAAGTACTGAAATAGCAGAATATCTGTGTTTTTGTTAAAATTGCCAAATCGGAAAACTTTTTTTTGGTTTACAAAAAAAATTACATTCAATTTATGGGTTACTTCTTATTTTTTCATTTAACGTCACTTTATGCTGCTACTACTTGTTGATCACAGTTTTTTTTTTTTCAAAATAGTTATTTCTGCTGAATAGCTTTTATTTCTATATATATTTAACGTCACTTAACGCTACTAGGACTAACCGGACGATCCTACAACGAATGTCTATTTTTTTCTATCCGAGTAAAATTAAAATAGTGATCTTTGATGAGTACCTGACATCGCATAGGCTCAAAATCGCCACAACTAAGGATTTTTACTCACTTAAATACCTTTGACCAACTACCAGGCTACGAACCCGCGATCTTGAGCATAGCAGGTTATTATTCTAATCACTACACCACAGGTGACCCTCAAATTATATGTTAGGTCTTTGGATCTAGAAATAACACTTTAGTTACGAATTTATCTAGATTATAAACAATTTATATTTTAAAAGGTAATTTGTCGTTGTCGATTTTGAATGCTGTACACGAAGCTTTGCATAGGGAGAAGCTTACAAGGCTCGCTTTTGAGGCGTTTATTCTGATTTGCCATTTATAGAACACTTGTCTAAATCAAATAAATGATTTTGAAGAACTATATATGCTAGGTTTGGGTGTATGTGAGAAGAGATAATGGCTGCATCGTCTGCGAGGTATAGATTTTGGAGCAAGGGTCCTCCGGCATATCAGAGGTGTATACAGAATAGAGAATGGGGCATAAAACACTGCCTTGCGGTACACCCCTATATTGAGGAATGAAGGATATTTCGAATCACACTATACATAACGACATGAACATTCCCACTATAAAATCATATATTCATTGCAAATACATAACATTCCACTCATAGACACAATATCACCCAAACCCACTCGTTCTTCCGCTTTCCTACTACTTTCTCTGTTACCTGGACTTGATAAGAAAAGATTAAAAAGACATTGGCCTATTCAACAATTGATATTTTGTTTTTTCCAAAATAACTGGATGTTCATGTAGAAAAGCGAAGAGAAAGACACTTCGATCAAATTTGCTGGATGCTTAATTGCGCAGGTGCAAATGAAAATTAAATAATAATAAATAATGATATTTTAGAAATCCTAGAAAAAATAAAATAAAAGAAAAGTTTTTATTATCTATTATTAAAATAATATAGTAATATTTTTACAAATAAGCTAGTTAAGCATGCAAACTGACAACAAATTCTCAAAAATAAATACAGTACATAACAGAGCTTCGATTGAGGTGAGGAAATTGTTTTCTCCTGCCAATTACTTGAGGAAAACAAGAACGTAGTTCCGTTTTATTTTCTAACTCGCTGAACAAACAATACTCCGCTTACGAATATGTACACTGTAGTCAATTTGAATTCGTTATTTTTTTCGCATTATATAACATTATATCTTAAATTTTCTTTACTTTCTCCTTGCTCATAGAACCGTAGGTCACACTCTCCTCTAATAAGAAAAAAGGAATGATGTATGATTTTTGAGCAATTTCAACTGTTCTTAACATAGTGCATGAAGTTGTAATAATACTATGTATCATTAATGATGAAATACGAAATCGTTATACCAAAATATTTATGGATTAGTCATGCTCAAATCAGACAATTTTAAAATGGAAACGGCAGTAAAAAAATGAGGTACCTAAACTAATACCTCTTATCGTTTGTAGTATCGTTTATGAGGTGCCAAATTAAAAGTGAGAAATTCTAAAATGCATCATGTAAACATTCAAATTTAAGTATTAACTGGAGTATACATAATCGCAAAAAATACAGATTCCATGGAAGAGGTATACATGCCGGTCAGTTCTCATCTGAAAAGGTTTAGGAACAAGAAACTGTAATTTGTGAAGGCTTCAATTTGGATCTGGGCAACTTATACCTTTACATCGACATTCAGTGGTAGAGCGCTGAGTTGCCATCCCGAAGGCCCTGGGTTCGAATCCTGCTCGCTGGCAGTCTTTTATTTAATCTGTTATTGGCCGGAGATGGATTCTAAGGAATCTAGTGCTCTCCTAGCCTATATAAAGTGGGTACCCGTATTAAGGCGGAAATCTGGCGGTTGAGAGCGATCTAGAACAATTCACCTCCTCGCACAACTGTTGTCCAAGAAACAGTTCAGTATCTACTATGTTCTGAATCCCAGACCCATCACAGGTTGTAGTGGCACAGGTGAAAAAAAATGGGAGAAAACAAGCAACTTTAGAAGTGAAGACAGAATAAGTAACGCTAATAGACAAAAAATGTTGATCGACCATTTACAAAGGATGTTAATTACAAAAAAAAAGTACGGAAATTCAATATTCAAGTTCTATTGTAACTTCTATTGTCTATGTTCATAAATAATATCAACAGGCTTGAAATGAAATTCTTTTGAAATATAGCGCAATTTAGGCTCTAATAATGATATTTATTTCGTTGTTTTTTCCATATTTATACCTATCAAATATTACTTTGTGAGTCCAAAATAAAATTTAACTAGCCAATTCTAAAAGATTATGCGAGCTAATATAGCTCTTATATATGTACAGCTAATAAAGCTTATATAATATATAAGCTTTATAATCATTAAAATCAGCTATGTTAGCTGTATATTATATGGCTACCATAGCTGATTTTAATGGGTTTTCTCTTTATTGTTATAAAAATCTGTTTCGACCCTGTCCTCGGAAATCTACACAAATTGATGGTACCAAATAACCCATTAAAACATTTCATCGTAAATGGGACATTCCGGAAATTTTTTAATGGATGTAATGATAAACACATAATAAATAATAAACACAAAACTAACATTGAAGACCGTCTATCAGTAGAATCCATAAATGTATTAGTTGGTAAAACATCAAAGAATAGTCAGTTATTGGAAATGTCTAAAACTAAAGTTGAAGTTTTACGTCTTCCAATTCGTTTGTACCAAACCAACTATGAAATAGATATCGCTCTAGGAATATACATTGCAGTTTATTTTTTAGTCATTTATATTAAAATTTATTTATATAACATTATTTTTACAGTTAATTTCCTATCTAAAATGTATAATACAAGGGAATTCAGCTCAACCGAGTTTTTGTATTGTATTTGTTTTTTTACCAACTGGACTAGCGGGATGGAATGGGAAATCCTCTGTATATTTGTTTTTCTCTGTATTCCATTTTTTCTCTTAACTATATTTCTGTTAGGAAATAGCTATACGAATATGTACCGTGTAAAAAGATATGACTGGAAAAGAATAGGAAAAGATCCTCCTTGTAATAGCACTGTTGAATTTTTGATATGAGGAGCTGGTGAACAGAACTGGATTAGTCCACAAAATTAAATTTTACAGCATGGCTAAAAACTAATAATAATATATGGAGGAGATTAATAAGACAACATTACGTTATTATAGATAGGTGGTTTAGTAATATTGTTATATGAGTAATTAATGTTTAATTAGCTTTTATATTCTAGAAGTTATTTATGAATAAAAAATGGACTAGTCTGGTTTTGTTAGAAAAAGACGAACTTATCCGTTTGTGAACGTAAACATGTAACAAGTACGGTTTTGTTAGTATTGGACGAATCCGATTTTTTATTTAAAAGGACTTTCAAAGATGAGACGAGAAGTACAGATTTGAATGATTTATTGTGTTTTTAAGAAACATTAGATAACTATTTCAGTAAAATCCACTTCCAGACATTCGCAATCGTCAATATTATCACATTAACCTACTCCAACAATCCCGTTTTCTTCAATGATGTCTGTAGATCCTGATGTAGTCTACTTACGTACTTCACGATACTCGACTCATTTATCACCAAACTGCGTTACTAAAATACAGTCACATTTTCGTTCATTTTTAACAGTTAAAATGTAATCATGAACACGAAACACTCACAAAGTAAGGGCTGATTAACTTTCTTATACAATTTTGGAGTTACCAGCGCAATGCTAGTGTTACAGTGCAGTGTTACAGTTTTTTATTTAATATTTAATTATTGCTGGAAATGTCCGCTTTTGATTAAAAGTGTGTTAAAGATATGAACACTACATGGGACTAGTCCGCTTTAGAATTAAAAATGAATGCAAATTTTAATATATTCGGTAAAAACTTGGGAAAAGCTATTTTTCCCTAATTAGAGATGGTTTTCATTAAAAATACTAACAGGGATCGATGTCCAACGCATCATAATTCGAAAAAAAATATTCTCCAGCTCCTCATATATTCTGTATGAGAATTTTTTTTATTTGTATTTTTAATTAGGCTAATAATTTACAAAAGATTAAAGAGCGGTTTGATCAATTGGAATCGAACATGAATAGTATAGGAAAGTAATTTTATTCTGGGCCTAAAAAAACTTAAACTATTTGGAAAGGAAGTTTTAAATAAAGTTCAAAAAATAATTTGTTCACTTTTAATATAATCACGCAATTGTTGAAGAATGTTGTTTATTATTGAGTTTATAGGGAAACGCAAATAGATTATTGTTTTCCTCAAGGTTTTGTTATGTCAATTGAAAGTCGATGCCGGAGGTACAACCAAGTTACTATATTGATTTAGTATGTATGCTACCTTTTATTAGTTAGCGGCAGTATCTTATAAACATATTCAGTTTATTTAACCACTTCGGTAAGGCGCTCGCCGGCCAGGTAGCCCACGGCCGTACAGTGGAACGAGCGTTAGGGATGACTGGACATTCATTAATATCTCCGCTTCTGGTTCTCCTAGAATAAGGGTATTGGTACGGTTTTAAAGCTTTTTGAATGGACTAGGTAATTATATGATAAACAGGATGAGATCTTTTAGGAGAAACGTGTAAATATTCTCAATTTGATATTTCGATGTTAGATAATTTATTATCTATCATTGTACCATTTATTGTACCTATATACTACGAGAATAGGTACAATTCAGTATACTATGGAATGCCAGATAAATATGTATTAAATAAAGCAGTACAAAGGAAAAAGTAACAATTTGATTATTCTCAGAATTAGTACTAATCGGTACTAAACATGGCGATCAAAATGGCCAAATCATCGCTGAAAGTTTCAGATGAAGAATAACGATGTTTATGTTGTGATTGGTTGCCCGCCCCCTCACATCCCCATTTAATGTTCAACGTTAAACTATGAAAATTATCATTCCCTATTTCGCTACCTACAACTTGTAAAATAAAGAAGAAATAAAGAAGTATGGTCTAGTAAATTTTGCAATACGATATTTGCTCCAGTGTCGCTAACCGATATGGATTCTTCTGGGGGATAACAGTCTTTTTTAATTTTTGGATCTGATAGCTGGAGTAAAATGATGTATATCCTAATGCTTTTGCAATATTTCTGACGGCATTGTACTGAAACTTAGTAAAATCAGCGGCTACATATAATGCTAATGCCTTTTCGTTCTCTCGGCACTCAGTACATGTTCGGGGTGCTCACTTATAAATTTACAATATAATCCACGCCAACAGATTTGAATCATTTTTTCATGACAAAAGCGAACATATCCTCTGAACATTTTCTAAAACTTTTCGTCTTTGTCTATCGGATAATTGTTTGAATGACTGAGAACGAGATGGTATACTTGCAGCTGTTGATGATGACAATGAAGGTAGGTCCTGGCTAACATCTTCAGGAACGATTAAATCCAAACTCAACCAGTTTTCATTCTTCTCCAGAAAATAACTGATATTCCTGTGGGACGAAATCCTGCGAGAGTACAAGCTACCACTGAATTTTCTTAATTTTTCCCGTAAGCAGAACTTTGCGGTAGTTGAAATTAGTTCCAGTCCAAACGAATTAATACATGCTTCCAATGCCAGGTCATGGATCTTTACAACTTATATGCTTAAATTTAAAAAATTGATGATTTGTTGTAGGAACCATTGCACCTAGGTGCAAAAATAAATATCTCACACAAACTGAGTTTCATTGGTAATATGTACTATCATGTAAGATAAGGATTATTCGGATAAATAAGGATTATTCGAATAAATGAATGTAAATAAACATTGGTAAACAAAAGAAAACTTGCATAAAGTAGACGCCAATATCAACAGAAATTATTTTAAATTAATTCTCATGGCCGAAAAAAAAGAAAAAATAATTTTCCCGGAAAATAGCACCTAGTAGCAGAATCCGACTAATGGAAAAAAAAACTTCAAACATTCTAGTTATTTACTGTGAAGGTAGTTTTTTGGGCGATTTTAAGCGATTTTCGCAATTGATTTTCGCGCTCATCTCTGGCCGTCGACTATTGTCGACGCTCGTACCGAAGTGGTTAAAACTATGATGCTATAAACTGATGTATAAATATTGGTAAAATTTACAACCCATAAAACCTGTTCTATTACAACCTGTGAAGGGTATTGTGTTCAGTACATGGTTGGGTAATTCACTGTTCTAGGATTTGTTTTAGGTCGCGCTCAACCGCCATTTTCCTCTCAATTTAAAGTACCCATTTTATAGAGGCTGGGGGAGTCCCAGGAGGGTCACATAGGTTCCATCTGTTGCAGTTAACAGAATAAATAATTTATATGCTGGATTTGAACCCGGAACCGACAGCATAGCAACTCAGCACTCTACACAAAAAGCCACTTTACTATTTTTTATAATAAGATATATTTAGTAGAAAAATCATTATTTCTGGCATCGATAGACATTGCCACGCCCAGTTGTCTGAATAATAGACGAAGTAGGCTGTGACATAAAGTCTGAAAAGACCATGACTAAAGCATTGGCCTCTTAAATTATAATTACCATCGGTAAAGAGATTTGTCTTCGTTGGAGTCGCAATTCGGTTCCCTATTCTTCTCTATTAGCTGATGTTAGTGCTTCAAGGCAACGTCCCTCTGCAATGTGTGTTTATTTTCATTATTGAACCACTTGTGGGGCAGATACGTTACTATCTTCGTCTAATCAATCCAGTATTTTGGCTGTGGTAGCCCTCATTCGATTGTAATTTAAAAAGACTTTTGTTAAGTCGGTATTCGAATTTATTTCACTGGCAAGTTACCTTTCTCGTTACTAAAGTTCGGTTTTCATAGAGATAAACTGCTAATGGTTATTATTGCCCTCGCAACTTGACAATGACAATACACACTTAAAACATACATTTATATTATTATCATATTGGCTCTACAACCCGCAAACGAGGCCTGTCCTCCTCTAACACCAATCACTATGCTTTTCTATTGCCATTCGCCATGCAATCCGTCCACCTTAATTTTGGCCTAGCGATCGCTCGACGTCTCTGCAACTGTTTTGTCAACTCTATCCTTGGGTTGGCACTTATTTGTATCCTAACGACATGGCCTGCCCACCGAAAACGATTTAATTTTTTTGCATTAATTAATAACGTATATCATAAATGCACACACACACACAAACATATATATATATATATATATATATATATATATATATATTATATATACGTAAATATAATAGTGTATATAACATATGCATTTATAAACCTGTACCACTAGAAATTGGGTCTTGGGTTCAGTACATAGTTGAGACCATAATATTTCTAGAACAATGGTTGTTCAGGAAAGTGACTTGTCCGTGATCAAGCTCCACTGTCAGGTTTTGCCCTAATAGAGGGGACCCACTTTATAGAGGTTGGGTGTCCCAGTAGGGTCTTTATATCCCAAAGGTGTTCCACATCTAATTCCTTAGCTGTTATCAGATTAAATAATTTATCTGCTACTGCTGGATTTGAACTTGGAAAGCATTACAACTGAGTACTGCACATACTGAGTGCTGTTTCTATGTTGTTTGAACCCGCTAATTATTCTTCCTCTTCTTAGGGAGTATCGTTTTACGATTTTCAAATTTATTTTTAATTCTAATTCGATTTATCCGCATTATTCCAATATCCATGCGCCCATAACTACACTGAGCATATATACGATCTGCTGCTAGTAATCGCTGAGATAAATCATTGATACAGAGAATCGTTTTGCGAAACGAGAAGGGGGAGAAAAATTCTAGGAACAGATGCAACGCATTAAGTTGAAAAATTGGTACGCGATATTACTGCAAACATTCATCCGTTTATTTTTTTTCCCATAAATAATAATTAAGCATTATTTCATGGTTTTAAAACATGTATTTGAAAAAAAATTCTTTTCTCATACCTAGTTTTATAAAAAAAAAAAACATGTACTACCACAACCCAGGAAAGCACGGGGTTCAGTATGTGGCAAATATTGTACTGTTTCTAGGACAATGGTTATGTATGGAGGTGATTTGGCCTAAATCACGCTCAACCATCTAGTTTTTTCCCAATTAAGGGGGAAAACCCACTTTATAGAGGCTGAATGAGCTCCAGGTGGGTCTCCAGATCCTACATAGCCCATCTCCTGCTTTTAGCAGATTAAATAAATAATCCGCCACAGCCGGATTTAAACCACGGCAACTCAGCACTCTATTACTGAGCTACCTCCTTTCCCAAAGAAACTATAAAATAGTGTATAGAAGATTTTTTTCTGAAACCTATTTCGGTTACATTTGTTTACTTATTCTAAGGGAAGGCCGTTCTCTACAGGGACCATTGTTTCGGTTGTAATTGCCTAACTGTGCAATCGCTTGAATTCCCATTGTTATATGGTTGTTATATTGTATATTTTTCTTTTATTCCCTAAACGGGTTCTTGGGATTCTTCTTCGGTCAAATTCAACTTTAGAACTTTTTACTACACAAACTTATACATTTTAAAACTAAATTAATATTTTATTTTTCCGCAAAATTTTGCTTTTTTGGTATGGTTATCAGCCACCATCAACTCTCAACGCTCGTCGTATATCTAGAGTCTCCTTCAATCCAAATCCTAAGTGGAGAAAGCAAGACCTTTCTTTTCTTATATTTATACTCGTTCACAAAAAAACAAAACATTCGAGGATTACTTTCGCGTAGAAAATCAATCGCTCCTAACATCCGTCATTCTTCTTCTCTATCGTCATTTCAACCCTTAATTTTCCAGAATCTCCCTCAATTCTCTAGCTGATGCTCTCTAAGCAGGTTTAGTGGCTTTAATGTATCAGTAATATTTTATTCCCTGTTATTTATTAATTTATTTTATGTTTCCATCTGTTTTCGTTTTTGCAAAATATCAGTCTTACATTGTATGTTAATGGTGTTGCCCGAGTTATACATTTGAGATAAAACATTTATCCCATAAAAATTAAAGTTATAACATATATTTATTTACTATAATTAATTGTTTTTTAAATATGGATATCAAAAGCTAATTTTCTAAATTAATGAACCAAGGATTTGTATTAGATCAAATAAAAAAATTGTCTGTTATAAATATTAATGAATAATATAATGTCTTTTATTTTATCACTTTCTCTTTATTTTTTTGTAGTGCTGTAAGCCATATATTTTCTAATTATGCATATTTAACTCAACTCTTATCTCCTGAATGTTAGTCATGTCTTTGGAGCCTGTACTTAGCCGAGCGTAAAGCCTTTGTTTCTGTTGATTTGCCGATAACTCGCATATGCCTGTATCTTTAGCTTCCTTATTCAAACTGGAATTTTGCAATTTGAATATTTGTGGATTGCGTATAATTAATATTTAAACAATTAAAAAAATGGTATAGTTTTGATTTAATTGCCCAATATTTCATGTTTAAAATGAAGAATAAAGCTTGAACACAACTTTGGAAATATTATAAATGGAAACAGAATAAAAACTTGTCTGTATCAGTTCATTTTTTTATTTTATGTCTTTAATACACATTTTGGTAAAATCTTACTTAATATAAACGAGTTGGTTTAAATAGAAAGTCTCCATGAGTAGCTCTGCACTTTTATATACCGTCTGAAGAAGAAATGTGCTCGTAGGAAGAGGGAATAAGGAAAGTTATCAATAACCAAGAAATTCCTAGAAATCGTTGTTTGTATTTATTAAAATTGTCTATTAAGGTCAAGAACATAAATATCGATACTGAAAATATTTATTTGGTTTGTTGTGAAGAACATTAATTATAAAAATTTAACAAAATAATCTTAATAGCTTACTATAGGGAGTCAGATCAAACATGAATTCTTTATTTTTATAGAATATATCTGATAGGTCCTACACAAGCTTAATTCATGTGAATTCAATTGATAAAAAGTAGGTCGAAACGTTGGCTACTTAATAAACATTTCTTCAATTCTAAGAGAAATTCATTGACCTCTACCCGAACCACTTTCTTCCACATATATTATCAAGGTCAACTAATTATCATTTAATAGAAACAAATAATCGTTTGTATACTTCATCGTTTTTTAGGAAAAGCGGACTTTTTAATTTCTCAAATATCTGCTTTAAGATAATTCACTAGACAAAAATTCAATATTTATTAACTATGCAGCCCCATCTCACTGGATTGTTAGATCCATATTGAAACGTAGAGATAGAGATAGAATATATACACAATTCTTTCTAATCAAGTTTATATTCTTATAAAATCATACTCCACAATCATTGTCATTCTATAATATTTAACCCTCTTATGCATTTTTGTAAATTATATCATGACATTATACAATTTTATTTAGTTGAATATTTGTAAAATAATATTGCTATATCGAAATAGATCACGCGTGCGCTATTTAAAACTTATAATTGGTCGAGGAATTGTTTACGTTAGAACTAACCCAAGCAGAAGTTAAGGTGGGTGGTGCAGGAGGTAAGAAAAACACACAAGTAAGTATAAACTTGTTTTATAATGTATACTGTCGCTTCAGCCTAACCCCAGGGGCTTATTAAGGCAAGTTGTAAATTCATGATGTGCCAACAAGGAAATGTATTTAAAAATGTCTATAATGAATGGTTAAATATGTCAAAACTCAATGATAAGTAGTAAAAATTGATTTCCCTCCCTAATGAGGGATTATATAGCATTATTGTAGACAGGTTAAATGTTTTTGCAGACTATTAATCTTGCCAAAATACTTTTCTAAATTAGTTATTAAAGAACTAATAAAAATAAACATTAGATAGATTATTCTGATAAATATGGTATATTTTAAGGTTCCGTGTACAAATCCGGCTGTGACAGACAAATTAGTCCAGCCAGGGATGGACACTGTGGGACCTGCAGATCATTCTGTGGCACACTCAGTCCCTATAATGTGAGCAACCTTAATTTGTGGAAACCCTGATTGTTATGCGTGATCTCGGACCAATCATCTCCCTGCAGCCCTGTGCCCAAGAACCTTCATGAGTTATAGCGGTACTTACGTAACCTATGTTACGTATTACTATTATTTTAACCATTCTTTTTTAGAAAAAAAATTGTTTACAATAACCCTCCTTAATTTTAATCACTTAATATAATATAAAGTAGATATTCAGGTTGTTAATTTGTTAAAATTTATTTTATAAATATATTATAGTTAAATAGCAATTTATTATACGTCCTTTTTACTTACTTAAACTACTTCCTGAATTATTATTCAATATTTTTCTAATTTTTATTATAACGTACCTGCTAGTCATCAAAAATATCTTGTTAACATGTAGAGAAAAATTTAATAACAACAATTGAAATGTTGTTATTATATTTTAAGTTAAAAATAATGCAATTATCCACATAATTGCAAATTGGATGATTCCTTAAACATATAAAATTATTTTATTTTAGTTATATTTGGTTTTGTAAGCTGATATTAGTTTTTATATTAATGAAAATATAATGTTTCTTATTTTCGTGTCGTATATTATAGATTCTTGATTATTCTTTGATATACTTATATTTATCATGTTTCTTTGGCCAGTGAAAAATAACAATACTTTTTATTAATTCATTAATGAATCATGTAACTTGTAGCATCTTCGTCAGTGTCCAGTTCGTCAAATGGACTACTGTCATTCTTGCGGAGTCGCAAGCACATATTGGATACATCAGATGGTTTTAGCAGCGTTTTCATTGTAGATAACAAAAAACCATCTTTAAGGTCTCAGACATTATATTAAATTCTAGATAAGTAGCTATGTAGTATAAACAGACTTTAACTTAACTATGGATGATTATATCAGGATGAATACATTATTCATGTTGTTTTGATATTGAACAGTATTAGCTGTATTTAATAATTCCCAAGTTAACAATGCATCTATTGCATAGATCAAGAAGATTCTTGGGATTCGTATTGTACACTCGGAGGAACAAAGCGTAGGTCATATAATTAGTCCTATAATTATCATTTTTAATTAATAGGAAATTATTATATCTGTATTATATTATATACTCTGTTATATATTAGAACAGTCTCACAAAAATCGAAGTATATGAATCAGTGTATTGTTAATCAAATCACTTTTGGCCACTCTTAAAAAAATGTTTAGGTACCTTGGTTTCAATTATATTCTATAAATTATTGTTAAAAATATATTAATCGTTGTTGTGTCTGCCTGTTCATGATCTTTTAACTTCTGAACTACTTTGCTGTTTAATACCATGATAGCACTCCTGGTTATTCCGGATGATTCTCTATCTAGAATCTAGAATAGGTAGGCAGTTCAAACACATATTCTGTATTTTGTCGATGATAGCGTAGTCAAGTTGTATGGGGTATTAGTAAGCAGTTAACGTTTTTTTTTATAAATTGACAGCGAATGTAATTGCGACCACCGTCAATGTTACCATTCAGTCTTTTTTGGTAATAATATTAATCGAATTGTTAAATCAGGAAATAAACAGATTATAACAAGCAAACTAAACGAGTATCTATTTTCTCGCGGGGAGAATGTTCATTAAACATTACTTTAATTTGGATCTTGTTGACTTACGTCATTATATATTATTATAATTTATTTATTTTATTTTGTTGTTATAATTTTTAAATATTTTTATTTGAAAAGAAAAGATGTCACCAGAACCCAAACTCGAACCCAGGTCTCCCACGTATCCGTCGTGGTGCTTTACCAACTAAGCCATCCTGGTTCGCTTCTCGTTCAGACATATCCTTTCTTTTCACTGATCCTATGTGTGTTCTCGCAATTCGCGAAATGATCGTACTCCAAAGGGAGTGAAACGAAAGAAATTCGATAACGAATGGCAGTAGTTACTTGCAATTAAATTTAAAATATAATATCATTAAATAATCATGTAACAAGAAACGTATTTTCTACGTTAATTCCACCACCTGGTTCATTGAAAACTTTTTTATCTTGTAATAAGTATTAAATCTTATTGTACGTTTTATTTATTAAGAAGAAAAGCGGGATAGCTCAGCGTGTAGAGCGCTGGTTTGCTGTGCCCAAGGTTCCGGTTTCAAATTCAGCAGTGGAAAATAAATTATTTAATCCTTTAACAGCCACGTAATCCTGAAAACCCTCCGGGGGTTTACCCATCCTCTGTAAATTTGTCACCATTAATTGATAAATTAATTATTCTGTTAATTAATGAAAATAAGAGCCACGAATGGATACACGGCTAAGGGAACATAAGGGGAGTTGAAGTCCCTGGGCTTACCCTTAATAAAGCGGGTACCCTTAATTGGGAGGTTCAGCATGATTTCGTACAAGTCACCTCCCTGAACAACCATTGTCCTAGAAACAGCACAGGCTCTACCTTCATGAGTTGTAGTGGTATGGGGTGGGTTATAACATCTCTAAGTAATCTTTATACGATAAAGGCAATGACGCTTTTAGTATCTATATTTTCTAATTATATAATAACGATATGGTCACTAAATAAGCGAATGACGTATTTTATCTATAATACTTTCAACCTGTTAATGTTTTGAATTCCCCCATGATTTTTTCTTCAATACCCACTTTCCTAGTAGACAACGTTTCTCAAAGAAACAATGATTTTAGCAATCTGATTTCTGCCAGGAGAAGCTAGCGAGATATTATCGGATTAAGATGTATAATGGAATTGTTGCTAGAGGCCGTTGCTGCTGAACACAAATATCCTCCGGCATTTAACCTTCTTCTTCCTACCGTTCATTTTCTCTGGGGCTACAAATCTTAGCAGTCTTCGTAATTGTCTTACAGTGATTTTTATCATCCTATCTTTGTTTTTACTTTCACTTAACTTTATAAGCAGTATAAATATAGTGAGGAAACGTTTTTGGGAGTATAAATATAGTTGCGAAACGTTTTAAATCTTTTATGTTGAAAGTGTCCTTAGTCTAAATTAGCTAGTTTTGGAGTACGAGCGGATGTGACTGTGCCTGCATGTATGCAAAAATAATTAACCTGTGAAAATTGTTACCCATGAAGGATCTTACGTTTAACGGAAATTTTGTAAATTTCTGTTAAACAGACTCATACCTCCCAAGGGAGAGGCTTTTTTGTTCTGTAAAGGATGTATCAATAAAAGCTATTATTATTTTATTATTATATTGCAGTTAAAATCGTTTAGGTCTTAAATGATCAATTAATGTTTTTGGAATAGATAAAGAACTATCTGGTATAAGGATAGTCAGTGTTAAAATCAATGGGAGCTGTTGTTAGTTCATCTTCAAGGAACCTTCTACCGTAGACCTTAAGGATCGACCAAGGCTTGAATTGAAGGAGATCCGAAATGTATGATAGTCGGCGGGGTTGGATGACTTGGTAAAGAGTGGAAGCTAGGAAGTACTTAGACAGTAGGAAGGATTAAGCCGCTATGACTCTTCGTCAAACCAGGGAAGGAAAGCCTATCGGGATCTCAGTGATGAAAGCTATTGATCGAACGTTATAGTTTTGTCTACATACCTGTTTGAATTGCGAAATGACCATTGAAAAATGATCAAGCGTTTAATCACCTCCAGGTCATTATCACCTAATAGGTGTTCTACAGAGGATCATTATGGGAGTCTGCATGATTGGGCCTTCCATTTAAAACAGTGTATGGCCATTATCGCGTTATTAGAGGTACCTAACTCAGTTATACATAAAAACTCGCCCTATCAAACAGGTTTAACGCTGATTCATTTTCTTAACCTGGTTTGTAACAATGTAATATTTCCTTTCGGGTAATTGTTTGATGTTTGGATATTTTACTATCGATTGAACAAAAAACTAACAGTGCAACCCTGTTTATTGGTAGTGCAGGGAGGAGATTTGTTCCTAGATCCCGCTCAAGCCGCATATTTTTCCCTTTTTTGGGTTCCCACATTATAGAGACTAGGTGAGCACTGGGAAGGTCCTAGATCCAAAAGGATCCATACACTGCTGTAAACGAATAAAATGGGCAATGCAGCACTCTACTACTGAGCCACTCCGCTCTTCTTACTACATAGTGGGTTTACTAAATTAATAAAAAATATTTATTTAACCTCCATGATTTTTGTGAAAGTTCAGGTAAATTCCAATTTATGCAATTATGAATCATGTAGAGGAAGAACCCGCCTCCTTATCCTTCTCTAGAGGAAGTTATTGAAAAAAAAAAAATAGAAAAATTGTCCCAGTCCTTCATGTAAGTGTAAAGGTTTTTAATTATTGCATTATGGCTATAAGTATTGCAGCAATGGGTTCGTTATACGTTTTTCCTTCGAATGAACTTTACAGTGAGAAATGACAATGAAACAGTATTCCGATTCTACGCGAAAACTTTTTTAGTAATTAGTATATTATTTTTATTAATGTTAAAGATTACAAAAAAATATTATATATTTTAATTCAACAGTAATAAATTTATTACCTAATAGAAATTTTGATTTGTCCCCATCACATCTCGGGACAAAAAAAAAAGAAGATTTCCATTGAGATGTATTCACATTGAAAATTTCCTATAATCTCTCTATTGTACAAAAATATTGTTTGTGATCAAGATATTTTGAATCTTACAACTGTGAAGCGGAACAGAATGTAACGGAGATATAACACTTCTTATTCCCAGAATTATTTTTCCCACTACGAGTCAGAATTTTTTTACTTTTTCTCACTCTTTTCATTCTATACTTAGATTTTCGTTCAAAATAAAATAGGTCTACTAAAAATATTGAAGCCAATTCGGATTTATATCGCAAAGTCACGATTGTGCTGCCTCCAAGATTCTACCAACTATTCTCCGGGCACAAGCAGGCAGTGGACTGCTCACTCCCAGGCATCAGTTACTGCTGTTTCTACAATGAAATTCGCTTCATAAATAATAATAAATAAATGGTAATATCCAATTTAAAATGTATCTCTAATACATACAAAAGTATTTAGTTAACACCGTGTGATATTTCATTTTAAATAGAACGTGTAATAATAAAAACGGTAAAATAGGGGTTTGTCTGCCGTTATGGGTTGTACTACATCCCCGATTTAAATAAAAATTAAGAAAACGAATAATTGATGAACTTATATTTAATTCAAATGTAAAACATCCGCAGAAAACTCTCCATGACCAATTGTACGTCGGGAAAGTCAAACTTAGGGCCATAATTAAATCCGACTATTTCGGCAACAAAACAATCAGTTTAATATTAACGTGTACATTATACAATTCAAATTTACTCAGCAAAGTTCGAAAACGGTTGGGTGTTCCAGTACACTTACTGCCTTCGTCCCAGCAGTTTTCCATTAAAATCTCTTGGTGGCTGGACAAATATATACGAAATCTTACTAATTGAAGTTTTAAATATTTATAACATATTGGATTTAAAATAAAAACCTACAAAATTAATTTCTATACACCTGGAGGGTATCATAAGTATATAAGCTTTGTGCTGTTAATTAATCTATACATATAAATTGCTTTATCCTGAATGACTGAGGGATCAACGCACAGCCTAAACCGCTGATCGTAGAGACCTGAAACTTGGAGGGTGTTCTTTATATGACTAAATCATCCGATAAGAAAGGATTTTCCGAAATTCTACCCTTAAGCGGGTGAAAAAGGGGGACAAAGTTTGTTCTTACACGACAAGTGAAACCGTTATACTAAGTAATTATTTTCAATAAATTCAATAACATTACATACTATTCCTTTACTGACACGAACAACAATAAACTTCTGTCCGCCCCGTTTGTTAGTCAGTGTCAATATATGTGTCACGGCTGTGCTGATCCGTCTGTGATGAAATTTGATATGGATAATCTCAAGCCTGGGAAAGGACATAGGCTACTTTTTATCAACACACCTCACAGGCGAAGTTTATATAAAACTGTAATCTGATTGACCAACACACCCTGCGGTCAACGCACAGCAGAAACCACTGAACTTAGCAGAAATTCGCAGATAGGTTCTTTGTAAAGCTTAAATGAGCACTAAGAAAGGAATTTGGACAATTCCATCACCAAGGGTTTCCCCCTTAATATTATAGGGGTTCAATGATTTTATGGAATCCGTCGGTTTTGAAGTTAGACATCTGAAATTTCGGATGTACGAGTAACTAATAGTTAAAAAAATTAAATTATTAATTTAAAATGATCTGTCACGAAACTTTATGTGGCAGACCGAATTCCACGCGAGCGTAGCCGTGGGCAAAAACTAGTCTTACTAATATTATAAATGTGAAAGTTTGTATGTTTGTCTCTCTTTCACGCAAAAACTACTGAACGGATTTGGATGAAACTTATTGAGTAATATAGGTTATACATCATAGGCTACAGCAAGGGCAGATTTATGTGGGGGCATATGCCCCCCCCCGTAGTGCATAATTAACGGGAAATCAGGAACTTAGCATCTTGAAATTTGTAGTTAGGTTCTTTGTATAGTTTAAGAAAGAAATTTGGATAAATCCACCCCAAGGGTTTCCCCTTTAATATAATAGGGGTTCAAAGGTTGTATAGAATCTGTCAGTTTTGAAGTTAGAAATCTGATATTTTGGATGTACGAGTAACTTATATTTTAAAAAAATAATTATTTATTTAGAATGATCTTTCACGAAACTTTATGTGGCAGACCAAATTCCATGCGAGCGAAGCCGCGGGCATAAGCTAGTATGTAATAAAATCATTTCGTTTTATTTTTTTCCACAGAATTTATTTAACGCTTGTTATAGATTTATTGATATCGATATTGTCAGATGGGAAACCTAGAGGTGTAATAAATTAATGCCTGAAGAAGCCTGAAATTCGCTCTCTGATCATATTTGGAATAAGAGGACTAATTACTCTTAAGTGTGATTGAATAGTGATAGTTAACTGTGGTTCGCCTTAATGAATATTATTGAATAATCATATTTAAATGACAATAAAACGTATCCTGTAAGCAGAAAAACTTGGAAAAGTAAGCATATCGGGGTATTCTATAAAACTTGCCGCCAGAGATTACACTAGGTGATATTGGAAGCTTCAATGTTCCAGCTTGTACGATTTGTACCTTAAGCACAATTATTCTGCAATCCTCCCTACTCCTGCAGCTCCCCAATCTTCAGCAACCCTCGATCAATCAACTTCTTAATTAATCCTTCCATTAAACTTACTTCTTCTAATATCTTTCCGTTTCCACCCCCTTTGAAGGTTTCTAACTTCTCGAAAGATTGTATGTACAAGATAAGATTTCATCATCCTGAACAATCTCGACGGTAAGAATTTAGTTTAAATTGCTTCTGTCTGCACATATCTGTTAAAACAAAATTAATTTTTTTTTTTTTTGGCTAGGTTGTTATGTATAGCAGAATTGTATATTGATGGCATTTTAGTTGTTTTTGTTTAATAGGTTTGTTTGTTATTTATTCATTTAACATCACTTTATGCTGCTATGGCTAATCCGAAGATGCCACAGTGTGAGTTCTAAATTTTAATTAGGTCAATGGTCATAAACGATTACCGTTCAAGGTCGAAGTTCCTCATATTACGTCCCTTCCGAAAGACAGCGTAACCAAGGATTTTGATTGTTATTTTCTATACGCTTGTAGACTGAATTAAGCATTCTTAAGACCGATTGTCTCAATGAAACAACTCTTTTTTTTTATCAATTGAAAATTATATTTTAAATGAGTAATGAATTTTACCCTTATGAATTGATACATAAGAGTTAAACGTAGAAAGGAGATAGTTGGGGGGTGAAGTAAAAAAAAAACACTGAATACTAGTACTAGACTTATAATTATGTGCCGACGTTTCGACCTACAGTGTAGGTCATCATCAGGGCGATTTGGAGAGAGAAGCCGTTGGGAGCACCGGCTGGCTAGCAATCAAATAATAAGGGTAAAACAATTGGCAAATTTCAATTCACAGTAATTTCATATTGACAAACAGAATGGTTTTACTGTGTATTTAGAAAACAAAAAAATATAGTTTATTTAAAAAAAAAAAAAGGGTTACAAGTTTTTTAAAAAAGAAGTTATTTTTTTGTGTACTTAAATTTATGTTTTAAGTTGATGAGTTTCATTTGTTATCCATTAGTAAATAACCCTTTTCTTTTCAAATAAAATATTTAAAATACAGTATACATTCATATGAAAAACAAATATATTTTTATAATTTTCATTTGAACCCCTTCATCATTCGCTAATTTAACATAGATTGCCTACAAAGCTGAGCCTGGTTATATGTGTATGAATTTAAACTGTAAATAAATGCACTCTACTCTTTCTGCTGTATTACTTGGAGTAGTTAGTATTAAGTCTTTTTGTTGTATTTGATTCAATATATTGTGAGTTATGGTATAGCCTAGTATATACACAATGTAGAATTTTAACTGTTTTGTTTTGGAATTACCTTGGTATTAAGTGATCTAACGGTATATTTTCTGAGGTATAAAAACTTTTAGTTAGAGGATTAATACATTAAATGCGAGTAAAGCGTTTCTTACTGTTATTGTTAAACCTATAGTTTAGTCTAGTCCATTTTACTCCACTTTACCAGAGTAGGCTTATAAACAATTTCCGGCCAACCATCATATCATTACATTTTTAAAAAAACATATTTTTAAATAAATGTAAAGCCTTTGAATTTAAGAAATTATTTTTCCTGCAACCATTGAGTATCCATTACTCAACATATTACTATCCATTACTCAACAACAACTGGAGTGGAAAAATTAATTAATTAACAAAAAAAGTGGAAAATATTTTATAACACCCTCGTTTAATTACCACTCAGGTGTTATAAAGTGGCACTTTCCTCACTTGCCAAATAAATAACTATATTTAAGATGCAGACAAACAACTGAGTGAAATGAACTCAGTTCCTCCCGGTCTAGAATACATAAATTTAATGTAGCTTTCTTAGGATGAGAAATCAACATGGTGTACTGATAATAAATTTAACTATTCAATGATAATGGTGTAAATTTTAATTTGTTATTTGTCATTTTCGTCTTATGTAGTATTCCACCTGAAGGAGAATTATTTGTTAGGAAAATTACTTGAAGGTATCACCATTTAGTTTTAGGGAAAGAAAAATATACAAAAAAATCTATCTTTCCTTAGTTCCACCTCAATGTTTTAGGAATTTTCTTTGTCTGCATGCTTGTTCAATATCCTATTTAATCTCTTAACAGACACAGATGGGCCCTATGGGATCTGCGGACACTCCTGGGTCTCTATAAATTGGGTTACCTTAATTGAGGGAAAACCTGGTGGTTGAGTGTGATCTCGACCGATACACCTACCTACACAACTGTGGGATTAGAAACAGTTATGTCTCTACCAGTACAGTCTGCACCCAAGACTCTCCATAGATTTGTAGTAGTAGTTTATTCTTATTAGAGTATCGAGTATTCGAACTTCAATTATCCGTAAAAGCTTCGCGGGAATGTTACTAGGTGAGGTCGGAAATACATTGCTATAAAATAAGTTAGAAGAGTGTTTTTAATTTTATTTCCTAGAAATATTTCTTAGTACTTGCTTTAATACTTAAAAAAAATAGAGAGTGCCACGAAAAAGAAAAAAAAATTGTTGCGGACTGTTATCGCAACGTTCTTTGAGTCACTACCATAAATCTTGCTGTGTGCGTGCATATTTTTATTGGCATTTATTTTTATAACTACGTTCATGTATTTTTTATTTATTTATTTATTTTATTTTTTTGGCGTACACTTACATATTGCACATATATGAAGATTGTTAAATAAAGATAAATGAAGTAGAATAAAATGGAGATTTTTTTTTTTTATAAAACGAGGTAGTTTGTTTTTGTTTTAATTGGCATTCTCTTTCATTTAAGAGAATCTCAATTATCCGAACTCCATCTGACATTTCTTTGGATAGTCGATGCTCAACTGTATTATAAAACAGATTGGTCATGGTGATCCTATGATGGTATTCCTAGAGAATGATTCCAAAAAAAAAATAGTGATAAAAATAAGCATGATGATATTGAAATAGTATGGGTTGTATTGTTACATTGGTATGGGTTTTATTTTTATTTTTGTATTTTTTTTTTAAATTCATAAAAATCATGATCATTACCAGTATTTTAAGAAAGCTATAACGCAACTATATTATACCGTCTAGCTACTTGTTAATTCATTTCAAAACATCTGAAATATCTCCATATTATATAAACTGCATTGCATATTACAAAATTGTAATTGTATAATAACATTGTACAACTGATGATGAACTGCTCACTTCCTTTTGTTTCACGGTGGGAGGAAATCGACTGTCAGTTCACAAGATTTATTGTTCACTGCTTTCTGGGAAAAGTTTCACTCTTCACTTACGAGAACTTATTCCTCTCAAATCCTTTTCACGGTAGTTTCTTATTAAGTATTGCTTTTTTGGTTTAAATAATGGTTGTATAATTTTTTTTTGTATTTGCTCTTTAGAACACTTTAATGTACTTGTGTCACGGCGTTATATAAACTTTATTATATATTTGTTAAAAAGAAAAATGTATTCTTGTAAAATATTCTTAATGTTCCTTTTTAAATAAAATAAAATTTCAGTACTGGATATAATATTATCATTAAATACAGCATCTAATCTTTTACTTATTCGCAGCATCCTTAAAAGATACAATGGTTATAGTAGAATAGAATAGAATAGAAAACAAACTTTATTCTGGGCCAAGTCCCTAACAATAAATACCAATCATGAACAAAAAAAAAATAAAACCCAATTTACTTCTGGCCAGAAGGTTACATAATAATACGAATCATGAAGTAATTAAAAGTGAGAAAAACATTAAAAAGAAAAAAACGAAATAACTAAAAAGTAGAGGACTTGACTGGATTTTAACTAATTATCAAAAATAAATATATTAATACCAACGAAATAATTATAAACATAATTAATAAAATAGTATAACAAAATTACTAAATAAAATAACTGAATGGGATAGCTTGCAATAAAGTATTTACATAGTCTATATCTTCTTTGAGAAAAATAAACAAAACACGTAGACAACGAAATCGATTATTCAATGCTAATTTATTTAAGCGTAAGATATATTTAAGCGTCTATTTAACTAATGTATTTATTAATTTATTGGCAAAGCAGGGATTTAAATTAGGCCAGTGAAGAAGCATGGCGAATAAAAAGAGGGATTGAGTTCCACATAGTGGTGGAGTGGGCGAGGAAGGAACGCTCGAATGTATTGGGTCTGTGGGATGTTCTCACACTGGGATGCTGTACTGTGCTAATATATATATATATATATATATATATATATATATATATATATATATTATAAAAATATATAATATATATAATAATATTGGCGCAATCCATGCACTGGAAGACACCAACTTCACCGAGAGCCAAAAAAGCTAGAATGAGCCAGTCAAAATTTAAAACAATGATGATGATTGTTTTTTCGATATTATAAGACAACATGCCAGCTCATTCCGCGTTATCTGTCAAGTGGTTCCTAGCACAGTGCAGCATCCCAGTGTTAGAACATCCACCTTATTCACCAGATCTTGCACCATGTGACTTCTATTTGTTCCCTAAGTTGAAATTTTCATTAAAAGGGGCGAGATTTGAGTCCGTGGAAGCTGTAAAAGAGAAAGCGGCACGCGTCCTGAAGGAGCTGACAGAAGATGACTTCCAGCATTATTTCCAACAATGGAAAATTCACATGGAGCGTTGTAGGGATAGAGAAGGGGTGTATATTGAAGGTGATAGTAAGTAATTATGTATAAAATAAAAATAAATTTTATTACAACGTCAGTCTCGTTATTTGATAGCCACACCTCGTACATCCAGCGCATCTGAGGGGAGAGAGGCAAGACCCTCCAGGACGTGAGGCGGCTGAGTAGGGACCGCGAGGCATGGCTGCATTGGGTGGAGGCTCCTCGACGCTAGCAATGGCATAAGAGGAAGTCAACGAAGAAGAAGAGAACATTAATTACATAAAATAGACATTTGAAGGCTCCAGTGTAACAATAACACTTCCCGCTCTATCTCCATGTGGTCACATGATACCATCAATTCCTTTGAGATAACTAGATAACTACTGTGCAAATTATATGGCCATGCTTACTCAAAGATCAGTTTGAATAAAATTATATTTCATTATTATTTTTCTAAATTCCTATAATAAATAATTCAGTTTTGAGTTTTATATAGCTTAGAATGTATTTTGAGAATTGGAATGTTTCCTTCCTTTTGTTCGTAGTCCTGTGCAATTTATCTTGGATTGAATTATATTTTTAATTTATTTTACAAGAATAAGAGTTATTCTTGCCTCACAATGCATTATATATCATGTACTTCCAGTTAAAGGTGAAGCTATAAAAATTGTAGAAAAAATCTGTAAAAGAACAATAAATGAAGGGTCTTGGGCCAAGTACGTGGTAGAGAGGGAGTAAGGGAGCAGCACATCCCGGACACAGGGGTAAAAATGTTTTTGTTAGCTCTAATGAGCATTTTTTAGACCGTTCGTTTTCTCCCATAATTGAGAGTTGGAATCTGGTAGTCAATTGAATTCTGAAGATATGAATTTTCCTTTATTCTAGTCTGACTAAATTCTGGTTGCAATCAGATATAGTTTCAGTTAATTAAACATTTAAAATTCTCTCTTTTATTCTCCCATTTTTTTTCTCGTTTCGTTCACAAAAACAGATGGGAGGGTAAATCTGGTAGGTAGCTAAATGAGTTCAGTTATTATTTTATTAGTCATTAGACGATGAATCTTGCTATTATTTTTGTTATGGTTTCATTATATATACGATGTAGCAATTAATTTTATTAGCCATTATCATCATTGATAGTAGTTGGGTGTATATATTTTAATATAGTAGTTTATTTTGAAGATGCTTTTGCGTTTTTCTTTCTCAAGCATTCCCCTAGGTACCCTTGGCTGTACCATATTTTCTATCCGGCATTTTTCAGGTGTTCATAAAGTGTAAGAGCAGTCGGGAGGTAACACAAAAAAAACTACAATACGATGCCACTTTCCTCAGTACAATTAGCCCAATCTGTTAAAAATTCGACATGACTACTTACTCACCGATGCGGTCGAATCAGTAAACGTGATTATTAATTTGTTATTGATTTTAATAGGCTAATTTGAGATCTTTTGGGGAATATCATTTTTTTTTTACAATTTATTGAAATATTACAATCTGCCACTTGTGGGCAATAAGTATTAGAGATTAGTGGTTATACAACCATTCCATAAAAACAAACCAAACATAACATAAACAAAAATAAAATAAATAAATGTAATAAAAATATATACATACGGTAATAAAAACAAAATAAATGCGAAAATGATAATAAAAATAAAGTCTAAAAATAAAATAAATGCTTACATTCATACCATAATTACACTAATTATACCATATTTACCCTAAGGGAATATCATTAGAAGAATGAACATTTAACTTTTTTTTTATGGTGACTGAGGAAATTATAATTGATTAGGAGTAAAGTTTTCTGCTCAGTTGGTCGGCCGCTCAAGTTCTCAATAGCCCACCGCTTCATATTGATGGTGGTCCGCTAACAGTTCCCTAAAAGGGCTAAGAAACTTTTAAGAGGTAGCGGCACTCAGGTTTAAACTTGCCGGTTAATCTACAACGCTGGTCAACTTTATTTTCTTTTTTTTTTTTAAACACCGCCCTGACAGGACCACTTAGTTCAATGCTTATGTTATAGTTTCGCTTTTATGTTTGTTCACTTAACCTTAGTCGCTATCATTATGTTGCTTAGTATTTAAAAATAAAATATAAATCAATATTTTTGGCAGAATTATTGACCATAATAGTAGTCAATAAGGGCCCATATCGTGATATAAAATATTAGTAAAAAAAAAAAAAATGAGAAAAGGCAGTCATGAGGACTGAGGATAGAAGTGAAATTTTAAAACTGGAATAACTGTGCTTTTTAAATTTCTTAATCAATTATAGTCTTAATTATTTAAGTATCATAATTTATAAATTGAAATATTAAATGATAGTCTGGTTTTCACATCTATTGGCACTCCGATCATTATTTATATAAATTTTCAAGCAGTTTATTTATTTGAGTCAAAACAAAAGGTTGGTCCTGCAAGCCCAATATAAAATATCACAAGATAACATAACGTACATATTTATTGACAGAAGTGCCATGTGGCACATATTGTATTTGTGATATTTTTTCAAAAACCTCCCCTAAGGGATTACCGTGGAAGCGTCGATAGAGAAACCTCCTTTGTATAATATCAATACGGGTTAGTTGAAATAATAAGGAAAACAAAAAGTTTAATTAGTTATGGATTTTTAAAGTTATTATTAATATAAATTGTACACCTATTAAACGATCTTTTAGTTAAATATTATTAATCTTATATCAATCGAATTCTAAGCTTTAAACTGAAATTATTTTTAACAAATTATATAACTCATACACAGGCCCCTACGCTTCGCCAGTATGTCGCGCATGTCGCTGACGCTCGTTTTTCCTCTAACGAAAATCGCTGAAAGGGGCTAAAGAAGTTTTCAATTCAAAAAATATTATTGGACCAGATTTTCACCCCTCTTGTTTTCTTCTTCAAATGATATTGTATTTATAATAATATATAATTAAGTCTTCTTCACCTCTAAACCACTTTTTAAAAATCACTTTATTGAAAATAATGACAAGCAATTAATACAGAGTAACTACGCTAACTATTATCTAATAATGAATCTCTCTGGAGCCTGGATAGGCTCGTATATCTAGGGATAGGACAGGAAATGACTCAGTGCTGACATTGCACTAGCGTGGGACCTTAACTCCTCCTGGGGGAAGATTCTGCAATACTCCTGGATTGCTATTTTTACAATATTTTGACCAGGGTTGGTATTGTACTTCATAATTAGTTACAACTGGTGGTGGTTTTGGTACATTAGAGTAAGATACAATCATTTCTGGTCCTGCGGGAGTTATTACATTTTTCTTTTTAAACCAATAATAATATCCAAATACACAAAATATTATAAAGATTACAACTATTAATCCATAAACCCATTCAATAGAAATAAAAGGAATATAAGAGGTTTCAATGAAAGTGGGTAGAGAAATATTTACATTTTGCATTAATTCTAGCTTAAAAGATCTATACAAGGGTTTAAACTTAAAATATAAAGTATGAATATAAGTTTTGTTAAAATTATAAAGACAATCGTTTTGACTAACATTGATAAGAGCAATTTGTGGTAAAAATATAGATTCGTTATGACTATTATTAACTTTAGAAATATTATAAGTAACATACATTTTTATATAATCATTAAATATAATGTTAGTAGTACAATTTGTAAATGTACAATAAGTAAAACTAGAATTATTAATAATATTTAGAATACACTTATTTTTTGTTTCTCTTATATTTTTACAATAGAATTCATTATTAAATATGCAATCTGCATGAAAATAGTTGTTATCTTTCTTAATAACTAATTGTTGATTTAAATCTAATTCTTTAAAAGTATTATTAATGTACATTGGTACTGGAATTGTTAAAAATCCATTATAAGATTGCTCGTGAGTAGGCAAACGTAAAAATACATGAAATGTAGAATTATAATAGGAACAATAAATTTTAGTATTTTCCCATACAATTTCAATGTTTCTAGAAATTAAAGTAACATTAGAGGGCATGTTGTTTATAACATCTATCATTAAATTAGAATGAATAATTCCTGATTTACAAAATTCTATTGAAAGCAATAGTTCATTTAATTTGCGTTCCAACGCCTGTGTATGCATGTAAAAATAATAGGCTTTATCTTCCATATTTATTTCATTAATAGCATTTTGAATCTTGTTATAATTATTATTAATTGTTTTTACATCTTTTTCATATTTATCTATTAACTGTTTATTTGTATCAATTATGTTTTTCTCGTTAATTTTATTTTGAACAGTATTACTTAGTGTCTTCTGAATCATGTGGTCGTAGTATGCTTTATCATTCGCATCCATATTTCCTGTTAACCATGATATAGCCGAACCAAGTCCATTTATTAATCCTCTAGTTATTCTATGGTTATTTTTATTTTTTGGTGTATATTTTAAAATTCGTAATTGATTTTCTACAGTTTGTACGTTATTTAATAAAATATCATAAATATCAGTTTCATTAAACTGTTTTAGTAATGTGTACAGATTATTGACTTCTTTTGACAGTAAGTCTGTCTTGTAATAATGGTATGTTTCATAATAAGTATCAATAATTTTAATGTTATTTACAGTATAATGAAGAATACCTGGGGATTGTGACAAGTCTTGTATTTTTAATGAATTACAATGTATGAGGAGTAGTTGAAGAGTGATTTAAGATCCTCATCTGAAACACGAAAATAAGATTTCTTCTTTTTATTAGGACGTTTTATATTGTTAACATGTTCTTTATTAATTTTTAATTTATTATATAGGTTTTTATTTTTACTTTTCACTTTAGGAGTTTTTACATAAATAGTGTCTTCATTTAATTCTGGTGGTTCTTCTCTACTTTCGTTAAGTTTATCAGTTCTTTTTTCTTTTTCATTAGTTATTTGATCATGAACCATTTTTTGCAATTTATTTAAGTGAGTAAAGTAATCATGTATATAACTTTCTTGTATATCTTCAGTTTCATAATTACTTTGAAATTTACCAAATGTAATTTCATTTGGTGTCAGTTTAAGATTTTGGTTTAGTGAATTATTATAAGCAATTAAACTAGTTTGTACAATTCTGTTAAATTTGTATTGCTTATGGGAATTAGCATTGAGCCTTAAAATTTCTGTTAATGTTAATGACATTTGTTAAGTGTTCCTAGTGAATTAGAATGATTGGTACTGGTATAGTGAATATCAATTTTTAAAGATTTGCAAAACTGTTTGATTAACATGTTATCAAATTCCTTTCCTCGATCGCAAATTATTCGTTCGGGTGGAGGATATAGCATGCAGTATTTTTCTAAAGATTGACAAATTGTCATAGCATTCTTGGAATTTATTATTTGTGCATATAATCGTTTTGAAAACGTATCAATACTAGTAAATATAATGTGTTTATCGTAAAAGAATAAATCAATCATTATTTCCTGAAAAGGTCTTTCTGGTGTGTTAGTTAGTTGAAACTTTGCTTTAATAGGTTTCCTGTCATACTTACTCGTTTTACAGATTTCATATTGATTTATAAGTTCTGTGATCTTATCCTTCATATTTGGAAAGTAAATTTCTCTTTTAAGATGTTCATAGGTTTCCAATATCCCACGATGACAAGTTTTTCCTAAGTGATAATTTATTATTTCCTGTTTCTGCTCAGTCAAGTCTGTAATGTCTTTACAGAGTAATGAATATTTTTTTATTTTTACTGTCCTAAATTCTTTTTCAATTATTTCTTTTATTTCGTTAAAATAAGATTGTAATATTCGAGTTATTACTGCAAAGTTAGATTGACAATATATACCGTATGTTTTATTAGGTTCTAATACTTCTAATAATAAATCATAGATTTTATTGATATCTTTAATTTCGATTGTGTAACGCGATTTTTCTAATATTTTTTCAATATTAACTTTATTTATTGATCCCTTTTTTATTATTATCTGCCTTTTCTCAATATTTACACATTTGTCCTCATTTACTATCCAAAATTGTTCATTACTACTAAGTTGTGAGTGTTGAGTCATGATACTGATGATACTGTGGTTATCATCAACTTCAACATCGGGTAGTTGTAGATCTATCTCTGGTTCGATTTCATTATTATTATTTGTACCCTCTTGTAATAAGTTTTCTATAAAAGCTTCATAAGCAGGGGATGATGAATCTGGTACATGAATTTCGGATGGTTCTGTTTCCATGTATTCTCCTTCAAGATGGTTGATTTCATTTCGTCTAGAAAGTGCATCAGCGACATGATTTATTTTTCCATTTATGTGTTTGATGTCAAATTCGAACTCTTGCAACTTCCAGATCCACTTCATAATCCTGGAATTTCCATTTTTCATTGAGAAAACCCATGTCAAAGGTTTATGATCGGTTTGTAAAAGAAATCTTGATCCATAAAGATATGGTTTAAACAGTTGTGAAAAATAAACTATGCTTAGTAGTTCTTTTTCTATGGTTGAATAATTCTCTTCGGTTTTAGATAATACTCTCGATCCATATGCAATCGGATGATCGACTCCATCAGTAATTTGACTAAGGACTGCGCCTATAGCTTGATTACTAGCGTCTGTGGTTAGAACAAATTGTTTACTCCAATCTGGATAAGCTAAAATTGGAGTGTTAGACATCATAATGATTAAAGTATCAAAGGCATCCCTAAATTCTTTTGTATTATATTTTTTTGTATTTATAGCTGAGGATAAAGGTCTCGTTATCTTTGCGAAATTCTTTATAAATTTTCTGTAATACCCTGTCATTCCTAAGAACCTTCTTAATGATTTTTCATCAGTAGGACATTCTATTTCCAATATGTCTTTTATCTTTTTCGGGTCTGTTTTTAACCCATCTTGTGTGACGATATACCCTAAGAATTTTAGTTCAGTCTTGAAAAACTCTGTTTTATCAAGCTGTATACTTAAATGATGTTTTTTTAATCTTTGTAGAACTTTCTCTATGTCTTCCAAATGTTCTTCTTTGTTTTTTGAGTATATTATTATATCATCGACATATGCCATAGTTCTTGGTAAATTAGAAATTGCCATATTAATCATTCTTTGGAATGTTGGAGGTCCGTTAGATAATCCGAACGGCATTCGTAAAAATTCATAGTGACCATTATCAGTGCTAAAAGCAGTTTTAATAATTGAACTTTCATCTATTAATATCTGATGAAAACCCGAAGTTAAATCTATAGTGCTAAAATATTTAGCTCCTTTAAGTCTATTTAATACGTCTTCTATATTCGGCAAAGGGAATTTATCTTTGATGGTTTCTTGATTCAATTTGCGATAGTCTATGACCATGCGTAATTTTTATATTCCACTTTCACATTTTTCGCATCTACTTTCTTCGGCACTATCCATAGTGGCGAATTATAAGGTGAATTACTTGGACGTATTATTCCATCCTTTAATAACTTTGAAACTTCGTTATTAATTTGTTCTTTAAACTGTTCCGGGTATCTATAATTTCTTGTGTAAATGGGATTTTCATTACGCGTTACAATTTTATGCTTTAATAAATCGGTACTTTTTAAATTTTCATAATCTTTTTTTATTATTTCACCGTTTTCAGATATTATTTTAATTAACGTATTTCTAATATCGTTATTTAGATGCTCATGTCTAATAATGTTTTTAATTTCTAACTCATTATCCATTAAATGACATTCATTTACTTTTTTATAATTTGAATGATCGAATTTAAATACAGTATCGCCGATCACTATATGATTATCTTTGCAATTTACTGAAATATTTAAATCCTTCATCGTTTCATAGCCAAGTAAAAAATCATATTTATTATTTACTGGATAAACTAAGAATTCTATTTTAGTCTTAATACCTAAAGATCCTAACATATTTAAACTTACTTTGTATTGGCCATTGTCTATTCCTGTTGGAGTAGAAATTGAGAATGGTTGTTCTATTATTTCTAAATTGTATTGTTTAATTATCCTAGGGTGAATATAATTTTTAGATGCTCCTGTATCTATGAGCCATATTTTATTATTAAAATCTTTTATACTAGGTAGTTTTGAGGTATCATTTAGATTATATATAGGTTTAACATTAATAGTAGGAATTTCGAAATTATCATTAGCTGTACTATTATTAATTATATTATGATTTACATGTCGGTCTCGTATGTTAGTTCTATTGGTGGTGGATCGCTGGTGTGCAAGCCGTTGGATAAAAAATCATTGAACCTAGAAGTTAAATTGTGAATTTCATCTTTTAGAGTTTGATTTTCTTGTTTTAGACAAAGGATTTCATCGTTTTCAATGTGATGAGCTCTGTCGGATACCGTTCTCATAGAAACTGTCTCTGGTTTTTCTGTTTTTTCAAAATTGTGTTGTGCACGAAACTGTCCTGAGTTAGGCTTATTAAAAAATTTATTTTGTTCATGTTGATTCCATTGTGTGTTTTGTGGTCTTTGAAAATTATTTTGGTGTTGGTAATAATTATTTTGTTGATGATTTTGTCTTGGTTGGTAATGCTGTTGAGGCTGAAAGTTTTGTCTTGGTTCGTAAGTTTGTTGAAAATGAAAGTTTTGTCTTGGATGATTATATTGTGGGTTGTAGTATTCTTGTCTATGTTTTTGAAATTGTTGTGGTTTTTGTTGAAATTTATTTTGAATAGGTTTTTGTGTAGTGAAGTTAGTTTGTTGTGTATTTCTCTTAACGCCGTATAACTGATATACTACTGTAGAAAAGACATTTTTTAGGGAATTTTTAATATCCTCCAAATTATTATAAACTATGTGGGTAAATTGTCTAGTTAAAACTGGATGTAAATTTAGAACAGCGGTTGTTGCGATGGTTTTATCATAGATTTTTAAATTATTTGATTCATTTTCTGTATATAATTTTGTGACTAAATCTCTACGTTTTTCGATCAATTTATTAATATAGTCTACGGGATGTTCATTATGTGTGGGTTTAGTATCTAAAATTTCTTTTAATATTAACTCCGTGCTTCGCGAGTCGTAAAACTGTTTTTTTAAATAATTTATTAACTGGTGAACATTTTCAAATTCTTTATCGTAGCAAAGGTCTTCAGGTTCTCCCGTTAATTTTGCTAAGGCTTGAATAAGAATTGATTTTTCGTTTGAAAGTCTGTACCCATTATTAGTTTGACAGTATTCCTCCGCTAAATATTCTAGATTCGAAATGTATTTCATCAATTTTTGAGGATGTCCGTCATACACGGGAACTATCTTAAAATCGCTAGAATTAATTTTATTATTAGGATTCATTGTTAAATTATTTGTTAAATCAGTAATATTTCTTAATTCGTTAAGTCTATCACTAAGAGGCATAAGCAATATTATAAAACTATAAAATAAACTTATATTAACTAAATCTAACCTTGCTTGTCTTCTTTTCTTCCTAAGAGGTTCCTTCTAAATCTTGTTTAGGATGAATGAATTCTTAATATTTATTTTCGACTTGAGTAAGATCTTTAAGAGATCAGCAATATTCTTCTATATTCAAGTGTTTGTTGAACAAGTTCCACAGTGACAACTTGAATTTATGATTGAAGATATTCAGGAACAGTTACTAAAAAGCAAGTGTTATATACCTTAGTCTTCTAAGTTGAAAGAAGTTCTTTGATGAATTCTTGATAGAAGTTCTAAGTTTGAAGTCTTCAAAGAATAAGCCCTCAAGTCCCTGTTCGGGCGCCAATTAAGTCTTCTTCACCTCTAAACCACTTTTTAAAAATCACTTTATTGAAAATAATGACAAGCAATTAATACAGAGTAACTACGCTAACTATTATCTAATAATGAATCTCTCTGGAGCCTGGAGAGGCTCGTATATCTAGGGATAGGACAGGAAATGACTCAGTGCTGACATTGCACTAGCGTGGGACCTTAACTATATAATACTATCAACACGCTTAGTAATAGTTTTTAATATAGTGTTATCAATTTTATATCTCACTGTATATTTTACGAGGCGTTCAGGATCAATAGCGGATAACTTCAAAATTTTATAAATTGGCTTTTCCACATTTTCCACTAGTTTAATCAAGCACTTTGTTTAACACAACAGTTTGCTGCTTTATTTCTAATGGTTTAAATCCCTGTTATGTACCTGAAGTTTCGGGATCATAAAACATCCCTTTACTGAACTAGGGAAAAGGTTAATTTTTGAAATTTGGAGTTATCCGCTTTTGATCCTGAATGCCTCAAGAACTATTCTATATAATACCTGTCGGTTAGATTTTTTTTAGTCTCTGTACAAAGAGAAAAAATAAAACTATTATGAAATATTGTATTATAATCATACGTTATGAGATTATTTATGAAGTACATGATAAACAAATAGTGAGATTATAATAAAATATTTAGAACTGATTTACCTTTTTATTTTTATTTTCTATAAACTCACTCCGTTCGCTTACATTATCATTTACTGAGTACTTGCTTTATACCCATGTACAAACGTTCAATGAGAACGGAAACACGAGACATGCATTTACTAATTGCATTTGCATGCCGGAATAAGTCGGTTAGAATTACTAGTCTAATTTTTTTCACTGGTGATTTTTTTCTGTAAGAATTGTTGGCGGTTGGGTCGAAACTCTCTCATCTCTTTAGTATCCTCATTAGTCATTATATTACATGAATAATATGAATAAATCATATTCAACTATTCTAACAGTTTGTTTATTTAATTTTCCGTAGCAGGCTAATCGGACAATGCTACTGTGAGAATCCTAAATTTTGCGTATCCAGGTATAATTATGACAGGGATCTTTAACGAGCACTTTCCAGTGTGGATGTTCGGGACCCCTATTTCATGTCCTTCCTGAAGAACGGCATTTCACTTCAATTTAAAAAACCCTTGGGCCACCTGCCGAGTTGCGAACCCGCGATCATTGGCGAGTAGGTTGTTATGCTAAACAAAGCACAACAGATGACGCCCGCTTGATATCGTGGTCCTGAATACTTTTTTAATATAGATTAGGAATTCATTAGTAACCCTGTAGTTCTAATCCACGCGCTCTAAAGTCTTAATGCGCTTAATTATAGTCCTATTATTTTTATTTAATAATTAACCTCTTCAGATTTTCTTTTTATGGGTTAAGATTGGTCTGTGTAATGGTAGTTGGTTAAAACTCCGATCAGTTCATAAAACGGAAATTTAGTCGTAATGACCATTGCCTATGTAGGTGTCCTTTTAAAGTTATTGGACTACTAGAGTTATTGTTATTGTTGTTACAGTTTTACAAGAACAATAAACTCAAATTCAAAGACACTCCAGGAAGTTTTCCCAAGAGTTTTCAGTAAAATAAACATTTAGACGAATTGTTGATTACGAAGTCATAAAACTGCGCCTTTCCTATCCCAATATTTTCACCCTTTAAGCTCCTGTATTTCATAGATCCCATATGTATTGTGATACATCCTTCTGGATTATTTCTCCCTCTGTAATCCGCGATACTCCCTCTCGCATTGAAATCTCATATTTTCCATCTCTTAAAAACAATATTCTCCCCCACGATCACTTTCATTCATATTTTCAAAACAATAAAATATTTGGAATAGTTTTTCATATATACATATTCAAACACACTCACACAAATGTATTATAGTTTATATACTCGGTTAAATATAATAAAATGCTACTTTGATTTTGTTCTTATGACTAAACGAAAAAGTTTACAAGGAATAAAAATCATAATACCTTTATTTTATTTTATTACACCTGAAAAAATATTTTGAATTTCACCTAAACGCTGTCAAGTTGAGAATCCGACATAATACCATGCTACTTCCGACATAATATTTTCAATAGTTTTATTTAAGGAAAACTTAAAAGAAAAGATGAAGGACCGCCATTGGTTAGAAGATAGGACCGTTGGGAACAGTATCCGACGCGGAATATTAAATAAAGTAAAGAGGGACATTGCAATCATGTTAGCTCCTGTCGAGAGAAATGTTTGATAAAAACCCTACCCGATGCCTTTCTTCTCCAGTTAAGATTAAATTTAAAACAGATATTTTCTTCCTTGCTTCTTCTCATCTTGACGTTTTGAGGATATTACCTTTAGGGCTCTACAGAGTAGTCATATGGACTTCAGACAACTGAAACCTGGGTGGAATTTTTGTAATAACAGTACTTCTGTATTTTTTATATTATAAAAACAAATTGCTTGAAATGCTTATAATTATTTAAAATGGTAGGATAGCCTAACATATTTAAATTAACTTTTTAGTATTATATTTGGTAAAATTAAAAAACAAAACAAAGCAGCAATGACATAGTTTGCTTTTGTTTCCCATTCTATTTCAGCTACTGTCCATTAAATAACATAGTATTAAAAAACTTCGGGGTCAAAAGCTGATATCTCCGAAATCTCAAAGGTTTACTTTTTCGCTGGTTTAGTAAATTTTATGTCCTGAACTTCAAATTCTGAACCGGACTAAAACCATGATAGATGAGGCGGTAAAGACAAAACAGCTTGATTAAACTAGCAAAACATGTGAAAAAGTGAATTTTTGAAATTTCGTAGTTATTTGATTTTGATCTTGAATGCCTCGTATTATTTAAAATAATCACTTATGTTCATCTGATATTATATGCTGAATAATTGTTTTCTTAAATCTTTAGTTTTAAGCGTACATTAAATATCTATGGCAATACTTATTTACGGAAGTCTGTTCTCTGGTTCGAAAAAATATAAATATTATTGAGAAATTTTGGAAATATTTAGATTTGTTGTTAAATTTTTATTATTTTTAATTCATGAAAGAATAATAAAAAATATTTTCAGGTTTGGAACGAAGCTCGACCACCTCCAAGTATTGGACAGCTTATTGAAAAAAGATTATGACAGAAGGGCGACGCCTACTAATCACTTAAGTGAGTAATATTTGCTAAATTTATCAATGCTACCTAAAATGAATAGAAAAGGAGAATTGTGTAGAGGATTACATTTTACAGATTACATTTGGAAAATTTCAAATTATGCAATTACTGTACGCAGTTCCTATCTCTCCATAATGCCCAGTTAGTTGTATACTGGTGATAACTGATGTCTAGTTGGAGACAAAATGGCCGCAGTAATAATCGACTGATTTTGTTTTCGATACTTTTTGAACAAAGTACTTGACAATATCATATACCATTTAAGTATGCAAAAAAAAAAAGATTAAATTTTAATCATGAAACTATTACGTATGAGGAAGTACCTCATTTGCAGAGCTATTGATTTGTAGGACCGGATTCGAGACCGACCGTGGCAGAATAAATTATTTATTGCTACATTTTACACTCTTAAATATGTTTTATTTAAATATATTGATTTTTGGATGCCAGAGTTTCATTTAAGATGATTACTCAAATTATAATTTCTATGTCTTAGTCTTAATTGGATTCTTTTCCAGAGGTCTGTTCTTGTGTTTACCAATTTACTAATCAATTATTCCATCAATATATTATTATTAAATATGTAGTGCATCTGGGTTAAATAAGCACCAAAGGATTTAAAATAGATATACTTTATTAATACGATTTTGAACAATATTCGTAATGATTCAGTATATACATTAAGGATTACACTTAATGATTCAGATATAATAGAGGATTGCCATAAAATACATAAAAGACTGAAATGACGACATATCTGTGAAACATCTATATCTAAAGTTCTTCATGCGAAAAATTAAAAATAAATGTGATAAAAAAATACACGTGGTAATAAAAACAAGTTAATGCGAAAATGGTAATAAAATAAAGTAAAAAAAAGTAATGTACACATTCATACCCTGATGATGCCCTTAATAGGGAGTAAAACTGGTGGTTTTGAGCCCTGACTTGGCCATTTGCTGCTTTGCAGAAACGTTGGTCTTGACAGTCTATACCTCGTACCTAACCTAATGTCCTCCCTGGATTGTTGTAGTATTTACTCTGGGATCTGGAGGCCCTCCCGAGGCTTATCCACCCTCTACTATGCGGGTACCCTTAATTGTGAGTAATGTCGGCGGTTTTTCAGCGTTGTGTTGGTCAAAATACTACTTTGCACAAAAGTTGATCTATAAAGTCTTTACCTTGTACTGAGCTGATCCCCTACGTAGATTGAAGTAGTACCGTGGGATCAGGAACCCCTCTACCTTGCTTATCCACACTATATTTAGTGGGCACCATTAATTTGGGGGAAAAGCTGGCGTCTGAGCGTTGTCTTGTTCTATTCATTAGGTTGCACAAATGTTGGTCTTGAAAGTCTCTATCTCGTACTAAACTGAATCCCCTCCGTTTATGTTTCTTAAAAATTATTATCATCAAAGAGAGAGCTAATAAAAACAGACTGCTAAATATGAAAGGTGATTTACACTTTGAGTTTTGACAGTATATGATGAAAATTTGTGTCTCTAAAATCCTATAATCCAGATTCCTTATTTTAAGTTTTTTTTTTCAGTGAAAAATATTGGGTTATTTGTTATAATACCATTACGCGAATCGAACCCCAGCCTTTTATTTAAGTCTAAAAGGCAAAAGAGAAGTCTGAGATAAGTTAGCGCCTTACAATTAGCCACTAAGCTCTTTGGATTTTGTGCAGAAAACGGAACTAAGAAGAACTAATATATTTATCGTTCCGCCAACGAATAACAGGCTTACTAACGCCAATTATTCAAGGATCGGAGTCTCTTTCAAACTGTTTAATTACCCTTTTAAATGTCTTGAGAACTTTAGCTTGATAATTTGTAGGAGTGAGAGAGATATATTTCATACTTTATTTCAGATAAATGAATAGTTATAGTCAATTCATGTTGCTTTTGAAGACTGCGTTGCTTTGTAGACCACTAACTCGGAATAGATATAGAGTAGAATCTCTTTATAGGGGCTAATGTGAATACTTTTATTCCCAAAAAGAGAAGGGAATAAATATCTCTTGAATACATTTATGAAAGCACTATAATTTTTAAATAACTAAATATTTCCTATTTAAATAATTTTTGAAATTATTATAACAATGTTTTTTCTGTAATGGGTAATATTAATTTTTTAGTAGTTGGGTCGTTACTTTTTGCGTTCTACAAAATTATCACAGAAAACTCTCAGTTAAATCCTAATAAATAAAAATAGTTTGTGAACCAAATTGAAATTAAGACAAAAAAAAATCATTTATATTTTTTTAATAATTATTGGTCAGCTATTTTGATTTTTAAATATTTTTATTTTAAAGAGAAAAGATATACCCCCGGCCGGGATTCGAACCCTCTGTCACGGATATACAGAGGTTCCGGGTTCGAATCCTAGCCGGGGGGCATATCTTTTCTCTTTAAAATAAAAATATTTTAAAAAAAATCATTGTTTAAGTGCATAAGTGAGAAATGGATGACAAGGTAGTTGTTCATTTAGTATTCTCAAATCTACAAGTGAGAGAGGGTACCTGCTGATAAGTTAATATTATATCTTTTGAAACCCAAAGTTTGTTTATTTATTGATTTAATGTCCCTATATACTGCTAAGGCTAATCAGACAATGCAACTGTGAGAATCCTAAATTTTCCGAGGCATAATAGGATAGGGATCTTAAACGAGTACCTGACAAAGGTTCGGAACCCCTATTTTACTCCCACTCCATTGGACGCTATAATCAAGGATTTTTTATTCCCTTTTAAATATAAATTCAGCTGCTGGGCTATGAGCCCGTCAGATATTATTACTAACCACCACACTGCTGATGACCTCGTTCTGCTTTCGCATTGATAGACGGTCAGGTTAATTACTTTAATTTGAAACTGGCATTGATTTGAATCTAAGAAAACTCTTCATGCTGAAAATACTTACACAGATGGCTGCTGTGCCAACAAGAGTTGATCCTGTGTGGTCTATGAATCGTATCCGTGTAGAAGTAGAAAGTGCCTCTGAGTAATGATGAAAAAGTTCTACTGGAAATTTGAACCGAATGATCACAAGAGCTAAAATAGTATATTTTAGCTCGTATCGATGCCCAACTACATAAAACACACTGAGAAAGTTTTATGTACTTTTTTTAATTTGCTCTCGTTGATTAATTACTTAAATACAGTAAAAAATAAATGGGAGAGGAAAGATGAAGGGTGGGAGAGAAACATTGTTTAGAGAGGAGATTATATGGACTTATGAATTTTAATTCATTCCATGTTTTAATTAAGTCGATCTATTCCGTTTTATGTATTTTAATCTCGATGAGATTAAATTTAGACTATGCATTGTGGCGGTTTATTTATTAATGATAAATTTGAACTCTGTAATTCAATTTATCAATCGCTTTTAACTTTTCAAAACATTGGAAAATCTTTGCTCTTTTTAGGGAACTAAGTTATACCACGGATGTAAAACAGTGCGAAGAATTCACTGAATAAATATTGAACCTAAAGTTGGTAATGAATCTTTGGTCTACGCTATAAAAGATGAAAAGGATGCTTACAAATAAGTAAATGTATAATAAATTATTAATGAAGACCTGTCCAAATAGAAAGACAGTAAATTTTCAAACCCATTCAGGAACAGAAGAATTTAACTCGTGGGTCACATAACGATGATTGATTGAACGAACGAATCTTTAATCACTTATACAAGAGCATATATGGCTACCATTGGATCCAAGGAATTACAACGACTGAAATTGGCATAACTGATGTTAATAACAACTTTCAGAATATGGATCTATAGCTTAGAGGGTTCTCAGAAATGAATAAAGAGATAAGAAACTCGTATCGTAGGAAAATGGGGAGGAGGAAAAAGGAAAGAAGCGCGATGGTGGATTTATTAAATTACTTCACGCAGTACTCGATGATCAGAATGGAGAATAAGAGTAATAAATAAATACTTTGTTGTAAAATAAAATATTTATTTTAATATATAATTTAAATATTATTAATACAATAAAATATTTTATCTACTTATGAAAATATAAACATGGATTGCCGTCCTGGGTTTAGTACATGGTTTTTATCATACAACCACTGTTTCTAATACAACGGTTAGCTATACACAGCGGTGATTTGACAGAGCACATCTAACCGCAAGGTTTTTCTTGTGATTAAGAGTAGCCTCTTCTTAGAGACAGATTGAGCCCCTCATAGATCCCTCAGGATCCATCCATGGCAATTTATCAGCCTCTACCGAGACCTTCAGTAATTTATATATTTTTTTTATTTTATAGATGAAATTAAAGTATCACTATGAAAATTCGAGTCGATTCTTTTACTATTTAATCTGAAATTATCGATGGTCGTAATGTTTGGTACGGCATTAATTTGTAATAAAGTTATTTCCTTATTCGCCTCCATTCATTCGGAATTGTTTATTGTTCTGTTTAAAGTCCTTTAGTTGGTTAATAGCTATAAGTATAGAAGCTGAGTATGTTCCAATATGCTCATGTATCTTTAATATTTCCATCTTCTTTTATATATATGCTGTTATATATATAGGGTTGGTAGACGACTAATTGTCCTGTATTTTACGCGTGAGGAATAAGTATCGACTCAGCTATTCTATAAATAATTGCAGAAATAACGGAAGACGAATGAACGAAACGAGGAAGATAGACTAGTATAGAGAATGATCTGTGCGGGACAGATGCTAAGTGGCTGGATAGAGATTGAAATGTAGGGCGGGATGTTCCCCTCCTGTCGGGAACTCACTTGTGCCTTTGCCGTCTACTGTTCGCTATTCTTCCATGTCGGCCGACTCCGCTTCGACTATCTACCTATAACATACATTTTCCATCTCGTACAGAACTTTTAGACTTTATTCGGAAAATGGACTATTTCATTTATCACTGTTACGTTGTCAGTAAAATACCGTAAGATATGATAACTTTAGTACGCAAAGTATCTTTATTTACAAAGTGAAAATGCTGAAAAAAATATTATAATGTAAGCTCAGCCTTCATCTGTTACAGTACACCAGAAAAATAATACTAGAAACACAATTATTTAACTAAAAATAATTTAATTAGTCCTAACATTCCATATCGATTGGGTGTAACATTATTGGGATAGTACGTTATTTAGAAATATGGCTTTGAGCCAATGTTTAATATAATATTGCATAGGCTCATTGTGTGCATAAGAAACAAGGAAAATGAGAGTATTTCTGTGAGATGTATTTTTCGGTATTCCGCACTTGGAGGTGGAATTTCATATCGATATTGCCATTTCTTATTAGCTAGTAAGGCTTCTTGTAAATTTCCTTCAGTGTATATTTCGTATGGCCTTCGGCCAATAGTTCTTATTGGATTTCTAGGCATTGTTTTCTATTAGAAGGAGTTATCAAAATGAGTTAACTAATTAAGAAACATTACCTTCTAAAAAAATAATAGAGAACGGAGATAGTTGGGGGTGCAGTCAAAAAAACACCAAATAAGTACAAGACCATCTTAAGGGCAACTGGGAGAGGCGGCTGGGTGGACCGGCTAACCAACAATGAAATTTTTTTTTCGATCTTCTTTTGAAAACCTCCCGTAAGGTATTCTCTTGGAAGCGTGTTTGGAAAAACCTCTCATTGAAGGCAATCCTAGTTCATCTCTCTGTAGTAGATCCCTGCTCCAAAGACGTTTCAGTCTCCTTGTCGGATTCTGTGGCAATGTTTAATGATTGTACCAGTAAGTTTGGGTGTCCAGCAAGTGAGTCATGATTTTTTTTGTAGTTTTTCTTGATTGTATCAGTCACGAGTGGTATGTTGAGAACTTCGTGTAATGATTTTAGTAATGTGAATGGGACAATGTATAATATAACGAAGGAATAACATTCAACTATTAACAAGTACATATTAGATAAATTATGAATATTTAAAGACTGCTATTTTGTTGACAAACAAAACAAAGAGAAAGATAATTCTCTAGAGAAACCTTCTTTAGAGAAACCACTCTCAAAGTTATTTTCATTTAAATCAGTTATTCCCAAACTTTTGTGTCTCATCTCATCATTCTGGAGGTTGAGTAACATCTATCACCTCCTTATCTTTTTTTATGGCTAATTTTAAGAACATTGCAAATAATAAAGCAGTCTTATTATTTTAAACAATTTTATTGTTACATTATACACCATATATAGGGATCAGAAAGGTATTGTGAAAAAAAACGGGGTCTAATTAACAGTAGCACTAATCCGAGATTTCGAAGAAGCACCTACTATATTCATCGATACGTAAGGGAATTGTTGAGGTTTGCATCCCATAGATTGTGGTTCTAACTGGCTTTCCAGTCAATAAAAATTAAGAATATAAATGAGAAGAATCTATGCTTTTTTAAAGAGATAATTCATCTTGTGCTCTTTCAATCTTCTTTTGTCTATAGGAAAATTTCTTCGCTCATCGACGACTAACTCAATTTTCTTATTTTTTTTGTCATTGGCTGCCGTTTACTACAAGATTCGCACTTGCAGTATAACAAATAAAAAAAAAACAATAAACCAATTATAATTAATCAATTACTTTCAAAAAATACTTGATTCATTATAAATTTTCAAGTAACTAACGGGCCGTGACTGGTTTAATTTCATATGATTTTAATTAATTCAGCTTATAATTTTTTATATGTTACGTAATGTTATTGCTAATTATATTAAATTAAATTTTCTTATACCAGTTTAAATATAAATTAGCGCCGTCAATATAAAGCTCATTTTAATTATCTTCAGTACAGATCTTTTCAATTGTAAACAATTTAATATTAAACTAATTAATGCGTTAGTAAGTTTATTAATTAAAACGGGGTCGTATTGGGTACTGATATTAACATGGAACCAATTAGTTTTAAATTCGTTAATTATTATTGAATTTTTTTTACTGAATTGGGATTACAATAATAATACAAAACTTGTACTTTCTCCTAACATCAATATATAGAAACAATCTTTAATTTTTCTAGAAGCTCTTAAACAATGATAAATGTTCTTTCGCAGTAATGGGATAGCCGAAACAATTCGGCAGGTCTGAGGTCATTAAGGAAGAAATAGCCCATAGGATCCTACTCGGAACTTAGGAATGCCTCAATTTATTTTCCACCTTAATCTGTTATTGATTTTTTTAATTTAATCTGTTTATCATGTCTTAACATTTTTATTAAAGTTGTATAAAATTGTTAATTATTATAATATCCAAAGTTCCAAAGTTTTCCGGGTATAAGTATCGGAAATTAAAAAAGTACATGTATTTCCATGATTTGGATGGTACGTGTGGACTTTTAAAATTTTGGGTTTGTATAGTATAATGTTTTCTGTTGTTGGTAATGCACTTTGTTTTACTGCACGGAAGTTCATTGTTTTCTAGTTAAGCATATTAATAAGTCCTCACTAATATTAAAATCAGTTTATTGATGTTTTCGGCAAATAGCAATTTCAATTGCAGAATTATTTCTGTTTTAATCATATTAATGTTCTACTTAAATTTGTCGAATATTTTTATTTTATTTACACTTCTTTGATCTAGGACCTTCTCTACCTTAAGGTAAACTATTATCATTTATTTTTATATAACTGTATTTTGAATCTATAGCAAATAGTAATAATTAGAACTTAAAGAAAATTAATGATCCATCATTTTTTTTATAAATTTTAACTGGTCTCAATCATATAATATATTCTTTAATTAGGAGAACAAAAAACCTATTTCCAGTAAAAAAAATTTTGTATTCTTTATTTTCGAGAAACATTTCGGCCAAGGCCATTCTCAATCTTCTACTTTAATTGTTTCATTTTTTTATACTTATTATAAGGTTAACAATTTGACCATAAGTCATTCATCTGTAAAAACATGCATAAATTCTATAATCATAACAATATAAATAATTCAATAAATAAAACTGTATATAAAATATTTCTATTGTCCAACAAATAACCAAATAAAGCATAGATACCTCACATAAGTTGTTTAATTCCATTTAAAATTTTTTTTCCAATTCAGAGGGAACCATATTCTCTATAGTCATTTAATAATAAGTCAACCTTTGATCTTAGTATATTATGATCTTTCCTATTATTTTCGAAATTATTTAAATAAATTAATATTAATATTATATCTAAACAACTCTCAATTTAAATAAATGAATAAATAAATAAAAATAAAAACAAACAATCATATTGATAATTATTCTGACATTACGTTATATTTCAATTGTTTTAATAAATTAAATTACTATGGCTGGTTCAGGTGAAGTTTAGAAGGCAATTACTGAGAAGGTTATTGTGACAGTTATGTTTTGAGCAGATAAAACCTATATATTATTTCTTTTTCAATTTTAGAATAACGGATGAATATAACTTACTAATATCTCCTGCTTCTTTTCTATCGTTGACTACATTTTCTATATTGTCATTAATGCACAAAACTTCTAGGCATTTCCTTTTTATTGTATTTTTTTCTTTATGTAAGACTTTTGGGTTTTCGAAATTAAAAGTGTGTAATGTTTCTTTGCAATGTGCAGATAAAGCAGTTCCTGTTTTAGAATTAGGCTTAATATTATTTTTATGATGATAAAACCGACTATTTAAGCTATTTTTTGTATGCCCCATATATCTTTTATTACAATTATTGCATTCTATGTCATAAACAACATTTTTATTGTCTAATATAGGTATTTTGTCTTTTTGGCTTTCTATTATTTTTCTAATTGGATTTTTAGTGTTATGTGCTACTTTTATTTCATGGATATCATAATTTTTAAAGGTTGGTTCTATTTTATTTGATAGGTTTCTAATATATGTGAGGCTTCTATAGTTTGTTTTTGTTTTATCTTGTTTAAATTCTACATTAAGTGATTCAGTACTTATTTTGGCAATGCTATTTTTAGTTTGTGTATTTGTGTTATTATCTTCTGTTTTAAAATAATTTGTAATTTTTGATTGATTCGGTTTAGTTTTTTTATTAATAAATTACTATGGATAAGTTTTTTTGAATCTTTAATATTTTTATTGGTATTGAAGTTAATGTTTACATTTTTTGATATGCTATTATTATCATTATTATTTATTATTTTATATTGTGTGTACCATAATTTGTTTATAAGACTAATTGGAAATGCATTGCTTAATAGAATTTTGAATATTTTATTTTTAGTTTCTTTTAAGAATTTGGCATCTGTTAATTTAATAGATCTTCCAATCAGATTAGTAGCTACATTCTTAATTTGGGCAATAGGGTGGTTTGAGTAATAGTTTAACAATCTATTAGACGTTATATCTTTTTTGAACCATTTAGTAGTAAGATAGTTGTTTGTTGGTTCTCTAATGATTGTAATATTAATAATAATATTGTAATAATTGTAATAATATTAATAATGAGTTTTCAGTTTCCTTTTCAAGTGTAAAAACAATATTTTTATTTTGCTCATTTAGGATTTTATTGAATTCTATTTTATTCTATTTTAGGAGTACTGAATCACTTAATGTAGAATTTAAACAAGATAAAACAAAAACAAACTATAGAAGCCTCACATATATTAGAAACCTATCAAATAAAATAGAACCAACCTTTAAAAATTATGATATCCATGAAATAAAAGTAGCACATAACACTAAAAATCCAATTAGAAAAATAATAGAAAGCCAAAAAGACAAAATACCTATATTAGACAATAAAAATGTTGTTTATGACATAGAATGCAATAATTGTAATAAAAGATATATGGGGCATACAAAAAATAGCTTAAATAGTCGGTTTTATCATCATAAAAATAATATTAAGCCTAATTCTAAAACAGGAACTGCTTTATCTGCACATTGCAAAGAAACATTACACACTTTTAATTTCGAAAACCCAAAAGTCTTACATAAAGAAAAAAATACAATAAAAAGGAAATGCCTAGAAGCTTTGTGCATTAATGACAATATAGAAAATGTAGTCAACGATAGAAAAGAAGCAGGAGATATTAGTAAGTTATATTCATCCGTTATTCTAAAATTGAAAAAGAAATAATATATAGGTTTTATCTGCTCAAAACATAACTGTCACAATAACCTTCTCAGTAATTGCCTTCTAAACTTCACCTGAACCAGCCATAGTAATTTAATTTATTAAAACAATTGAAATATAACGTAATGTCAGAATAATTATCAATATGATTGTTTGTTTTTATTTTTATTTATTTATTCATTTATTTAAATTGAGAGTTGTTTAGATATAATATTAATATTAATTTATTTAAATAATTTCGAAAATAATAGGAAAGATCATAATATACTAAGATCAAAGGTTGACTTATTATTAAATGACTATAGAGAATATGGTTCCCTCTGAATTGGAAAAAAAATTTTAAATGGAATTAAACAACTTATGTGAGGTATCTATGCTTTATTTGGTTATTTTTTGGACAATAGAAATATTTTATATACAGTTTTATTTATTGAATTATTTATATTGTTATGATTATAGAATTTATGCATGTTTTTACAGATGAATGACTTATGGTCAAATTGTTAACCATATAATAAGTATAAAAAAATGAAACAATTAAAGTAGAAGATTCAGAATGGCCTTGGCCGAAATGTTTCTCGAAAATAAAGAATACAAAATTTTTTTTTACTGGAAATAGGTTTTTTGTTCTCCTAATTAAAGAAAATTAATGATTAACATCTTGGTTTTAATCTACTGTATCTGGAATTAGATAATAAAAAAGTATGTACGTACTAAGTGGAGAATTAGTGTAATAAATTCGTCTGCATACCCATAGTGTATTTCTAGAATGTTGTCGCTACCTCAGAAATCTTGTACAAAAAATACAAAAACAATAATAACAAAGTTTCATTCAAAAATATTTTCTGGACCAATGGTGTGGGTATGGTTTAAATAGGGCATTAAAACCCCGCCATATTGCCCGGTTCGTAGGCACAATATGTGAATTTTTTTAAATGAAATTTGTTCTTAACTACATTTCCATGAAGTTCACGGTATTGACAAAATTCTGAAGTTATAAAAGTTAATTAGTAGGTTATAATGAAAAATTAGTGAAGTGTTGATCGTTCATTGTTTTTTTTTTTTAGAAAGTTGAATTAAATTTTAATTCAAAGATGAGAATAAAAATTCAATGAATTGACGAAGGCTGTGAATTGTGGCTCATCAATTTCTAGGGCTCTCGGAGAGTTTGAATATAAATAGGCTTTCCAAGCAGATCGATTTCTGTTGGTCTGCCGCTTTTGTTACTGCAACTAAACCCCAATGGTTCGCCTTCACGTATTTTCTGGACCGTAAGAGGATGGGGTGAAGTATATGGAATTGTATGTTCAGCTTTATTCTTCCTTACCAGAGAATTTGTGGTTTATTTGTAAGCCATGGTTTTGAGGTTACTTCTATGGCCATAACCATTAAAGTAACTAAATGTTTATATAGTAAAAAAATTATCGATTTATACCATGGTTGCCAACAAACATTAAGTGATAAATCAGTTGGCAATATAGAATAAAACAATACTATACTTTTAACTGACTCAAAATATTTATTTTTATTTGCTTAGCATTACTTTTATTAGCTGAGTTGCGGCGTCAAAGGTCCCGGGTTCATATCCGGCTGTGGCAGATAAACTGTTTAATCTGGATTCGGATGGACTCTATAGGACCTGCAGTATCTATGATGTGGATTCGCTTAATTTTAGAAAAACCTGGCTGTTGAGCGTGTTGTCGGACCAATATGCTCCCTGCACAACCGTTGTCCTAGAAACAGTATATTCTATAATGAGACCAAGACCTTTCATGGGTTTTAATGAAGCAGTTTATTTACTATATTTTCAACATTACAGTAAACTATCTATGCGTCTTTTTTTGCCGGGTTGGGGTGCACCTACATTGGATCCGATGCGATACGATCAGAATTCGGAAGCAAACCAAATTACTGAAATATATAGAGAGTGCCTACATTGGATCCGCTCCGATCCGATCCATTTTTATCCGGGCAATCCGACCGATTTAGTCGCTCGTGGAATCAAAATAGTTTATTTATACGGAAGCGCATACATTGGATCCGATGCGATACTGTACGATCAGGTGCGATTTTCACATTTCAAAATCATTAGTTTTCAATCCGAAAAGCCAGCCTTTACCATGTGTGGCAACTTAACCTTTATTGTCTAAAATGTTTATTAAAAAATGTACATTGTAATTTGATAATTAACTATTATATAAATATCCGTCATAAATCAAAATTAAATATTCTCAATTCTCATTAAAATATTTTATTACTAATCTTCATGAATCATTAAATATAGTAGCGAAGGTTATTTTTCCGTTGAATAAAATTATATCTATCAGAAATGTACATAAAAAATATACTTACATAAAATTTTAATTCGTCAAATAAAATTGGAAACATTAACTTTTGATAAAATTATCATCTTAATGTTTAATTTATTTGTTAAACAGTTGGCAACATTGGTAAGGGCTTTTCTTTTTTTATACTCGTTTGCAAAGATGAACTACAAAATAAATATTCATAGATAATACAAACCAAAAAGATTTTAAAATATCACTACTGTTCCATAAATAAATTAAATCATTATATAAAACATGAATATCTAAAAAATATAAATTGTATTTTATGAAATTGAAAAACTACTAAATTATTTATTTATTGTCAAACAGCAAGACAAAAATATTCTAATATAGTAATATTACCTCATTGTTGTAACATTTGGTTCTTTAAATTTATAAAATTAAGATTATTTATTAAGTATTTTTAATATATTTATATTTCACTATAATATATATATATATATATATATATATATATATATATATATATATATATATATATATAAGAAATAAAAGAATAAAATTAATACTATTCTATTCGGAAGGCAGTGACTAGTTTGACTATCGGATTGAAAAGAATAAAATCGTGTCGGATCTTATCCAGTGTAGGCACTCACTGCGTATTTCAGTTATTTGTTTTTTCAGCCCTCCATCCTATGTGATAGAATAGGATCGCGTCGCATCGCATCGGATCCAATCTAGGTCCACCCTTGGACTGTGCAGATTTATAATCATATTATTGGCTCCCTTAAGAGCAGCAAGCCATGATTTTAGTCTTCAATCATCCAGAAGCTCCTTAGTTTCCTACTTTCAACTGTTTATTCCAAGATAAAAACTTTTTATAGTTTCAACTTCTTCGTCTGCTCGCTCATTGGTTATAGTTCTTTGAATACCAGCTTGTTGAAAGAATCCACAATACTGTTATTTTTTTCTTTCTAGCCATATTTATATAAAAATAATACATCATCTTTATAATATTCATACTTCCTTTGGTGCTCTCAGAACCAAGCTTCATCACTGAATTACTTAGTAACCCGGAAGTCGACGCAGATTAATTTAAAATTAAAAATTGCCTACATACATTTTAATATACATATCATTCGCAATAAAGTTTGTATAAAACTATTGTTTTACTTAAATAATAAAAAAGTACCAAACTTTTACCATTAGTATAGTGAGTTAGATGATATTTCTCTTCCGAGATGAATAATTAAAACTGTTTCTCTCAGTAACCAGCTAATTATAAGCTACATGACTTTGCCCACATATGCAGGTATGACAGGTTAATCTCATATTAAACTTCATCTTATTCAAGTATCAAGAATGAATTTTTAACTTTTAACTGAAAATATATGAAGCTAAGGTTTACATTTCAAATATATATATATATATATATATATATATATATATATATATTCGACAGGCTTTATTCTATTGAAACTTTTAAATTCGAAAATTATAGCATTTTTTAATACATTTTAATTTTTTTTTTTTTTTAAATGGCGCCAACGCGCGTAGAGTTAACCGAACTTGACCTAATAAACTTAATATATTTATTTAGATTTACCGAACAATATCTTTAGGTATATTTTTAATCTACCTATAAAATTTCTGCTATATGTCAAATATCTTTAGTTATTTACTGTTATTATGAATGAACATGAACTTGATGTTTTGCCAACCATTGTGCACGCAACATATAAATGGATTTTCTAAATCCAAGCCACGAATTGACATTGTTTGACCTTGTGGCTTATTGATAGTCATTGCAAACGCCCAGCGAACCAGAAATTACAAACCTTGGAATAGATTTGGTGAATCTGAAGAGATCATTGTAATCCTTGGTAGAAGAACTATTTCCACAAGAAATTTGCCATTCTAAATAGTAGCTTCAAGAACATTTGATTGCTTCAAAAAATGATTCGTGAATCAATTCCCAATAGCAAACTAGGTGGTGGCATTGCAGATATATTAATTGGATTCAAGAATTCAACGGGTTTGTTGGCATCTTTGACTGGATCGACAACTCCGTCATACGATTTGAATGATATTTCAATGGTAGGCAATGAATGTTATATTTTAAAATTAATTGGATCCACATATATATTTCGTTCTTATAGCTATGTATGGTTAAAATAATAATAATGGATCGTATTGGAGGTGAACGCGTACTTTTGTCTGAAATAAGTTTGGTAGCAGCAGATATTATTATAAAGATTGAGAAGCTACGACGCAAGTAACAAATGTGCCAAAGAGCATCAAACTCTTTATCTCCAAAAAATGCCATACAGCGATCCCAGCGCTGCCTGCCGGATCTAATTTAAATAAAATACATAGAAGTTAACGAATCAGTTTAGTTAACAAATCAAGAACATCATTTATCGTATCGAAATGTGAAAGTAAGCCATTCTCGACTTCAACACACAAAACATGTCATCAATATTGGTACATCCGTTTCGGACGAGTTCCTGTTTTTCCTGTATTCCTGTGTTATAACTTAAAACCATTCTAAAACGTTTGCGCTTTCCCAAGCCAAAGTAATGCATGGAATTAGGGGAAAAATATAGAATTAAGAGAAACGTTATTACACTAACCAACAAATTTTGGGTCGAATAAGAGACACCGTTTTTTTTTTGTAATATATCTTATAACTGGGTAATTGAAAATACGTTTATGCTACATAGTTCCGTATTTAACGGAAATAAGGAGAAGTTTAAATTTATTTCCGAATTTCTAACCTTTTTTTGTAATCAAGATGTGGATAGTGTAACGTAGTACCTACTATAACTTCGAAAACACACTAATAAATAATTCGTGATTAAAATAAAGTTTTCCCTTACCGATCCTCTAACCAGCCTTTAGATAAATCAATGAATCGGACCGGATACTTCTGAATATATGAACGTCAAGGGAAATGCTTTTTGGCCTGGGTGGTACAATAGCCTTTCAATAACATAATAAAATTAACTTTGTTGTGACTATATATTTTAATTATGTTTTGCTCTTTATGACAAATTTTAACAAAGGATATAAATCTAATTAAACACGTTCTGATGCCATATGCACTCTCTTTCGTAAACTAGAATCCTTTTCACCAAGGTAATATTCATTATAAAAACATAATTTGACGTATTCTGGGTCAAAAGCTGATAGCTCTAAAATTCAAACATTGATTTAACACACCTTTTGCTAATTTAGTCAAGCATTGCTTTATGTTCCCGATAGTACAGGGTCAGAACCGGAAACATAAAAACATGAGAAATAAAATGGCAAAGTGTCGTGTTGTACAAAATTAGCGATTAGCTAGCGAAAAAGTAAATTTTTTAAATTATACTTGTTTGATCTTGAAATTACACGCCTTCTAGTATATATCCTATTCTCATTCTCACTATAAAAAAAATAAAATTATTTTCGAATTTTTACTCGCTTAGTTGTAGACCTTATTGGTTTCACAAGTTTGTGCACACGCCCTCCCGGTATACGTCGCTTGACTGGTAAAGTTTTACGTAAAGTGAATAGGTGGCTGAATTCTAAATAGAAAATGTGATTAGTCAGTCAGTAAAGAAGCTTAACGAAATCATAGATTATTAAGCAGCATAGAGGCGTCAAGCTCTATTTAGTTAAACATTTCAACACTTAAAACGTTTAAATCTTTAATTTTATTTAAATTTTTATAGTTAAAAATATGTTTTAAAACTGAAGAAATAAATAATTGCATCCTCTTTTACTTTAGTAATCCAAAATATTCAGCATGTAACTTTCTGCATATAAACTAGTCCAAACAAAGTTCCAAAGTAATGTCTAGCAATTACTTAAATCAGAATTTTGAACAAAATTTTGTTTGTTATCCTTTCCTCAAATTTTCACAACAGCGTCACAGTTGTCAAAGTTTTATTGTAATTATTCCGTTTTCACCGTGGAAAAAAGGATTAGTTGCCTGAAATATTATACAAAATACTCGTTAGTATTTTTATGTTTATCCTTCTAACAAGGCTTTAAATTTAGAATTATGAAATAATTATTATAATGATAGGCGTTTATAAATACATAAATAACAGACATAGATGGACCTTGTGGGATCTACGACCCTCCTTGTGCTCACCCAACCTCTATAAAGTGGGTACCCTTAAATAGGAAAAAACCTGGCATTGAACGTGACCTGGAACAAATCATCTCCATGCACGACTGTAACAGTATTTACAATGAACTGAACTAGGCTGTAGCGCATCATAGCCTTGGCCTCTTTGAAACGCGTTCGCCAGTTTATAACAGTTTTATAATTATAATTAGGGGAAAATGAACATAATTCGCTTTTAGACCTCACTGAGATATTTGTTTAGTCGCGAACCTGGACTGTCTGACAGATGGAACGGACAGATCATTGCCTCTAAAATCGGATGTACTTTGCCGCCAAAACGTAGGAGAGGGGAGAACGACGCTTTGAGTCACTTCGCTTACTTATCATCAGATCACCGAGCGGAGCAGTTATACCACCATCGCATTCGCACCATTCGCAGCTACGACCATCACACACTCTACTTTCAAGCCGCTCTTCATATGAGAAAGTCCAGTGGTTTCAAGATTGTCACTCGCCAGAAGCTATGCTGAGATGATAATTGAGCATACATCACACAAATTGTAAGTCACATTTCATTACCATAAGGCTTCAAAGTGTCAACTAATTTTCTCCGGATGATCAACGTATCACATGGTATCAACCGGACAGTTCAAGTTAATTCATGATATCATACTCATTGTTCCGTCATGCCGTGATCACTGGCGAAGATAATAATAATTCGCACATCTTCGCGCCTTATTGAACTCTTAGTATAACGTTCATTTTGTTGTTTATATATTTGGCCATTATGCTAGCATGGAGCATTTCTGTTATTCTTAATTATCGCTCCCATTCATGTTAATAATTTTTTTCTTCTTTTTTTTGTCTAAGATTTATTTGTTCATTAGATCGCTAAGTTACATATTTAGTTTTAAGTTAATTTTGTAGACGCTATTACTAATTTGTATTTTCTTTTACATGCCTATTTAATAGTATTTAAGAAATCTCGCATGTTATTTAAATTAATAAATCAAACGCTTTGTTAATATCTGAGACTTCATTCAATTCCCGTGGTACTTCCATTTGCTTCCTATTAAAATTATTCAGTCTAATCACGCCTTAACAATATTTTCCATTTATTTTTTAAATTTAGAATTATTGTTTTCATGTTTTAATAATTTTTATTTGCTCTCTTTAATCCATATATCTCATCATGTTCATTTGAAACACTCTGAACTAAATAGCTATAATGTAGATTGATATAATGTTTAAATAACGTTCTGTCGTCGGTTGAACTGTTTGAACAAATTCATATTTATTTAACTTCTAGGCTAAATATTTGCAGAGCTGGAGAATGCTCCGCGGGGAAAGCTCACTTGATTAAATCATTTTATTTTTGCTTTTATATTTAGGGTTCTCTATCATCATCATGTCTGTTTGATACCCACCGTTAGAGTTTAGAATTGAACCATCTGTTTATTTATATTTAGTGTATTTGTTATCGTTTTTCGTATGGTTCGAGTTGTTTATTTTATTTTTTTTAGTGCGATCAGTTATAGAAAATAGTGATAATTTACTTTAATTAACAGAAACGAAGTATAAGTAGGAATTTAATGTAGATATACGTTGTGACCGCTAATCGGACGACGCTACAGTGGGTGACCTAAATTTTGCCTATACGGGTTTAATTAGAATAGGAATCTTTAGCGAGAACCTGACATTTTGAGATAAGTGGCTCCGTGGTAGAGCGCTGAGTTGCCGTACCGAGGGTCCTAGTTCCAAAGTCCAAAGTTGCCGTGCCGAAGGTCCTAGATCCAAACTCCAAAGTTGCCGTGCCGAAGGTCCTAGGTCCAAAGTCCATAGTTGCCGTGCCGAAGGTCCTAGATTCAAATCCAGCAACGTGGCAGACTTTTATTTAATTTGTTAGCTGACGGAGATGGATAATATTGGATTTAGGACCCTCCTGGTGTTCACCCAGCCTCTATAAAGTGTAATCCCAGAATAGGGAGGAAAATTTGACGGGTGAGCGTGATATAGGACAAATCACCTCCCTACCCAATCTTTGTCCAAGAATCAGCTCAGTCTTTTCCATTTTCATAACCCAAGATCCCTCATGGAACAGGTTTTTTTCTTTTGACATTACACAGTTTCGGCACCTCTATTTTTTACTAGCATTAAAAATCCTAACGACATCTCTGAACTGGACCTTTTGGATGGCAAGTTCTTATACTACCCAATATAACATAGCTGACCCGACCATCGGTCATAGGTGACTTGTAATTTGTTATGATTTTCTTTTTTTGGGTGGGGAATCGAAGCCATTATAGAAGGCATAAAAAACGGGCTATCCTAAAGCTTATCAGTCCGTTTTGGCCAATGGGAACTTCGAGATTAATCACGGAGGCCCACCGGAAATAAAACTCATCCCCACTCCCATGTATTGGAATAGGCGTTGGTTGCTTCAGGCTCCAGATTCTGCTTCCAAAACGATCAGTCTTTCAACAATCTGAATTGATATAATTTTCTTATATATATATTTTTAATTACATCCTCATACATTCATTATCATTTTTCGTTAAAAATAATTAATTTCTGAATAATGTCGGAAGGGATAATATCGATAATTGAAAAGCTTCAATAAAATCGATAAAAACACAAAGATGCTTACATTATAAAGTAGAATGCAATAATTTAATTGTGTTTTTGGTTAAATAAAATAATATTACCAGATATTCTAGGTTTATTAGCAAAAAAAGCAATTACTGTTTGAAATTTTTTAAGTTGTTTGTTCATTTAACGTCACTTTATGCTGCTATGGCTAATCGGACGATGCTACAGTGGGAGCTCTAAATTTTGCCTAGCCAGGTTTAATTAGGATAGGGATTTTTAACGAGTACCTGACATTGTACAGGCTCGGGACCCCCGTTTAACGTCCCTTCCGAAGGACGCCGTACCTAAGGATTTTTTACTCCCTTCAAATAATCCTAGGGCCACCTGCCGGGCTACGAACCCGCAATCTTGGGCTTAGTAGTTTGTTACGCTAACCACTAGACCACAGGTGACCTTGAAATTTTTGAAGTTGTGAGTTGGTAACCTGCATATATCTGCGTATTTTTTCTCAATTATACAAATCATGTTTTTTTATCGGTAATTTTTAAATCATTTGAAACATTTTTTTAAAAGAAAGTAGCATAATCTGCACGTGACAATGACCATTCTTCAAGTGAATATACAAAAGGTCTAAAATATTGTGGTGTAAACATTGTCTGTTAGTTATTGAAGCTTTTGGTAAGGATGCATTAGGAAAAATCCTAAAAAGCAAAGTCTTGGGTCTCTAAAATACTGAAAAAAAACAAACAATGCAATATTTCACCAATCACACCACACCTCACATCAACAGCCCCAAAAGACACTTCATGATGATCCCTGAATTGGTAAAACCTTGTCTAGTTTTCTTAAGTATATTAGAAACTCCAGACTTAGCTTTTTGGGATTTTTTCGATTGCATTCCAATTAATAGTTATATATCACTGATGGGGAGAGCGGCAATTTTTTAATAAAAAATCGCAAATCTCCGACCCCGTTTCAAGCTGCTCCGAATTCAATAGCTAAGAGCGTAAACCTTATTAAAAAAAAATTATTGAAAGCGACATTACACATAATTCAAATCAATGTAATCAATGGTAAATAATAATACAAAAATACAAAAGAAAAGAAAAAGAAAATTTAATTATAGATAGGAAAAACAAAATAAAATCCTTTTGATAATTAAACATTGAATTAGGTTTATGAGTTAATGCGATAGAATACACAATAAAAAAAAATATATTAATGTTCAATATGAGTTAATGCGATAGAATACACAAAAAAAAAATATTAATGTTCAATATGAGTTACTGCGATAAAATACAAAAAAAAAATATTAATGTTCAATATTCACTTGTTAGCGATTCAGCGGGAAAATCCCACGAAGTCCAGTTGATTCGAACATCGAATGCGTTGAGATCGATGCGGGCGATAAGTCGATCAGTGAAGTGCGGGGGCTTGCGTCTTTCTTGTTCAACTAACTGTCTTCAACTGAAGCACTAGCGAGATTACAGCCTGCACTTCGGTCACTCACACAAAACAACTAGCCCTTGTTTATTGTCTAATACTATTTATACTGTACATAAACAGCAATTTCGCATTGCAAATTGTCCTTTCTTATAATTAAATAAAAATAAAAATTACTATTCTAATAACTAAAATAAAAGAGAATTATATTGTCGCTTCAATAAATTCGAAATAAAAAAAAATTACTTTTTTAATGTTAAGGGCCTTAACATACCGCCCACCAAATTTTATGTTTAAAATTTCACATAGAGCGAGTCTCCATTCCACTCCACGAGGATGCAAGTGTTGTAATATAGCATTCTCTCCACCATTGTGCCCATTCTTTCAATCGTCGGTTAGCTCCCACGAAGTTCGTAGCGTTATCGGAATGCATATTGCTTGGTAGTCCTCGCCGAATCTATCCAAAGTAGCAAGAAAGGCGTCGGTGGACAAGTCAGAGACCACCTCAATGTGTACGGCTTTCGTACCAAGACAGACGAACAAACAGTAGTACGCTTTTCGTGTGGTCGATTTGCGTCGAGGAGAATCTTTAATCAAAATGGGTCCCGCAAAGTCAACTCCAGTGTTAAGGAAGGCTCTACCTTGCTCAAATCGTGAAACTGGGAGATTCCCCATTAATGGTGTGTAATTCTGAGCACGGATGCTATGGCATTTCAAGCATTGATGAATTCTGAATCGGATAATTTTACGGGCTGATAAAATCCAGTAATCACGCCTGATTAAGGAATGAAGAAGTTGCGGTCCTGCATGTAAATAGGTAATGTGAAGAAGATCAATCAACAAGTTAACGAGACTGGATTTGTGGAGTAGCAATATTGGATGTTTCGATTGAAAAGAGAGTGGTGAGTTGTGCAGGCGACCGCCCACCCTGATGACACCATGGGAATCAATGAATGGGCTTAGCTGTTTTAGAGACACGGAAGCCCATTTATTAGATGATATCTCTGAGAACCAGTAATGGTGCTGAATACCTTTTATCAAAGTAACGAGTGCGTGTGATCTTTCTTTCAGACGCAATATTCCAGAGCTTCGCTTCTCCTTTTCCAGTCTGAGGTTTTTCAAAAATCGCCAAACTAGTGCCCATACTCGCACCATTTTATCAAAATATGAACAATTTTGGGCGAATTCATCAACAAACGAGGATTTTTCAACCCATAACAATGTTGTAACCTTTTTGAGTTCAGGTAGTTCTAGATTCATGATGTCAGAATCCCCAAAAGATTTAATAGGCCATTCGTGGAGGTTTGATAACAGCCATGAAGGACCTTTCCACCAGGATGACTGTTTCGAGAGTTCATGCGGATCGCAACCCCGTGACGCTAAGTCGGCAGCATTATCCTTTGATCCTACATGGTACCAGGATGATGAAGATGATTGATTTAATATTTTTTCCACTCTGTTGGCCAGGAAAGTTTGAAGGTTGTTACTGGGGGTTTGAAGCCATGCTAGTACAGTTGAAGAATCGGAAAGAAAAAAGCGTTTTTTAATTGAAAAGTCAGAAAAAAAAATTGTTCAAGAAATGCACGGTATCCGCTAGTAATAACGCCGCACATAATTCCAACCTAGGAATCGACATGTATTTTACAGGCGCTAATCTGGTTTTTGCCATTAGAAGCGGGGTAAAAACATTTCCAGTTTTTAATTCAACACGGAGGTAGACAACAGCGGCATATCCACGACTTGAAGCATCGGCGAATCCAATCACCGTAATCTCGTTAACTGTGTCAGGAAATAGACATCTAGGAATTTGGATGTTTTTTAAATGTGGTAAGTCATTGAAAAATGCTGTCCAGAGCTCTGTAATATGTATCGGGACCGGCTCATCCCATTCCCATTTCAATTTCCAGAGTTCCTGTAAAATTAACTTGGCTTTAAATACGGCTGGATCAAGGTAGCCTAATGGATCGTACATGCGAGCAATACAACTCATAATACCTCGTTTTGTGGTGGGGAAATCTTTTAGTTGAACATCATAAGCAAGTAGATCGTGACAAGGTTCCCACTTCATTCCCAAAACTTTTATTACGTTGTCTTCCATGTTAGATAAAGGGACTGAGCTTATTAAGTTATCAGACACTATATTTTTCAAAAGTTCTTTTGTATTGCTCTTCTTTAACTCAAATCCACCTTTATTGTTAGAAAATTTGCGCTCTAAGGTGTTAAATCGTTGGACTGCTCCCAACTTGGATTTTTCTAGACCAAGAGGGTGTCCTTGAAATGGCAAATTTAGTATGTAGCGACCTTGATCATTTCGTTGATGAGTTTCGATGAAATGTGCTTCACATTTTTCAGTTAAAGGATCAATACGAGGAGTATAGGTGATTTCTCCTATTTCCAAAAATTTAGAAAGAAGATTAGTTAAATCGTTTTCACGTGAACTTGAAGATGAGACCAGAAGAGAAGTGTCGTGATTCGACCCAAGGGCATATTGGAACAAATTTGGTCAATCACAATGGCTGATGTACTGATATATGGTGCATCTATTTCTTTAGGTGCTAAAAGACAATGTACCGTGGAACTGCTTTTGACCATGTCTTGATTTCCAAGTCCCATTAAACGATGTTTCTCATACCTAACAGGTAGGGATAATTTAAGAGCACATTCGGTGGTTATGAAGGAACGTTGCGAGCCACTGTCCAATAAAACACGAAGAGGAATGAATTTTCCGTCCTTAGTTTGACCATTAGCGATAGCAGTGCCTAATAGCACGTTAGTGCGTTCAAAAAATTACTTTTTTAATGTTAAGGGCCTTAACAATCACAGTAGTTCGTACTTCGTGTATTACGAATTTTAACTTTGTTACCTTAATTATCTCATTAAATGTTTTTTCCGTTTTTCAGTCATTACATAAAAGCCATTAACATTTTATATATACCATAAATTAAGTATGAATTGTTTTGTATCTATTTTCTTTCAGAAAACAGCGTCACGGGAATGGTCTTATTATGTTTAGAAAAAACAAATATGAAGCAATATTTTACTGGATTTTAGTTTTAATATATTGGGAGGACAGAGTTATCCCTCCGAAATTAGGATCAATTTCACAAATTTCGATTTGAACTACTAAAACAAAATAATTATCAATGGTTCATGAAAAAAAAAATGATTGTAGTCAATAGTCAATAGTCAATTTGAGCTTATTTTTCCTATTTTATTTTTATCTTCTTCAAATTCTTAGGATGTCGGAATCTAGGTAAAGCTTATAAAGACATTTGGGTGACTTTAACATTGGTAATCTTCCAGTTCACAATTATGCTTTAACTTATGAATTTATCATCCGCGAATGGGCTCAAATAATGTTTTGCTTTACAATCATAATGGAACTATGCCTATTCCGGTTTTCGTATTCAGATTCTTCAATGTTGTTCGGGGCGCGATCAGTATACAGCATCAACACCGGTGATCGTTTGGTTTTAACAACACCCGACCACATGATGGAACCGAGATTGCGTAATTGTGGAATGTAAAATTTGTTCACATTAGTCGATAATTAGCAATGGTTGGAGTTCTCATATAGAACTGAAACAACAAGAAACAGTTCTACAATTTTCCTAGAGTTATCAAACGGTGGACGACTTGTAAGTGATATATATATTCATTGAGATATTGAACAGATATTATATTATATATTTATATATATATATATATATATATATATATATATATATATATATATATATATATATATATATATATAAAATATATATAATATTATATAAAGTGGCAATCTTATGAACTAACTAAGTGGCTTATTGCTGTTGACTATCATTATAACTTATTGGTTATGTATTACATAGTAGAGACTATTCTCTTACATACTATATATAACTTATGTACTACATCTTCTCTCTACTCTTCTATCTCCGACCTTCTACGCTGATCTTAGCGCTAGTAAATTTACAAAGAGGGGAGGACAAGGAAGTTTGTATTGCTGCTAACACGGAAGCATTGATGAAACTTTCTTGTTACAAAACTATTTTATTAAACAATTTGCTTAATGTCATTGACCGGTAACTCTATTACAAAATTTAAAAGGTAAACAATAAAGGCAATGATTTAGAAATGGTCGTATTCTCAAATTCTCTTAGTCTAGCTTAAGCTCTAAAATGACGTCAAACTGAAGCAGTAGACGGAAAACCTTTGAAATACATTTTGAGGTACTAAATTGCATTGATTATTTAGTAGTAAATTCAATGATTCATCAGGTTTTAGAATTTATTAATACATATTACATGCGTTCTGCTTAGTTATCGGTTGGCATCCAAGATAATTAAATCCATTTTAAATAAATTAATTAGGTAGTTAATGCATAATTTACATAATTCATTAATAAATGGTACTTTAATCTTATGTTGCTTCTTCTTAGGTATTCATAGGCATCCAAGATAATTAAATCAATTATTTTAAACAAATTAAGTATTAAAATAAATTAAATTAATTAAATACCTAATGCTTGATAAATAAATAAAAGTTACACAATTCATTAATAAATAATACTTAAATCTCATGTTGGTTCTGGTTAGTTATTGATCCTGGATAATTAAATTATGTCATTTTAAATAAATTAAATATTTTTAGAAAAATTTATAGATAGTTATTGGTTTATCAAGTTACAAATATTATGGTACATTAAACTATATTCGTGTGCTTGTTCTATTCAGTTACTGATAGGAATCCAACATAATTTGAAACTAAGAAACTCCTGATTACTGAAAATAACTAATGAAAATTACTGGAAATTTCCTATAATATTTGTTGGAGAAAACAATTTTAACTTCTCCATATACTACACTGTTTTTTTTTTTGACAATCCAGAGGAATGTTTTTTCTGGCTCTTTTTCGGCTTGGACCCTCATCACCACACTCCATTCCAGAACGTTTACACACTCGGAGTATCTCGGTAAGTCAATATTTCTTGTAGATCAAACAGACTGTAAAACCAAGAAATCTTGTCCATCTTCGTAATGGCTTTTCTTATTATTGGTTAGGCCTCTCTCATCCAAGTTATTGTAACAGTTACTTACCAATCAGTAATAACCTATTATGAAATTAAAAAAATACAAACCTACTGCAAGTAAATATCCCTCAAACAAATTGCAACAGCAAAATTATACTTTTTATTTATGAGATGAAAATAGTTGACTGGATGATCTAATGTAAAGGAGATAGTTGGGGGGTGCAGTCAATAAGTACACAGAATAAGTGATGAACTTATATTATGTGCCGACGTTTCGACCTACAGTGTAGGTCATCTTCAGGGCGATTATGGATAGCGTGGCCGTTGGATTTAACGGCTAGCAGGTACTCACCTACCTGCCTCACCTACCTGAGTACCTGCTAGCCGTTAAATCCAACGGCCACGCTATCCATAATCGCCCTGAAGATGACCTACACTGTAGGTCGAAACGTTGGCACATAATATAAGTTCATCACTTATTCTGTGTACTTATTGACTGCACCCCCCAACTATCTCCTATACTTTTTATTAGTTTTTAATTATGCTGTGATTGTTTTCCTCTTCCATTATTTTATTTTACGGATCTTTCTTCTTCTCTTTGATATTTCATTGTTGATCCTCTAAAAGCAGTAAATAAACTGCCATCTATCGGAACTTACAGAAACATGGAGAAGATAAAGAGATTATGTATAGGAAGAACAAGGATGGATATGAGATATGCCTCCTTTCCGATTCCTGTCGCCTTGCCTTTCAGAACTTGTTTATTAGGTATAGCATATTTTCTGACTCTCAACAGACAAAAGCCAATGCGTGACACTATTCCGTAGGGAAAACACGAGCAGATTCAACAGTGTCTTTTTATTTAGTTTCCTTTTGTTATTTTATTATTATAATTCATGGCTTTAGTTTAATTTTATTTTTTTTTGCATACTCTAAGTACAGAAGACGGTTTGAGTTAGCATACCATACTTTTTTTTATGTATTTATCGAAATTTCGTTACCATCAGTTCGTATCCAGAAACTTTACTATATTTATCAAAATATCTAAAATTTAAAATATTAAATTGTTAAAATATAAAATAAATATAAATGTAAAATAGTGCATGCAATAAAAAATAAATAAATAAAGGTTTTGTCTTGTTATGTGGCAAATAATATCCATCAGTAATTTTTTGCCCTCAAAACGAAACAACATGCTGAATTTAACAAACATCATTATGAACCCAATGCAGCACAACTCTGCTTCAGCACTGCCATATCTTTTTATTGACTTTAGTAGTGTTTTAAGTTTATTTGATCTTTATATTATAGAATAAAACTGTACCACTTCAACCCGTGAACGGGGCTGGAGTTCAGTACATGGTAGAGTCTGGGCAACGGTTGTTGTTGAGGAAAACGCCTGATTTTTCCCCCTTGTTTTGAGTATCCACTTTATAGAGGCTGGGTGAGTCACAGGAGGGTCCTAGTTCCCATATGATCTTTCTCCGGCCGCTAACAGACTAAATAAACATCTCACCAGCAGCTGGTTTTGAACAAGCATTTTCGGCATGGCAACTAGTGATGTGCCGGATCTTTAACGAAGAATATGCGGATACGGATCCGAATACGGATATTTGGTCCCAATTTTTAACTTTTTTACTCAATCGATGTCCTTACGCGTGACCTTGATAGTTGTCGCCACTTGGCGCTTTGCGGCACAGACAGGAAAGTAGGTTAGGTACATGTTTCTTCGAGTTTTTCGACTTGCGCTGGCCGGCATATATAAAATTGTCAACGAAGAAGTTTTTCTTTAAACCTTCTTATCCGAGTCCAATGTTCAATGCCAATAGTTTTTCACTGCTACTTATTAACCTTTATTGAGGTTTATTTTAAATTTACTGAAAACCACTTAGATATGTTAGTAACACTATAAACAGCAACTTTTGTTCTGGACAAACAACGAAAACGAAAAAAACATTGTATTTTTTCATAAAAACTAAGAACAGCTGATCGGTCATTTGAATGGATTTTTTTCTATTTCGATGTTGGCCAGAACAAAAGTTGCTGTTTATAGGATCACTAACACGTATTTAAGAGTTTTGCAGTGAATATAAAATACCCATATATAAAATTTCATCTATGTATTGAAAATTAATAAGGTAAAAGGCCAGCCAAAAAAGTCACGGATGCGGATACGGATCTTTCTCTTTCCTTTATTCCTCGGGTATCCGCAACTCAGTGCTCTACCACTGAGCCACTCCGCTCCCAATCTTTATATTATAATTAGTATAAAAGAATGTTAAAAAATTAAGGAATTAGCCCCTCAGGTACCTTGTGCTTAAATACTAATGTACCTATTGGGACAGTTCATAACTCTAATTGTAACATGTTGGTCATTTAGAATACTGAATAACATTGTGAATACCTTCATTATCAATCTTTATTTTATCTCTTTATTTGCCTCCTCATGTGGAGGTGCCTATACCTTGTATTATACCTTGCCCAGCCTAGATCTAGTCAGTGTTTGATATGTCCATTTTTAAAATAAAAATATGTTAGTTGATCCTGATTCAGTGTATTTACTTAATAATTCGCCAATATTCCTTAAGGTAATAATAATGCTAATTAATATAAATAAATTAATTCAATTCCTAATTTATTTATAGTAATTGCACATCTTCACCGCACTGCTAGTTAGTTACTAAAACTCGTTAATTATAAGATAGTCATCTTTAATTAAGACCTAGGGCAATATCTTAGGATAATTAAAGCTTCAGTATGGCACAGCCTAGAAATTTAGTTTTCCAGCTCTTTAAAATTCTGCATTCGAAGGCTTAAAAGTTTTTCTTGTTTACTTTCCCCGGGGGGGAAGAAATTTATTGGTAGGGATAATATTTACTGTCCTGATTTACTGCCTCTGTTTCTTTATTTATGTATTGAATTTATTTTAAACATATGTTTTATTGTGAATTTACAATAAATTCCTAATTGCAAGAAAAAATTTCAGGCGAATAAGTGAGTGCAAGCCAGCTTTAATTACGAAAGTTGATTTTGATTAAATTTAATTTATCAGCCTATTTCTAAAATCTAGCCCTAGCAAGAAGATTCTCTCCAGGATTCATTAGAATACGTTTTGATTTGAATTACAATAAGATATGGACTTGGTAAAAAATTCAACATTAACAATACTAACTTTTTTCTCTTTTTTTGTTGTTAATTTAGTTAAAACCCAATTATGTTAATGTTTAGAAATTACTGTAACCATTCTCGAAGCCTTTATTTGCCTTAATTAACAACGAATGCATAAAAATATATAAATAAAAATGAACAAAAATTCATAAATTGAAATAAATTATAAATCCCTCCAAAAAATAACCAGACTACGTTTCGTCCTGAGAGATATAACCAAAATAAAAATCACCTTCTTAACTCAATTAGCTCTCGATAGTTGTTTGTGAAACGTCTTGAGGCAAGGTTCTTGTCTCTATTTGATGAGTTCGTTTGGAGTATCAATGTGAGATGTGCTGCATTATTTCTTCTCTGATTATTTCTTATGGTGTACCGGTATGTCCTCATGATGCCTGCATCGGCGAAGATTTGACTTGTCTGTATTTTCCTGTATTTTTGAGACATACAGGTTTGCTTTTTCGGAATTTTTCAGATTCCATTCTTATCTATAAATTAAATTAAACTTGCTAAAATTTATAAAAAATATTTTTAAAAAAATGTTATGCTTTTTGTATGAACTATGTTGCAGTACCTTATATAGCCGACTTATTTAATGCTATAAATATAAAGTATAACTATAAGCTATAGCTTGGTACCTATATAAATATATATATATTGTAGTGTAAGCATTTCTTGAATAAATGGAGATTTGAAACTATAAAAGCTATAACTTGGATATTGTATACGATAGAATTCAAAGTAGATTTGGAAGAACGATTGGAAGCCTAGATCTTATCGAAATCTTCTAAAAGGGTCCCTTTTGTAAGGTTTAGTTTAAGGAATGTTAAAGCATACTCATGAATAGTACGCAAGCTTTGAACTGTACAAATATAAAAGGAGAAACGACTTGTGTACTGCTGCATGCGCTGAAAGCAGTACAATAGACATGGAACCACTTACGTCATAAATAAAAACTTAACTTATGTTTTTGGAGCGAAAGAGGATATTTTATTCTCCTTGGGGCACGTGCCCAGAATAGGTCTTAAAAATAACAGTTTGCAAATGGAATACGGAGTGTTTAAAAATAATATATGTTTTATATTTGTTTCTAACAATAATTGTTAATTTCTTCACGCCTTGTTCATAATTCTGATCCCCGGCGCGATTAAATAATTACACAAGGGAACAAATTTTTATTAATTTTTTGTTGCATGGAGTTTTAGGCCTGTTGTTTACTAATTAGAGGTTGGTGATTACAAATCTAGCCTCAGTTTTTCTCCAGCACCTTTTGTTTTTGGCAAACAGCTGATAGACATATATTTGTACTAGTCACATTCAAACTTCAATTCAACTGAGTTGTTTAGTGAAAAAGTTTGTGCTCTTGTGTTAAATAACAATGTCCAAGTTAAGAAATATCTGTAGAAACGATCCAAACTATTTCTGTAACATTTGTGGTGAATATGCATTCAAAAATTGTAGGCTAAGTGTGTCAGAGTTTATAACACAGGTATATTTTGATTACTTTGGATTCGCTTTGGACATCCGTGACAAGTACTGGATCCCTCATATGGTATGTAAAACATGTGTTGAGTCTTTGAGATTATGGGCAAATAAGAAAAGACCCCATTTTAAGTATCAAACACCAATGATTTGGCGGGAACCTAATAATCATCAAGATGATTGTTATTTTTGTGTGATTGATATTAATGGAATTAATAAAAATAACCGGTCGAAATGGTCTTATCCAAACTTGTTATCTGTTACTCGACCAGTCTTGTTCTCTGGCGATGCACCAGTACCCCAAGCTTCTTCATCTGTACAAAATGATCATGATATAGAAAAACAAAACTATTCTTCAAGTGATGAAAGTCGGACAAGTGATTCTTACCCTGATTTTACTTCTGAGCCCCAGCTCTTTAATCAGGAAGACCTCAATGCATTAATCAGAGATCTTGGTCTTTCTAAAAAGACATCGGAGATTCTAGCTTCTCGATTAAAGCAAAGAAATCTTTTAACCCCAGAAACAAGAATTTCATACTATCGTAACCGAGAGGCAGAATTGCTGTCATTCTTTTCTAAAGATGACGACTTTGCTTTTTGTTCAGATGTTCCTGGTTTATTGAAAGCAATGGGAGTACAGAAGTATGATCCAAATGAATGGCGTTTATTTATTGACTCCTCTAAACGTAGCCTGAAATGTGTACTTATGCATAACGGCAATAAGCTGGGTTCGATACCGATTGCACATTCAACTACAGTCAAAGAAGAATATGCTACTGTAGCTTCTGTAATGGATAGAATCAAATACAACGAACAAAAGTGGTTGATAAGTGTTGATCTAAAAATGGTGAATTTTCTTCTTGGACAACAAGGTGGATATACAAAATATCCATGTTTTATTTGTTTATGGGACAGCAGAGCTAGGTCTGAGCACTGGATTAGAAAAGATTGGCCTTCCAGGCAATCTATGGTTCCGGGACAACTGAATGTAATAAATGAGCCCCTTGTGCCCACGGATCGAATAATACTGCCACCTTTGCATATCAAACTAGGGCTCATGAAACAATTTGTCAAAGCTTTGAACAAGGGTGGTGATTGCTATAAATACATCTCTAAGAAGTTCTTTAATTTGAGCCAAGAAAAAATTAAAAATGGAATTTTTGATGGTCCCCAAATAAGAAGGTTGATAAAGGATGAAAACTTTATTAGTTACATGACTGATATTGAAAAAAATGCCTGGAATGAATTCGTTTGGACTGCTCAAAATTTTCTGGGAAACAAAAAGGAAGAAAGCTATGCGGAGCATATTGAACTAATGTTGTTACACTTCCAGCAGCTTGGTTGTAATATGAGCATCAAAGTACACTTCCTCCACAGCCATTTGGACCGTTTCCCTGAAAATCTTGGTGATCTGAGTGAAGAACAAGGGGAACGGTTCCATCAGGACATTCGAACTATGGAGGAACGTTACCAAGGTCACTGGAATGCTCACATGATGGCGGACTATTGTTGGAGCATTAAAAACAGCCCCCGTGAACCGAATCAAGCCAGAAAATCTTACAAAAGAAAATTTTTTGATATGTAGTGGTAATTTTTTTAATAGTTTTCTTAATAAAAAATATTTTCATCTTAAAAAACAGTTTATAATTATAACCCCAAAAGTAAAGCTGATACAAACAAACTGACTTCAGATCTTAAATCAGCACCTCGAGGAAGTAGAATATTAGTCAAAATATTTCATGCAACAAAAATGTTGTTCCCTTGTGTTATCAACAAATGGTCAATCAGCATACATGTTTAATGGCGCAATACCACTAACGAATATTATGGTGTGAATAATTCGGTATGTATTGCGATTTATTAGCTTTTTTACATTTATTGAATATAGGATTATTTTTCAATCGCATCGTATTCTATATGGCTCGAAAATAAGTTTTACCGTAGAATATTTTGTTAAAAAAAAGGGAATCCAATGGAGGATATAGTAAATTGCACATCGCGGAAATTAGTTCGGATAAGACTAAGTACATGGTTGTTAACAGAAAAGGTGTAGATTTTGGTGTTAGGGGTAGATTAAACCCTATGTTTAAATACTAAGGGTGTACTATTATTAAACAAACGAAATCCAAGAGGAAATTAAGGCGTGATTAAAGAGAGGATATTCTTGTTATTTTACGACCTTGATATTCTTGTCTCAGACATCAGTCTCAGCGTCTTGTCTTGTCCCGAAATTTAAAAATCACAATTTATAATACTATCATCATTCCAATTGTTCTTTACGAATGTTAGCCGTGGTCGTTGACACTGAAGGATTGTATACGCCTTAAGGTATTAAAAAATAAGAGTCGCATTCTGTTTATTGTTCGTAAAATAAGATCACTGCAAATTTTATGAAATTACACAACGCGGTATTGCGTAGAATGCACTCAGTTAATATTATTGAAGTGATTGCATCGTGAAGGCTGAAATGAGCGCTGATCCTAACGGTAGGCGTCCGAGTGGTAGACTTAAGCGTAGATGGAAGAAATGCGTTAAGAGTAATCTAAGGGATTTGGGCTTGGGTAGTGGTTTCTGAACGAAGTTTTTAAGCAGATATTAGGTTAGAGGTATCGGCATTGATCCTTCGGATTCACTAAACCTTTTATTGTCACTATTATTTCGTATGGCTTTAATAAGTTTTCTTGATGAAAAAGGATGAATAAATTATTTGTTCCCTCTAATACGATTTATATTTTCGAAATCATTCCATTAGGGAGGGGGGTATCTCATCGTTAGAGCTGCCGTTGGTTCAAATCCGGCTGGGAGAGATAATTTATTTAATTTATCAGCTGCCGGGGTGGATCTTGTGGGATCTAAAGACCCTCCTTGGATTTAGCCAGCCTCTATGAAGTATCTTTTACTAGGGGAAAAACCTAGCGGTTGAGTTCCCTGCAAAACCTACTATATGTCCTAGAAAAAGTACAGACTCTACCGTGTATTGAACATAAGACCCTACGTGGGTTGTTGTGTTATGCGTTTTTTTTTTTTTTAATAATTCAGTTAATATAATCATGTTTCCCTATAAAATGACGTCTAATCTCCGTTAAAATGTAAAAAATCTAATTTTGATTGTTTCCTCCAACCTTTATAACTACTTATAATCCGGTTTAGGAACGACGGGGTTGATCATATCCTATATGATTTGTATTTAAATCGGGGTTAATCGCTAATGGATTTTTAGGGATAATTGGCTTACAGGGTAATCCTATTATTCTGTGGACTCCTGGTCAAACGAGGAACGCCAAAGTATTTTTTCTTTTTTGTTTTTGATGGAAGGGTTCGCGAGAGTAAAATAGGTTGAGGTCGAAGCGAAAGGGAATTGGGCGAGGTATAAAGGGAGCAATGGAATGGATTTTGTCCAAATTACTCAGTGCGAATGAATGACTTACTTTGAACGGGTTAACTTTATCTGAGCCTCTTTTGCTAAAAAATTATTTTTTTCCTGAAACTCTCTTTTGTGAGATGACCTATTTAAAAAAAAAAAGGATCATAAATTACTTTAATTGGATATTAAAGTAATGGATAATACAGTGATTTCTCTTCTTATTCTAGGTTTTGGTCTTCAAATCTGGCAGTGATAGATAAATTATTTAATCTGGATTGGCTTGTGGGATCTACAGACCCTCCTGAGGGCTCACTCTGCCTCTATAATGCCTTTTAGCGTGATTTCAGACAAGTAACCTCCCTGCACAATCCTTATAATACAAACAGTATATTTTCCACCGTATGCTGAACCCTTGGGTCTTGGGTCTCTTCAAGGGTTGTTGAGCTACTGTTTTTGGCTTGCTTACAACTCAGAAAGAAGTACTGAAAATTTTACCATGAATTTGATATAATATTACCTATGAGTTAATTCTTTATATAATTATTCCTAATAAAAATGGATGTTTAATAAAATTATTGGTTGTAAAATGTATTTCGTTTAACGAACAATGGTTCTATAAATCTCCTATTATTGTGTTTGCTTTTATTAACAGTCATTACAATATTTCACACTTAGGAACAATAATTAATTATTAGTGTTGAATAAATCTACCAATATAACAATATTATAATATTGTTGTATCGATATAAATCAGAAAGGCTTAAAGATAAAAGTTTTATCTGTTTTCGTTCAAATACTCCTGATCAAGCACTTGAACGTATTTAGAATAATTTAGACTTACTCACCTGGGAATATTAGAATGGATGGATTCTATCTACCTTCCTAGGATAGTTTAGAATGAACTATTTAAGATGGCTATCGGGGCAAACCGTTTCTAGTTTCTTAGGGACAAAATTCACTGAATCATCAATGTATATGATACTGCACTACTAATATCAGGTTTTAGACCGTCTTTGGTAGATTAATTATCTATCCTGGGCTAAATACGCCTTGTCATAATAGGTATACGCATTGGTAATCCATAATAGGTGGCGAATTTGGCAGTTAGGTTCTGTTTTTCCGAAGCGTTGGTGAGAGTCTTGGATTATATTGCCTTAATTAATAATATTGCTTATCATATTTGTCGAAATGTATTTCTAACCTGATTACATCAGGAAAAATTTCGGATCTTCATTTTTTAATAATTAAATATTAAAATAATAATTTACAGAAACATAAAAACCACTTGAAATATTTTCAAAAGCGTGCACTAATTTACATTTTCTCTCATAGAAACGTTTTAAAATGTTTTTTAAAAATACAAAGATTACTGACAATTTAGCGAGAAATTCTTGTTTGGAGAGGAAGTTAAAGCATGGACTTTCGTTAAAACTTGGATTCGAAATTTTTCAAGATCGCTATACTACTAACATAATTCAAATATATTCAAGGGATAATAATGTACATGTAGATATATAAGTCTAATTTAAAAAAAAATTCGATAAACAAATTTTTATTTAGCTTTTATAGTTTATTTGTTATGTCTATCTATAGAAAAAGAAAATAATTATACAAATAATGTTATCGGAAAGGGATTTATTTATAGAAAATAAGACTTTATTTTGCAGATGTCATAGCCGTGTATTACGATATGCTATTAGAAGATTCGCTGTATTTCAGATTTCTCATTTGACAGTTAACTTCCCCCTTTCGGCTTGATTGGTTTTAGAAATGTGATGTGTGGGAAGCGGAAATCGTTTCAGGGCTCATGCCATTCTCAACTCCACCCGGGACTAGTTCATATTATTAACTTGGTTTATCTTATTTAGGGTCATTAATAATCTATAATTATTGTAATATAGCTGTTATTTAGACTTAAATAAATTAGTTTGATCTCTTATTGGCTTTTGATAGTTTGATACCTAATTTATATAACCAAAAGTTGAGAGCGGGGTTGATCAATGAATTGGGTGGTGAGTTGGTGTACTGAAGGATTCCGGATTTAAATTCGGCTATGGTAGATAAATTATTTAATCTATCAACAGCCATGGATGGACCTACAGACTCTCCCGGGGCTCACACAGCCTCTATAAATTGCTTAATAATGTCAGGTTGATCGTGATCTTGGACAAATCATCTCCCTACACAACTGTTGTCCACGAAGTTTCAACAAATTGATGACAGTTTCTAACATGTTCTGAACCCTCATCTCTTCATGGCTTGCAGTTATACACCATTTTTATTTTTTTACCAAAAGTTACAAACCACTATTACATTTATTTTTTTCTCTCTAGTTCTTATGAGAGTAATTCAAGAAGGTATGCGAATTTTATATTGATGTCGATGCATAACACTTTTTTGACAAGGAAAGATTCTTTTCCGCCTTTTTATGAAGAAGATTTGAATTAGGTTGTACATTGAGGTGATTATTATGAGTTGTTCTGATTTAAATTTTATAAAATTATAAATAAATAAAATTATATAAATTATAAAATAATTTTTCAATCATTATGAATACCTGTATTTTAATTAGAATGTTTCTTATTCACTTTATAATTGATTATTAATTTATTTTAAAAATCCTAATTTTATTGGATACATCGTTCTAACTCTGTTTTCGGCAATGAATTCAATGAATGTTAGATAAAAAGGATAAAAGTCATTGAACCCACTCAAGAAAACATTTTAACCTTTGAACAATTTTTCAGAAATAGTTTTTAAAGTTATATATAAAGCGAAAAAAGTTGGAATTTTATTTTTTATCTTTGGTACAAAGTTAAGGTTTCGGATATATGTTGTTTTATTTACAGATGAGATTATCCAATTTCAATAAAGGTTGTAGAAGTATGTGGAATTTTAATTAGTGACGTAGATCCGTTTTCAGCTAGGTATTTCTCCTTTTGGAATGAAATACGAAGCTATACGTTAAAATGTAACACAACCTCAAAAAGGCTAATTTTATCGATACGCCTTTTGGATTTTTACCTATGATATTCGATACTAATAATGTGAAAAAAAAACCGTTACCTCTGCAACACTTCGTGGTTATTGGGTTCATTATATGGCAGAAAATGCAGAGAGGTTACCTGCCCGAAATCAAGCTTGACCACCAGGTGTTCCTTCAATTTAGAATAACAACTTTATAGAGACTGTTTGAGCCCAGGTAGGGTCTTCAGATCCCACAGGGTTCATTAGTGGCTATTAAATGATTGAATAATTTATCATTCACAGCAGTATTTGAAACCGGGATCCCTAACGTTACTAGCTCACTACCTCGCTCCCTGATTATAGTACAATATTTAACAAATATATATGTAAGCATTCTTTTTTAAAAAAATATTTATTATTTATACCATATTATAAATATATAATTTTATATATAACTTCAATCTCTTTTATATTTAGATAATATAATAATGTAAGATATAATATAATAACTTCTTTTTAATATAAATTATGTTTATCTCTTAGAGTTTACTGTTGATAATATAATGCTTAAGAAAATATAAAATATAAATATGTAATGCGCGTGGAACTACAGAATTCTGTTTGCCATTAGTTGTTTTCCCGACAAATAATTAATTAAATAAATTCTTCAAACCTACAGCATTGATTTTGTTTTTTGTTAATTACTCTGTAGCCTTCTTGAACATGACTGAACTCAATTTCAGTGAGCCTCTTTATTTAGCGACTGAGGTGGAAGAAACCATTTCATCACTGACTTTCTGGAACAGAAAGTTTCATAGTTGTTGCTGTTCTGTCGAAAGTTAATTGGTTAATTGATACTAGTACAAGAAAATATTGTTTCCTCTTACAAAGTAATATCCTTTCATAAAATTTCATATTATTCGTATTTATTGAATCATAATATCTAGCAAAATAGCATCCAGTTCTTCTAATCTCGAATTCTTTACCAATTCCTGTATACCTTACGGTAATCTGACCATAATATTTGGTTTTATAGAATTTTAATAATTCGTTCATGGACTTTTTTTCGCTACACGGTAAATGAGTAAATCGATTAGGCAGTCGTTATTTTTTTAATCTGTTACTAAGTCAGTATTTTATCTTTGTTGAATTTTGCTTTGAGAAGAAAGTTTTTTTTGTAGAAAAGGAAAAAAGAAGGCTTAGACATCCTTGAGTGGGCAAGCACGTGGGACTGAATATATTTTCTGTTGAAGGACAAAGACTGAATGGATGATTGTTTTTGCATTAAGAATAAAAAAAAGTTAATATTCCCTTAAGAACTAAACATAAAACAACCTATTTATTTGTAACTCCTAAAACCAGAACATTCATGAATAATATGACGTTTTATAAGAGTCATTTAACACAGTATTTTGAAGTGAATACTTTGTGACTTAGATAGATCTGACCTTGTCTCAAGTGTACGCGGATTTAAAGAAGCCCTGTGATAAGGATGCAGCAACCTCTTCTACTCTAGCAGGAGGACCACAAACTGAACGCCATTTCGAGTTTACTATTCTCCAACTGTGTATATATCGTTCTCATTCTCTTACGAAATTTATTATTAGTTAAAATAAATCTTGTTCTGAGATCTTTGAAGACATTATCTGCTTATTCATTTCTTCGTTTTAAGAAATTCTGGAGTGACTGGGAATCCAAAACAATGTTAATTTATGAATAATCTACTTTCTTTAAACAACTTTGAATTTCCTCTATGAATTTTTCTTCCTGATAAACATGTCGGTAATGATTTTAATTTGATTATGCAGTGAGTCAAAGCAAATAATTATTGGTTGATATATTGCGGTAAGCACTAGTTGTTGGGCTTTAGAATAGTCATTAGTGCAATTGTGAAGATCACGAGCACAGCCCACTTTGTTCTTTAGAGTAGTATTGCCGTTTAGCATGAAATAGAACGAGAGGAGTCGTGCTAATAAAATGATAGAAATATCACTAACTTCCCTCAGTGAACTTAATATGTGTCAGTAAAGTTTACAAATCGTGGGGTTATAATAAAATACACTAAATAAATAAAAAATGATGTTGCGAAAAACCGACGAAAAGGCTAGAGTCCTTATTCGGATTACGAAACATTGAAAAATAAAAGATAAATGTATAACATTCATCATTAGAAAAATATCACACTAGATACTCTAACCTTTTCATTTGCGTTTTCTCAAAATCATGTTTTTGACGTATAGTATTTTACTTTTAATCCCACAAAGAATTATAAGATATAAAGAAGAGATAAAGAATTCTATCAGTTTAGTCTGCTTAGAGAAAACTTTAAAGAGTTTATTGACCATATTAGAACGAGAATTTAGTAGCGATAAGAAAAAATGATAATGTATAAAAAAACTTATAAGAAAATATATGAAGAGGTTATAAAAACTAGGTCTTGTATGCAGGTATCAATACACTGGATAAAGATAGAAATACGATATTGTTAGTTTCAAGTCAGTTTTTCAGTTGAATGATTAGTAAATTAGTAAACACGTAACTAATCACTATGAGTCCAATTTATAACAATGTATGGCATTAACACAAATTATAAGTTGAATGATTATCATCAATAATTACTCATGGCATACCCAAATCAACAATATTCAGTTCTTTATGACACATAACATAATATGTAATATGTAAAATGTATAATATGTAATATGTAATATATAAAATGTATGTAATATGTATGTATTACATATAATATGTATTATATGTATGTATATGTAATGTGTAAAATGTAAAATGTATGTAATATGTAATATGTATTATGTATACATAATATGTAAAATATAAGTAAATAAAATGAGTAAATAATTTGACAGATATTCCATTAAATTTACTATTTTAATATATCTGCTTCTTAGACGGATATTCCAAGTTAATTTTTTCATAAATTTTATAACTTTATAAATTAAAATATACTCTACAGATTTAAATTCAGAGGCTTCAAAAAATCTTAGCTTAGACCACTTCAAAGAAAATAAATCAAGATAAACTTTATGCAACAATTGCAAATCGCTTCCAAGAGCGTATGAAAATCCCTAACCCAACCGATGAATTGAGATCTCTTATTAATAACGTTTTGGGTGAAAAACAATCTTCCAGATCGGCCATTTCATCTCGCAGACGGACAAAGAAAAAATTGCTGATTTTGCCCTTACCGAAAAATCGAAGAACATCATACAAATGCATTAATTGCCCAACACCATCCTGTCTGGATGCTCAAAAAAGTGTTGACTGTGTATTGAAAATTTGGCCATCATAATAAACGAAATTACTCAAAGTCAAAATAATTGAGCTGTAATTAACCAACATTATTACGTGGAATTTTAAGAATTAAATTTTATGTAAATATTATAAAACACTAAATTCATAATTTATACATTCAATTATTAGTTGTTGTTTTTTTGTATTTTTAGAAATCCTGAATATTGATTAATGATATAATCGAACGTTTGAGTGGAAGAAAAGCAGTATTTCGATTAAAAAAAAAAGTAAAAGGTACAAGCAGTTGTGGATATAATTTTTATTATGTGCGATCAATTTTTTTTAATATCACTGTTTTCCCACTCAAACATTGAATTATTAGATATTATTTTAAGTGTTATAACGTAATAACTTGGTTTTCGTGAGAAAAATTGATAAATGATGCACTTATCGAAGATGACATTAAAGGTGACAAACTATTACACGGAATAAGACGACGTGTAGGTAGGAGTGCGGAAAGACTGGAATCTGTTTGAATATTCTATCCACCTTCTGACTCAAAGCAGCTTTATACACCCTCCTAGGCTGTCTTCCCTCTATCACTCTTCTTTGTTCCCGTCTCGCTCTTATCTCGGCAAAGAAATTTCTGCAATTACTCTATGGGTCTCCTGTCACCGCTTTCTTTTCTTCTCTGCTTCATGGTTGAAAACTCTTATTTTTTTTTGTTTTTTTCTCGGAAACTATTTCCGTTCAAGTGTAGTTAATCTGCAAAGTGTACACATTCCATTTGAAATAGCATTGTATACATTTGGCATGTTCAATTTGCACTTTTAAATATTGTAAAAACGAGGGAATAATGTTGTCGGTCCTAGAGATGCTCCATTCCCATGTCCTTGACAATACAATAAGTCATTTGGTTGAGGCTATATTTCGACTTCCTTGTTGGGGATAAACAATGTCAAAATTTCCGTTGATTTGAATGCATCAGTAAATAAAATAATTTTTTTTGTAGAGTTGTTTCTTTTATTTTAAAATTTTCAGTTTGAAATTCGAAAATGCAACGTGTGAACATTTTCATCAAATGTGTACAGACGTCTATTGGTGTTGTTTATTTATTATATATTTAGTTAGTGGGCTTGGAAGATTTCTTTTCAAAGAACATTGGCGACATCGTTCGCAACATAAAATTAGGGAGTTGGCGGTCCCATTGCCCAGTCTGCAATCAGCTCTGGTCCTCCAGGTTGTGGGAATCCCAGTATAGCCCGCCCACCCTTTCTCCTAAGGGGAAATAAATGTTCAGGAGACCAGTTGTCCCGAGGATACGGGGCCTGCATCGCTGGGCTAATAACCCCCACGGCAGAAAATATATTCAAAGCAAACAAAATAGTCTCCAGGCTCCTCGATGCTAGACGTGACATTAAAGGAAGTATAAGAAGAAGAAGAATTTACAGCTGTACTATAATAATACAACTGTAAATGTTATGAATGAAACAATTACACATCATAAAATAAATTTGTGAAATAAGTAGACAAAAGGCTAGTAAAGAAACTTACCGCTGGTAGCCCTCTAACTACAGTTTAAGTTAAAAGGTCTCGGGGCCATCTTCTTTTCAGACACACCGAATGAGTATCGGAGTTCGATGAGAAAGTTATTTTTTAAACTAGTGGGTTCGATTAGAAATAAATTTTGTCTCGAATGGATAGATATCGGTTTCGAGCCAGATTAGCAAAAAATGGAGGGCTAAGCTCATAATGAATGGTTTTATTTGTAACGATTTACAAGGATTTTGGATTTTAAGGATTTCAATTGTCTAGTGAGCATCACTCCTCAACTCCGAAAGTCTTAATATGTCTCAATAGAGTCATAAATATGAGTCTTTTGTAGTTAATTTGAAGCTACTCGAAAGTTTGGCTAGTAAGTTTTAAAGCAGCCTGAAACCTTGAGAAGTTGCTTGTCGTGCATAAAATTATGAAACACAAATGAATACAATAGAACAAAACAAAAATAAAAATAACCTGCATTGAAGTCATCAAATAAAATATTTAAAATAAAGACCCATTAAGTACAAAATAAAAATATGAAATATCCCTCAGAAATAAATGAATCTATTGAGTATCTTTAATAATTCCGTTGACGATATGTTTTTACTTATTCATAATTAGAATTATTTAATGCACGATTCCGGTGGTCCCAGCCGAATGGTTTATTTTTTTATGGAGTAAATAAAGTTTTTCTTTCTGACAGTTTTTTAATATTAATATTATTAGATATTTATGCAGAACGATTTGCCTATCTAAAGTATGCTAGATGTGTCCTCGGAATAAGGAAATATAAATGAATATTAATGAAAATAGTGTAGGAGAAAATAAATAGTGCTTAGCTTTACAGGTTATGTAGTGTATAATGGAATGGACTCTTCGAAAGAATTGCTGTTCCAAGGTAGAAAAAGTCTACGTTGCTGTGTAGAGATGATCGTCCATCTTCTACTTTATATTTAAATTATTGCAAGGGGCTGGGGGACTCTTATGCTAAACTAACTGGGATTAAATTCTGGCTTAGCGCAATAAATTTCCCCTCATGACCTACTCACCTCTAAAATTTCTAATTCTGGACGATTAATGTAGGACAATTTCTTTTGGTGCGATTATTTTTTTAACATGTTTATGGTAGTTCTGTAAATGGATGCTATGTATTTATGTCCTATTTTATGTTATATATATATATATATATATATATATATATATATATATACATAGTGATATTCGCGTGTTCCTTGCTGGCCGATTGGTGTAAAAAAATATATTATTTGAAATTTCTATTAGTGTTTTAATGCATCTTTTGGAAGTGGATCAAAGCACTGTTAATGAACTGAACAATCTTGTTTAATTTTTCCTTATTTTTTTAATTAACTTTCTTTAATGTGTTGCAGTTGATCATATTAATAAAATCATAAAAGGAGAGAAAAAAAGAAGCAGAGACGAGGTAGAAAATGGACTAAGGAAGAGCGAGAGGAACGGTCCAAGAAGATGAGAGAGTATTGGAGTAGAAGGAAGGCGGAGAGTGTGAAGAAGATTATGGAGTGATATTCGCCTGTTCCTCGCTGACCGATTCGTTTAAAAAAAACTTGTATAATTGTTTGAAATTTCTATCAGTGTTTTAAAGAATCTTTTGGAAGTGGATCAAAGCACTGTTAATGAACTAAATAATCTAGTTTAATTTTTCCGTAATTAACTTTCCCTAATATGTTGTGGTTGATTTTATTAAGAAAATCATAGTATTATAATATTTTAATAATAGCAAATATAATTTATGTAATTATATTAAATTAAATACTTTAATGTAATTCTGTTAAAAGTTCATCCTTCATTTACTACCGATATACCCTCACGACCGTCCGGTGTTGCGGGTACTGTATAGTTTGCGCCGTGTCGATTTCTAAGTTCGTATCACATCTGGGCGTCACGTCGCATCGTAGAAACATCGCGTCCGGGGTAGAGAATAAAATAAATGTTTGTAATAAACTCTACTATAGAGGTTTAGATATTTTTTATTTTATTACTTCTATATTGTATTTATTAATTTAATGAGGGAGTGTCATTATAAAAACATAAGTAGTGTCTTTTAACTTGGACAGATTTGAAAACGTCTTTCTTGTAATATGTATGTGTGTAATGCTTCTGATATATAATGGTTTTATGTTTTTGTTCTTTGGTTTTAGTGAAAAAAGCTCTGACGGTTATAATCATAGAAAACACGGTTTATTTAAATTAAATAAAGTAGAGATCATAAAAAATTAGTAGCTAAGAAAAAACAATTAAAAATGAGATCAATTATAATTGAAAAGTAATAAAATATTTTAAATAAGTGTGTTAAAGTAATTTGTTAAGTAAAATAAATTATGCTTTAGTAAATTATGTGAAAAAGATTTTTAAATATTTCAAAGTTATTTATTATGTACCGGGTTAATATTAAATTTTTTAGGATGTTACCATTATTTTTTTACAAATTGAATTAAAAGGTTTTTAATATTTTATTTTCTTAGTTGCTTTCTGACTTGGAGTAGATTTTCTTGAGTAGGTTTAATTAAGTGTAATGTTAGAGGAGACAGCAGTCTTGTAACGAGTGTATAATCCGTGCTTCGCTGCCTTTGACGAGGCTACTTATTGATTAATATAACAATTACCTGAACTGATTGCAATTCCCCAAGTTTCTCAGTCTTTGAACTGAGTCCATAACTTCCGGTTCTACAATATTCAATATTATTGTATAATTTCTTTGAGAAAAATTAAAAAAAGAATGCCTACTTGGAAGGAAATCTCTAAATAAATGGTAATTTAATAATTTAATGTACTAAGGCTGATCCAGAAATAGAATTACTGGGACCAATTTTTCTGCTTTATTGAATCATAATTATAATTTTAAAAATCTTCAGTAACCTCATTTTACGTTACCTTTTCCTCAAATATCTTCGCATATTTTTATATAACACTCTAACAATTAATACGGTCCTTTAATTTACCATTTTATAGTTCTCAGAAAAAGTAATTTCTTCTAATCTAATCTTTTTTCAATTGACCTCTATCAAATATTTGCATGTTGGAATACGCTGTTTTTTTTTTTTAATTTAGTTAATTAGTAATTCTCTTAATCGAAAAATGATTCTGAACAACGCTCATGAATAGCTTGTGACAAATATGATTCATTTTATTATTTTCCTTTGTTTAATGTAAGCTCTAAGATGTTCAATTTAACAATTTACTAAAACATTAAAAAGAGCATATGCCCATTTTTAATCATTAATAATCATATGTAGTAATTATGAGTATAGTTGCGAGAAACAGTTCACATAAAAACGGTTATAATTTTAAATTATAAATTGAGAAAAGAAGTATTAAATTACTCACATTTTTTTAAATTATGTTTTTCTTTACATAACGCATATTGTACAAAAAATAATTTAGACGTTATGTTCAATTGGATAGATGTTCTCTTAAATTGCCATGTCAATATTTTTTAATCCATTCAGCAGGTGTTTCTTCTGGTTTCGACTGCGTAGTCAAATTCTTTGCCGACGTTTCGCTGTCCATACTGCAAGCTGCCTCATGGCTTAATCTGAGACTTTGTCTGTGGTCAGTGAAACGTCGGTAAAGAATTTGACTACAATGTCGAAACCAGAAGAAACACTTGCTGAATGGATTAAAGGATAGCTATTTTTCTTAGCAATAATCATTGGTGTTTATTTGGGGTGTGTTAACCGGAATCCTGTATCACAACAACTTTTTAAATAAAATTGCTTATATGAAAAGGCCTCTTCATATACTGGTTTAAACAAATATGTTTAAAATTGTTTACAATTTTCTTAAAAATTACTCTAACCGTTTGAAGGTAAATCGTTACTTCTAATTTCACAGTTAATGGAATTGAATATAATTAGATCTTATCTTCTCTGATAATTGCCGAATTTTCACAATTGCTTCCTCTAATAATTTGTATCTCCCTTTATTTTTTTAAAAAATAACTGACCGCATGTCCACTAGTTATATAAATTAAATGAATACAATCTATTATAGAATTTTATATGTCATTATTATATATATATATATTTTTTTTTTATTTTATTAATATATATATATATATATATATTTATATATGACTGTAAATACATAAAATACTCTTTCAAGTTCTCACGGCCACTGTTTACACAAACAACTTCAGTTGTTTTTCTGGTTTTGTAAAAAAAACTTTTGTACTTTTAAATACATTGTAGACAAAGTCCTCGAAAGATGCCTAGAATACTCACTATTAATTTTAAGTTTAAGGTCAATATTAATTCACCAATGATAGTGTACACGGTTTGAAACATGGACACTCACTGTTGCAATAGAAAAAAACAGCTTCAAATTGTCGAAGGTTTTAAGGGAAACTTATTGTCCGGTGTTTGATTGATTTGACCAATCAAACAAAATTTATGGTGTTTGATTCTCGGTATAAGGATGTCTATGTGGTCCATTAATCAACGAAAACCGTATAGAATCATTAAGAGATAAGGATGTATGATAGTAGATTACCAACAAAGGCTTCTGAGGGAGTCAACAACACAATTTACATTTAAAGAAATGTAACTTCAATAAAGATGATTTGTTTTCTGAGATAAATTACGATTGCATTTACTGATGATCGGTTATTCTCAGTATTGGGGTTGCTCAGCGGAATACAGCGCTGAGTCGTGCTGAAGCTCTCGGGTTCAAATCTGGCTGTGGCAGATGAATTATTTAATCTGCTAATAGCTATGGATCCGCCCTGTGAGATCTGCATGCCCTCCTGGAGCTGATTATGCCTCTATAAAAGTGGATATTCAGGGTGATTCTATAAAGTGGAGGAAAGCCTGATGGTTGAGTATGGTCTCTGCCAACCTCCATGCTCAACCGTAATGTTAAAAACAGTAGTCTCTGAACTGGACACAGTTATAGTGATACCGTTTTTTTGTTGTTTTTTTTTATGACGATGATCTCGATTTGACTCCAGCTTATATATTGTTTTATTTGCAGCCTCCAATATTTTACCATTTGTTTCATCAAAGACTTCAACATTTTTTTTAAAATTATTGTTCAATACTCTTGTATTTGTATAGCAATATAAGATCTGTTTGGACAACGAAATAATCTAAAGTGAACAAAATTTCAAAAAGAGGTATACATTGTAAATAGCAAAAATCTGAGTAACAAAGGTTTAAGTTTCTAAAATACTGGAAGAACCAGTCAGCCTACATTTTAGCCAATTCAGTTCTCATCACGGCAAAGGCTTTGTTTTGGGGATTTTTCCTATTCCATCCTAAAAAAGATATATTTATAAATATTATGCAATTCTAGAAGGGCATAATATTCTTAGAAAAAAATCTTATTATTTGTCCTAAGTGTACTAAATATCAGTTGCATTTATTTTTTTTTTATAACTTCATCTAGATTGAATTATCATTTGTTCTGGTGTGAATTTCCTGCTGTTTTAAATCCATTAGTAACTTCCTGTAATCGGTTGATGACTGTTGACAGACTACTCCAAGGTTATTACAATTCAGCCACGGATATCAAATTCGGCCCCGCTCTCTGACGTATGCGTCAGGATAGTGGCCACTCTTCTTGATGACTTAATTACCTTAACAAATAAGTACCATTAGGCCATAAAATTAATTGTTTATGGAACAAATCATGGAGATGAATTATCTGATTGCACTGTTAGGTTCAATGCAATGTTAATACAAACTAATTATCCTTTAAAAACTAAATTTATTAAAGAAGTAACGCAATGCATATCGTAGATAAACTTCATGAGATTCAGCATTTTTATTATACTTCCTTCGGCAACGCTTCGATACTACGATACTCGCATATTGTTCTTATAACCATGCTGTAACAGTGAAAAAGAAACTTAAAAAATCATTTTATTTAATTACATTGTTTGGTGGATTAAATACATTAAAAAATTAATGGACATTCTATTATTTATATTCTGAAACAAAAAATTAATTAATTTGAAGAATATTAGGAGAGAAAATAGAATTTCGATAAGGAATGATTGAGGAGCTGTTGGAATAAGTTGTTTAGAGAAGAACCTTCCAGGCTATAAATGTATTCAAGAATAAAATGAAGGCAGGGTAAAATAATCATGAATACATGTTTACATGTTACATGTTCGCATATTTAAATTGTGAATTGGAACGGAAAGGCTAAAAGAATAAGTAAATAAAGACTTACTAACTTATTATATTGTTGTAATTATTTTACTTATTTATTGTTCTTTTTGCTTAGTTTTACTTACTTAATGTTTTTTCTTCATAATTGTTGTCATTAACTTAACGTTTAAGTTCAAAATTTTTAAATAATACTTTTATTTTATTTTTTAATTTTAATTATTTCTACTTCTATATCAGGTTTACTCCAATAGTTTCATTTTTATTTAATATTTAATTTTTTTATTCTAATTATTTCAGTATTAAATATGTTTGTATCTTGCCTGTTAAGCCCTGAAGAAGACCTCCAACGTGGGTCGAAACGTCGGTTTCTAATAAAAAGTTTATCACTATTTAAGAAATTAATTCTTTGAACTCCATCCGGATCTATTTCTTTCCGATTTGTTTTCTTAATTAATTAATTTCTCTTCAGTCGTTTTAATCAACCTGAGCTTAAAACTACTATAGGATCGGAAAATATTTTATCGCAACAATTAATAACAATATTTAATTACTAAAATAAAGTTTTTAACATATGAGAGCAGTTTCTTTGTAATTTAACATACAACATATTTAAAACGTACCTGTATTATTTACATTGATTATTATATTATTGTCCATTAAAACGTAAAATTATAAAAATAATCTGAACCCTCTGCTGTAAATTAGACATAAGCTGTTTAAAAAACTGATGACAGAGAAAAAAATAATGAAATGAACAGTCTCCGTATCGATGAAATCTGTCCAAATTCATAAAGTAATAGATATTTAAATTTAAATAAACACAGAAATAAAGTAGTATTTTCATAACAATTATTTTTTTAATTCGAACGTAAAAATCTAATTAAATAATAAAGGTCGGAAATATATTCTGACGTTAATTGAAATAGTTTTACTTCAATTTCAAAATAGAATAAGTTCATATCTAGTTACACAACTATACAAATGAAAAAGGGTGACATTTGTTCCAATTAGTTAATATGATAGTTCATACTAAGACTATAGTTACTGGGCAATATATACATTGGCTTGGATGTCTACTGATTGCCTGGATTTTATAATTTGCATATATCATGCGTATATAATAGATGTTTCTCCATCACAGTATATGATTAAAATTATTATGCATTTAATCACCCCTACCATAATCAATCAATCTAAAAGATAATCAATCCAGAAACCCATTTTGTAAAGTAATTTCTTTTAGTAAATTCTGTAATTCAATACCAGGATAATTTTTTTATTAATTGGAAAATATTCGTCCAATGTTAATTAATGGAATCATGCTTAATTGCTATTTCTTTTCTCCTATGTACAATGGACGCTTAATGACTTTTCCATTTATATTCTGGGTATAAATAGTATATTTAAATAAAAATAGTTCCTGAGTACTGAATAAATTTCCTAACATCGATTGAGTCCAAAGAAGCTAGGGTTGAGAAAATCGTTTAGAGAAATGGGGAAAATACCCGAAGGGTTTATGGATAATTCTTTTTTATGTATGGCCAGAGTGATCTAGCTTTTATAAAAGCGGTATTTTATGATATAAATGTTCCATGTTCAATCTAAGCTTTGAATATAAGAAAATTCGATGGCTTTACGAGTGGTATAAAAATGATCTGATTATCTTGAAAACTTGAAAACTAATCTAATCTTTTTCCAATATTGTATGTAATGTTAGGACCCAAATATTTAAATCTCTATTGAATAAATAACTTTATATAAAGCTATGAGACTGCCCGGAATCACACTAGAAGATATTCAAAACCAGGAAATCCGCAGCTTCAAAATTCATATATGGCAAGTTGACCAAGAGAAGTCAAAGAAGAAGATTGGAACAATATGGTCTCAAGAGAGATTGGAATCCCACAGCGGATACATCTTGATTTGATTTTGATAAATCGATTTAATAATTACGTGGCAGAAAATCTTCCGGGCGGAAGTCAATAAATGTCTCTTAAATATGGAGAAATGTTTATTAAGTAACCAACGTTTCGACCTACTTTGCAGGTCTTCTTCATGCAAATTACATACAATTGGAAATTAAAAAATTGTTAAACATTGCTAAACATGGTAAATATTAAGATTGAAATGTATGAGTGTTAACAGTATTAATAACCATGACAGGAAGGTAGTAAAAAAAAGGTAACAAAGAATAAAATAACTAATAAATAAGAAAGTGTTAAAAATTAAAGCATAGTTTAATTTCCAATTGTCTGTATTTTGCATTTTTAGCCCTGAAGACGACCTGCAAAGTTGGCTACTTAATAACATTTCTCCATATCTAAGAGAAATTTATTGACCCCCATCCAGACCATTTTCTTCCACATATATCATCAAGGTCAACTATTATCATCCTGGATTTATTAATTACTTCGACATAGAAATCGACGTCAGGTTGTTTAACTGTCAACTCATCCACATACAATGACGTCTGTGAAACGTCATTCATTGCATGTCACATGTGAAATTTGATGTATCCGTGACGTCATTGTATGTCAAGGAGTTAACAGTTAAACAACCTGACGCAGCACACTACATCATTAAATTAAACTATTATATATTTATTTTCATCGTTGCTGGTTCTATGCTTGCACGTCATATCTGCCCAGTTAGGCTAAATTAAATAGTAATTTTACAGTAATTTTTATCTCTATTTCAAGAGGATTGTTGTTAGAAGAGAAATTTATTTTTTTTTATAGTTTTTATGATCCAGTATTTTATTCGAATTTAAATTTTTTATTCGAAAAAACTAAAATGGGAAAAAACTGACGAATGATAAAAATATGTAATTCAATACAATTTGCTTATAATTGGAGGAAAGACCTGGATGATGAGTATTATATCATTCAAATCTACTCATACGCAACCGTTGGCTTAGTTATCTTCTTTTCTACTATACTATACTAATTAATCTACTATACTAAACTATTCTACTACAGTATTCTATACTAAACTATTTTCAATAATCATTTTAAACTCCGTGGATTATGTGTGATGTGGTAATTATGTAAGTAATAAATTTATCTAATGATTTTATTACTCTCCTCGTGGAACTTCATGCACTTGAATACGAAACCATTAAAAATCGACGTGAATGGGGCAGGTTTCTTTCTTATTCTAGATATAACGGAGTGTCTTAGTGTAATTGTAGCTATTGTTTTAAACAGATCCTTAAAGCTAGACAATGTATTTTTTAAAAATTTAATATTTTAGATAAAAGAAGAACAATAGGCCGTAACGAACTGGGAAGAACGATTCCTATTCCATTAATGAAGGGAATCTGTACCTCTCCTAACAATCTCTTATTTTCGTTTGATGAACTCTTCCTCGACTTAATGATGTTGGTTTTCCATTTTTATTTATTTTGTTTGTTGTAGGCTATCCTCTCAGTTTATATCAGATTCTCATTTAAGCCCGTGTTTTACCGAACTTTGCTTAGTTACCGAACATACCAACTAAATTATATAAACAACTTTAGGATATGTTGCAATGTAATTCATATCAAATATAAATGTAAATCATTCTTAATATTTATTATGTCTATTAAGGTAGTATATTTCAGTTTATTTTTTTAAATATTTATTGGTTGGATATATGAAAAAATATTTATATATAAAAATGATTACGAACGTATTTCATAAAAAAAAAAAAAATTAATCTACCACAGTAATTAGACCTTAAATAACTATGACATTAATGTAATATTCAATATATTTTAATTATTGCTGTACATTACACATACTTACTGTAATCTTATTATTTATACTTCATCTGTGTCGTTATTTAAATTTTTGTTGTAATATTTATAATTCTATTTTATATATTATATAAATTTTCACTTATTATATATGACTATAGGAGTAGTGGTATAGCGGTGAGTTGCTAAGCGGAGAATCCCGGGTTCTAATCCAGCTGTGGAAGACAAATTCTTTAATATGTTAAAAGCTATTTGACCCTTGAGTCTGGAAATCCTTCTAGAGTTCGCCCAGTTTCTATAAAATGGTTACTCTTAATTGATAGAAAACCTGGCAGGATTGAACTTAGTCTTCCTCTACAACTGTTGTTCTAGATTAAGTATGTCTCTACAATGTATTGAACCCTTCAAGGGTTTTAGTGGTACAGACTTTTTATTTATGATCTCATTTAAAAGTTGAAAAAAATATAGACAAATCCTGATAGAATAATATTGCATAGTTATTTTTTCATTTATATTTTTTTAAAGAACCACGTGAAATTGTTTTTTTCTTTACTCTGTTTCCATGTAGGCCTTTCATTCTTATAGAGTGAAGTGCTTTCATTTCTTCAGTCCACTTCAGCTATTGTGTTTTTTCTTACCTCTCATAAGATACTTTATTTTGTTAATGCATGCTCTCTCAATCTTCTTTTTCTATCCAGGCCCCGTCATATCAATCTACCAGGCTTTTAGTTTTAAATATTTAATTTAATTTTAAAATAATATATATTTTGGACTTATTAATTGTCATCATGTCTTTAATTTAAATACAAATCACGTGACTTTGCTAAGTTGGCCTCAATTCATCAGTTCAGCGTACATATTACACTTTTGATACATTAGATATATTCCACTTTTGATACAATAGATTTTGAAAATTTAAATACATTAAAAATATACTTCTGAAATCGAATTAAAACTATTTATTACTAGGGAGGTATCTCCTGTCCACCTAGAGCCAGTCTAACCCCCACTTCACAATCTATACAGCTGACTTTTAATGTTGGTATTACGTATATTAGTAATTTGGTAGTACCCCGATATTAATTAATTAATTTGATTATTTTATTGCTGTCTTAATGCAACTTCATGCCCGTGAATATAAAAACAGAATAAATCGTCGTATTGTTCTCTATTTATCTTATGTTGTTTCAAAATTACCCAAAATCGTGTTTTTATTCTACTGATAGTCGTTCTTTAAATACGCTGTGTGTACCGGGGACATTAAAGTTACTCTAGCTCTTAAAATTGAGGTTATTAGTGGTGATAGTGGGGCTGTTCGTTTGATCAATACGGAATTCGCTGAGATCTGAACTGAGGCAGCACTTCGAGTTCAGTAAGTGAGGTTCCGATGTAATCTAGTTTGTCAGCCGTAACTTAGCAATGCGATTGTTTGCCTACCTCCGCTGAGTATAGTTGTCTTTAGTCTCTCTGCAGCTTTAGAGAGGGTTCACCACGTTCCTATATTTGAAGGATACGTTGGCCATTTTATAGTGAAAGCTAGCGAATAGGTACTATGATTTTTTTATTTTTTTATTTAACGTTATGTTATGCTGCTATGGCTAATCTGATGATGCTATAGTGGGAGTCCTAAATTTTGTTTATCCAGGTATAATTACGATAGGGATTATGCATCTCATCTGGACCCCAATTTCCGTCCATTCTGAAGGACGGCATAACTTAGGATTTTCTTCTCCCTAAAACATACTAGGGCCACCTGCTGGGTCGCAAATCCACGATCATGAGCATACTAGGTTGTTATGCTAACCACTATACCTCAGGTGACCTCATATAAAAATGTTTTTAGTAATGTAATATTTTAATCTTTGTAATCGGCGTTTCTTTGCAGATCAAAGAACTACTCTTTGTTTAGCCTTTTGTCGAGCTTGATCAGATAAATTATAAATATTTTTAAAAATTGGCAAATAACAGAGCTAATAATTCTTAGTTCTTGATGCTTTTAATAAATGATTTTTTTTTTCTAATGGAAGAAATAGAAAAGAATTCATTCTGGGACTAAGTCCACAGATATGAACAGAAAAATAAACATAATACCTATCTGGCCAGATGGCTAAATGTTGCAAATCATAAAGTGTGTAAAATGTGAAAGAAAACAATTTAAAAAGAAATATTTAAACAAAAATAATAATAAGTAAATAAACAGTAAAAATCCTAACAAGATATTAAGCAATTAAAGATAATAGATAAATCCACAGCTTTTGTTAAATGTATGAGCTAGCATGCAATAGTTTCTTTAAATGATGTACATCATCTTAAAATACAAAATTAAAAGAACTAAATAACACAATAAATTATTCAATACATTACATTCTAAGCAAATGACTAACCTGCTTAGAGAGCATCTTTTTGGGAAGCTAGGAGATGTTGGAAAAGCGAGGATTTAAATTACGATAGTTCCACACACTTTACAGAGTTCTGTGGGAACGTATATAGAGATCGAAAAGGCGGGATGTTGTTTTATGGTGTTGAACTGAGGATTTGAATTTGAGGATACTGTAGATATATGAAGGGTGTTAAGGGGAAATGGATTGGTATAAGAATGAACAGAGGAAATATTGTCTTCGGAAGGGAGGGAAGAGCCACTTTAACTCATCATAAATGTGGGACGCGCGATCGCCTAGGAGTACCTAGCACAAATCTTAAAGAGCAATTCAAATTCAAATAGAATGCTATCGATTTAAATATTTTAATTATTTCGATTTTAGTACTGTTATTTCAGATCGAATGCAGTGAAATAAGATTATGTCATGTTTCTTAGAACTAAAAAAATAATTTTTATCTACAAAGCAAACCCTAAATAAAGAAAAAATAATTTATTATTTTATTTTATAAAAAACACTTAATATCTCAAACTTAAACTAAGTGGGTACTTAGATTTTAATAGGCTCACTAGATGTGAAGTAATGAACTGTGAAAATGTAATGAACTTAAACTTTTCTAATAATATCAGGTTACATTTACTACAACATTAAGTAGTTATCTACTGTTGTAGCTGCAAATGGGTAGTTGAATAATTTGTAAATCTTGGGTGGTCCGCCGTGGGCACCTCCTGGCAACATTAATTTTTATATGATCAATAATTTACACTAAGGTTATAACTTTTAAGTAAGCACATTTATTTTGAGTATAAATGTATAAACAAACAAACAAATAATGCTGTTAAGCTCCAATATTGCAATAGTGATTATTGCGCTATATCAATCCCTTAATCAGAGAGATTATTATCCGATAATTTTGGCTCAGCGTAAATTAGTTTATTTTGAGTAAAATAACGTTATGCAGAAAATATATCAATGAACATTTTTTTAAATAAATTTTAAGCTGTAACTAAGAAAAAAAATTTATTCTAGAAATCTACACAAATATATTTTTCCTTATTGGATTTTTTTTTGTTAAATTGATTATATTTCTTTGTTGATATTTCTTTCGAATATCGTCAAAAGTAATTGAGAATTATTTGAACCCTTGAATATGAGGGTTCCTGAAAGAAAACAAACATGGAATTTTCTGAAGTTGAGTTGGATTTTTATTTAAAAAAATATTGATTGCTAAATTTTTCTTTCAACGGGTTTATTGATGTTTGTTGTAAAGATTTCAACGTAGCTCATCTGACATAAAATATTTTCCTTTCTCCAAAATGATTGAATTGAATTGGAAATAGTATATCAATATACTTCATAAATACTAAAAAATTCTTATTGTATATTAATTAATTTTAAGTCTGTTAATTCAGAAAGATAGATTTGTTTTTAAAAATAGCTATTGGCTATTTTTTAACTTATAATTTAGTTATTTAAATTATGTTTAAAATTTGTCCATGGAATCAACTCACTGTGAGACTTATTTATTTTTTCTTTCAAAGATAAATTAGCCAAAAATAGTATATTTGCGAACAAATTTTGTATATATTATGTTATTTAATTAAAGGTATTAATTTTAATTTCAGTTATCGGTTTATGAAAATATTTGTTATTAGGAAATCATGGTGTGTTTGATATTTAATTGATTTTTATATATATACCCTTTCATTATCATTGGTTTTTGCTTTGATGGGTTTTCGCTTATATGCGGATAAGTAATATGATTTTACTAATGAATAATTTTGCCAGGAAAACGATTGGTTCGATCAATTTTTATTTTCATAGGCCGATCAAGAAACAACAGCTGTCAAAACAAAGCAACAGGAATCAAAACCAAGTAAAGGATGATTTAACCCCCGTATATTTGTTCAGCTACTTTAGGTTTTAGTGTTAGTTATTTTACACTTGTAAGTATAGATTTATTTGAGAATTATTTGAGAACTAATAAGTAAAAAATAATCATCTATACTTATATGTTCGATATAATCGTAGTACAGAAATCCCTACCACTAGCGTTTTAGTTGAGAGAATTTTATATCTGATAGCTACAAAATTAATGTAATGTATCCAAATAAATGTGTAATGAATAATTGGAAACAAATTCGATGGCATAGTGATGCTCTAAAGCTCTTCTCCGTAAGTCCAAATAGCTCTTATAATATAATGTATATGAGCCTTTTAAATTTAAATGGGTGCTCAGAGCGTTTGCCTAATTTTTTTAAATAACCTGAAACGGCGACAAAAAAAAATAAAGAAATTTGATTATGTATTCATACTTCCTAGCGCAACAGGTCTCCTGGATCTTTTGCGTCTAAGATTACTCATGTTCGTCATCAGAGGATGATTCAGAGAAAGGGAAGTTGGCGATCGTCCAAGGACTGGTACGGGCTCCATTCGGATTGAACGTTCTGTTCATCTTAGCCAATTTACATTAATACAGTTGCTTTCAAACTGTCTCAATCTACGGGGACAAACCCAAAGTTTCCGCTCAATAGACAACTGCTTGTCTCGCAAGAGATCAGTAGAGAGAGTAGTTTTAATTTATTGACTTTAAAGTGTCGCGACGAAAAGTTTCGTATAACAATACGTGGTAGTTTTTGGCTATAAGGAAGGTCGTGTGGATGGACAAAAAACCTGTAACACTATAACCCGTGAACGTGCCTGGTGTTCTGTACATGGTAGAGACTGTACTGTTTCATGGACATCGGTTCTGCAAGGAGGTGACTTGTCCTAGGTCACGCTCAACCGCCAGATTTTCCACCTTATTTTGGGTACTCTAATTTTTATAATATTTTATAGAAGCTGGGTGAGCCCCAGGAGGGTCCTAGATCCTATGTGATCCATTTCCGGCGGCAAACTAACTAAATAAAAGTATTGCCGGCAGCGGTATTTGAACCAGGATTCCCGGCATGGCAACTCAGAGCCACTGAGCCATTCCGCTCCCTCAGGATGGACAAACCACATACTTTTTAAGTATGAGTTTTTGGAAATATTAAACCATTGAGTAATCTTTGGCAAATCTTTAGTCGAATATGTACGACTCCATGGAATGCGTTGTCCAAATAACGAAACTTTTAAAATGATTAAAATTATTAGTTACAAAATCGCTTATAAGTATTTTTAATATACTTTTATGATTAAAACGGTTCAAAAATAACTTATTAAAATTAAGAAATCATATCAAAATTTTTAGAATGTTTTTTTCCAGAAAATTTAATATAAGCCATGTTTAGGGTTCTACAGATACCCAAAAATATCAATACCAGGCCTTTGCGATATATCGGAAAAAAGTATCGATACCGAGAAAATATAGAAAGAAAAATATCGATATCACTCGGTATCGGAAGATTTTTAGTCGTTTAAAAGCACGGTTCGTCAAATGGCTACAAACATTCCATTGCCAGGAAAACGTCACACATTGGATAATCAATCAAATAGTGAAAGACCTTTCATTTTTTATTTTTTATTAGAATAATATGGTTCTCATTCGATATTCTCAAAGTATCGAAATCTTTCCGATATTTCACAGATGGCTGATATATAAATTTTTTATTATGTTATGAACCCCATCTGTACATATCAAGGAAAGTAATTAAAAGAAAAAAAAACATATACATGCATAGGAAAGAACACTCTTTCGATACTAGAAGAATATGGTACTCATTCGATATTCTCAAAGTATCGAAAGATCTTTCCGATATTTCACAGTTGACTGATATCTAAATTTATTATTATGTTATGAACAATATCTGTACACATCAGAGAAATAAGTTAAAAGAAATATGTACCTGATATGTAGAGATAGGGTTCATAACATAATAAAAAATTTAGATATCAGCCATCTGTGAAGTATCGGAAAATATTTTTTGAATATCGAAAGAGTACCCTGTTCTTCTAGTATCGAAAGAATTTCCATTGCTATGCATATATATTATTTTTTTTCTTTTAATTAATTTCCCGGATATGTACAAATATTGTTCATAACATAATAATAAATTTAGATATTAGCCATCTGTGAAGTATCGGAAAATATTTTTAGAATATCGAAAGAGTACCTTGTTCTTCTGGTATCGAACATTTTTTTCTTTACTATGGATATATATTATTTTTTTCTTTTAATTAATTTCCCTGGTATGTACAGATAGGGTTCATAACATAATAAAAAATTTAGATATCAGCCATCTGTGAAGTATGGGAAAATATTTTTTGAATATCTAAAGAGTACCCTGTTCTTCTGGTATCGCAAGAATTTTTCTTTACTATGTATATATATATATTAATTTTTTCTTTTAATTAATTTCTCTGGTATGTACAGATAGGGTTCATAACACAATAAAAAATTTAGATATCAGCCATCTGTGAAGTATATGAAAATATTTTTTGAATATCGAAAGAGTACCCTGTTCTTCTTGTATCGAAAGAATTTTTCTTTACTATGTATATATATTATTTTTTTCTTTTAATTAATTTCCCTGGTATGTACAGATAGGGTTCATAAACCCTATTATGTTATGAACCCTATCTGTACATATCAGGTACATATTTCTTTTAACTTATTTCTCTGATGTGTACAGATATTTTTGAGAATATGGAAAGAATGTGCCGTAGGAGGATATATACAACTTTTTGTTCAGGTTTCGTTTGGATGAGCAAAAAAAAAAAAAAAAAAAAGGAAGGTAGTTAATTGTTTCGATATTTAGTTTTCAATACCGATATCGCTAAAATATCGGAAGAAAAGTATCGATACCAAAATATCGGTATCGAAAGGAAAAGTATCGATACCGTACCCATATCGGTAATATCGGTAGAACCCTAGCCATGTTGGAATGTTTACAACAAAAATCAATAAACCTACAGAAGGACAAATTTACAAATAAATGTTTCTTAGAAAATCTTTTCGAACTAGCACGACTCTCTATAATTCCATCTTTTTAATGCTGCTATATTCGATTGTCAAATCCGTTGCTTTTTACATTAATTTATGAATAATAAGAGATCGCGTTAATGATGCGCCGTGGACAATTCATGTTGTCTGACCTTCGTAAAGACTTTACATTTGTAATTTATATTTGTAAAGGCTACACTCGACGCGGTTTCAATGAATACATGGAGTCCCTTTGTTGTTCTGAATTTCAGAATATTATTAAACAGAAACTTCAGGCCATTATTTAAACCATCCTTTAATGTGTGACGAGTCGCGAAATATTATTAATTTTTACCATTTCATTGTAAAGTTGTCTTCCGAATATTTGTCTTTGTATTTAAGTTCGAACCTTATTATAGATTATATTCCATTATTTTTCGCCTTAACTAATTGTGACACAATTTGTTTTGGTTTTTTCCTTGAACTAATAGGCCAACAACTGCATATATTTAACATGTTTTATTTATATTATTCATTCATTATGCTTTTGTTTAAAGTATGACATAACTATTAGATTGATATTTAGATACATCACACAAAATAATTAAATGTATTGCCTTTGAAATATCAATACTAGGCTAAATTTTAAATATCTTTATCTAAAGAACCTATACTTTAAGAGGTAACCTATGCTGTAGAGGTTAGCATAAAAACCTGCTATGCCCAAAGGTGCGGGTTCGAAGTCTTTTCAGAAGTAAGAATTCCGTAGTTATGCCGTCTTTCGGAGAAGGCATAAAATGGCGGTCATCAGTCAATGCGGAGTCAGATACTCGTTAAAGATACATATCCTAATTATGCCTGGATAGGATCTAATGCCCCCACCATCTGATTAACCATTATGGTAAGCGTGACCTTAAGAAAATAACTAACTTTTAGTTTTATTTCTTTAAAAGAGAATATATGGAGTTCGGAGACATCGCAGAAGTTTCAAACGGATAATTTATTTATTTCCATTACATTTCATTTTTTATACAAATACAGACCGAATTTCACGGTGAATGTATTTTTATTAAATAAATAAATTTAAAAAATATATTTATTTTTTTATATTTGCCGCTATCTGCTGGTAAATCAAATAATGATTTTAGTGAAATTAATAAAAGATTAATTAATTAATCCGTAATTCATTTTGATAATGACTACGAAGGTTGTATCTATTGGATACAACCTTGAAATCGTCAAAATTTAGATGCATGACATTTTTACGTACTTGACTTATAGCTATTCATAATAATAAAAATAATGGTAATATATATTTATAACTAAAATATGTATCCCTCCTTTTTCTGGAATAAAAAGTGTTGCTTGATATAGACTTGTTTAATAAGAATATCTATTGATATTAGAATGAAAATAGGCCTTATTTTAATGAAGCTTTCATGATATGGTGGTCCTAGTTACATATACCTATATTCTAAATGCCCTTCAGAGAGATCTTCACCAGAAAGCATCCTGGATCTTCACTCTTCTCTCTTGGATAAAGCTCTCCACTTTCCACCTTTAACAGGTATGATTCTTGGAAAACCGGGTGAGGGTTCACTCAACCTGTTCTTGTGTGTATCAATGTTTATTCAATCATATATTACTTAGAATTTCCTGCGTTCACGTATAATAGGTCATCAAATTAGTTGATTCAATAGAATTAACCGTTAATAAAATAAAAAATCTAAAAACACTGCTAGAGCTCGTGGTATTAATGGTTTCGTCTCATTTTGCTATTTCTAAATATAGAAATGTCTTCCAACATTAAGGGCCTTGAAATAACAAGAGAATAATCTAGAATAGACCATTGTCTTTGGTAGCTGTTAAAGTTTGATCTTCAATGATTTTAATTTTTTTTCTGTATGTCCTGTAGATTTCTGAATTGACCGAGCGCTGACTGGTTACCTATCGTTTCCCTGTATTTTAGAGGGCTCAAGGCTTTATTATTTTGATTTTTTCCATTGCATTGTTTTATAAATTTTAAATAATAACGAATATATATTTTATTTATCGTCTTTATACATCGTCTTGACCTCTATGGCAAAACACAAAGGATGAAACCTATTTTCAGTACAAAAGAAATATATTGTCGACTATTCCTATATGAGAAATGTTTCATTTCCTCCACGTTCAAATGCGATCGGAGGAAATAGGCTTCTTCGTATGGATCCCGGCATCTAACTCTGCTAAATGGTTCTCAATAAGACCATCCTTGCGTAACTTGAGGAAACTCGTGTTACATCTTTTCACTATATTTACTGGAATATATTTCATCAGTTCCACTTTACTTAAAGTTTCAAGTTAAGTCTTTTCATTTCAGTGCAATGGGATGGAAAATGAGTTTCTTCCATAATGTCTTACTTTCCGAAGTATGAATTGAGTTTAGCGATACAATATTGAAATATATTCACAATACATTCTTTTCATCATGCTTTTTTATATTAACATCAAAAAGGATATTAAGGACAATTTTACTTAAGTTACCTATGGTAACTCGTAAACATTATTTCCATTATTTTTGAAAAATAATAATATCTTTTATTTATTGTATAAGTAAAATGTACCACACTTACAAGAGCTACAATTATAAGTGATCTATGAACACATAAAAACTATACACATTATTAAATTATTTGAGACTTCAAAATGTTGCATTTTATCTTATTCTTGTCATTTGTTCTTACATTGCTGTTTTGTTTTTAGTTTATGTGATTTCATGGCTTTATTATTTTTACCTATTTTTTTTTAATTTTGATTTTAGGTATATAACAAAAATTGCAAATTTTTTGCAAATGAGTATACATTTTTATTACGAACAACATTTGACTGCTACTAATTTTTACATCCTCTTAAAAAAATTAGTAAATTCCTTGGTCACAAAGTTCAAAGTTTGCTATTTTATAGTTGTGTTGCTTTTTAAAAAACCGTTTTTTATTTTCTTCCGAATACCAAAAATATCTAACTGAATACGTAACTTCATTAGATAAATAATACGACCAATCAAGATATTCTTGATATATTTTGAAAATAGTTACCTTCTGCAACATATTCCATACCCAACCTTCCAAAAATCATAAGATACGCCTTTTTTAATAGATATTGCTATCAACTTCTGTTTTTTAAAGAGGAATATGTGCTATTATACCTCTATATATTTCTTCTATTTTCAATGTAATCTATCTCTGCTCGTTATCATTACGCCAGAATAGTTTAATTAGAATTAAACCATCCCGTTTATTACTAGTTAGTTGAAAATTATGCAGAAATTAATTGGATGACTCCCATATTCTGTTATTGCTAATATATACTTGTTCTGTAACACAAAATCCCGATGGCGTACAGTGCAGTGGGATATTCTATGAAATAATAATATCTGCTAACCACGGTTCTGTTATTAATAGTTAGTGACTTTATGTTATCAACTTTCGGATAACGGCGCGTATTCATCAGATATGCAGTGGAATTGTTTGTTTTTTTACATTTGTTGGTCTTGAGATTTTTCCTCTTTACTGTCCTCTTCTTTCGATTCAACTCTAGCACAGTCTTGACCGCAAATTCCTACAGGAAACAGTAAAGTAGAAAAAGGTGTTTTTTATCTCAAGAATATATTACAAATAAAAATTATTTTTCTAATTGTAAAAAGAAATATTTTTTTTATTTTATTTAAAAAAAATATTTTATTGAATTGTACAACTGTAATATATACATCTAGTACAAGGGCTATATGAATAAACAAATACATGACAGGACATGTAGAGGCACTACCCACTGGCAGCACTCTAATAACATTTCTATAATAGAAGGTCCCGAGGCCATCTTATCTTCAGACGGATTGTCCGGGATGTAATTGGATGCAAGGATGGAAACTAGTGGGTTTGGATGGACCTGAAGTTTATTATGGAATGATAGGTATCTGGAATAGACTAAATGGGTAACATATGAAACGTTAAGGTCATTATGGATGGTTTTATTTGTGACAAAATAAGGAGCGTTTAGGATTTTACGAAGGATTTTGGATTGCAAGGATTGAATACGAGAGGAATTCGATGGTTTGGTGGAGCCCGTAGTTCAATTCCGTAAGTCCATATAGGTTTTACCCAAATAAATATGTCAAAAGTCACATAAATAAGTAATTTGTATTTGTTGAAGTAGTCGGAAGCGTCTAGCTGTTTCTTGTCTTTTCAGTCTTGTGTGAGGGTTCCAAGTGTGAGAGTTCCAAACTTTTGTCTAAGTTGAGCCCTAGGTGGTAAATCTAAAAAAATAAATTAAATAGGCAATCATGAAGACAGCCGTCAGAAATAAAAACTCAAAATTTTGGAATAACCGGATTCTTTTTTGAATTTCTAAATCAAGTAGTTTTCACTTGAAAAAAAGAAAACGATTTTTGCATTGTATAACTAATAGGCAACTGTAAGTAACTACGACTCAAACTTGCTGTAAAAACATTAGATATTTATCTTGAATAATATTAGTTGTTCTTATATGTATATATGAGGAAGAAAACGGTCCGTCCGGGTGGAGGTTAGAAAAAAATTGGCTTATTTTAGTGAAACTAATCATTTTAAAGCCAACGTTTCGACCCTCATTCCAGGTCTTCTTCAGGGCTACATATAAAATGTACGTACAAATTAAAATGATACATATTAAAGAATAAAAATACATATTAAGGGATATAAGTGATAAAATGGATATAATAAAAATGAAGAACGTCTTAGGTAAATATGATAAAAGGGAATAGTTATACAGTATTGTTGAATAAGTAATAAAGAGTGTTACAAATCAAATGAATGGTATTCGAAAAAGTAGTAGAAAAAGCCAATAATGATAACAGTAATATAATAATACAAATTATTGTGGAAAAATGTAAATTGGTGTGGAAAAAAATTAAATGAAAAAGGAACTCATAAAATGCAGTTGGAAAATACAAAATAGCATGACATAAAGGGATTATTTAAAGATAAGTTACAAGAGAAGGGATTGAATTATACAATAACTAAGAGAGAATATTAAAAACCAAAAGATTAACGAATTAATAATTAAAAATGTAGAAATTATTCATCCAAAATGGCATTATTTTAAAAATAAAGTAATGAAGAGTTGCATGAGAAGGGCTGGTATAAATTATAGAATAAAATAGCGGAAAGATAATAAATATAAGAATAATAACTAATGATAGGGAAAAATTATGGAATGAAGTGGAACAGTAAAACCATTAATGAAACATAGAGAAAAACACAGTAATAAAAAATTATTAACACATGAAAATTTTTTGAATTCCTGAAGAAAACCTGGAATGTGGGTCGAAGCGTTTGCTTTAAAAATAAATATTTCTTCATATTCGTTAGCTATTTGATACAAGCCAGAAGGTATCCACAGAGAGTGGTGGTGAGATGGAAGGGTGGAAAAATAGGATATTGGAAGCTGTTAGGCAGGAAAGGCCAGTTAGCTTGATGTAGCTATAAACTTTACGCCAATCCACCATCGCAACTTGGATTCTTCTAAGGGCTTAACTTATCTACCTTTCTCCTGTACCAGTCCTACGAAATGCAATGGAATTCGACTGTAATTATGTAATTCATTCCGAAATAAATAATTGTTTGTTTGTTATAAATAATTTATGAAACATCATAATAATATTAGGGTTTTTATTTATTGTATAAAGGTAAAAATAATATTCATGTGAAAATGGTTGACTGAATAGTTTTTAGAAGAGCGTGAAATGGTCAGGGAGGGGGGGGGGCACTCAACATAAAATAAGATGGACTTATTATAATAGGGTGTATAAAAAAATGACCGTTTTATCAAATCCCAGAGTTGAAAAGTCTGTAAATATTTTAATGCTATTTATTCTTTGCCAACACTTAATAATCCCTTTAGAACATTCTCTAAGCTTGTTTACTAAAACTAAACTTCTTCAAAAAATGCCTCAGTTTCGTTATTTGTTTCGAAGAGGAAACATTACAGTGTCCTACAAAATTCTCGTAATTTTAAGACATTACTGGAAAAAAAAATTTCGCAACCACTGAAGCAACTCGTGAAATTATTAAATATGAATGGGAAGGTGTCCTTGATAAGCGCACTGCGTGGCGTTGGTTTGAAAAATTTAAATTACGAGTTCTTACTTTTCGACACAATTATTAGGCCATCTTCAGGGCTCAGAATAAAATAATGCGGAAAAAACTATATAAACATTGGATTACTGAAGAAGATACAACATTTCGTATAATCAGGAATAGTTGGAGTGAATATAAATACAAATAGTGTAAGATAAATTATGAAAAAAACTAATAAGAAATAATAATAATGTAAAGAAATCTAGAAGATATTAAAAGATAGTTAATGAAGATAATAAAACCCAAGTAATAAGTTAAGTAAAATCACAAGAGGATGATTTTGTTATAATATAAAATGATTTTATTACAAAATATTATGAATGCCAAATTATTGGTGAAAGACACAACAGTTTGAAGGAATACAAGAAAATGAAAAGTTACGAAAGGAGAAAATTAATTACAATAGAATAGAACGCAGCAAACGGTTGCAGATCTTCTTTGCTACTCCAATGTTTGCCCTACTTTATTGTCAGCCCTGAAAACATACTAAAAATTAGATCAAAACGTTGGTACAAATAATGTGTTTATCTGATTGTATTTAGTTTATTGGCTGTACCCCTTTACCTTTTTACAATCATGTAAGCACAATATTATTTCATTTATTTGATATAGCAACTAGATTCTAACACCTGAGGATATGAACCTTAAAACGTTACATTTATGAAAGAAATTATGCATAAAAGTAAAATATATGGTGTACAATTTTCAAACACGGAGCCTTGAAAAAAGAAATTATTAAAAACATATTTATTTATTTTCTTTTGTGGGATCCTCTGTCCGCTTAACGACTCCATTTCACAAAATATACCACTGTCCATTTAGGGTACAGTAGGTACTTAACGTTTTATTAGAGGCATCCATATTATATAGTTTAATATGTTTCGAAATGTATGATAACTATCTCTAATTCCCTGGTATAACAGTTCCTTAATATAAATAAATTTTTAAATTTATATTATTTTTTATATTTCTTATTAATATAAATTCTTAGCTTCTAGAGTTTAATCTGGGTCTTATTGCCTTCTGAGACAGTATTACGCTAATGCTTAAAGAGACATATATTCTATTTTTCACTTGAATGCAAGTTGAAATCCTTCGGAAAGTTTAAACAAGATTATCCATTGGAACAATTGGGTATGGCTAACAAGGTTTCGGATCAAGTTAATTTCTATAGTAACCACTATTACTAACAGTTACTGAAGGAACTTTTAGTCTTATCAGCTTTATTTTAAAATTTAAAGCGTCTCTTGGTTGAATTAATGTCGGCAATTCAACTCTAAAACCCGTTTCATTTGAACTGCAATGAAGTTTGTATTGTAATTTGTATTATTATTGTTTGTTTTTTTCTATAGTTTTTATATATATATATATATATATATATATATATGTTATGTGGTAATGTAGAGTTAGGTTAAAATAACTTTAAGCCGTATTGATTCCTAAAAAACAATTATATTTGGTATTATTTACAGCACTATTTACAACAAAATAAAAGTAAAACAATTGTAAATAAGAATCTTACCTAAAAAACAATCGATTTTTAAAGTTAATACAATCAACTTCTATAAACAATCTTTATAACTAAACAATCTTTATAACAGAACACAATGTAGCAATCACAATATGTCTGACTGACGCTTCTTAAATACAAAAACATATGTTCCTGAGATTACAGCATGGTTATGCCATATAACAATTATGGGAAAGAGTTTAGGTAGGTCAGGAATATGTACTATATAAAAAAATAGATTTTACATTTAATGTCATCAACCGCATTATATAAATTATTTTAACCACAAAACATTTATATACTATTGTATAATCTTTCTTTTTTTTGGATCTAGGAAAAATGTCTTCTAAGGTAGCAACCAATTTGTTGTCATACAATTCGTCAGACAAACATAGTAACTAAATTAAAATAAATAATTCAAAATTAAATCATAAATACACGATGGAATTATTTTAAAATTTATAAAGGGGTGAAGTTGACTACTCCTGACCCTTTAAAATAGAAGTTAGAAAAATAAATAAAAGGTAAAAACAGTTGGGCGAACAGTGATAGGGGAACACACTGTGTTTGCAGCTGTGACTCAGTTTAGAAAACATTTTTTGTTGGCTAAACAAAACCCAGAAAAAACACTGGCTACTCGTATAGTGTTAGGTATTTTTTTTTTTTTTATCTCTCAACACCAACATCTCTTTAAAATTAGACTGATTTAGTAAATTTGGATATGTCACTACAAAACAGATTAAGTGAACTATATTTTCCATAAGTCTTAGGAAGAATTACTTTACATTCAGTGGAGTATTTCAGTAAAAATTTGTTTAAGTAATACCAGTAGTGGTTTTTACTTTTTTTTTTTTTTACTTTGCCTGTAATAATGACCTAACGAAATTATCTTGTCATACGAATTTGTCGCTACCCAAAAGATTATTAATAATTTCATAATAAACAGAAAAGAAGAATAGCTGTAATGATGAAAAATTTAATGTATTGTAAAGTATCTACATCATAGGTTAGTCCTATCCAGGTATATTTAAGTTATGGATCTTCTACGAGCACCTGACACTACCAGACCCGGGAACCTCATTTCACCCCCTTTCTGAAGAATGCCATAACCAAGAATTCTTTACTTATCTTTAAAAAAATCTTAAAGCAACCTGCCGGTCTGGGAACCCGAGATCGTGGCCATAGACGATTATTATGCTAAACTATATAATTTTTTGAGTAATTCCTTTGCTAGCTGGTTAAAGTTTCTTCGTCATGAATGCCAATTTTTCAATCTAATTTCTGTTAATCTTCTTTTACCACCTTTCTCCTCATTCTACCATGATCTGTAAGATTAAGGATCTCTTTGGCAGTCCTATTCGCCACATCGTTACCGTTTATTCCCACATGTTCAGGCTCCCACACTTTTAACAGCTTTTGGTACGCTCAATCAATCTTAAGGTGTTTACTTTTCTGTTTTTGTATTTGTACATTGTTTCCTGGAGTAATAGAGTAGCGCGATGCGTGCAATAAATTTACCTCCGCCTGAAATCATTTTGGTCTAATAAAATCAAAATAATTTGTACTTGCAATAATTAATAAGATATTAAATGACAAGTAATCATCTATCACAATGCTTTTAATGTTTTCACCAGAGGTCTTACTGCATTTCAAGTAGAAATAATCCTCAACATAATTTGTTTTATGTACAGGGAATGGGTGTATACGAAGTAATACCTTTTTTTTAAGTAGCTTTTTCTCAGTTTTTCATTATACACGTATATTTGAAAACAAATCAGATAATAATTAAAATAACCTGAAAATTTTTTTCCATATATTTCATAATTAATTAATTGATTTGATAAAATATTTTTTTAAATTTTATATAATAAAAATAATAATAAATAAATGTTTATATAAAAAAAAAATTTTTTTTACTTTGTATTATTTTGTTGATGTGCTGTTAGAACATATTTTGTTATTTTATACTAAAGTCAAATGATTCATAGAACTGAAAAAGGATCTAATAGTTCAAAGATCAAAATTTGGTCTTTTAGTGCAATATTATTTATTGACCATGGAGGACTAATGATCTCCCAAGAATTTTTAAAAGTATGACTTTCCAGGGACCTATACCTATAGTGTGTTATCTTTGCACATTTATGTTAAATTATTTATAGTTTTGTAATTATTGTTAATTTATTTATTAAAGTTAAAAGATGCAGGAGAAGAAAAGATTGAGAATGACACCATAGTGTCGAAACGTCTCGAATAGAGTAAAAATTAAGAATAAACAACAACTGGAAAACGGTTTTATTTCTCTTACCCTAAATAAATGAAGATTTAAATCCAGTTTAAAAAAAGAAAAAAAAATTACATATTTGTTAAATGTTACCAAAGGAAGAAAGTTGTAATTTTTTATTTCTATTATATTATTTTTTATTTTCCTTCATAATATTTTCAAATTAATTGTTGATGCATCCCACACCTCTTATTAAATATGAAGCTATTTGCAGTTAAGGATGTAAAAATATCATCTCATGTGTTATCTAACTTTCACAGTTAATCTATTGATTCATGAAATTTGTTGTCCATTGTGAGCTTTATTTACAAAAGTTAACGGAAAAACCCATGAAACTTTTTCTTTCCCCTGCCAACAATAAATAGTTATAAAATTGCATTCATCATTGGCCACTATAGGAGTTAATTTTGAGGGCATCAATTTTATTACATTAAACCTTGATTTCATTCCTCAAATATTGACGACCGAGAGTTGATCGTATGTCGTGCTTACTGCTTACCATCATAGTCGGGTGTTTTACCATTTCCATTTTTTTTCTCGATGCATCGTAGGCAAAAATCGAAAGAGTTGAGTTCAATAATAAATGAAATCCCAAATTTCGAAATTTGGCGCAAAGATCTTTTAAAAAAATGGCATCGATAATTAACTTTGTATGTTAAGGTTTGGGTAGCCAAAATATAACGCAACGGAACACCCAATACAAATATCTCAGAGGATTGCTCTACAGAAGCATCGCGGCTGGACGAAACAGTTGGGGCGTTAAAAAGAACAATGAAGGGGTAGAATAATTCATATCCAACGTTGATTTCAAATCAGAGTGAGTGTTCCTTACTGGAAAGAGTTCCAGTCCGAGCTACTAGTTTGGTTTTTATTTTTATGGGAACTCATACGTAAAGAGTCAATTACCGTGAGGTGCCATTCGAATAATCAAATTGTCAGATAATCACAATTCAATGAAAAAAATGCCAAACAATGTTTGTATATATGTAATGAAAATTACCTTTCTTAATTTTGTATGTGCTGTGATACCGACAAAGCCTACTTGACACAACAGATGTTATTATAAAAAAACATGCGAGCAGCTACTGTTTTGATGTATGGATATAAATTGTTGAATCAACTTAGTGTGCTGAGTTAACTGAACTTAATCTCGTGAAAGTTACAACGAAATGTAAAGTAAGCGCTTTAACTGCTGTTTCTTTTGGTTTTTTCAAGTGAGAGAATGTTTTGTTGTTACAATAATTTGAATCAAAGAAACTCAGCAAATTGCCTCTAAATGGCTAAACGCTCCCCTACGCTGAGAGGAACAAAAGGGTATTGCGAAAGAAGAAGATGAAGATTTGATATAATTTTTAAAACCGATTAATTTCCTCATGATAATTCTCGGAATTACATCAATAATTTGCATAACAGGAGGTAAATAGTAAATTCTCTTTGGCTGACTGTGTAACTCTAAAAATTTGAAGGTTACCTCCTTCAGCCCAGTTTAAGTTATAAGGATTTACATATTATTATTTACCCTTCTTCTTTAGTGCCTTTAGCTATTTATCTCTTGTCTTATAATTTATCGTTGTTATGATACTACCCCAGTTCATTTTTAATTATACCCATATATATACGTTTTATATGTTTCTGGATTATTATAATTTCTCTATAATTTCTAATATAATAAACCTGGTTTCAGATAACGCCACAACAGTAGTATGCGAACTCTACATCAGGAGTTTCGGTTCGATTAGTCCAGTAAATATGGTATGTATACCTGATAAAATATATTAACTAATTATATACTGTTTATAAGATCTATGTTGTATTATGAACTGTTGATAATTTTCTTTATTGATAAAATAACTTATTGAAGTATACTACTGAATATAACTTTGAGTTAGGACTGGATTATTCACCCAAAATACAAAAGAGCATAAATAAACATTTAAAAAAAGAGATACAAAAATTATACTTATTATAATAAAGAATAAATTGATTTATATAATAATAGTTAACAATTATATTAGAGAACTAAATATAATTATTTTCTTTATCCTCCTCTTTCTTGCCATTCAGCGTAGAGGATCCTCTATCCGTCGGAGCCACACATCCCGGTTCCTATACATCCTAAATGTAATTAAATAAATAAATTTTGAAAGCACTCTTTTATTAAGCAATTTTTAAAACCAAATTAGTTACATACACTTTTCATAATGGCACAAATTACTTCGACAGCTGCCTTTGTTCTACGATATTTTTCAGAGTAATTTTTCAAGTGGCTGCGAATCACATTTTTTTTTTCTAAAATCGAAAGTAAATTCTAAATATCGGAATTTGACGTAAGTCAACGAGATCCCGATTAAAGTAATGTTCAATGAACATACTTCCCCGTGTATACCTCGAAAAATTGCGAGATCACAGGGATATAGGATCAGTGAAGAGAAAGGATTTGTCTAGCTGGAATGCGTGCCTTGGTAGCTCAGTGGTTAGAGCACCGCGCTGGAAACGCGGGCGACCCGGGTTCGAATCCCGGCCAAGACATAATCTTTTCTCTTCAAAATTAAAAAAAAAATAATAAAAAATATATATATATATATCCAACTGCCCTGGGTGGGAGGGGAGACCCAGGGGCAGGTAGAAGAATAGCGGAGATCTCAAGAAACTGAGAATAAGTTCCTCACATGCACAGGACCGAAGCAGATGGAGCTTGGAGATTGAGCAGGCCAAGGATCGCTTTAAACATCTGTCGTGCCACTAAAAGAAGAAGAAGATATATATATATATATATATATATATATATATATATATATATATATATATATATATATATATATATATATATGTATTACATGTGATCCATCTTCTCTCATGTTAACGTTTTGTTGATAACCGTTTAAGTGATTTGGATCAAAAACAGGTCGTTTCAATTCAAAATGGTAAATATGTTCCTTACCTCAATGCCTTCTTCCTTATATTTATTGAATTTAGATACTTATAAGGATAGAATAAATACTGTATTCAAATTACAGGTAAAATATATTGTTTATACGTATTTATGTATTATATTGTATTAACTATATTTATATATTTCAATTTATGATTGTTTATTCAATAAACAGAAACTACTAATCCATTAATGACTGACAATACGTTAATTCTATCATTAGCGATCCATTGAGAGTATTAAATATTAAAAATTCCGTATTATTCAATATATATCTTATGTACATTACATATATGGTACTATGCAAATATTGATATATCCTATATGATATATAACTTAGTAGCATAGGCCTATTATTGAGTAAATAGTGGAGACACAGGCTCATGTTGATTGACCTACTAAGCAGTTGATCAAACGGGATCAAGTTGAAGCAGGACCTAATTCAACCTTGGATCAACATTTTCCCAAATTTAACAGATTTGCTCACTGGTTTCTCATTATCACTCATTGCACTCATTCATAAAAATTCCGCTGGGATGACGGTTTCCAGAAGAAGAATCCATTGTTGAGCTATAAATAGAAGTAGCTGTTGCTCACAAAGCCAATACAATGAAGACCTTATATGTGACAAATGTATTGTTTTCAATTTTTCAGGGGCATAATGGATATTTATTTGTTGTTTTTGAAATTGGAAATACATTATTTGCTTTCATTACATATTTCCCTATCAGAGACCTAAGAAAAGACGTGATAATGATTGATTGAAAACAACCTTTTGTTTAGAGATCACATCATTTTCACTCATTTTAGAGTTTTCATAGTCATGCCTTGTTGTAAGAGTATATATATTTATAAGAGAGTAATTGGAAAATTAAAAATGATAACAAGTCTCTAAAATACTGGGAAATCAGTAACCATTCAACGCTTCGTCAAGTCGGTCTACAGTTAATACAAAAAAAAAAAGATGAATATAAAATATCAAATGGACTACATCTCACACCAATAGCTCAAACAGCTTCATCAATCTGGTACAGCAACCTTCAAGCACAAAGACGTCCAATAGACTGCGCTGAACCTTGAATGATTATTTTCATTTTAAATAGAGACTTGAGACATTTTCTAGGAGTTTTCCTGTTCCTGGTTCTGGGGGAGGATGAGGTAACTCGAGTTTTTTTCTAACGGGATTTCTGATAGATCTTTCGATAGCTAACATGATAATATGGTCAAAAACAGGGTAAAACGAGTTTAAACCGCAGAAGCCAAATCGTAAAAACTAGTTCATCCGAAAACGTGTGGAGGAAAAACGAGGTAAGGTGACTTCCAGGTGTTGGGATTTAAACTCTTCAAACAACCTCTTCATTGTCAGACTGACAGGACCAGCAATCCGAACGGAATTCCGCGATAAATTCACTTTCCTGAATATTTAGGAAAAAATAGTTACCTAGTTTTTCTCCTGTAATCTTCGACTTTATTTAAATTTTTTTATGATGTATACATAATATATAAATATATTAAAAATTATTGTGTTTCTTTTTTAGTTTTCTTTTATTATTTTATTGTATTTATTTAAATAGACTAAAGGCGTTTATTTATTTAGAGTGCAAATATTTCTGCAACACCAGTGAATAATTTGTTGTGTCAAATTTTGTCAAAAATAAGTTGAGGAACGGAATTGTGTTATTCTTGTAGTGCATAAGCAGCTAAGTCAAGTACTGGCTTTAATTTTTTTTTTTTCCTAGCTCTCCTGGATTTGAACTTTAGTTACAGTTCTTGGAAGATGTTTTTAAGAGCCTATCATTTGTACTTAATACATTTTAAGAGATGGATGAGTAATTGAATATGTTCTCATTTTAGTTATACCTTTCTTTCTTCATTTTCCGTTGACAGGGCGCAACGTGTCTCTTGCAGTGGCAATACTACTAAAACCATAACTCCTTTTCCAGATAAATAAAACGATAATGACATGATTGCTCTTCCTTCAATTTAGTTAACTCTCTCTGGAGAGTATTCGACTTAGCCACATTCACCAGTCACACACCAAGATCCACTAGGGCTGTAGATTTAGTTAAGTAGAGTGCAAATATTTAGAGAACTTTCATGTATTAAACATGAACCTTTAGTTAGGTATTTTATTATAATAAAACATTTTTTTCTTTGAAATTATTTTCCATACGTTGATATGAACATCAGATAGATGTAATAAACATACTTTATTATTTCTAGGACTATGAAGTGGACCTGTACCTTCGTCAGAAATGGGTAGACGAGAGGCTTCGCCACGCGGACATAACGGAAGTGATGGACCTCAACGATCCCAACCTGGTCAAAGCCATCTGGAAACCGGAAGTGTACTTCCCCAATGCTAAGCACGCCGAGTTTCAGTTCGTTACTGTTCCTAATGTCCTCATAAGGATCAACCCGGATGGAGAAATCCTCTACATGCTAAGGTATGGTACATCTAAGCAGTAGTGCATTGATTTTTAAATGTAGAATGTAAGTTTCTCAGATAGTTTTAGCCTTTAGTAAACCATTTTCTTAACTACTATAGCCCATCCCGAACATTGGCCACCTCCGAGAGATCTTCCTACCTCCCCTATGCCCTTTCCCTCCCTTTAGGTACACCTATAGTTGAGGTGTCAATTCCAATGCGTGTACTTAACATTTTTTTTATGTTTAGCTAAAAAAAGTTTACCAATTCATTTAATATACATTTGATCCCCCTCTAGACCATAAGATTGATTCCTATCAAAATAAGAAAGTACGAGGTACTAAAAGAGTCTTCTTAAGAACTTTTTGAATTTATATAGCATAATAAATTTAACAGGAGTTATGAACATTTGGAATCATTCAACTTTTATATGTTTAAGTAAATTATCTTTAAAAAATATTTGTCTACAAATTATTATAGACTAAAAGCATACGTTACAAATAAAATTTAATTAATATTCTTTAGGTGGAACGATAAAAAAAGGAAAAACCATAAAAATGGAGATTTTTCATCACCTAAACCAGAAATTTGGAAGCGCGGAACCACAGTGGTAGAGCGCTGAGTTGTTATGTCGATGGTCCGGATTCAAATCCATCTGTGGTAGATAATTTATTTAATTTTTTGACAGCCGGAAATGGGACTTTTGGGATCTAGAAACCCTCCTGGGGATCACCCAGAATCAATAATATGTTTAATCTAAATAAGGTTTATACCTGGCGGTTGAGAATGATCTCAGACAAAGTACCTCCCTGCAAGACCGTTGTCCTAGAAGCAGTACAGGCTCTGACCACTTACTGTTCCTAGGATTTCTACGAAACCTTATATAATACCCTTCATGATTTGTAGTGCTGCAGGTTTTAGATCTCTTAAAAAGTATTTCGTACGTTAAAAGTATTTTAGAATACAAACATACTTTTCAAATAAAAATTATATTAATCATCTAGGTTGAACGATTAAAAAGGAAGAACCGTAAATATTGAGATTTTCGATCACTTCAACCAGGCTTTGTTCCATTTCTCATTTAATTTAGCACTGTTATGACGTCAATTTTTTTTCTTAAACAGAAAATAAAATTTGTTTAATAGGTAACAATCCATTTCATTGTGTAAAATTATAAATGTCCCTTACATTCTTTAATGTTATCGTTCATCTTAATTATACGTAGGCACGGCCCTATTCTTGCCTCGTAGTTCAGTTAGATTGATTTCGCGAGCTCTTCCAATGTTTTATCCCAGCTCAAGATGAATCCAGTAACGATGAAAATTTGATTCCTAGATTTGTAACTAGCTGAGGAAACTACTCCAATCTATATGCAAATTGGTCTATGTAAACTTTTAGCACAGAAAGTCACTTCCAGGTTTGTCCCGTCATCCGGTGGCTTTCAAAGAGGAATTTCTTCTCCGAAATGTTGACAGATGAGACTTGTTGAAAAATCCTTATGGGCTTGCAAAGTTGTTTCACGAAACCCTCACTACTGAGGTAGATATTAACGCAGATTCTCTATGATCTAATTTCCACTGTTATCAAATTTTTCAATTTGGGAACCGAAGGAATCTAATCTAATCTAACGAAAAAAATCATATTATCAAATAAAACAATTTATCATAAATTCCATGTATTGATGTTTGATTAATTCATAATACTTTTTGAAAGAATTGTCTTGTAAGGCCAATGGCTAGTAGTATTATGCACGGATTCCTGAATGATCCATAAATGGTAACGAATTATATTTTGTATTCTGATTGTTATTTCAAAGATACGCCTTCCTTTCTAAAATATTTTAGTGACAAGAGGCTGCACTTATGGTATTCCAGAACTTAGGCCGAAAAATCCTTGTTATGCCGTACTTCAAAGAGGACGTAAAATGGTGGTGTAGGTACTTGTAAAGATTCCCTTTAGACCTGGATTGGCAAAATTGACTCGTACTGTACAATCCTCCGAGTAGCTTAGCAGCATGAAGTGGCATTTAATGAATAAACAACAAAGTAAGTCCGAAAAGTCGTTTCGAAATAAAAAATAAGTTTTATTTTGTAGCGCTCTTGCTGCCCTTTATTATCTTAAAAAATATATTAAGATAATGACGATTGAACAAAAACCTTTTTAACGTCTAAAAAAATATTGATAGATAATAAAGTAAAAAAAGACTTGGACCATGGCCCCAGGAGGACCTCCAAGATACCACATAGTTGATTCACGGCTGTTAACAGAATGAAAAATGTATTTATATGTATTTCGAACTCGGAACATTTAGATCAGAATTCCTAAACTTACCTATTCAGCTATATCAAATATTTAATTTATTTTGTTTAGCTAGTTGCGCTCGGTTATATTATTATTATTATTATTTCATTTTACGAATAAATGAATAAATGATTTATCAAAAAACATCATTTTCCTGTAATAAGTACTGTTAGAAAAAAGAAAGTAATAACTTAGCTTAATGATTTATTTTCTTCAAGTTTTTTTCTTCTTTTCTCCCAAAGCTTTTATGAGGGTATAAAGCTGCTATAGATGCCGTGACAGGTTATGATTTTGCTATAAGCGGTCTTATAGCAATTTATTTTTTATTGAGAAATAAAGGTTTAATGCAGTAAATAAATAATGCTATATTTTTCTTTGTATTAATGCTAAAATGTCCTTAGCTTTATGTATCATTTTCATTTTATATGCAATAGTACTAATTATGTTGTTTTCTTCAAACGTAGATTTTTTTTTTATTAGCAAACTGAGAATATACTTCAAATTGTTTCTTATTTATGTATGAATATGTTTAAAGGAATATTGAGGACTTTTGAAACTTATCTGCTTATCTCGTTATTCCATGCCTAGGATTATGATTCTTACTTCCACTTGAAATAGCATACTTGACATAAATTATAATCAGGCATATGGCTCAATATGTTTAATGGGTTATCATGCATTTCATTTTTCTTAGTTTTTTTTTTTGTTTTGTATTTTTGTCTGCAATAGATTAAAATTTCGGTATCAAATATTAGAAATTAAATTGAAACAATCTGTTTGACATGAGTCATAATAAAGTTTGACAAGAAATAGTTCATATATTAGTAAACCCCAGTGTCTTATTTAGGTAATTTAAAATAGTTTGATGTTGCTTTTGTATTTGGTTTCATATAGTGTGTTTATGTTAATAATCAAGTTTATTAATTGCATTAAGTCTTGGCATGTTTTAGGTAAATGTTCTTGCCTCTATGATTGGAGGTTACACCCGTTATTAAGGAGAGTGTATATAAGCCTTGAAAGCTACCTGACTAGGTTGAGGAGTTGAAGTCGTGTTTGTTCACAATTAGTAGACATGTCGCTCAGCTATGGCCCTAGTTTGGTCATTACGGTAGAAAATAGTTGATTTCTCATGCTGAGCCAGTATTTGGCAGGAATTTCTAATTAGCTAACCTGAGCTCTATCATGGCAATCTGTTGAGTCAAGTCATTACTAACTTGGTTTGCGAAATTTGTCTGTCGAAATAGTATACAACAGGACTGTTAACTCAATCATTGCATATCCAATTATTTTCATTAATTAGTACTGTCATAAATATGAACTTTTTTAGTAAGCGGAGTAGCTCAGAGGTAAAGCGCTAAGTTGCCGTGACGAAGGTCCCTGGTTCTAATACCGCTGCTGGAAGAACTATACTTCATCTCTTAGGTGTCAGAGATGGGCACTAAGGGATCTAGGACCCTCCTTGGGCTCACTCAGCCTAATAAATGTTGTATCTGTACCACAAAGGTTCTTCGTGAGTCATTTTTTAAAGTGAAACTTTTATTCTATCACCCCAAAAATTTTCGCACATCTATCAGCTTGTTACTACTACTTACTACTTGTTATTAGCTTGGAGAAGGGGTAAAGTGAAAGGCGCATGACAGGACAGCCTAGGCCAACATGGCGGCGTCTAGTCAGCTGACCGTGTAGCATTTATATTCTCACTTATTGCTGCAAGTGTTCCGCGGTATTTGGGTGTTATGATCTGTGTAATTATGTAAATGCATTTGTTTACTTTATCGAAAATGTTTTAATGTTCATTAACTTTAAATAAAATTAAATAAATAAAAACGATTTGTTTACTAATAACAAATTTCTTCAAATACTATCAAATCCTTTTATAAGCTTGTATTAATTTTAATTTTGATATATAATAATATATTTAATTATTTTTATACTCTAAGGCATAATATCTTACAACACCTGTATTGTTATTCTAAAGATACTTGTCCCAGAATAAATAAAGACATTATTATTATTATTATTATCTTGTTATTTTTCTCGGTTTTTACCAGAGAATGGACCAACCCGGACATAAGTCAATGGTTAGGCTAGAGTTTGTATAATGATAAAATACATCAATGATATATAAAATACATCAATATATAATCATAAACAAACACTTTATTGTGAATATCCCTCTTATATAATATTTCTCTTACTTTTTGAGATGCGTTTATCATCAAAATGATTGTATTAATTATCTATTCCGTACTCTAATACGCAAATTGAAATTAAATTTTATACTTGAATGTGTAGTTTACTATTGATTTCCCATTATCATTCCCATTTTTCAACAATTAAGTTAAGATTAAAAACCCAATTTTAATACCTTATATCGAATAATTTTACAATATTTTTTAGTTAAATGCCTACAAACCGAAAAAAAGTTTCACTTCCATCGTGGTTTCATAAAACCACACAACTTTTTTAATAGTTTAATAAAATCAAACTACAAATGTACATTAAACAGATTAACGAGGCGAGGCGTTAGAAAACTTCCGCTTTACACTTGAGTCATGTGGGGTAGCATATCCCGATTCTTGAAGGGGCTGAATCCAGTATTAGTTATTGAAACTAATTTATTTAAGGCTTATTTATTAATCTCATTTGATTGATTTTATGATTTAATATTAAAATATTTTTCTTTAAATTAATTTGTTTTAATAATAGTAAGATTAACAACTACCATATTTAAAGTGGGTAACTATTAATATATAACCATTCTTAAGTAATATATGTTGGCAGATATTTAGTTTAGGCAGATATTTTGTGAGTAAAACACTTTGAAGAACTTCATGAAGTTTTACTGTAATTATAAAATATGATTCATGTATATAACCATGTAATTAGAAGAATAAAAATGAATATGGGTTGCTGTGGTACAGGTTTTTTTTTTTATATATTTATATATAGAAATTCGCAATTTAATGTTTCAAGTTTTGAAAAGCAAACAAGTGGGTATAGAGATGGGGAAGTCAATAAATTATTTCAGCTGTACAATAGCTTTTCATATTAGGATTAGATTAAGAAAACTATTAAAAATGATTTAAATTCTGTTGTATATAATGATTAAGGAGGTCACATGTGGTTTGGTGTTTAGTATAAATACGTATTTTGCCCCTGTTCGCGGATTCGCAGCCCAACAGATAGCCTTGGAATTTTTTTAGAGGGAGTAAAAGATCCTCAGTTGGGCGTAAAATGGAGGTGCTAAGTCTATACGATGTCTAGTACTTGTCAAAGATCTCTATCCTAATTATACCTGGATAGGCAAAATTTTTCCCACTGTTGCATTGTCCGAATGGCTATAGTAGGATGAAGTGGCGTTAAAAAAAAAACAAATAACATCTTCCCATAACAACAGTACTGGGCATTTGTAATCCATAAATATACACATTGATCTATCCTAGCCCCTATATGTTAATCCTAGTCCCTAATACTTAACGTTTCGAGGTTCGTAAAATCTGAAAATCGACTAAAAATAAAAACCTTTTATTTTTCTTCTGGTGTAACCGCACCTGGCTTTTTCTGAGATTAGTGGTCTAATTATTTTAGAATTTGGCCCTAAACTCTAATCCCACAGGACGGATTTTGGAACTCAGCACGATCATTTCCTTTTCATTTCAAAACAAATGCCGATTTAAGGTTTCCTATGTCCATATTCTAGAGCATTTATGACGAAAAATATTTAAGTATGTTTTTAATTCGGTCAAACCCTTTGAGATTATTTATTGACTTATTTAAAAAAGTCTACATAAGTAAATATATAATTAACCTTATTTTTTTTTATTAGTTCATTTTCAGTTTTATTGCCCACGAGTATTATAAGGACTAACGGTAAATATATTTTTTAGTAATTGCTGTTATTTTTCATCGTCGGTAACCTATTTTGGTATAGCTCTATGCAATAAAATATAAAATTAATTTTTTTTCCTTCTTAAGCTAATTCAAAAAAATTTTAGACCAAATAAATATTTTTTATTTGACAACCAAGACTGTATGAATCCCATATACATTTTTTCTTTCTTATCATTTATTTAAAGAATGAGCTGAATTTAAAAAGTCATTAAGACGCTCTTAATTGGCCGGATCTCTTGGTTAATGGGCTCGTTGCAAAAACCAATAACTTTCAAACACTAATTTAATCATTTTTTTATAATTGCTGTTATTTTTACAGTTAGTTATTTACTTTGGTATACCTCTGTTGAACGAAAATCGCAATTCAAACTGTTTTTAGAGAGAGCTTATTCAGCCAATTTAATTCAACTAAGTATCTCTCTAATGACATAGTTCGTATGTTTTTTTTTCATGAATCCATTTACAACTTTGTTCCTGAATGGTATATAACTTAAAGAAAAAGCTGAATATAAAAAAACATCATTAAGATGTTCTTAATTGGCTAGATTTCCTGGTATTTGGATTCCTAGCAAAAAACCCGTTCACATTGAAATCACTTTTAAATCCTAATTTGGTTAAATTTTTATAATTTATGTTATTTTGAATTGTACCTACCTAAATACCTACTTTCTAACACCTCTGTACAATAGAGCTCACAATTCAAAATATTTTTTTTTTCGAGAGACTTACTCAGCAAATTTAGATGAAATAAATATCCCTCATTTGACAACAAAGACCGTTATAAATGCTACGGTCAGTAATATTTCATCCATAACAATCCCTGATAAACCTTGGCGCCTAAACATGGAATTGCCTGGTGACCTACTTGGAGCAGTCATTGGAATTCTACCAACCGCTTCCTCCTCCATTGCTAAACATTAAACATAAACATAATTACTAATCACATAGAGTAAATACATTACTACAAGCAAATACATTAGTACATCATTGAAAAGAACGAAAATATCTAAATCCAATTACGATATCTTCTCAAGAAGTCTAAATATTTTGACTATTTGTTATGTTTTTTTTTTCACATCCTGTAAAATGATATTTACAATATAATACAAATTTACAATAATACATGCAAATGCTTCTATATAAACAAAAAACTTCTGTTAGCTTTCAGTATTTTAAGGCGTTACAATGGGCTGAGTCCGCTGAAGGCGGTTTTACTCAAACCGGCTCAAAGCCGCTAACTTTACACAACAAACAAAACAGGGAGGGACCGTTCAGCGGGATCAAGAAATAGTTTTGTTATGTAATGCCGCATGAATATGAGCGATTATTATTTTTTTTTATTCATTTTGATTGGTTTACTAAAAGGAAAACCGTTTACATATTTCAGTAAAACCCTGTCATTCCATTATAAAATATTTTTTATAATAATCATTTTTCATTGCATTTATAACAATTGAAAAATTATTTAAAATATAATTTAAATCGTCATATTTTCATATTTCAGTATTGTAGTGGAATCTTAAGAAGATAGTAGGTAGTTATACTAGTTACTATTAACAATATACTACTTTGTCAAATGTGCTACAGGTAACTCAGTCTGTAGAGAGGTGAGGTACAGTGTAAAAGTCCTTGGTTCAAATCCAGCCATGACAGAAAAGTTATTTAACCTTTTCCCTATGGTATCTGCAGACCCTACTGGGGCTCACCTAGCCTTTATAAAGTGGGTATCCTTTATTGATAGGAAAATGATGTTTGATCGTGATAAATCATCTTCCTGATTACCCGTTATTTTCAAACCGTATAGATCTAATATGTACTGAACCTTAGAACCTTCCTGGGTTGTAAAGGTACAGGTTTTTTTTTTATTTGAGGGTACATTTATTTATCTCATTCACCTAAGAAAATGCGGACATATCAAAGAATCCTTTGCTTCCTGTTTACAAACAAACCCTTCAAAGGTAGGATCATCCTTCATATCTGAGTTTGTAGTGACTTCAACTAATGTTTTGTGTAAATATCAGTGTGTGTGTGTGCGTGCGTGTGTGCGAGCTTGAGTGTGTATCAAAGGGCGCGTTTGTGTGAGTGATATTAAAAACACCCTGTATCATCAATGTATAAAGAACATAAAAGATAACTGATTTATCCGTGGCAATATTAGGGGACCTGTCAGCGATCGTGTTTGAGTTCTTTGAAAAGACCGCTGCACCACATTAATTAATTCTCGTTATACTACTATGCGTACGCATCAAAGGCCTGATATTCTCTAATAATTATTCCTTGTCGTTTTCTTTAACATTGTGATACAAAATATTTTTCCTTTGTAAATAAAAATGGCTTCAAGCGAAATGAAGCTGAAAAACAAACATTTATAAACAATATAAGAAAAAGGCCTTATATATATAGAATTGTCAGGGGTTGGGTTGATAACCTCACTCCGTGTACTGCTATTAAGGATCATATTGTGGTTTTTCATGATGCCAATAGCTGCCCCGTTTCAGTCCAGTGACGGTCTCAAGGAACGAGGTATAGGTCTCGTACGACCTCCTGACCTCAATCAGCCTTAATCCACGTATCTAGACAGATTTGTTCCTTTCCTTAAACCAAGAGTACGCCGGAGGGAAGGACATGAGTGTATAGCCCTCAAAGAGACTTACTTATTGAGCTATAGGCAGCCTAACGCTGTACGATGGAAACCATGGTTCACAGAAACATTTGGCTAGGTGATCCCCTCAAGGCTTTTTGTTCTCTCGTAAGCAATATATGTCAAGGTCGCTCGGCCAAAGCTCTCCATGGTCTATAGCACCAATCGAATATATATGTATATATATATATATATATATATATATATATATATATATATATATATAAACCTCTTAGAGTTTGTTGTGATAAAGTTTTATACATTTATTGTTTATTACCACCATTTCTTAATAGTTAGATGTACGTATATACTTCCTTTTATTAATTTACAAGAAATATCTATTCATAACTTCATCAGAAATCAGTTTCTAATGATTGGTCAATCAAAATTCACTTTTCTCTTCAGGGTTTAATTTCCTGATTGTTGATAAGCAAACTTTCGTCCGATCACTCTAGAATTCCACGACCCCATTTGATCCCTGAAATCCGTAATTGAACGCCCCCCCCCGCCATTTTGGGGATGAAATGTGATCCCATTAGACTTAGAAAATTACTTTGAAAGTTGATAGTTAAAGTTCTGTGACAATGGTCTGTTTGTTTGAGCATCAAAGCTCCGTTAGATATTGCTCGTCCGGGGACCTGAATCAGCTGCGACTTATTGCCGCCAACTATCTCGAATGTTTAAAATCTCATCGGGCTAATACCTATCCGATTTATGGCTCTTCATTCCTTCAAACATCCGTTCCAAAACTATAAAAGTTATTGGATTTATCGCATTCCAATTTCGTTCCAACAGCGTCAAAGTTCCTTTCATATTTAGGCAAGAGTCAACTAATTACCTTACTCAAACAGACGTCGGATATTAAGGTAATTAACATCAGGCATTTATCTTTCCATTAATATTCACGCAATTAATACTAATTGAATCAATCTGCTCAAGTTTGTTAATTTTCCCTGAAATATTTATACGCTCCTCTTTGATCTTTTAAAGATTTACGTTTTTTGAATTTTAAAAGCATTGCCCACAATTATATTATTAAAAACTCATTTACTCAACCCCTAATTTTTTTCACTATATTTATAAATAATATCTTCTCTTTAAAACACACAGAACGTACAATAGGTAATATCTTTATTTATTTTTTCCTATCTTATTACTCCAGCAGCGAAAGGTACATATATATATAAATATAGATAAAATTCTAATTTTCGAATAAGGAGAAATATGCAAAAAAATATTATGGAGATTTAAAGCGTTATTCAGATCACCAAGAAGGCTTTAACGAACCGTGTAAACATTTAAATTGATTGTCCCTCTTCAGACCAAATCGTTTTATAAATCGACAAATAATCTAGCAAGAACTTATATTTTTTTTATTATTTTTATGTTTTTGTTTGCTTTTATTTCTCAGAATTTTTTTTACAGATTTATGTATATTCACTTTATTTCTCCTAAAGTGAAATCTTTCCAATTAATTTTTTATTGAAATGAATAAATTGAATAGTTTATAGCTAAAATGGGCTTAGGTAATATGAAAATAGTTAGGAATGCTCTTTTCGCATTATGCAATTTAATGCTATTTAGATGTCTATGGTCAAGGCAGCTCAGTGTTCAGAATGCTGAGCTGCTTTGCGGAAGGACCTGGGTTCAAACCCAGCCATGACTGATAAATTATTTAATGTGTTAACGTCATTTACAAGCCCTGTGGCATCTGCAGACCTATGGCCTCACCCAGCAAGAGTTTAGACTTAATTGGGAAGAAAGTTGGCTTGGAACCCGTACAGGCTCCTCTGTGTGCTAATTCTGAGGCCCTTCAAGAGGGTCATGAATTTTAAGGGTACAGTATAATTTTTTGTCTGTACTGTTTTTTTTTCATATTATGTTATGTTTTATACAGTACATCTTTAGTTTATTCATTTTTTTTTAATGATGGTTTCAACTTCAGCATATGTAATGAAAGCTGTGGCATGAAAAAAACAAATCAGTCAAAAAATTAAGTAGCGATACTTATTATTATTAAAGCGATGTATATCCTTTTTCTGTTCTCTGGATGGTGTATTTGGAAATAGGAATTAGTTTAATGGTTTAGAATACTCTGTTTATTTTTGCGGGTATGTATTCTAAACAACTTATTTATCAACAATTTTAATTTTTCATTACCTTTATGGTAAAAACTGAATCCCACCAGATAATAAAGAAAATGTCATCGGTCGTTATGGCTATCTATCACGGTTGTCTTTTCATTTTATTTGTAAAAAAAAAAACATCTTCACAAGTAAGTTCTATTGCTTACTTTGAAATTAGATTTTTACTTTTAGTCAAAGGAGGGTTTTAATAGTTTTGAAATGATGTATGCACTACTATTATTCAGAGATCAAATCTTTTGTAAGATATCTAGTCGGCGTTTTTGAGACCCGATTTCTTTCATTTCCGATGATACTGAAAATCCAGCCGAGCTAGGTTTTATTGTTTGTGGAGAGATTCGATGAAATATGGAATATGGAAAAAAAAACCTCCTGACTTCATAAAATACTTCAAATACCGACAGTCCCTGAATTCACCAGGAAAAGACATTTGAAATGCATGGGCTCTTTGGTGTATCAAAATAACCCCCCTCAGGCAATATCACCGCAGTAGTGGCAAAATACTTTATGGCAAGGATGAAACCAAAAACGTTTATATACATATATCATATAAAATGTTAAGCTGTGTAATAAATAAGTGTGCTCTAGGGTCATCGTATTTTATTTTTCATAAATGTCAGCCATAAAGTAACTCATTGATGCATTAAAACACAATATAATGCAGTACAAGGCGACACAATATTAAGGAAAAAACTTGCCGACTGCAGAACCATTTGCATATAGGGGTTTTTAAAAAAGAAATAAAAGAGATCAAAGGGTTTATGATTCTTCTATAATGAACTTATAAATATTTAATTATATTCTAATTAATTCATGGTTTATATCTTTTAAAAATTATTATTTGATATCAGTTCCGCAGATTGTTGCTTCGATTCAAATCTCAAGTTTTAACTTTTCATTCGTTTCCCTTCTAGTGTTTTTATTAAAATAAAAGGTAAATTTATTACTGACTGTTAATAGCAACCATTACTGACTATATTATATGCTTCTATAGATTAAACAACTGACTTACACGTGTTTTTTAGTTTATATAATCACCTATACTTCGAAAGGTTTGTTGTAACGTTCATTTCTTGATGAAATGATTACTATAGTGTACATATTTCCCACAATTACACTCTTTATTATGCTAAAACTGCTGATTATTTTTATTTTCCTTGTGGCTTAACTCGAAACGACAGCCGGCGGAACTTATACTATTTATTTAACTACTAAATAAAAATATTTTTAATAAATATTGTTTCGTTTCAGATTGAAGCTAACATTTTCATGCATGATGGACCTCTCCAAATTTCCCCTAGACAGTCAAGTTTGCACCATGGAAGTTGCAAGCTGTAAGTATTGCACAAATACAGCATTTTCTTTATTTTATTCTTGTTATTTAATCTTTAATTTAGTTTTGAGATTAATTTTATATAGGTCTCTTGTTTAATGAGGGTGGAGTAATGTTGATTTTACTGGTATTACATTATATATATGCTTCCCTCTAAAATTTTCGTTCTACTGGTCCCCGCTCAGCGGTAAAAGTGAGCTAAATGTTTGTTAAAGGTCCCTCTTGTTTGCATTAATATCCATTAAAATATTTGTCTGCCTATCTTTAGAATAGTCTGCTATTTCCCGAGGTAAATCTGTTTCTTTAATTTTCCTCTTGTTAAAAAGTATATAATATATATTTTTTACATAATTATAATATATAAAATATAATTTTATTATAATATATTTTTAATATTAATATTTATGTTTTAATATAAACATTTCTTGTTTCTCATAATATATTAACAACAATAAAATGTTTTCGCTTTTTTTTTTGCATTGCTGTGTTAACCCATTTGATACGACGATTTTTTTCGAACACGGTCCCCAGGAGCGATTTTGTTTTTCTTTATATTGTTCATTTTAATACTAAAAACCATGTTTACTATGGAAATCACCCAATACGTAACTGAATTCACATAAATAAGATCATTGAACACCGGGTGTGCAGCTCGCTCCTCAGAAAATTTGTATTGCGAGGAGCGGATTGAACACCATGTGTTCAATTAAGATAAAATGAAAATACATCATTAAAAAATTTATAAACATTTATTTCAAAAATAGTTAGGTAATATAAACTCGTTATTTGGCTTTCAATAATAAAGAACAGAATATAATGCAAATACAATTTTTGAATATTACTAAAAAGTTAAAAAAAAAGCAAGATGGATAATGAAAAAACCAATGCCAAATTTTGTTTTCCTGAACTTAACAAATTTCATTAATTCAAGAAAAATCTTATTTCGACGACTAGTTTACTCAGAATAACTGATAATTGCACATTACTGTTATTGCACGCACGGTGTTTATTGAACAATTTTTATTTTATTCAGATACCTAATGGATGAAAATATAGAGGTATAACTTAATTAATAATACATCGGGGCGACCTGTGGTATAGTGGTTAGCCATACTGTCGCGGGTTCGTAGCCCGGCAGGTGGCGTTGGGATTTTCTTAAGGTGGTAAAAAATCCTTGGTTATGCTATCCTTCGGAAGGGACGTTAAACGATTGTCCCGAGCCTGTACGATGTCTGGTACTCGTTAAAAATTCCTATCTTAATTAAGCCTGGATAGGCAAAATTTAGATCTCCCATAGTAGCATCGTTCGATTAGCCATAACAGCATAATATGACTTAAATAACCCAACAATAATTAATAACTTTGTGTTAGTAATTATTATCTGCAGGACTGTTAGATAATGTAGAAACGTTCAAATGTTGAATTGTTAAAAGTGAAAGTTTGATCTTGATTTCTTTTTCATTTCCTTTCTACTTAATTTATGTTTTTCAAGTCCTTTAATTTGAAAATGTATTATTCCAACTAGTATTTAATTGTGCTTTTAATTAAATAATTTCTTATTTTGTTGGTTCACTCTCATTTCCTTGAAACCAGAATCAATAAGTCTTTATCGAACTGCATTAATGATATTTATTATCAATTAGGAGGACCTTTTCTTTCTGTTGAATTATATCCGTTATTCTTCGCTTCAACTCAATTTTTAACTACCCATTTTTATTATTCTATCTTTTTATGTAAAATTATTGTGTAATTATGTAAAATAAAATATTACAGGGTGAGCACTAAAAACATCTGTAACTAATAGATAAAGATCGACTTGGATTCCTAGTTTTTAATACTTTTTTTGTTTTAAATATGTTTAAGTTATTGAATGAGTGTGTTAGAATCCCATGGATAAAAGAGATGCAAAAAAGTAGAATTTTTTGATTTGACGAGCAATAATTTTGGGAGTAAGAAGTGTGGTGTCTCTGTTACATCATCCCGCATTGCAGCACTAAAATAAAATATTAAATGGTTACTAAAACCTTTTTATATTTAATTTATATTTAATAAGCCTCTTATTAATTAAACCAGAGAAAATTGTTAGTGTTGAAGATATTAGTTCATGTGTCTACAATTCAATGTATTTCTGCCCTTTTGATACAAATGAAAACCTTAATATATAAGCTATACATTTTAATGAAACATTATTTTCTCTATTAGCACCTTAAATGCGAGTGAAGCTCATACACCAAAACGTATACAGTAAGCATTTTCGTACAATCAGTAATGGTTGTACTTAATCGTACTTAAACACAACGGACAGTGGCTGTAGAGACTTAAAACAAATGCCTTAACTACGGGGGATTTGAACGGATAAAAAATGTTTGAAGTTGTGACAAGAATTCATTGTTATGACCACACACTACTGCACCAAAAAGAATCCAACTCGTTAAAAAAATTTAATGACCGAGTCCATATCCTCTCCAATTATCTCTTTGTTTGATGCAGTTTTGGGGACAATTAAAAACATTCTTAATTATGGAACATATTTTGTTTCTACATTATTTTTTTTCTTTATTAAATTAATAACTGAAATACCTAATAGTACTATCATATCTGCATTATATCAATGGAATTCAGTAAGCAGTGGAAATCATTAATTAAAAAAATAAAAAAGCCTGTACAACTACAACCCGTGTAGAATCTGGGGTTCAGTACATGGTATAGACTACTGTTTCATGGATAGCGGTTGTGCAGGGAGGTGATTTGTCCTAAATCTCGCTACAATGCCAGATTTCCTCCCTTATTTTGGGTATACGATTTAAAGAGGCAAGGTGAGCCCGAGGTGGGTCCTAGATCTTATACGAATAAAAGTCTTGCCTGCAGCGGGATTTGGACCAGGATTTTCGGCATGGCAACTGAGTGCTCTAACACTGATCCACTCCGTTCCCTCAGTATATTGTTAAGTTAGGTTTAAAATCTTTCCTCTGCTCAAAATTGCAAGTAAAACACTCTTCAAATCTGCATGATATGGTATTGAGTGTTTTCATCACAAATCTGATTTTCCGAGGCTTTTCCGAGTTTAACCTCAGGATGGTAGGAAGTATGTAAAAAGACTCCATCAGAGATCTTAATTAGAAAGAACTGAAACAGGATATTGCCTGGAGAAACAAACTTCATCCCGAAGATCGATTGCGTGTTGCCCTAAGAGTAGGGTCATCAAAGGTAATGCTATATACTTCGATAGGCAACAACGCAGGACAGGATTTGGTGTTGATGTAGGATATACCATGATACTATAATAAATATCTATATTGTACTTAAAATAGCTTGATTGTTTTATATTAGCTTGAATGTTTAATCTATTTACAATTAATTTAGTTAAATACAATAGGCACAATTGTAAGTAACTAAATTCTAAATAAATAAAATAACTCACATGCATATTTATGTGTTAATTTTTTGGGTATTTAAAAAGCAACTTTTCAATTGATGATTAACATCATTCTATTGTATAGAAAAGTGTTTTGTGATGTGTTTTTTTTTTCACATCCTCTAAGATTTTATCTACAATATATATTAAATTTACAATTAAAAACCTGCGAATGCTTCTATATAAACAAAGCTTTCTGTTACCTTTCGGTAATTAGTGATGTTACAATATTCTATTTTGCTTTGTAAAGCGGGACGAATCGGAGACACCTCACTTCCTATTCCCACAATTTCATCATACAGTGATTTCGGCCATTTCAACTTGAAAAATTAATGAGATAACTTACTTCATATACATATTGTTTGCTATAAGTTATAGCAATTATAACATATATAATTGTTCTTAACGTTTTTACTATTACATATTGTAAAATTAAATTTTTAAATTAAGTATACCTTGTAAATCAGAGTATATTCTATGAAATCACTTTATTCCTTTACTATGAACACTGGAGTCTACGTTCAGGTTCAGTAATTGTTCGCAGTGTAGGCCAATGTATAGGGTTTATTCAAAAATGAATAAATAATTATATTTAACAATCGGAGAAATTAAAACGGTTCCATCTTAGAAGTAGAAAAGAGGCAATATTTCATGTCTTAACTAATTAATATTTGCTGTTTGATAAATGAACTTTTGATAGACAATAGGTCATGTATAATGACTTTTAACTTGTTTTTACTACATCATATTAAAATATTAAATGAAGTAGAATTAGTAAATTAAAATATATTCCAAGAAGTGATATTATTTTCTCTCTATTTTGAGCATTGGAATTGAAAGTACAAATTAAAAAGTTCTGGAATAATGACTTGAAATTTATTTTTCTGGTATTATACTATGTTGAACAAAATAATACAATCTTAACTACAGAATACCTTTAAGTCGCAGTTATACAAGTTGACCAACGGATAGAATATACAATTAATTGAATAGTCATATACATTCTAAAGTAGAGGTTGGTCCGTTGTTGGGTGGGCAGGGCGTAACCTTCAAGTTATAATTAACTTATGTAATTTTTACTTTTTTCAATATGTATAATAATAATAATAATGGTAATTTGTATAATATCCTTCCATGATTATCTATTTAAGTCCAAAATGAGACATCCTATATCCAATCGCTCGTTAGATCGCGAAACAAGACTCTCGAATGTCCCTCATGTTTCGAACAAAGGGCTAATATATGCCGAACTCGATGCTCCCACAACCCCCAATCTCGGCTCTAAGTTTCCGACAATACTCCGTGCCACCTTAGACGAAAATTACCTTATAATGTCCTTAGTTGAATATTAATTTGGAAGCGCAATGCATCGTACATTTACATATCGTTCTCATTTCATTTAGCATGCATTACCCTGTATATTGCATGTGCTAATCATATGTAATATATCATAGTCGCATATTTTACTGTATAAGATAAGATAATATGAGACGTTTTGGACCAAAAACGTAGTACTCAAAATTTCTAAAATTTACTTTTCGCTATTTTAGTCTAGCAATACTTTATGCTCCCGAAATTTCAGGATCACAACCATATTTAAACTTTGAGTAATAAGGAGACAAAGTGTCTTGAAAAACAAAAAACTATTGAAATTTTGTTGTTATCCGGTTTTGGCCCTGAACGAATCAAATTAAACATTAACTAAAATTAAAAACTTTACACTTACCTTCATTCCGATTATTAGTTTACATCAAATAATGGAAATATTACTATCCCCAATTTCTTTAAATTATTTGTATTTAGCTTTAAATTCAGTTTAACTTCATAATTCAGTGAAATTAAATCGAATTTAAAAATAAGAACAGTAGAAAATTAGAAAACAATTTTCTGTGTTTTAGAAATTATATATCGGAAAATAGTGTATATACAAAGCCGAAATCATAATATACAAAATTATGTATTTCTAAATAATCATTCAAATTAATCTATTTCTCTCAATCTATAGTATTTAGATTTTGGATTTTTGTTCTACGGTGGATTGAGTAGACCTTGCATGATTGCCCTGGAGTAAAGCAGGTTTGGTATATCAGTTGCGCCGTGCCCGGCGCCAGGTTTACTAGAAATTAGACATTTTAATTACTAGTAATAGTTTAAACATTATACTTTATATAAGAAGGGACCAATACAATAAGGCATTACCCGCCATGGGTACAATAAACACAATTTTATTTAGATAGTTTTTATAGGTAATATATTCTGCAATAAATATTATAGATCTCCTAAACTTAAAATTTTAAGAATATCATGCATACGTTCCAAGTGTACCGTAAAGATTTAACGTTTTTAATTTTAGTTTATTATACAAGTCTCTTACATATATTTAAAATCTTCCTTTTATTTTTGTCTAAAATTTACCATTATTATTTTCTGAATTTTTACTTGAGTTACATTGCTAAAGGGAAAAAATAGGATTAGCACATAAATGAAAGTTAAAAATAGAAGTTTGAATATTTACGGTCGGATTCAGTAATTGTAGCTTGTCCGTTCAATCCAATTCAGTCTTCTCGTTGACGCCTTTTCCGTTTTACTGTCTTTGCATCTATTTTATTACAGTTTTGAAACTAATCTCCACAACCTGTCGGAAGTTATTTTATTTTTTATAAATTAAAGTTTTTATTATAAAATTTTGTATATTATCAACTAATTTAGCAAACGATTGTTTATTTCGAGAAATAAGATTTAAGAAATATTATATTTATTATTGATTTATTTCTGATTTGGATAATCCAGATTTAATTAGGATAGGGATTTTTAAGGTGTATCAGACATTGTACAGGATAAGAACTTCAATGTTACGCCCCTTTCGAAGAAGGGCATGACCAAGGATATTTTACTCCGTTTTAAAAAATCCTTGGGCATTTAAGGTTGTTAAGCTAACCATTACACCGCAGATGACCTCTAGCTGGATTAGTTGTCAGAGATGTCCTTAGATTTTTAATTATTATTCATCTATTGTTTCTTAATAGTTATTGATATTGAATAAAATATAAAATTGACATTTTTTTTTGTGTTACAGTTTCAAAAACTATTGAAGAACTTCGCCTGGAATGGAAAAATGTAAGACCAGTCATCATGGGAAAAGGACTGAAAATGCCTCAATTCGAGATTGTCAAGATAGCTGCCTCAGACTGCCAGGAATCCTTTCAGATAGGTTCGTTACATTAAATAATCCATACCTGTACGTGTGTGTCGGTGCATGCGTGCTGGAGTACACGTGTGCGGATGTTTGTGTAACTTGATTATTGTGTTTCTTAGACTAACCTTACTAGAGGAAACTACGATAAGGACAAAAACCAGCTTGAAGAGTTTATCTAGTGTGCTATAGTTTTGGAGTAAAAAAGAAACAACTTTTATCTTGATTAGCAACCTCTTCTTGTTTTACCCCATTTTTTTTATAAATAAGGTCGTTCAAATGGATACAGGATATGATTTAAATCATATCATTTGAATTATGATAAGGAGCTTGTGTTCGGTATAACACTAGGTGAAGTACTTCGAATTAAACTCTAAAAACTCAATTAAAATAATAAATCATACCAGAATCATAAAAAAAGTTTATGTTTTAGAGGAACATAATTTAGAAAATTAACAATGGCGGACGAAAGTTCTTAAAGAATTTTTATTTTTATTTTATTTTTTTAATGATGTAATATGTACATTTCAGTATGAAATATTTCACAATAACTACGTTTTAGGTAAAAAATATTAATGACCCAAAGACAGCACGTCATGGTCTTCAAGACTTGTTAATATATCAAGAAAATATTATTTTCTTATTTTATATATATCGTTTTAGCATGTAGATCCTCAAAAATTTTTTAGTGTATTAGGATGGTGGGAATCCCTATTTTTATATATCTTAAAAAAGAGCTTAAATAATAATTAAATAATTTTGATCATATATTTTATAATTTTATGCCTGTAGAAATAATCCTATTGTCTGATTTTTTCTGGCAATTATTCAGCGTTTTTTAGATCTTAATGTTTATTTTATTTTAATGTTCCACACTTAGCTTGAGTTTATTTATTTTGTTAACTTTTAATTTTAATTATATTATAATTATTAAGTCTAAATTTTAAATAACTGAGCTACATAAAAAGTTTAAAGTACGAATAATCCAAAAGTTTAGAGGTTATTTTTGGTTAATGAAGGAACGTAATACAAAATGACGAACAATATATTTAAGTTTTTATTAATGATTTATTTTTTAAAGATGGAAAATTGTTTCAATAAAAATTTTACTAAGATATTGTTTTTTAATCGTTGTAACTACAAGGTTGAAATAAAAATCTATCATTAATTTTTTTCTTACTTTTTGTTTTCTTAATTTTTGTCTCTTATTTTTGTGTGGTCGGAGCAGGAGAATCATAACTTTTTTAATTATGTCATTTCGATTTATCGATTAGGTTATTGTAAAAAAACAAAGGTTTATTGTGACTTGTTCTTCAAGATTGCTATGAGTAACTTAAGACTAATTGCTTCTTCTTACGCGTTGCATTAAGCAACTGATTAAATTTTAAAACTATGGATTCGAAAAAAAAGGAATATAACACTCCTTAATTATTCGGTATGAAAAGGGGGTGTCATCTTCAACAACTGATGTGATTCCTTTGGCTCACAAGAAACAGTTGGAAGCAGCGTTGTTTATTCAGGGACTTTTATTGTTCTTTTGTCGAGGTAAAAAGTATGATTTAAGTAGAAAAGTTGCAGTTGCAGTTTTATCTTGAAAAGTCAGTAATTGAGTTTGTGTCTACAAGTTCTACAATTCAACATCTCATGAGCGTAAAAACATCGACCTGTTTTGTTTTATGTACGTATCATCTGAAATATTGCTGAGCATTTTTTCACAATAATTGCCACTTTATGTCTTTTTTTATAAGCATATTCATCTGTGCCTTATATGATTTTCCTTTTCTAATCATCCATTTTAGAGAAATATAAGAAAGATTTTATCATACTCTACATTAAAACTTGTCCTCATTGAACTTTGTTGCTTGATACGATCTGTTCTGAGAGCTTTATGGAAAAGTCATCACTCCATTAAAGCTTACCAAAGTAATATTATTTACCAAAGTTATATGAAAAAAGTTTTAGTTTCAACCATATGACTAAATCGCACGGTACAGAGAATCAAAAGGACGGCAAAAGTTCATTTACATAATTGAGAAATGAATATAAGGGGATTTTTCAAATCGGATTGAAACTGTTCGAGTTACCTTTGGGAATCTTACTGATATTATAAATGTGAAAGTTTGTACGTTTGTCTCTCTTTCACGCAAAAACTACTGAACGGATTTGGATGAAACTTTGCAGTAATATATAGGTTATACATCAGAATACCGCATAGGCTATAACAAGCGCGGATTTAGGGTGGCGCACGGGGCTGGTATCCTACTAATATTATAAATGCAAATGTTTGTATTTATGCTTGTTACTCATTCACGCAAAAACTACTGAACGGATTTGGACGAAACTTATTCAGTAAAATAGGTTATACATCACAGGCTACAGCAAGGGCAGATTTATGTGGGGCCACGGGGTCATGTACCCTCCCCCCCGTTATAGTACATAATTAAAGGCAAATCAGGAATTTAGCAGCTTGAAATTTGTAGACAGGTTCTTTGTATAGTTTAAGAAAGAAATTTGGATAATTCCACCCCAAGGGTTTCCTCTTTAATATAATAGGGATTCAAAGGTTGTATAGAATCCGTCAGTTTTGAAGTTCTGAACATCTGAAATTTTGGATGTACGAGTAACTTATATTTTTAAAAAATAATTAAATTATTTATTTTAAACGATCTTTCACGAAACTTAATGTGGCAGACCAAATTCCACGCGAGCGAAGCCGCGGGCATAAGCTAGTATAAAATAAACAAATTTATTTTCCTATTAGGGTGCACTTCTATTGCAACTATGCGTTCTTCATTGATGTAATGTTACAAAGGCTTACTTACGGTTTAAACTTTCATGATGAGAATGATTCAGTAATGCAGATGGATAAAGGTAGTTATTTATAAAGACTTAACCGTTTTTTCATTCTTTGTCTGATATTTAAGTAATTCTATAAAGAATAAAACTTTAGATCTGAGAAAATAATACGGTAATTGGACCTAATGGATGCCTTTTGAATGCCACCTCGTACTAACTAAAGTGGATTTTTCGATTCTCGTAATGGTCAAGTAACGGATGTTAACTGGCCTACGTTGGAATCGATCCCAAATTATTCCTATCAGATAATTCACTTGTCCTAACGTCTTAATCCATCAGGCCTCCTTGAATAACTAGCTTATTGAGTTAATAAAAATATTAACTATTACTATTAGAGTAACGTCAATTAACTAATAATAATCAATAGTACGCATTGTAGGTAGGATCGTACACTATTATTTAATATATTTTAATAATACTTCAGCTTTTTGATTCGTTGGATATCAAAGTTTTGTTTTTCTCAAAACTTTACACAATAATTATATAGAACTAATTGGTGTTATTATTATATACATCCAAAAATGTCAACTTTGTTGATTCTATTAGTAATTATTTACCATCATTTTATTGAAATAAGTTATATGTTAACTATGAAAACTTATAGTGAAGAGAAAAAAAAAATTCTGACTATCTATATCAATTCTTGGGGTAGAAAATTGACCATATTTATAATGTATGTATTTAAGTATAAATCAGTTAGGTATCACATCCTTTTATAAACATTGTTGGAATTATCATCGTTTGAGACAGAAGCTGTTAAATACCAAAGATTATCCTAAATCATTCGACGGTTGTTTTTGTTGTAAATGTTAACTCCAAAGCCACATAAGTTGTATATTTCCTCATGGGGCAGAGAGAGAGATTATTTATTATTAATGAATTCCAAGTAGCTGTCCAGATTTCCCGCAGTATGTATAAAATAGTAATAGAATTTTTAAGAAGTAGAGGTTTATATATTCTAGGATTTTTCAGAACTTTTTTGCAGGTACTGAACAACTAATTTTTCTTTTGGTTACATAGTTTTTCATTTTTAATAAGGTTTACTTCCAGTAAGCTTATAACCGAAAAACATTACAACATACCATAATTATAAAATACATGTTATTCATGTTTTTTTAATACCCGTGTTAAATTCTTCGTTCCGATTTTTTTTATAAACATATTCCATTAGCGGCATCGGGAGATTAAAGTACAAACTTTAGAAGCGTTGAAAATTTAATTTCTAAATAATCTCTTAAGCCCACATACTTTTTTCGAAATGCTTCCAAATTTTCAAGTGAATCTATTAAACTGAAACGAGACATTTGAGGCGTTCCGGGTCAAAAGCAGGTAACGCCAAAATTAAAAAAAAAATTGTTTACATTATTGGCAAGATTAGTCACCCGACACATTGCCGCTTTATTGATCATGTTTTAAGTTCCGTTCTGAACCTGAAGTTTCGAGAGCATAAAATTATCATTAATAGTGATAAAAGTGAAAAAGAAAAATTTTGAATTTTCTTTAGTTATGCGCTTTTGATTCTGAACTCCTGTTGCATTTAGTCTCGGAATTAAAATTTTAAAATAATACGATTGCAAATTAGAAATCCTCGTATGACCAAAAAAATATTTTTATTATTAAATTTCTTATAAAGCTCCGGTGGCGTAAGCGTTCAAGTACCTCGAAGTGACAACAAAACAAGAAAGTATTAAAAGGACAGAATAATTAAGTGAAAGCATAAAAGTACTTTTACCACAAATAAAAAATGTTTTACTGTACCTCTGGTATTATTTGTTAACCTAATGACTGTATTATAGTCACTACTGTGGTATGGTACAAATCTCTAAATTGAACTTTTTAGGCCTTTCAGTTTTGTTAGTTGAAACTTCGAGAAACAGGGTACAGAATTATAAGTAAAGATTTCAGGAAGGGGAATCATTGTTTGCGAGTTCTGGGTTTGAACAAATAGGAAACTGGACTTAAAATGGAAACCTGTCGTAAACATAAAACTAGCAGAATCTCACGACTTCGTGTAGTTCAATATTTCGTCTAATAAACGAACAGAAGACTAGGTGTGTAAGAATAAATTAATTTCTTGTCTAACGGAAGGAATTTACGTTGAGACATAAAGACGAAAAAAAATACTATTAGCTGTAGACTAACGTTATAAATTATGAACTTACATGACTACTCTACTATCTTATATCTACAGCCCCAGTGATTACGCGCTTAAGTTGAATTTTCTCCAAAATGAGTTTCTTGTACCAAGATAAGCGGAATCGTGTTATTTTATAGTGAGTAAGCGGCTAAGGTCAGGCATTGGCTTGAAAGGCATTGCTATATTAAGGCGCATTACGACTCCATCCGCTACCCTCAATACAGTTAACTATCTCTGTACGGAATTCGACTTACCAAAATTATAAAAACCCCTTATTCTCTAGAGCTGTAGATATATACTATCCATAATCTGTTATAACTCTCTCTATATAGACTTAAAATGATTACAGTGCTGAATTCTTGCTTATAATGTACTATAAGCAAGAAATCATATAATGCCTGCGTTATAACCCATATTATAAACAAACTTCCTCAGGTCAAAAATTGGGTATGATTGGGTGATATTCGTTATAATCCGGCTGGAAGAAAGTTTCTGGTTTTACGTACGAAATTTATACTGCTTACAAAATATTTTTTATCTCTCCGTTCAGTGTTTCCAGAATGAATTAGATATTTTTGTCGATGCTTGAACAGTATGTATAGAGCTTCCCAAGTGGATGGACATTTGAACTTGAATCATGTGTTTAATTGCCTAATAGTTCAATTACTGCTGCTTAACTGCAATTGCTCGACAATCACTACAATAATCGCTGGACAATTAATTGTGATTAGTTGAAACTGCAAAGGATAGAATCCGAATAGCATGCCTAGCATAAGTCATTATTCTAATAACCTGTTAGAATAGTGTTGATGCTAATCATACAGTAAATAACAATGCACTACAAAAGGGCTATATAAATCTGACAGAAAAGACCATCGCAGAGCCCAAACGGCATAAGCTACAGACTTGAAATTCGGACAGTAGGTGCATTTTATAAGGCCAACATACACTAAAAAAGGAGTTTTGTATTAATTCATAAAACTTCAGGTAACCATGGAGAACATTTAAACTCCAAGTAGTTAATTTTAAAATATTTATTGACAATTTAAAAAAAAAAATTTATAACATGATTATTTTATAGTAGTGGATTTGAAAGTACGATAAAAAAATATTCATGTAAAAAAATTGAAAATGACTCAAAGAATTCGAAACGTCGAATAAAAGAATAAAATTGACTGGATTTTTTTACATTAATGAGATAGGAAAGTTTATTAAAATCTATCAACAAAGGGGTAAGCATTGGTAGGCGGGCTGAAATCACAAATACTCTAAGTCATTGTTTCTAATATGGAGTTCATTTATGAAATTAAATATTCACTCTCCGTTTAAACTCAACATTAATTTTTTATTTAAAATCAACGCGGACAAAGTCGCGGGCAAAAGTTAGCATACATATATTATATATAATCATCCTACATTAAAACTAACGAATCGGAAAACTGGGGGAGGCTTTAAAATTCCTAATTCTTCGGAGTAAATCACTGACACTCAAATAAATAACGCTTGCCCATAAATTTACTATAACTGTTTCACATTTATCGGCGATTTTATTTGTGTTTCCAGCTGTTGTTCACTGCAGGTCGTTTTATATCTTTGTGTGAGCTACCATTGCAATCAATTGTAGAGTAATAGTGTTACTTCCTTGCACAATCCCGTAACATTCACAAATCCTAAAACTTCATAATACGAGGTAATAACGTACCTATTTTAGTTTTTCACTTTTTCTCCGACTTGTTGAGCCTGTATTAGAGAAAAAAATAAATATAATCAATCTATATATATATATATATATATATATATATATATATATATATATATATATAGTTATTAATATAATTAAAATTAACCTAAACTCTACATGAAACAGAAGATTAACCTTAAAATAAAAATTTTGCACTTATTTTAAAAGGGAAAGAAAATAATCCATTTAAAACGATTAATGTTTAAATATATACTTAACTGTATGATGTAGGAAATAATATTGAGACATTCCACTTTTTTCTAAAAATATTTAAATCTACAAACATTCCAAAACGAACAAAACTTTTTAATTATTAGATAGATTATGGATTTAAAAGATAAACCTTTTTAAGTAGTTTCACTGAACTTGATGATGTGTGGGTCACCTGTGGTCTAGTGGTAACGTAGCATAATAACTTACTATGGCCTAAATTTGAATTTTTAAACTGAATAAAAAATCCTTTATAACGACGCCCTTCGGAAGGGACGTAAGATAATGGTCAGGAGATTGTCATGTACTTGTTAAAAATTCCTATCCTAATTATAACTGGGCAGGCATAACTGCATAAAATGTCGTTAATTTAATAAAAAAAAAACAACTTAAAGATGTGAGCAGTAACATTAAAACCTACTCCAGTTTTCTTTGCGATTTATTATTTAATAAAGACAGGAAATTAAATAATAAAGTAAAATTCGTTCAAACGTTAAATTTTATGCGAAAATGGAAATAAATATAATTTGATAATTAGTGAAGTTAACATTATTGTTTTAAAATAACTTTTAATATATTTTTGTATTTTTCTTGAATATGTTTTTTCTTGAAGATAAGTTTTTGGTTTTATCTATTTATTTATAGCAGCTCTCTTAATATAACCATTTGATATTTCATTGTGTGAAATGATTCCATGTTTATATGGCATTCCATGTGAAAATTGATCATTGGGCCATATAAATTATAGTAAAATGCCTGACCTAAGTTTTAAAAATAATTATTTATTTTTTATTAAGATATGGCATCTCTTTTTTTTCTCATCCTCCATATTTATATACATAATTTACAATGTATAAGAACTAAATCTGATACAATACAACTTTATAACCTTCCTTTACCATTAGGTATATAGTATCTCTTTTTTCAAAGTTCCTTTTTATATTTATCAATTCGCTTTTCCTTCTATGGAATTGAAAACTTTAGAATTTAAAGAATTCAAATAATGGCTCTCTGATGACTATTGACTGAGTTTGAACGTGAGCAGGCTCGTAAGTTTTGAGGTCAGAAACTTCATGTCTAATGTCTCAGTGGTCTAAAAATTTTTTTAGATAATATTCTGCGACGTTAATAGTAAGAGATGGTTTAAATAATGACAAGGATTAGTTATTACAGTTTTAAACCATAGCATAAATCAATATTATAACTTTTTTGCTATATTTCATTCATTGATAAAAATTTGAACCTCACTAATTTGGTTCAATATTTCAAGAAGATGATCTTCTTAGTTGAATTTTATATTTGAGTATAACGTCTCACATGGAATCGAGCTTTGGGGCTCTACTAAACCATCCAATTCATCTCGTATCCAACCCTTACAATCCAAAATCCTCAATGCTCCTTAAGATGTCACAAACAATAATTAATTAATAATCTTAATATCCCATATGTTGCTGATTTGGCGCAAACTAGATACCTATCCTTTCATGACAACCTCCATACACTCTTGAATCCGCTAGTCTCTCAACTTGCTTCCCATACTATTCCTGATAACCCTCCGAGCCGTCTGAAAAGAAGATGGCCTCGAGACCTTCTACTATAGAACTTTATTGGAGTGTTACTGATGGGTAGTTTCTCCACAAGTATTTTTTTTCACGTCATTAGTTCATAATAGCAGATTTACTTGTAAAATGTTCTAGTTGTAAATATCAATAAATTAATCCAAAAAACAATTATTTGAGTATTAACAATGGTTAGTTTCTCTACTTGCCTTTAACCATATCACTGTGTATCATTCCTGCAATTTACTTGTTGTATTGCTGTAATACAGTTGTAAATTTCAATGATTAAATTAATATTTTAAAAAAAATCGAGATATCAAGAATTCCAACATTAAAAACAAAGTCTTGCCATCCGATGTTATTTGTAGTACCAGTTATGATGTATTAAACTTTTTTTTAAACCCAACATTCAGACTTATTTTTCAGTAATCTAAAAAACGAGCAATCAAAGAATTGTAAGCAAATATTCTATTATAATTTATTATATGCTAACGTTCCTTGTAAAAACTGTTCCACACCATTACATTTTAGGTTAACTTGACTTGTTTTTAGTTTAATTAAACACTTTAGTTTTTTTACTTTGACACATGATTTTTAGTTATCCTAATGTCTACATCTCTCGACCCTTATGATGAACTCAAAGTTAGGCCGAAATGTTGGCATATAATAAATAATTTTGACTTATTGTGTACTGGCCGCATCTCTTCCCTAATATTTTCGTATTATTCAGGATATATACTGTCAACTAATTCATTATCAATGGGCTGATTTTTATTTGATTTTTTTAATATTTGAAATCCTTTGAATAATATTTGAGTTAAATTTAATTTTACAGAATGGGGCATCATTTCATAAAGAAGGCCCAATATCAGTAATCAGCCTGGGTTGAGGAAAATTCTCAGCAATGGTCTTACGACAAAGGATCTTGCGCCTTGACAAATAGGCGAATCTTTTATTATATTAGATAGCCAAATATAATTAAATACTCAGCCTTAAGAAGAATAAGAGGCAATTACTACTTCAGTTTAATAATAACAGTCAAATGAAAGGGTGTCCATAAGTTGACAAATCCTAAATACAAGCTTTCAATATTGTAAAGGAAACATGAAACATATGCAGGATTGTTTCTGCATGAAGATGGTTTCGGAAATTACTTTTATAGTTCTGTTTAATTTTATATTCATAATAATTATAAATAATGCAATAATATTGTTCTTCCAGGTAACTACAGTTGCCTAGTGGCCGAGTTCTATTTGAGCAGATCTGTCGGATTCCACCTTGTCCAGAGCTACCTTCCGACGATACTCATTGTGGTCATTTCTTGGGTCTCTTTCTGGATGGACGTCGATTCTGTGCCAGGGAGGACAACCCTCGGTGTCACCACTCTATTGGCCGTATCTTCTCAATCTGCAGGTAATTTTTTTTTAATTTGAATTAGTTTAAGGATAGGTAGAAAAAATGTAGGAATGATATTGAATTATATTCAGTAGATATTTTACCTAAAGTTGCATTGGAAGATTATTTTAAAGGAATTACCATAACATCCAAATAGTATTAACACTCAAAGCTGGAGGAACGTTAGGCGTGTATACAGTCCCTGGCCATATTAATGTGAGTCATTCTTATTACATGTTTGCATTACCTTTTTGTATGCGTAATGATGTAAATCGAGTTTAAATGTTAGTTTTATGGGTAAGTTAGCTATCTGATAGTAATATGAAATTGAAAAAAATAGTTTCGAAAATAAATCTTTATTTTTTTTAAATATTTTGTGGTGTCACCCTATTTACACCCTATTTTACATATTGATGAAAAAAAATATATGATACAAATAATAAATCAATAATAAACCTACCGAATCCGACTTGTATTTAATGAAAAAAGAAACAATAAAGCCACAAAAATTTCAAACACAAATTATGCACGCCGTCACTCGTAAAACAAAATGGCTGTTCTAAAACCAATGCTGCCATTACTAAAATAGAAAATACTTTAAAAAACTTATAACAGTGTTGCCATTACTTAAAACAGCAATTTATTAAGAAACGCGAAAGTATATAAAAAAAAAATAAGAAAAAAACAGAAAGAAAATAATCTTTCTTGGTGGTCACATTAATATGACCAGGGACTGTACGTCTTCTTCTTTTTCTTCTTAATGTGCTGCCGCCTAATGCCGAAGAGGTGGCTTCATAAACTGTTAAACCATTCTCTCAGATTGTGGAGCCATCACATTCGTCTTAATAATTCTCAGTGCTTTCCTAAGGTTTTTTTCCTACATAACTATCTGTAGCATTTGTTATCTAGTCCCTGTCATATGTAGCCTAAGTATTTTAGTTTTCTGATTTTCATTTTATTGCTTAATTCTTTTCTTTTAAGAGACTTCCAAAACTCTATCAACTAAATATATTCTTAATATCTTTATATTAAGCCATATCTCTAAGGATGTCTTTCTTATACGTATCTCATTAAACTTATGGCCCTGTGATTTTTGCATCTTTTTCTTATTGGTTTTCTTTAGTTTTGCGATCAAGATGGATATTCGCCAATTCTGCGGTATTACTCGGTTTTGCGAATTGGTTGTATGGCGAAGAAAAAGGAATGAGGATCTGTAAGTGGAGCGTTGATAAAGAGACCGTGAGTTAGATGGTTGGGATATGTGGAAAGAATGCCCGACCTAAGAACATTCTCTATGAGAAACAGGGCGGCAAACGAAGTAGAGGATGTCCTCGGATCAGATGGCTGGACGATGTGGAGGAGGACTTATACCAACTAGGTGTACAAGAATGGGGATGATTAGCGCAGGATCGCGGAGATTGGTTGGCTGAGGTAGAGGAGGCCCGGGTTCTTGTAGAACCTTAGAGCCAGTATAGTAATAATAATAATGAATAATTTATATTGGAAAAATTGTAAAATAAAATTGTTTGTGATTTATGTGATTTTCTTTGAGCAGCGTAAGAAGTTCTTCAAGAGCAGACACTTTCTCATTTTTTGTGGTTTTAAGCTCGTAAGTTACTTCTCCATTTGTTAATAATGGCTAATCCATTACCCCATTTCCATTAGGTGAGGTCTGCTTCTGTTATGATGAAATAAGTTTTCAATTTATTCCTTCCATGTTCTAGAATCAGTTTCCCACATTTATCAACTTCCACGTTTTTTTTTGTTTCTTCATAAATCTACGATCATTTCTTTGATTCCTTCATAAAATTATATAGATAGTTTTAGATGCATGAAACTTTAAGTTATTTTAAACGAAACTCGGAAAGGAATGATATTGTAAATTCACAAACTTGGAATTATGAAAGTAAATTTACATTAATCCTGTTTCTTAAAAATATGCAGAACTATTATTTATTTAGTTATGGTTATTAATATTAACAGATTAGTGTTGCTCTGTGTATAATATTATATGTTGAGCCCTTTCGCAATACGTTGTAGCTAACTTTGGCCCCACGAGTAACACGGGAGGACAATGTAGTGGAATTGATTGGACTTAACGTCTTGCCGTCCTAATTAATGTTTAATATCGCCACTGATCCGGAATCATCCCTTGTCTGTCCTGATTCCTCCTAATCCTGTTACCTCTGATTCAATTCCTCGACTCTTGTTTCGAACACCCTGCTTAACAAGGCAATCTTTCCGCTTTAGTGAAATATGAGAGAAAGAGTGTGTGAGAGAGCGCGAGTTTGGGAGATTGTTAAGAAATGTATAGAGGGCAGACGTTTTTCCGTTCTTCAGTCAGTATTAAAAAGACTATTCCAAAACTTGCAGATAAAAAAAAATGGTCCTTCGAATTGGAATACTTGTTTTTGATATGCACAGTTCTTTAATAATGGGTATTTTGAAGTTCTTTAAAGTTTCCACATTTATACTGGCTAATCAATCAATCAATCCTGTTCTCGACTCCCGAACTATCGGACTTTTCTACTTGGTTTGTCCAATGTTTGTTAACTGTGTTACTCGAAAGTCAGTCGAGTTAATACTTTGTTTGTTTATCGTCACTATGGCTAATCGGATGATTAGGATGGGGATTTTCAACGAGTTACAGTCTCAAGACTCCCATTTAACGTCCCTCCCGAAGAACGTTATAACCAAACAATGGAGCAAGCATAACCAAGTATTTTTTACGCACTTTGAAAATTCCTAATGCCCCCTGCCGTTCTACGGTCTTGGCCGATCTTGGGGTTATCCGATAGTTAGCATAATACGTACTTTGTTTCTTAAAAGATGATATATTGCTGATTTAAATCAAACGAGAAATGCTTAGATAGGTTAACTTTTGCCATAGGTAAATTTTAAAAACTATATTATTCTTTATTTATTAATTTTAGTATAGGCATAACAATACTGATTCTCATAGGGAAAAAACATAAATGTCCTACTTTAATAAAGGCTCTTTCTTGGTAGGTTGGTGAAAGTTCCCAGAGAGGGTTGGCTCATTGCGTTGAGTTGCCTTGCCGAAGGTTCTCGGTTCAAATTCAGCTGTGGCTGATTCTATTTAATCTTTTAAAAGTCGGAGATATGGATCCTTTGTTGTCTAGGGACCCTCCTAGAGCTCAACAACCCTCTATAAAGTGAGTACCCAAAATAAGGGAGAAAAACCTGGGGATTGAGCGTGATCTGGTCTCCTTGAAATACCGTTCCCCTAGAAGTAGTACAGAATCCAAAACTCGTCATGAGCTGTAGTTATACAGGTTTTTGTGAAATTGCTTAAAAGCTATAATTCCCTCCTTGTCTCTACACGTCCTAAAAATAACAATCTATGGTAAGGTATTCCATATATATGCAGTTTAATTATTTTATTCTTTGATTATACATACATACATATATATATATATATATATATATATATATATATATATATATATATATATATATATATATATATATATATTTGCCTCATGGATGAGAAGTGGAGTTTAGATAATAATTATTAAGACCGTGGAAAAATTCCAACGAACAGCCCTTAAGTAATATTGAAAATATCTGTCTAATATTTCACCTATTCAGGCATCCTCAGGGTAGAAAGAGTATAACAGGAAAGCAAAACATGAATAATGCATCCAATAAACATCCCACCACCTCCAACCCTCAAATGCAACTAATGAGTCATAAGGAAGGTTACTCCATCTTAATTAAGATAATAATGTTTGCTTAGTTATGAGGGGACCTTCTACACTGTAAGGGTTACATAGTTTTATTGTTGGTGCTTAGAAAGTCAAATAGGTCTTTAATAACGTAACGAGTAGAGAATATAATTGACTGGAATATACCCTGGCATCTCGATAAATTAGCATATGAGAAAGATTTTTACTGTACTTTATTGGAGCAATAGAGAATTCCAAGACTCTTTTAAAACGAACTTTTGGAGCATATTGAATAATCCAAATGGAAAAGGATAATAAAAAAAAGCCTTAGAGAAAAAACGGAAGTGAAAAGGAATATCTCCTTAACCACAAAAGAAGTATTGAGAATGCTCCAAAAGTTTTAATAAATGCATTCTTAAAGATTACCGAACTGGAAGTGGGTGGAAAACGTAAAATTAAAAAAAACAGGAAGAATAAGTGAGAAATGGAATGAACATGGATGGAACGATAAGAGAGAGAACATTAGATGAAATTCTAATTAAACTAAATCCCATTCATTATAATTTACTAGAAATTGATTATTATTTATACGCATATTGTGTCGTAATAGTTTTATATATTCTATTTTCTTCACTTATATTATATTTTCAACAACATTGTATCTCATACAGAACATTTGATGTCGATGATTTCTAAAATAAGATAATAAAAAAACGCTTATAAAAATAATTAAATCAAAAGTCTTCACAGTGAACAAGCGGAGATAACCCATGTAGGTTATATTCGTAATAATTAAAATTATCAAGGCTGTACGCAGTTTACTATCGACTTCATGGCTATTAAACTCACTGAAGAGATCCAGATACGGTAACAATAGGCTACCGGGTTGAATGGCTTCCGGGAGAAGTTTAGGGAGTTACTGGAAGAGGGAGGAATAGCAAGGGAATGGGATTCCACGCCTTTTTCTCCACCTCATCATCTCTAAATATAATATTCATCTATCAGGATATATATTTAAAATACATTTTTGACAATACTGGGGTCCACATTAATTTTTCATTAAAGGGTTGTATGTAGAATGTGTAGACAATGTTAATGTTATAAATATTATATCATGAAAAACCTTACTAATGAAAAAGAAGAGGGGTGAAGAGGAGGAGTAAAGCCTCATCTGGTTATCTGGTTTTCCAGGTGCCTGAAAAAGGAGAAGATGGAGGAAAAGAAGTTTTAATAGATAAAAGATGTTTTTTTTGCCACAATGTCGTTGACTGTACTGTTATTCGAAACTGGATCAGTCGGGATCATGCTACGTTTGATAAAATATGATAAATTGCTTTGGATCAAACTAGAACTACATTAGAGAGAGAGAGAGAGAGAGAGAGAGAGAGAGAGAGAGAGAGAGAGAGAGAGAGAGAGAGAGAGAGAGAGAGAGAGAGAGAGAGAGAGAGAGAGAGAGAGAAAGAAAAGTTAATGTTAGATATTTACCTTGGGTAAATTTTACAGCTATGATACTATCATAATTTTCCCACCCCCTCATCTGTAACTATAATACTCATCCCATAGGATATATATTAATTTATTTATTGAAATTTACAACTGTATTATAACAATACAACAATTAAATATAATGGATCATATATAACGGTATGTATAAAGGCAGATAGAAAAACTATCCAGTGGTAGTAGTCGACTCAAAAAACAAATTCAACTTAAAAGGTCACGAGGCCATGTTCTTTACAGGATTATCGGGAATCAAAAGGGTGGCTAGGTTGGAAGCTAGTGGGAATAAATTTTGATGTGAAAGGGCTGATATCGGCTTTCAGCAAAGAATGGGACATTTAGGTCATTATGGATGACTTTATTCGTAACTAAGTCAGGAGGTTTGAGAATATTAGAAGGATTTTCGTAAGTAAGGATTAATTACGAGAGGTATTCGATCGCTTAGTGGAGCTCCAAAGCTCTACTCTGAGAATATATTTTAAATATTTGTAGCAATACTGGGGTACATCTTAATTTTTCATGAGATGGTTATTGTATAGATGAAAGTTATATCATGAAAAATATTGGAAGAAGGGTAATAGGCCAGGTAGGGTGAATCCTCATCGGGTTTCCCAGGGCCGTGAAAAAGGAGAAAGTAAAGCAAAGAAAGTTTTAGCCAAGAGAGAAGAGCGCGAAGATGAAGAATGTCAAAACTTCTGAAAGGATTTCCCAATGTATTCATAACCATCTAGCAAAAAGGTTTGGTAAGTTAGAAGATATTTGTCCAAATAATAGTAAGTAGCCATGGTCAGCATGTCTTGTAAGACTGATTGGAGTCAAGCTTATTTTTTCCTAGACAAAAACATTTTAATTTGTATCAAACTACATGGACACCCAAACCCTTTGATAGAACAAATAGCCACAACTAGGTACAAATGCCCGAGGAAATTAGGAGACTAAAAAGAAATTGGACGAGGGATCGGTTGTTATAAAAATGAAATCAAGCAACGGAAGAGATACCACCGGTACTGTTCCTCTTCATCCCTCTCATGATTCGTTTTATTTAACTGACAGTCAATCTGCTGATTTTCAATTGTTTGTACTTGGCAGGTATTGATACAAATATAAAGAGAAAAAAATGAATTTATTTTTTTATTATTTATCATTAAACACAATCATCATTGGAAAAGAAATAAATAAATATGTTTAATAGATAAATTTATACGTTATTATTTTATTATGATGCAATTGACTGTCTTGTACCTCAAATTCGGAGTTCTCACGATCTCATCCCATGTTTCTCTTACTAAAATTAATTTAATTAATCAACATTTATTTTCCCTTAAATCATCTATTGGTCATCTTAGGAAAATACAGCACTGAATAGAAATCAAAGCGTTCCAACCACTTACTTCCAACTCAGCCATGCCTTGATGCTACTGATTTTGTATAGTTAGTATAATTTTTAAACTTGATTGTGCATGAATGATATGGTAATGATAATTGTTCATTCTCAGTTTTTTAATTACTTCAACATTTGCTATACAAACGCTCTAAGCTCACTATTAATTACAAAATACATTACTACTATAAGACATATTTGGACGTAAAAACTAGAAGTAGTAGTATACAAATGAAGTACACAAAGTAGAGCTTTGGGGCTCCACTAATCCATCGAATTCCTCTCGTATCCAATCCTTACAATCCAAAATCCTTCGTAAAATCCTCAATGCTCCTTACTTTGTAACGAAGAAAGTAATCCATAATGACCTTAATGTCCCATTTATTAATGATTTGGCCATCCTTTCATGGCAAACTATATATATACTCAAACCCACTAATTTCAAACCTAGCAACCTTTTCAATCCCTGATACTTCTTCAAGGCGCCTGGAAAAAATATGGCCTCGTGACCAACCTGAATTTGTTATTCGAGTCCTACCTGTGGATAGTTTCTCTACTTGTCTTTATCTCATTTCATTATACATCATTCATTCAATTTAATTGACGTATTATTGTTACACAGTTGTTAATTTTAATAACTAAATTTAAAACAAAATTGTTCATATTTTATGATGGGGAGACCGAGTCAATCCGTGTCGTTTGTTGTACACACTTGTTAACCTAAGTAAGTGATGTAACCCTAGATTTGATCTATGTTACTTTCCCTCCCCACTGGGTGTAGTTGGAGTTTACTTCTTGCATATGCAAGTTGACGCCGATCCGGTTTGGTAAAGCCCTGGTGTAAAAAAAAACCTTGAAAAAACGCCTTGTGTAGAAGAGTAAAGGGAAAGGCATATGATAGGGCTGAAAAAGAGGGCGGCCATTGGCAGTGATAACAGGACGTGGCTTTTCACTTTCCGAGAGGTTCCTTTGATCCGATGAATATTCAACTGCTTTCATTAATCTTAACGGATTCACTTCACTTATGCTTCAATATTATTCTTTTGGTTCTTTGTCCAAGTAGATGAATCTAAAACGAATTCACAGCCTCTTGAATAAACGCCTAAATAAAGGTATTGCTATCTTTTAATTTTTTTCAGAAATAAATACCTATCTAAGAAGCCATTTTTTTTAATTTTTTTTTTTAGTTAACCAATACCGGTCATGATATTATTAAATTATATTTATATTTATTATTAAAAAATTACTGAATCATTACAGCCCATGAAGGTAATGGGTTCAGTATGTTGCAGAGACTGTTTCAACGACAACGGTTGTGCAGGGGTGTGTTTCTTCTGAAATTACGACCTAACCTAAATTATGACCTCTATTAAGGATACACAGTCGGTAGCGGCTGGATGACCACAGGAAGACTCATATACCACAGGATCCATTCCCAATTGTTAACAGATTAAATAATTATCTGCCATCGCTTAATTTGAACCCGTGACCTTCGGCACAGGAACTCGCCGTTCTACCATTAAACCACTCCGCACTCTCTATTACCTTTTTTACCTCTCTCTACGATTGCACTGCTCTGCATTAAAATCCTCCCTTCAACAAACATGTTGTTTTATTATGTTTTGAAGTGTGCTAAACACGAATCCGAAGTCAGAAAATTTCCATCGGGCACCATTTTTGTCTGTGTTTTAGGTCGAAAAATGAGGTGTTTTTAGACATTTTGAAAAAATTTTGATCACTGAAAACTTTAACAAAAAATTAAAAAACCTATTTAATTTTGAAGATTTTATAATGTATTACAAAATGAAAAAATTGGGAGAGCATAAGTATTAGGCTTCAGGAATTTTGGGCTAACACACACAAAAGAAGGGACTGTTGGCAGGCTTCCCCGGGTACCTGCCCCAGGCCCTCCTCCTGAACTTAACTGTTTCCCCACCCTCTATCTATTGTTCAGCCATCTGGCAGCAGGTTACTCACCACCAAGTCTACAGTCTTATTTAAACCTCGATACGGACCAGAACTTTTTTAGTTTCAAATCTAATATGCCGCGACAGCTAAAAATGATCCTGACTGTTTCTGTTATATCTGTGGTGAAGTGATATTCAAGTATAATCGGAAATCACTGACCCCATTGATAAATAAGGCGTATGAGTTATACCTACCTAATAATTGTTGTTCTTCAGGTAGCCGCACTCTCAGCGGTTGGCTGAAAGAAACACATAAATCAATGCCTTTTGATGTTCCAATGATTTGGCGAGAGCCGACAAATCATGCAAATGATTGCTATTTCTGTATGACTACCATTAAAGGTTTACTTCAGCCAAAAGTAAGAAAAAATATCATATCCTATCCTTCCATCTGCCATGAAACCTGTTCCACTCTATGCTCATCCCACCTAAGCCCCAGAATTATTCCTTGAGTGATAAGGAAGAGGCTGATTCTGAGAATATTTCACCGGAACTCGGAACCAGTTAAATAAAAAATAAAATGAAAAAATTTATGAAAAAAGTGGTTTTTTTATGAGTACTCAAATTATTATTTATATTCCTTAATCTTAATTGGGTTCCTTTCCAAAGATCTATTCTTGTGTTTACCAATTTATTTATCTATTATACCTTCAATATATTATTTATGAATCTGTGTATTTGTGTATCTGGGGTAAGTAAGCACCAACAGAATTACAATAAGGATCGTTTATTTATTCAATTTTAAACATGGTTAATGATTCAGATTTTAAATATATATAAATAGGATTGCCATAAAACACATTAAAGCAAATAAACTAAACTTATCTGTGGACAGGAGTAGATTGGGTTACTGGTCGTTCTTCGCCGTGCTGCCTCCGGGATTCTCTATCTTCTGCCAGATCTCTCCTCCTTGCTGTACATGTACGATCTCTACAAGTAACCCAATCTACCCCTGTCCACAGATAAGTTTAGTTTATTTCCTTTAATGTATTTTATGGCAATCATATTTATATATATTTAAAATCTGAATCATTAACCATGTTTAAAATTGAATAAATAAACGATCCTTATTGTAATTCTGTTGGTGCTTACTTACCCCAGATACACAAATACACAGATTCATAAATAATATATTGAAGGTATAATAGATAAATAAATTGGTAAACACAAGAATAGATCTTTGGAAAGGAACCCAATTAAGATTAAGGAATATAAATAATAATTCCTATAAAACCAGAGTACCTCCTTCCTGTTCCACCTTCGTCTCCAGAGTACCTCCTTCCTTCTCTGTGTCTATCTCCCGAGTCCCTCCTTCAGCCTCGTTTTTCAAGAGTTTTCTTCTCTCCCCCTCTCCTTCCTTCTCCACCATCTTGGACCATAAAACCATAAGGGACCCAAAAGGTCTGTTCTTTGTCCCAAACATATTCCCTTTCATGTGTCCCTACCTGACACATTTTCCCTGCTCAGCATCCCTTTCATGGTGCCGCCCGCATCAGTACATACAGTACCGCAATATACTTTTATTACTTTTATAATAGGTCATTTTATAGAAATTTAAAAAACATAAAATAGGTACAAATATTTTTAAATAATCTATTAGAAATAGCTGAATGTATAACCAATGGTGAATTGAATGGGGACAAATTTAGTTTAGGTGATCATAATTAGTATAAACTAATTATTTAACATAACATATTGGCTAATGATTAATAATGTTTATGCATATGCATTGTATTGTAGATTAATCAAGAAAGTAGAGATTAGTAATTAAGTAAGTACCGGCAGATGATAACCTCCACAAGGTGGTCGCCGAAAAAATTAGGAAATATCAGACCTGGCAGAGGAATTGAAGCAGTTATACAAGCTTGATAAAGAAAAAGTTTAGCCATTGGTTATATCCACGAATGGACTGATTCCGGAAATGACATTAAGCTGCATACAGGAATTGGACCTCAATATTCTGGATGAAATGCAGAAAGCTGTCTAGCTCGGAACTGCGAGTATTGTTCGAAAAATTATGAATATTTCTAATTAATTTCTCTAGCCTAACCCTTGACTTATGTCTGGGTAGGTCCATTCTCCGGTAGAAACCGAGAAAAAGAACATAATAATAATGAAGAACTCATTTTCTTCAATAATTTAATATGCTATATTTTATTTGACATAATACACTTCAATGTAGACGAACTAGTCCAGAAAACAATGCGGAAACACATGATTAAATAAATTATATTGAAAATGTTTACAAACATTTCAGAAAATAAATAACCCGTCGAATTAAGGTAACTCCTCGAAGAAGTTTATAAAATGAATTTATATATTTTTTCTGTAATTTTTGTTTGGTTATTACATGAATAAATATTTTTTCATCACCACTATGTACTTTCACTATGTATTTAATTTTAAATTGACTCCATCAACCACTGAATTAAAAGTCAAAATTAATTAAATCGAATAGGCACGCGCCTTTATTCGTAGTAATCAACAAGTCAATCAATCAACGCGTTAATTAAATTCAAAATTATTAATTACCTTGAAGGTAATTAACATTACCATTAATTATATTTAAACATTTTATTAAAACTAACCTTGGTAGTTTCCACTACTCTCAGTTCGCATTTTTTGTTTATTTTTTCCATTTGAAAAAAAGACGTATGTACGTTATTTTGTACAGAATAACATCCATTTAGCTTCTGTAAATATGGAAATTGAGAATGTACACATTGCAAAAATAATTAGTCCTAGAATTGGCTAGTATCCTTGAACCGTTTACTGTGAATTTACATAAATGTATATTTTCTTTTCTTTTTTTTTTTTTGGATCTCTATGATTCCTATAACGGGGGAGGTGTTTAATATACATAGTCCGGTAAAGGGGGATTGTTCTCATGATAAACTTGGCTACAAAGTCAGGGCTGCGAAGTTAATTATGAACTTCAAAGTCAATCTAAACATAGTTTGTCAAACTTCATATTTTCAAGTGAAAATTTGTATTACTTGAGTTATGGGCATTTACATAATCAGTTTGAAATGTGAAATCTTTAATACCAAAACAGTTCCTTCGGAATTAATTTCAAAGGTTTTTTAAACAGTAAATCGCTTTAAACAAGTAACATATCGAGCGTATATATTGATAATTCCGTATAAGATTAGATTTAATTTCAGGAATCAAACAAATATTCTAATAATGGAAGGATAATTCTAATTATATACCATTATTAGAATTTTGCAGTCAATTATGTACCATTTAAATAAAAAAATATTCATATCCGGGAAGAACGAACCTGTACCTGCACCACTACAACACGTGAACGAGACTGTTGTTCAGTACATGTTAGAAACTGTAATGTTTCGTGGACAAAGGTTCTTCAAGGAAGTGACGTGTCCTAAGTCACGCTCAATCGCCAGATTTTCTCCCCGGGAAGAACGAATGGCACAATATAAAAGTGGAAAACCCTTATCATATGCATGACAGTTCAATCTTATTTCTATTCAAATGCGCGCACAAATCATCAACTTCATGAATTGGTTTTCGGATAACCGCATGATAAAGCAATCTTGGCATCTATAATCGATGCCAAAACAGCAGGAAAAAAAAAGTTTTCAGTTTTTGTAATGCTTCTTGTTTAGATTACTGAATCTTGCGCCTATTGTATATTTATAGGCAACCAACGACATACGTGATGCCTGAGGCAAATTTTAAGAACGACTTTCAGCCTCCAGACAATAAACCCCTATTAAAGAAAACCCAAGGATTGCTTTCGCATAGGATAATAAAAAGTACCATAACATTACTATAAACGGGTTTTAATGTTCTCCATGCAATTCCTTCCACCAAAGTTTTTAAAGCTTTTTTAAACCAGATTTCGCCAATTCTATTATGTTAATATTTCCCAGCATTATGCCCATTATCCACTGATGATATCGCCGATATTAATGCTAAGTCTCGAAAGTGAAAACACCACTTTTCAGGAGAGTAAAAGAACTGTTACGAGATTCATTCAAAATTAGTACGTATCTTCAAACGTATTTTAACTGTATCATAATACGTTGTTTTTGTGCCTTGTGGCTGTAAAAGAATTGTATATTAATTATCAATCCTAAAACAAATAAGGGGGCGGAGTGGCTCAGTGGTAGAGCACTGAGTTGCCATGCCGAAAATCCTGGTTCAAATCCCACTGCAGGCCAAGACTTTTCTTTAGTCGTTTGCAGCCGGAGATGGATCATATGGGATCTAGAATCCTCCTGGGGCTCACACAGCCTGTATAAAATATTATAAAAATAGGGTGCCCAAATTAAGGGGGGATCTGGTAGTTGAGCGTGACCTAGGACAAGTCACGTTCTTGAGAACCCAAGGAAATAGTTGTCCATGAAATTTACAGTCTCTACCATGTACTGAACACCAGACCCGTTCACGGGTTGTAGTGGTACAGGTTTTTTTTTCTCATTCGATACCTTGAATTTGTATCGACAATAAACTGGTCTGAAGATTACCGAATAATAAGTATGAATGTATTCTTAGTTATTGAAAGCTCAACATATTCCTCTTATCTAACCCCATAGTTAGTATTAGCTTTCAACTGTGCATGTAACATCATTCTACTTTCATAACTGTTATATATTCTCACTATAAACTCATATCACTTAGGCCATTTTATCTAAGTAGATAAGAATTTTTCACTTTATACTGTTATACCTAATCATCGAACGATTCTGTAGTGGGAATCCTAAATTTTGTCTATCCAAGTATTTTTGCCGACCAGCATTTTTGCAACCTCTTTTATTATCCTCTTGACCTAAAAAATTAACAGTTTTATAATTGTATAATTGGCAATAACATTTCGAAACATGGACATATTTTGTTGACTAATTTAAGATTAAAGCAATATTTAAAAGAATAAATTATATAGACGATTATCAAATTAATCGCCTTTAGTTTCTCTAGTTCGTTAACTCTCATTCAATTTATTTATATTAATTATTATTAAAACAAATAAGAATCTTTTGGGCAACTTTTGGCTGTAAATTAATACGATTCAATAAAATCGGGAAAAGAAACTGATGAAAAAGAAAGGTGGCAGCTGTGAAAAAAACCTTCAAGTACTGAAAAAGGACAAGAGAGAGAGAAGTTGAAAAGGAAACATTTAATTAATAAAAATGACATTTTTAACGTTAGTGGAGTGACAGTTCGATCTGTATTTGTTCCTTTGTATTTCTATATTTCCTTCTTTTTTTTTAATTAACTGCTAATGAAAAATATCTTTCAGGACTTTTGTTCAATTTTTTGTCATTTTTTACTATTTCTTTTAATTAATTAGTTGCATTACGTATCTTTCACGACTTTTATTCAATTTCGCTATTCACCAAGGTCTTTTGCTAGCGTTCATTTATTTTTTCATTATCAAATATCCGCCACTGATTTGAACAAAGCACCTCTCTCCCTCAAAACTTATTTCGTACACAGAAAATCGTAATTAAAAGAGTCTATTCGTAGATTTATTAAATCTGAAAGCCAATGGCAATACGTTTTCAGTTAAAACATTGGGACAGTGTTGTTCAGATATAAAAAAATAATAAAATGTTTAATTATAGAAAGAAATCACTTGTATTAGGTCGTAGTTTGAAATAGTAATGCATTATACTTGTTCTGTCCCATCCATGTATTTTTTGCATATACAACAATATCAGCAAAGCAAAAAAAAAAATTGTGCTACTACAATTTGTGAAGAGTCTTGGGTTCATTACGAGGTACAAAGATACAAACAGAAAAATCTTTAGCTATGCCGTCCTTCAGAAGGGACGTAATACGGAAGATACGAGCTTGTACGATGTCAGGCACTTTTTAAGATCCATATCCTAATTAAACTTGGGTAAACAAAATTTAGGATTCCCACTACAGAATCGTTCGATGATTAGCTACAAACAGCATAAAGTGAAGTTAAATGAACAAATGAACAAACGTAACGAAGAAACTTAAACTTAAACTTAAACTTTTACGAAAGGATTCAGCGATGACCGGAATGGATATTTCCATCGAAATCTTAGACCGAAGAAATTCTCGAACTTAATGCTTCCTTTCTGGAGCTATGTTAAAAACAATTTAACGTAGGCGTTTCTTCAACACCTGCTAACCTGCTTAAACACGATGTTTAATAACGAAGATGATGTAAGGCGAACTGTAGGCTCTCACTTGCTTCTGCTTTTATCTCACCCCTAGAGATGGCGGCTCCATCCAAAGTAATAGTCCATTTGCATAATTAGCCTGACAGGATGTAGTAGTAGTGGTGTTAATGCGCTTCTCAGGCCTGAGAGAACCTTAGCACAACAATACCTGCACTTCTTCAAAAAAAAATTAGCAGGCCATCAACCAAATACCTAGTAATTGTTTAACCATAAATACTTAAAATAGATAAAGCATCGAACATGTTTTGGTGTGGAACTCAAAACAATAATAAATAAAATGTGTTATTTTTTGTCATTAAAAATAAAATATTATGAACTAACCTAATTGATCTAATGTACAACCTAAAAGGCCCAAAACGTGGGTTCGTTTCCCGTTATGTAGCCCTAGGAGTTTTTAAAAGGGATCCAAAAATCCAAACCTCCATTAAAAGGGGTTCCGAGCTGTACAGTGTTTGGTACTTGTTAAAAATCCCTATCCTATTATACTTCTTAAGATAAAATTTGGGACTCTGAATATCGCAGAAAAAAAGAAATTAAAAAATCTGAAACAAAACAACCAGTATATTCAAGGTTCAGTAGAGACTGTACTGTTTCTTGGACTGCAGTTGTGCAGGGAGGTTATTTGTCTTAGATCAGGCTCAACCGCCAGATTTTCCCCTTTATTTCGGTAATCAACTTTATAGAGATGAGCTCCTGGGGTTCCTAGATTCCATAGGATCCATCTCAGGCTGCTAACAGATTAAATGAAAGTCTGCAATTGTGAGAGATTTTAGCCCAGGACCTTCAGCATAGCAACTCAGAGCTTTATCACTGAGCCAATCGGCTCCCTCATAGCAGCATCAAGTGACCTTAACTGAATAAACAATAGATTGTAAATACATTTTTACAAAATTACTTAATAATTATTATAACAATAATAATAGTCGTTTAGGTAAACCATGCATATATATCATTACTAGAGATTTATATTTACAGCATTTATTCGCGACCACACACTTCTTTCATTCTTTTCATAAATGTTTTGAATAAAGTACAATGCTTACATATTTGACCCTCTGCCATTTTTTTAAGTGGCAGGCAGGTATAGATTAAAACGTTAATATTTTTGTTCAAACTAAATTGTCTTAGTTTTGATTTTAAGTTATTATTTATTTTCATTGTCGTTTTTAAGTATCAGCCATTAGTTTTTCTTGTTAGTTGTTTATGGTATGTTAATTGGATTTTAAAAAATGAGAAGGAGTTTGCATTATATATAATCCTATTTCTCTCCTTTGTTCATATTTTCCAATTTTTTTTGTGAGCATCTATGGCTTTTATGTGAAAGGATTACATCCAGAGGTTAACTCGGTTTCTTATGGATCACTAAATGGCTATTGGAACATAGAATCAACTGAGCCGTATCAACTGGAATACCAAAATAAACTCCCGGAATTTACATAAAGGAGACTTTTACTACTAACATCGATTTACCTACTAAAAAAAACAAATTGATCTGATGTCTGTGGTTTTTAAATGGATTACAAAAAACAGGAAAAGATTGATATCAGATTTCGGTATCTGTCCCGCAGGTTTTCGCTTCTAGTTGAGATACAAAAGGTTTTAACTGTTTACTTCTTTCCTATATAATATTTTTCAAAAATACAAGTTATCGGGATCTTTAGTACAGAAGAGAGAGCAATGAGTAGATTTCGGTAATCATTTCGTCAAGAAATAAAAGTCTCAACTAACATTTCGAAGTACAAGAGATGTATGTTAGTTGAAACGTTTATTTCTAGATGAAATTACAACCGAAGAATAGACGTTCCCCATAATTATATTCTCTTTTCCATACCAACGCTAATGATAACTTGTACTTTTGGAAAATATTAAAAGGGAAAGGAATGAAAAGTTAAAACTTATTGATACTCAACTCTAAGCGACAACCTGTGGAATCATTACCAAGATTTCCCCTCCCCAACTTGATTATCTTATTATTCCCTCGGAGACTGGTCTCTGGTATTAATTTATATTTTGTTACCACCTGTATCAAACTTAGTTAATTTGATTTACAATACTTTTCATATTTTGTAAACAATGTTTGATTATCTTGACTACTGCATAAGAAATGTGTGTGAACATGGAAGTGATAGTATAAAGACCGTAACTACACGTTTGCAATAATGTAGGTTTTATTTATTTTTTTATGTTTAGTTGGTTTATCCAAAAAAAAAAATATATATATATATGTATATATTATTTTTCATTTTGTTTTCATTTACTGTCAAATAATTGTATTTTTCTTTCATAACGCTAATAAAATAAAGCGTTCAAGAGCACAAAAGTGATAACGGCACCCTGTCAAATCAGCTGTCTCCAATAAATTTCTATTCTCCACACCTCATATAATTTTCTCGCTCTATTCCATACACTATTAGAACCCCTTCAGGCGTTCAATTAATTTTTTTTTATGAATGAGTTAGCAGTTTTGTTGTTATTTTCACTTTTTCCTGTATATTTGTTGTTTGTTTGTTTATTTAATGTCACTTTTATGCTACTATAGCTAATCGGACGAACTATGCTTATTAATCCTTCTAACTTTCGTTTTAATGAACTTAGCCTCTTTCTTCATGACTGAAATCAAAGAACTTTTGGATTACATGTAATTTTATTAAATGTACTTTATTTCATTGATATGAAAGAGTAGCTTATCGTACTTCTTTGTACTTCCTGCCAGATTAGGAGCTCATAGTCCATGGCGCAGTTGTCACCCATTAAAACTTTAAAGAAAATAATATTATTTTAATAAAAAATAGAATGGGTATAGATATAAACTTGAACCGAAGCATAACCCAGTTCCTTGGAAATGCTTTTATTTATTTAGTTTTTATACCTATACCTTATTATTATATCCAGTTATATTTAATAGTGTAATATTTTATTCCTATATTACTCTCCACCACTACCTTCCGTAGTCAGCAAAAGGTTCTTACTTTCACCATTTACTTTAGAATAACAATTCTTTCTATTTCATATTAATGTTTATATTTCTGAATTCTTTAAAGTATATTTTAAGAATTTAATATTTTTAAAAGCTATGTATTATTTCCTATGATGAATCGGGTAATCCACTTTGTTTTAAGTCAATACTGTTATCGCCTTTCCATCTATTGTAATTTAGCTAGGGAAATTTTTTTAACTCTTTTCATCCTATTCTAAATTAAATTATATGCTTTTCTTTGCCGATGACCAGCAAGTGTAAGCAAAACAAGCAGTGGTCACATATAACAGAGATGGTCTGGAAGAGTCGCTGATGGCCTCAGAGACCTGGACACTGAACCCGGGACTCTACTCCAGATTACAAGCTGCAGAGATGGACTTTTGGAGGAGATGCCTGAAGATCACCCGCCTGGATAGAGTAAGAAATGAAGATGTTAGAGACAGGCTGGGCGTGACCGAAGGAGTTCCGGAGAGGATTGGAAGGAACAGGCTGCGATGGTACGGACCTGCCAGCGGATGCGAGAACGTAGGTGGCCGAAGAGACTTTTGCTATGGGAACAGCCAGGCAGACGAAGAAGAAGAAGACCCCGAACCCGGTGGAAGGACTGCGTGGAGGATGACTGGCGGAACAGAGAAAAGTGGAGGGACGCTCGGACTTAACCAGATAATCCATTGAGGGAAAAACCTGTAAAAGTAAATTAAATTTAATTGACAAAGCGATTAATTAATACATCAGTTCTAATTTATTAAAACTTTCAGAAACGTCAATTTAATTTCGCGTGTAGTAGGCCTATTATAATCATCTGACGCTTAAATGCGTTGATTTTGGGGGGATTTTTATGAAAATTTATTTAACCATATCTGCCAAAAGTTTATTGTGTTTTAGTGAATTCCAGCGAAATTGTGTGGCAATTTTATTAAAATTGTTCGTGCATTGCATTCAGTGAATACTTGAATACTTGCTTAGAATGTATCGTCGGCTAAATATGCAAAACATTCTGTGGTTTTAACACAGAATTATTACTTTTAGCTTGAGTTAAGATAAATTGAGGTTAACACTTACTACAATGAAATATTTCTCAATGAATGTATCTCATTCATCAACTAAAAAAATTATGTAAATCACGAACCGATTTCGCATTTAAAAGTACGAATAGGAAAGAAATTACTAAAAACATTAACCTTCCATAGTAAAACAGTGAATTAAAAAACTCGCTAAAAGCAGTAGGGTTTCTATTAACTAATTCTTTTGTGGAGACTTAAGGAAGAGAGAAGAAGGCTTATAACAAAATGTTTTATTAATGGCTACAGTTATTTAATATTTTATAATAACTATTATAGATGGTTAAATTTTTTATTGGGCTTCGCTTAAAAATAAAACTTTTTACGTTATTAAAATAATAAATAATAATAGGGTTTCTATTAACTAATTCTTTTGTGGAGACTTAAGGAAGAGAGAAGAAGGCTTATAACAAAATGTTTTATTAATGGCTACAGTTATTTAATATTTTATAATAACTATTATAGATGGTTAAATTTTTTATTGGGCTTCGCTTAAAAATAAAACTTTTTACGTTATTAAAATAATAAACGTTTATATAAATACTAATAAATAAGGTAGTGCATCCATAAGAGTGATTCGTTTGTCCTTCACCTCTTTTAAAGAAATATATTCATTTTTACCTTTCGCTTATTTTATATTTAATTATGCTGTTTATGATTTATTTTTTTACCAATATTTGTTTAAATAAGCATTCTTAGATTTCAATTAATTAGCATTAAATATGGTATATTTAAAATTGGAAGTACTTGGAAAAGAAAAACATTACAGAAATTACTAAAAACATTAACCTTCCATAGTAAAACAGTGAATTAAAAAACTCGCTAAAAGCAGTAGGGTTTCTATTAACTAATTCTTTTGTGGAGACTTAAGGAAGAGAGAAGAAGGCTTATAACAAAATGTTTTATTAATGGCTACAGTTATTTAATATTTTATAATAACTATTATAGATGGTTAAATTTTTTATTGGGCTTCGCTTAAAAATAAAACTTTTTACGTTATTAAAATAATAAACGTTTATATAAATACTAATAAATAAGGTAGTGCATCCATAAGAGTGATTCGTTTGTCCTTCACCTCTTTTAAAGAAATATATTTATTTTTACCTTTCGCTTATTTTATATTTAATTATGCTGTTTATGATTTATTTTTTTACCAATATTTGTTTAAATAAGCATTCTTAGATTTCAATTAATTAGCATTAAATATGGTATATTTAAAATTGGAAGTACTTGGAAAAGAAAAACATATCCATAGACTTCAGAGAATTTAAAAATGAGTCAAAATGAAGATTCATACAAAAAGTTGAATTGCTTACTCTGTCATTCTACTTTTGTTGTTTCGATAAAAATTAAATCATTGCGATAAAAATAATTTATCTATTATTCTTTTTTACCTTTACTTAGTGGAGTACCTCAATGTGTAGATCGCTCGGGGAGGAGCACAGTCTGCTGATTTTGATAAGAGAGAGTGTCGGGAGCGCTGAGTTGATGTACATAAGTTCGCGAGTTCAAATCCGGCTGTGGCAGAAAAATTATTCAGTCTCTTAACAGCCACTGACGGATCCTATAGGATCTGAAGTGTAATTAGATTTCGGTTTAAGTTTATGAATTCATCGTCTAGTAATTAATTTGTTGTAATTTTAAAAACATCGTTAGTTTCTATAAAATTTTTAATTTTCTTTATTTTTAATAAATCCTTTGTGCTAGTATGATTTTATATTATTACGTACGAACTCCCTAAAATTCTTCATTCAATTCAGTTGGTTAACCGTTGGAGTCTATTCGCTCCCTTACCGATTTTAGATAGATGGATCAACCAATAATTGTACAAATTTTCAACGATTGGTTATATATTTTTAAATAAATGGATCAGGGTAGTTCAATGTTAGAACACTGGGCTGCTTTTCTGAAGATCCCGGGTTCAAATCCAGCTGTGATACGCAGATAAATATATAATCTGTTAACTGACTATTTTATGGACCCTGTGTGATCTGCTCTCCTGGGGTCCTCACTCTTCCTTTATATAGTGAGTATATGGAGGGAATACCTGGCGGTTGGGCGTGATCTTAGACAAATCCCCTGCACAACCGCTATTCTAGTAATGTACAGCCTCTATCACGTTCTGAACCCAACACCCTTTATAAATTGTAGTGCTACAAGTATTTTTTTCCCTTAATTTATTGCTTATCTTATTAATTTCACTAAAAATTGACTCTTGTACTATGGGAGAAGGGTATACTTATCGACGTCTCGTTACTCTCTCTAGAGTGAATTGATTAATGAAGTTATAATCAATTAGCCGAGTATATGATTATATAATACATAATATACTATATGACCAGCCGAGCCCCTCGGTATTGATGTGGCTCAAGCCTGGCCGTCGACATCCTTCGACCGACGCAGCAATAAAGTTGGAAGAAGAGGTTTGCAGCGGAGGAAGCGGTGACTAAGAGGAATCCAATGCAGTTATTGGCTGGAGGGAGTTAGCTCTCTGATTGGTCGCCGGCTAATCGGCCCTCTGCCCCTCAACACCTGATTCTATTTGCATCAATCTACATAAACTTTCCATCCTATCGTCGCTCTCTCTTTTCTTTTTCTCTCATAAAATCGTTATTTTTTCATGAAGTAAAATATATTTCATCACGATTTAGTACGACAAAAGTATTATTTCATAACACTGCTTACTGCGGTATGTCTTCGATTCCCTGAGGAGGTCTTATGCGCCCTACCTCTTTGACGAGCTAAAGTTGCTCTTCCCTTTCATGCACGAACAATATTTCCTAGGTTCATTCCTATACCAAACCATCAACTCAAAATATCCCTGAATGTGGTGGAACGGGCGAGAAACTAAAGCTCGATTGTTTTGGTTCTGTGGGAATGGGAGTAAAGGTTGGAAAGGCGAGATCTTGTGCCCTGTGACTGGATAGAGGATTTGAATTGAAATTATGATTTTATTTTTTTTACAGAGCGCTATCATGTCTCTTCAAATCCGTTATTCAATCCTAGACCACAAAAACTCGCATTTCGACTTTTACACTAGTTCCTATAATAGAAAAACGAGCGTTTCATTCTAGCCCTTTCCTTCACATTTGGGAACTCACTCCCACCTAAAATCCGCCAAGCTCCTTCCTATTCCACATTCATACCTATGCTTTTCCTACATCTCCCAAATTCCCAAACAGATACTCTGTTCAGTTATAATTAATAGCTTATTTCCATCAAAAACTAATGGCTAAGTGTCAACATTCCTCAATCATAACGATATTACATATTTTGTTGTTACATTTTATGCGCGTTTATTTATGATTTTTTGTCAGCATAATACTTCTTATTTGAGATTATTATTTTTGTTTTTGTCTGTTTTATTGTCCAGAATATATCTTTTAGTTTATATATATTTTCAAGTATATTTATGTAAATACTGTATGATTCTTATAAAGTATACTCATGGCCAGATATATATTATATTATTTTTGTACACGTCTGGTATTCTTATGGTTCCTGAACCTAGAATAAAATTGGTTGTAGCGGTACAATATTTCGCACTCATGAAAACTTTCTGCAATGTTGTTGATATCAGTATCAACAGCGATATCCCTCACCCCTCATGACATTCCCCAGATATTGCAACTTACATTTTTTTTATCGTCATGATTATTTTTTCTATCTAACTCTCACGCCTGACCTCCACATTCGTCAATCTGTCAGTCCACATTACTTTCAGCAATCTCCCATATATCCACATCTCGACTTCCTTAAGTTTTCTCATTTCTCCCTTTTTCTAACTTCACTCCTCCGTGTCTTAATATAACACATAACTTTTCTAACCTGATTTTAACTCCAAACTGAGTTCGCTGCTACAAATTAACTCTTTTTATAGCTCAGTGGTTAACGCAATGGATATCAAGTTTGGCAGAATGCTTATTTTCTATCATAGCCTAGATCCATCATATTTTAATACTTTTTTGGGCTAGTATTTTCACTAAAAACATTTTAGGGGAATTATGAATGTGAGTCTATTTCTCACAAACTAAGCAACGTTCACATTATTATTATTATTATTTTTAATAGAAATTGCTTATATTACTATTTGAAATAAATACTACTACATATCTGAATATAAATGCGTATGCGTGGTCATCTACAATATATACCAACATTTTATATAGCAAACCATATTCGTTGATGAACTAAGCGATTTAAGGCTTTAAACACAGACAAACAATTTATGAGTTTAAGATACACCACCAAAGCATATGTATTTTAGTTATATTTTCATAAATCCGAGAACTTTTGAGGTAGCGAGGTAACAAATAATATCCTTAACCAGCAACTTAGAAAATATAAGCATCTAAATTTCCAGATTTTTTACAAAACAATCCGAGATAACTTTGTTGTCCGTATTTGACTAAGCCACAACAAAGCTTCGAGCTGATTCTCCTGAACTATGCCGTGTACTAAAAACAATTACAGAGTAGAAAATGTTAGAAGTTTAATCTTGTTTCTCCGATAGATGTCAAAATTGTCATGGTCTGCAAGAAAAACTAAGCCATGAGGTTGGAAGACCCTCTTAAGTGTAAATGCATTGGACTACAAACCTTACAGTTGGGTGTGAATGGTTTAACCGTTTGTTGAGGAACAGTCTGTCCTTGCCAAGAAGTGGATCTCTGAACCAAGTGGTAAAACTAACTTTTTTCTATTCATTATGTATAAATGAAGAACTGTGTTTAATTTTAATGTTACCAATGTTTTATGATATTTAAAAAAATATAGTCAGAGAGGTGTGGTCCAATGAAATTATTAAAAACTAGTTGTATTTTAGGCCTGCGCAAACTAGATACAAACAATAATAAATAAACTATAATAAATAATAACACACAAATAACAATGACGTATAATAATATATAATGACGTAAGTCAACAAGATCCTAATTAAAGTAATGGTCAATGAACATTCTCCTCTTGTATGCATCGCAAATTGCGTGAACAAGAAACGATGAGTGAAAAGAAAGGATGTGTCTGACCGTGAAGCGAGCCAACCTCTAACCTAGCTCAGTTGGGAGAGCACCACGCTAGAGACGTGGGCGACCCGGGTTCGAATCCCGGTCCTGGACATATCTTTTCTTTTCAAATAAAAATGTTTAAAAATAATAACAATTAATAAAAAATAAAATAAAATAAATCATAGATACATACAAATTTGGGTATCTGATGTATATCTATATTGTTATTAAATTAAAAATAGAATTTTTGTATTTATTTCTTAGTGCTGAAAACAACCTATGTTCGGTTTATTCTCGCTTTGTAGGTTTAAAATTTATTAATTTATTCATTATTATTATTAATCTATTAATTATTGTTATCATTAATTTATTAAATTTTATTTGTAGTAGTATCCACTTTTTCCATTCTAGTTTGGGTTGCTTTGTAGCCTCTAGGTTCATTATATCAAACAAAGAAACAAGTGTGTTATAACTAAATAAATTTTCAATACTCATACTTATTTTAACATAAAAAAATTGTTAATAAAACCAAGCAATATTTGTTATTTGGTATTCAAGAAAGTTGAACACTAGACTTTAATACAATAGCAATAGGATTTTTATTTGATGTTTTTAATAAAATCATAACTATTTATTTATTAACTGTTCACAAATAGTAATGTGAATAAATAAATGTATTTATTTCATAAAAATATATATTTTTTAACTTCAAAAGAAAATCTTAGTAATTGGTATCGAGAAACGCTTGGTATACAAATGACCCACTGTTGATTAGGTATTTCAATGAAATACAAATACTTTTTTTCTCTGCACCTTTCAATAAAAGTAGTGCTTAATTTATCTTTGTTAAGCTGAAACGTTGATTATTATTGATGTTTCATTTTTATTTTACTTTTTCTATTTCCGCCTAAGGATAAATGAAAATGTTGCTGCTCATTTCAATAAAACATTTATTCAATTCAAAGAAAATGAAATGAACTCCATTCTTTTTGTTCTTAATGGCAATCTAAAGTTATGAACTTTTTTAGTTTTATGTTCTTTCATTGAAATATACTTGTAAAGAAACACTAATTATCAGTATAATGTAGCTAAAATTATCACTTATTTTAGAAACTAGTAATTTTTTAGTATGTTTTGAAAGGTCTGTACATATAGTACATGATATTACAATAGAAATGTAATTTCCTCCCAAAGGATTCTCAAAACTAAAAATCTAGAGCGGTCATCCATTTGAGTACACGTAGGATCATATTAAGAAATTTTCTTAATCCTAAAATTAAATAATACATTTAAATTTTATTTGGTAGTATAAAAAATCATGAGGAGCGTTATAAATTATCATTTTTGAGGAACTGGTATGAGGTACATTAAATTATTTGATGCACCCCATACCGAAAAATCGATCGTCAAAAATTGCTATATAAAATTATAGAATTTTCAATCGTGACGATTTTTTTAAAATTTAAATATAAATGTATTAATGCTCTATTCTCAGATATCTTATCCATCAATCCTACATATTATATGTACATTCTCTAATTAATGTACTTAGCCAATTAAAAATGTTAGCCACCTAAAAAAAAGAATAAATGTAAATATTAAAATAATATTATATGATAAAATCCTGTTATATTTCAAAGCTGAAATAACTCTGATACATGCTTAAGATTGGGTAAAGGGATAAAAGGGTTGTAAATTTCGACCAAAATTTTATTTTAGGTCAGTAAAAAATTGATGTTTTCTTCTTTTGTGGTTTTGTCCTTTTTTTCTGATGATCTACCTTTCTACCTTTAAGTAAAAAAAGTACCTTTTTTCCGTATCTGTTATATAAAAGCTAAACATATAAATTTATTTTTTCTTTTGTTTCTGCTCATCACCTTAGTATAGTATATCATGACAAGACTCGTGTTTTGACTCAGCACTTGCTCGCCTAAGTTTCGCCTAAAACATTCAAGAAGTGCCACCTGTTGCCTTAAAAAGTTCTCTTTCAATGCAGGAATTATTCAAAAGCTCTATCTCGTGGCTTTTTTTGCTCTAAATGTCTTGAGAGTTTTTTAATATTGAAATTCTTTCACGCTAAAACGCTTTGCATTACCTCTTCAAAATGCTTTCACTTATATTTATGAGTGTTGGTAATTTGAAAAATTAAAATATTCTTTTTAGGAGGATTTTTAGGAACAGCAGTTGTTTAATTGTTGAATCATATTAGATTATGTGTATTTTTATTACACGAGCTAAGACCTTGAACATCCGATTTTTTGTTTACATCGCGATTTTTATACTTCTCTATAGTTATCATTTCTTTTATATTCCGTTTGAAACTATTTTTTTCTTGGTGTATTATTTTAGGTTTATCAAATTTAACGGTATGTTGCGTATTTCTAAAATGTGTAGTAAGAGCTGTTTGATCTGGTTTATTGGGTTTTCTTATTATTGAATCACAACTATTTTTGTGTTGTTACACTCTACGTTTTAATTATTGTTCCGATGTTCCGAAATAGGATTTACCGCATTTATCTTCACATTGTATTTCGTACACGACATTTGATTTTAGCTCTAATTTATCCGAATCTTTGGTTTTTGTAAATAGTCTTGACACAGTGGCTGTGTTTTTGAAAGTAATTGCGGAGTCTTTTTTACTTTTATTACCGGTGAGTGTTTTTGCTAGTCATTCTGAAAGTGTTGGTATATAAGTTATTGTATAGTATTTTTTAGGATTGGTTTCATTTCGGTTGTTTTGGTTAGAAAGTGTTTTTGTTGTTTTTAATAAATTGCGAAGGAGGATGTGCGAATAACCATTCTTTAATAAGAGGTCCACTACGTTGTTTCCGGCTGTTTTTTGGTGTATTAGGGATGATAATTTTCTCGCGCGATTTATTAGGTTTTTAGCCGTATTTATTTTATATCTTTTGGGGCATTGGCTTGTGTAGTGTATGTATCGACCAGAGTGAATAGGTTTTTGCCACCATTTAGTTTCTATTTCTCCGTTTGATTTTCTGATTAAGAGAACGTCTAAAAATGGTATTTTATTATCTTTTTCAAATTCAATAGTAAAGTTTAATCGAGTGGAATATTTATTAAATTCATTTAAAATTATTTCTTTTTCATTATTTTCGGTTGGTATCGCTGTTATTATATCATCCACATATTTAAATAGAAACGTGATATTAATTGGTATTTTTAGTATGGCTGTATTTAACAGTTCTTCTAAGTAAATATCAGCCAAGATAGGTGAAATAAGAGATCCCATAGGGCAGCCGAATTTTTGGATATAAAATTTTTCATTGAATTGAAAATATCCTCTATCTGTACATAGGGCCAGTAATTGTAAAAATAGTTTTTTGGGGATTTTTGTATGCGTTTTTAATTTATTCCAATTTTTTCTATTATAGTTTTTATTTTGGAAATCCATATGTTAGTAAATAAAGACGAGGCATCTAATGAAATTAATTTATAACCTTTAGGAATTTTAATATTTGTGATTTTTTGATGAAATTCAAATGAATCTTTAAGATTATATATTTATTTGTAGATAAGTGATTTAACAATTCGGCTAAGTATTTTGAAAGCTCATACGTCGGTGAATTTATGAATGATACTATAGGTCTGACTGGGTTTCCGGGTTTATGATTTTTTATAACTGTATATAATTTAGGGGAAGTCGGAGAACTAGTAATGAGTTTTTTGTATGTTTTTATATCAATGTAATTATTCTTCTTTAATAATCCTAGAGTTATGTTGGTATCTGTCATGAATTTATGTGTAGGATTGGAACCGATCTTTTTATAAGTTTGGGCATCATTTAGCAATAACTGAGTTTTATTTATGTATTCGTCTTTGTTGATCGCGACAGTTTGGTTTGTTTTGTCTGTTTGTGTGATTATTATATTAGGTTGTGTTTTTAAAAAGTGTTTGGTTTTTTTGTTCAATTTTTGTATGTTAAAATCTTTCTTATTATTATTATTATTAGGTTTATTATTTTTGTAATTTGTAATTATACTAACGCATTTGCCTCTTACTTCATCACGATCAGTTTCTTCTACATTATTTTGTATTATATATTCCATGTCACTAATGATAGATGTTACGGGTAATTGATTAGGTTCATAATTTATACAATATTTAGTGCCGAGAGATAAAAACTGTTTCACGTCTGATGGAAATACTGTATTAGTAAAATTAACAAACCACTTTTCATTTCCTGTACTAACCGATCTTTTATTATTAACTTTTAATATCTTTTTTATTTGATTTTCTTTTATTTGATTAAATATTTTTTCGTATGTATTATTGATTGTATTATAAAAATTTTGGTAGATATTTTGTGGTATTTTTTTACGCAATTCGGTTTTGTAGTTTTCAATGTCTTTGTTTATTTTGTCTACTTTAAATATTGCGCTTTTTATTTCCATATTTAGAATGTGTTTTTTAAACCTATAGAGGACTCTATTGAATTCTATTTGATATCTTTTTTCAATTTTACAAGTTGTATTTATACGTTTGAATGTATTATCTATGTGTGGTGGTAGCAGTTGTTCTGACCGGCATCTTAATAAAAATGTTCTATTATTTTTAGTGGCGGCTAGTTTTTATATGAGTTTTGAAAACCCTTCATCAGTGAGCATGTATGTGTACCGTGTGTCTGTTTAATATCGTCGTAAAATCCCATTCCTCGTATATACTGTAGATTATCAATATACACTCTTAAAGTAAATATTGGTTTCTACTTATCTTGACTGTTATGGAAATTATATTGTGTTTAGATCTTGAGTTTCAGTCTTTTTTTTAACTTCTTAGGCGACGTTTCGAGACTAGGTTAGTCTCATACTCATGCCCTGACAGTGAACAAATGAGCTTTTAGTAAAAACATTAAATAGCACACTAAAATAGATATAAAATGACCTGTGTAAGTTGTAATAGATAGGATGTTTTTACAAGTTCCAAAGAATGAATCAGTTTTTCATTAATCAGTTGCCTCGCAAAACAGCATAAAATTTGCAATTGCAATTGCTAAGATCAATGAGTAAGTAATCCATTTTTAGGAACAGCAGTAGCCCCCCAGTAGTGATTTATGATGTCACCAGCCGGACACGATAGAGCTTGGCAGTTCGGTAGGTGTTCGTTGTCCATTCTTGCAAGATTGCACAGTGTACACGTTTCATCGGGGGCGAGGCCAATGCGGTGGAGCTGGGCTTGCAAGTAATCATGTCCCGGGGCCAAACGGAACCATGCCACAGATTCTCTTCTTTATATCTATTTTAGTGTGCTATTTAATGTTTTTACTAAAAGCTCATTTGTTCACTGTCAGGGCATGAGTATGAGACTAACCTAGTCTCGAAACGTCGCCTAAGAAGTTGAAAATAAGACTGAAACTCAAGATCTAAACACTATATATATATATATATATATATATATATATATATATATATAGTGTAATGTATGTGTAATGTGTATTGTAATTATTTTTATTTGAATTAATGGAGATTTAAAACAAAAATCTTTATCATTTTTTATAATTATTGGTCATTTTATTTTTTAAAGAGAAAAGATAGGTCCCTGGCCGGGATTTGAACCCGGAACCTTTGTCTCACCGTGACATCGCTCTACCAGTTGAGCTACCCAAGGCCGCCTGCAACATTAAATTAAAATTAAGCCTTGAACATTAAATTAATGTTCAAAGAACTTCGTTCTATGTATTCATCGCAAAAATGGTGAGAGCACTGGGACATGGGATCTATGAGAGAAAAGACTTGTCCTCGGCCGGCAGGCGGCCTTGGGTAGTTCAACTGGTAGAGCGATGTCACGGTGAGACAAAGGTTCCGGGTTCAAATCCCGGCCGAGGGCCTATCTTTTCTCTTTAAAAAATAAAAAAATCTTTATCCAACGCTCGTACGTGGTTCCTCAACCATTCGATGTCGAGCCCCCCCAGTAGTGATTTATGATGTCATCAGCCGGACACGATAGAGCCTGGCAGTTCGGTAGGTGTTCGTTGTCCATTCTTGCAAGATTGCACAGTGTACAGGTTTCATCGGCGGCGAGGCCAATGTGGTGGAGCTGGGCTTGCAAGTAATCATGTCCCGGGCCAAACGGAACCATGCCACAGATTCTCTTTTTTATAGACCTTGGGATCGGTCCATCGGTGGCAAGACTCTCCTACTTCTTGCCAATTCTCAGGGTCTTAAGAGTTGCGTTTGTGGCGCTGGTGACGGTGATATTCAAATTCAGTGTATATCGTCAAACGTAGTTTACTTATGTCATTATACTTGTTTTGTTTTTTTCCTTATAGAAGACTGAATGAATTTTATATCAGTTATCAATCCTAAAGTAATAGCTATAGATCGAAAACGACAAAGTTTGTTTTGTTTTTTTCACTTTCGAAATTTTGCAGTTCTATCGACTAAATAATGTATTTATAATTTATGAAATAAAGCATTTCTATAGAGTTTTGTGTTAAGTTTTACTTTAAATATTCTACTATAAAAACAAAGAAAATAAATAAATTTACAAAAAAGTAAACCATATTACATTTATTATTATATTACATTTATACAGTATAATTCATTATTCAACACTGTGTATGTGTATGTGCATGTGAAAGTGGGGAGGAAAAAGAAAGAAGAGACATAAAAGTCCTACAGTGTTATTGATTTGCACACAGAATTCAACTTTATATCTTATAGATAATTTTTAAGGCATAATAAATGTTTAGAGTAGTTTCAATGTGTTTAGTTCGCATAGTAGAAATGCTCATGTTGTTTTTCTTAAACAATTTTGTTTATTTATTTATCTTTATTCACCTTATGTTCTATTCTCTTTGAGTGAGAGAAAGAGATCAAGAGAATATATGGTCGACTGTATCTATTGTAACCAAATACTAGTCGAATAGTCCACCTTTTCGTAGTGAACATCTAGTCCATCGCATAATATAGTTTTACTTATATACTGAAAAGTTTTGAACATTTTTTTTAAAACAAAGTTATGTTATATTACTCTTATTATTATTCCTTTATATCTGACATTCACTAATGTTTTATAGGCATTCAGAGCGGACTTCCACAAGTCAGTTATGTGAAAGCTATAGACGTTTGGATGGGAACATGTACAGGTATGATTCATTGCTATTTTATATTTAGTTTCTCAAATTTGATACTGGTTAGATGAAAACGGATAATCCGAAGCATTAAGTAGATAAAGAATTTTTCTAGAATTTTTCGAGCCCGAAAAATCTCTTTTAGTTTAACAATGCTATTTTCTAGTAGCAATGAACAGAGAATCAACTAAATATTGAGATGGTTGGCGTATTTCTTCTCCTTACCATATCAAATTCCATGATTTCTAGAACATGATACCATGCGTTAATTTTGCTCATAATTCATGTTATCTCAAAAGACATACTGATTCAATGCCCTTTCTCACCTTACTAGGCTCATTTTGCTTATTAAGTGAATTTAGGATGTGTCGTGTTATGGATTCAAACAACTCCGAGATTCGATTTCAACTGATTTACACACGCATATCTAATAATATGCCTCTCGCTTAGTAGATGTTTCATTACAGGAGTTTGAACCTCAAGAGGTGTCGAAATGTGGAATGGGACATTAGAGTTGATTTTCTACAAATGGAGTGAGATATCGTTTTTGTAATAGACCGTTTCCAAAGTCAATATGATGTTATCACTGATTTTACTCTTATCTTTATTACTGGACAATGTATTGCTCTTATTATTAAAAAATCTCAATTTCTTGTAATACATATATGATATGTCCCGAAAATCAGACGAAACAGGATAGAGCAACAGAAATGTTCCTTACATAATTTCATAGTCTGATTGAAAAGAAGAGATGAATATTATTTTTTTCAATAAATTACGTGCTCTCTTTCGGAATATTCCCTGAACGTGCTTCATTTGTATTTTATATACGATATATGCTGGGATAGATATGCAAATACTTTATTATGCCAAATTCCTAAAAATTAGTCTTTCCATTTGTCTTTATATTTATAAATAAATTAAATAAATATGGAAATAAGATCAAGCTTACTTCTAACTAGCACTGAGCTCGAAAATTCTTGTTTAATTCCCGCTGCTGGCAAGACTTTTATTTAGTCTGTTAGCAGTAGTGGGATCTAGGACCCTCCTTAGGCTCACTCAGCCTATGTGAAGTGGGTACTCAAAATAAGGGAGGGGGAATCTGGCGGTTGCGCGTGAACTAGGATAAACCGCCTCCCTGCACAACCCTTGTCCATGAAATAGTACAGCCTCTACCATATCTGAACCCCACACCCGTTCATGGGTTTTAGTGGTACAGGTTTTTACTTTTAAGTAATAATAGTTAGCTTATTATTTGTTAGTCAGCTTATATACAGATAAATATATTGATATATTATGTTATAAATTATATTACAATGTAAAATGATTAGCATGCACGTTGATGAGATATAGAGTCATTAATTAGTATCCTCAACAAAAATATATATATATATATATATATATATATATATATATATATATATATATATATTGCATTTTCTAGATTTTTGTATGGAGAAGAAACGATAATCCATTTCCTCGTAAAATTATTTTAATACACTCCCGTAAATGTTATATTCTTCGCTTGGAATGGAATTCAGTTATTAGGATGTAGGTTCTAGCTGTCATAGCGTGTTTCTTAGATGGGCTTCATCCTTTGATCTTAAGGAAGAAGTCGGCCCAAGTTTCCTCCAGAGAAAGCAATAAGGAAACCCCTCGGGTGGAAAGGGTAGCTAATGACAGGAGAATGCACAACTTCTTTAAGCAATGGCATGCTATATTTTGCAACTGACTATGGAAGAAACTAGTTACAGCCCATCCTCCATTTTCCGCCTCTGCAACTCACAAACAATTTTTAAAAAACACACATGCAAATGCTTTAAACCATAGTGACAACAAACAAAAAGTCGCCTTTGTTATAGCATTCTCAATTTTTTGTTTATTTTAATAATAGAACACATTTCTATAAGCTCCCAATTAATTTCAAAAAGACTGCTATATTGACTTCACTGCCCAAACACTGATCTCAGAGAAAAATCAGATCCTTTGATCTGAATAATATTTAAATAATTAAATGGGGTGCTACCTTGAGATTTTTTACTTGAGATTTAGTAATTCTATGTCATTAATGAATAAGAGACATATATGTCTCTTATTCATTAATGGATATGTCTCTAATTGATCAATAACCACGTCAATATTTGGAGGGGAGAGGGACTCCTCTCCAAAGGTTGGCGTGGTTGATTGACTAGGAGTTGTATATTAAATGAAGATCCTTTTTTATCTAATTGAATTACATTATATTTATTTGTGCTGATCAAAGTTGCAAGATAACTTACATGAGAATATCTACTTACAAAGAAAGGAAGGGGCCGCTATGTGTGACTGGCTATTTTTCGACAATTCCTTCATCCAGTACCCGCCTCTTGACTTACCCGCTCCTTGCCAGCAACTGACTGCTGTCCTCTCTTAAGGGAAAGGTGCCGACCCTAAGGGACATTTAAGCTATCTCCTCAATGCCTCTAACCCTATTTATTTAGATACTCCTAATGTTCCAAATAGTGTCACATATAGTAAGACATGACTAGTGTAAAATATATTTGGACTTTCAGGAAGAGCTTAGCCATCGATTTCCTCTCGTATCCAATCCTTACAATCCAAAATTCTTCGAAGAATCCTCAATGCTCCTTACTTTGCTACGAATAAAATGTCAATTGCTGAGAAAACAATATCAACCCTTTCCTGGTAAACTTAATCCTCTCTCAAACCTACTAATTTCAAATCTTCAATTTCCGATAGTCCTCGGTTGCACCTGTGAAGAACATAGCTTCGTGACCTTTTAAAGTGAATCTGTTATTTGAGTAATACTAGTGGGTAGTTTCTTGCCTTTATCCATGCCATTCATTCGTTATATCTACGGCCGCGGCGAATAAGTGCTTATAACTAATTTTATCCAAAATGAGTTTCTTGTATTTAAATAAGCGGAATCCAGTTATTTTCGTAGTGAATAAGGGGTTAATTAAGAAATTGGCTTGAAAATGATAGGTTATATTACAAGGTTGTTTATATTACAACTCCATTTCAAGCAAAAAACTACGAGAATGGTGCGATTCCGGTTATCTGAAAGCAGTTAGCTCTCTCTGGACAAAATCCGACTTAACCACTTATTGTAGTGGGGCTGTAGTTATTTACTTGTATTACTACCCATCCACGAATTTGGTGTTATTTTTAGCCATTTATTAGTTTTATTTATGTCCCCACTACATATTTCACTTACATAATTATGCAATACGATAGTGGCGGATCCACAGATAGGTGATTTTTCAATTGTATCATTTCGCTCAACCACCAGATTTTTCCCAAATAGTAACCAGTTTATAGAGGTTGAGTGAGCCACAGGAGGGTCTGCCGGACACCGCGAGATCGATTTGCGACTGATATCACGCTTAATAATTAAGCTGCCAAAGTCCTACATTAAGTACTGTATCAATTCTCACGTGTTCACGACATGTTTATAAATATTATCCATTCTATAGTTCAGGCTATGTTTTTAAAAATAGGAAATAAAGAAAATTTCGTTAAAATACTAAAAATATCACTTTTCTCAAACTAATTGTCACTAGAAAAAGTTTAATTGTTCTTTTTATATAAATGGCGAAAATTATTATAGGTGTTATATAAATGAGTACCTAACTAGTATTTTAGTTATAAAAATTAATTGATTAATAAGTTCGTTTAATCTATTAATAGTAATTATTATCTATTAATACTAATAAATAGTAGTAAATAGTACAATATTTCACACTTGACTAAAGACATAATAAAGATATTTTACTTTTTACCAATCCCTTGTTAAATATTCAGTTAGTATAACCCTATATGTGAATTTGAAGCGATTGAATATAATGATGGAAAATTAAATGATTTTTATGATTTCAGCATTTGTTTTCTGTGCTCTGTTGGAATTCACTTTTGTCAACTACAAATGGCGGAAAGTAGCTAGGCCACCAATGCAGAGCTACCGCGTGAACGGGGAAGTGGCTACAGTTGATCTTCCAACGGATCCAGTAAGAAAATGTTTAATCAATAATATTTGTTTGCTAGTATTCATGAACATCTGAAATTATTATATTTCAGATTTATTTTCGTTTAAATTGGCCAAAATACCTAAATCATATTTATATTTTTTCATTAACGAACTTCAGCTTGTAATTGTTTTATTTGAGTGGAAGAAACGAAGAACAGAAGAAACGAACTTGGAATGGAAAATATGTACAAAACAAAAAAAAACAATATATATATGAAAAGTAAAGTGAAGTTTAGTTTATTGGAAGGGGAACCAATTTATTGGTAGACCGTGTAATAGAACCAGAGGTGGTTCGTAGTTGCACCGCTCGTACTACTCCATCACGACTAGTTAGAAGTTTTTTAATCCTTCCCAAGGACCATTGCAAAGGCTTAGTGTTCTGACCAACACTCATAACCACATCGCCTATGGCAGGATTCGGGGAATTATTGGTCCATTTAAGTCGTCCGATCATAGTCTGGAAGTACTCATGACTCCACCTCTTTCAGAAGCTCTGGAGCGATTGCCGGAGAACTTGCCAGCGGGATAAGCCGTGTAGATTGGTGTCTGTCAAGTCCTCTTCCGACGCAGCCTATAGTGGTCCTCCAATAAGGAAGTTCCCAGGGTTCAAATAGTCGACATCATCGTTGGGTTCGGACGAAATGGCGCAAAGCGGATGGCTGTTAAGAACGACTTCGATGTGGGTGATCAGCGTGGTGAACTATTTAAAGGTGAGTGTCCGACTTTCCATTACGTGAACTAGGTGGTGCTTCACGGATTTGACACCAGCTTCCCAAATACCACCAAAATTAGAAGCCGCGGGCGGATTGAAATGCCAAATAATCTCACGTTTGGCTAAATTGTCGTAATTATCTTCAGCGTGTCTCTTGAGATCTGAAATTGATGAATTTCCTTTAGTGAGTGGGACGCCCCGAGAAAGTTTGTACCGCAGTCACTGTAGATATTCGAACATAATCCAGGACGGGCGATAAAGCGGTCCAACGCACCAAGGAATGCACTGGTGGTAGGATCGGAGACGACTTCCAAATGGATCGCCTTGGTGGTCATACCGACGATGAGGCAAATGTAACCCTTAGAAATTACAGCCTTCCGGCGGTTACTTTTCTTAATCTGGAAAGGGCCAGCAAAATCAATTCCAATTTTGGTGAAAACGCGGGTCTGAAAAAATCTGGAAGGTGGTAAATCTGCTATTAAAGGTTGGCTTGCCTTGACCTTATGTTTGTAGCATAGCAGGCACCTAAATATGCGCATCCTGGTTAGTTGTTGAAGTCCTGGTATCCAAAATTTTCGTTGAATGAATGCCTGCTTTACGCGAGGGTCTCCATGGATTGTGGTTTGATGATACCAGTCACAAATGAGGGTTGCTAAATGATATTTCTTATGCAAAATGAGGGGGTGCTTGGCATCATACGTGAGATCTGAATGCCTAAGCCTGCCGCCCACCCTGAGAAAACCGAGCTTGTCAATAAAACGTGATAACGGTTTAGTAGCTGAAGACATTTGTTCTGGGGATGCAGTCTTAAGATCAGCATGGAAGTATTGTTCCTGGGATAGACGGAAGCATAAATTCATGCTGTCTCGTAGTTCTGAAACAGACAGTATACCGGTTTTACAATGAGAATTTTTGGTCCGGCAGTTGTTAACAAAGCGAAAAACTTAGGCGAAGACGTTTTTGAGGTGTTGGAGCGATGAAAAGGAGCTTATGGTGGTAACAAGTTCGTTCAGTTCGGCGATGGCTAACATCACAGTAGTCTCATATTTGATTTCAAGAATTTCTTCTAACTGATCAAAGTCAGAATCTGGCCATCTGTTTAGAGGTGATTGCAAAAATAGTGGTCCTTTCCACCACTGAGGAAACTGCATCAGCATGAGAGGCATCAGACTTGAGAATCCACAATTATCTTGACTGCAACAGTGGCCCCACAGGTCAGGTGGGATGATCTCTACAATGGCGGTTACCCTATTGACCATGAAAGTTTTTAATGACTGTGGCGGATTGTGGATCGAGCAGAAAGCGACTTTGGAGTCCATAAATAAATGTGTTGCTGTGATGGTAATGGTGGTTCGGAACTCTTCGAGGGAGGGTTAACAGCAATCTTGCACAGAGTTGCAATCTGGGAATAGTAAGGCTTAGTTTAAAGGGGACGACTCTACTTTTAGCTTTAATTTTTATATTAGTCAAGTCCCGCTGGAGCTTCGGCCCGGTGTATAAGCGGTCATTCAATGATAATCCAACAGAGTCCTTAGCCGAAGCGTCGAAAACTAAGTGGAATTTCGTTGTAGAGCTGGTAGTACCTATTACCACAGCATGATGTGTGATGAAATTTGGTGAGGGTTGGTAAGCTAATTTCATGTGTGACATGTCCAAATACTCCTGGAGGAAGGCGTTATAATGAGGTTCTAAATGTTTCTGCTTGAGCCTGCTCTCCATGATCAGGAGTAGTTTATGAGCGATTTCGCGGTTATTTTCTATTCTTGGAGACTTGGTGCTTCAAAAAGAAAACTACATATTGGTCATAGGGTGTTCTGCGGTGGGTGTTCAAAAAATGTAGCTCACATATTTCGTCTTCCGGGTTCTGCGGTGCTAAAGATGCGACCTCTTCAGTCTTCCATTGAGGTGACAGTTATCACTGATTCAAATGTTCAACCATTGGCTGAATCTAAGTGTTATCGTAATCAAATATTTATTACTAATGAAATTAAAGAAAATTTCATGTCTTATTTGTTATTTTCAATAATAAACTTGTAATTGTCCAATTTCCTTTTCTACTCTTCCAGTTTATTACTAAACTTCCATTAAGTAGCAACTCTAGCTATGGCTTGAAAATCATAATGTTATTATTATTAGCTCTTATTACTTTTTTTATCGCTTTTACCGTTTGATAATTTTTTTTTAATTCACTTTTCTGTGCAGAACAGATAACTAAAGGTAACTTGTTAAAACTAAATTGGTCTTAGGATGAATTTAATGTTCCAAAATTCATTGGGATAAGCTCCATCTTTCTTTCGGCAATTATAGATCTTCACCAATCAGTTCACTCAGTTAGGTCTCCATCCTTTAGTTTCTTCAACTCAGCTTAAGCCTTATCCTTCAAATTAGCACAATAGCTGTGCTTAAGATTGAAAGTTCAAATCAGGCTATTGCAGATAAATTATTTAATCTATTACCAGCCATGGATATAACCTCCTGGGACATACTCGGGCTCTTTGAAGTTGGTACTCTAAATTGAGGGAAAACCAGGCTATTGAGCACAGTCTTGGATAAATCTATAGGTGTGTATAGCTATATAGATGTTTTTTTTTTTCTACATCACTTTTGGTGTCTTCGTCTTCCTTAAGAAATCTATAATAAAGTTAATTATATAGATCATTTTGCTTCTGTGATGAACTGGTTCAAACAGTTAGCAACCATCAGAAGAATTGTATAATGGTGGGTTGCTAATTGAGTTAGTAGACAAGTAAAGAAATCCAACCATTGCATTGCATATTGCAATAACCATAAATTAGTTCAAGTTTCAATCATTATTAACTAAGTAATTTAATTTTGGTTTATTTCAGATTAAACAATCCTTTCAATTTGAAAAAAAGGATCCGAGGAACGCTGCTCTAGCAAGAAAAATTGATGAATATTCTAGGCTGGGATTTCCCTTAATCTTTGCAGTCTTCAACATTATTTATTGGTCATATTATCTTTTGTAAATTGATGGTTGCCATGGAAAACACACAATAATGCTAACAAAAATCATAACTTTTTTTGAAGAACTATATTAATGGGTCCACAGTGTTAAAGATTTTTATTTAAAATATTGGTAGATTCCACAAAAAAAATTAAAATAAATAAAATGAAATTTTATATTTAAGTCCTCCTCTATTATTTTTTTTAATAGAATTCTTTGGCTCATGGAATAGGATGACTTTTTTTTTTATATTATAAATTTAATTTTTTAATGTTTGTACTGATGATTTTAACAAATAATTCAATATGATATAAATATTTTAAATATTCCTCAAAATCAATATTAAAATAGATGATTATCAGTTTCTAGTCCCTTATATTTTTCACTATTTATTCTGTAAGGATATTTGTTTTATGTAGTTTTTATGTATAATTATAAAATGGATGGTATGCTAAATTTTATTTACAAAGAAGTAATATGCACAATTAAATGTTTAAGGAGATTTCTATCAAAATTTAATTCATCCACTTCACGATGATTTTAGGGTAATGAAAAAAATATATGTACTTAGTTCATGCGTATTTCAAGTAGTGTCATTTTTTTCAAGAAAGTGGTTGTTCCATATAGTCAATGTATGAGATACTAAAAATGACCAAATTTTTGATAATTCTGTTTTGTTTACTCTGAGTAATTTAGGTAAATAGATACTACATTGATGTATATGTAAATACATAGTACATTGAGGAATGACAGAAATGGATACGTTTAATTTTAAAAGAAAAGGAAACATTAAATCATCTAAACATGTTTTGACTTCCATATAGCAATATGCCTGTCTACCTAAAAATATAATTCATATAGTTTACTAATTAAAATTTAAAAAAATATACAATGTAAAAAAATTTTTTGATCCAGTGAGTTTCTTTAAGATGTGAGTAAACATAAAAATCCTGATTAAAAACGTACTGAGACATTTAATTCTCAATACCAAATATAAAGTCATTTCAAAGTGATTTTTTTTTATTTTGAAAAAATATTAGATTTCATTTCAATTATTGCTATTCAATTATTTCAATTTCTTATGGGGGACATGATATTTTACTTGTTTCTGATTTTTTTCTTTTACTTAGAATTCCTGTTTTACTGAGAGTAAGTTAAATGAAATATTTCAAACAATCAGAAACTCAATTTTTAAGAAAATTGGACTCTCACATTTTGATAGAAAACTCTTCAAAAGTATTACAGTTATCTTATATATAAAAAATAAATGAGACCCTGAAGAGATTCTCTCAGAAATTAATTGATATAATAACATGAAGAACATCATATTTTCGTAAAATGTTAGGGACCAGTGAAAGGCTTATTTAGTTGCTTTTTAAAATTATAATTGTTTTTTTACTGAGTGGTATTTCAAACAGAGTTATATTAAAGCCAAATCATTGTTTTTATAGTGAACAATTAAGTTATAATGAATCAATGAAACTATTTCAGTTACTAGCAAAGTTCTTAAAATTACATTGCTTTCTCTTCTATTACTTCATTAGTTACTTAACCCCATAAACCTCTTTACAATGAGATAGAATAAATATTTTAAATTGTATTAAAATATGAAAAGGTCCATACATGCTTCATAAGGCATGTATGGAACTTGTTTGTGCATAACAATGTTTCCTTAATTTTCTTGTTACTTACTGAAGATTTAAATAAGCAGAAGTTCATTTCTTTATTTTATTTTTTCTCTTATAATGCTTTAGGTAGTTCTTGTTTTGATGTTATATCTTTCATACTCTGCAATAATACTATAAACTAAATAGCCCTTTTTTTATTTGGCAACAAACAGTCTTTGAAAACATTGCTGTACCAAGAAAAATTTCTTAGAATTAAGTAGTTAAGTGTTAATCAGGAAATAATGCTAATATGATTACTATAACTAAATGTGTGTTGTAGTTAATCAGATATTACAATAAGTAATTTAAAATTAAGTTTCCGCTATACACATTATTTCTTAATCCATATGATGTTGATTTACCTCCCATAGTATTCAAAATGTCTTTCATTTTGATATGTCTAACCTTATTATTGTTAAAGCACATTCTCTAAACAGCTCATTATTTATTAGAATCACACAATTCTAAACCTATTATTTTAAAGTAAATGTATGACAAATGTGAAAGTAGTTATTAACTATTGTTGATGATCTGAAACAAAACGTTTTGATGAGATAATGATGTCGTCATAACAATAATGAATTACTAAATAACATCCTTTCCTTGAACTATGTATCCTTACTTGTGATGACATTTTATATGAACACTACAAAAACTTACGATAAAAATAGTCACAATATTAATAAATATCCTCTGGAATTATTACCTAATAATTTTCTCAATCAGAATCAAACGATTTGCCCAAAGTGGTGTTACTTTTAACCATTGCTTTCTTTGTTTGATTAAAATATTTGGTTAAAACTGAACTTCAATTTCTTTTTTTTTTTAATTTAGTAATTTTTAGCTGTGAACAATAGGCTTTTATTTTGCCCTGTGTTAGTGCAGTGACAAAAAATATTTTAATGCGAAGTTATTTCCTACAAAATAATAGTTTTTCTTTGTATGTATTGAAAAAAAAAAACTATTTTCATTAGTTATAACCGACCATTTTTTATTGAAGGTAAAATAATCAATTACTGTTTTCTATTTACAAATATCTTCTGTTGTAACTGCAATAAATAGAAATAGATTCAATTTATCCTTTCTGTATAATCATATTTCTATCACTCAATAGGAACATATTTAGATATTCTGTGTAATAAGTAATTGATGAAATAATTTTATAATCAACTGTATAAATATTAATGAAATCATACTTATAAAGTCTAAATTAGTGAGAGGCTGTTGACATTTTATTACTTACTATCTTGGAACCTATTCTTAATTATAATCACATTATTTAAGTCTATTAATTGACTACTTCTTCATTTTTAAAACCAGTGTCTTTCATTGCACTTTTGATATCTAATTTATTAAATTTATTTTATAGAACTCTTTATGAAAATAAAATTTAATGGTCCTTATCAATTCTCATTTAAACCATTACAATGTTGTCTTTTAGAAAGTCTTTTATATTTTTGTAAAAATAAAATTCATTTTTAAATATCAGTTTCAAAATCAATAAATTAGTCAATGATTTTTGCGGTATATAAATGTTACTAGTTAAAAAGTTGAATTCCCTATAACCGTTAGTTAACTACATTTTAGTCATCTAAATTTTTAATGTTTAGTTTATATCAACCTACCTTGGGCTAAGGAGTGCCAAAATTTGAATACTTAATTGTGATATATTTTTCAAAGTATTCATATAATATTTATAAAAAATATTTGTTCTACTGCTTTGAAAATAGACCAAACAGACTGATTTGTTTGTTACACATACATTTTCTTTTTTTTTTTGTGACATGGGAGTTATATCTATCGAATTCTTTTTAATCACCCTCCCATATTTAGCCTACTGTTACTATTATTACTACTTATGTTTCCCTTATTTCATTACAAATGTAGTTAGCTAAAACTGAAACTAAATCTTCCCTGTTATAATTTCCCTCAACACCATAAAAAATCTATTACAGATGAAAATGCTTATCATGTGGGAAAGTGCGTCTATTCTTTTGGTATGTGTAAAGCTTAGGGATAAGTGTTGTTTTGGTGATTTAAATAGACTACTAATGACTGAGTAAATTAAATGAACAGAAATATTTTTCGAAAGGAGTGTGTACTTCTTATTTTTATTAATTTTTTTCATTTTTTTTTAATGAAATTATATTATTGTCATGCATTATATTTTATTATAACTATATTTTGATATCTATAATAATTGTGTTTTATATTAATATTATTATTTTATTAATCAATATGATATTTTAAATGATATTTATTGAGCCCATCAACTTTCGTAGTCCCAAATTCCTTTGGTTTCATAATGATTTTTAAAAAATTTTCGATTTTTTAAGTTTACTATAATGTTACAAGTAAATAGGTATGTTGAATGCAAATCATTGTGTTTCCACAAGGTTATTATTATTACTTTATTTTTGTTCTGTTTATTAAAAGTTTGTAAATCTCTCCCTTTAGTAAATTCTTCTTTCACTTTTATTTTTATTGAATTTCTGAAACTTTATCTGTGAATGTATTAAAGCCGGTAAGTAGTTCTCTAGATACATTAGTTGTAAATAATTGTTTGTATTGTAAACTGCTCTTCTCTTAAAACTAGAATTATCAATAAATTTCTCAAAAATTTTTGGCAAAATGTTAATTCTAAGTCAAAATGTTAATTTTGATAATTTATTCATAAGTATACTAAACTTTGAAAAAGTGTTGTTTTTATTATGTTTCTATGTTATCTTTTAAGTGTTTTTTTTTTAATTGACTGGGTGTGTTTTAATATTAATATAATATTTAACTACTTTATATATTGTTTTAATATAATACTATCTTTAATATTGTTTTGAGATAGTTTCCAAACCGTTATTTAATAGCAAAAACACTTTTATTTGGTAATAAGTATTAAAATAAGTATTGGTGTACAGTATTATTTAAGTTTATAATGGTTGAATAGAAATATATAACAACTAGATTTCAATGTATGATTAACCTAATTTTAAGCCACTTATAGACCAGTACAAAAAATATGACAATGTAAATAAATAATGTTTTCAAATTATTTTTTTTATTATTCCCTCGTTTGTTTTTGTTGATTATAGTAATAATAACGGTGTCACTTCGAGTTAAATCACAATGGATTTTGAGATTAATTTTATAACTGGCGGTATATAGTAACTATTCATTAATAGTTTATATACATTGGTGTATAGATTAAACAGACTTACACATACTGTTTAGGTTATATCATCATCTATCCTTCGAGATGTTTGTTGGAACATTCATTTCTTGAAAAAATAATTACATCAAAAATACACATTTTCCATACTTCGACTCTTTTTTCATACTAAAACTCAATTATTTTTATTTTCGAGAACATTAAAAATAAAACGAATGAGAAGTTAAAACAATGTTGTGATTTAACTCGAAGCAACTACCTGCGGATCGATACCAAAATAATAACAATAATAAATGTTAAAGAAGAAACAATATTAGATTAGATTCGTTTATATAATAAACTATAGCATAAAACAAAAGAGCCAATTGTAAGTAAATTAATATAGTTTCTACATTTCACCATCTCTTCTTTGGCCGCCTTCTTTTCTCCTTTCTGTCAGGTGTTACCAAGATTGTTTTAGACCATCATTCCTCCAACTTGTTTACTTTTCAAAATAAATTTTAAAAATAAACAGTTAGTTTTCATTGAAGTATGCGTTTTCTGTTTCATACTCATTATTTTTAAACTTTAATTACCATGTCCACCTCACCATTGTGCAAAATTTAATTAAATAATACATTGAATCGACTCTGAAGATCTTAAAATGTGTTGTTCATTGAACTAAGAGTTACGATTTTTCATGATCACAATCACTTTTATTTAGGTGAGTGATAGTAAACTTTATGGTCCTATAAAATAAATCATTAATGAATAAACCAATGGAATTTGAAAATTGTTAATTGATTCAATTGACTTAAATTAATTATTAGTTGTTTTATGTTATTCATGACAAACACCTATTAGAAAACTACATGTTTCTAAGCATTGAGTGATTGCAGAATCAGCACAGATTCTGTTCTATTTTCTCTTTATGGATTCTGCAATTTTGAATTCATTTTGATATTTTAATTAGTGACAACTAATTGCTTCTGCTTACGAAATGTGTTCTTACCTAAAGAAACATATAATTTAAAGTGAAAGAGGTAATTATAATCAAATGAAATGAAAACTTGACAGAATTGGAAAATATCATAAACTTTAATATTATTACATAATAATACACTTTAGAGTTTACATAAAAGCAAATAGTAAATAATTAATTTACATATTTAAATACAGTCTGCCACAATATCAATCATTCAATGATTTATTAATCAATTTCACCTTTTTCGATATTTTATGAATTATTGTACTAAAAAGAGTTTGAAGTTCCTTGAGCAAGTCTTTTCACCAATTTCTTCATTTGCACCTTTTATAAATAGGCGATGCTTATAAAGTTAGGTTAATATTCAAGTAGAGTCGTGACTTTTTTTTTTCTTTTCAACTGGGTCAATGTTCTATTTACTTCTTCGTCGTAGTTTTGTTAGACAATCAGAAAACATAAATTAACGAACGGAAACAATAATGAATCAGTTAGCCAAAGTTCCGGGGTAAAAGACACAATTAGTCGTCCCAGGAATAAAACAAAACCAAACAAAAACACAATAATAATGGTTTAAAGAACAAACGCAGTGAAAAATATAGATAATCGTAAATTAAAAAGGGAATAGGCCAGTTATTAAACACGTCAGTCAAAACCGTGGTTTAAGAAAAATATAACAAAATTCCAAAGAGTCGGATAGCTATTTTTTTAAACATTTTTTTTGTATTTTATCGTTTTTTTATAATCAATTTTTTTTTCATGTTATTTAATACTTATCTTTTGTTTGTGTCTCTTCAGATCAAAGTTGTGCCAACCTACCGCCTAGACATAGTAGGTGTTCCTCGCCGCTGACGAAGAGTTCTTCATCTGGCAATCTTTGTGGGACTGATAAACTAATACCTGCGCTGGCGAAAAACCAAGGAGTTCTTTCAGCTTTAGGCCGATGTGTATAATGCTTGAATTTTCATTGTCAGTATCCCTGGTCCAGAGGCCGATCTTATTCCCTTTGTTCCTTATGCTGATCGTAGCACCACATATCTTGTCGTTGAGGCCGTAAAAGCACTCACCGATCATGCACATGGCTATTTCGAGCCAATATTGGTCCATCTTCTGCGGTGGCGTAGTTCTTCTGTCGAGGTTGATGACCCACCTCCCTCCATCCTTGTTTGCTTTGTCTTCCCACATGGGTCTGATCCCTTTCTTGAATAGACTGTAGTCGCAGCCCGGCTTCACGTTCGAAACCGGCTTGATGTGGTTGAAGAGGCACCAGAAGTCCTCGACTGTGGCGAAACTCCCAACCTCCATAAGACACTCCTCCCAGATCTTGGTTTTGTTGTTATCCAAATACCACAAGGTCCAGGTGTGCTCCAACGGATGTTTGTAATCCCAATAGCTAAATACTTCCATATTTTGCAACTTAGATTTGAAGGCTTTTACACAAATCAAAAACTGACCTAAATGGAATTAATTAAAAACCAGTAACCACTCTGCCTTTAGAATTAACAAAACATACGTATAACAATTTTTTATTAACATCTGTTTGATTAAATATCGAAATGTTTATTCCACTGAAATTTCTTCATAAACAAATTTAAAAAAATAAGCTATATATTATTTAGTTTTTTTTAATACGTTTAGTTATTAGGATGCAACATTAGTTCATCATTCACGAATATCATTTTGGGTTTTCTATTTTTTTGCTAGCAAGATATATCGATTTTAAAAAATATAACCATTTAATTTATTAATTAAGTGAAATTCTTTCTTATCAATTAAAAAGCAAAACAATTACCGTCAGATTTTGTTTGCATATTAGCGATTGATAGCACTTAAATTAAACAAAAAAAACATCAGGTAATGTGACGTCATCGACAGAGATCCTAAAGAGAAGAGATGCTGTTATCTAATATTAATATAAATTTATTTCATATTTAGAATACAACTTTGTCCGGAACTAATATTTTCCCAAACCTAGTATTTCTGAAATCAATCAATTTCATCGATCAAATCAATTTCTGAAGCATCACTTCTGCTACAAAAATTATTGACCAGTAATGGAGAGAGGTTGTTTTAATACAACTTTACTTTTAAATTACTGCCTCGTAGAATGAAAATAACATAGGTGGCACGTGACATTGTTTTTTTTCGTTGTAATAAAAGATACATCAACCATAACGTGGAAGTAATCATTTTACCCTTTATAATTTCTTCAAAAATCACGTTCTGTTTTGTTCTGGGTCTGGATTTAGGATGTTAAATAGGCGCTAGAAGGTTTGATCATGGAATGATGTGCTTTGGGGCTAAAGATAAAGTTCACGATAACATGTATTTTTGGAAAATGTTAAAAATGAAATGAATAAACAGTTAAATCTTGTAATTTTTTTTTATCAACAAGATATCGTTTCACAGGCTGTCCTCAAAAAAGTAAAAGATTACTCGTAAGGAGTTAAAAATACCTTAGTATCTCAGACATCCTTAGAAATAATTAAAACGAGATGATTGGGAAGTATAAAAAATAAATATAAAAAAATTTAGAGGACATAAAATATAAGTTGAAAAAAATTAAGTATGAGCCAGATTTTAAAGCTGCGAAGTATGTCATGTTTTCGACAAAAAGAACCTAACGAAAGTACGGAAACGTTTTCTTTAAATAAATCATTAATAAAATTAAAGAACACGGTGATAAAACCAGTAATTTTGCACGGGATGGAGACCATATGTATTCCTTAACTAGAAAAATTACTAACAACTGAGAGAAGAACCTGAGGAGAATCTATGTGCCCAAGAAAACACAGGAAGGCTTCAGATTAAGATCAAACCAGGAAATATAAGGTAGATGAAAGACCTGGAAACCGAAATAAAAATCAGAAGACTAAGATACTACGGGCTCACGGTAAGTCTGGATTAAAGGGGACTAAACAAGAAAATATTTGACAAAAGCCGTGAGTAAACAGCGTATAAGGATATGTTAAACAAACGAGAGAGGAAGCAGACAAATTCAAATAACAGACAAAGACTGCCTAGATAGAGAACAATACAGGAAAAAATTAACAGAAGTCAAGGTTCTTGTAGAAAAGATCTGCGTGATCGAAAAAAGTAAGCAAAGGCACGCAGAAGTGATGAGAAAATGCTGGGAGAAAAGAAAGGCTAAAATGAGAACAGAAAAGTAAATTCGCGTGGTCTTAAAAGGCCGTTTCGTGAAAAAAATTAACGAATTGTACAAATAAATGCATGCAAAATTTTCTCTATTGTAAGTATAAGGAAATAAACTATTTCTATTGTTTGAGCTTATTGCTAAAAGGATTTCATTTTTCATTAACATTTTACTCAGAAGCAGTAGTTTTCTGAAAACTTAAAGTTATATACTGTATGAAGACTGTTGAATCTACATATATTAAATCGTTATTTTCATAAGTGATTTGATTTCGTAGCTCTTTGGTAATTAAATAGTTTTAAAAAAGTCATATGTTAATTACATTAATTTAAGCGTGGTTGAGGTACTACTCGCTAGTCTAAAGGTTTTAGAGGTTATAGTGTCGAACCGGAAAATATTCAAACCGTATCGTTAAGAACAGAATAAGAAGAAATTGAACAAGAAGGAATTGACGTTATTAGCAAGAAAGAAAGATGTAAGTACAAGATAAAATAGGACAGACTCGTAAATTTAACAGCCATATTGATTTCAAATCATTATCACCCACTCAAGTTAACTAAGATAGTTCAGACCTTCTCTTTTTTAAATCTATTTAAACACATTTAGAAAGTCATAGTAAAGATCATTCAATAATTAAATCGTGGAATACATTAGTTTGAGTGGGATCCCTATCAGCCAAACCTAAATTTTATTTTAAAATATCATTTTGTTCAGGTGTTCAAAGCAGGAAGAGAAAAATCAGTATGATTATAAAGCAGATTTCAGATGTGATACGATGCATTTGTTGGAAGTTTTTACGAAAAGTGAAATTGATCCGTGTATTGGGGTGAGATATTTATTATTTATATGAATCACTAGGTGAAGAAAGGCAACAAGTCCTCTTCTCTTTATTGTACAATAGACAAAAAAATAGGTTTTGTTTTGGACAAGTTCCCTGTCCACAGTAAACAAAATATCAGAGACGTTGTCTAGACTGTGCTACCTTGCAGACAAGTTCCCTTCCTGTAGTAAATGATGTCTTCTATCTCTGATAAAAGATAAAAAATTAAAAACCAAAAATCTCAAAAGTTGTACTATATAGCACGGCATATACTAGCTTTTGCGCACGGCTTCGCTCGCGTGGAATTTGGTCAGCCACATAAAGTTTCGTTACATATCGTTTTAAATAAATAATTTAATTTTTTTTTAACTATAAGTTACTCGTACATCCGAAAGTTTAGATGTCTAACTTCAAAACTGACGGATTCCATACAGTCTTTGAACATCTAAGGGGGAAACCCTTGGGGTTGGAATTGTCCAAATTCCTTTCTTAGTGCTCATTTAAGCTATACAAAGTACCTATCGGTACCTAATATATAGAAATATATTTAAGTAAATTTCAAGATGCTAAGTTCAGTAGTTTCTGCTGTGCGTTGACCGCTGGGTGTGTTAGTCAATCAGGTTACAGTTTTATATATACTTCGCATGTGTGGTGTGATAAAAAGTAGCCTATGTCCTTCCCCAGGCTTGAGATTATCCATATCAAATTTCATCACAGACGGATCAGCACAGCCATGAAAGATACATTGACACTGATTAACGGGACGGACAGAATGTTTACTGTTGTTCGTGTCAGTTTAAAAACATATAAACTTTAATCATAAACAATGAACAATGTCCTTCCCCAGGCTTCAGATTATCCATATTAAATTTCATCACAGACGGATCAGCACAGCCGTTAAACATACATTGACACTGATTAACAAACGGTACGGCAGAAGTTTAATGTCGTTTGTGTCAGTAAAGGATTAGTATGCAATGTTATTGAATTTATTGAAAAGAATTACTTAGTATAACGGTTTCAATTGTCGTACGACAGCAGCGAGAAGTGAACTTTTTTTTTTTTTCATATCCTCCAAACTTTTATTTACAATATATTACAAATTTACAATGAATACATGCAAATGCTTATATATATATATATATATATATATATATATATATATATATATATATATATATATATATATAAAGGCCTTCTGTTATCTTTCGGTATTAGAAGTGAACTATATTACTTGATTTGTTTAGCGAAAATATGTAGATTTTGCGAGTAAGAAACACATGAGTAAGCATACAAACTTTGCCCCCCCTTTTCACCCCCTAAGGGGTAGAATTTCGGAAAATACTTTCTTATCGGATGCTTAAGTCATACAATGAACACACCCTCCAAGTTTCAGGTCTCTACAATCAGCTGTTTAGGCTGTGCGTTGATCCCTCAGTCATCCAGGACAAAGCATTTTATATGTATAGATTTATTATTTTTAAACTTGAATTACAAACTTCTGGTCTGTCATACTTTTTTTAAGCTAAATTTGTTTTATCTACATGCTAAAATTCCCGCATTTGTTCAAGTTTATGTCTCGTAGATGAGTTGGTGAAAGTCGGGGTGTATAAGTGATTTTTTTATTTCTTTCAAAGATATTGTGATTACAGATAGATGCAATTTAAAAATCTTACAAATAAAAAGAAATGGTGCTCGATATCCAGAGTATAAACAGTAAATATAATGTACAATAAGTATATCAATAGTTTTTACCAATAAAATGGCCATTTTTTCCACCGCTGCCTACTGTTCATCCGACTTAAGCAAGCAGCTCACTAAATTTTCAGGAGTCACCTTCTTTCTACAAGCCAGCTCCAATTCTCTTCTCTCTTTAGTGAAGCGAGTACATTAAAAAATACATGTTCTGCTGTTTCCTCTACCGTCATACACGTTGGGCATTCAGCAATGTCGTCTAGTTTGAATCTGTACTGGTAGGCTCTAAAGCATCCATGTCCAGACAATATTGTGTAAGGTAAAAATTCACCCCCCCCCCATGTCAACGATCATACCACGAACCTATGTCAGACACCAACCTGTAGGTCCACCTTCTGGTTTTAGCCGAATTCCGACACTGTTGTCAACGTACGAAGGTGATTTTCCTCTCTTCGTCTCTTGACACTCGAGAACTGCGATTGTACCATCTGTTTCTTTCTTCCACTAGCATCTCAATCGGAGGCATGCGCGCAATTACGCATACAGCTTCGTAAGAAACAGTCCGAAAAGCACTTGTCACTCTCAATAAACCTCTTCGATACACTGAGACCATCTGTCTCCTGTACGATGTCGTGGATGTCCACATGGCTTCTTTCCAGATTGGAGCTCCATACAAAAGGATTGAGGAGACAGCAGTTGCCAGGAGCTTTCTGCGACTCTCTTTGGGTCCTCCAACATTAGGCATAAGACGCGTCAATAATGAATTAATTCTTGCCGCTTTGGTGCTGATATACTCCGTATGTGGGTTAAACTGGAGACATGCATCGATGACAACTCTCAGGTATTTCAAGTATGGCTGGGAACAAATTAAGTGCCTTAAAGTGGGTATGATGAATGTGTGTGTGCGTGTGTCTGTTTAGATTCGTTGTGGTGTAGTAGGTACTCATGAGTGCTCACGCATGAACGGGAGAAATGGAAGGTTGCGAACTTAAAAAAGATACTTTTTAGTAATTATTTAAAAACCGGAAAAACTTGCTTAGAACTTGACAATTCGTTGTGGCGATAGCAGTTATAATATTGATAACCATGAATATGAAGGTTCTCAAGCACTCATGCATTTTTTTAACTATTGTAATTGTTAACGTTATCATGTTTATTATTTTTGTTATTTTGCCCATTTCTGAATTTATTCATATTTATTACCATTATAGGTGAAGCCTTCTGTATACACTCGAGAGCTGTACATGAGTCACGAAGAAAGACAGCACTTCTTAAACGTTAACGACGATTGTATTAAACTTTTCCCAAACCATTCGTCAAATCAAGTTATTGAAAAGTGGGATGTGAAGCCTAGGATAATATTCTTTTCCAATTGGACTCTTGGCGAAGAATATGAAACCTTTTTTACAGTCCGCAACAGATACCGGGTATGAATGGATATTTTAAATTTGATGCTTTGAAGCTGAACAGACTGTTTCAAATTGGCATTAAGTCAACTTTTTCCAAGCCTCCTTGGCATTTTTTTATAATTGTATTAAATACATATTGCATGTACTCATCAATCTAATTATTTTATGTTTCCCAATTTCGGTCAGTATAAATGCAAAGCATTTTTTGTAAAAAAAAAAAAAAATATTTCAATTTTCTAACTTTATCAAGATTCTGAAATGCTGACTGCTTTATTTCTTGACTATTTTTCAGACTTCAAAATTGTTGAAACTTTCATTGAAAGACTCGCCGGTCTTCGAACTTGAAAAGCTTATTAATTTGAATAGATTAGGAAGTATGGTAACGTTTGGATACAAAGTTCGGTTCAGACCCAAGGAATACATTGATTATCATGACACCATCAAGCTGGAAGCAGAGAATGGAAATCTAGAAATTTATTTATTAGGTACGCTTTGGAATGGATATTACATGAAATTAGCAATTATATTACTATAATTCAAAGTGCCAAAAACAATGCTGTTTCTGCTTCGAGTAGTTGCTCGCTTTAAATTACAGATAATGAATTTATTCAAATATAAGCCCGCTACTTGAAACAGATAAAGAGCGAAAGAGTCCATTTGTCGAGAGTCCACAGAGGAACTTTGAAATAGATCGGACTGATTTTTTTTTTGTTTTTTTTTCAAATTTAAACTATCAGTTTCATCTATTGTTATTTAATGTTAGCTTTTTATTTAGGTATTCTTTGATTTGATTGAATAAACAGAGTCCTTGGTGTATTGTACAATCTTATATGTATTACTCTCATAGATGTGCTAAGTTACGCTATCGATGTATATCCGAAGACGATATACAACCTGTGGGGCTGAATTTGTTATAGTTTCTTTTCGAGATTATCAGTATCGATTGAAGCTACCCGCTGTAGGATACCCCAGCAGTGGAACAAATATTCATATAAAGTTTCCGCTTTCATAAAGAAAAGGGGATATTCTGGAAGACCTGTGAGCATGAACCGATTTCCGATGGTAATGTTAGCATTGAACGACTCTTCTAAGAGTGCGAAAATGTCCGACAGTACAGACCACTAAGCGAATGAGGAAGGGTGAATAATAAGGTGTTAGCTAAATACAGGGGGTATGCCGACCCCTTGCAATGAAGTAACGCAAACAGGTTTTACATGTATCTATAAATTGGTATACGAGAAGTGGTAATAGAAGGTAGAAATTACACACGAGTTCGTACGGAGTAACCCTGTCTTTTGAAGATTCCCAACTACCATCATAAAAACAAAACAGAAATGCTCATTTGAAAAATAATTATATTGTCTACACTACAATACTTATATGGCTTATTTAATAAGCACTGTATTTTTTAAGTTTAAAGTACAATTTTTTTTATAAATATGTTTAAGCTGTCTGCCCTCGGCCTATGATTGACTTACCTGATGAAATCAACTTTGGAAAAGTGCTTTTTAATTTTGATAACACAAAGCAGATAAGGTTAGAGAACATAAGTCCATTTGTCGTGGAAGCAAGTCTTGAGACACAAGGGTGAGGTTTTTAAAATTTTCTTTCGTTTAACATTAGTACGAATTCTATTGCTGACGATATTTGTTTTTGCAGATTTTTTTCACTCGACTTAAACAAAATATTGCTGAATCCAAATGAAGTCATGACTTTGAAAATTACTTTAAATGAGAAAAATGAAAAAAATGTTGAGGATAAATTATTGATTTGCTTTCAAACAGGTAGTTTGATGTATTCAGTGGAGTAGATATGAATGATTTGTATTTATTATCTATAGAATATTTGTATACCTTATGTTAGTAGACACTTCAGCAGCATAGATTTTTAACAGTGAAACATCTATCAGGCATGATCTGAAGCTGGTATGGTCTCTATGTCGTCTCAGAAGCTCTTTTACGTTTTTTACGATATTATGAAACAGTGCATACCATAATATTTAAGATTGTTCGGTCTCTCTCTTTGCTGAAAGTTGTTTGATATATTTTTTCAGTAAAAAATATATCAATATATAACTATACTTTTAAGCATAGTTAACTTTTTTTAAATGGTTTAGTCATTGAATATTTTGTATATGCATACTAGTACTCTTTCTTGACATTTCATAATTATGAGGGCTATTCATAAAGTAAGAAACGTTTCAACCTGATGCCGCCAGGCGCGCACTAATAGCGTATACATTGTTGTGCTCGCGCTTGGCACCTCAGTCAGCGTGCAGCTGTGACAATGGAAATATCTTACCCCCTTTTTTTATATTAAAATTTGAAATGTGTGCTGCAATCCAAAATCTCGCCCGCCAGTTGTGAGGTGCGGTCTGTGATTCGCTTTTTGTTGGCAAACCACATACAACCAATATAAATTTATCGGGAACTGTGTGTGAAGTGTACGGGAACAACTTAATGAGTGACAGTTCTTTCAGGAAGTGGTGCATTCAGTTTAAAAATGGCCAAACAAACGTTCACGATGAAGAGATGAGTGGACATCCGAGCATTTGACTGACGATCTGGTCGTAAATGTTGACGAAAAGATTCGTGAAAACCGCAATTTCACAATAACTGAGCTTTCTTTATGTTTCCCACAACTTTCACGAATTTTATTGTTTGAAATTGTTTTACAGAAGCTAGGCTACCACAAATCTATCATTACATGGTAGAGACCACAAATTTTGTGGAAGATGGGGGGCAAGAGGAAAGCCAAAAATGCTTACAGATCACCATAAAGAACAACGAAGAGGGGGGCAGCTTTGATGTTTTTGGAGGCCTACCACAGTCATGGTGATGCACTACTGGATCGAATCGTTACAGGAGACGAAACATGGGTGAAATATGTGAATTGTGAGACAAAATTATAGTCCATGGAATGGGGGCAAACAAGTTCCCCTAAAAAACCAAAGAAATTTCTGCAAACTTTGTCGGCAAGGAAGATCATGGCAACAGTGTTCTGGGTCAGGCAAGGTGTTCTTTCGAGCGTGGTGCAACAATAAACTCTGAGTGGTACTGCCGAACATTGCAAAACCTTAGGAGAGCTGTCCAAAACAAGCGCCGAGGACAATTTTCATCCAAAATGTAGCTTTTGGACAATGCCCGACGTCACACGCAAACCGTACTCAAGAACTCCTGAACTCGTTCAACGGGGAAGTTTTTCCTCATCCCCCCTACAGTTCTGATCTTTCTCCAAGTGATTTTCACTTGTTCCCAAAAATGAAGACCTGGCTAGGCACAAAGCGTTTTGACGACGATGAGGAGCTCCAGGTAGGCGTTACTAAGTGGCTGAGACCACAGGCGGCAGAATTCTATAACACAGGAATCTCAAAGCTTGTCCACCGCTATGATAAGTGCTTGAATTTGAATGGTGATTATATTGAAAAGTAATATTTTAGTTTCTCTTTCACATGTATATAATAATAAAATGTTTTTCTTGTACTTGTTTTTTTTTTTTTAATTCCAAAACGTTCCTTACTTTCTGAGTAGCCCTCGTACTTCCTTAGACTCAAAATTAAAAGTATGAGTTCGTCCCCAGTAAACGAGTTCAGTTACAATAGAGAGTTTTAAATTTATAGAAAAAGATGAGTTTTTATAAAAAAAACATTAGAAATAGCAAATCTTGAACGGATTGAAATGAGAAAGTGAAGTTGGCGGCACTGATTTACATTTTTATTAAGTTACCTTCCCCATCATAGTTCCTTGATCATACATTTTTAACGTTTAATTATAGTTAAATCGATTCAAAGTTAGTGTTAAGTTAGGATTTTAAGAATTGATTATTGATACTAAAAGTCAGTGGTGTTAAAGGTGATGTAATTATTTCTAGTGTTTGGCCATTTTAGTAAGTAACTTTTTGTGAACTACTAGTACCTCAACAATTTATTTCAATCAATTTTTTCTAATATTTAGTGATCCGAAAAGTTGTTAGATATTCCTCCTCGAATAGTTCATATTAATGCCCTAAAGAAGGATTAACATTATCATGATAATTCCTAAAATTTATAAAAATACTTAAGTATCATACATATACTATAATGCCTCAGATACAAAGACATAGAATTCATTTTCAGATAATTGTTTAAGTTAGAAATTTGAAAGAAGTTAGGAATTAATTTAAAAAGGAAGTCGCCATTTATCAATAATTTTAAGAAGTACTCAGAACAGGCAAGAATTCATTTTTAAAAATCGAAACTGCGTAGCTGATCAAAATCTTTTAAATTGCATGCTAGAATACAATTTTTTTTCACCTGTACCTTAACCACTACAACCCCTGAACGGGTCTGGGGTTCATTACATGGTAGAGACTTTACTGTTTTATGAACAACGGTTATGCAGGTAGGTGATTTTCTCTCCTCATTTTGGGTACCAACTTTATAGAGACTGGATGAGCCCCAAGAGGGTCTTAGATCCCACATGATCCACCTCTGGCTCTAACAGATTGAATAAAAGACTTGCCAGCAGCGGGATTTAAACTAAGATTTTTGGCATGGCAACTCAGTACTCTGTTACTGAACTATTCCACTCCCTTTTTATAACACATCTAAGTCATAATTATTTGGTATCTGTCCCGCTGGTTGTTGCTTCATGTTAAGCTACTACAAGTTTATCACCCAATAATCTCGTCAATTCTAAATTAGCTGATAGTAAATTGCCAATTTTAGGTCTTTTTTTCTCACATTATTCATGCTAAAGCCAATTTTTAAATTTCATTAAACTACAAATTTAGTGAATGATGGTTAATAAACATGGAAAGCAGGGCGTTACAACTATATTAATTTTCATGTGCAAATGCTCTTGGTCTCTTTGAAAACTACATATTCTTTTAATGACTAAAATTGCTGCTCAGATCCTGGAAAGCAAAGCTCGAGGAGTTTCGACTGCAGTAACTTAAAAACTCCTAACTGCTAATTCTGAAAAAAAAAATTGAAGAAAATCTATTTATCAAGAAATAAAAATTTTTGTAAATCAAGTCATATTGAACTTTGAAATTTCTATTCACCTGCAGAGCCAGACATCTCTTAATAAGAAGTTGGCATTCTATAGGCTGGTTGGAAGAATAAAAATCAGTCAACATATATCTAGTTGCAACCAGCCTTGCCTCTCCCCTATGTGTTACTCCTACATAGATATAGCGTGTGTATATACTCTTATTGTAACCAGCCTTACTATATACCGGTATACCCAACTAAATTCATGTAAATATTTCTAGGTGAAAAGTTGCATATAAATTTGTCAGCAAAATGCTATTCTGCAAATATTTATTTTGAAAACAAACGAGTTGTACATATGGGAGAGTTATTTATTGGTTTATATTCTACTGCATTGATAACACTTGTTAACGAATCAAATGAGCTACTTAACTATGCTTGGATGAATAACCGAAATGAAGTGATAGATGAACTGGAAAAGCGTGTGTGAGTGTTTTATGAATGTTCTTTGATATGAACTATTTCATCAGAGCCTGGTATTTAAATTTATAAATATTTTAGAAGTGGATATATGCTGGGCAGTAAGCTAAACTTGATGAAAAAAAAAAAAGATGGCTTGAAGTATTATAAGATGATATCAGATGAGACACATACGAGGATATCAAACCAACTCATACGTGAAGAATTGGATACCAATTTAACGTTTTATTTTACTGATCAACATTTTGATATTCAACCTAAGGTAAAGCATAAGCAATAAATTATTTTCAAAATTAAACACAACTATAATATTAAGACACCAGCTTCAGGGCAGTTTGGTTTTGATTCCCGAATTTGATCTGGATTGGATTAGTTAACATTGGTTTTTTTGTATTTCTCTGACACCAACCTCAGTTTTATTAATATCCTAAGAATATTTACTAATCCCTTTTTAAAATTTTTATTATAGATTAATCAGACCTATACTTTAGAATATGATGACATGTAAGGACCAATTGGGGTTTGCTTATTCCTTAAATTAGCATCAGTTATTAATTATGGCCATAATAAAACAATTGATCACAATAAACCTTTTTTTGATTATCAATATTTTTTTAGCATTGTAGTTTTGCTTTACTTGGATCGTAGCTTTCTAAATCTTTCCAAATTCCAATTTGGTCATTGTTGGACTGTACCAATTCCTATTTACTGAGAACGTTATCATATATATATATATATATATATATATATATATATATATATATATATATATATATATTTAAAACAGTGCAATCTAATAGCCATAACTTGTTATTTAATATACAATTTGGGAAACTGAATTGCTGGCTCCAGTGAAAGCCCTTGATTTATCAGAAAAGAAAAATTAAGAGAAGCTTATATATAGTTCTGTGGTGATGTAACTGAAGAGTGCCAATTTATTATTTAATTAATTAGCTTGAAATCAAGAATGTTAATTCTCTTTGATCTTTAGGAAGGCCAAGTAAACCCAAAAAGTAAACAAACATTCGAGGTAACTTTTAAACCTAAATCAATTAACTACCTTCAGAAGAAAGCATATCTAGAAATAGAGGGCTTGAAGGAAAGACTTACTCTCAAGTTAAAAGGTGTTGGTATTGGTCCCCATATCATCCTGAATGTAAACATTATCGACTTTGATCATATATTCATATCCAGTCAACATACGTATCTTGTAAGTAAAATTGTATCCTCATATATGTTTTTAATAATATTGTAACCTCTTGAATAGCACTTCTTCTCTTCTTATTTTTTGTTTTATGAAGGAATTACCATTACAAGTAATGTAAAACCTTTGAGAATTATTTTTAATCATCTAATGGTTATTATTTAGAATTATTTTTAATTATCTAATGGACACTTGAGGATGAAACACAAAGAGGCTAGGTCATTCTGACCGAACAGTTATCAATTTTTATTTTTGTGCTATTTAGTAGCCTTTTGTGATATTACATATAGCATACGGGCTATAAAACTCCTGAAATATATTTTAGACTATTTATTACTGACAAATTGTTTACAAATGGAAAACATAAATTACAATTTAAAAAAATGTATCTATAATCAGGACAAGTGTTATAAGATCTTTATTGGTTTTTGCAACTGCAATTGTTAAAATAATATAATTAAATTAAAAAACTTTACGACATTACACATCATATGAAGACATGTTACCAAATAAAAAATAAATGTCGTGCTATTGCAACTTTTATCCTGTAATCACAAGTTTTACAGAACCGACCACCTTTTCTATCTTTGGTTTTAGCACATAGATCTCGTCTCCTTCGATTTGATCCTTGTAGGAATTCTTTAAGAAATGGCTTTTCTATATCTCCAAGTCATAATTTGTTTTGCTAGCAAAAATGCTAATTCCTTAAGAAAGGTGAATCTGGCTCTGTCAGAATAAGGAACCTCATTTTTATTCCACAAACAAGTACAAAACTGTATGCAGTGGTAAAGTCAAGAACAGAACAAACAATATTGCATGGTTGGCACAATTTTTTCCCAAATCCAAACTTATGTTGAAATCTTGATCTGTAGATTCATCTATTTCTTATCATGTAACAAAACAGATCACTCATGTTGTCATCATTTGTTATTGACCTGTCCTATGTCTCTGGAATTTAATCATCATAAATATCACTTTCATCTTCTGATTCCTTCTCTTGGCTATGAATTTCTGAGAAAACCTTTTGAAGAGTTCTAATAATTGTATTCGGTCCATTCTGGATCAAACATTCAAAAACAATTAAAAGTTAAAACGCTGAAACAGGTGTCAAATTGACCCAGAACTCAAATAGAATAGAAAAGTAACTTTATTCTGGGACTAAGTCCTTTTAGAATAACAAACATGAACAGAAATAGAAACATAATATATATCTGACCAGGAGGCTACATGATACAAATCATAAAGGGTATAAAAAGTGATAGAAAGAAATAATTTAAAAAAATGTGTATAAACAATAATAATTATAAGTAAATAAACAGTGCGAATCCTGGCAAGATTAATAATCCTAATCCTGGCAATTAAAATAATAAATAGATCAATAACATCTATTGATTGCATGAGCTAGCAAGTGATACTTGATGTGCATTTTCTTAAAACAAAATCAAAGCACCGAAATAACACAATAAATTATTCAATACATTTCATTCTAGGCAAATGACTAAACTGCTTAGAGAGCATCTTTTTGGGAAGCCAGGAGATGTTGGAAAAGCAAGAATTTAAATGATGATAGTGAGGGAGAATGACGGATGTTAGGAGGGATTGAGTTCCACACTGTGACGGAACGTTCGAATGCTTTGGTTCTGTGGGAATACGTGGTACTTTAGATAGAATAGATTACGATGACACTAGACTGAGTAATAACACTTACCTAACCTCGCCATTTAAGGGTTGAAACAGTATCCAATAGTGAACTAAAAATAATTTTTTCAAAATATATATATACTCTCAGTATTAAGATAGCTGATAGCCTAACTTCATCCAGAGAGCTGGGTTTCTGCTTCTCCTTTCCAAAAGATTATTGATTGCCTCATCTTTTTTACTAACACGAGTTCTTTTGGAAGAATATAATTTCTCCATACAACGTTTCTGCCCAGTGACATCTTGGGTTTTTAGGGGTGTGGTTTACTTATAAGTATCTTCTGAGACTTCTCGCTTTTCTTAAATACCAAGAAAAAAAATCTGAGCTCTACTTTTTTGAGTCTATTGCTGAAATAACAAATTTAAGCTGGTATTTGTTACGATTTAAGTAGCCAATGTGCGTGCAGTCAGTATTTGATTTACCTTATGTTGTAGACCATAAGAGGAATAGCTATATAAATATAGATAGAGTAATAAGGTTCACCTTTTCAACATTTCTTTGTCAGCTATGAGGCTAAATTCAAGTTTTGTTAAAAAGAAAGTTGTACAAAAAAATTTTCTAGTAAAAAATGCAAATAAAGATCTCTTGATGCTTTGTCAACAAGGAACGGTTTGTTATGTTTTGTCAAAGATAAAAGGTATGGAAAAGGGGGAAGTTGGAATGAGGTTAAAAAAGAAAAATAACATTATGTAAAATAAAGTTTTGACATTTATACTGATTTTGTACCTGCTAGCTAAAGAAAGATACCATTTCTTTTATTTCAGTTAAAATTTTTAATTTATGTTTAGATAAGTGCTAAAAACATCGGCCTTGTGAAAGGAACAATTAGTTACGTACCTGATACTAAACTATCATTTGGTGAGACTATCAAATGTTCTCCTCTTAATCTAGAACTTCTTCCATCCGAAGTTAAGGTTTTCGAGTTGACTTTGTCCAGTATAGTTGCTGGTTCATTCGTGGAAGATATATGGTTTGTCATCGAAGAGTCTCAAAAGAGAGTTAGGTGCATTGTTAAGTGAGTATTGGCTATAGTAGATACTATTCTATACATTTTTCTGAAGCTGGTTACTGTAAGACTTGTTTTGTTTTTTTCAGAGGCCATATTATAAATCCCAGGCTGATATTGGATAAAAAAGTCATAAATTTTGGTCAGGTTTCTTTGGGTAATTTTGTTATTAATTATTTATTATTGGCATGAGATACTAATTTAAAAGAATTAAATCTTTGCATCAAATATTTAAAAAATAATTTTAAAGTTGGTAGGACTTAGTATTTATGTCCTATGAAACAATACAGTAAAAAAATGCCTGATATCACTTTTTTCTGCAATTCAAAATTCAGCTAAATATTATCTACCTTGTGGACTTAATCCGCTGTTAATTTGTCTGTTGCTATCATTGCTTAAAATTTTGTTGGAAATCTGCATCATAAAATATAACTAAATTATTAAAAAATGAAAAAAAAACTAAACAATACTTAATAATAGAAAAAATAATGAAATCTAATGATATAAATTACTATTTTGAAACATGCACTTTATATTTTAATTGCACCTAATTATTAAAGTGCATGTTAATTAATTATTTATTTTTCTGTTCAACATTTTATTGGAAACTAGAGGTGGAGCATTGAGCAGTTGAACATCCTGCTGCTTCTATGTTTCCTGCCTTTTTTCTAATCATATTGCAATAATATTGCTAAAGTGACAGAACTCAAAAATTATACTTTTGGAAAACCGGGAAAAACTATTAGTGAGCTTGGAATAGCAATAGGACATTTAAGAGTGACACAAGTGCCTTATGGCAAACAAGGTTTGAAGTTAGATTGCTACAGTTTTGACTAGTGTATAAAGAGATATTTACCCATTTACTTCATGGTAATAACTCACCACCAAAAAACACAGATTTTTGAATTGTTTAACACTAGAAATAATTGTGCAATATATCATCTATCTTAGTGTGAAACTGAGTAACTTTAAATCCTATCTTTTCTGCAGAACAAAAAATCAAATTTTCTTGATACTGGGATTTTTTAACACTATTTACCAGTCAGTATATACTATTTAGATATATATGAAATATACTTATTAGTACAAATAAAATAAAAATGAATCATTGTTGCTAAATAAATTAAAGCAATAATAAATTAAATTCCCTCACTATATTGTAGTTTCACATTTGAGACTGACCATATGCACTGTCTAACCATGTCATATTTATGTAAATGAACTTGTAATGATTCCTATTTATATTATATTATAACTTTATTGAAATTACTTCAAAAAGTTTTTATGAAATGTTCATGAGAACTTCCCAAATATGAATATTCATAATATCATAATATTAAAATCTATAAATTGTATTTAATTTACCAGGTTTCAAGTATACTTCCTCATTCACAATTACAAATGAATCACCAATCCCTGTTGAATATAGAATTGAAGTAGTTGGTAATGGATTTCTGCCAGCAGTAGAAGCCAAAATTGATTTTGACAACACATTGCCAATATACCCAAAAGAATTCACAATGGATCCTGAATCATGCCAAATTCTTCCAAGTTATACTCAAACAGTTGAAGTGAATCAAAAATATTAATTTAATCTAGTTTTATAGAATTTACTGTTATGAATATATATTTGTAAAAAAATTGGTTTAGAAACTAATCTTATTTATTAATATGGCAAACAGTATTTAACCAATGTCTAGTATATTAACTCTGATTCAACAAAAAATTTTTTTTTGGGAACAACCATAGTTTTTCAACTTAAAAACATAACTACAATTAATATGATGCAGTCTATGAAGGTAATGATTTTTTTATAATTTATTTTATTTTTATATGATATAATTCTTTTAAATATTTTATTTGAAAAGAAAAGATATGGCCAGGACCGGGATTCGAACCCGGGACCTTCACCTCTCCGTGGTGACACCTCAACCATCCCGGCTTCGCATCACGGTCAGCCATTTCCCCTCTTTTCACTTGATCCTACATCTCTGTGTTCTCGCAATTTGTGATGTATACACGGGGAGAATGTTAATTGAGCATTACTTTATTTTAAGTTGTTAATATTGTTACGGGCGCCGGCAGGAAGACGGAAGCAAGAGGATTAGCGGCTTAAATCCGTCGGCGGGAGAAGTTAAAATAGGATTAGGACGGTTCTAGATCGTCTCCTTTTGTCGGCAAAGGATTAAGAATATTCCAGAATTGTCTGGCCCCTCCGTGTTCTAGAATGTTCGGCCTTGCCTATGAAAAGACTTCCCTCACCTCGAGTCAGTCAGTCTTAGCCTGAGAGTAGACCAGTGAAGATCTGTGATAAGTGTAATAAGTGAGTGTCAGTGATGATAAACTAGTCAGTGTTGAACCGGCCCGTGTAATAAGTGTATCAGTGAACTGTGACGGTCTCGCGAGTGTAATAAACTGTTTCTGTTTGTTACTGTGTGTCAGTTTGTGATACTTGAAGAATCTTACGGTCGGTGGACTAGTGAACTGTAAGTGTTAATTATTAGTTATAAATTGTAGTGTAATTTTATAATATTCATAGAAACAATTGTAACTAGTTAAGCTATCTAGAATTAGTAATATCTTATATTATTGTAATAATTAAATAGGAGTTAGGCCTAGATTATAATATTTAGAATATTGTCATTATAAATTTATATTAATATAATAATTTAATTGTTAATAGTCTAGTTGTATCCTTTTTATCATTTTGTTAATAAATATTAGTATCTTTAATTAAGGAATTGTTTAATTCTTTTTAATACCCAGTAGCCCGTAACAATATTATTATAATTTATTTTATTTTTATATGATATTATTTTTTAAATATTTTATTTGAAAAGAAAAGATATGGCCAGTAATTAATATTCTCCCCGTGTATACATTGCGAACCGCGAGAACACAGAGATGTAGGATCAAGTGAAAAGAGAGGATATGGCTGGCCGTGATGCGAAGCCGGGATGGCCGAGATGGGTCACCACGGAGAGGTGAAGGTCCCGGGTTCGAGTCCCGGTCCTGGCCATACCTTTTCTTTTCAAATAAAATATTTAATGATTTTTTTTTTTAAATGTTAATTGGTTCTTTTATAACTATTTATCATAGTAGTTAAAATGGTTTACATCATTTAATAGTACTGTCTCTTGGAGAATATTCAAAATAACATAATAAGGAGCTATACAGGGAAAGAAAGTAGCCTTTATGAATAAAATTATCATTAACTTCATAGATATTTCTTTTAACATTTTGCGCCCCCAAAATTACAACTAGCAATACCTAGTACAACTTTAGTTTAAATTCACAACCCAATACTAGATCGAATAAGGAAGATTAAAACCAGGAAAAGACCGGATTATAATTTTATCTCAGTTTTGCTATAAAAAAAGCACAAGAAAATTATTAGAATAAGTTACTAAAAGGCACATTTCTTCATCTTTCAAATTAAGACCTTTCGATCTTCCATTTGGATTTCAGCACAGTCAGTTTACTTAATGGTAACATTATTAAAATGCATATTGAACAGCTTGGAAATAAATAAGTGGTTGAACTGTTTAAACTTTTGCATGTTTAACTAGATATGAATGCTCTGTTTTCTTTTATTTACATACACTTATAACTAAATTTTGAAGAAAAATTTGACATAACCTTTTTTGTCTTATGCTATTCAACTAAATCTGATCCTCAACAAAATGTAATTATTGTAAATCATACAAAAAACCAAAAAAAAAACAAGATTCCAATGCTTCTAAACATTTTTAGTAGTTAACTAAGACTCCCATTAAAAATACCATATGTTAATATTTTAACTAGTTATTTTATTTTCATAGGTTTCCCTTATAAGTAACATTGTTCGAGAACATTCAGCTGTCTTGAAAATATACCTGTGGGAAATTTTGGTTGAAGAATGTTCTTTGATATTAAATTATACCTCAATAACACCAATTATTACTTGTAAACCAACAGAAATTTCGTTGCGTTATGCATTTATTGATTATGATTATACTCAACAGATTACATTAATCAATTCGCATAATCTGCCAGCGTATTATGTTATTTTGCATCAAGATGTAAGTAAAATTCTTTCACAAGTATCTAAGAGATAGGTTACATGCTTATCATTTTTAATATGATTAAACAATAATTGTCATGTTTAAAATGTATTCCTTTTCATTTGCATTATATAGTCCATTGTAGGATTTACTATTAACTCTCTTAAATTTGACTCATTCATATTTAAAAACATTCTTTAATAAAATCTGGGATAATTATTATCAGGAGATCACTTACACATGTCAGTTTACTACTAGCTGGGATTTATATTTGTTAAGATGAATTCACTCTTGTCTCCATCTGGGGTAACGAAAACCTTATAATTTTATACTATGTGAAATGATATTTTTCAGGATTTCAGACTTTCCATCTTTATTGTTTTAATAATAGTTACAGCTAGACATTTTATTATTAATTTATATTATTTTTCAGGAAACTAACGTTGTACGATCTCCAGGATTACTCTATACTTTAGATGAACACAGTGGTTTTTTGGGACCAAACTCTAGTAAAATAATTCATGTTGAAATTAGAGTATTGTCTCTACAACCTTCTTCTGAAACTTTGCAGTAAGATCTGACTAGAATTTTCTCTCTTTTTCGGAACTAATATATTTATTCAATTTAGAATTATTATTATTTACATTATTGATCTTTCCAGACTCAGAGTGTTTGGACTGCCAAATGTTATTGAATTATTTACAATAATAGTTTATGGAATGGGCCCTGTTGTAAATCCATCCACATTCTCGATGTCTTGGGGGTCAGTTCCAGTATTGAAAAATATTGATAAATCATTTTTCTTAATAAATGTATCGCCTATATCTGCATTTTATAAAATAGGTGTGGTAAGTATTTAACAGTTTTACTGGTTCAATAAAATTCTTTTATGTGTATGTTAATTATGTTCCTGTCAACAAACAGTCAAGATATTTGGAAAACTTCGCTTGTCATTTTCCTTTCTTATACCACATAACTTGTCACCCTTATTGAATTACTTTTTTTTAACAGGAAAAATATCCAATTATTTGGAATATATCTAATCCAGAACATTCAATTGAACCAGAATCAGAATTTGAAATTATCATTACAGCAATGCTTAGAGACAGTGGTTTTATTGAAGATCGTTTGATTATAGAAATAATTGGTAGTCGAGAAATCACAATATCTTTATCTGCTCAAGGATATGGATCCAGCATTGTGACAGTTCCTAATTTGTTTCCTGTGTATGACATTGGAAAAGTATTCAGGTAGGTATAACTTTTTATTTGTGTGAGTGTTTTTATTTGCTTTGTTGTTAAATTGATTTTTAATAAATATATTATATAATTATTGGTTGACCGCATTTTATGTTATTATAAAGAGGAGAGGATGATCCACCTATCAAAATAAATTCTCAAATAGTAAGCAGCTATTTATTGTAAACCAATCTTTTGACCCATATTGCAGGTCTTTATCTGAGCTGAATAAACCAGATGTTCAGGGTCACCTGTTGTTTAGTGGTTAGCATAACAGCCTACTATTCCCAAGACCAGGGGTTTGCAGCCTGGCAGGTGGCCTTGGAATTTTTTAATGGGAGTAAAAATCCGTGGTTATGCACTCTTTCGGAGGGGACGTAAAATGACAATCCTGAGCCAGTGCAAAGTACTAGATAAAAATCTCTATCCTAATTATACCTGTTATACAAAATTTAGAACTCCCACTGTAGCATTGCCCGATTAGCCATAGCAGCAAAAAGTGATGCTAAATGAATAAACAAAAAAGTTATTAAAAATTTATAAAATTAAGTAGTATAAATAAGATACTGTTGGGCCTGTGACTATTCTCTTGGACACTATGGCCACCTAAAAAGGGCTGGGAGAGGACAGGGTATAGTCGAGAACACCTAGGGAAACTGGGGAAAGAGATAACCCCAAAAAACTTACCTATTCAAATAAAATGTTATTATATTGGAATATAAAGTACATTCAACAACATAAAGAAAAATAGAACTCTAAATTAAAATTAACATAAAATTCACCATCAATAATAATAATAACATGTGACCTATAATGATACACCAGATTCTCCATCAATGTTCATAATCCCTAGAACCCTCTAATAAGATAATAATAAAACCATTTCCATAATCTGTGACAATACTCGTATGCGCTAATAATGGCTACAACTTAAAAATATTCCTCATCAGCAATCATTCCCTCATAACCTCTAATTAATAATTTCCAAATAAAATTCGATCCATTTCTGGTTGCGACGAATGACAAAGAAAATATTTAATTGTCAGGGTTTATTGATTCTATCTACCACTGAATTACAAGCAGGCTTCACCTAGAATAAAAGTCTGACTACAGTATAAGGCAAAGTTCCTACCTTTCATCTGGTTTCTTGCTCAGGTCCCTCTTCTCACTAGTACCAGTCTTCAACTCTGACTTTTTTGGAAAACGGTACGATATTTGAAGGCTTATTCCAGCTAGCGTAATCATTCTTACCCCTGGACCGTAACGTGCTGCGATCTGGTGGTAATAATTATCCCGAGAATCTAATAATTATATTTAACGTCTTCAAGATTCTAACAGAGCCAGATATTTTACGGTGGAAACTACTGATTAGTTTCCTGCCTTGTGTTGGAATCGGAGCTGTGAACTGCTGACAGGGACACAAATCCTTGCATGAGTTGTCTTAACAATAATTTCCTATTAAATAAAATATGTCTAACTATATATCTACACATAAATCTAATCTTAAATGATCTCAGTCCGTTACAATACAAAAAAAAATTAAATAAGTGAATACTTATCAAACATTTTCGAAACGTTGGTTTCTTACTATTACTGTTATTTGACATTTTTTTTATCTAATTAAGTTGAATAAAGTTCTTCTGAAATTATAAATTGTTTTGGGAATTTTATTTTAGTACTGCTTATTTTAAATAAAAACCACTGAGGTCAATATTTCTTGATACATTGAAACCTTTATTATCTGTCACTCTATTTACCGTAACTCTCTGTTAACCTTCACCTCAGTTTGAGAAAAAAAAAAGATGTAAAAGGGGAGGAAAAGATGTATATATATATTGTTTGGTTGCTAAAGTCATAGGCACCGGCTAAGAATCAATCGTTGTGTCTTATTAACCTAGGCTTCCTCGCACACATTTCTCAGAAATTAATTATCTCCTCATCTCTACCTAATGTAGCTTCCGCAGTTGAACTACCTTCAGTCTTCATTATTGTCTTACGGGTACTTGTCGTTTTCTTAAAAGTATGTATAATAATGTTGGAAAAAAAGACAAAGGATAGTTTAGATTTCCCTACTAAGTTTGAAATTGTAAAACGTTTACGAAAAAGTGAAAGTGCTTCAATATTTGCAAAAAATCTATGATATTCTTCGAACAACAGTTAGTGATATAAAACGTGTGGGGGGAGGGCCCTAGAGTATGTCCCTTCTATATAATCATTTAATGATTATTAAGAAAGAGCTTGCTACGTTTGTTCACGAGGAAAGAGCTAAACTCCACCTTTAAAGTGACATTAATTTCTCAAGAGGGGAAAAATGGACATACAATGATGTGCTTTTAGCCATCGATTATTTTTTTATCGATTAATTTATTATTATTTTTTAAAAATATTTTTACTACATATGTATACCTTATTAGTGCGTAAATAAGTTTTATATATATATATATATATATATTCAATTACATATAAGTTATATATATATATATATATTCAATTTATGTATATATATATATATATGTATATGTAACGGACTGAGATAATATAAGATTAGATTTAGGTATAGATATATAGTTAGACATATTTTATTTAATAGGAAATTATTGTTAAGACAACTCGTGCCAGCATTTGTGTCCCTGTCAGTGGTTCATAGCATCGATTCCAACTCGAGGCAGGAAATCACGTAAGCAATTGCTACCTGGGAATATCCAATCTGCTAGAATCTTAAAGACGTTAAATGTAATTATTAAATTCTTGGGATAATTATTACCACCAGATCGCAGCATGTTACGGCCCAGTTACGGAGTTGAAGACTGGTACTCGTGAGAAGAGGGACCTGAGCAACAAGACACCAGATGGAAGGTAGGAACTTTGCCTTATACTGTAGTCAGACTTTTATTCTGGGTGAAGCCTGCTTGTAATTCAGTGGTAGATAGAATCAATAAACCCTGACCATTAAATATTTTCTTTGTCATTCATCGCAACCAGAGCTGGATCGAATTTTATTATATTATTATTAATTAGCGGTTATGAGGGAATGATTGCTCATGGGGAATATTTTTAATTAAGTTATAGCCATTATTAGCGCATACGAGTAGTGTCATAGATTCTGGAAATTGTTAATTGTTATTATAATCTTATTAGTGGGTTCTAGGGGCTATGAACATTGATGGAGAATTTGGTGTATGATTAAAGGTCACATGTTAAATTTTTATTAATGGTAATTATCATATAAATTTTTATTAATGGTGAATTTTATGTTAATTTTAATTTAGAGTTTTCTTTTCTTTATCTTGTTAAATGTACTTTTTATTTCAATATAATGGCATTTTATTTGAATAGATAAATGTTTTGGACTTATTTCTTCCCCAGTTTCTCTAGGTGTCCTCGACTATACCCTGTCCTCTTCCAGCTCTTTCTACGTTGCCATACGGTCTCAGAGAATAGCCGCAATATATATATATGTATATGTATATTATAAGATTATTAACAAAAAAAGAAAAAGGCTTAGGGAACCCGAAGACTCGATTTTGACACCACCAACCTCTGCTTACAAACCTCTGTCCACAGACTACTACCCAAACCCAAATCCTTCAGATCACTCTTAATGCAATGTTCCCACCTGCGTCTCAGTCTATCCCTGAGACGTTTACCAGTCGACACAGCACTTGTTAACTTTTTAGGAATTTGTTGGTTACTCAGTCCAACAACTATACAAGCTCATCTTAATCTTCGCGACGCTATCACTTGAGTAATATTGATCGGGTGCAAGCTTTGCAATTCTGCATTGTGTAATCCCCTAAATTTCCCTCTGGTCTCATCTTTTTTTCTACCTATAATTCTGTGCATTACCTTATTTTTTAATACCTTAACACGTTTTAATACCTAGGACGCCAACTACGAGTAATCTCGTCCTGTGTTTACATGCCATTTTTTTATGCACTAGAATTAAAGTTTTTTGTCATTTTAAGCCAGATTTCTGAAAATTGCCATGGCAATCAATGTGTTAAGAGGTGTTAATTTTGGGACAAATGATGCAATGCAAGCTTAGTAATGTTGATACTGAATAATAGCAAGCATTTCCTGCCTTTAATCCCGCCTTTATTTCCTTTTGAATTTGTTTTTTTCTAGTTACCATATACCTTAAGTACTAAAATGTCTCGACATATTCAAACTTATTCCCTCCTAAAACAATGTCCCCAAAATCTCCCCTTTTTTTTCTACTAACAGTGTACCTAGTCTTATCTGAATTTACTTCCAGCCCTATTTCCTTATCTTCATTTATCTAAGTTTCTGTATTTAGTTTTATAGTTTCCGCCCCTTCGCCCAACAGTACCAAACATTCCGTAAAGCCAAGCATGGATATTTTACTATTCATATTCAGATTCAAACCTCTCAGTGTGTATTGCCTTTTTAATAACATACTGAAGTGTTCAATTGAATAGGACAGATGAAATCCGATCCTTACTTATAAATAATTTGAAGAATTCACTATTTAAAATAAAAGAAAGAAAAAGAATAACTTTTTAACTCCTTGTTTTGAATCTGAAAAATATAAAGTATTCAATTGTGACAAGAAGGCTGCACTGGAAATTTGATGTGCTAGGGTATTTAGAAATTAATAAAAGATGTGCATTAGGGAAATTTTAGTGTCCTCTCAAGGTGCCAGTCAGTTCAGAAAGAATAGAGAGCTTGACTTCTTAGGGCATGAGGATACAGTTAGGTTTATGAAGTCAAGAAAATTATGTCAGCTTGGGCGAGTTTTGGTATGTGACCTAGTACAGTGTAGATGTGTCCGTGTTAGCTCTGTTTCAATTATAAATTTAGAGGCTTTTTTTTACAGTTTTGAGTGTTACTTTTTAACATATAATCTATTGATTTCTTGTCACGTTTTCTTTACTCTCCCAGAAATTAACCTTATTTGTTTCAAAAACGTGAGTTTTAATATACTGTTTTGCTAGTAGCAGAGATAAGAGTTCAGTGGTGGAGAGCTTACCTACTGATGCTATAAACAAGACAGAAGATAGTAGTGGGGGTACGCCTAATCCAGTCCTACCTGTAGTTCCACTGACGGCCGTGCTAAACAGATTTGAGGCACTTTTTCACAAAATAAAAGATGAAATTAAAGCCTCACGCACCGAAAATAACAATGCCATAGACTCTATAATTAAATAAGTTAAAGCAGAGGTAAAGCATATGAAAAATAATTTTCAAAAAAATAAATAAAAATGTGATTAAATTAGAAAGGGAAAACAAAAAATTGTAAAAAGAAATTGATTTACTGTGATATGATATTAATGTTAACACACAAGACAGATATTGCAACACATTGAAATTACATAATATACCGGAAGTCCCCAATGAGAATCTAATTAATTCATTTGAAAAAATCTGCTGCCTCATTGGTTTTCAGTTGTCAGTTGTATACAATGGATAACATCTATAGATTGAGAAGACTTACTAATCAACCCTCCTCCTCAATAACTATAGTTAAATTCACCAGGAACTTAGATAAAAATCGATTCCTAAAACTTAAAAAACAAAATGAACCTCAGTTATTTAGTTCAGATCTAGAACCATCGTTACAACATACATAAATGAATATTACACATCCTTCAACTTGAAGATATTTCAGGAGACGAGACAGCTGAAATCAGATGGCATATTCAAGTTCGTATGGTGTAAAAAAGGATATATCTTTGCTAGGAGAAGTGCTAACACCAAGGTACTACAAATCTGATCATTAGACAACCTCAAATTATATCGTATGACTGTGGCTGCCAATCCAGAAGGCCCCCTTTCAGAACAGGAAGAGGACTATAGCGATCACTGCAGTCAGGTATTCGTCTCATCGATCAATAGACAGGAGTTAACTCAGGACAATCAACCCTAGAAAAGGAAGTTAAAAGCAACAGGTTCATTGGATATTTTTTTAGTTCCAAAATCCAATATTCAAAAGTGAAAGTCTGTATAGAGCCAATAAAATTTATATTTTGGAATATTAATGGGTTCTCAAACGTAAAGTTATTACAAGATCATCAAATTACAGAATTAAGCACTACAATGTTATCTTTTTGTCAGAAACTTGACTTATGTCAGAGCTCCAATATTGCAAAACTGAACTATTATTAGGAAATTATAACTTTATCAGTAGTAATGCCACTAAAGAGCACATAAAAGGCCACCCAAATGGAGGGCTACTCGCTCTAATAAACAAAACATTTTTATATCAAGTGTTAGATTTAACCGAATATTGAATTATTATATTAATTAACATTTAAAAAAAGAAATACGTTTTGGGAAATGTTTACTTTAAACCAACTATCAAGCTGCAATCGGTTCTCCAAAATTTTGAAAATGAGATTACTAATATGTCTTTTCACAATCCAGACGTTGATATATTTCTGGGAGGTGACTATAACTCTAGAATTGGCTTGCTTGGGAAGCTGGATCCGGATTTATGTGAGGGTCTACCTCTTCTTAAACACCGCTCTTCAAAGGATAAAACTGTGAATGAACCTGTGAGGGAACTTGCTCAGTTTATAGAGGTTAAGAGGTTCACGGTATTGAACAGCCGTACAGTAGGGGACCCACCCACAGGGTGAGTTCACATTTAAGGAACCCTTAGGTTCCAGCGTAATTGATCTAATCTGGTCAAACTCAAGCGGTCTTCATGTACTGTGGTATATGTTTGTTTCAGATGATTTTTTAATATCCGACCATTTACCGTGCATACTGCTCATTGATGAGAAACTAAAGTAACAGCTTAAAAAAAACATGTAATAAATTCTTATAAAAAACTAAAACTAATATTAGAAAAGTAGTAACCTCTTGGGATGATTCTAAATCAGGGCTCTATAATGATAAAATTAAATTAATAGAATTCCCTCAATTGGGCGACGTTGTCAGCCTCGCTGATTATTTTTACGAAACTTTATATTCCACTGCTAGTGAGCTAAATATTATACAGTTTAAGAAATCTTTCAATACAGCTAATAAAGATCTGCACAAAAATCGTCCTTGGTTCTCGCTCCTTTGCGGTGAAGCTAAAATTGAAATGAAGAAAACATAAATCTTTTGTAAATAACAGCATCAAAATAAATATATACAAAAATTTCCTAGAACAAAAGAAAAATTATAAAAACGTAATAAAATTAGCGAAAAGCTCCTATTTTGAAAATTTCATTAAACTCTTCAGTAATATAAATAATGCTAAACTGTTTTGGGGAGGCATTCGGAAACTCAGACCTGTTAAAACTTCTTATCAGAATGAAATAACTATGAATTCCTGGGTCAAATATTTCTCTCAAATTTACATCCCTGTTCAAGCAAAATACTTGTTAGTACTGGATGTTTGGCACCCCTTCTTTGACGCCGACTTCTCGATAAATGAAATTAATTTGGCTTTAGAAAAATGCAGAAACTCCAAATCACCAGGCTCAGACAGTCTGTCATACGAATTTTATAAAAAAAATCCCTGAAAATGGCATAAAATTTATTCATGGTCTGTTAAAAAAAATTTTAAGCGAAGAAGCAGTACCACGTGCTTGGTGCTAATCTTACATGCTGCTGCTGTTCAAAAAAGGAGACCCAAGTAAACATGAAAACTATAGAGGAATTTCTTTGATGAATTCGATTACAAAAATTTTCACCCAGGCTCTAGGTAATCGGCTTTCCAATTGGACCAAATTCTGTAATCCCATAGTAGAATCCCAAAATGAATTTAGGAAATATAGAGGATGTACTGATAGTCACTTTACTCTATCGTGTCTTATCCAGTTACAACTGATGCAACCCAAAAGGCAGGTTTACGCAGTGTTTATAGACTTACAGATGGCATTCGATACCGTTAATCATGGTTTGCTATGGGATAAACTCTTCCGATTTGGAGTAAGTAGAAAGTGGGTCAACATCTTACAAGCCCTTTACAGTCAGGCTTTTCATTTAGGGTTAAATTTCAGTATGAGTTTTCTAGGGAATTCCCTGTTTCACAGGGCGTTCTACAGGGTGACACCCTCTCACCCATGCTCTTTTCAATATTTGAGAATGACTTGAAAGAATATCTTTTGAAGGAAGGTTGTTCTAGCATCGGTATTGACCATGAAAATGGTATTACGATCCTCATGTATGCGGATGACTTGGTTTTACTATTTAACACGTTAATCGAGGCATAAAAAAACCCTTAAGTCTTGGAAAAATATTGCAGAAAAAAACATATTAATTAAAGTTAACATAAACAAAACCAAACCATCCAGTTTACACACAGTCTTATTCAGGAGATCACAAGGCAAACTTAAAAAAGAAACTCTATACTACAACAACAACAAAATTGAGACTGTTAGTTCTTTCCGCTTCCTCGGTATAGTTTTCCCCAACTCGTCTCTTATTCATTTAGCAAATCATATTCATCAGTTCAGTTTTATTATACTCCTGTGAAATATGGTCATTAAGGAAATTAGATAAAATGGAGAAAATTCAGGTTAGATTTTACAAATTGCTCTTTTACTGGCCTAATCAAACCCCAGGTTAAACATTAAGACTAGAAACAGGCTCAAGAATGCATAAATTACAAGTCTTAAAGCTCACAATCAACTGGTGGTTGAAAGTTCTACTAATGTGTAATAATAGATTACCTAAAATATAATGAAATGTTATCGGTTCAAAAGTCCTCTACTAATTTAATCAAATTTAACTGAGCCAGTAAGTCAACTTAGTCAACTTGAGAGTATTATATCTTACTTAGGATGTGGCTGGCTGTGGGCTGAGCAAAACCCCCAGTCAGTGCTGAAACATAAAAACGAAATAATAAATAAATATGGGGAAAGGTTATACAATCACGATGTAAACAGAGCTATTGAGAGCATTGTGCTCTCAGTACAATGTTTTGTACAAAAATTTATTCTGTAGATCTTCAGTACAGCCATACCTGACATTAGATTTGCCAGTTGAGAGAATAAGACTCCTTAAGTTTCCAAAAAAGCCAAATTGGAGTTTCCCCCAGTAAATAAATAGTTGTTTACTACAATAAAAATACCTACAGAATTAATACCGAACACAATTGTCCTCTATGTGTAAATGAATCATGTGAGAATCTAAACCACATCCTTTTGGACTGTCCAGTTTACACAGAACCCAGAAGCAAATATATTAGTTCATACGAGCACAATATTTATACAGTACTGAGCCCCAAGCACACCAAAGATGTAATTAATCTCTATAACTTCTTATATAAAGCTCTAAGTATTAGAATAGCTCTGACTCATTGATACACAAGTTTTAATTCAAGAATTTTCCATATTTTGATGTAGAGTTGACTCATGGCCACATTTTTGATTTTACCTTCATTACAATGCTTACTATTATAATTACCTACCATTCTGTTTTTTTTTGTATGTACTATTATTTTTGTAAAACTTCTGACTAAACTCTCAATTGTAACAATCAGAAATAAATAAATTAAAAAAAAAACAATGTCAGCTTGGGCGTATTGAAAGGTTGCCAGAGGGACAAATGACTAGGAAGATAATGAAGGAAAATTGTCTAAGAAAAGAACAAAGGGTGTCCCAGAATAAGCTGGATTTAGTATGCAGAAGAAACAGGATCTCTACAAAGTTGGAGTGACTGCATGGAGGATGAAGTCGATTGATCGGGACAGCTGGAGATGGATCGTGAGGGAGGCCAAGGGTCATATTGGACTGTGGTGTCATATGAAGAAAGAATGTTGTTCATTGTTCAATGGATGTATAGTAGAGTCATAAATAGGATACAAATTTAAACTTTTTTAAATTTGATAAAAATGTTTTAACTTTAAAATACATTTTTATAAAATTATTAAATTGTTATTTTTAGCACTTGGCTTCTCGCTTCCTCGTATAAAAGTAACATGTTTTCAGATAGGATCAGTTACTGTGGACTTTCTAGTATTTCATCTTATGAATATTGCATTTTAGTTAATCTTAATCATGTTTCCATGAAAAAAAATTAATGTTTGTATAAAAAAAATATGTTATTATAGGAAGGAGAAACATAAAGATACTATTAAAGTAACCAATTCCGGAACCAGGCATCACACAATTATGTTCACTACTATGAAAGAAATAAAAAATTTAACGAAGGCTAAAGCGCAAAAAGAACAAGGGTAATTTGTTTTATTTTTCAAAGATTTTTCTATGTGGTTTTCTTCTGGCCATCTGATCTGTTTGATTGTGGTGAATTATGTTATAAAAATGTTGGAAAACAGAGGATAAAAGAATGTACGGCTTTATATGTGTTTTAGATATTGCACATAGCATAAGTATGGTAGAAATTTTGGATGAAATACTGTAGGAGTTTATTATAATAGTCAGGGTGCCAAGGGTCAGAAGAAGTCGTCAAGATATTGAGACTGATCATTTAGATTACCTTGTGATCGCTATCATGTGTTCATTTTTAGTGATTGATTGTTTCATAAAAAATATTTCAAATTTTTTTTTATTATTTATCGTAACTTTTTTTTTCCAGCAAATATTTCAAACTTATTCCTTATAAGTTAGATCTGGAAGGAGGAGAAACCCAGGAAATGAGCCTGGTATATCAATCGGACAAGTAAATTCTTATTAATTAATTCTATATATGATAATTTCTTTCTATTTTATATTTACATATTGTTATGTATAATTAAAACTAATTGACTATTTAATATAAATGAAACCCTTATATCATGTAACCATTTTTGTAACCTTTTAATATAGTATACTTCATGTTCTCGCTCCAAGCCATGTGTACATTTTCAATTATTTTATTACCCGTTTTTCCCCATGATTTATCTAAACACAACAATTGGCGATGAGAAAAAACTGATTAAACTATCCGAGTTTCAAGTTCACGACGTGTTACACGGACATTGCCGGCAGTTCGTATTCCTTGTATACGCGGTAAGTCGTGATTTTTACTGCGAGTGCTTTTCCGTAGTACTTTTTCGCTGTTTTATCGGTTTTCTATTTTATTTATCATTCGGATTAATTATCAAGATCATCAAAAATGGATGCACAACAATTTCAAGAATTCATGGGTGTGCTTACATCACTTCTAAGCTCTCAAACATCAAGTAAACAAGACCTCAAGTCAGACACGAATAACCTCGCGAATGTGAGTATTTTTGAAAACTTTGATTCAAAAAAAGAGAAATTTTCATGTTATATAGAACATTTCGAGAATTATTGCACAATGAAAAATTTAATCGATCCTACAAAGAAAGCTCAGCTCTTGTGTGGTTCTGTGGGTAGTATACATTATAATGCACTCACCGTATTCCTTGGACCAGAAAAACCTGTCACGTCTCTTGATTATAAGACACTTGTTTCCAATCTCACGACCATGCTGACCCCTAAACGTAGCGCAATTGTGACCCAACACTATTTCTTGAACATTACCCAGAAAGAAAATCAGTCGATTTCCAAATTTGTTGCTGCGTTACAGCGAGACATAGGACATTGTGAATTCAAAGTAGAATGTACTTCCGACTCGTGTAAAAATTCAGAGGGGAAGAAAACAAGTATCTCGGTGAATGATATTTTCCTCAGAGCTCAGTTCATTCGAGGATTACGTCATAACTGGATAAGGGAACAGCTTCTGCAGTCAACTGTGACTGGTTTTGATCAAATTTTAGCCAAAGCCACAGCACTAGAGGCCGCTCATATTGAGAGTGCGGAATTGTCAAAGCAGTCTAATACAGGTACTTCATCTTTCTCCAGTGACACGTATCACCTATCTGGGTCATCAAATCATCCAGAAAGGGACAGGAAGTCTCAATTTCGAAGAAAATCGCAAGACCGTTCGTCCAACCGTCCTGATTCTCGTAATGAATTTCATCCATCAGGTGCCAAAAATAGATTCCACAGCTGAGGTAGAGTAGATTATAAAGCATTAGGGTTTCAAGACCTATGTACAAGGTGTGCTAGAAATAATCACAGACTAGCAGACTGTCGCGTTGATTATGATAAAGTTCATTGCACGTCATGTAACCGCAAGGGACACGTTTCACGAGTTCCTATCACCACCCTGTCACAAAATAAAAAACCTAGTTACGCATCATCTGCCAATGCAATTTCTCATGTCAACGCTGCACATCAATACAGCATTTCATATCTTGTAGACCTTTTCGAAGTAAACCCCGACTCCGATAAATATATCGTCACAGTCCAAATCAATGGAAAACCCCAGCTCATGGAGGTCGATTCAGGAGCAAGATTTTCTCTCCTAAACGAGGACGATTTTAGGAAATTGAATTTGGGACTAGAAATCCAACCAGCAAATACCATTTTTCGAGCGTACTCAGGCTACGAAATTCTTCTGAGAGGAAAAGTTGAGATAACAGCCACATATAAAGGTAGAAATGTGTGTGATGACCAGTATATTGTTCCGTCTGGCCATACAGCATTGCTTGGGTGTCAATGGATTAGAGATTTAATGATTGAATTGAGAGAAATTGATACCACCAAAAACCATATGTCAAGTGTACTTGCAGTAGGCTGTGACACTACACCTGGCGAGATAATAGCTGAGTTCCCAACTGTCTTTGCCGAGGAAGTTGGTTGCATTCCAGATTATGATTTAAGCTGCAGCTACGACAAGGGGCAAAACCTAGTTTCACAAGAGAGCGCCATTTGCCTTATGCTCTACGAGAACGTGTTGAAAAAGAATTGGATTCCTTGGAAGCTGCTGGAATAATTTTGCCAGTTACGAGTGATTAGGAATCACCATTAGTTGTTATCCCAAAAGCAGATGGTGGTGTACGCTTGTGCGTTGATTATAAATCAGGTGTCAATGAAAGATTAATTTCAGCTAACTTTCCTATATGGAAAATAGAAGATGTGTTACACAGTCTACGCAATTCAAGGTATTTTTGTAAAATTGATTTATATAAGGCGTACTTGCATCTAAAAGTCTGTCCAGATAATGCAATGATCCAAACCATAGCAACACACCGTGGCATTTACAGAATGAACCGCCTCAGTTTTGGCATCAAGTCTGCACCAGCCGATTTCAATCGCATAATGTCTCAAGTTCTTCAGGGGTTGCCAAAATCAGAAGCATATTTTGACGACATAATATGCCATGGAGCAACTTTGGAAGAATGTACTCAAAATTTGCGCGCCTGCCTCAAACGTTTTGCTGACCACGACCTACATATCGACCGAAGTAAGTGTTCTTTCTTTGAAGAAAAAATTGAGTACCTAGGTCATGTTGTAGAGCACAACCAAATTCGAAAATCCCCTGAAAAAGTTCGAGCCAGCTTCAGCTGTACCTCCTCATAATCTTCCAGATTCATCGTCAACCGAGCCTTTTCTTCAGACTCCTCTATGTCCCATCAACAGACCTGTTTGTCAGAGAAGACTCCCGGAAAGGTTTCGAGATCCTAACATATCACTTCAGTATTGATGTCCCCTCACAAGATACATACTTTTTGATTCATGGTACTATTTTTAATGTTAATAATTCTTGAATAGTGGAGGAGACTGTTATGTTTAATTAAAACTAATTGACTATTTAATATAAATGAAACCCTTATATTATGTAACCATTTTTGTAACCTTTTAATATAGTATACTTCATTTTCTCGCTCCAAGCCATGTGTACATTTTCAATTATTTTATTACCCGTTGTTCCCCATGATTTATCTAAACATAACACATATATTATCAATATTGGTAAGAGCATTAGTACTGACATTTGAACTTCTGAAGGCTGGTGGAAATGAAATGATAAAGGTTATCCGAGATCTGCTACACAGTGTTTGGATGGGCAAAACTCTCCCGCATGACTGGAGCATTGGCCTTATCCTCCCTCTTCATAATAAAGGAGATCAAATGCTTTGTGATAACTACCGTGGTATAACACTCCTAAGCTCTGCCTACAAAGTACTTTCGAATGTGGCATACCAAAGACTACTCCCCCATGCCCAGAGATAAATAGGAATGTACCAGTACGGATTTATGAATGGTAGATCTTGTATTGCTCAAATATTCTCCATGAGAACTCTTATGGAAAGGACTAGAGAGTACAATACAACGACCCACCACCTTATCGTGGATTTCAGCAATGCCTATGACTGTATCATAAGGGGAAAACTGTATCAAATTATGGAAGAAATGAATGTCCCCAGAGAATTGATAAGCCTTGTGGAATTGCTGATGAGGGAGTCGAGAAGCCAGGTCAAGATCCAGAATGACTTGTCTGAAGAATTCAAGACAACTAGGGATCTGAGACAAGGGGAAGGAATCTTGCGCCTGTCATTTAATTTTGCACTAGAAAGGTCATAAAAGACTCAGGGTTACAAGTCACTGGTACAATTCTGACTAAGCCCATCCAAATACTGGCCTATGCAGATGAAATAGACATAGTGGGAAGAATACCGAGGGATCTAAAACAGGCTTTTCTTGCTTTGGAGAATGCTGGACGGCGTAAAGGTCTTCAGGTAAACCAAGTAAAGACTTATAATGGCTAACCCTTCAAGACAATCAGATCCCACCATCATGTTTGGTGCCTATACATTCGAAAGTGTCAACAGATTTTTCTACCTCGGTTCTCTGGTCAAAGCAGATAGTTCAGCCAGCCCAGAAGTTCAAAGAATAATTTTGACCACTAATAGATATTATTTTGGGATGGTGAAAATTTTACAATTGAATTTTTTAAATTCAACGTCCTTAAGAAGATCACGAATTTGAGGCCCCATAAAAATCCCCTCTCTAATCTTTCAATTTAATTAAATTCAATAGATGGCTCTACATCCCACGTGGGGACAAGGCCCTCCCGCAACTTCATCGCTGCTGCTCTCCAGTTACGGGTGCTTAACCCATAATATCCCACCTTATGAAATATCGTACGCGATTTTTTTTTTTTTAATATGCGTTTTATAAGAAGGGACAGTGAATCCCATTTTCTTTTTTAACTGGGATTGGCAGTTGGATGTCTCTACTTCACATAACCGCATCATCTCTGGGATTCACACAACTTGTCTTGAGAACAGACCTTTTATACTTTAGTACTAGTCTTTCTGCTGCAATGGCTGAGCACAAGATGTCATTTTGTTTTCCTTATTTACTTAGGCTTTTACTTTTTTCAAATATATCACTTTTTTGTTAAACTACATAAAATAGAGGTTTTATTGGTATACTTATTTGAATAATATTTTTTTTTTTACCTTCAAATCCTAATTTGAATTTTAAGTATGAAATATCAATATCATACCCTGGGCATATGGGGGTATATTCCACATTATTTATTTCATTGATTTTAGTTCAACTTATTGGATGAGAAAGACTTGGAGGCAGCTGTGAAACTGATTTTAAGTGATGAATTCGATGATGAAGTTTCATCTGAATTGCAGGAATCCGAAGAAGTAGAATTAGTTCATATACCACCAAACGATGGAAACGACGGGGACAAGGAGGATGCTGGGAGCGATGCTGTACGGGACCCTCATGAGCTTTTCCATCTTGGAAGAGGCATTCTTAAGAATAATTAGGAAGTGAGGGTAATTAGAAAAATCAATGAAAATATTTGCGAAACCAAAGATTTACAAGTAGATTGAGTGATTGCTGGCACCAGTAAGAACTCAGCAACTATTGTGAAGAAAAATATACAAAGAAAATGGAATATTACGGAACTAGATCGAAATAGAAAATACGGGCACAAATAATTAAACGGTGGAATTGTAAATTTATGGATTTTGTTCAAAAAGTTGAATCAAATCCCACTTTTAGAATTTCAGCGAAGAATAGTTATTTATTCTTTTCTCAGTATTGAGAGACCAAGAGGTGTAAGACCTAAGCAATTAACCGAAGTGACAGACGAAATGAGATATGATTGAATAGATCACCTAGTAGATGCCATTGATTCACAAATAACATGCGGCAAACGTGCCAAATTTCGTTGCATGAAATTTTGCTCTGCATCCAAAAAAAATTTTCTGCTTACCACATACAATAGTCTAATTTTCTTATGTTTTATAAATAAATACTTTTTGTTTAAATTTTTATTTCTGTACTGTACCATTTCTCAATAAATAAAATAAAGTTTACAAGTATAATTCTGTTTATTTCCTAAGCCATTTATTTCACTCTCTAAGTGCCCAGCGTATGAAAAATCATATGCTTCAAAAAACGCCTAAAAAGTCAAAAAAATCGTGAAACTTTAAATTTGCTGTGAAAAGTAAGTAATTTCCTCCAATTATACTAAGTATGAAGGAAAAAAAAAAAAACTATTTCGGGATATAATGGTTTAAGATGGCCCGAGTGTCCGCAGCCACACCATCCGCCCATCGGAGCCTCGGTCTTCCAACCCTTCTTGTTCCATGCACTTTTTCTTGATGTAATTTTTTAGGGACTTCATCTGTTCCCATGCGTGCGATGAGTCCGGCCCATTATAGCCTGTTCACCTTTATAAACCTGATAATGTCGGCATCTTTGTATAGTCTGGCTATTTCTAAGTTCGACTGTTGCCTCCATGTATTATTATGAAACACTGCTCCATAGATTCTCTGTAATATTTTTCGCTCAAACCTCATGATAGCGAGCTCTTGTGCCTTTGTGAGAGTCCAACACTCCGAAGCATATGTCAGTACATGCCTTATCAGAGTTTTATATATTCTTATCTTGGTTGTCCGGGATAAGGCTTTACTTCTGAGGTGTTTTTGCAACCAAAAAAAGCATCTATTTGCCGCCATTATTCTTCTTTGGATTTCCGGTTGCATTTCATTGTTGGCATTTATCTGGGTACCTAGATATACAAATTCGTTCATGTTTTGGAAGGTGTAGTATTCTACTTTGATGTTTGTTTCCCTGAGCTCTTGCTCATTTCTTTGCCTCACAATCATCTATTTTGTTTTGGGTTCGTTAACAACAAGTCCTATTTTAGCGGCTGCATTAGTTAGAGCCAGGAATCCATCTCTCTCAGCATTGAAACTTCTTCCTATGATGTCTATATAATCAGCAAATCCAAGAATTTGCAAAGTATTATTAAATATAGTGCCTCCGATTTGTATTCCCGACCTTCTGATTGCACCCTCCAAGGCTAAATTAAACAAATGACATGCCAGACAGTCACCTTGTCTGAGGCCTTTATGTGTATCAAAACCTTCTGAGAGTCCGCCTTGTACTCTGACATTACAATTCACTTGTTTCATTGTTACCTTGATTAGTCGCACCAGTTTTGTTGGGATGCCCATTTCCAGTAGCTCTTTATATAGCATTTCCCTATCAGTACTATCATATGCTTTCTTAAATCTATGAATATATGGTGGGTGGTGATGTTGTACTCTCTTGCTTTTTCTAGAATTGTAGGTAAGGAGAATATTTGGTCTGTGGTGGCCTTGCTTCTCATGAACCCTGCCTGGTAGCATCCTATTTCCCGTTCTGCAAAAAAAAAAAAGTCTTAGGAAGATAATCCTTGAGAAAATTTTATATGCACTAGGTAGCAAGGATATGCCTTGATAATTTTGACAATCCAAAACATCGCCTTTCTTGTGTATGGGACATATAATTGTCTGATTCCATTCTTCCGGCATTTGTTCCATTTGCCACACGTCCATAATTATTTCGTGGAGTACCCTAGCTCCCTCCTCTCCTCCATATTTTAGCAATTCAGAAGGTAGTTCATCTGCTCCCGGTGCTTTGTTATTGTTTAGGTGCCAGATAGCATCCTGTACCTCTTCTAGGTCGGGCGGTTCTAGTTCCCCGATGGGAATTTCTGTCACTAACCCTTCCTCAGAGCTCTCTTCACCTTTCAGAAGGTCCTCTTTAATCTTTGATTCACTTAATCTGTGGAACTTTTTTTTCAAGTAGAAAAAGCCTTCTCCTTCCTTGTCCATTGCTTTCTCAAAATTCTTCATGAGGCCTAATTTGATATGGAGTGCTGGGAAGAATTTTGTTTTTTTGAACCAAGGTATCAGTGTGTTCTCGCCATTTTCTCACTATGTAATTATCTTCTTTTTTCCTGCGTCCCACTCACATAAAAAGTTAGTGTAACCACTTTGGAGACCTGTAAGGACTGCTAAAACTTTAAGGTCTGCACAAATGCTCTATTTGTACTCCCTAAATTTAATGTTCTCAAGCACGAGTTCAATCTTATCAAATCTTCATAAGTTTCCTACATATGGAAACTTGTAAAGTAATTGGGCTTTACGTTTTGGGAGGTCTAAATCGCGGACGAGGTCATTCAACCTGGCCTGGTTAATGAGTTTTGGCTTGGTATCATTTTCACTAGAATCACTTGAAGACTGCATTTCTTCATTGCTTCTTGGTGATTGTACTTCTTCCTGGCTTTCTGGTGCTTGTATTTCATTGCTGGTTCCGGGTTCCGGTGAAATATTCTCAGAATCAGCCTCTTCCTTATCTCTCAAGGAATAATTCTGGGGCTTAGGTGGGATGGGCATAGACTCATCCTGCGGAACAGGTCTCATGGCAGATGGAAGGTTAGGATATACTATTGTTATGAATTTATATTTTCTATATACAATGGATAGTTAATTAAAAGTTGACGTTAATTATATTTTTATTTTATTACAAAAGTTTAAGTTATTACACAAAAAAACAATATTTCATTTGATTGAAATGAAATCTTTTATCTGACTGAAATGAAATCTTTTATCTCCGTGGGTCAATGATAATTAATTACAATTTGGGATGATTAAAACAATTTAAATTTAAACAAAATTTTGATAGTAAACTGACTAAAATAAGCACTCACATGTATCTCATCCAATATGTGTCCTAAAACTCCTTAATAAAACAGCCTAGGAATCACAATTCCATCCAACTTCTCTTGAAAACTTGAAACTCCTTACACCAGACTGCCAATGGTATTGTAGAATAACTTATTCCATGATCCATAGGAGAGATCCTATCTTCATAACATCCAATAGTCAAGTATTATAGCTTAGAGGTCCTCACTCAGGGACCTTCTCAGGGAGTAACTCGTGATGTCCTTTTCCCTTGGCGTTCCTGTCGTGAGAGACATAAATGGGGAGGTCCTATCCTCAGGACGCCCTATTCCAGACCAACAGAAAGATGGTGGGAGCTTGCCGGTAGTGGGCGGCAATGCCATATGCATAATTTGAAAATCAGTTACTCATGTATAAAAATTGTGTTTATTAAACAATCAGTATATTAAATTTTTCAGTACGTATTTTAAATATGCTTTAATAAAATTTAGAATCATCTTTATTTACTTAATTTACTCATAAATTCACATCAACTTAATATTGGTCTGCTATTGATACGTCAAATATCGATAATTACTTTGATTTATTTTCAACATATTTTGAACCTCAACATTATTTTCTAAAGTAAAACGTTTAATGTTACTAATACAGAAAATAATTGGAACAGCAAAAGGCATTGATTTATGTGTTCCTTTCAGCCAACCGCTGAGAGTGTACAACAAATTTTAGGTGCCCATGGTTTATCCTGATCACTTACTTGGCATTCAAAGTATAACTCATACACCCTCTTTATCAATGGAGTCAGTGATTTCCGATTACACTTGAATGCCACTTCGCCACAAATATAACAGAAACAGTCAGGATCGTTTTTACACTGTCGTGGCATATTAGATTTGAAACTAAAAAAGTTCTTGTCCGTATCGAGGTTCGAATAATACTGTAGACTTGGTGGTGAGTAGCCTTTCTGCCAGATGGCTGAACAATAGATAGAGGGTGGGGGAACAGTTACGTTTAGGAGGAGGGCCTGGGGCAGGTACCTGGGGAAGCCCACCAGTAGGCAACAATCCCTTCTTTTGTGAAGGTTAGCCCAAAATTCCTGAAGCCTAATACTTATGCTCTCCCAATTTTTTCATTTTGTAATACATTATAAAAGCTTGAAAATTAAATAGGTTTTTTAATTTTTTGTTAAAGTTTTAAGTGATCAAAACATTTTCAAAATGTCTAAAAACACCTCATTTTTCGACCTTAAACACAGATTTGACAAAAAATGGTGCCTGATGGAGATTTTCGGACTTTGGATTCGTGTTCAGCACACTTCAAAACATAATAAAACATTTTTGTTGAAGTGAGGATTTGATGCAGAACAGTGTTATCTTATGATGAGTTCAATAATATAAAGTAGTAATTCCCAACATTTCCAGATTAAAGGTATCTGAAGACATTTTAAATATAAAATTAAAAATAATTTGTATTTCTGATCTACAATTTATTTATAGTATTTGTAGAATTTTACTTGAATATTTATTTTAATCAAGAATTCTTTATATAGTGTAAGATATAAAATACACTTTTTTTTTATGCAAAATTTAATAAACACCATTGTTACTTCAATCCAATAACACTGATTGGCTGTAGTTTTCTCTTATTATTCAACAGTTATTTGATGTATAATCAATACTGTGTTTGGTTTCAGAATTGAAACTCTTGAGGATACATACTTTTGCTTTGCAATCATTGAAAGGCGTAGAAGGAGAGTTACTCTAGGTTCATCCACTATTAGGGCATCTTTCACTGATGCTGAAATTACATTTGAGCCGACCAGTCTCCATTTTAGAGTGGATGTTCCAGAATGGTCAACTCCTATCTTACCTCAGTATAGTAAGTTAATCAATCACAGTAATAATGGTATTATTTATTGAAAATTGAGAAATATTTCTCATCCAAATAACTAATTAATATTGTCTATAGGAATACTAACAGTTTTGTGAAGTGTATCTCTCTTGAAATAGTCACATTATATATTTTTTTTTTTCTAGAAACTTTGACTGTATCTTCTCAATGGTCTGATATTTTGCTCTTACACTGTGAAGTAAAAAGGCCGTTTGCTTTTAAAAGCATAAACATAAATAAACATACAGAAGTCAGTCAAAATAAACGTGATTTTCTAGATTTTAAATTGGAACCTCAGGAGTCCCAATCATTAGAAATAAAATTTGATCCGTTGTACATATCAAATCGCTATTCAAGAGTTTGTTATACAGATCTGGTTGTAACTTTTAAAGACCATAAAGTAAAGGTAATGTACTTCCTTATTTAAATTAATATAAACATATTAGAGAAGAGTTGGTCGACTGTATCTTCTAATTCAAGGAAGAAATAGTTGGGGGTGCAGTCAATGAAAACATCAAAATAAGGATAACTTATTTATTATGTGCCGACGTTTCGGCCTACAATGTAGGCCATCTTCAGGGCTAAGAGAAACAAAACAGAAATATATAAAAACGTAGCAGCAACAAGAATATATAAAGTGGTACAGGAGTGGAAATAAATTAGATTATTGAAATAAAATTAGATATGATGAAATAGTGAATAGAAGATATAAGATAAATAAGAATGCATATAAGACAGGTTACAGAATAATAAACTTAAAATAGTGATGGATAAAAATAAAATGTAGATGATGAACAGAAATTCTAATAGTGACAGATAAAATAATACAAGAATAAGAATATAAAATAGGAAAAATACATGTCAAAAAGGGATAAAATGTAAACAATAATATAAAGGGAAAGAAAAATGAGGAGGTAAACGGAAATATACAAAATAAGAAGATAAAATATAGAAAAAGGGGGGAATAAAGTGTAATAATACAAGCATAAATAGAAAGAAAGGCTTGATAAATTTCAAAAATTAAACATTGAAAAAAAGGGGTATATATCTATGAACTATGAAGAATGAAAAGAAAAGGAAAAAAAGTGAGGAAAGTTAATATGTAACTGTATACAATTAGAAAGAAGTGGCATAAATGCAAAATAAGATGAGAATTTAATATAAACATATAGAAAGTAGGTGAAGAATTACAGTAGATGAAAAATATGAGGCTAAGTAAGAATGAACTCTATACTATTAACATATGATGGATGCCAAAAGTAGGTGTGAGAACAGGTGCGAAGAAAGGTGAATGTGAAAAGGATGGAGATAAGATAAAAGTGTACTAACCGAATAAAACAACTTGCAGGTTAGGCCGCTCAGAAACCCGCCCTCTATCCCTATATACAGATCCTTGCCATATATACCCTCCCTCTCTAATAACATTCAAAAATCCCTAAGTTCCGCTATCCCCAATTTACGCATCGCCTTTAAATCCCACAACAAACTCTCCAATATTTATACCCGTGTTAAAGATCCCATTCCACTAAAACATCGTTCTCAGGTCGTCTATCGCATTCCTTGTTCTACTCCCAACTGCAACTCTTCCTACATCGGCGAAACCAAAAACCTACTTAAAGACCGCATTACCCAACACAAATACTCCATTTCCTCCCACAACCCAACCGCTTCTAAACTCTCTGAACACGCCCTATCCTTTAACCACATTTTTGACTTCGAAAACACGTCGATCCTAGCCTCCGTTCCTAATTATAATAAACGCATCCTCTCAGAAACCATTCACATCAATTTAGATTCCTCTACCGTTAATGCCAAGACCGACTCCCATCACCTATCCCTAACCTACGCCCATATTTTTAATTTACTAAAATAACCTTACATTCTTAATTCATTATGCCTTTTTTTAATTACATTTTGACCATTTGACTTTTACTTTTTATTTTTCTCGAGATCGCCTATATTATATTAGATCGCCTATATTATATTCTCTTGTTATTTTGGCATTTATGCCACTTCTTTCTAATTGTATACAGTTACATATTAACTTTCCTCACTTATTTTCTTTTTCTTTTCATTCTTCATAGTTCATAGATATAATACCACTTTTAATTTTTATTTTTCTCTCAATTTACATTTTTTACGGTCACTTATATCCACTGCATCTGCAATTTTCCTTTTTAATTTTATTTAATTTTTAATTTTTAATTTTTCACGCCTTTTACATTATTTACGGTCTCTTACATCCACCGTTTCCAACTTTCTCCTTCCCCCTCCTGTGTCATTATTTTTTGGCCATCAGAGATCGCCTTTATCGCCTCCGCCTGCCCGGTGTAACGGTTTTCTTGCTTACTTGTCTCTGAGCGGCCTAACCTGCAAGTTGTTTTATTCGGTTAGTACACTTTTATCTTATCTCCATCCTTTTCACATTCACCTTTCTTCGCACCTGTTCTCACACCTACTTTTGGCATCCATCATATGTTAATAGTATAGAGTTCATTCTTACTTAGCCTCATATTTTTCATCTACTGTAATTCTTCACCTACTTTCTATATGTTTATATTAAATTCTCATCTTATTTTGCATTTATGCCACTTCTTTCTAATTGTATACAGTTACATATTAACTTTCCTCACTTTTTTTCCTTTTCTTTTCATTCTTCATAGTTCATAGATATATACCCCTTTTTTTCAATGTTTAATTTTTGAAATTTATCAAGCCTTTCTTTCTATTTATGCTTGTATTATTACACTTTATTCCCCCCTTTTTCTATGTTTTATCTTCTTATTTTGTATATTTCCGTTTACCTCCTCATTTTTCTTTCCCTTTATATTATTGTTTACATTTTATCCCTTTTTGACATGTATTTTTCCTATTTTATATTCTTATTCTTGTATTATTTTATCTGTCACTATTAGAATTTCTGTTCATCATCTACATTTTATTTTTATCCATCACTATTTTAAGTTTATTATTCTGTAACCTGTCTTATATGCATTCTTATTTATCTTATATCTTCTATTCACTATTTCATCATATCTAATTTTATTTCAATAATCTAATTTATTTCCACTCCTGTACCACTTTATATATTCTTGTTGCTGCTACGTTTTTATATATTTCTGTTTTGTTTCTCTTAGCCCTGAAGATGGCCTACATTGTAGGCCGAAACGTCGGCACATAATAAATAAGTTATCCTTATTTTGATGTTTTCATTGACTGCACCCCCAACTATTTCTTCCTTGAATTAATATAAACATAATTTATTAGATCATTTTTGGGAATTAAAATGCTGTTATTGTTAAATTTTCTGGTGTTTTGAGGCACAAATATATGTTTTATTGTATAAGATTTTTTTAAGTTCCTGAGAAAACTAATTATATAATTCTGTTCAATAATGTAGTATAGTGCAACATAATTTTTCATAAATTTACCATAAAAATGAGAGCAAATATTTAAATTTTCAACTGTATGATAAAAAAAAAACCTGTATATAAATAAAATTTTTATATAATAAAAAGATTGCTATTGCTGTTGATTAGAAAAACAATAAAAAGTGAATCAAAGAATATTTATTTTCGGTTATTTTAACAACTATTATCATGTGATTTGCCTTTATTTATGTACAATAATGGATTCTCCACAGTACCTAAAATACTGTAGGGGGGGCACGTGCCGCCTTGCACCCTCCCATAAATCCGCCCTTGCTAAAGCCTATGTGTTATTCTGATCTATAGCCTATATTACTGTAAAATTTCATCCAAATCCGTCTAGTAGTTTTTGCGTGAAAGATAATAACAATAGTTTCTTAGATTTGTTTACATAGTAATATGATTAAATGATGATAACATAAATTTTTGTATTGTACAATTGATTCTGTATTTCTAATTCAATTAATTTCGTAAACCTATTTATTCAACAATTTTCCTTTGTTTTAGGCATGTGTACCTGTAAGGGGTGAAGTTAATTTTCCTAACATAGAGCTTAGTACTCATGAGGTAAATTTTGGATGCGTGCGTCCCAATACTGAGACCATGCAATATGCCTTTATTACTAACAATACTCCATTGGCGATAGAATTTGAATGGTTTTGGGCCCAACAACGGTTAATTGAGCTCAAGCCACATTCGCAGTCTAAGTCTCAAATTTCAGCACTTGATAAAACCAAACAAGAAGAAGAGGTATAATTTAAGAATGAGTTTATAAATTGTAATTATGGGATTTAAGGACAATACTGTGCAAATAACTTATAAGATGATTTGTCAGTAGATTGGAAATATGCCTTTCCGAAGTTTCATAGGTTTCATTTCTCACTGTTGATGTGGATAATAGTTAATCTTCATCTTATTACTCTTTTATAATATTTATGTTACTTATACTTAAAAATTATGACCGGGATAATAAAATCAAAATCTACTAAATTGAACTTAAGGTAGTTATAAATTACTACTATATACTATATACTATATATTAAATACACCTTGGCTTATGCACTAAGACGCTGTTTATAATCAAGAGCAATTCTTTAGTTGGTTTCATATATCTATTCTAAATACTATTATTCAATATAAATTTATGGACATGATTGATATTTTATTGGTAAAGGGATATCCCTTTTTTGGGGAGGGGAGGGAATAGGTCATACTTAGCCTTGCAGTTTTTATTTTTTCTTTCTTTATTTTTTATTTTAATATATATTTTCAGTCTGTTCTTCAGGTTGTCAAGTTGAGTTACAATAAGTTTTAACTGTTTATTCATTTCATTTTTAATATTTTCCAAAAATACAAGTTATGGAAAAGTGAATGTAATTATAGGTAATGAGTAGATTTTGGTAATCATTTCATCAAGAAATAAAGGTTTCAAATAATATTTATAGATATATTTTTTATAGGTTTACGAAGTTGAAACATTCATTTCTAAATGAAATGATTACCAAAGTATACAAGGTTCTCCCTCTCCATGGTCCTGATCCACACTTGGCCTGTGTAAGACCCATGTGCAAACTGTCCAGCTCAGTAAACAATATGTATTTAAGTTAATTATATCAATACCAAAATACAGTATAATAACACTTATCCGAACTGGCTTCGTGAAAAATATTCAAGGAGGGATCGACATTGCCATTCCTATAAAATAAGTTTTAGGAGAATTTTCATTTAAATTTAATTTCCTTGAACTATTGTTTTATATATACTATTATACTTAAAATAATTAGAGACATAGCTGCCATGAATCCTCCATTTGTCTTGGTTATATGAATTACCTAGTAAAAACATGTTCATTTTTTCATAAAATGAATTAAACTTTGTATCTATCAGATGGTTATTTCTTCTAAAACCGACCTTTTAGTTTTTCGACATAAATCTCTACAAAATGTGACTATGGGATGCAATTTATTGTGTTATGATTAGTATGAAAAAAACCAACTGTACCACTAAAATCCATGAAGGGTCTTGGGTTTAGTACATGGTAGAGACTATACTGTTTCTTGGACAAGGGTGTGTAGGGAGGTGATTTGTCCTAGATCATGTGTTTTCCCTCCTTATTTAGGGTAATCAATTTTTAGAAGCTGGGTGAGCTCCAGGAGGGCCTAGTTCCCTTAGGACCCATCTCTGGCTGCTAAGAGATTAAATACAAGTCTGCAAAGCAGCGGAAGTTGAACCTAGGACTATCAGCACAGCAACCCATGCTCTGCCACTCCGCTTCGATATGAAAATAAATTATTAACCAGATAAAATGCCACTGTCCACCAATAACTATCAAAATCAAGATCCGTGGTATTAATTGTATTGAAATCCTCCGCATTAAACTATGTTTAATCTGTAATAACTAAAAAGAAAGATAAATGAATTTGTAATTTAGATTAAGAAATCATATTGTTAAGGCTCTCATTTGTGGTTGAGACTCGCTTACAAATCATTTCCCATGCCCGGCTCTGTTAAGAGACACTGGAAACTAGTCAGGGGTTTCTCAATCTTCTCTCTCAGGAGAGAGAAATAAATTAGCCAACTCTGTCCGCTAGGGGGCAGCACATCACGGGAACAGGAGTGAAAATGTTTGTTTGTTTGTTTGTTCATTTAACGTCACTTTATGCTGCTATGGCTAATTGGACGATGCTACAGTGGGAGCCCTAAATTTTGCCTATCCAGGTTTAATTAGGATAGGGATTTTAAACAAGTACCTGACATTGTACAGGCTCGGGACCCTCGTTTAAGGTCCCTTCCGAAGGACGGCGTAACTAAGGTAACCATATGTCAGAGGTGAATGCTAGTACTACTGAGAAGTATCTGACCTGACCAGAAGCCAAATGAATTCTGAAGGTAGGAATTTTCCTTTATACTGTAGTCTGACTAGATTCTGGTTGTAGCCAGGTGTAGTTTCAGATAGAGCCGACCATACATGACAATTACAATTTTTTTGTTTCTTCTCTCTTTTTCTTTTGCATGTTTTGATCACGAAATTGATGGGAGGGTGTATCTGGTATTTAATTTTAGTTATTATTTTATTAGTTATTATTATTATTGATGGTGAATCTAGCTATACATTTTTTATGGTGTCTTTTATATCTGTGATATTCCAATTAATTTTATTAGTCATTATCATTATTGATAGTAGTTGAGTGTATATATTTTAATTTAGTAGTTTGTTTTGATGAGTTTTTTAGGTTTTTCTTTCCCTAGCTTTCCCCTTGGCACCCTTGGCTGTCCCGTGATTGTACCCGACCTTTTTCAGGTGTCCATTAGGTCTAAGAGCAGTTTAAAGATAATAAATCCAACCCTTAGATGATTAGCTATCGGCTCAGTGCATATTAACTTGTTAAGTATTTAATGGTTACTTAGACAAACAACTTCACAAGCTCATTTAACTGTTGGTATTTAGTTTATTTTTGAGAATCAACCTCAACGAATCACTTTCATAAATTCTAGTCCACAGTTTTGTTACAATGGCAGCAATTTTTTTAAATAAGTAAATTTCTGATCTATTTTTTTACAGATGCTATTATAAGTAAAGTACATATTAAAGCAAATACAAAAAATCTGTATTGAAGGAGTTTTCATTCTTCAATTTTGAACAGAGGATTTATTTGTCTCTGAGGTTGTCATATTGTTTTTATGTAAATACAGTATGAAAATCACAATTCTTAACATCCTAGCCACCACTATATGATGATTTAAATATTTTAAAAGCTTTCAGAAGAAAGCTCAGAGAGTGAATCCAGCTATTCTGAAGATGAAGAGGTAGTGGAAGAAGAGAAAGGGGGGGAAGAAGAAGAAGAAGTTGAAGAAGAAGTAGAAGCTGTAGAAAAAATAAAACTAGTACAAGAAGAAGACAAAAAAATCATTAAAATAAATGAAAAACAGACAGCTGAGGAAATCTCACAGGATGTATCACAGACATTAATAGTGTACACACCACTGTCTGATTCTACTGCTTCTACGTCTTTGCCTGAAATTACAACAAAAATAATGACAACCAGCTGTGTTAAAGATACTGATGAAGTTGATCTTACTCAAAATAAAAAAAATCTGAATAGAAAAACTCTTCAAAATGTAAGTTGGACAAAACCTTGTACTCAGGTGTATGACATGTATTTTTATCTTTATTTCTTGCTTAAGAACAGTGATTAATATTGTGTTTCATTTTTGTATTTTTATAGTTTATTGATTATTAAATTTTTAAAAAATGTTATCATAGCAAGAGGATTTAAACAAGTATAATCTGATTAGCATTTCATTAATGTTCTGCATCCATTTACTTCTCACTTTATAATTTACTGAGCTTAATTATTAAATTTCTTTTCATCACTGTTTTTTTTAAACTATTTTTTCATGAAGATTCATTCTGTTTTATTTATTCATTGTGTCAGTTTGACTGGTCATTTCATAAACCAACTTCTACCAAGCACAAAAGAAAAAAGAATGGTCAATATTTTGTTAATCCTTCTACTGCTCACAGATCCATTGTTAGTCAGGTAAATTAAATATTACATACATACTTATTAAGAATATGATGAAATTTATATTTAAGTTCAATTTTATTTAAAAATTGGTCACGGCGATCTTATAGATCACTCAGGAAAACTAGCATTTTTGTTGAAATTTGCGGATATTTACTCCAATAAGTACCTAAGGGGTTTAGGACATAGAAAGTAATGACAAAATAGCATTTGCATTAAGTATATTTAGAATTCAAGCGAAAAAATTACAGAAATGATAAATTTGCTTTCTTCTAGGTAACCTCTTTTTTTTTTTTTCATTTATCGATATTTATTCATATAAGAACTCTAATAATAAAATAACCAAGACTGGTAAGGTTTAACCGTGAAAACATACATGGATTATAACCGCATACAAATTTTGTATAAAAACTTTCAGTTCTACTATATCTGTGACCTTTACATCCCTTGGTCTAGAGAATGCATTTGTATTTTTAAAATATATATTTATTGGTATATTCCAGTCATAGCCAACATCCAACAGTTTTCATATTTCTCTCAGCACCTTTCACCCCCGAAAATATGATAAGCATGATAACATTCTGAGCATTTCGCCTTCTTGCTTGATTATAAGGATTCTTCTTCCATCTCTACCTTTCAACGATTTTTTTTATTCATCATTTAATGGGCCACCAAAAATTTCCTGACATCATCATATTCATCGCTAGTACATACATCTGAATCTGAGTCACATTCATGTGCCATATCTTCATCGCGGACATCTTCATCTGTATCTGTCATCATCAAATGAGTCTCCACTATCATGACCTTGAAACATTTGGACTATTTTGTTAACGTCATTCTCATTATCAAGGAAATATATCTTACAGTAAATGTTGCTAGAGAAAAAAAATAATAAAAATAACGGCAATGTGAGGATCATAGACGTCAATTCTATCAATATTGTAATGTGTATACAAGTATGGTGGGAGAGGCAGTACCTTGCCCAATCTAATGTTTCGATGGAGAAGAATAGAGTGGCTCAGGCACATAAATGCTTCTTCGGGATAAATCGACATATAAAAAGCAAACTTTTGCTGTGCAATACAAAAATGGTTCTCTACAAAATGCTCATTCGGCCTGTCCTATATGGTTCTAAGCCTGGGCCATAAAGAAAGCCCATTTTTCTAATCTGCTGTAAATGTTCCTTGATGGCTGACCAAGGTTGGTTAAGGATGTTTGACAGTTCCTCAGTTTTTGACATGGCTTGGCTTGAACTTCTGCCCTTAGCATGTCTTTGTCTAATGCTGTTGATCTTCCTGATCAATTAAGAGTCAGAGAGATCAAAATTATACACTTACACATGCACTTAAATTAATATCGCAAATGTTTTTGGTAGCACTGTTGAATTACTGCCTGTGTGAAACTTAAAAAGCATACAATACCGGATATACTCTTCTGGCATTATGTTGGCCATTTCACCACAAATTACAAATAAATGCTTAATATTGAATTATTTAGAAGTGAACAAGTCACAATAACTTTAAAATGACTTTGGCATGTCTTTGAGATACATAATGAGCTGACTAATGGTACAACATGCACAGAAACAATATTAGTTTCCCGTTTCCCTTAATATAAAAAAAATTAAAGATATATTTTATTGTCTTATTAACGAGATTTGTACGATACACTTACTTTCAAATCTTTTTCTGATATTAATTTTAAATTATAATGATCCCATCAGATTTAGTGTAAGAGTTATTATTTATTATTAGTGTTATTAATAATTAAAGAATAAAAAATTTCTAGGTGATGGATATAATTCCTCCAAAAGGAGAATTAAAAGCACATGACTCACTGCAAGTAACATTTGTGTTTAAACCTTCCAAATTAATGAAAATTGTAGGAAAGGCTCTGCTAGCGGTGAAAGGGGGTCCAGAAGAAACTGTGACCTTTAAGGGCTCCTGTTATCATGCTGTCTATGAACTTGTTCCGACTCAGATCAATTTTGGATTTGCGGTGAGTGATGTTTAGAAAGTATGAAAATATTTTAACAGATTTGTATATTGTATTTGAATAAATTTACATAATTAGTACACCAATCACATTTTTCTTAAAATTGTCCCCAGTACTGAGTGTCTTGCTAGATAGGTGTTTTTTTTATTTCCCCAAAGTTTATAAAAATGGACTGATGCTCTTCTATCATGAATAAAAAAAATTATATATATGTATTGTTTTATTTATGAATTTGTCCATCTATGGACCTCATATAACTCAAGACTTATGTCATTGTACTCTAGACTTATGATGTCTCTTTATCCTCCTCTCTTCCCAGTACTTCTTCATTTTCTCTCCTACTGATCATCTGTCCACACTCTCTGCGGCCGAGGCTTAGGCTTATCTTCTTTATAGGTTGCATATTATGTATAAACAAACATATATATATATATATATATATATATATATATATATATATATATATACACACACACACACATATATACAGTAGAATCCCAATAATTCGTATGGTCAAGGGACTGATGATTTGGTACGAATAATCGGGAATACCAATTATCAGGAGTACAAAATTAAAAACGTATTAATGCAAACGTATATGTTTTAAGAAATATGTACAATGTGGTATGAATAAAAACATCAAAATAAACACTGCTTTACACTAAACTGTACAGTAAACAATTAATATGATATGTACAATTAAATAAACACCAATCAAACATTTGTATCAAACATTGTAATCCCTGATTTTTTTTTTGACACAACCCTTGCAGACAGGTATTGTCAATTGCTTCGTCAAAAGTGTTCAGAGCAAAAAATACCTCATCACCAACATCTGATTTTGCTAAAAACCGGTGCACGTTGTTGACATACATAGCAACTTTAGCTTGTTGGTACATCATCTTCTTCATCCCCATCTTCACCATTAACATCCTCAGATGGGACTAAAATTTCTTCGTCAGTTAACATCCCCGATACTGCTAGGCCGTCGTCAAAATGGACGAAATATTCGAATGTTATGTGATTTCCTTCATTTTGTGTAAGGCGATCCCATTCCACATGACATTCAACATCTTGCTCAGCATCTTCTGTATACAGAAGTTTCGCTTTGGGAAACCCACACGCACAAAAACAGTTTTTTATTGTAATCGCTCTAACGTTGTGCCATGCCTTGTCAGCTATGTTCATAGCTGAAAATAATGTGATTTTATGATCTAGTCCATCCTCGATTCTATTAAGAAGTTGCATCACTATTTCCTTGCAGTAAACAGTTTTGAATGTTTTAATTATACCCTGGTCTAGAGGCTGCAACTTAGAAGTTGTATTGGCGGGCAGAAGCACAACATTAACAAAAATGAGAGATGGGATAGAATTGTGGGCCGAAATAGATGACAAATTTTTTGCTGCCTTTTTTCCATGTCTGCATTGACTGACCTTATCCATTTGTTCATTGGGAATGATTTTATGTTTTTAAAACATCTTGGTTTGGCCGACTTACCTATCATTAGCTGTTTTAATTTCTCCGATCCGTCCATATTGGCTGCCAACACGTTCTTTACTGCTTTTTCCGCCATGGCACTTTTCTTCCTTGAAACACATGGAACGATCGGGGAGAAATTTATTGAATAGGCCCGTTTCGTTGGCATTGAATATGTTCTTTGGCTCGTAAAGTTCAATTATTTTTCCCAATTCCTCCTTCCACTCAGAACAAACGTTATTACACTTGCACTTTCCCCACTAAGTTTCTTATTGTTTGTTTGTTCATTTAACGTCACTTTATGCTGCTATGGCTAATCGGACGATGCTACAGTGGGAGCTCTATATTTTGCCTATCCAGGTTTAATTAGGATAGGGATTTTTAACGAGTACCTGACATCGTACAGGCTCGGGACCCCCGTTTAACGTCCCTTCCTAAGTTTCTTATATTTTATGTTATGTATTTTTTTTAATCTATCGAACCATCCATCACTTGCACAAAAGTCTTCAATTCCCAGTTTTTATGCGAAAACTCGAGCTTTTACCCATAAAGTATTCCCCCTAGTTGGTACATTTGAATTCCTTGCTTGTACAAACCACTTTTGTAAGTTCTCTTCAAGTTGTGGGTGATCACCAGTCTTAAAGTGTTTTACTTTGCTATCCGATGTCTGAGAAGTGATTTTTTCCTTGTTCTTCAGGACTGATGTGATCGTAGAACGAGGGGCGTTGAAACGCTTGGATACGTCAATTTGCTTACAGCCTCTGGTCTCAGCGTTTATGATTTGTTTTGTTTCTCTTTAATAGAGAGGCTAACGTATTTCAGAGGAAACTTCTACTCCCCTCATTTCCTTTGAGTGAAAACATTACGAATTACTTATAAGATTTCTTAGAAAACTTGTCTCACTCACTCGCTCTCCCATAAATACAATAGGATCTACTGTGCCTCTATAAAAACAATACAAATTGTGTGATTTCCTAGTAAACATTTATTCTCTTTCTGTTCTCTGGTCTATCACTGTTCTCTCTTCCCCTTTTGAAAACAGTACTAACTAAAGAGATTTTAAAGGTGGAAATACAAATTATAAGACATTATAAGTGACTTCGAGCATAAAAATAATACGAATTACCGAGGGGTCTGAAATGCATTGTTTTTATACCATTTATCGGGTTTTTTCTAGGGACCGGCTAATTCGCACAAATTAGCTTATATAAAGCATAAATATATATATATATATATATATTTATATATATAAGTTAAGACAAGACTGATGATCGCATAGTCGCTAATATCAAGCTGGTATTGTAAACAGCTGCTAGATTCTATAAATTATTGCGAGCGTAGTCGTCGGCAAAGGCGGGAACTCAGGTCCACCGTCCACGCAGGTTGTGGCGGTGGCGGAAGCGTTAATGTAGCTGGCCTAAGAACGTCTCTCTGTCTCGGTTCTGTGATTTTTATTTATGGCAACAAGAGAGAGAAGAAGGAATATTAAAAAAAAATTATAAAGGATTTTTTTGTTTAACCAACAAAAAAATAATCTTTAAACTTCCCTGGTTTCGGCACTACCTATACAGTTCCAGGAACAAAATATGTAAAAAAAAAAGAAAATAAGGATGAAACAACTTCATCATGGCAATAAAGTCAGAATTAAATCAGTTCTCGTGCGAGTTGTTTCATCCTTATTTTCTTTTTTTAACATATTTTGTTCCTGGAACTGTATAAGTAGTGCCGAAACCAGGGAAGTTTAAAGATTATTTTTTTGTTGGTTAAACAAAAAAATCCTTTATAATTTTTTTTTAATATTCCTTCTTCTCTCTCTTGTTGCCATAAATAAAAATCACAGAACCGAGACAGAGAGACGTTCTTAGGCCAGCTACATTAACGCTTCCGCCACCGCCACAACCTGCGTGGACGGTGGACCTCAGTTCCCGCCTTTGCCGACGACTACGCTCGCAATAACGTGTGCGGACCTAGCAGCCAGGGAGGCGAACAGGATAGCAGAGGAGACCAACGCGCTTGAATGGAAGAAATTAAAAAGGGCTAACGCACAGGATGTTACAAGAGAGATTTCTGATCTGGAAAAATTCAATGGTGATGTGGAGGAGCTGTACCGTTTCCTCAAAGACGGCGATGGTATTATGTTCAATATTGAATCCCACGTCACTGTGGATCTAATAGACGAGCTGGACGCTAAAAGGCTACAGGTGGCCCTAGCATGCCGGGTTAAAAAAAGCGTACTGAACCTAATACAGGCGGATGAGGATACCCCATGGAGAGCTATAAAAGAAAGGCTGAAAAAAGCATATGGAGGGGGGCGATGGGCCCCGAAGAAGACATGCTGCACATGTTTAGGGAAATGAAAAGACTTAACCAGTTGAATGGGCAATACGCGGAAGGCCTAATCGCCAAATTAAACAGGATCAATGAGAAACTACGAGAAGTAAGGGATACTGGCACAGTGGAAGCATGGATGATTTTCATGACCACGGTCCTTAAAGTGCAGTTAGGAAGGGACACAGCAAAGAAGTATTGCATGCCTCGAGATAAGCCTTTCTTGGAATGTGTCCAAGAAATGGTTGATTCAAGTGCTCGGGAGGAAGAAGCACGAGACAAGGTCAAACCAGGATGGAGCAGGGTTCCTTTTAGGAGAACTCCAATAGGCAGAACTCGGTTGAGAAAGAAAATTGGAAGACGGAGAGATTTTGAGTTTACTAGACGAGAGAGACCACAACTTGGGAAAAAGAGATGGGCACCGGATAGAAAAAACTGGCGCAGAGAGGAAAGGAAATGTCACGGATGTGGCAAAGTGAGACACCTTGTGGCTGAATGCCCCCGCTCCAGGTGCATGCGGAACGGAAGGGCACTTTGCTCAGGAATGCCCATATATAAGACGAAGAGAGGTGGACCGAGGAGAACCTATGGAAGTTAATGCACAGACGATGTGGAAAAGGAGGAGGCCGTCTGAGTCAACTATTTCCTCTGCAGTGTTGGAAACAAAAGGAGAGGAGAGCCGTAGTAGAAAGAAAATTTAAGAGGATTCTAGGAAAGTCGAGCCGAGGTAGGAGAACGAAGTCTGAAGAATGAGGAGAGTATCGGCAGAGAGGCAACTGCACAGTGATTAACAATATCGAAGGCGTTTAAGTGCGTTGCCTATCATAAGAGTCGGGAGAGGAGTGGAGTGTCTTGTGGATTCGGGGAGTTCAAGCACCGTGATTTTTCGGAGCATGGTGTAGGCACTGTGTACAAGAGAAAGGGTGCAGGTATGTGACTGTAAATTGATCACTCTGAGTGGTCCCTGTAAAGCAGAAGGGGAGGCCTTGATTGACCTTGGAAGATGGGGTTCCGAGGGGCACATGACCGTTCATGTGGTGGAAAATATGCCTCGGGAATATGGGGGTATAATCGGATGCGATTTAATGGGGCCAGTGGGAGCCAGGATAAGGTTAAAAACGGGCGGTGGATAGTGAAGATAGGAAAAAGGGTGTATAAAGACTTATGTTTACGGAGGAATGGCCAGGGAAAGATCGGGGCAATCAATCAAACGGAAGATTGGTGCCACGCCATTAAAAAGGAATTTCGGGGATATATTTTTTAATGAAGGTGAGATCCTCAGTGTTACAGGGCAGACGGTACACAAAATCCTGTTAAAACAAGACCGGGTGACATACGTTAAAGAATGTCGATACCCGTAAGCAATACGGCAAAACATATGGGAAGAGCTACACAACGTTAAAGTGCAAGGGTTCATTGTGGACAGTATGTCACTGTACAACAGCCCCATCTAAGCAGTAAAGAAAAAGAGTGTGGACGGCGAGAAGTACTGAGTCGAAGTGGATTACTGGAAGCTTAATGAGAACACTGTGAACGAACGCTATCCCATTCCTCGATTCGATGACATTTTAGACCGACTTGAGGGGGCGACGATTTTTAGCACCCTTGATTTGAAGGCAGGATACCACCAAATTCGGATGCACCCACGAGACCAGCACAAGACAGCATTCACCTTTGAGCGGTGTTTCGAATTTACACGGATGCCTTTCAGTCTGAAAAACGTGCCTATTACTTTCCAAAAACTTATGGATGAGTTTTTGCGTGGGCTGGACGAATCGTTTTGCCAGGTATACATGGATGATTTACTCGTATTTAGCAAATCAGAAGAATGCCATGTGGAAGATCTTCGTAAGGTGTTTTCGAGGTTGCGCCAGTTTGTGTTAAAATTAAAAATCCAATTGGACCATACAATATCCAAAGAGGGAGTGCGACCAGATATGCGGAAGGTCGAGACGATAAGACAAATGGCGATTCTGACTGATGTCAAAGGAATACAGAGGCTATTAGGAATGTTTCAGTATTATCGCCGATTCGTATCGGAAATGGCGGAGTATCTTGTGCCTCTAAACAACTTGCTGAAGAAAGGACAGAGCATTGTGATCACCCCCGAAATCAAAAAAATATTCGTACATGCATGAGAAAACTACGGGAAGAACCAATCCTTGCCTTTCCCGATCTTACGCTGGAATTTCACATCATCACAGATATGAGGGAGTACATGAGTACAGATATAAGCCATAGGTACGGTATTATCATAGGAAGGTAATGGTGGTGAGCGTCCCGTAGCGTATGCCAGGAGACGATTAACGGAGATGGAATCCCGTTATAGCGCAGTGGAAAGGGAGTTGCTTGGGATTGTGTGGGCGATTGAGCATTTCCGACTGTATGTTTTCGGGCGAAAGTTCGTGGTCCACACGGACCATAGACTGTTGTTATGGGTCGGGAAAGTGAAGGAGTCATCAGCACGAGACACCCGCAGGAAAGAGCAGCTTAGTCAATACAACATGGAAGTAGTGTATAAGCCGGAAAGGGAATATGTAGCGGATTGGCTATCACGAGCGGTGCAAATTAATGCAATTGAGTCAAGTATAGGTGAACCTTCCTGAGATAACAAAACATTCGAGCGCGAATGGACACTGGACGGAGAAGGAGTAGGCAGAACAGACGACAGGGCCTCTTCTGATCAAGATTAATTGGGCGACGAGAGACCAACAGAGATAACAGACGAAGTCATTAACAGCAAGCCTCGCCAGATTATTTGGAAGACGAGGACCACGGGACCTCTGATAATGGAGAACTCCAAATATGAAAAACATGAGATCGTACCTATTTGGTCCCAACTCAGAATTAAAGAAGAACAAATGTAGAAAGCATCAAAAGTAGGTGCCTATGTTTACTACCTCTATATTGGAAACACGACGATTTGGAATAAGATCCGAAACTTTTGGAGGATTGAGAAATTAGGATTAGATCGATCAATTACACGATGCTGTCTTATGGTCGAAACGATTCGTGATACTGAACAACAAAAGAAGTTGACACTCGCATATCACCAAGGAAAGACAAACCACCGAGGGATTAATGAAACAATGGTGGCATTGAAGCGGAAATATTATTGGGTACAAATGCGAAACACAATTGAAGAGGTGATAAGCGAGTGCCAAATTTGTAATACCACAAAGTATGATCATCACCTCCCCCCCTCACAGTACTGATACAAACAGAGACATGTGCACCTAAGGTACCTTTAACCAAACTCCAGGTCGACACTTTTACGGGACAGGAATTCAAATGGGTGACAGCGTTAGACACCTTCAGCAAGATAGCCATGGTCCACCCGGTGAAGGAGAAATCTGCGGCAGTGGTCAGTAGAGCCCTTCAAACGTGGTTCCAGTTTTATCGATCGCCTGATAAGATTTCCTCAGACGGGGGTAGGGACAATGCCTAGCTTAGGAAAGAGATGAAAAATGTAGGCGTCGTGTGGCATTGGAATACGCTGGGGCATCCCAAAAGCAGGGGAGGAATCGAAAGGCTTTACAATAATCTGGGAGAACATCTGAGAGTATTTCACGCGGACAAGGGATTGCAAGCAGACCGTGCAATGCCCCGGGCCATAGCAGCATATAACCACTCCATCCACATGGCTACTTGTTTTTCCCCTTTCGAAACCCTTTTTGGTTTATATGCACGACAGAGAGATGGTGGCGCTATGTTCGTGGACGAGGGCATGGCAGGACGATTGATCGCCGATAGAATAGAGCTCAAAAGAATGTGGGGGAAAGCATACGGAAGGATGGCTGCGGAAAATAGAAAAAGAGTAGCACGGGAAAACCTAGGAGTAAAATATATCAAGGGCAATATCAGGATAGGTACCACCGTGTACAAGAAAATTGTATCAAACTGTGCTAAGGAGGTTTTGCGTTATGAAGGGCCATTCAGAGTGATTGCTATCAGAAAGCATAACTTAGTCACTATTCAGAGTGTGGCTGAGCCCAGAAAACATAGGACTGTTCATATCGAACAGCTCAAGATTCCAGCTGGGGAAGCCAACCCATAACTTTATACTTTACATTATTTGTCTTTAACATTATTGCTGAGGAAGCATATCTTTTTTATATTTTTAATTTTATTTATTGAATGTGTTATCTGAAGTACTTATGGAGCTTATGTTAGAGGTGCAGTGGAACAGTTTATTTTCATTTCTCTTGCTACTTTTTGTAAATTAACTTAGTTGTATATAAATAATTTTTGTTAATTACGAATGATAGTAATGTAAATGAAGCTAGTAGTAAGGTCTTTTATTTTTATGTAATTAGAATAAGATTTGTGTAATTGGTAATTTCTTTTTTTTTTTGTCTTCTTTCTCTGCAATTTTTGGTTCGAGTTTACGAGGATGTTCGTAAACTGGCTGGGGGTAGTTAAGACAAGACTGATGATCGCATAGTCGCTAATATTAAGCTGGCATTGTAAACAGCTGTTAGATTCTATAAATAGAGGTTCAGGATGACAATAAAGACAGTATTAAACCAGTTCTCGTACGAGTTGTTTCATCCTTATTTTCCTTTTTTTACATATTTTGTTCCTAGAACTATATAAGTTATACACACACACACACACACACACACACATATATATACACACACATATATATATATATATATACATATATATATTGTTAAGAATTTGATATTTTAATAAAATTCAAGATATATATTGTGATATTATGGAGTTGGTTAATTAAAAATCAACGTTAATTTTATTTTATTACAGAATTTAAATTATTACAAAGAAAACAAAACAAAACAATACAATATTTGATCTCCGTGGTTCAATGATAATTAATTTTAAAGTCGGGATAACTAGAACAAATTCTAAATTACAAACACAATTCTCAAAGTAAAATGATTCAAATAAACACTCACAGATGTCTCTGTCTTGAAACTCCCTCCGAATCAACACATGATAACGTTCTTCTTAACAACTTGAAGATGTTGTCTTCTGGACACCCTGTACTCGAAAAATGATGAGTAACTGGAAGGTCTTCTTCCCTGGACGCCCTTCTCACCAGCGTGACATAAATGGAGAGGTCCCTATCCTTAGGATGCCCTGAACTCGAGAGAGGAATATAAATGGAGAGATCCTATCCTTAGGACGCGTTGAACTAGAGTGAGATAAATGGAGAGGTCCTATCCTTAGGACGCCCCGAATGAGAGACATAAATGGAGAGGTCCTATCCTTAGGACGCCCCGAACCAGAGTGACAAATGGAGAGGTCCTATCCTTAGGACGCTCCGAATGAGAGTGGGTGAAATATGGCGGGGAGACGCCGGTAGGGAGCAGCAATGCCATTTAAATCAACTTGACTTATAAAAATTGTGTTTTTCATTTAACAAATCAAATATTAATTTAATAAAAAATTATTTTATAAGTTTTGGAATTATTTTTATTTACTTAAATAAACTAATCAGAAATCGATATCAACTTTACGGTAGTCCGATTGATAATAACTATCGATAGTTTTTTTATTTATTTCTAACCTATTTTGAACCTCAACAATATATATATATACACTTTAATTTACTACTACAATAAATTTTACTTTAAGTTCTTGAGACTTATTCTATTTGTTAAACTTCCTTTGGGCGACATTTTGAGACTATATTGTTTGTTTATGTTTGTTCATTTAACATCACTTTTTGCTGCTATGGCTAATCGGACGATACTGCATTGGGAGCTCTAAATTTTGCCTATCCAGGTTTTATTAGGATAGGGATTTTTAACGAGTACCTGACATCGTACAGGCTCGGGACCCCCGTTTTACGTCCCTTCCGAAGGACGGCGTAACTAAGGATTTTTTACTCCCTTTAAAAAATCCTAGGGCCACCTGCTGGGCTACGAACCCGAGATCTTGGAATTAGTAGTTTGTTATGCTAACCACTAGACCACATGTGACCCCGGAGACTATATTGTTTTCATGCCCTAATAGTGAAAAAATAGGCTTTTTTAGATAGTATTTTGCCACACCAAATTTGTATTACTATATTTTAACTATCAGTATTTTAACAGCCCTTCTGTGAACTTTGGTGCTCATCGGTGTTCATACATAACAATGGTCTGAAAGATATTCAGGTTTCCATTAACATACCTGAGTTAGATACTTTTGCTGAACAATCTGAAGCCATGTTTCTTATACCTGAAAGAAATGGGTATGTATGGAATTTTCATTGTTTTCAAAAAATATTTATACCACCTAATAAAATAATAAGTGATGATTTTCCATCAAAACTTAACCCATAACCAGTAAGGTGGGGTTCTGGGAGCTCCAGCCAGTTTTGTTTTTTCTATAATTTCCATAGGGGCTGCTATGAGGAGCTGTGGTCCACAGTACCTTTCAGGCAATAGCTTCTGACCTGTTGACAGAAGTGGTTGTTCCGCAGTAAGTGATTTCTGAGTTTTATTCGATTATTAGTGGGGCATAGGGTCCGTATGACCCCACCATACCATTAGTGAAATTTTTTTTAAAAAATAATTGATATTATTTCAGTCAAAAATGGCATATTCACAGCGACAGTCGATGAATTTTAATGATCCAAATTTTCTGGAATGGCTGGAAGGTGCTAAGAGCGATTGTGGAAGTGACCAGGACTTTGATCTAGATTTGGAAAGTGACCATGATTCTAATTCAGAGTTAGATTGTGGGACCAATGACAGCCAGGAATATGAAGAATCAGGTATTTCTTTAGAAAATTTAGAACAAGGATGCGGTGTGCAGGGAGAAGTTGCATCTCATGGCAAGACAGCTCAGAATTATTTTGGTAAAAATAGGATCAAGTGGTGTTCTAACGTACGAACCCGTTCCCACAATATAATAGTAACTCATTGCCTGAGAACAAACAATTATCAAGATTTGACTTTATTAAAAATCTCGCGAGGCAGCTTGTTGAACCACAATTTCAGAGGAGAGAACCAACTTGCACATCCCGCGTGATCCTAGGCAATTGATTGCTAGGTTGATAAATAACTGAATTCCGAAGCCCTCAGCTGTATCTGGTAAAAGAATAAGGCGTGGGAAGTGCCCAAGGAGTTGGGATAAAAAAAACAAAGGTTTACTGTGCTCATTGCAGTGCACTAATATGCACGGATTGCGCCAAGAGTGTCTGTGAAGACTGCTTATAATAGTGCTTGTGATTAATATAATATTTTTTTATTACCACATTATACCATTTTTTTAATGTTCTTTATATGAGCCGTTTATTTTGAAAGTTACCTAACTCCGTTTTTAAAATTTTTGCCTAACTCCATTCTTGATAAGAAAACATACATTATTCACTTAATAATTGTTAACATTTTAATTGGAACCATAAATTTAACAGCCTTAGATACACTTAAGCAGTATGACTCATTAGTATCCTATACGAATATTTTTAAATTCATCGAAACGCAAACCCTTAAATATTTGAAGATAAATGGAGGTAGGCCACTTTCAAAATAAACGGCTCATATAGTAAATGATAGAAATCAATCACTACTTTTTATGATTTTTCATGTACTCATGTCTTAATACTAATGTTTAATATTTTGTAATTTTCATTTTTACAGTTTTTTGTTTTGTTAAATAAATTTTATACATTATAATATGGGTTCTACTGGACTATAACTGATAATATTTAATTATAAAGCAAAAAAACCATTCTCAAGTCAAGTTTTTATTTTTTTATTTACTATAAATACGTTTCGACCCCTTCGGTCATTTTCAATTTCTTAAATGTTTATCAGGATTCACATAATATGTCTGTAATTCAACAATATAAAAATTATAAACATCAACAACAATAAAACTATAAATAATTACATTAAAATTGTCCTAAAAAAACTGAAATATTCAAGTATAGATACCTCTTATGGACGTCTATAATTTAAAAATTACTAGGAGATACATTCTTCTCCATGGTCATTATTGCTCTGCATTATACTTTAGACTGTACTTATTTTTAAATACCTTGATATTGTTTGAAAAATTAAAATGTAAATTTATAAAAGTTTAACATTAAATTGTTTTGATTTATTTATTATTATTATTTATATAAAAAGACATAATAAAAAGAAGATATTTAGAAGCCATATACATATATAAATGAAAAAATAGATTGTGTAGTTAACGATAGAAAAGAGTCTAATGAAATCAATAAATTATATTCATCTGTTTTATTGAAATTAAAAAAGAAATAAATAAAGAATAGCCTACACTTATGGATAACCATAGTATAACCTATCACACATAACTTCATATACATTAATTCTAATACTCCCATATAATAAGATTCAGATATAATATATTAAAACCAATTAATATATATTATAATTTAAATAAATCAAAACAATTTAATGTTAAACTCTTATAAATTTACATTTTAATTTTTCAAACAATATCAAGGTATTTAAAAATAAGTACAGTCCAAAGTATAATGCAGAGCAATAATGACCATGGAGAAGAATGTATCTCCTAGTAATTTTTAAATTATAGACGTCCATAAGAGGTATCTATACTTGAATATTTCAGTTTTTTAGGACAATATAGTTTTATTGTTGTTGATGTTTATAATTTTTATATTGTTGAATTACAGACATATTATGTGAATCCTGATAAACATTTAAGAAATTGAAAATGACCGAAGGGGTCGAAACGTATTTATAGTAAATAAAAAAATAAAAACTTGACTGGAGAATGGTTTTTTTGCTTCATAATTAAATAAATTTTATACAAAACAAAAATTAACATTTATTGTGTTCAATCCAATTCAGATACATTTAGATATGATGTATGGTTGTAAAAAAAATTGTTTTGAATTTAATTGAACATTAACAGGGAAGATTTTGAGTTAACAAATATTGGGGTCCCGATGATCCCACCTTACCGGTTATGGAACAACTTATGTACCATACCAGTTACGGGTTAATATATCCACTTCAATTTTTCAATTCAATTTTAGGAAATGAAACATAACGATGGCTTAGGCGCAATAGGTCGTATCCCTTTAACAGTCAATTTTACAGGAGAGAAAAAAAACATGACAGTTACAGCATTCAAAATATCTTTGATATTTTTTTAGATATTGAAATAATAAAACGGAGATGTTTTTTTAGGGTGATGAGGCTTACGGCGTATTGTAGGGACAAAATATTGACTGTGAGAATCAAAAGGCGCCAAGAACGCAAAAATACATTTTACGACCTATTGCGCCTAAGCCGTCGATATATATACTATAAAGCAGTGGTGGGCATTATTTGAATAAATTGTATTTGGATAAGTTTTTTCATCTATTTTCAAACTAAAGTTTCATCCTTGGCTAAGAATCATCCGTATTATTCTATTAGTTATTTGTATAAACTATTCAATTATTAATTGTTTGTTATTTACCATCTTTTATCTAGTTTAAAATTAAATTTTAAAAAATATGCTTTTCAATTTTTTATTCAACCATAAATAAAACATTCAATTTTTAAGGAGGAGTATTTTTTTTTTTCACTGGTCAATTAATCATTAAAAATAATTTTAAAGAAGTTATAATACGCATAGGACAATCTCATGATTTACCATTCTTAAGATTATTCAAAGATTATCTGATTATTATTAATTTGTTTCCTGTGCATTCGATACTTACAGACAACTTAGTATCAAACTTTGAGAATACTGTTCGATGATCTGGTCTGTTTAATCTGCGTCTAGTCGTGGTGAATCTCATTCAAACTACCCTTTTTGAATCCTATGTTTTTTGTCAAGTTAAGTGAAGAAATTGTGATTATGATTATTATTAAATTATAAATTTGTCTTATTTTTCTGCATAAAAATTCAAGTCAGTATTCAATTAGTACTCATTTATACATGAAGTGTTTCATATTCGATTATTTTTCACTTTTTTTTTTAACTTTCAATTCTTATAAAAATAAGGCCATAATAATAAAACTGCAGTAATAAAATCTAAATTGTAATGGCTGTTTGCTTCTGATGTGTAGATATATCATTTTGGATTAGTTTCAATTATCCTATTTCACATATATTTTGGTGTTTATTTGCTTATTTTCAGCTCAAGTCCCCCACTTACAATTGTTCCTTCTTGTGAAGTTGCTGCTTACAGGATTGGATTTTTTCCTGGCAGAATTGGAGAAATAGTAGGACATTTCACCATTGAGGTGAGATTTCAGACAAAGCTACTCCAAAATCACATATCATCCACTTCTCATTCACTACCTAATCAGCTTCTATTTCATATTTAGTCTAATAATAATAATTATGTCTTTATTTATTCTGGGACAAGTCCCTATAGAATAACAATACAGGTGTTGTAAGCTATTATGCCTTACAGTGTAAAATAATTACATTTAATTAATTATTACAAGTAATTTAGTTATATTAGTGAGAAAGAATAAAAAATAATGAACAAAAAAATGTGAATTACCTACAATAACAATATTTTGAAGACAGATTAGAAGAAAAGAAAGAAACAAATTAAAATAAGCTAACAATAATTATATAAGAGAAACAATTTATGGTTGCATATATATCAAATTTATGCCAAGAAAAAAAAAATGAAAAAAATTTAACAATACTATCAGATTTACATTTAATCCCTTTATGTCATTTTTTTATATCTAACTAGATGATATTAATACATATGCATGTGTTTTAAATTCCACACACTCACATATACAGCGGAATCCCGGTATTTCGTACAAATTTGCCTATCCCCAGGGAAAATCCCGATAAATGGTATAAAAACAATCCATTTCAGATCCCTCGGTAATTTGTATAATTTTTATGCTCGAGGTCACTTATAATTCGTATTTCCAGCTTTAAAATCTCGTTAATTAGTACTGTTTTCAAAAGGGGGAGAAAGAACAGTGATAGGCCAGGGAGCATAATGAGAAGAAATATTTCTAGGAAATCACACAATTTGTATTGTTTTTATAGATCCTATTGTTTTTACTGGAGAGCCAGTGAGAGAGACAAGTTTTCTAAGAAATTTCAAAAGTAATTCATACTGTTTTCACTCAATGAAGGGGAATAGGAGGGGAAGTTCTAGGAATTTTATTAAGCTTTTCTTACAATCACACTTTTATTTACAATTCAGTCAGTTTTTGTTACCGTTGTGACATGTAATCATGCCTCCAAAATACGTAGGCCTCTCTATTAAAGAGAAAACAAATAATAAACGCTGTGACTAGTGGCTGTAAGCAAATTGAAAATCCAAGCGTTTCAACGTCCCTTGTTCAACGATCACATCAATCCTGAAGAACAAGGACAAAATCACTTCCCAGACATCGGACAGCAAAATAAAACGCTTCAAGACTGGTGATTACCGACACCTTGAAGAAAACTTAAAAAAGTGGTTCGTACAAGCAAGGATTTCAAATGTACCAGTTGGAGGAAATATTTTTAGGGAAAAAGCCTGAGTATTCGCAGAAAAAATGGGAATTGAAAACTTTCGTGCAAGTGATGGATGGTTTGATTGATTCAAAAAAAGAGATAACATAAAATATAAGAAGCTTAGTGGGGAAAGTGCAAGTATGTTAGATAACGTTTGTTCTGAGTGGAAGGATGAATTGGGAAGAATAGTTGAACCTCACGAGCCAAAGAACATATTCAATGCCGACGAAACGTGCCTATTCTATAAATTTCTCCCCGTTCATTCCATGTGTTTCAAGTAAGAAAAGTGCTATAGCGGAAAAAGCAGTAAAGAACGTGTAACCATACTTTTGGCAGCCAATATGGACGGATTGGAGAATGATAGGTAAGCCGGCCAAACCAAGATGTTTTAAAAACATAAAATCAAGAGTGTGGGTTTACCAAAGCAAAACTACCATTTAAAGAAGATTCTGAGCAAAATGCTGAATGTCATTTGGAATGGGAACGCCTTACACAAAATGAAGAAAATCACATAACATTCGAAGACTTCGTACATTTTGATGATGGGTATAATTAAAACATTCAAAACTGTTTACTGCAAGGAAATAGTGATGCAACTTCTTAATAGAATCGAGGATAGACTAGATCATAAAATCACATTATTTTCAGCTATGAACATAGCTGACAAGGCATGGCACAACGTTAGAGCGATTACAATAAAAAACTGTTTTTGTGCGTGTGGGTTTCCCAAAGCGAAACTTCTGTATACAGAAGATGCTGAGCAAGATGTTGAATGTCATGTGGAATGGGATCGCCTTACACAAAATGAAGAAAATCACATAACATTCGAAGACTTCGTACATTTTGATGATGGCCTAGCAATATCGGGGATGTTAACTGACGAAGAAATTTTAGCCCCATCTGAGGACGTTGATGCTGAAGAGGGAGACGAAGAAGATGATATACCAACAATTACAGCTAAAGTTGGTAAAGAATACGTCAACACTATGCGCCATTTTTAGCAAAATCAGATGTTGGTGATGAGGTATTTTTTGCTCTGAACACTCTTGATGAAGCAATTGACAATAACCGTCTGCAAGGGTTGCGTAAAAAAAAAATTAGAGATTTTTTTAGAACAAATGTTTGATTGGATTTTATTTAATTATACCTATTGTTTTTATTCATACCATATTGTACATATTTCTTTTTTAATATTTATTTAAAGCATTAATAAGTTTTTTAATTTTTTTTCTAATTTGTACTCCCGATAATTCGTACCAAATCATCAGTTCCTTGACCATACCAATTATCAGGATTCTACTATACAGGGTATTCTGAATTTAAATGGCAAAACTTCAGGAACTTATAGGGGACCGAAAAACTAAGACAAAAAGTCCTCTAGAGATTTGCTCGTTTTTGCGTAGTTTTAGAGAAAATAGCAAACAAAGAAACAAAACCAAAATTTTACAGGTAGCGATTATCACCTTTCAAAGTTCGTCAGGTTAGGCAGTGAGATATGTAAACACTTTTTTTTTTTTTTTTTTTTTACTTTTTTTACTTTTTTACTAACACTTAATGTTATCCTTTACATTCTTTTATTTGTTTACATTTTGGCTTCCTTCTAGGATTATAATTCCTAAATCAGTCTTCAGTCAGTTACTCAGATATTTTTGTGTGAATAGCATCAGCAACAATGCCGCATACATATTCTAATGTTAAATACGCTGATATGATTTTTGTGTATGGTTTCTGTAACGGTAATGCTTTAGAAGCGGTGCGGGAGTATCCACGCCGATTTCCAAATAGAAGAGTGCCTAATCGACAAGTCTTTTCGTTAACTTTTAATAGATTACGAGAGACTGGGTCATTCTTAATACGTAACGAAGGTGACCGATTCCAGACAGCAGTAAGAGCAGATTATCGGAGAAAAAATTGTGTCCAACGCCACTTCAATAACAATCTTGAGACTAGCATCCGAAGAGCATCTGCTGCATTAGCAATATCGCGGCAAGCAATATGGCGAACTTTGAAAGGTGATAATCGCTACCCATACCATCTTCAAAAAGTTCAGAATTTATTACCTCAAGATTATGTCAAAATATTGAATTTTAGGAACTGGTTTTTTGAAAAAATTCGCGATGATAATTTATTTCCATTAAAAATTATATGGACCAATGAAGCTACCTTTACAAGAGGAGGAATTGTTAATCAAAGAAATTATCATGTATGGGCTCTTGAACATCCCAGAGCTGTTAGAGAGAATAGGTTTTAGCATGAATTTGCTATTAACGTTTGGCTTGGAATTTGGAACGGATTACTGGTGGGACCATATTTTTTACCTGGAAGATTGAATGGTATCACATTTTCACATGTTTTGGAGAATGACTTCTAATTATTTAGATGACATTCCCTTACAACAGCGGATTGAAATGTGGTTCCAACTCGATGGATGTCCAGCTCATTATAGCAGAGTTGCTCGAACTTGGCTGGATATAAATTATACACAACGATGGATTGGATGTGGAGGATTAGTACCTTGGACACCCAGATCACCTGATATGGACACCCTTGGATTTCTTCGTATGGGGAACCTTGAAGCAGAAAGTTTATTCGGTGTCAATCAACTCAAGAGAGCAATTAAGAGACCGAATCATAGATGCAGTGCACCAAATATCACCAGAACAAGGTTTAGCTGCAATTTATCAAGTGAGTGCTAGATGTAATGCTTGCATTGGTGCAAGAGGACAACATTTTGAGCAATATTTACATTAAAAAAGAACATAACATAAATATAAATGTAAATAAATAAGTATAAAAATGAAAACTTGTTTTGTTTCTTTTTTTGCGATTTTCTCTAAAACTAAGCAAAAACGAGCACATCTCTAAAGGACTTTTTGTCTTAGTTTTTCGGTTCCCTATAAGTTCCTGAAGTTTTGCCATTTAAATTCGGGGCACCCTGTATAAATAAATAATCACACACACACAAATTTACATAAAAAAACATCATTCATTTACGAGATGAATTAGAGAGCTTTAAGTCAAAACTGATCCCCTACTATTTTCGATTTTTTGGGTATTGTAGAGGTAATAGTTGTGATGGAACATACGAGATTTGAAGGTTGGAAGATTAATGGAACGACAAATGGAAGAAGTGTATTTTCAATTTTATTGTATTTAGTGTATTTTCATATCATGCTTCGTAATTTTTTTTTTTTTTAATGTGGGCATAATTGCACTGCGACTATACTTGGTCTATTGTGCGCCCCTATTACAATCTTAGCTTGGCTGAACCCACAAATTTTAGAATATTTGCAGGGTTGATTAGTTCGACCTGGCTGGGGTTAGTGACTCTGTCCTGACCAAAGATTGCAAATCGTAGGTCAGCAAACCTATCACATAGGCAGATAACGTGATAAGGTGTTTCATGCACTGAACGGCAATAGCGGCAAGTGGGAAGCCCCTCCAGTCCTAGCCTGGACATATGGGCATTGAGTCTGCAATGACCCGTATATGCCGCTATGATTGTTTTTAATGCTACCCTGTCCAGATCCCGAAGAGCATTACATGTCTTCTCATAGGGGTTGTTAAAGAATAATTTAGAATGTTTCAATCCTTTATGCCCGCACCAATATTGGTGCGATTTCTTACGGTAGATATCCTTTATTCTATTCTTGGCGAAGCTGAGACTAATGCCGCTTACTGGTTCGGGAGTACATGGAATGTTATCCGATCCCAGCCTGGCTAGCCTATCAGCTTCTTCATTGCCCGGTATGCCAGAGTGTCCAGGAACCCACTCAATGCTAACCCTGTTATTCTCTGCCAGTTTTTTGAGAACTGTTTAGCTGTCCCAAACAATCTGTGAGTTTGTACTGTGCCCACTCAGTGCACCAATGGTAGCTCGGCTATCTGTAAAGTTATCCTTCTAGAAGACATCCCCTCCTCCAATAGTGACCGTACACAGTAGTTTATAGCAAGTACCTCTGATTGAAATGCAGAGGTATACCCACCTAGGGAGATCCAAGTGCCTACCCCAGGTTTGTCCTTCCTCCAGAACCCTGCCCCAGCACCAATGGCTATAAGAGAGCCATCTGTATAACAGTTGATGCCGTTGCAAGGCTTGTGACGATTATGTGTGTCAATTTTGACCTTATATTTGGGTGACATAAAGTCCCTTATCTTCGAATCTGATCTCATAGCCAAAATGCGATCAGACTCAATTCTCGAGAACAGCTCCCATGAGCTGCAGTGAGCCGAGACAGATGGGATTATGTTCAGTTTACTCAGCCTGTACAGGAAGATCATAGCTCGGTACTCAAGTTCTAAAGTTAGAGGTCTTATACCAAGCACCATCTCCATTGTAGCAGTCGGAGTTGTCCTCATAGAACCCGTCATCAATAGACAGGCCAATCTTTGTAGCTTTCCCAGCATGAGTTTGGGTCCACTTTTACAAGCGCCACGCCACCACACCAGGGCTGCATAGGTCACAATGGATCTAATGGCTGTCGTGTACAGCCAGTAAATCATTCTTGGTTTTAGACCCCAGGAATTACCCATTGCCCTCTTACAGGCCCAAAGGCATCTAATGGCTTTATTAGTGTTGACCACCTGTTGGTTCCAACTCAGTTTGTTGTCCAGTGTCACACCTAAGTATTTCACTGTGTCACTCCAACAAAGCTGGGTTTCATTGAGCGTCGGTAATCTCATTACCACATTCCGCTTTCTTGTAAATGCCAGAACATTCACCTTGCGTGGATTGATGCTTAAACCATTGTCCAAGCACCAACACGACAGCACATTTGTTACTGTAATAAGAAGGTCAGAGATTACACAGTAATGCTTACCACCTATGAGAATGGCCACATCATCTGCATACCCCTGTGCATAAAAGCCCGCCCCGTTGATTGATGACAGAAGCGAGTCGGCCACCGAACACCAGAGCAAAGGTGATAGGACACCGCCCTGCAGACAGCCCCCGTTGGGCTTCATCCACAGTTTGGATCCACCCAGTTCAGAGATTAGAGTTCTATGTTCCAGCATGGAGTTAATCCATCTGCACACAACAGGCTCAACCTCCTTATACCTTAAGGCCTTACTTATGGTACTGTAAGGCGTTCTATCAAAGGCACCTTCAATATCAACGAAGATCCCTACAGATGTTTCGCCCTATTTCAAAGACTTCTCCAATCTTGACACCAGGTTAAAAAGTGCAACCTCGCAGGATTTCCCTGCTTGATATGCAAACTGTAGCGGGTGTATGGGGTTATTCACCAGTACACCCTCTCTGATGTGCCTGTCTAAAATCTTCTCGAAAGTCTTCATCAAGAAGGATGACAGGCAGATTGGTCTGAAGGCTTTCGGATCACAGTATGACCCCTTGCCCAGTTTAGCGAGGTAGCAGAGCTTGGATATTCTCCACTTCAAAGGGATGTACCCTAGAGCCAGACTACCTCTCAAAAAAAATTCCAGAAGGTAGGTCCCAATGACCGGAAATCCTTGCTTCAGCAGGGGACCCCCCCGACTTGTAGGGCTCACACATATCTATCGCCCATTTGAGGGAGCAATGTTTATGATTTCCCTGGCCTTGGCCCACTGTACACCGTCAGTACTAAGGATGTGGTCAGCTGGAGTGAAAGGACACGCCTCCTGGGTTACACATCCTGGGAAGTGACAATAGGCAACTTCTCAGGGTTTCCACCTCATTATGTGTGTATCCACTCATCGTCCTGAGCGTACCCGTGGCCGTTTGTCCAGCATCCTTTGACAGTATCTTTTTAATGCGACAGGCAGCAGGAGTGTCGTGCACTTCACTACAATACTTCCTCCATGCCTGCCTCTTAGCTTTCCTTACCTGTTTGTGGTATTCCGTGAGAGAGAATCTATAGGAATCCCACTTTCCAGTTCTCTTAGCAGCATTGAACAGCTTCCTGGTGCTATTTCTTAGCTTGTTTTAATTGTCGTCAACAGGAGGTTTTCCTGTTGGAATTAGTATAACACACATGATTGCTACTGGTGTAAGTCTCCTTAATGGCCTCTGTAAGAGCTTCATTAAGGAGTTCCAGCTGCCGTGTGTTTTTTATGACCTTAGGACAGTTCCTAACGCTCTCTACCAGAATGCAGTGGAATGATCCCCAGTCAGTTCGTCTAGGGTTCCTATATACCGCTGGATCTAGGGAACATTTAGGCTAAGGTTAAATATAATGTACCTTTGGTCAGAGCATGTCTCTTCATCAGATACATGCCAGTGATTTATATAGTTACCTGGTTTGAAGCTATTGTGATGTCTATCACCTCCGATCTCAATCTGTTACAGAAGGTTGCCCTATATGTTTAAAATGTCAAGATCAGAATTAATGATAAATTCAAATATCTTCTTACCTCTGGTGTTATTATTATGGCTGCCCCAGGCTTCGTGATGGGCATTGGCATCTAGGGCAGCCAGGATGTTAGAGACCCCATCTTCCAGCATCCTTTCCAGGATCTGTGTCGGTTGTCCTCTTCGTAGGGCAGATATCCAGCAACAATGGTGACATCTGCCCTCATTCCTTCCCCGGATGGGGACAACTTATCTGCTGCAAGATCTCTGGAACAAAATTGCCAGAGAGGCAGCATGTTAAGTTTAGTTTTGTGCTGGATGCAGGCCCTCGGATGATCCAGCACAGCAATCAGGCTGTAGCCAGCCCACCCAAGCCCCACAATCCTACCTTTAAGAAGGTAAGGTTCTTGTATTTATATAATGTCAATGTCCTCACCTTTGACATACTGATGCAGCACTTAGCAGGCTGCAATGCAGTGATGCAGATTGATCTGCAGCAGCTTCATGGTCCTAATTGTCCTCAGAGTCAGAGGAGCCCGTCAGCAAGGTGAGCTCATCCAACTCGTCCTACCAGTACGATCCAACTAGTACTACCAGCTCTAGGGGTTCCATCGCTGTGCCGCTATCACTCCCAGCAGTGGTCCGTGGGTCCACCTCACCCCTGCTAGGAGCTACACCAGAACGCCGAGGAGTGTCTGCGCCAGCCTGATCTTTGATCTCTTTTTAGGCCGGCTTCCTCTTGAGCAACCTTAGGGTTATCCTATGCATTCCAAAGTGGACCTGTATATTGCGTTCCCTAAGGCTGCTTATGCAAGATTCAGGAATTCTTAGAATGCCATAGAACCCCTGACGTGCGGCACCATCCAGCATCCTGACATGGTGGAGCTGCCAGCACGCCATGTCTACAATGTCTACGGCATTCTGCACCCTCAACCTTCTCATGATGACCTCTTTCGAGATCTCTCTATCAGTAGGGAAGAAGGCTCCTACCTTCACCTGCTGCGTGAGTATACTCACGTCGTCAATCCGAAGGGATAAACCCCTCTCCAAGACGACGCTAGCAACCACACCAGCCAACCACTCCTGCGTTGGATGATTATCACAGGCAATTACACAGCCACCCATTTTGTAGGCTATGCCACTAATCTGGGGCTGCACCCTGCCAATCTCCTCAATCTCATCCAACTTTTGTAGAATGTGATTTTTAATAAATTCACATTCACCCGGGGACAGTCTGGTCGCAGGGTAGCTGCTAGGAACAACAGCAACCCTCCTGTCTCCAACTGCCCTCGAGTAAGACTTAGAGAGGGTCCCAGTATCCCTAGACTTTTTGGCTACAGGAGCCGTATTGCCCGGGGATGATCTGGGCCTCTTCTCAGCCGTGACAGCCCTCTCCGTTGTCCGAGGGGGAACTCCTGAACTGGTGGACGGTTTCGTAGAGAAACCCGACCCACCAGCAGTGCTCCTTGACCCAGGCGCAGTCGAGGGGCCCGCCCCAAAGTGCTTCCGCATTCCAGCAAGTGCGCCTGCCTTGTCCACTGGTTTCCTAGGAAACCCCACTTCTCTGCCAGGCGCTGCCCTCCGTGATGCTTCCGCCGCAGCACGCCTTCCCGATTCCGGAACCCCTTTCAGAGACGACTTGGCTGCCGGTTCCCGAAGGAACCCTGCAGTTACATCGCCCTCATGAAATGGCTCCATCGTCGAGACAATGCCGCTGTCGACGAGGTCTTTAGCCCTCCTAGTACGCCTGCGCCTGTTTCTCCTCTGAGTGACATTTTGGAGAGGGCCAGATGTCTGTACAGCACCTTCTAAGCCTCCAGGGGCTTGCGGGTTGGTCTAATCAAGATTAAAAGGACCTGCCACCGCAAGACCGGCAGAGCCTGCCACAACTTCAGTATGCGCTGCGACAGCCTCCCCCGACCCCGCCATGACTCTCAGTCCCTGTGACTCCATAGTGAGCGCCTGCAATTGGGCCTCAACCGAGGAGTCATCTATAGAATCCATTGCTGGATTTTCCTGAAATGAGGTGTCTAAGGAAGATTGCTCTTCCTCAGACACTGGTAAATTAAAAGAATTTAAATTTAAATTGTTAGGGTTCATTTTGTTACCACGAGTGTGGGGGATTTAAATACACTGCAGGTACTACCCCCTCTCCCTGCAGCAGGCTAAAATACAATGGGGTTGATAGGGATGAGGGGCACTGTGATGGCTCAGGCAGTGAGTAGGGCATTATAGCCTTTGCCATCCGCAAGAAGTGAGGGAGACACCCGCACCCATCTACCACTCCAGTGCCCTCGTTACCCTACCCATTTCCCCCCCTTGGGTATTTTAGGGATAATAGGTGATGGAATATACGGGATTTGAAGGTTGGAAGATTAATGGAACGACGAATGGAAGAAGTGTATTTTCAATTTTATTGTATTTAGTGTAATTTCATATCATGCTTCGTGATTATTTTAAGTTTTACATGCTATAAAAAAAAAAATAATAATATAGAAACTAATTGTAATGGTGTTGTATATTATAAAAATAATAATTGCATAAGTACTAAACTATTTTAAAAATTAGATTTGAGATATGGAATGAATTTACTAACTGCAGTAGTCTTCATTATTTCAGGTAGATGATTTGCCACCTGTTAAAGTGGCCATTAATGGTTATGCAGTGCCACATCAAGTCCACATTGCATTGCCTCGTATAATAAAACCGCTTATGAATGAGAATATGTATTTTGTGTTCGCTTGTCTCATGTCGAAATGGTTTTCTTTAAAAGAAGTAATACTTATCTCTTATACTTTGTAATATAGAAGATTATTTTTAATATACTTACATTTTTGTTTTAAATATTTATGTGACTAACTAGATGACAAATAAAAAACCTTTCATTATTATTTTGCTACTGTTTATGTTTACTCAGAATATTTATTAAAATAATATAGTCTACATATCTATCAGATCGAGGAAATTTATAAACTTCTGCTTGGCTGAAAGTTTAAGTTACACAAAATTTATAGTGACATTTAGTTGTGAAGAGCTTAAGGTATAGTAGAATGCACATTTACAAATTTTCACTGTATCGCATCCACTCGTTAATTAAGGTGCCTTCTTCCTTTCGCAAGATTCCTTTGGTCATAAAGCATTCAAATAGAAGAACTGAGTGCATTTTAAGGTCAGAAATGTTATTGCTTTTTTGTTTTGTATGATATATTTTTGATTAACATTCAAAGTTTATTTTAACAACGGAATAGAATAAAATTCAATCAATCAATTTAGTCGTGATGAGTAAGGAGTTATAAGTAAATATAATGAGATTTAGAAGATGAAAGAAAATAATAATAAAATGTTAAAGTGAAGGAGAGAATCAAAAGAAGGCTGCAAAGAGATTTAGGGAAAAACCACCTAATTCCTTATAGATTTTAACTATTTAAGAAGAGGGCAGCAGTTTGCTTCATAGTAAACAGATGAGATCCTTATTGAAAAGCCCATTTTAAATTGATATAAAACTGATGAACTATTTTATTATATTCTAATTTTTTCTGTATTTGGCGCAATGAAAACATATGATTAGTAGTTTTGTCTAAAACACATCAGTGATCTCTGATAGATTGCTAATCGTATTCTATAATTTCACCGGTTATTTATATTTCAATTAGTTCTAATGAGAATTCTTTATAACAGGATGGTAAGAGTGAGATTCCATGATAGTTAGAAGAATCCATTACAAGTCTTATAAAAATCCTATTTTCTCCTTGATCTCCAGTGACAGTATTTATTTACCTTTTAAGCAGTTTACTTCGTCCTTAAATTAACCAGTGTAATCTTGGTACAGATAATTTCTAGGTGCATACCAGATCCATTGTTTATTTTAAAGAATTACTAAATTAAACAAAAGTAGATGGACTGACCTGATATTCCTCTTCTTTCGTTGTTTTATTTGATGTTGATGTTCTTGCTATATATTTATATATTCCTGTATGTATATTTATATATATCAGATATATTATTTGTTATTTATAGTTTTTAGTTCTAAATGAGTTGTACTATAAGTCATTTTCAATTTTCAGGAATCGAAAAATGATTTTTTTCATGTGAAACTAGCAGAGGATAATGAAGAATGGGAGTTGTTAACTGAAAAAGTAAATAACAAATCATTAATAGCTGACTTTGTATTTTTATCTTTTAAATATTTCATTTTCAGTGGTATAACATGTGGAATATTGATCAGACTTTTGCTTTTATTCTCCTGTGAAGGCTCATAAAAAAGAAGTAGTTATTATTTATTTTTTATCATTTTGATATTAAAGTAAATTGTCAACAAAATAATTTTTATTGATTACTTTGGTCCTACTTAAAGTTAAATAAGCTACTGAACATAAAAAGAACTGTTTGAATTTATTTATAATTGGATCTTTCATTTGATAGAATTTCGCTGTTATTTTTTTTACTCCAATTTTATATCCTATATATATATATACCAAATTGCAAGCTATTTGCCAGTAAGTATGATTAAATAATAAATTTTAACTATGGTTCACAGAAAGAGATGCTAGAATAATTAACAGTATAATCTTATGTGTTTAATTATTTAATTAGTTGCTTAAAAAGATAAATCCTTCCTGAAAGATTTGTGCTATAAGTAAATTTTTGTAATCTGTTTAGTTCCTTTTTATTATGAGCAGAAGGATGAACAATTCTAATGTATAAAGGGGAGAGATTTATTGTATGCAGGTACAATTGAGTGTTCAGATCAATATTTAAAAAAATAAACCGGCTTTGCTCTAATAAATAGAAAATAGTTTTCTGAATGGTTTGTAAATTTACTGGAGGTCCTTGAGTCATCTGTTAGAGCAATAGACTGAATTCCTTATCATACTACACTTCATAATATTATTTTACTAACTATTATTAAGATACCATTTCTACTCATTTAAAAGGATAAAAGTTTGAATATTTTTATTTAAATTTAAAGTACTCATATTCCACAAACTAATCTTATAGTTCTGTTAAAATTTTTAGATATTAGATTAGATAAATCTTGGAGTGCTACCGATGGGTAGTTTCTCCACAAGTGTTTTTTTTTTTCTTCATGTTATTTGTTCATATTAGCAAATTTACTTGTAATATTATTACAGTTGTAAATATCAATTAGATAAATCAACATAAAGTTGTAAGTTTTCTATCCTTCTATAGCAAAATAAGTGCACAGCACTGCATCTATCTATTTTTCTGATCATGTCTGATTATTATTATTAATAAAGATATTATTAGGTTATAAGTGAGTGAAACAGGCATTTGTCAAGACACAGTTATGGCATGATGTGTGCAGCATTTTTATCGAATACATTGTAGTTTATGAATAAGAGTGTTGACTAATATGTAAATTTCCTTTACCTTTTTCTCTACCAATGTAAGATATTTTATGTTCGTAAAATAACAAACATAAAAATGAAATGAGTTTTAATTTTTAGGCAGTTGCAAATATAACTACAGATGACATTAATATGGCTTATGAACGTTTTCTGTGTGAATTGATGTCAGTAACTTACAATGGCACAATTCCTCATAAAACTAATATTCTCGGAATGAATTATTTAGTTGGATATAAAATGCCTCCTTATAGTTTAGGTAAGTTGTTTTTCATTTTTAGAATAGAAGCAATGGATGATCATTCTATTTAGTGCATCATGCCATGAGGAAAGGCTTAATATTTTTTTCAATTAACAATTTTTTTTAAATTGCTCTTTTATGTCTTCTATGTTCTCACCTATTAAGGTGCAGAAGACAGGTTATTTCTGCAGATTAAGAACCTATTCTGACCAGAGTAGGAATGTGAAGATTATTCTTTGGGTCTGGTATAAGATAAATTTCAGCCCATCTAGGAGGCAGCATTTGAACGGGTGCTTCAGCACTTTTAAGGTTGCTATGGAAACACCTCAACAATCAACCATCGTAACCTAAAATATTTCCTGACATATTTTTTAGATCTTAACATTTTGTAAATACTGTTGTATATTGCAGCTAAACGTCAATAGAAAATATGGGTGTATAAGCGACTTCTTTTGTATATTTCTTCTCTAGATTGAAGGTTAAGAAATAATATGTATTATGTAAATAAAAATAAATTATTACATTAATGTTTTAATCCAATTACTTGTGTTTTTACACGGAGTGCAGGTATGGATGATTACCGTACAGGAGAAAGATACATGGAATAAGGCTTATAAAGGAGGCCTTGACTCAGCTATGAGCTGTTGCACCACTGTTGGATTAGAAGAGATTGGGTTCATATTTTATTCATCAAGACAGAAATATGTGGATATTCTTCACATTCGTTGATGCACTCACCTCCTATCTTATTAGTATCCTGGACACCCATGCTTCTCTTAAAACGCAGCCTGGAGACGCTACAGACGGACAAGAATGACTAACGATTATCAAGTGTTCAGGACTCTCCACAACTTAACACAATCTACAATAAGGCAGGCGGAATACAAATACTTTCATGAAGCTCTTTTCTCTGCACCCGATCCTAAATCCAAAAGGCGAATCCTTCGGAAACTCTCCCTTTATAAATCCCCTTCTCCTTTAGTCTTTCCAGTCTCAGCTGATGAACTGAATGTACATTTCTTGTCTTCCTCCTCTAACAACACACAATCTGTTTCTTCCAATTTCTCAATAGTACCATCATTCAACTAAAACAATTTTTATTTCTCCGACATATCACCCACTGTCCTTATCTCCTCCCTAATGAAATCCTACTCTAATTCCATAGGTTCTGACGTTGTTCCCTATCCTTTCTTTCCTTTCAAATTGTTAAAACTATGCCTTCCCGAAATCCTGCCCGCCCTTCTCTACATTTACAATTTTTTCCCTACAAAATGCAGTTTTTCCTTCCTCCTGGAAAAAAGCAATAGTCCATCCTATTAACAAATCATCTAATCCCTCAAACCCAAATGACTTCCATTCTACCTCTATTCCCTCCAACCTTTCCAAACCTATTGAAAGAATAGTTCAATCCCAAATGTCAAATTTTCTTGAACAATCCAAACTCCTTGATCTACTTCAATCAGGGTTCCATCCTGGCCTCTCCACACAAACTGCCCTCGTTAAAATCACCACGGACGTACATACCGCCATGGGCAAAAAAAAAACTAACTGTAATAATTCTTCTTGACTTTTCAAAAGCTTTCGACTCGCTTAACCATTCCATCCTTTTTTCTAAATTAAAAGCTCTTTCTTTTACCAATAGTTCCATACTCTGGCTCCAAGCTTTCCTCTCGGATAGGACTCATGTGGTCTCTGTCCCAAATCAACCCCTATCCTCTTTCCTTCCGCTGAACGTAGGAGTGGCTCAGGATTCTAGTATTTCCCTAATCCTTTTCAATTGTTACATTAATGATCTTCCTAAATCAATCCGCCACTGTTCCCACCATCTATACGCCGACGATTCCCAGATTTTTCCTTTCCTTTCTCTGAGATAATAGCTGCATTTGCTAATATTCAGGGTGACCTGGATAGGATCAGTGCCTGGGCTGACCTGAATAGACTGATGTTAAATGCTGCTAAAACTCAGGCCATTCTAATAGGTTCCAACACCCTCCTTAAATCCATCAACTTACTTCCCCAACTGTTCAGGCGTGATAGTCTTTAGTATTAAAAAAACTGATTCTATCCTGAAAAGAATGTGTTTGCCGGAGGCAGCGGGCTAAGGGTAAATTTGAGAAAAAAAAGAAGGCATTATTGTGAATAAGGTACAATTTATTTTTTTGAATATCGCATAAGATGCTGGGCATCCCTCCTGGTGTCTGTCTTTCTTATCTCCGTGACACTTGGTGCCGACGGATGCTTCCTCCAGGAAGAGAATGAACACCGTTGCTTGGTGGTCCTGGAAGATAAATAACACCGCTGCTTGGTGCTGGAATGCTTCCTCGTGGAGGATAATTAACACCGCTGTTTGGTGCTGGAATTCTTCCTCATGGAGGATAAATAACACCGTTGCTTGGTGCTGGAATGCTTCCTCATGGAGGATAAATAACACCGTTGCTTGGTGTTATGGGATTGCCCCAAAAATTGAAGAAAAGACAGACAACAGGAAATGGTGCCTGACAATATAGTTGATAAATTTAGAGCTTATAGAAATAGAAAAATAATTTTATTCTGGGACCAGGTCCCTTTAGAATAACAGAGATGAACATAATTAAGAAAATATTTATCTGGCCAAAGGCCTACATCTGAGTAAAAACTTATTTACAAAATATCCTGAAAGTAAATAACTAAACAGGTGTGTTTTGGTAAATAATCAGAAAAATGATGCAAAATTAAAATAAAATACAGACAAATTTACAATAAAAAGAACTAGGCTTATGGAAAAAAAACAACAGTAAATACATGATAGCATCTGGTAACAGAAATAAAAAAGAATGATTTCATTATGAGTGAGGAATATTTACAGTAGTTCATCAATCAATAACTTTGAAAATATCTATCAATTATTTATTGATTATAAAGCACCTGATTGGGAATTTAGAAGATGTTGGAAAAGTTTAGATTTAAATGAGGTTAAAGAAGACGCATGACGGATATCGGGTGGGAGTGAGTTCCAAAGAGAGATAGAACAGGCGAAAAAGGAATGCTCAAAAGTTTTGGTTCTCTGGGAACGGATATAAAGATCGGAAGGACGAGATCTTGTGCCTTGGGATTGGATAGAGGATTTGAATTGTAGGAGACTATAGATGTAAGATGGATGTTGTGAGTTGATAGTTTGATATAAGTAAGAACCAAGGAAATAGCCTACGGATAGAAGGAAAAAGCCACTTTAACTCAACGTAACGGCGGGACACATGAGACCTTCTAGAGGCATCGAAGACAAATCGAAGCGAACAGTTCGTAATCCGCCTCAACCTCTCCTCGAGCCTGTTCGAGAGTCCACCATATGCCACACAACCATAGTCAAAGTGTGGAAAGATAAAAGATGTGATGAGGAGCTTACGGATTGGTAGAGTTAGAAGATGTTTGGAACGGTGGAATAACTTTAGAGAGCTTATTGCTCGACGAGAAATTTGGGCAATGTGGGGTTGCAGGAAAGGGTTTGGTCGAAAACGATATCGAGATTTTTAACAGATGAACTGAAGGCAATAGGGTGATCATTTAAGGTTAATCGGGGAAGTGAGTTGATAGATTTAAGAAGGATGTTGGAACCAATTAGGATGGCCTGAGTTTTCGCAGCATTCAACGACAGTTTATTCAAGTTTGCCCAGCCACTTATCCTATCTAGGTCCCCTTGAATGTTGGCAAATGCTGCTAATATCTCAGACGGAGGAAAGGACAAATAGATCTGCGAATCGTCGGCGTAAAAATGGTGGGAACAGTGAAGGATTGATTTGGGAAGGTCATTAATGTAACAGTTGAAAAGGAGTGGGGAAATACTAGAACCCTGTGCCACTCCTGTGTTCAGCGGTAGGAAAGAGGATAGTGGTTGATTAGGGATGGAGACTGCTTGAGTCCTATCCGAGAGGAAAGCTTGGACCCAGAGTATGGAACTGTTGGAAAATGAAAGAGATTTTAGTTTAGAGAAGAGGATGGAATGGTTCAGTGAATCGAACGCTTTTGAAAAGTCAAGTAGAATTAGTACTGTCAGTTTTTTTTCGTCCATGGCAGTATGTATGTCAGTGGTGATTTTAACGAGGGCAGATTGTGTGGAAAGGCCAGGACGGAAGCCTGATTGAAGTGGATCAAGGAGTTGGGACTGTTCCAGAAAATTTGACATTTGGGTTTGAACTATTCTTTCGAGGGGTTAGGAAAGGTTAGAGAGTATAAAAATAGGCCAGAAATCATTTGGGTTTGATGGATTTGGTGATTTATTAATAGAATGGACTATTACTTTTTTCCAGGAGGAAGGGAAAACTGCATTTTGTAGGGAAAAATTGTAAATGTACAGAAGGGCAGGTAGAATTTCAGGGATTCATGTTTTTGACAATTTGACGGGAATGCCGTCACAACCGATGGAATGAGAGTGGGATTTCAATAGGGAGGAAAGAAGGTCAGTGGGTGAAATGTCGGAGAAATAAAAGTTGTTGTGGTTGAATGATGGTGCTAATGGGAAAGTAGGAGAAGTAGATCGTGAGTTAGAAGAGAAAGACAAAAAATGGGTGTTCAATTCATCAGGTGAGAGCGGAAAGACTACTGGTGAAGGGGATTTATAAAGTGAGAGTTTCCGAAGGATTAGCCATTTGGATTTAGGATCGGGCACGGAGGAAAGGGCTTCATGGAAGTACTTGGATTTCGCCTGCCTTATTGTGGATTGCGTTAAGTTGCAAAGAGTCCTAAATGCTTGAAAATCGTTGGTCCGTTTTGTCCGTCTGTACCGTCTGCGAGCTGCGTAGCGCTTCCTCTGCAGTTCTTTTATATTTATATATACAGCTTATTGCGTCAGAATAAGAACAGATATAGTGATATAAGTACAGACCAGTGGAGACTATTGTGGAGCCAGGGCTAATGAAGTATGTGCCCTCTTCTCGCCCTGATGTGCCCTCGGTATCGTACGGAGGTGTTTGGAAGGAAAGTAGCATGCTGCTAAAGTGAGCCGAGAAGAGGGCTCAACCGTCATCAGCTCTCGTGCCTGACTGGCTTTGGGCGGCCTGGTCACGTGACATATGCGATAACGCACGAGTTCCCAGGCCGACCATTTACGCACATAATTTTTATACAATATAAAATAAAATGAGTAAAAAATGGCAATAAGTTAAAAGAGAAGATGTACAAAAAAATATTAAAGTAAAATTACTTTTACAGTAATATTGTTGCTTTAACTAACCTTAAATAATCACCCTATTACTTTCAGTTCATCTGTTAAAAATCTCGATATCGTTTTCGACCAAACCCTTTCCTGCAACCCCACATTGCCCAAATTTCCCGTCTATCAATAAGCTCCCTAAAGTTATTCCATCGTTCCGGGTACCTTTTAACACTACCGATCCGTAAGCTTCTCATCACTTCTTTCATCTTTCCACACTTTGACTATGGCTGTGTGGAATGTTATGGTGGGCTCTCGAACAAACTTGAGGAAAGACTGAGACGAATTATGAACAGCACTCTTCAGTTTGTCTTTGACGCACCGAGGAAGTCTCATGTGTCCCATCTCTATGATAAATTAAAGTGGCTTCTCCCTTCTGTCTGTACACTCTATTTCCTAGGTTCTTTCCTATTCTAAGCCATCAACTCACAACATCCATCTTATATCTATAATCTCCTACAGTTCAAATCCTCTATCTATCCCTCTATCAAATCCCAGGGCACAAGATCCTGCCTTTCTGACCTTTATTCCTGTTCCCACAGAACCAAAACTTTTGAGCGATACTTCCTGGCTCAGTCTACCTCTCCTTGGAACTCGCTCCCACCTGATATCCGTTATGCATCTTCTTTATCCACATTCAAATCCAAACTATTGCTACATCTCCTTAATTCCCAAACAGATGCTCTCTAATCAATAAAACAAATAAGCTATATTCAACATAATAGGTTGAGTAACTACTGTAAATATTCCACACTCATTGTGATGCTATTATTCATATTATTAGATATATATTTATTTCTCTATGAGTATATATATATTTTATTTCTAATATGTAAATAATTAATATGTGAATGTTTTATTCTTTGTGAACATATACTTTTTATTTTTTCCATTAGCCCATTTCTGTTTATTGTAATTTTTTATTCTATTATATTATTTTTTTTGTCTTATATATATATTTTTTTCTCTATGAGAACATACGTTTTAGTTTATATTTAATTATATTATTCAAATAATGTAGCCGTTTGGCCAGAAATATTTCTATTCATTTCTGTACAATATTGTAATTCTTAAGGGACCTGGTCCCAGAATAAAATAATTTTTCTATTCTATTTTATTCTCTCTCAGACTCCCTGAAATTTTTTTTACAAGGTTTTTTAGTTAAGATATAAAAGCACACGAATCAACCAATCTTTTTATATATAAGTCAAAGTTCTAAATTATACTGATACTAATATTTTTAAATAAATGGAGCTAATCACCAATAAATCTCATTTGCTATCAATTTGTTGCAGATTTTGGTTCTGTCATTGTTAACACTAAGGCTCAATGCATGATAGTTTATTCAAATTATTATCCTATAGAAACCATTTTAAAAATTAATTTTCCTAATAATTCTGATGTCCTTTTAGATAGGTAATTTTTTTTAATTATAAAATAATAATATAATCTGACAATTTAGAAAGCAGCCTGCATGATAGTCATTTCCTGGCCAGCCATGCAGAGGGTAAACCACACCGTTTTCCCCACTGCCTAGGTTGCTTCACTCAGTTTTGGTCCTCACTGGGGCTAGCTTGCTCTTACTGTTATGTCTTTCTAGTCTCTTGGAGATCATTTTGAACCTATTTTAGACTAACCTTTTTTTGGACACTATTTCAGCATTTTAGCTTTGTTTGATTCTACAATAGCTAGCTCTAAAAAATCTAGTTATAAATCTGGACCTGTTCGTGTAGGAAATGAGATAATAACCTCAAGGAATGTTAGCAAAAAAAAAATAAAAAATGGGAGATTGCATAAAACACTTCATCACCCACTATCCTTAGTCTCACCATCCCAACCCCACATTTTATTTCGCAAAAGGTTGTTTTGTAAATTGTCCGACTGTAGTATAGTTATTTAATTATAATATTATATTTAAGGCAGCAATAATTGTTTAAATTGTCTTTTGGCAAGATTTTTATATATTTATTCCCGATATACTAGATTCTCTTAAACAAATTCTTGATATATCTGTTTCTGAATTACACTATTATGTTGTCTGTATATAACTTTTCCAAAATTACTTTAGCTTAGAAAAACCTTTCCAATTCTTACCATTTAGGAACTGATATACTATACGTTTTTTTTTACTACATGTTTGTCTGTAATTGCTATAATTGAAAGAAGAAAGTTCTGTTAATTAAAATAAATCACCTTTATTCTTTATAAAATTACAAAATAAAGATGACTCCTACATTAAATTCATCTTTGTTTTTATTAATATTCTTTTTGTCAGGTATGGAGTGGTTTTAAAACCATTATACTCACATGTATTGCTACCATTTGAAAGAAAACAGTTTGCCATTTTATTGAAACCTATACAAAATGCAATTCCTCATGATGAAATTGAACAAATTATAAAATTCACGTTTAATATTAAAGTAAGTTTTACTAATCTTTCAGAAGTTTTGTATCAGCATGATATAATAATATATAATGATATATATTTGTTTGTATCAGCATGAATTTATATTGTTTTTTTGGTGAGGGTGGAGAGGGGGGTGTAGCTCAGCGAATAAAGCACTGAATTCCTCTCCTGTCTTATGTTCAAATCCAACTGTGGCAGATTATTTAATCTACTAACTGCCATAGATAGACCCTATGGGATCTGCAGGCCTTCTTGAGGAGTGCTTAGCCTCTAAAATGTGGGTACCCTTAATTGGGGGGAAAAACCTGGAGTTTGGGCATGATCTCGGATAAATCGCCTCCCTGCTAAACCATTGTCCTAGAAGCTAAGTCTCTGTCATTTACTGAATCCAAGACCTTCATGGGTTGTAGTAGTAAAGTTGTTTATTTATTTTATTTTTACCTAATTAAAAAGATAAACTATTAAAAATAGTTTGGTTAAAGAGTATAACCAAGAATTTGAATTATCATAGTGTCCCAAATTATCATAATGTCCCATCTTTAATCCCTTTATGCTCGCTTTATTCCACAAAAATGTAACAAAAACATCAGGTTTTTTATATTGTATTTAAAAAGTTTATATATTTTTTTATTTGTCATATTTGATTTGTCTTATGTAATACGAACATGTCGAAATAAGCGAGCAGCAATCGGTTTAGTTTGTAAGAGAATGCCGACCACACAAGAGCGCTGCTCGTTTAAAATCATTAACCGGTTAAAACATTTCCATAAGTTCCATCATGCTCTATCATTTATAAATCAGATACGAAAATTCCCAGGCTTTTCTATTGGCCTTTGTTCTAGTGCAACAATTAATTTTTTTTTTGGAAATCCAGTCATGATATGATTTTTTCTAAAAGTTGTATGTCAATTTCAATCTCTGCTAAAATATTTCCATTAAACTAAACCATATTAAGTAATATATATTCTAAGATTATCTATCTATCTATACATTGACGAATATAGGTAAGCTGTGGCCCTAGCATCCCAGTAAATGTCAGTGGCACTATTACCAAACCATGTCTTTGGATGCCAGACAGTTTTGATTTTGGATATGTAAAAACAGGTTACAAGAGGATCATAAAGTGCTTTGTCAGAAATGTGTAAGTATTTTTGGATTTTTCTGTTAGAGAAATATAATTTTATTGTTTTAGCTTCAGTCATCATTGATTTTATGATGGCCGAATAAATTATTATAAAATAACGATTTGGAACTGGTTGAATGGATTTATCTTAAAAGAGTGTGAAATAATTGGGGGGAGGGAGGTGGAGGGCATTCAATGAATTTGTTTACAATCTTCAATTGTATTTTATTTTTTAAATAATTAATGAGCTATACTCATTGTAAATTAGTTATAGTTTGAACCAAGGTTTACACATTAGAGTTTTATTGTACTGGTCTTATTTACTCTATTTTATTGATGATTAATTTTGTTAAATGTATTAAGATTCATTTTAGGTTCATTATTATATTTCATTTATTTATTTATTTTTGTAAAAGAGATGGTTCGGTGTTCTTATGTGTTTAATTGATATTAATTGCTTGTAACTAATTCATTAATGTTCTAATATATTAAGATAAGTTTTATTTAATATTCAATCATCAGGATACTAGAACATTTTTTATTTATAAAAGTGGAACTATGTTATCACATATTTATAAATATTGAATAGGATGGGACTTTGAGTACCCTCTGCGACAAATCTGTGCTAGTAAACTTAAAACCTTCATTTTGTGTTATTTACAATTGTAATACAGTTATAATTGCTGTTGGTAATATTTCTAACAATTCCATTATTTTGATTTTTTCAGAAATACTATACCCTGTGAGTGGTTTGCACTTATAAGACCAGTGAAGAATGTACGAATTGGTGATCCTGACTCTGTTAAAAATGTTTGTCCATTTACCGTGCAACCAGTTCATGGCTATGCTGTACCCAAATCAAAATTTATCATCACAATCGGATTTGAACCAGCTGATGAGGTAACAATAATTTCCATTATTTTTATTAATTATAAATGAGAAATCAAATGCTTATATATAATAAAAATTAAAAGATAAATAATACTGCCAAAAATATGCCAAAATATAAAAGATAAATAATAATACTGCCAAAAATATGGGCCAATAATGATTCACATCGGTCTGAAAAAAGATGTGAAGTCTTTAGCTGACTTTTTGTGTTTGTTACCCTACTGGAATATTTTTATGGGAACAACTATGTCCTCTATGCTCCTATTTATCTAAACTGTTCCTCCAGCAGTCCAACTCCTGGTTGGACACAAGTCATTGATTCAACCCTTTGTCTCAATTACCAATCCCAATCCAGTCCTTATAACCAGATTTAAATATCATACTAAACTCTAGCAGTTAATACTAAACACACAAACTTCTTCTCTGACCTTGATGTCCTAACCCGTCAACGCATCTTACATTGCCTAAAACATTGAAATAGAAAGAAATCTTTTATTTCCATTGTGGGTATTCTTGCTTCTAATCTTCTCAGTATCCTTGACCCCCAAACTTCTTAAAATCTGTACATTCTGTTTCCTATCTGCTCCTTGGACCATTGCTAACCATCTCATTTTATCCTGAATATGGGTGATGGTTATTCTATGCTGCATTGATTTTCTGGTGTAACTTTCTCGTCTCATTACTTACTCTTTTAAGATTCTATTTTCTCCTGCTCCCCTCCCTGGTGCATTTCTTCATATCTTCATACTCGCCCAGAGTATTTTTTAAATATTCCTCTCAAACAATGCCTCCTCACATTCCATGTCAAACAATTTACTCATTCGATTTTCTTTTCCTTTGGCAACTTCCCTAGCAGATTCTTGCATAATTCCTTTCAGCTTCATGTATATAGTGTACTGTCAAACCTGTTCTTAAAATTGATTTTATGCTTTTCTTCTTATTGGCCAAACTTTTTCTAGCTATGGCTCTTGTTAGTCCTCAGGTTAGGGATGTGTTTTATATATTTTAATAGTATCTCCTCTGGTTCCAATTTTTTTTCTCTCTGCTCACTAAAAGAATTGTTTACCCTTATGTTCTTTCCTCATCCTTTCCAATTTATTTGCATATATACATGAGGAGCCCGAGAATTAAGAATTTCAACTCTACTTTTTTATTCCTTTATAAATGATCTTCCTATTTTGATTGTTTGCTCCAAATGTACTACATAAGTTTACAAAAACCCTAGAAATATATTGTTCTTAATAATAATTATTATTTCAATACTTAAATCTACATATTTAGTTAAAAATCTAAATATTTATTATGTTTTAATCTTCATTTTTAGGGACATTATGATGTGGTTCTTCAATTTATAATAAATATGAATCCACAAAATGTTGGGATTCGTTTAAAAGGCTGTGGATTTAAACCAAAGATATTTACACACAAAATTTCGTTTAGATGTTCTATACCTTTTTCTATGCCATTAAAAGAAAAGTTAACCATTCAAAATCCATGTTTATATCCTGTAACAGCTTATGTTATGGAAACTCCTACGTAAGTTATACAATTATTTTTATTGTATTTAAGTAATTTATTTATCTCATGCTTCATAAACTAATCTAGAAATGCTAGTAATTCTAGTAATAGTTTATGTTTTATGGTTGATAGAACAAGTGAGTCCTTAGTAAAATACAATTTAATAAAAATTAAGCAGTTCATATATTTATGATTTTAAATATTTTAGTTTTGAAGAGAAAATATTTGCCCTGGCCGGGATTTGAACCCGGGTCGTCTGCGTCTCCATCACAGTGATCTAAACCACTGAGCTACCAGGGGTCGTATCCCAGTCAGGCAAATCCGTTCTCTTCACCCATCCTATATCTCCGTGTTCTCACAATTTTTGCGATGTATACACCAGGAAGAATGTTCATTGAACATTACTTTAATTAGGATCTTGTTGACTTACATCATTATATAATTTATTTTTTTATTAATTGTTATAATTTTTAAATATTTTTGTTTTGAAGAGAAAAGATTTGCCCTGGCCCGAATTCGAATTAATTAAAATAAAAAAAAAAATAAAAAATATAACAAAATAACTTTAACTTCATTTTCTTCTACTTGTGAATTTGTCTAAATCTTTTTTCTCCCCTCTATTTTTAAGATATTATCTATGATCTCAGGTATATATATATATATATATATATATATATATATATATGTTATTACAAAAACAAAACAAAACAATATTTGATTGAAATGAAATCTCCGTGGGTCAATAATAATTATTTTAAAGTCGGGATAACTAGAACAAATCTTAAATGACAAAACACAATTTTTAAAGTACAATGACTCAAATAAACACTTACAGGCATATCATACAATCTCTGTCTTGAAACTCCTTCACATAACAGTCTCTGAATCAATATATAATACAGTTCTTCTTGACAATTTGAAGATCCTTGCACCCAAGTTGCCACTGGTAGAATAGAATAATTTGGGAGATCCTCTTCGCTGGACTTCTTTATAGCGAGTGATAATAACTGGAGAGGTCCTGTCTTCTGGACACCTCGTAATCGAGAAGTAATATGGAGAAGTTCTCTCTGGCACATCCACACGTAGAGTAGAATACTTGGGAGGTCCTCTTCCCTGGACACCCCTGTTATGAGTGCATGGAATATGGCGGGAGACGCCGTTTGGGAGTGGCAATGCCATTTGTATAATATTTAAATGAAGTAGACTTAACAAAAATTGTGTTTTAATTGAACAAACCGAAGATTAAATTAATAAAAAAAGTATTTAATAAGTTTTAGAATTATTTTTATTTACTTAAATAAACTGCTCAGAAATCTACATTAACTTTACAGTGGTCTGATTGATACGCTAAACATCCATAGTTTTTGATTTATTTTTAACATATTTTTTGAACTTCAGCAATATATATTGTTAAGAATTTAATATTTTAATAAATTTTAAGATATATAATGTGATATTATGGAGAGTTAGTTAATTAAAAATCAACGTTAATTTTATTTTATTACAAAATTTAAATTATTACAAAGAAAACAAAACAAAACAATAGAATATTTGATTGAAAGGAAATCTCCGTGGTTCAATGATAATTAATTTTAAAGTCGGGATAACTAGAACAAATTTTTAAATTACAAAACACAATTCTCAAAGTACAATGATTCAAATAGACACTCACAGATGTTAACAACTTGAAGATCCTGTCTTCTGGACACCTTGTACTCGAAAAATGATGAATAACTGGAAGGTCTTCTTTCCTGGACGCGTCGTACTCGGTTGATAATAACTGGTGAGGTCTTCTTCCCTGGAAGCCCTTCTCACGAGCGTGACATAAATGGTGAGGTCCTATCCTTATGACACTCGAGTGGGTCATAAATGGGGAGGTCCTATTCTTAGGACGCGTTGAACTAGAGAGAGACATAAATGGAGAGGTCCTATCCTTAGGACGACCTGAACTAGAGTGAGTGGAATATGGCGGGAGACGCCGTTAGGGAGCAGTAATGCCATTTAAATCAACTTTACTTATAAAAATTGTGTTTTTCATTGAACAAATCAAATGTTAATTTAATGAAAAAATATTTTATAAGTTTTGGAATTATTTTTATTTACTTAAATAAACTAATCAGAAATCGATATCAACTTTACGGTAGTCCGATTGATAATAACTATCGATAGTTTTTTATTTATTTCTAACATTTTTTGAACCTCAACAATACATATAAAAGTTAAGACAAGACGATGATCGCATAGTTGCTAATATCAAGCTGGCATTGTAAACAGCTGTTAGAATTTATAAATAGAGGTTCAAGATGGCATTAAAGTCAGTATTAAACCAGTTCTCGTGCGAGTTGTTTCATCTTTATTTTCCTTTTTTTACATATTTTGTTCCTGGAACTATGTGTTTTATTATATATATATCCTAGCTTATGCCCACGGCTTCGCTCGCGTGGAATTTGGTCTGCCACATAAAGTTTCGTGAAAGAACATTTTTAAGAAATAATTTTATTATTTTTAAAAAATATAAGTTACTCGCACATCCAAAATTTCAGATGTCTAACTTCAAAACTGACGGATTCTATACAACCTTTGAACCCCTATTATATTTAAAGGGGAAACCCTTGGGGTGGAATTATCCAAATTTCTTTCTTAAACTATACAAAGAACCTATCTACAAATTTCAAGAGACTAAGTTCCTGATTAGCCTTTAAATATGTACTATAATAGATTCTCCACAGTACCTAAAAAACTGTCTGGGGGGCATGTGTTCCCATGCCATCATAAATCCGCACTTGCTATAGCCTATGTGTTATTCTGATGTATAAACTATATTACTGTAAAGTTTCATCCAAATCCGTTCAGTAGTTTTTGCGTGAAAGAGAGACAAACATACAAACTTTCACATTTATAATATTGGTAAGATTAGTAGGATATCAAAACAAATAGTTTCACTTATGTTCTTTCTGTTATTTTAACAACTATGATCATGTGATTTGCCTTTAATTATATACTATAATGGTTTCTCCACTGTACCTAAAAAACTGTCTAAAAACTAAAAAAGGGGGGGGGGGCCTGTGCACCCGTGCGCCCACCCCATAAATCCGCGCTTGCTATAGCCTATGTGTTATTCTGATGTATAAACTACTAGCTGGCCCGGCCACGCGTTGCTGTGGCTGTTATAATAGTATTAAAACATATTAGTTAAAATTTGAATTTAAAAGAAATAATGAAAACACGAATTAAATAGATTTTTGATTTTACATTTTATTCATCTTATATCTAACTATATTGTATAATATACAACACTCATAACTGATAAAATATAAATATGAGTTTAATGAATATAATGCTTGATTTTTAATTATGGATTTTAATATTATATTAAACTATAAATATTTATTTCAATTTAATTGATGGCTAATTGATGCAAAATATTTTTTGTTAATCTGTCCGTTGCTAATACAAATATATTAGCTGATTTACTAATACGTGAGCATGCAACATACGTGGGTGAATCAAATATAAACGAGACTTTTTGTCCTGGAAGCCCAGCGAAGGTGCGGGAACGTTCCCGCGTTTAGGGGTGTTGGGTAGGGATGCCAGGAGTGGGGGAAGCAGGCGGGCGGATGCGCTCGAACTCACCAGTTACCGTCGTGACGATGTCTGACCAGGATGTATCCCCCTCGATTGCGCAACGTATTATCATCAAATTTCTTGCTGTTGAAGGTGTAAAACTGGCTGAAATCTTGAGAAGGTTGACTGTACAGTTTGGGGAAGAGACACTTTCTCGTGCCAGAGTGTTTGCATGGCATAAACAGTTTGTGGAGGGTCGTGATCGTGTTCAGAATGAAAGCCATGACCGCAGACCCCGCTCCAGTATCACAGCAGACAACATCAGCCGTGTTCGACAGCTTATTGAAGGTGACAGACGTCTAACCACCAGTGCCATTGCAAGTGAGGTTGGGATAAGCTATGGAAGCACTTTTTCCATACTCACAGAGGAGCTAGGGTTTCGTAAGGTGTGTGCTAGGTGGGTTCCTCGACTTCTCACAGCTAAGCAGAAGCTGAACCGTTTGCAGGTCTGTGAAGGTCTTCTTGCAAGATTTCAGGCTGAGGGAGCCTCATTTCTCACTCACATTATCACCTGTAATGAAACTTGGGTGCACCATTACACCCCTGAATCAAAACAAGCGAGTATGGAGTGGAGACTGAAAGGGGAACCTGGACCAGTGAAAGCCAAGTCACGGCTGTCAGCTGGGAAGGTTTTGGCTACCGTGTTTTTTGACCAGCTTGGCTTGCTGCATCTTGATTTTTTGCTTGCATATCACCGCATAAGAAGGGATCTACCGATGAGAGAAGTGATTCTTCTTCAGGACAATGCTCGCCCGCATACTGCGGCCCTGACGAGACAAAAATTGGAGCAACTGGGCTGGGAGACGCTAGAACACCCTCCCTACAGTCCAGACTTATCACTATGTGACTTTCAACTGTTTGGCCCACTCAAGGAAGCTTTGGGAGGTCAGAGATTCGTCAGTGACGATGAGGTTGAAGCCTACGTGCTCAATTGGCTGAAGACACAACCTACTTCATTCTATGAGGACGGGATTGGAAAATTACCTATGCGCTGGGAAAAATGTATTTCCAAATCAGGAGACTATGTAGAAAAATGAGGTGTACTTTTCTTTGTGTTCAAAGTAAAAATTAAAAAATTAAAAAATAAGTCTTGTTTATATTTGATTCACCCACGTATAATTGCCATGGGAGAAACATGGATATTTTAAGTCCAAACCGCAAATGGACATTGTCTGACCTTGAGACCTGTTGATGGATATAGCAAAACCCAAGCATATATCAAATTGAAGTCTTTTGAACGGTATTATGGGTTTTGATGGTATTATTGATATACGTTCCAACGATTTCTTCTTTAAAGATTCCAGTCAACATGGCTGCTTCAATAACAATTCCAGTAATATTTTGTATGACCAAACGTGTACCATTGCATAATTTAGGTGGATTCAAATTACACAGAAGAATAATAGGTGAACCATTATTCAACCGAAGATTGTGTGGTATATCGAGAGAATTTAAAAATTCAGTTGGATAATTTACAGCTTGGTTTTCATCAACAATATTATTGATGGATTTAAAGGGCATTAGATCACCTGGTAACAACAGTAGTATTAAAAAGTTAATTTCGTCAACACCAGCATTTTTCGCTGTCAAAATAACACAATTACTGAGCCAATTATGGTTCATGTAATTATTTAGTACATCCAGGAAGACACTCCTAATGAATTCATCTTTTAAATCAAAAATAACATAAAATTAGAAACAAAAGTTGGTAGAAACCTTCTCTAGAGTGCACTGAACTACTTCCCAAAGGGGGCACGTGCCCATTCAGCCAGTTTTTTGTGTTTTGTTGAGAATCCATTATATTACATAACTAAAGGAAAATCAGGAACTTAGCATCTTGAAATTTGCAGACAGCTTTTTTGTATAATTTAAGAAACTAATTTGGATAATTCCACCCCAAGGGTTTCCCCTTAAATATAATAGGGGATACAAATATTGTATTGTATAGTTTTGAAGTTACGGATCTGAAATTTTGACTTATAGTTAAAAAAAAAATTAAATTATTTATTTAAAACGATCTTTCACGAAATTTGATATGGCAGACCAAATTCCACGCAAGCGAAGCCACAGGTAAAAGCTAGAAATGCATAAAGGAACAAACACATATACATTCCATTTTTATATATTATAGATAAGATTCCGGTTATTTAATACATTATAGGACTGGACTTTTTGGCCTACAGAGCTGCAGTTGGGCTCAAATTTTAGGAAAGTAAATCTGCTTTAAAAAAGGTCCATTACGATTTTTCCAAAAACGTATTGATTAGGAGATACAGGCCAAAAACTGAAATAACTCCGAAAATTTCATGGTTTTGGTTTTTAATCGAAATAAAATATAGCCTACATTTTATGTTGGACAATGTTACGTATCTGGGCCAAATTTCATTAAAATCAGTATAGTAGTTTCGGAGATTAGCCAGGACAAACATCGTGACAGGAGGTTTTTATATATATATAGATAAGATTCCGGTCATTTGATACAAGATAGTGTTACGGGCGCAGGAATTGGCGATTCCTGGAAGAGAACAAAGCTCCCTTGTCGGCAGAGATGAAAGAGGCCTTTTCGCGAAACTTCGAGATCCATCCCGTAGGATCTAGATCTGTCATTCTGTCTATTTAAACAACATCTCGGCGCGAGTACAGAGAGAGTGTTAAAGCACACAGTATGGTTAACATCGGAAACAGTGATAAGCCAGTGTAATAAGTCAGTGACAGTTTGTGAGTGTAATTGTGTGACAGTTTGTTATATTCAGAGATTCTTACGGTCGGTGGACTTTAATTAGTGAACTTTAAGTGTTATTTAGTAGTAATTAATTAGTTAAGTAGCAGTTGTAATTTTATGTGCTTCGTACAAGCTTATGTAAATAGTTAAGCTATTTAGTAATAATAATATCTTATATTATTGTAATAATTAAATAGAAGTTAGGCCTAGATTATAAATATCTAAAATATTGTTATTGTAAATTTATTTCAGTCAATAATCTATTTGTATATATATGTTTAACAGAAATCTCATCACATTTATGATTTGTTTAAGTTAAGATTAGATTTGTTAAGCTACATCATCTAAATGGCTTATTTTAATTTAAGAAAGCTTTTGGTTAATTTTCGCTTCAAATTTACAACTTTATACTATTTCATCCTATTTTATATTCTTCTTCTTCTTTCGCAACACCCCCTTGTGTCTCTCAGCATAGGGCAGCATTTAGCCATTTGGGGCCTATTTTATATTTATAATTTTAAAAATAAATTGTCTAAAATTTTACTATTTGTGCGATTATTGTCTTTTATGGATATTTTTAAGGGATTTTCCTGGAGAACGAGATCTGTTCAACATTTTGTTGGAGTACTACAAAAAAGATAAAATTTGTGTGCCATCAACATATTACAAAAATAAACCAACTGATAAAATATTTATGATGGTAAGGAGACTTATCAAGAAAGCTATCAGCAAATATTTAAAAGGTAAATTTGTGATTGGTATAATATGTATTTGTGATAGTAATTTTATTAATCTTTATCTCGATCAAATATTTGAATTCATAACAAACATTATAAATGAAAAGTTGATTTCCATTAACCTTCCATTAGTCGCGGCTCTAAAACACATCTGATTGGTCGCGGCGGTCTGACAGATCACTTTCAGGAAAACTAACATATTTGTTGAAATTTGAGTTTATATACTCAAACTAAGTACTTAATGTGTTTGGGAGATAGAGAGTGATGGCGGAATAGCATTTGCATTGATTTAATTTAGGATTTAAGCGAAAAAATTACCAGAACCATAAATTTGTTTTCTTCTTGGTTACCTCTATTTTTTTTCATTTATCAATATTTATTCTTATAATGGAGTCTAATAAAAATATAATGAAGACAAGAAAGGTTTAACCATGAAAACAGACATGGGTTACAGCCACATAAAAACTTTGAATAAAAGCTTTCAGTTCTACTATATCTATTATGATCTTCTTATCCCTTGACCAAGGGAATGTGTTATTAATTTTTATAGTATAATTACTGGTATACTCCACAGTCATAACCAATATATATGCTCATCAAACAATAAGTTCCATCCTGAACAGTTTTCACTTTTCTCGTAACACCTTATACCCCAGGAAGATTTCTGAGAGATCGTAGATATCAGTTCTACCTATGAAGTAATGTGTATACAAAAAAACAGGTAACGCAAAATGGTACGGCTAATGTAATAATACGAATGAACAAAAAAAAGTTGATGTTGGTTAAACTTTGATTTCGGTCACGGCGATTTGTCAGATCACTTGCTTCATTTGAGCTGTCCAGAAGGGTTACACACTGGTCAGAGAGGCACTAAACTGACCCGGGTCATCCACAAAACAGCTACTGGGAGCATGAAAGAATTGTTGCCAACACAAAGGGAAGGGGGAAGAAAATATACCTATGCGATCTGTCAGATTGGTGGCGACTAACCAACGGTAAAAATAACTTGTTTAATATTATATTTTGAAAATGTAATAATAAATAAATAAGAATTAACTAAAAATTTATTCATGTCAGTTTTTTTTCTCAACTATCTGAGGTCGAAGAAATATGATGGTCAGATAATTAGACATCCAGAATTAACTTTTCATTATTGGTGTAAGGGCTTCAGACAGTGTTTTCTTGGGAGGGGTTCTTTTTTGGGGCCATATTTTGTCAAGCCATGGTCCTACCACCATCAGGCACCAACTTCTTTTCTTGCCTAGACATAAGGGTCAAGGTTTCTGAGGTGGCATTAGTGGTCATCAGAACAATGACATGCAGTGTTACCAATTGATATTAACGTGTTCTATTTTGTATCCTGATTTCCTGTTTGTAATCATTCAGAGCCTATCTGCCATGATCATTGCCTACTTAAGGCAATATAGACCATTTTTGGCGATTCTAAAGATTGCTAAGAATCCTTCTTCATTTCATTTACAAATTTTAGTCGAGAGTTGTCTATCACTACTTCATTGCTTCTGTATTAGGGCATCCACAGTCATCTTTTCTACCAGAATTCTTGCATTTTCATAAGATTTCAACATTGCCTATCTGTAATATTATTTTTGACAACCACTCATCACCATAGGCTCCACATAATATCCACCTATTTTGCAGTTGTTGCCACTGAACAGGAATGATGATCAAAACCATCTAATTTTTCAATGATAAGTTTATTTACAGTTGCAGTTACGGTGGTAATTCTTAATCTTAGCTAACCCATGGTTGTGGTTGATGTTTTTCTATTTGTGCCTTTTCTGTCTCAATAAAGTGTTTAGGGGTTGTTTAACAGAACTGTCAGATAGACAGAAATGAAACCCTCTGTCATTTGAGTCCCATCTGGACTTTCTTGGATGCATTACTTGCAAGCGAGGGTAAGTCATGAAAGAAATAATTTTTCTTAATATTGATAATTTTTCTGTAATATAATATATATAGTATTAAAGCTTGATTGTTTCGCCATGGGTTGGGAAAGATATTCATCTTCCCTTTTTAGAATTATCCTACTCATAACATTCTTTTGGTGTTTTAGAAGTTAAAAGAATTAAACTTTTTAATATAAAATAGTCTACTTTATTATGTATTCCCAAGTTTCATAAAATGAATAAAAATATGAATTTTAGATGCTTTAGAGTTTTTAGACATCATCTTGACAGAAAGTTTTAAAGTTTGGAAAAATAAGGATTCTAAAGTCAGTACTTTGTCTGCTAAAACTACATCCGTTTCCAGTCAAGCAAAATTGAAGAAAGTAGAAAAAAATCAACCAAAAATTCCTAAGATTAAAAAACCTAAAGAAAATAAGTCTCAAAAATCAAAAGATATGTTTCTGTTTATCAATGCTATATTTGAAGAAAACTTTGTTGTAAAAAGTCTTGAACAAGTTATAGAACGTAAGTATTGAATTAATTTTTATTGTTCCTATAAATATCAGTTTTTATAAATGTTTATTTATTTATATGTATATATATTGTTGAGGTTCAAAATGTGTTAAATAATAAATCTAAGTAATTATCGATATTTGGCATATCAATAGCGGACCACTATTAAGTTGATGTGAATTTATGAGAAATTTAAGTAAATAAAAATTATTCTAAATTTGATTAATTACTTATTTAATAATTTAATAAACTGGTTTATAATTATTTATTTATTATTATTATTTATTATACATACTTTTTAATTCTTCAATCTTATTTCCATGACAGATTCTTCTGTACTTCCATTGACTCTTGATTTCCTCCTTCATTCCTTGATACAGGGGTGTACCACAAGGCAGTGTTTCAAACCCCATTCTCTATTCTCTATACTCCTCTGATATTCCAGAGCACTCTTGCACCAACATCTATATCTTCGCAGACGATACAGCTATTATTTCTTCTCACAGAGACCCAAACCTAGCATCTATAGCTCTTCAATAATCATTTATTTGATTTAGAAAAGATATCGCACAATACTGCACACAAAAAACCTGTACAGAAGACCTTAATTGTTGTTCCTGAACCTGGCAATTTATCACATTTCCCAAAACTGCCACTTACATCTATCAGCCAGCAGCATCCCACTACTTCAACGATCACCGATTTACAGGAAGACACAAAGCCGCCTTAAGCCTACACCAAGACTCTACAGCAGTCGCGATGTCAGACACCTCAGAACATCCAATCTAAATCCCTAACCTCTCAATCCAAGCCACAGATCCCCAAGGCACAGTCCCAACCAACCAAGGCATGCTAAACACCAATGATGGGGTTGTCGAGCATCCAACTCTCGTGGCAACATCCTGTCTCATGTCTCCACTTCTCATAGTTATTCAATCCTCTCTCTCCCTTGAATCCTACATATTGGCCAACTTCTCTGAAAAAACGCCCTGATATCCTGAATATATTTGTCACATCCCAGATTTCTCCTTCCCATGTATTAATCAAATCCCTGGATGACCTCTCCTCAGATCACAGTCCAGTTCTGCTCTCATTACACTCAACCTTCATTCCTAAGCCCTCCTCTCCTTCATTGATTACAGGAAAAATTAACTGGGAGCAATTTAGTAACTATTTGGAAAACAAACAAAACTTAGGATTCCATTCAAGACTAAACAAGACATTGACAGAGCAATAGAAATGCTTACAGCAACAATAACAGACAGTATAAAAGATAACACTACCATAAACAGAAATAATATCACCCAACAGACTAACCTGCCACAGCATCTTCGCATCTTGCTAAGCAAAAAATGCAGAGCAAGATCGGAGTGGCACAGAACTCTTTACTAATCAGATAAAATGTATTACACCCAACTGACTAACAAACTGAAAACGGAGATTAGAAACTACAAAATCCAAAATTTACTTAGTGTGACTGAAAATCTTATGACTACTAACAAATCACTATGGACGACCACCAAAAAGATCCTGAAATTCAAAGATTTTAGTTATCTTAGTCCTCTCCTTACAGAAAATCAAACTTGTTCCAGATCTGATGAAGAAAAATCTCACATATAAGCCCAACACCTCTTCAAAACCTTTAATCCACACCCTGATATCCTTAACCCTATTCAGATGGAGCGTATTGAAGCAGAACTGGATATCCCACTCTAAATGACTCTCCCACCTAAGGCTTTTCATCCATCAGAAATATCCAATATTATTCATAGTTTACCTTCCCGTGAAGCTCCTGGACATGACCTAATTACAGCTCACATCCTAAAATCCCTTCCTTGAAAAACTATCCTATTCCTCACATACATATATAATTCTGTAATCCGTACTACCTATTTTCCTGATACATGAAAACTATCTATAGTAAAAATGATCCCAAAATCCAAAAAGCCTCCAGAGCTCCCATCTTCCGATTGTCCTATCTCCCTCTTAACCATAATGGGCAAGATCCTCAAAAAATTTATTTTAAAACGTATGTATCCCATCCTAGATAGTAACCACATAATCTGAGACCACCAGTTTGGTTTCCGAACATCCCACTCCACTATCCAACAATATCATCGTGTGGTGGGTGTTGTCTCCTCTGCATTGGAGCATACTGCACAGGAGCCTTTCTCAATGTACAGCAGGCTTTTGATCGAGTCTGGCACCCAGGTCTCCTTTACAAAATCCGACAATTCCTTCCTCCTACATACTTTTAAATCAATTGCTCCTTTCTAACTGGCAGAACATTTAAAGTAAGTCATAAAGGTTGCACATGCCCTGCAACGGCATCAATTGTTATATGGATGGCTCACTCACGGCTACTGGTGTGGGAGCAGGGTTCTGGAGGAAGGACAAACCCAGGGAAGGAACCTGGATCTCCCTGGGCAGGTACTCCTCAGTATTTCAATCTGAAGTACTGTGCACACACATTGCTGGATGAGCGGATGTCACTTAAAAGGATTACCTTCTTTACTGAATGCCAAGCAGCCATAGGTGCACTAAGTGGACACAGCATTAAATCACGGATTGTGTGGGACTGCTAAACTGGCTGACAAACTGGCTGAGAACAACAGGGTTAGCATTGAGTGGGTTCCTGGACAATATGGAATCCCTGGCAATGAAGAAGCTGATAGAGTGGCCAGACTTGGATCGGATAAAGTTCCGTGCACTCCTGACCCAGTATGTGGTATTGGTCTTAGCTATGCTAAACGTAGAATAAAGGAAATCTACCTCAGGAAAATGAACCAACATTGGTGCAGACAAAGTGGCTTAAGACACTCCAAATTATTCCTTGACAGCTTCAATGAGGAGTTGTGTAAAGCTCTCCCGCTCTGGAGCTGGGCAGAGTAGCATTAAAAACAATCATAGCAGAAATTACGGGGCACAGCAGACTCAACGCCCACATGTTCAGGTTGGGACTGGCGGATGTCCCCACATGTCCCCAGCAAGCATCCTAAAATGTTTGGGTTCGATTAACTTGAGATTGTAACAAATTGCACATAGATGGGGCGCACAATAGATCAGTATTGGTCGTAGTGCAAGTATATGTCCACTCCAAAAAAAAAAAAGACATAGAGGTTGCTACTTGTCCCTCTGTCCCTCTACACAGTATATACAGCTTACATTCCAACCCATCCTATCACCTTTATCTCCTCTTACGCTGATGACACATGTGTGTTATCAGCTAATAATGACCCATATATTGCATCTCAATCCCTTCAATCACATTTATCAAGTCTCGAAGAATGGCGTCAGAATTAGAGAATTAAAATCAATTCCAGTAAGTCCCATCAAATTACCTTTACCCTTCGCTGAAAAACCATGACTTCCTGTTCTACTGTATCCTTTAATAGTACTCCACTTATCCCTGTTGAACAGATTCGCTACCTGGGATTCAACTTAGACAAACATCTTACTTGGAACCCTCACACAAGACTGAAAAGACAAGAAACAAGCTAGACGCTTCCGACTACTTCAACACATACTAGGCAAATGCTCAAAGCTTCAGATCAATTACAAAAGACTTATTTATGTGACTGTTATAAGACCTATATGGACTTACAGAATTGAACTATGGGGCTCCACCAAACCATCAAACTCCTCTCGTATCCAATCCTTGTAATCCAAAATCCTAAACGCTCCTTATTTTGTCACAAATAAAACCATCCATAATTACCTTAACGTTCCATATGTTACCCATTTCGTCTATTCGTCTATTCTTCCAGATACCTATCATTCCATAATAAACTCCAGGCCCATCCAAACCCACTAGTTTCCATCCTTGCATCCAATTCCTTCTATTATAGAAATGTCATTAGAGTGCTGCCAGTGGGTAGTGTCTCTACATTTCCTGTCATGTATTATTTATTCTTACAGACATTGTACTAGATGTATATATTACAGTTGTACAATTCAATAAAATAATAAAAAAATTGCAACTTAAATAAAATACTTGAGCCATGTTGAAAATGGTGAGGACGATAGGGTGGTAGTCAATGAATTTTCCACAGATCTTGTGACCTGGTCTTTTCATTGTTTCTACATGGATTAATAAATTATCCATATTTAAAACATTAATATGAGCATTAATTTTATTCATGAAACATTTTGTTTTCAGATTATTTTAAATATATGTCCTTAAGTAATATGCCTCCTTCTAACCTGACTATTTCTGGAAAAGCAAAAGTTAAAGAAGATCCAAATCACATTGAATGTGGAGATTTAATGTTTATTTATGGAAGTCCTAAAAGTGGTTAGTTTCGTTATACATAAATATTGATTGTTGGTTAGACTTATAATCATACAACTATATTTTTTGATCTCTCCAATAATTAAACAGTTGACAAAGCTAATTGACAAGTTTTCATGCAGGTTTTTATATTGATTATGGTTTAAGATGTACTCCTTCATAAACTAGAATGCACACTGCATAAGTCAAACTTCAGTACATAATTAATATATATATATATATATATATATATATATATATATATATATATATATAAATAATAACAACAAGAAGTGACAATAAAGTTCTTTTTTAGGTTTTTATTTTATGATTTAAAAAAAAATATGTATAACATTACAACCATGAAGTATATTTTAGGTTCAGTACATGATAAGGGAGCGGAGTGGCTCAGTGGTAGAGCACTGAGTAGCCATGCCGGAAATCCTGGTTCAAATCCCACTGCGGGCAAGTCTTTTTATTCATGGATCATATAGGATCTAGGAACCTTCTGGGACTCACCCAGCCTCTATAAAATATTATAAATATAGGTACCCAAAATAAAGGGGAAAAATGTGGCGGTTGAGCGTGACCTAGGACAAGTCACCTCCTTGCAGAACCGTTGTCTATGAAACATTACCGTCTCTACCATGTACTGAATCACAGGCCTGTTCACGAGTTGTAGTGGTACAGGTTTTTTTTTTTTTATATCCTTAGGTTATACATAATTTCTCTATTTTAATAGAAATTTGTTTCAGATGCTGGTAAATTTTCTTGGAGAGTAGGTCATTTTTGGAAAATTGGTGTTGTTTCTCTAGACTGGGAAATTATAAATGATTTGATAGAAATGGAAAGTCATGAAAACAAATTAATAAAGGACACCATTCTTAATTATTTCTTTAAAAAGTTTGAAGGTAGATATACATAATTCATGATATTATTAATATGTTATAATTGCAAAGCATATTAAAGTTCTTTATAATTTATAGTTAAAATAAATGTAAAAATCAGTTATGATTTTTAATATTATTTTTCGTAAGTGTTTGTATGTGCTATTCTAATTAGATGGTGGTGAGGGAAGGTAGTAAGACTTGAAGAAGTTAAAAAAAGTCATCTATTAAATTTATTATAATGCAATTGGGAAAAACCACAATGTTTATGACCTTATGTTTCAAATCCAGTAATACACCCACTTACCAGTCGACGTTTCATCTATTAAAAAAAAAATTAAAACTTATCTTTGTAGGAAAAAGAAGTGGAGTGAATATTTAATGGTTAATTACACCGAGTCCAACTATAATTTACTGATATATTTCTCTGCATAGGAGAGTAAATGTACTTTTTTTTTACTGTTCTCACTGTGTAAAAATATAGTTCTCTGATACTGGTTTACTTATGATGTGATCGAACCTATAAATCCTTTCTGGATTTCTAAAGAAAACCGATAATTTCAATAAATTTAAATCAAATAAAAATATATATAATTATATTTAAATATATATAAATTAAAATACAATAAAAATAAGGTCAAAACATAATTGAACATTATGCAGAATTTGATGCCAATTCAAATTTTTCATAATAATAGAAAATCACCGAGCAGACTAAAACATGTCCAATGTTTTGATATGTCAAAATCAAATTAATTATGCTATATACTTGAAACCGTGAACATATGTTTGGTACATCATGTGTACTAACACAAAAAAAAATTTGATAATCGATTATAAATTGCCCATTCGATTTGAAAAGTCATCTTACTTTTTGTATATACCTTGTATTGAGTAAATGTATAACATGTCTGAGTATTTTTTCGATAATGGTGATACTTCCTCCATGTGAAATGTTAATAAAATCATGCAAATATTGTGTAGTTTAGGACATTTACATTGTTGCATGCGGTTAATGAAGCAACATCTGTTTGTTTTTTATGTTAGTAAATGTAAAATTCAGTTTCCTGTTGAAGTAGCCTATAGTATTCCAAAGAACGATGGATAAAGAATTCATGATTAAGGATTTATGGCCTAAAAATAAGACAGTAGATTTGTATGACTTGTGAAAGTTGACAAAGTATTGTGAAAATGGAATTTAAAAGTTTATTAAATATATTAATTAGTTGAGGATTGACATTTTCAGCTGTTCGTAGAATACAGAGCAATCCCTCGCTTCATACTTGATGTGCTTACATTCTTAGGTTTCTTTATTCTAGAGATGGCACAGATTGCAAATCCCCTACTTCTGTGGCTCTGCTACCGATTCTCTTAAGTAGGTTAAAGTTGTAGTTGCATTCTGAAGCAGAATTCAATGCCTCCAAAACTGTAATATTGTCTGACGTTTATATCTGTCATTTTTTGGACTTAATTTAATAAATTAGTTCTATACATTAGTAGATTCTTTCTTAATACATAGCTCCTAAGTTACCTTCATTTTAAATTATAACTATTACAATAAAATCCATTACTAAAAATGTAACTTTTTTTGTTTGCATTTATTTTTAGATGAACTACAAGATAAATATGACCAAAACACATTTGAAGGGTTAGAAGCTATTATTAGTTTGGTTTCAGAACAATATTTTCTTGACCTAAAAATGATGAAAAAAGGAGTTAATGAAACAAAGGCTAAAATTCAAAGTGGCCAAAGGAAATCTGTTCTATTCAAAGAGCCAGTTACACTTTTAAATATTCCTTGGAAATATTTTGAAGAGATAATAAGGAGGAGGTATTTTAATTAATCAGCTTTAATATCTCTTTTATTCACAACAATTATTTCTCTACCAAGAGCTAAAGTAAGGAAAATTTTTCAATCAAAATTTAATAAAAAGATCATGGTTTGTGTTGGTCCTAAATTTATCTATCTAATTATAAACCTCTTTTAAATGGAAGGTTTTCAAGCTAAGTTGTAGAAATCTTCAGACCACCCCCAGCCCCAACTAATGGATTATTAGTACAATTTGATGCTATTATACAGGATGGGCCATAAGGGTGTTGGCGGTTTCAATATTCAATTAAAAAAGAACTATGAAACATTAAAAAAAAATTATATAATTTATTTAAAAGTTATATGATATATTTTTTTAAAAATATTTTATTTGAAAAGAAAAGATATGGCCAGGACCGGGACTCGAACCCCCGGTCTTTCACCCCTCCGTGGTGACGCCTCAACCATCTCGGCCAGCCTTATCAATTCTTTTCACTGATCCTATATAAAAAAAAAATAAAAATAAAATAATAAAATAAAAAAGGGGGGGAAGGGGGGTTTATTCATATAAGCAACTCTAAAGACGTTTCTAAAGTAATTCTCTTCTTTGAGAATAAAGTTTTAGGCAACTAACAATGCTTTCCCGTAAAATTGATAATTTTTACATTAGTAATATCTTTACTTTACCAGGTCTGCAAGTTTAAAATGTCGTTTTAATTCCAATAGAATGCGCTCTTAGCCTATTGAAGGATTTGCTTATCTCTAAACGCTATTTTGTTTGTTAGTCATTTGTTTACAAAAGTCAGTTGTTTTTAAGTCGTTTACGTGGACGTATCATACCTTTCTTTGGTGTTAAAAATGTCTAATTTTAAGCCAAATAAAGAGCATTTGCGGCATGTCATGATTTTCTTATTCAATCAAAAGAAAAAGGCATCTGAATGTCATCGAATTCTTGTTGAGACTTATGGCGATCTTGCTCCAACCGTCAAGACATGTGAACGTTGGTTTCAAAGTTTCAAACGTGGTGATTTTGATGTTACTGATAAAAAACGAGAAAATCGACCAAAAAAGTTTGAGGACGTCGAATTGCAATCTTTATTAGACGAAGACAATACCCAAACCCAACAAATGATGGCAGAACAGTTGAATGTCACTAGACAAGCCATTTCCGATCGCCTGAGAGCTATGGGAAAAATTCAAAAGGTTGGAAAATGGGTTCCACATGAATTGGACGAACGACAGATGGAAAAACGAAAAATTGTGTGCGAAATGCTGCTTTTACGCCACGAAAGAAAGGGTTTTTTGCATCGAGTTGTAACTGGCGATGAAAAATGGATTTATTTTCAGAATCCCAAACGAATAAAATCATGGGTAACGCCAGGACAACCATCCACATCGAGTGCAAGACCGGATCGTTTTGGGAAGAAGACAATGCTGTGTGTGTGGTGGGATCAGAAGGGAGTAGTCTACTACGAGCTTCTCAAACCCGGCGAAACAGTCAATACCGACCGCTACCGACAACAAATGATCAATGTCACGCATTGATCGAAAAACGCCCAGAATGGGCTCACAGGCATGCCAAAGTCATTCTTCAGCATGATAACGCTCCTGCACATTCAGCCAGATTGACTAAGGAAACAATTTCTTCGCTTGGTTGGGAACTCCTACCCCACCCGCTGTATTCACCTGACCTGGCGCCTTCTGATTATCACCTATTCTCATCGATGGGACACTCATTGGCTGAGCAACACTTTAACAATTTGGAGGATGTAAGAAAATGGCTCGATGAATGGATTTCAAATAAAGATGAAGCATTCTTTTGGAATGGTATCCATAAATTGCCCGAGAGATGGACAAAATGTGTAGAAAGCGAGGGCCAGTACTTTGAATAAAATATATTATACTTTTTTTTTTAAATTAAATTATATTTTAAGAAATAAATGACATTTTAAACTTGCAGACCTGGTAGTAAGTTTTAATGATATAGGATTGTTTTAAAACGTTGTTAATGTTTATGATAGGCTGTAAGTTTTTTAACAAGCATTTATTACCTTCTCCTCATTATACTTAGTATGTAACGGAATCTTTGAACTCAATTATTGGCCACTTTAAAACATCCAATGAAATCGAAACTTTGACCGATGAAAATACTATAATTTAATATGCTTATTTCATTATCCTGACCAGAATCTTCAGGATAAGCGATTTTTCATATCCTAAGACACGATAGCCCTTATATGGAATATACAGGTTGAATACCAATATAAATCCGTCGACTCAGTGATAAACACCAATGATGCCATTCATTATCAGGTCGAGTTCCTGAATACACTGAAGCCTCCGGTTCTCCCAACTCACACATTAAAATTGAGAGTTAGCGTGCCAATTATGTTGCTGCGCAATTATCATCAATTATCAAAATTATGCAATGGCACCAGATTGCAAGTGAAAACAATGCATCACAATGTAATCGAGGCAACTATACTCACCGGTTGTTCTCCAAGAGAGTCTGTATTTATTCCTAGGATTCCCCTAACACCATCAAATTCCCCCTTTGAATTCAAGAGAGTGCAGTTTCCCATCAAAGTCTGCTTCGCAATAACTATAAACAAAGCTCAAGGTCAAACTAGCTTCGTGTTCATAAAATATAACAAAATTTTATTTTATTTTCATGTCCATTTAACCTTTAAATCCCTACAATATAATAAAGATTGTTATATTTTATAAGTATTCAAACAGTTCAACATAATAATTTATATGTTATAAAAAATTTAATAACGTAAAATACCAATTAAAAATATTAGTGTATATATATATATATATATATATATATTGTTAAGAATTTAATATTTTCTATATTTAATATAATATGGATAGTTAATTAAAAGTTGACATTAATTATATTTTTATTTTATTAAGTTATAAGTTTATAAGTTATAGTCGGGACGATGAAAGAAGGTGCACGGGGAGTGGGGAGGCCTGAAGCTGTTCCTTCCCCCTCCCCTAACCTGACTCCGCCTGGAGCCGACAATTTTACTACAGCTCTTACTCGCTTTTCATTCTTTATAGACCAGCAGCCAGGGCCCAAAGTAATGTATCATTTTAAGACAATTTGTATTACGAAACATTGAAAATATCCACAATAGTCACTGGACGTCTGCCAGTTCTTACCCGCCAGGTTACGAAATATCGGCAGTTTCAAACGACTTAAAATCGAATTTTATTTCAATAATCTAAAGTAACTCATTTCCTGTTAGAGATTTGAAAATTTATACATAACATACACTTTTTCAATTAAATACGATCGGAGAAAATGGGAAAAAAAACTGTTCGCTAACCGGCAAAATAGGGCGAGTAATTAATAAAAGTTGTCTTAAAATGATACACTATTTTAAGCCTCAGCTCCCGGTTTATTACGTTTAATTCTTCAACACCGAGGGGGTCTTTTGTTAATTTAAATTGGATTATTACTTTTTTTTTTGTTACTGGAATTAGACATCTCAAGGCAAAGCTTCGAGATTCACCCACCCCCGCAAATAGGGTGGCTATAGGTATAGAACTATTTGGCCTTGACCAGAGATCCATCCACCCACCCAATTGGCAGAGGTTGGGCTCCTTACATATATCAAATTTATTATTCTTTTGTAATTTATATATTAATGTAAAATAAATACATTTATTTGCATAAACATAATGCTTTTTATAAATACTTATTAATTTATTAACTGAACGTAATAAGAATTAAGAATCACTGAGGGGGTAAACTCCCTCAATTCCGCTGGGTCCTGCTCCCTGTTCCGGTCTCCAAGAATTTTCTGTTCCCGATTCCAGGCTGAAGGGTCTTTCAGTTCCAGCGTCATCAGCACTATCCGATGCTGTGGATGATGATGACGTTCCGCTCATTGATATTATCATTTCGTCAACTCTTTCCTCCAAAACTCCTTCTTTTTTCCATGCTTGGTCAATTAGGTTCATTGTGTGGGCTACTACTTTTTTCCACTTCTCAGGAGTCACATTCCCAATTGCTTCTCTGGTTAATTTTTCAACCTGGAACAGAAAAAAATAAAATATTTTTCAAGTAATAATATTGAACGAGTTCAACAAATTATAATGAGAGGAATAATTCATCTTACCTCTGCAATTGTGAAGGTTTTATTGCTTCTTGCGACGTCTCCTTTTATTTGTGCCCAAATCAATTCAATAGCGTTGAATTGGCAGTGATACGGGGGAAGCCTCAACACTTCATGGCCGGAGTTTTTGGCTAAATTATCGATCTCGTAGGTCTTATAAGAATTTTTTTGACTTTTTACTATGGTCAACAGTTCGGCCTTCTTTAGGGTGCTGTCGTAAATAATATTTTTCGTATTCAGCCATTCAATTATGCAACTTTTCGTGGATCCCGAAGTAGGAGCTTTATTTATTTGTAATGAATGGTACGGGGCGTTGTCCATTACTATTGTTGATCCAGGTTGGATATTTTTCAACAACTTTTCAAACCACTCTTTGAATGTGGACGCGTTCATTTCTAGGTGATAGTCCCCTTCTTTCTTTGACCTGAACAACAAAAGGGCTCCAGGTACAAACCCTTCCACCGTACCTGCATGGGTTAAAATTAGCCTGTCACCCTTACCTGTTGGCTCCTTCCTCGATGATTGTAAAGAGTCATCACTCCAACTTTTCCCTACAAAGTGTCCAGCGTTCACCCAGGTCTCATCTAAAAACACTAATTTTTTAATGTCCTTAGATCTGATTTGTCTTAAAAAATCACATCTCCAGCTTATGATATCAAATCTCTCTATGAGGAACTTCCTGTTATTTATTTTCTTCCACTTCAATCCCAGTTTATTTAGAACGACAGACAAAGTTGATAAGCTTCCATCAAAAATCCCAGCTTCCCCAAGGGAAGAAATCAATTTTTTCCTCGTAGGAAACTCTTTTCGCAAATAATACCCATACACATGGTTTCTAAATGCAGATTCATCGAAACTGTCCAATGTACTCTTAGGGCTTGGGTGAGGTCTTTTTTTCCCTGGAGTCGAGACTTCTTCATCTTTCGTAATTCTGCCCACAGTATTCCTGCCAATTTCTAATGCGTCTGCCACACGTTGTGTCACTTTTTTTAATGGTAACAAAGGTCCATTGTTGTCCCTCTCTCTTGTAAAATATTTGCGCAACCGATTTACGAATATTCGCGATTGCGATCTTAACGTGGCCCCTCTCCCCGTTTTTGAAACCCGACCGCCACGTACTGAATCCCTTGGCATATTTGACTAAAAGCTTAGAAGAGAGTCACAATAACAAAGCTATCCTGAAAGAAATAATCACAACACAACTGAAGACTATATAGCACAGCAGAGTCACAACAGGATTGATACCTGGCCCGAGAGGGGTGGAGGGGAAGTGGGACTAGGGTGGGGGAAAGAGGGCGGAGCTCGTGGAGAGGCGTGGAGGGGGATGATCCGTGCACCTTCTTTCATCGTCCCGACTATAGTTATTTCATAAACAAAACAGTTTGTTATCTTACAATATTTTATTAAACATGAAATCTTTTATCTCCGTGGGTCAGTGATAATTAAATACAATTTGGGATAATTAAAACAATTTAGATTTAAAACACAATTTTTATAGTAAACTGATTAAAATAAACACTCACATGTATCTCATCCAATATGCATCCTAACAATTTTATTTATATATAAAAAAAACAATTTTTTTTATTTGGTCCCATGTTTGGTGCCAAATGTTAAGACTTTAGTATTTTCTTATATATAATGGATAGTTAATTAAAAGTCAACGTTAATTATATTTTTATTTTATTACAAAAGTTTAAATTATTACAATATTTTATTGAACATGAAATCTTTCATCTCCATGGGTCAATGATAATTAATTACAATTAGGGATAATTCAGACAATTTAAATTTAAACACAATTTTTATAAGACCGTGGAAAAAATTCCAATGAAAAGCCCTTAAGTCTCCAAACTAAAACAGAAATTGAAATTATCTGTCCAATATTTCGTCTATTCAGGCATCCTCAGGGTAGATAGAGAAAAAAACAAAACAAAACATGAATAATGCACCCAAGAAGCATCCCACCACCTCCAAGGCTCAAATGCAACTCTGTTGAGGCGAGAGTGGGCTCGACCTTGGGCTTAGAGGTTGACATGCTACACCACACAGAGGCTAATTGCCCTGTAAATGTGAAAATGTATCATTCAATACTTTGCAAGTATACTTACTAAATCAAAATCTATATATACAAAAATCAAAAATAGATATTCAACTAAGTATTTTTTAATTATTTTTTAAAAATGTAAGTAGTAAAAAGTAAATGTGATCTTTTTAACTTAGATCTATATCAGCTGCAATTTAATATATAAAGGGTACATCAGAGTAAAAATATCTAACTATTTTTATCATACAAGAACTATTGGCAAAGATATGAAATATATCTTATATAAATATCAGTGACATATATAACTCTAAGCTGTTAAAAACTTTTGATTTTTTAAAATTCTTTTTAGATTATATTTAAAGGCCAAAACTGGACTGGTTTTTGAAAGTATTAAAAGCAATTTTTTTTTGGATCCTGTTTCAACTTTAATAGTTCTCCTACATGTATTTTATGCTTCAAGAATAATTGTTATATGCCTATGCGATGATGCTGACCTGGCAGAAACAGAAATAGGTAAATAAGGATACTAAGTGTGCTTAAATATAATATATTAATATGTTTTATTGTAGAAGAGTAATTACTTAAGATTACGACTGGAAGTGGGGTAGTTCTGTATGTAGAGTGCTAAGTTGCTGTGCTGAAGGTCCTGGCTGTAGCAGATAAATAATTTAAAGTCATTGATGGACCCTGCGGGAATTTGCTCTATAAACTGGGCACCGTTTATAGAGGCAAAACTTGACGGCTGAGTGTGATCTCGTATAATTATCCACCCTGTTCTTGAAAAATTACTGTCTCTACTATGTACAAAATGCAATATCGTCATTGAGGTTGATTGGAATGATATCAAGGCTCTAATCAAACGAGACCAGTTGCTAAATTTACGGAAAACTACAGACTCTGGAAATATGCTTTGGAATCATTCAATGGCATTGCTTTTCACTTAATTCTATTAGATGATTCTACTGAATGAAAGCGGGCAGCGGCTTATTGATTTCTGTATAGAAAATGATTTACTGCTGGGGAACTCATTCTTCCCGCATAAGCTGGTCCATAAAATTACCTTTTCAGCCGCTGAGAGAAATGTCAACAGTGTTATAGACTATTTCATTTACAGCCGAGACATAAGAAGGTACTTTACAGATGTAAAAATAATCAGAGGTGCAGAAATAGGAAGCGACCACATGCTCCTGATTACTGATGCCTGAGTGCTCAAGGAAAGAAAGCAAAAGATGAAATTTATTTGAGGATTGAAGTAAAGAAGTTGCAGAATCCCTAAAAGAAAGACAAATACTACAAGCCTTGACAATATATGGATTCAAATAAAGGATAGCATTCTGCTAGCAGCTACAGCTACAGGAATACTGTCGGAACAAAACTCCAGGGAAATGGCAAGCATATGTTTTGGCCCGATGCAAGACAAAAGAAGCAGTAAGAAGGGTGAAACTAATCGTGGGAGGAATTTGGAAGGAAGTTGGATCTGGATCAGGAAAACATTCGAATTTTCTGGAAAAAAATTAAAGCTCTGAGAGGACGAAAATGCAAAGCAGAGAGGAACGTGAAGAGTGAAGAAGGAAGAGTGGTTACAGAAGACAAAGGTATCTAGGAGGTCTGGAGACAGCATTATATAAGGCAGCTTAGTAATAATGATCGTCATTTAACAAACCAAAATGGAGACTGGAATGATGAAGATTACGACGAGGTATATTAAGTAGAGAGAGCTATATTAAAAATGAAAGCAGGAAAAGCGCCAGACCGGGATAATATTGTAACTGAATTAATAAAGAATGGCAGCCCTGAAATAGTGCGAGCGTTGCAAGTACTTTTCCAGAAAGCCTGGGACAAAAAAAGGATTCCAACGGATTGGGAATATAATATTATAATACCAATTCACAAGAAATGATGTCAAGCAGAATGCTTTAACTACCGACCCATATGCCTCTCACCTGTTGCATACAAACTATACACATCCATCTTGGAGGGTCCCTTAACCCTCCTAATACCACGTGGGGTCACCAACGACCCCAAGCTCATATTTTTAACTCTCCTTAAGTCAAAAACAAAGTTACACTCATGAGGGTCTAGGACATTTATCCTTAAACTATCTGTAACACAAAGAGTAGAGTCCCAACGAATTTGATGCCCAAGATAAATCACTTTGAATTAATTTTTTTCCAAAAAACGAGAATGGGATCCAGGAACGATCCCACCTAGTAGTTACTGTTAGCCCTACTTCAGATGGCCAAAGTCACAGACTGTGCCTTTTCAGGCTCTTTATATGATTTCCTATAAGAATATTTGCAGTTAGATTGTTAGTTTGCCGGTGCGGGTTCCTATTACTGCTATAAATATTTATTATAATTGTTAAGTAAATATTTTCTGGATGTCGTTCAAGCATTGGTGTTCTTTCGTTGGAATTCTCTCTCTTTTGCATCCTTTGTTCAGAAGCTATGAATTCTTTGAGGTGTGTCAGTTCATTGATATTTCTTAGATGAATTATGCACCTACTAAACGATAGACAAAAATGGTAGGGGGGAGATAGATTTTTCAGAACTCTACTTGCAGAATTTCTGTCATTCGCCTATTATCACAGCGGAAACATTCTCAAAAATGATATTGAGAACAAGCCTGACATCATTGCCAATTACAATGACACGAAATGAGAAGTGGACAATCTTGACAGGATGCTAAGTGAGTATACCTGTAAGCGACAAACTAAAAGGTGGCCTTTCGCACTTTTTATGAAGCTGATAGATATTGTTGCTGTGAATATATTTGTCTTTGGATTGATCTACATCTGGAATGGAAAAAGGCTTATCAACAGCGATTTTTTTTAGTGGAACTCAGAAAAAATTTCACTGCACCCATGATTCAGAAAAGGTTATGTGAAAAGAGGGCAAGGTATTACTTATGCTCAAGAAAAAATGACACTACAGTAAACATTATTTGTAATGCTTGCAATAAATATATTTGCAAAGAGCACAGAATCACAAACAACATATTCATGCATTCATTGTAAGTTGGTGACTTAGTTTCTCTTGGAACATGTTTGTTGTTCACTAAAATGAGTTATTTTCAAAATAAATAAAATTATACATTTTGATAGTTCAAAAATGATTGCTATTACTTTTATACAGTCCCACTCAATCAGAATTATAAGCAATGACTCTTAGATGGATATCATCGTAGTTAATGGCAGAAAAAAATGGGGTCCTCCAGGGACCCCACCTGTTATTACGTGTAACTTTTTTCGCCCAGTATTAGGAGGGTTAAGGCCACTAGTTGAGCAGCTAATAGGAGAAGAGCAAGCTGGTTTTCTACCCAGGCGCCAAACCCATGAAGACATTTCCTTAGCAAGAAATATCTTATAGAAGTTCTAGGATCTCGATAAGAACATGTATTTGGCTTTCCTTGACCTCAAATCTGCCTTTGACTCGGTTCCACGAGATGAAATGTGGAAAGCTCTCAGAGCGAAGAACATTCTGAGAAACCTGACAGAGGCGATTAAATCTATGTACCAAGAGCCCAAAGGAATAGTCAGGCTGAAAGGGCTAGAATCAAAGTGTTTCAATATTGCAAAGGGGGTCAAAAAAGGAGACAGCCTAAGCTCTTTGTTATTCTTGTTGTTCATGGATCAGGTGGCATCCATTTGTAAGAGAAGAATGGACAACATTCTTGGGACGTAGGAATCTTAATCCTGTAGTAATACAGCTTCTCCTCTAGGCCGACGATGTGGTATTGATTACGGACTCTGTGGAAAAGTTGCAGCTGGCAGTAATATAATGGTATAAAGAGCTTCACCGAAAAGGGATCCTTATAAATAACAACAATAGTAAGATCCTACAATGTGGAAGGAAGAAAGAAGATGTTGAGCATAGTAGGCTGTTATGCTAACCACTATGCCACAGGTGGCTCCTTATAAACTTTATTCATTGTATGAAAAAAAAAAAAAACTTGCATTATTTCACCCTTCGAAAACCACATAGAACCTTCTTCTTCTATGAAATGTGCGACTTTGGAAGCACATGGGTTTATGTAATCTGTTAAATGTCCGAATTTGTATCGTCAGTACAACCAAAATGAGTAACCTACTAAGAACAAGGAATGGAAAAACAAAGAGAAAAAAAATAAGTAATAAAAATAGTTTTGCTGCTTTTTCCTTTTGATTACTAGTCAAGTTCATATATGTGAATTATTCTATACTATTTTTCGTTCAAAAATTTATGATCCTTGTCTAAACTTCGTGGAAGGAACAGGTTTCATTCCTGTCAAATTACATGTTCATCGCAAAATATTTTGCAATGAGTATAATTATACTTTCAATAAGGCGTTCGAAAGACCTATGTGATTTGTTTGCTAAAAAACTAAAAGCGAAGAAAATAACAGTATATTACAGCAGCATCTAATTGAGAAGAGATGCACGGACGATCTGGTAAAGGTATTGCTAGCTCAATATACAAAATTTTAAACATGATAATAGAAGATTTTTCTTGTTCGAATACTTGATATTATGGATTAATATGTTCCAGAAGACCACAATAGTTTGATGACCTTTTCCATTGCTCATATTTTACAAACAAGTCTAAATTAGAAAATCTAAATTTCCGTACCCGGGCATTCATGCATTTAGGAGCTTGAGACAATCGGAATATTTCTCTACCTCACTTTCGAGAGTATTATTGAAAGTGAATACAAAAATGCATTACAAAATATTTCTAGATCTCAGCTATTATTTTTCCATGATGCAATATAATGTAGTTCTGTTTCAAATGTCGTATCCCTAGAATTCAGTAAATCATTTTACGACATGAAGTACCAAACGCCCTCTGAATCTCACTGAACCTAATCTAAGGCCATGAAATCTGAGAACAGTAACAACATAAATTGGGGGAATACCTCTGGTTAATAAAATTGATGATGAAATAGCTTAATTTCACCAAAATAAGATAGATACTCTGAAATCTATATATAAGAGTATGCCAGAATTGGATCAATAATTTTATGAAATTAGTTTTGCCAAAAATATATAAAGATTTAAGAGAAAGTAAACTTATGCATAGACATATAATGGTTCTATGTTACATTGTCATAATTATTGTTCTCATTATGGGGTAACATAGTTCTATGTTATGTATTTTATTTCTTCAATAAATATTATCATTTTTTCATTTTTCATTTAAAATTTTCATGGGATTCTTTTTTCTGCTGTTCAATGTCACCAGACTGCATTGAAATAAAACTATAATATTCCATCACCTAAAGAATCCGTTGGTCAGAATCTTAGACATTGTTTTTCTCATTTTAATACGAGGGGTGATCAAAAAGTTCCAGGACTGATTTTTTATTAATTTATTTTAAAAATCTACAGGCTATTGGACGTCGTCCCCTTCAAAGTACTCTCCTTGGGAAGCTATACATTTTTCCCAACGATGTTTCCACTGTGTGAAGGACTTTGAGAAATCATCTTGTGAAATGGTGTGTAGCTGCTCCAGCGATTTTTTTTTAATGTCATCTACGGACTCAAATCTCTTTCCCTTCATGGGTCTCTTAAGTTTTGGAAACAAGAAAAAGTCTGCAGGGGCAAGGTCAGGTGAATATGGAGGCTGGGGAACGACTGTCATTCCATTTTTGGTGCAGTAGTCGCGAATGAGCAGTGCGGAATGAACAGGCGCATTGTCATGATGCAGCACCCACTCACCGCTCCGCCACAACTCTGGTCTCTTCCTCCTTATTGCCTCGCGCAAATTTCTCAGGGTTTGAAGATAACGAAAGCGGTTAATGGTCTCACCTCGTGGAAGAAATTCATCGTAAACAACACCCTTTCAGTCGAAAAAAACAGTAAGCATGACCTTGACGTTTGATTTGACCTGACGTGCTTATTTGGGGGTTGTGGAGGATTTTGTCTTCCATTGTGATGACTGGACCTTCGTTTCCACGTCGTAGCCATAAACCCACGTTTCATCTCCAGTAATGACTTGTTTTAAGAAGTTTTCATTGGCATTTGCCATTTCAAGAAGTTCCTGACAAACTTGAACTCTGTGTTCTTTCTGCTGCTCAGTCAACAGTCTCGGAACAAACTTTGCAGCCACCCTTCTCATCTGCAAATTTTCTGTTAAAATCTGTTGACACGAACCAAATGAAATGTTCAATTCTTCAGCCATCTCACGAATGGTTAGTCGACGATTAGAACGCACGAGACTGTTCAATCATGCAACATGATCGTCGTCAGTCGAAGTTGATGGGCGCCCTGAACGAGAATCATCTTCACACGATGTCCGGCCTTCCTTGAACCTTTTGTACCACTCATGACACCTTGACCGACTCAGACATTCATCACCGAAAGCCACTTGCAACATTTGAAAAGTTTCAGTAAACATTTTACCCAACTTCACACAAAACTTTACGCAAACGCGTTGCTCTTCCTTTACATTCATTTCACAAAATCGCCGAACACAAAAAACTTTTTTTTACGAAAACAGCAGTAACTTTGCAATGAAGAAGGTTATCAACAAACTGAATAAACAGCTGAGCTCAGGAAGAGTCACGCTAAACAATGCGGCCAACCGCACTGCTCTATGACACTCCATTGCCGCGCAATCTCAACAGTCCTGGAACTTTTTGATCACCCCTCGTATATGTGCATCATAGAACTTTGTAATACTAAGGTAGCAATGTCAAGATATGGCTAGACCACAATATTTTTTATTGCCAGTTTTTTTTTCTTTCAGAGATTTAAGGTTTTATCATCCTTTATTTTATAAATATTAAAATATATTTTAATCAAACTTTTTTATTTACTTTTAGATAAAAATGTTCCGGATGATAAAATTCTTCAACAATTTAGTAATCTGCATTACTTAGATGTTGTTTCATTGCCTGAATCTGTCCGAAAAAAAATTGCGGTTGAAACGAAAAAAGTCTTAAAATTTTTGTGTAAAGAGGAAATCTCTGAAATTACTGAAACAAAGAAAGAAACACGACAAAAACGAACTCGATTCCTAAAGGTGTTAATTTAAAAATCTTTTTATTTATATTGGTTATATTTATGATTTAAAAAAAATGTTTTATGTATGTATCAGCCTTATTATATATGGCATTACCTTAATCATTAGCCATTAGTACAAAATTAGATAAAAATATTATTATTTTTTATTTCTTCTTAGATTCCTCTGCAATTACTTCTACACTCCAGTTGAAAAAAAATATGGGAATTATAACAGCTTTACATATTTAAAACTTTTGCATTGTACTGATATCAACATAGGTGTCTCTTAAGCTTATTTAAATTGTTTCCAATCTAAAACTAGATTGATTGTCTATGATATTCGATGGCCATTATCAGACTGATGTAGAAATTGCTAAATCTTAAGAAATCTTTCTCCTTATAATATGGTGTATAAAAAAACAAATGACTGCTGCTGAAGCAACTCATGAAATTATTGAATATGAAAGAGAAGGTATCCTTGACCGGAGCACTGCATGGCGTTGGTTTGAAAAATTTAAGAGTGGAGATATGACGATATCAAGGGCTCCGGGCGACCAATAATGGATATTGATGATGTTCTGCAGGAAGCTGTTGGGTCAAATCCATCCACAAGTACTCGCGAACTTGCCAGAGAGTGTGGTGTGTCGAAAGATACTGTTAGTCACCATCTACACTCCATTGGGAAGGTAAAAAAGTGCTTTTTTAAGTGAGACTAAAGACCTATAGACTGGTCCCTCACGAACTTACTCCTCAGCAATCAGGTAAGAGGTTGAAAATTTATTGAAAACCCCTTCTGATATGAGATTGTACCAGAAGATTGTCACATGTGATGAAAAATGGGTTTACTGCTGAAATTTTTTTGGAGCAACCACTTTTCCGTTTGCTGCAAGGGGGCAATCCATGCTTTGCATTTTTTGGAATTTTTAAGATGTTATTCTTCATTCTGAATTCGTTCCTAATGGATGCTTTATGAATTCTGAACTCTTCTGCCAACAACTGGAAAGATTGTACGTGGAGTTGTCTGATCCTTATCCTGCTTTGATCAACCAAAAAGGAGTTTTATTCCAACAAGATAATGCTCGTCCATACACTTCCCTTCGAACCAAAGAAAAGTTTAAAGACTAAATAAAAATATTTAATAATTTATATTTAATAAAAATATTTGGTTGAAAAATGGTCATTTGTTTTATACACCCTATTACTTCCAATCACTAAAGCATAATTCCTGCCAATTTAGCTTCACCCTCCCAAAAAACCCCACAAAGTGTTCAGTATGTGGTAGATACTGTCTGTTTCTTAGACAAGGGTTGTGCACAGAGGTAATTTATCCTAGATGATGTTCAACCTTCAGATTTTTCCCTTAGCTTGGCAAGCCCCAGGATTGTCCTATATTGTAGTAATACTAGTTTTTTAAATTTTAATACTGTGATTGAATTATCTTCAGCAAAAATGGAAAAGGATATTTCAAAAGCCAATAATTCAGAATCAACCTCTAATAAAAAAAGACACTTGGCTAATGATAGAATGGATTGAAAGGTTCAGAAAATTTATTAGTATTATGAAATAACGAGTGAATTATTATTATTAAGGGTAATTTGATTTAATTTTAATGTTGTCCTTTAATATTTTTAGTTTAGTTGATTAGTTTTTATTTGTTAGTGTAGTTGAGTTTTCTTAATCTGAATCTAACTGTAGTGTTCCTGGCACAAAACTATTGTTTTCTGATAGATTTCCCTTTTAGTTTCCATCAGTTTCAGGTATGGCACCAATATCTGTTTCGGGTCCTCTTATCACCATTTTCACATTTTTTCTTAGCTTTCGACAAGGAATGTGATTTAGACATTTCTCTTTTTTCTTGGATCTTGAGGATAGAGATTTCATCATATTGCTACAAATTTCAATTTATCAGATCAAAAATCAATTATCTGGTAAAGCTTACCTTATTTTAAACATAATAATGAAAAATGTAGAGCTTTCTCAAAGAAGGGGTTATTTTGAGTACACCTAGTTCCAAATACTAGATGGAATGAAATTAGACTGGAATGCCCAAGAATTGATGTTTTGAATGCTATTGAAATGGCCCATCTCTTGATGATAGTAAGTAGCTAAATCCAGGACAATCACAATATTACCTATTAATAAATACTAGAAATAAAGTTAAATGCGATTAAACTCGTGAGTTTATTCTTGTCTCTTTTATCAGAATACTCTGGGAAGAATAAATAACTCAAAATGTATAAGTAAAGAACGGATTATATTGGATAATTTTGTTACACAACTCACAACGGTCATTGTCATATGGCAAAACTCGTTAGTTCAATACACACACACAACTGCCACCATAATTAAGACAGGCATGACTTACTTGATATATATAATTTAATAAATACAATAATTAATTAATGCGTAATTACATCAATAGTCTCTACGTAATTTACCAAGCTCCCACTTTCCAAATCAAAATTTTATTCTTTTTATAAATATATTGACAACACTTTTTTTTTTTCAGGGGGAACCCAAATCAGCCCTTAAAGGGAAAACCAAACCAGCCCTAAAAGGGAAAACCAAATCAGCAAAGTTTGTTAAAGAACCAGCTGCAGATAAAAAAAATATTAAAAAGCTATCACCATCATTTGAGAAGGAAATAAAACCTGAAGTTAAATTACAAGGTCTCTATTTTGTAATTAATAAACTTTTTTTATTGCAATTTTAATTTTATATTTTAGCGAAATGACTAGTCAAATGTTTGTTGTAAACTTGTTTTGCTTTTTCCTTGGATTGGTTATCCATTACTAAATCTAATAGCTAAAGGATGATTAAGATTAATGTCTGAAATCCTCTAGCAGCAGGTTGTTCCTGGTGTGTGTGATGGGTCTGATAATCAACGAGAGTTTGATAGTATTAAAATATTATATGGGACTTTACTAAGGCAATAAAAATTGCTACTTGCTAAAAATATTTCCTAAAAACTCTAACAGTTTCAACTAGTCCCAGCTTTGTTTATGAAAATGTAAAACTGGATGGAAATGAGTGCATTTTTTCCTTTTTTCCTATGGTTTAGTGTTACTTTAGGGAGAATGAATGGGACTTATGCCGTTAGCACTACCTGAGAGTCTAGGAATTACATCGTTCATAAACTGCTGAATCATTGATAGCTCTAGGGTGTAACTGTTTTTTCCTTTTAACGAAATGTCAGAGAAGGAATTTAATGAAATGATAAATGTCTTGCTGAATTTTTTTTAGTAAACATCAGGTTCTTTACAATCCAGTACAGAGGAAAAGACTTATTGCGCCATTCACCACCAGTCATATCTGATCTGTGCCACCTCTTTCCAATTCGAGATCTGAAGCATGGATTTGGTTCGCCACCCATTAGCCATTCCATCCATTCACTTCATTCTTAGCCTGCTACACTATGCCATAGATTTCTTCCTGTAATAGTTTCATTGGAACCTGATCTTCAGATGTTCTTGTGAAAGGCCCAGCCTATCTGAGACTTTATTTTAATGAAGGTTACCATATTCGCATTCCCATACAGCTTCATTACTTTAGCATTAGTCCATTGTCACTAGTTTCTATTTATACCAATTGCTTCTACAATTTTCTTTGATAGCCGTCTATCTAACCTCTTATCAATTCCTGATTATAGTCAAGCATTCTGCAGAATATGTGAGTTGATATGTGTTATATAGGAAGATCTGTTTAGTTCAAGATACTACTTTGAATTTGAAAATTTCTGCACAATGTATTGATGTAAAAGGTCAGATGATTCTGTTAATGCAGATTTATTTAACTTAGGTTTTGAGATAGTAATGTAGGTTAGGTTGATTATTTATGGACACTTAACGTCTAAGGTCTTCAATGTCCTTATTCTATAATTTTGGTCTATTAGATCTTATGAAATATACCTTCTTTTTTGAGGAATTCAATTATTGTTTTAAAATTTGTGTCATTATCACCCAGCAGCGTTTGAATTTTTCTCTCCATTCCTAAGTTTCTACAATAGCTTTCATGTTCTGGGCACTATTCAGGGATATGGCGTATTATCAGTTGTGAGTGACAGATCCTCTTAGGAGGTGTTGTTTTTTCCATAAGGAAACCATGCGTAAGTCGCGTGTGGCCGATTCTCAGTCTTGTGATAACGACTTCCTCTCTTCTGCATATGCTGTGGGAGCTTTTCCAGGCGTTGGTGTTTCTTTTAATGCATTTTAATTTATTTGATTCGTCGGCGGAGTGCCAAAGTTGTTTCCAAATCGCCAGAGCTTGCTGTTTCAAAAGGCTGCATACATCTGTTGTTGTGTGTACGCTTGTAATTTCTATCGATGATAATGCTGCTCCTTTTGCCGCTCGATCTGCCACTTCATTTCCTTTAATGCCTACCTATGATGGTACCCAGGCAATAACTAAATTCTTATTGAGGTTTCTTATCATCGAGGAGTAGACTTGAGCTTTCTTAATGACAGAATCTTTGGAGTATATGTTTGTTAACGCCATTATTGCGGAAACAGAGTCCGTACATAAAACAAAATCTTTTTCTTCTTGCTGCAAAATTCTGTACAGTGCTGAACTAATGGCAAAGCATTCTGCAGTAAAGTACGGACAGGCATTATCCAATGCCATATATGCCAACAGTTCGGACACACTAAAAATCACTGCTCTCGAGCACTGGTATGTGTTCGTTGTTCTGGCCCACATTTAGTCTCTGAGTGCCAGAGAGAAACCACCCCACTGAAGTGCTTCAATTGTGGAGAAACTCATGTATCCTCATTCTCAGGCTGTGCAGTCAGGAAAGCTCTGCAGACGAAACTGGAGAAACTCCGCCAAAGTACCAGGACAAGAAGCAAGCCTAATCCAGCAGCACCACCTGCATTTAACGAGAAAAATTTTCTCCATCCCAACTCAAAGACGGACTGACGGACCAATGAGGGACAGACCTCAACCCCCACCCAGGCAGACCGAATGGATTTCAGCGGCGAAGACCGTTGACAGGCCCTGTTATGAGACTACTCCCCCTTGGGTAGAACAACTTATGACAAATATCAACAATTTCACAAACAATGCAAACAGACTCTTAGAGTTATTTTCTGCTCTACTGACAAAATGAATAACCCAATGACGCTACTAAATTTCAATACTGACGGACTCATGCCTAAAATTACAGAGGTATATGCCCTGATAGCACAGACCCAACCCACTGTAGTGATCCTCTCTGATACCAAAGTTAATTTCCAGCGCATAGGCATTCCCGGGTACGATCTAACGGGAGACCATATGGTTGAGCAAAAAGATGGGGTCATGATAGCCATTCGACACGGCAGAAGATGGAGGGATCACCCCACACCAGTGGCCATCAGAGACCCAAAAATACACCACAAAACCATACAGGTTCTACTGGATAAACCCACCATTATTACAGGGTTATACAGAAGACCTAGATCATCCCATGAAGAATTCTCGAGACTGCTCCACGCGTGCACCAAGAGAACAAACCATTGGGTAGTGGGCGACCTAAACGCCCGGCACACCCTCTGGAACAATGCCTCTTGCAGCGAAGCGGGAAAAATTATTTTAAAAACACCGTTTACAGTGGTTCACCCCGATATCCACACATTTATACATAGGGTGAATGTGACATTCAGGTTAAAGATCGATCTACTACTAACTAATGCGTAGCGCTGGATATTATAACAACGGACCATAGGCCTGTGCTTTACTCATTAGATGGAGAAACACCATTCCCACCTCCACCTACTAAATTTAAATATCAAGCAGCAGATTGGGAGTTTTATAAAGCACAGGTCTACCATAATTTGTCAACTGTTCCTACTCTCTGAAAAATGAAAGATGTAGACGATTACCTAGAGTTTTTTTTACAAAAAAGATCAGAAGCGCCGCGGATGCAGCCATACTGAGATTTAATCCACTTCCGCCAGCCCTGCGTCCCCTACCAGATCACATTCTTTCACTTATCGCCTTGTGCAATAAGTGGAAGAATAAATGGTACAGGACTAGGGATCATGAGGTGAAATCGGTAGTGAATTCCCTTACTACTCAGGTTCGCAATCTCATGAAACAATAGCGAACTGCACAGTGGCATGAGAAGCTCCGAGCAATCCATGGCGACCACCGTAAATTTTGGAAATTACTCAGGGCGAGCACAAGGAAGAGAAGCTCTACATTACTACACGACGGAGACAAACTGTTGACAGATGAGGAACAAGAAAGTCGCTGATCACTACAGTGCCACTATAGCCCGTCGAACAATCAGTATGACCGAAATCCCGAACGAAGAAGTAGGAAATAATTATATGTTTGTATCCCCGAAGCAGCTGAAGGCGATACTTCGTCGTTCGCGAGGGAATAAAGCCCCAGGCCACGACGGGATACAAACTATACTCCTAAAACAATTACCAAGAAGAGGCATAGCTCACCTGACGAACCTCTACAACTCCTGTCTCAGGCTAAGATACTTTCCTGAGGTATGGAAAAGAGCTATTCTCTTACCGCTGCTGAAGCCCGCAAGAAATGGTAATCAGCCAGTCGACTACCGGCCTATTAGCTTACTTCCACACATGGGCAAAGTTTTTGAGAAAATTATTCTTAATTATCTCAAAACCTATTGCTCGGAAATAACGTTAATCCCACCGGAACAGACCGGCTTCCTGGCCGGACTGTGCCCGGACCACCATCTGGCAAAGCTACACGCGGAAGTAAGCCAGAACACAGTTAAGAATGAGGCAACCGCTTTGATATCCATAGACTGCACGGAGGCGTTTGACTCAGTGTCCCATAGCCTTCTATGTAAGACACTGCAGGACAACGAGTTTCCCGAGCAGCTATATACTATCATAAAGGTCCTTTCTGACACAACGTTCAATAAAGGTATGAGTCGGCAAAGAGCTGTCCAACCCCTTTCCACTCACGTGTGGTGTACCTCAAGGGTCTGTGCTATCACCGGTATTAATCTCAGTTTATACCGCGGAAATCGTTGGTGCCAAATACAAAATAGCTACTATGGCGGCATATGCCGATGACATCGCCATCTACAGTAGCTCATTGAATGCAGAGAGAGCTCTACGACAGGGGGAGGTGGCCTGTGAGGAAATAACTATAAGACTGGACGGATTGAATATTAAAGTTAATCCCAAGAAGACCGACTGTATTATTCTCTCCTTCCAAAAGAATAAGCGCCCTCTACCTAAGGTTTATAGAGTAGCAGGCAAAGTTAACAAACCTGCGAATACGATAACGTATATCGGTGTCACCCTCGACCGGCGCTTGATGTTATCCCAACATTGCAATAAGAAGATCAGGTCGGTGAGAACCAAATCTTACTGGCTAAATCATCTTTTAACCTCACCGAACTTATCATTCCGCCTCAAAGTAATGATCTATAAGGCAGTTATTAGACCAGCACTCCTTTATGGGGCGCCTTTGTTGAATAACATTTCACCAACAACTTCAAAAAGGCTCCAACAATTTCAAAACCGTATGCTGAGGCGTATAGTAAGGCACACTTTTCTACAAAGGACAAAATCAGACATAATACACGAGACTCTCGAACTCCCGACGGTAACGGACTTCATTACATGGAGGCATATCAAATTCTTTGATAGCCTCCAACACTGCACAAACCCACTATTCAACGCACTTACACCGACAGGCTGACCTCAGCGCTGGCAAACACATGTGCAGACACTCAACATAGACTGAGTAAACTACTAACAAACTCCAATCAGACAGAACTAGTGAACCCCATCACTAGATCCCCCACTCCTTCCATCTAAGTAATGTTCAAAAAATTCAATGTCCTGAACAACCCTCTCTTAAAATGCACCTGGTGCAGTAAAAGAGATACTACGTATCATTATTAACATGCTATTTTTCAAATATTAATAAAAGACAAGGGGTTAAGAGAGAAAAAAAAAAAAAAAAGTAAAGTTGCTGGTGGAAAGTGGTAATTTATATTTCATGATATTAGATCCCATCACGATGGAGCAACCGGCATTACTGTTTAGTTTGGAGCCATCTGTGTTTATGTACATGCTACTGTTATATCTTTCTTTCATTTTTTGAAATTCTGTTAGGTATGCCAATTCTGAAGTGTTATTCTTTTTGTACTTCTTGAGTGTCAAATCGGTTGTAGGTAGTTTCAGTGTCCATGGTGGGTAGCTGAAGTCTTCAGTCGTTGTTTCCAGACAGCGGATCTCCTCAATGTGTCTTCTTACTCAGATTCCTAAGGGCGTGGGTAGTTTTTGGTTTACTGAGAGTCTTAGGGTTTTTGGTTCAAATATAGGTTTGCATGCTAGGTTTTCTTCATTGAATTTCAGCCTTCCAATATATCCACCGGCAAGTTGGTGTCTTCTTACATTTAGTGGAGCCAGACCGGCTTCTACACATAGTCTATTGACAGGGCTTGTCCTGAAGGCACCTGTTGCAAGACGAATACCCGCATGGTGGATTGGAGCAGTTTTAGATTTGCTGAGGAGTACACGATGCTACTGTAATCTAATTTAGATCTTATCAAACAGGTGTATACTTTTAGCATGCTCGCTCCATTGGCTCCCCATGAGCATCCTGCTAGAACCTTTAGTATGTTTAGCCTTTTTTGACCTTCTTCTTTTAGCCACCTGATATGGTCTTTCCAGTCCAGTTTGCTGTTCAAAATTAATCCCAAAAACTTGACATTGGATACGAAATTTAGTTTCCTTTCTTTGTAGATTAGCTCTGGAGAGGGAGTCGGTGTTCTACGTTTGGATAAAAGGACACATTTAGTTTTTTCTATTGAGAATTCTAAACCGGATTGTGCTGACCATGTTTCTAATTTCTTTAAACAATTTTGTAATATTATTTTCATCGTATTTGGGTTGTTAAAAGATATTAATAAGGCCAAGTCGTCAACAAATAAATAGTAATGTATACAAGAGATGATTGGGGCGTCAGGATCAAACATTCGGGTCCAATATTTACATCGGGTCCACTAACCTTTACATTCATTTTTATTATTCCATAGTTATTTTTTAAATTATTTATTTAATTTTAAAAAAAATTGTCCAAGGTCTTTATTCTTTTTCAGTTAATGAATACTTGGAGAATTTGAAAAAAATCCATAGCTTTGTTGAAACTTTCCGGAACGCTGAGGTAATTGTACAACCTTTATTATATTAAATTAATACATTAATTCAGAATATTGTGAGTTTTGGAACAATATTGGAGTCATTAATTTATTAAGATAATTACTATTTTTATATATGTGTTTAATAAATATTTATTTTTAGTAAATAGTTATGGATGATTACATATTTTATTAAAGTTTTGGGTTTCTTTTTCCTATCTTTGATATGAAATAATTCTGTGAAATTTGACAGTTAAATTTTTTTTTCCACAATTCTATACCCCATCATTGGGATTAGCTATAATAAATTATTAAAGACCATATTTAATTTATAAATTGTAGACATCATAACAAAATGGTTTAATAAAAGAAAAATTCTGATCATTCCAGCATATATATTGTGCTATGCATAGATTCAGGTCCAGATAAAATTTTATTAATTGGTTAATAATAACAAGTCTAACTGTCTCCATCTATATTTATTTGAACGAAAAGTTTTATTAATGGTGCATAAGGTGTATTCATAATTCTTAATGCGTATCATTTCAGAAAAACTTGTCTCACCGTTCTATGTCAAGGTTGAAAGAAGGCGATATAAATAACGAAATTCTGAAAAATGTACCAATACTTAGAGTGAGTTCACTTTGTACATTTATTCATACATTTTTATACTGTAAGCATACTTGCACTGATGTGTCACTTGGAATCATTACATTTGTTTATTAGATGTTGGACTGAAATATTTATTTATTTGGTTAAATATTTTTATTATATGCAGTGAATTAATGTACCTAACTATCAATATAAGATAATAAACTCAGTTTTTTTTCCCTAACTTAGAGACCGCATTATGCAATTCCATTTGAAACTGTTGTGGGGCATTAACTGCCTATGGTAGTAATGTATTAATGGTAAATATGTTTATTTGAAACTTTGAAAATAATTTTGCTATGAGTTTCATTTTATCTTTTAGGATGGTAAAGATGTTCCGTTTGCCTTTTGGATATTTTGTTCTCATCAACCCTACAATGAATATCAATTTGAAAATTATATTCCTTTGATTGATGAGTGGAAAAATATTTCAGGAAAACCCAAGAGAGGTTAGGCTTCATAAATATTACTCAATTAATATTACTTTATTATTTTATAATTAATATTGACGTACTACTTAATATTGACAACATGAAATTAGGCGGCTCAAAGAAAATGTGGTGTTGCCGCTTGTAATGAGAATGTGGGCGTGGTTTTACTCAAAACTGCCAATATTTGTGAACAATGTGCTAGCAATGTCCGGCCTATTACTAGCCACAAAAAAATTACAAGAGGATCTGAACTGAATAAGTCAATGGGCAGTGAGACCCTTCCTACAGTCAACTTTTCAAATTGAATTCATTTATCTCAGACGTTATTCATTCATCTCAGACGATTATACGTCATGCACTCACTCTCCACGTTAGTTTATACTGGACATAGAGTTTGTGCCTGCCATGTGTGCCTTTTTGTTATGGTTCCACACTTATGGACTGCTTAAATAGCTTTAGTTTGATTTCACACAGTGAGTCACTATAATAGTTATCACGCGGTTTCATATTATCTCTTTAGGGTTATATTTTAAGTCTTATAATAGGCGTGATCCCCCCTAGAACTCAAATGATATTATTTGACGGATATAACCCTGATCATGACTAGGGACGTGATCTCACACGTGGCAGGCACGAGGTGGAGGAGCCACGTGGTGGGAGTACAGCCTTGTCAGGGCTAGTATTTTTCCACTCGCCCTCATTCTCTGATTGTTGTTGTGAGGATACAGTTCTCAAGGACTACTATGCCTGAGAATAAACACCGCCGACTTCTAGCTAGGCGAAGGAGAGGTCTACATCCTTTCTTGAGTTGCCTTTATTATTCTGATTCCCTTTTATAGAGCTAGCCTCTTAAGTCCCCAGGGTTTATTTAAATCCCTCTTGGCCGCCTCACGGTCTCGACCTACCCAATGGGACACCACCTTGACGCGGTGGGTAGGCTTCGCTCGCACTAAGTGTGTCTCAGACGATTATACGTCATGCACTCACTCTCCACGTTAGTTTATACTGGACATAGAGTTTGTGCCTGCCATGTGTGGCTTTTTGTTATGGTATGTTGTAGGCGAAGCCTACCCACCGCGTCAAGGTGGTGTCCCATTGGGTAGGTCGAGACCGTGAGGCGGCCAAGAGGGATTTAAATAAACCCTGGGGACCTAAGAGGCTAGCTCTATAAAAGGGAATCAGAATAGTAAAGGCAACTCAAGAAAGGATGTAGACCTCTCCATCGCCTAGCTAGAAGTCGGCGGTGTTTATTCTCAGGCATAGTAGTTCTTGAGAACTGTATCCTCACAACAACAATCAGAGAATGAGGGCGAGTGGAAAAATACTAGCCCTGACAAGGCTGTACTCCCACCACGTGGCTCCCACACCTCGTGCCTGCCACGTGTGAGATCACGTCCCTAGTCATGATCAGGGTTATATCTGTCAAATAATATCATTTGAGTTCTAGGGGGGATCACGCCTATTATAAGACTTAAAATATAACCCTAAAGAGATAATATGAAACCGCGTGATAACTATTATAGTGACTCACTGTGTGAAATCAAACTAAAGCTATTTAAGCAGTCCATAAGTGTGGAACCATAACAAAAAGCCACACATGGCAGGCACAAACTCTATGTCCAGTATAAACTAACGTGGAGAGTGAGTGCATGACGTATAATCGTCTGAGACACACTTAGTACGAGCGAAGCCTACCCACCGCGTCAAGGTGGTGTCCCATTGGGTAGGTCGAGACCGTGAGGCGGCCAAGAGGGATTTAAATAAACCCTGGGGACCTAAGAGGCTAGTTCTATAAAAGGGAATCAGAATAATAAAGGCAACTCAAGAAAGGATGTAGACCTCTCCTTCGCCTAGCTAGAAGTCGGCGGTGTTTATTCTCAGGCATAGTAGTCCTTGAGAACTGTATCCTCACAACAACAATCAGAGAATGAGGGCGAGTGGAAAAATACTAGCCCTGACAAGGCTGTACTCCCACCACGTGGCTCCCCCACCTCGTGCCTGCCACGTGTGAGATCACGTCCCTAGTCATGATCAGGGTTATATCCGTCAAATAATATCATTTGAGTTCTAGGGGGGATCACGCCTATTATAAGACTTAAAATATAACCCTAAAGAGATAATATGAAACCGCGTGATAACTATTATAGTGACTCACTGTGTGAAATCAAACTAAAGCTATTTAAGCAGTCCATAAGTGTGGAACCATAACAAAAAGCCACACATGGCAGGCACAAACTCTATGTCCAGTATAAACTAACGTGGAGAGTGAGTGCATGACGTATAATCGTCTGAGACACACTTAGTACGAGCGAAGCCTACCCACCGCGTCAAGGTGGTGTCCCATTGGGTAGGTCGAGACCGTGAGGCGGCCAAGAGGGATTTAAATAAACCCTGGGGACCTAAGAGGCTAGTTCTATAAAAGGGAATCAGAATAATAAAGGCAACTCAAGAAAGGATGTAGACCTCTCCTTCGCCTAGCTAGAAGTCGGCGGTGTTTATTCTCAGGCATAGTAGTCCTTGAGAACTGTATCCTCACAACAACAATCAGAGAATGAGGGCGAGTGGAAAAATACTAGCCCTGACAAGGCTGTACTCCCACCACGTGGCTCCCCCACCTCGTGCCTGCCACGTATGAGATCACGTCCCTAGTCATGATCAGGGTTATATCCGTCAAATAATATCATTTGAGTTCTAGGGGGGATCACGCCTATTATAAGACTTAAAATATAACCCTAAAGAGATAATATGAAACCGTGTGATAACTATTATAGTGACTCACCGTGTGAAATCAAACTAAAGCTATTTAAGCAGTCCATAAGTGTGGAACCATAACAAAAAGCCACACATGGCAGGCACAAACTCTCTTCAAGAAGGCACCAGTCTGCTGAGTTTCTCTCCTTGTTCTTTCCTCCTCTCTGAGTCTTTTGAGGACCGATGTGGCCAATTTTTTCACCGCTGCCCACTGTTCATCTGAATTTAGCATGCAGCTCACTAAATTTTCAGGAGTCACCTTCTTCCTGCAGGCCAGCTCCAATTCTCTTCTCTCGTCAGTGAAGCGAGTACATTAAAAAAATACATGTTCTGCAGTTTCCTCTACTGCCATACACGTTGGGCATTCAGCAATGTCGTCTAGTTTGAATCTGTCCTAAAGCATCCATGTCCAGACAGTAGTTGTGTAAGGTGAAAATCCACCTCTCCATGTCGACGATCATACCACGAACCTATGTCAGACACTAACCTATAGGTCCACCTTCCAGTATTAACCGAATTCCAACACTGTTGCCAACGTACGATGGTGGTTTTCCTCTTTTCGTCTCTTGACACTCGAGAACTACGATTGTAAGATCTGTTTCTTTCTTCCATTAACATCTCGATTGGAGGCATGCGCGCAATTATGCATACAGCTTCATAAGAAACAGTCCGAAAACCACTTGTCACTCTCAATAAACCTCTTCGATACACTGAGACCATCTGTCTCCTGTACGATGCGGTGGACATGGCTTCTTTCCAGATTGGAGCTCCATATAAAAGGATTGAGGAGATAACAGTTGCCAGGAGCTTTCTGCGATTCTTTTTGGGTCCTCCAATATTCGGCATAAGGCGCGTCAATAATGAAGTAATTCTTGCCGCTTTGGTGCTGATATACTCCGTATGTGGGTTAAACTGGAGACGTGCATCGATGACAACTCCCAGGTATTTCAAGTTTGGCTGGGAACGAATTTTGTGCCTACCCACTGTGAGAGTAACAGTTTCAATTTGCTTCCTGCTACTGACCAGGAGTGCCTCAGTCTTATGGTCCGCAAGCTGTAACCCCATAGAAGTTAGCCATTTTCGAATAATAGCGACAGCCTGGTTAGCAATTAGAGTAATCTCCTCAATATATTTTACCACGACCACAACTGCCACATCATCGGCGAAACCAACAACTGTAACTCCATCCGGCATGGATAACCTAAAAACTCCGTCGTACATAACGTTCCATAAGAGAGAATCCAAAACTGAGCCCTGTGGGACGCCACCAGTGACCTCATACCTCCTGAAACCATTCATTGAAGCATAAAATAGTACCCAATCTTTAAAATAGTCATTGATAACCCTCCTTAGATACAATGGGACCACCATTGTCCGTAGGGCATCCAATATGCAGGCCCAGTTTGCCATGTTAAATGCAATTTTAAAATCCAAGGTGACGATAGCTGCATAATTCTTCGCATCCCTCTTCCACCTCACTCCTGCAATCGCTTTTCGGGCAATCTCGGTGACTAGTCTAATAGCTTCTATCGTAGATCGCTTTTTTCGGAATCCGTATTGAGCCTTTGAGAGGCCTCTTTCACCTTCCGTAAATTCTTGAAGCCTGAGAGATAGGATCTTCTCAAACACCTTTCCTAAAGTATCCAACAAACAGATTGGGCGATAGGTCGATGGGTCCTCGAAGCTTCCTTAACTCTTTGGAATCAGAACGAGACGCTGTCTCTTCCAAGGAGCCGGGAACGACCCTTCATGAAAGCAGGAATCAAAGACCTCCTTAAAAAGGTCTGGACGCTTTTTGAGAGCCACCTTAAGGGCTAAATTGAGAATGCCGTCCAAATCAGGTGCTTTTCCAGGTTTTATATCTGTGGCAATGTCCTCCAATTCTTCCTCTGTGACGAGTGGAAAATCAGGTACACAGGTGTCTTCTATGCATCATATAGTTTTTGGCTGTTCTGGAAATAACGCCCTGACAATATTGTCCACAATTTCCGGCCTTGTGGGGAGGTGAGATGACTCTTTATTCAATTTATTTAAAGCTATTTTGTAAGGCCTACCCCACTGGTCTTCATCAACTTCATCACAGAGTTCTTTCCACCACTGTCGTTTACTATCCTTTATGGCTCTGCGGAGATATCTTCTAGCAATCGTGAACTCTTCCTGAAGCCTGCTAAACTCCGGTCAACGCCTTGCTTGGTGGCAACACTGGCGAAGGCCAGCTATTATATCTGTCCACAAGTACACTGGGGAACGGTGTTTACCCGGTTTTGAACGAGTCATAGCCGCGTCACATGCCCTGGAGATGAACGAGGTGAGTATAAACGTCTTTTCCTCTGCTGAACCATGTAGGGAACATGGATCCTCCATCATCACCGAGAATGACTCAGCATCGAAAGTTTGAGTATTCCAGCCTACCGTTCTCCATCTACAACTCTTCCTTCTTGTCGGTATCTCCAGCGTAGTCAAGAGGGCCTGGTGGTCACTGTGAGTATAAATCTACAAACCTTCCAATTGCAGGCGTCCACTGACAAACGTCAAATCAATAATGGATGACCTTCCTGCCCTAGTGAAAGTTGGCCGTAGTTCATAAGGACCAAGTAATTTATTTGGGCAAATGCCTCCAGGAGAAATTCACCTTGATGATTCGTAATTTTACTACCCCATTCTGTTGCCCACGCATTAAAATCGCCAGCAATTATAGTTGGCCCATGGCAATTAGAATCCATGACAATATGATCCAGTAAGTTTTCATAATCTTCGATCGTTACACTAGGAGCAGCATAGCAGCTAAAAACACACACATCATTAATCTTTGCCCATACAAAGCCAGACTGCTTCACTTTATCCACCTCCTGAATACCATATTCACCACAGGCCCAAATAGCAGCTTTACCAGTTTTGTCGGATACCCATACTGTACAATCGAGGTTCTTGTATTGTTCACAGACAAAAGCAACGTCGATGTGTAGTTCTCCTACAGTTTGACAGAGTAAATCCTGCGCACCTTCACAGTGGTTCAAATTCAACTGCAGAATCCTCATCTACGATGTTGTTGAACTTGCATCATGGCTTTAAGTGCTAAACAAAAAGCTGGGCCTTTCTTACCTATTGCACATTTGGAGGCTCTGCCTACATTCAACAGCCTTGTGACCTAGCTGGCCACAGTTTCGACATAAGGCTGTTCTGTCTTCCCCTACACAGTTTCGAGCTATGTGTCCATACTCCCAGCACCGGAAGCACCTTTGTACTTTGAATTTCTCCCGTATGCGGCTAACGACTAGACCTACACGTATCGTGCCTTGAGCCATAACCTTTCTTGCCTGGAGAACTGTTATTGCAATGACTGCTGTTTGCGTATCTCCATATGCCCGACGGATGGATTTTATTGCTGTTGTGGGTACTGCCTCCTCACCCAGTAGTGGCTTTAATGCTTCCACAATCTTCTCTTTTGTGGTCAGAGCATCTAAGTCTCTTAGTTCAAACATAGATTCCTCCGTCCATGTCCGCACTTCTGCACCTTCACCAAGCATTTTCTCCACTCTAGTTTTCATAGATGAAATTAGATTAGATCCCCTTTTTTGTGGTCCAATTGTAGTAGAAGATCACCTTATGGTGGTTATTTTTCTGGACCCTGGTTATGGAAGGGTCCAGTTCCATCATTGCTGGATCACCTCTTATTTGTCTGAAAACATCTGCATAGGACTGACTTTCTGATACCTTCACAATGACTGCATCAGGTCGCGGTGCCTTGAGGCGAGGTTTCTTCTTCGGTCTCTTTGGCACTATTTGCCAAGGATCTTTGGAAGATATCTTCGGTTCAGTTGCTGGTCTTTGAGAACAAGCCCCTACTTGAGATGTTTCATGAACGTGGTATTCCACTACTCTCTTCGGTTTTGACCTCCTTTCAACTGTCTGCGTTGGACTCTTTTATTTCTCCCGGGTATTTTATTTCCCCGGTACCCACATATCTGGTGAGAATTCCCCTAACAGCCACCTGGGGAGGCGCCCGATGGAAGACTAGAAACTCCACACGTGTGTGTGTGTGTGTATAAAGGTATAAGTTCTTTTTAGTAATATCATAAGAAGTTATTTTTTTTTATTTACTATTATTTAATCAGCTTTATAGATAGACTTTTCTGCTTGTTTTTTTTTTCTTTGTACTCGTAGGCTCTAAAGCCCACAATAATGTACAGTTATGTTATTCTAAAGGGACTTGTCCCAGAATAAATAAAGAATTTATTATTTAAAAAAATTGGTATTAATATTGTTCAGTCAGGATAAGTCCACTGGGCTGTATATTTACAAAAAATAATCCAATATGGATGATTGCTATTATTTTTTTTTGCAATGAATTAAATTGCTTTTAAAATTTACTCATGACATTGTACTCTTTCTTATTTTCTTGGGAATTCATTTTATACATGAAGTAAGTTTCACCAAAATCATTCAAGTAATAAGAGTTTAGGTATATTAATAACCACATTTTTTGGCTGTTGCCATATATACCATTTAAGTATGCATAAGCATATGAGAATATGTATATATTAAAAATAACTGTTAATATAATATGATTATAATTATATTATGATATGCTTATAGAAGAAGTTATTTTTACGTCTTCCAAGTATAGATTTATCTCTCAAATAATATTATGTATTTATAAAAAATAATAAATTGTTTTTTAGATATGTCCACTTCACAATTACCAATGCGAAAACATAATTATTTTGTTATTAAAAAGAAAACCGAAAAAAATTATGATCCAATGTCAGAGTGGGATAATAAATGTAAACTTTTCAAAGTAGTCAGTGTTGAAGAAAATATTCATTTGGCTGAACCAGTGATTGTTTACACAAATGTATCGAAAACCAAGATAGCAAATAAGGTACTAGTGGCATGGTTTTTGTTTGATCTATTCAGGTAAGAGAGATTCCGACATTCGAGCAGTTAGCTCCAGCTGGATGATGGTAATTTGTGGAAATTATAAAAGATACTGTTACAAGCTAGAATAAGTAACAATGAAGAAAATTGAATTCTTAACCAGGCATCCATGAAATCAGAATCAGATTCGTTATTCTGTACTGTTTGGTAGTATGTAGTTTGAACACATCTCTTATGTACCTTTAAAAAAACTAACATTAATTAATTACTTATAGTACTGTCTTCTTAAAAAAATGACCATTTAAAGTATATCTAAAACTTCAGGCTACTTAAGTATAAATTAATTGATTAAATCATATTTTTCATTATTCTAAGGCTGATGTAAAAACTAAAGAATCTGAAAGAAGTATATCATTATCGAATATTGAAACATTAGAAACTTTATTGAAAGATGTCGAAATAACCTATCTGGAAGGTTAGTTTTAATTTTATTTTATATAAGGCTAAAGTTAAAATGTGTAATTAATTTAATTATTTATTTTTGTAGAAATGGATCAAAGATTACAAATATTGGAATCTAAATTACAATCTGGTGTTAAAATTAAACCTGGGAGATCTAAAAAGTATGATATTGTTTTTCACCCTACTGGGTGTACTAATTACCAACAAGACATTCATGTCAGAATTAGCGGTTGTGACGAGATTGAAAAGATATCAGTTACTGCTATATGTGATATTCCTGACATTTTGTTTGATTCTTGCTTTATTTTTCCAAATGTAAGTCTATTTTAATTTGTCTAAATTACCCTATTTATGTGCTATAATTATTTTCTTAAGCTATGTCTCTTACAGCTCCAGTTCTCCATAGTGCTTAGCGAAACATATTGTCAGAAAGATACCAATTTGATTCCAGACTTTATTAGTTCATGCGTTAAGTATTATTTTAAAAAAAATTGCTGAAGTATATTTCATATTAAATCTTAATTTTATGTTTTTGAATCATTGGTAATACTGAGTGTTTGGTAGGGTTGTAAATGAATTGTTCATTATGAGCTGCTTGAACCTGATTAAACCATTACTTAGACTCCCTAAATATACCTTATTTTTTGAGAATATCAATTATTGTTTTAAAATTTGTGTCATTATCGCCCAGCATCGTTTGAATTTTTCTCTCCATTATTAAGTTTCTAAAATAGCTTTCATGTTCTGGGCACTCTTCAAGGATATGGCATATTGTCAGTTGTGAGTGACAGATCCTATGGTTTTTTCCATAAGGAAACCATGCATAAGTGGCGTGTGGCCGATTCTCAGTCTTGTGATAAAGACTTCCTCTCTTCTGAGTATGCCGTGGGAGCTTTTCCTGTGTTTCTTTTAATGCATTTTAATTTATTTGATTCGTCGGCGGAGTGCCAAAGTTGTTTCCAAGTAGCCAAAGCTTGCTGTTTCAAAAGGCTGCATACATCTGATGTTGTGTGTACGCTTGTAATTTCTATCGATGATGATACTGCTTCTTTTGCCGCTCGATCTGCCACTTCATTTCCTTTAATGCCAATGTGTGATGGTACCCAGGCAATAACTAAATTCTTATTGAGATTTCTTATCATTGAGGAGTAGACTTGAGCTTTCTTAATGACAGGATCTTTGGAGTATATGTTTGTTAACACCATTATTGCGGAAAGAAAGTCCGTACATAAAACAAAACTTTTTCTTCTCGCTCCATAATACTGTACAGTGCTGAACTAATGGCGAAGCATTCTGCAGGAAAGTTGCTGGTGGAAAGTGGTAATTTATATTTCATGATATTAGATCCTGTTACGATGGAGCAGCCGACATTACTATTTAGTTTGGAGCCAACCGTGTATATGTACGTGCTGCTGTTATATGTTTCTTTCATTTTTGAAATTCTGTTAGGTAGGTAAATTCTGAGGTGTTATTCTTTTTATACTTTTTGAGCGTCAAATCGGTTGTAGGTAGTTTCTGTGTCCATGGTGGGTAGCTGAAGTCTTCAGTTGTTGTTTCCAGACAGGGGATCTCTTCAATGTGTCTTCTTACTCTGGGGGCGCAGGTAGTTTTTGGTTTGTTGATAATAATAAATAACTTCTCTCAGATAATCTAATTAAAAAAATAAAATATCTAAGAAAAAAAGCTTCAGTCGGTGGAGTGCCAAAATTGTTTCCAAATCGCCAGAGCTTGCTGTTTCAAAAGGCTGTATACATCTGTTGTTGTGTGTACGCTTGTAATTTCTATCGATGATAATGCTGCTTCTTTTGCCGCTCGATCTGCCACTTCATTTCCTTTAATGCATAGGTATGATGGTACCCAGGCAATAACTAAATTCTTATTGAGGTTTCTTATCATCGAGGAGTAGACTTCAGCTTTCTTAATGACAGGATCTTTGGAGTATATGTTTGTTACATAGAATAGTTTCCTATTCTGACTTGGAAGGTTCGGCTTCTCAGGAAATTTGTTAAATATGAGAAGGCGCCCTCTGATTCCCCATTCTCTTAACTGTAGGAGGATAATTGATGAACTCAGGTTGTCATAGGCTTTTTCTATATCGAAGTATATGCCTACATTCTTTCTTTTCAGCAAAACTAGTCAATATTTCATATTCCATCGTTACTATATGGTCTATGGTAGAGCGTCCTGTTCTGAACCCGCATTGTATGTTCGATAATCACTTATTTTTTTTCTAATATCCAGATAAGCCTCGTAAACACCATCTTTTCCATCAGCTTACATAGACAACTCGTGAGTGAGATGGGCCGGTAGCTTGATGCATCCAACTTATTTTTGCTGGGTTTCAGTATCCTTATTACAATGGACCTCCTCCAGATTTCAGGAAAGTCTCCGGTGGTCCAAATATAATTTTAAAGGCGAAGAAGTGCGCCCATAGCCGGTTTCGGTAGATTTTTGAGCATGTCGTTATGAATCTCATTGATCCCTGGTGATGACGATTTCAGCTCCTTTATATTGGCCATTAGTTTCCATTCCAATTCGGTGAATGGAAGATTATTATTGAAGATGTTTTCAATTTGGGCATCTTTTTCATCTATTTCCAAATCTTGTGATATGGAATGTGTTTGAGGTGTGTAGATATTGAAATAAAATTCTGCAAGGTGTTCAGCTAAATCTTCAGGATTTTGCTCTATTTTTCCATTAATTAGAAGCATAGGCTGATAGTCTATGTACTTTCCTGAAATGTTCTGAATCTTTTTCCAGAATAGCTTGGGTGAGATTATCTATTTTTAATAATCCTGCGGAATGTTGAGCAATATTTCTTGTATGCTATGAGGTTACTTAGAGTGGATTCCTTTTGAAATAGTTTTAAGTGCTCTTCTTCTTTTCTTAATAGCTAACTGGCACTCGTTGTTGTACTATGGTACCTGTTTTGTTTTAATTATGAAGGAAATTTTCGGAATTGTGAGTTGGGCTGTTGTTAATATCGATTCTGTAATTTGATCATTTATTTGATTATTAGTGTTAGCATGTTGCAGGTCAGATTCAGTTATTGTAATACTATTTTGGAATGTTGTCCAGTCGGATTTTTCTATGATCCACCTAGGGTGTCTTGTGGCTCGGGTGTAGTTTGTTTAAAACTAATGATTAATGGAAAATGGTCACTTGAAAATTGATCCTTGGAAACCTTCCAGCTTGAGTGGGTGAAGATACTTGGGGTACAGTTTTATCTATAATTCTCTTGACATTATTACCGCGAGTTGAACAATGTGAAGAGCCCCATGAGGTGTGGTGGCCGTTAACATCACTCATAACAATGTATGGAGATCGAAGCTTATTCAAAAGATTAAGCAATTATTTTTCATCTAGATTATCGGGAGGAAGATAAATATTACATAGAAATACAGGGAAATGGAGGAATACTTTTACAACTATAGCCTATAGACAACAACTATAGAGAACTGTTTATCGGTACGAACTCAGATGCAACCCTTTTATGCACAGCTATCAACACACCATCACATGCTCTACTTCTGTTTTCAAAATCTTTTCTATAAATATTATATTCTTTCAAGTGAAATTTTTTTCAATTTGCTTTCTTGGATGCAAATGGCTACTGGTTGGTATTTATTAATAATCAGTTTCAGTTCCTCATATTTTCCGGTTAAACCATTACAATTCCAATGAATGATGTCAGTTGGTAAAATCATGTTTTAAAGAAATAAAGAAGATATAATAATTATTACCTATTAAATAAGATTTTGTCTTCAATCGGTGTCCATTTTTCCTTTACTCTGCTTTCTTTTACGATTTTTGCTCCACGATCTGCTTCTGGTTATTCTTACTAAGGACCATTCTCCCTGCTTATCGTGAGTGTTACTATAAGGAGAAGAGATCACCAGAGGTGATCTTTTTTTTTAGGTTAAAATAGTTGAGCATGAGGAGGACTCGCAGGCGACTGGGTCGTTGACTTCCTTAGTGTTAGCGGATGATTGTCCTGGCGGCTGTGTTACGGAAGGTATCTAGGGAAGGTAGAGGGGGGAAGAGGGGCGTAAGGATGGGAGGATGGGTTGTGGTGGGGAGTAGGTGGAGTGGGGGTTTCGCCTTGATTATTCATCTTTTGCCTGTTCATTGGCATGGGTGTCATTTTTACTATTGGTTCTTCTGTTTTTTTAAAATTTAAATAGACTTGTAATCAGTTTGTACACTAACACCATTTTTGGCACAATTGGCCTTAACAATATTTGAAAATGTCACCCTCCTCGATAATAGTGGTATCTAAATTATTATATATGATATCTAATTTATATATTATAAATTATGATATAGCGGCATTATAAGTTATTTTTTCAGCCTCTTGGATGCCCCTAATATACTTATCTTTAATAAAAGCAGGACAATTTTTTGGAAAAGAGTCATGATGTCCGGAATAATTTACACATTTTAATGGGCTGTTACAATCTGATCCTTCATGTTTTATTTCACCACAAAATCTACACAGTGGCTCCTTTTTACAAACTGTCTTAGTGTGGCTAAATTTAAGGCATACATAACAACAAATGGGGTTTGAGATAAATTGCCTCACAATTACGTTGTAGAAGCCTATTTTTATTTCGTTTGGAAGTTTGGGATTATCAAAGGCTAGAAGATAGTTATGGCTGTCATGCTTTTCGTTATTTTTAAAGTAAGACATTCTTTTAACATCAACTACATTTTGTGATTTAAATTCTGTTTTGATTTCTTCTATTGTACAATAGTTAAGATCTGGGCACCATATTATGCCCTTGCTATGATTTAATGTGCCATGTGGCTCAGCTGTGATGGGAAAAATTTTTACAATTCAGAAGTTTATCAGATTGAATATCTGAAAACACTTCTACTAATATTGAACCGTCTCTCAGTTATTTAACTAGTTTAACATCACCTACGTTGTTTTTTAAACTTTTATAGATGAAAAATGGGGACACTTTCTTAAAATCTAAAAGGGTACCATCCGTATCTTTTTCCACTCTTTTAATTATAATGAATTTAATACTTTTTTTACTTATATTCTCGGTGATTCTCTATTGAGAAGGTCTGGATCTTCCTTTTTCCCGTTTTGAAGGGGAAAAATTAGGGAGGTGATTTGGCCATTCTTGCTTATCAAAAGTATATAAGCGCTAATCCTCAGAAGCTCAAATAGCACGTCTTAAGAACCGAGATTCTAGGAACTGAATGCACATCAAACGAAACACTCTGCACTACAGACAACCTTCCTCACTGACTGCCTGAGACAGATTCATCTGAAGGTCCAAAATTTCAGAACAATAAAATGATATAAACAAGGGCAGATCCAGGACGTGCTCCCGTGCCTCCCCCCCCCCTTAAGTCCACCCTTGGACATAATACAAAGTTGAAAGGTTTTTACTTCCTACATGAAAAAATCATGTAATAAATAAAAGAATATATGGTTAAGGGGGATGATAAATGTAAGAAACAAAAAATTTATAAAAATAAAGCACTATTTGCTCATTTTTATTTTTGGCTTGATGATTTGAAATGAAATTGAAAAACCATTACCTCCTTTCTCTTGCCCCTTATAAATGTAGACTATCTCGTATCACTTTTAAACTAAATCTTGTAGAAATGATTGTTCTTTACAACCACCAGAATATGATGAGTGTTGATGCCTGTTCCTCTGAACGATCTGATTTATTAACTATATAAAAGCGTTTGAAGTAAACCATGAAATGTTCTATCTCAATTGCAACCGAAATCAGTCTGGTCCATGTTTGCTTATGCCATTCCTTGTAAGGAAAGGTAGTACCCATTTCCATCAATGATCTGGATACAGTAAAACTAAGTAGTTAGTCTACAATGTTATTTGTTCCAATTTGATTGTTAAATTGCCCAAAACTATATAATAAAAGAGGGTGAGCATATGCAGTTATTAATAAATACTATGAAATGGCGGTTTTAGAAATTTGTTTGCTACTAAGCTCAGCAATTTTACTTAATCTTCATGACGCTAATTGAGGTTGCATTTATTTTATTCTTAAAATACCTTATTGATTTTTATGAAGGGTGGATAGTCAGTTCCCGTTCAACCCTCCTCTTTAATCATCCAGACTCTGATTTTTCCATTGCTACTCTCACTGGCAGGGTTGTTCTGATAGCATGCTCATCATATGCCTCTTAATCGTGGAATTGATCCAGCATGCCTTTAGGTATTTATCTTCCTACATATTTATGAATTCATCTTTTTTGAATAAACTCTAAAGGGTTTCGGCTCATTTCATGTAAGAAAAAATTACCTATGATAATTATAAAAATAAATAGATGGAAAACTCAAGTCACAGTTAATAATAATTAAGTTAATATTAATAATTATGTTAGATATTCAAGTAAAGTAATTTGGTAAGGTTAATTTCTTTGAATGAATTTGTAGATTATTATGACAGATACTATTGCTGAGGTGTTAAATTCTGGCTACATAAACACAATTAAAGCATTTCATTTTGGCACAGCTCTGGTCGGACATCACCAGGATAGAAGGTAAAATTTTTTATTTAACTTTGTGTGTTTGTGAATGATATACTTGCCATCATAAGTTATAAGCCCTTAATTCGATTTAGTATTTCTATTATATTAATTCTATTTAGTAATTCTATTTTCTTATTTGATCTAAAAAATACTCCTTTTTATTACATTATGTAATTCTAAAACAAATGTTTGGATTCAAGTATTGAAGTTATCTAATGTCATCAAATTTTTCGGAGATATTAAAAAAAAATCTGTTTTTTACACAAGAGAACATTAACATTATTATGTCCATTATTAGCTAGATACTGCCTCGAACAACAACTCCTCCACCGCTCCCACCCCTCTTTACTCAACACTTTTTTTATTTACCTATATTGTAAATTCCAATGTGATATATTATTATATTCTTACAGTTATTCTGCTTGTTTCATATCCATGCGCTATTCTACATAAGATGTGACTTGTCAATAGATACTATATATTAATTATTTTATCTGTGATCTATGGTTATGGATATGTAGTTCAATCGAAGACTGCAACATAGATCTTTCTAAAATCTTTTGTACAAATATTTACAAATTACTCAGGTTACATAGAAACTTAACTATATAACTGCTGAGACGGCTGCTTGTTTATTTAAATTGAGTTGTAGAATTTGTTGATTCTTCTATTTTATTTCTTTGACCTTGAGGCCTGCAAAGCTCTAAAACCCATCTTATGTCCTCTTAAGGAATAAAGATATTATCTGATTTTCCTCGTGTTGGTGGCGCCCAACCACTAAAGATATTTTCAGACATCTCATATAATAGTTATATGGATAGATTCGGGCGAGAGCGGGGGGTCGACCCTGTTGGAGATGAAAAAGAAGACCAAGGAGATAGAGACACAAGGTGGTCCGAGACTACTTCACGCTTAACAGCACAAAGGGGATAGAGAAAGAAGAAGAAATTAGAATTTGTTTGAACTAGACAATTTCAGGTCATCATGGATTTTCATTATCAATTTTATAGATAGACCAACTATTGATAAAATGGTGTAAACACTTTATTTTCCAGATGGTATGATTCTTTTAATTCAACAGTCACTTTCAAAGTTTATTTTCCTCACTTGAGGTTATTTCATTATCTCTAGGAATTGTAAAACCTATGTCAATTGATCGAAATCTATCTTATATAACATAGTAATTTATTATTATTATTGTTTATTTAATCTATTTTTTATTATCTATTTTGATCCTGATTTCAGATTTTTTGAAATTAAAAGTTATTTAAAACTTAAAAATGCTTCAGCAATCACTGTAAACCTATCAGTTTGTGTAATTGAAGAAAAAATTGAAATAGTTGAAGCCAGAGGAGAAGATATTGATGATAGAAGTGATGTGGAAACAGTTCAGCAGTTCTTGAAAAAACATAAGATAATGGAAGGGCAACATCAATTAATTGCAGCACTGAACATGTTAAAAAGTGAAAATCAATGTTTGATAAATATTGATACATCTTCATCACCTGTTTTTAGTTTTGAGACTCCTTATATTACTATTGAAGTAAGTTGTTAACTGATTTTAGATTTAAACAGTATACTTAATATCTTAAGTTAATTTTTTAATTTTAATATTAATGATGGTTGTAATAATGCTTACCAAAATCTGGAGGAGATTCAATACCTTCTTTCTCTACATACTTTTATCTCTTTTCTGAACCTGTATAAAGCAAATATATATATATATATATATATATATATATATATATATAATGTTGAGGTTCAAAATATATTAGAAATAAATAAAAAATTATCGATAGTTATTATCAATCGGACTACCGTAAAGTTGATATCGATTTCTGATTAGTTTAATTAAATAAATAAAAATAATTCCAAAATTTATAAAATATTTTTTATTAAATTAATATTTGAATTGTTTTATGAGAAACACAATTTCTATAAGTAAAGTTGATTTTCATATTGATTCAAATGGCATTGCTGCTCCCTACCGGCGTCTTTCCGCCATATTTCACTCACTCTGGTTCGGCGCGTCCTAGGGACGGGACCTCTCCATTTATAACTCTGGTTCGGCGCGTCCTAGGGACGGGACCTCTCCATTTATAACTCTGGTTCGGCGCGTCCTAGGGACGGCACCTCTCCATTTATAACTCTGGTTAAGCGCGTCCTAATGACAGGACCTCTCCATTTATATCTCTCATTCGGTGCGTCTTAAGTACAGGACCTCTCCATTTATGTCACGCTGGTGAGAAGAGCGTCCAGGGAAGAAGACCTTCTAGTTTCTCATCATTGTTCGAGTACAGAGTGTCCAGAAGACAGCATCTTCAAGTTATTAAGAAGAACGTTATATCATGTGTTGATTCGGAGGGAGCTTCAAGACGAAGATTGGTACATACATCTGTGAGTTTTACTTTATTTGAATCGTTTTACTATAAGAATTGTGTTTGTAAATTAAAATTTGTTCTAATTATCCCGATGTTTAAATTAATTATCATTGAACCACGGAGATCAAATATTGTATTATTTTGTTTTGTTTTCTTTATAATAATTTAAATTTTGTAATAAAATAAAATTAACGTTGATTTTAATTAACTAGCTATCCATAATATCACATTATATATCTTCAATTTTATTAAAATATTAAATTCATAATAATATATATATATATATATATATATATATATATATATATATATATATATATATATATATATATATATATATATATATATATATTAGAGAAGAAATTAGCTGAACGGGAACTTCTAATGTAAGGATAGAGATAGTTGGGGGTGCAGTAAATTAAAACACCATAATAAGTGCATACTTATTTATTGTGTGCCGATGTTTCGACCTACATTGTAGGTCATCTTCAGGGCTGTGAGAGAAAACAGACAAAACAAAATAACTATAAAATTACATTACAGTACCAAGAAAATAATAATATTAATAATGTAGAGTAACAGAAAAGTTGAACAAAATAGTGAAGGAGTAATATGAATAATAATTATCTAAGAATAAATGTACTGAAAGGTGATAATGCAAATAAATACAAAGAGAAAAAAAATTGGTAAACAGAATGAAAAATGAATTACAAAATGAAAAAATATAGACATAACAAGGTGAGATATAAGAGAGAGATATACAAATATGTAAAACCTAGTTTAATACAGAAAAATATAAAATGTATAATAATAGACTCCTAGAGAGTTGACATAAGAAAACTGAAAGAAATTTGTAACAAATGTGATGCCAAATAATAAATAATGGAAGAATTATGTAGAAAGCAAAGCAAACGATAAGAAATATCGTGAATAAAAAGTAGAAAAGTAAAATATAAATAGAAAATATAATTAAGGGAAGTTAATTATATAACTGTATACAATTAGAATGAAATTTTATTATGTGAAATATGACGTGAATATAACAGAAACGTATAGAAAATAGGTATAAAAATTCAGTAGAGAATGGATATTAGATTAAATGTAAAAATATGAGGCTAAATAATAATGAACTCTATGATATTCCCATATGATGGATGCCAAAAGATGATGTGAGAAACAGGTGCGAAAAAAGGTGAAGGTGGATAGGATGAAGAGGAAATAAAGTATTAAAATGTGTACTAATACTTGTGATTGGGGTTATTTGCTAATAAAACAGACAGATTGAAAGGATAAAAGTGTATTCAATAGACACAACATAGCACATTGTCTTAGCACCAACTTACACCCTGGCGCTGCAGACATGATAATCAATATAAATTTACCATCTCAACACACCCCCTTAAATTTATAATTACACATTAGCTGCGCTACATTACAAGACCCGAAAGTAGGTTGACTGCGGAGTCCTTCATAAAGAACACATCACTAGCTTCTGCTTCTACCGATTTGTCACCGGTGTGCAGTTTTAAGTCCACACTACCACTGATGTCAGCACTAAGATTAGACCCATTACTGCCAATACTGAGAATGTGCACGGTTTAGAGTCCTTAAGTTTTGTTTTGTCGTTCGTAATGTGTGCAGAACCTTAGGAATCAAGATACCAAAATTCTTTTGCTCTTGTTGATTATGATTCTGATTTAAACGGCAGTCTTTTGCGAAATGTCCCACTTGATTGCACTTAAAACAGATGGCCAGAACAGAGCCATCGGATTCTCTTTAGTCGGAATTCCTGACGTCTTGCATTACCTTTACTTTCACGAAATCACCGGTTATCGGGGTTCCGGAACTCTCAAGGGCCAATATCATACACCTGTAATATTATGGGAGGCCTGCTAGGAAAAGGGTCCCAATCCATTCGTTGCTCACAGCAAATTTGATTTGACATAATCCTGTCACAGTAATCTTCGATGTTTCGGCAGGTTTCAAGTCTTATTGTGACAAGGGATCTCAATAAACCTACCCTTCTACTTAGGCCTGAGTCTTTGAATGCAGTCTCCAGGGCTTTCCAGGCTTCCCAAGGCTTACCAAGCAGTCTTGGTATCTCGAATATGAGAGTAGTTGGTTTTATCGACAAATAGAATGATCCTGGAATGAGCTTTTCGGTCCTTCTTCTTCCAAACATCATCCTCTTTCAGCTCCTGTGTCTCGACTACTTCCCATAAGTCATCGTGCACTAGGTATGCCTTCATTGCGAATTTCCATGAGGAATAGTTCTCTCGTCCAATTAGTTTCTCAACAATGGGTATTCCTGAGCCTGATGCACTCATTTTTTGGTTTGAGTGGAATATAGCACAGAAATCACGAAACCGGCGCGGCATGGTAGGTTATGTTTGTACAATCGGCCAACCATCACTTGTTTAACGCACTAAACTAAAAAAAAAAACGACCAAACTTTTATCCATATAGAGTATCTGGGCCCATAACCCGTGTGAATGGCAAATTTTATTTGCTAATAAAACAGACAGATTGAAAGGATAAAAGTGTATTCAACAGACACAACATAGCACAATACTAATATACCATATACTATATGGTTATACTATATATATATATATATATATATATATATATATATATATAATATTTAGATCTTGAGTTTCAGTCTTTTATTTCTTTATTAATTTTTCAGGCATTTAAATGAATTTAATAAATATTCCACTCGGTTAAACTTTACTATTGAATTTGAAAAAGATTATAAAATACCATTTTTAGACGTTCTCTTAATCAGAAAATCAAACGGAGAAATAGAAACTAAATGGTGGCAAAAACCTATTCACTCTGGTAGATACATACACTACACAAGCCAATGCCCCAAAAGATATAAAATAAATACGGCTAAAAACCTAATAAATCGCGCTAGAAAATTATCATCCCCAATACACCAAAAAACAGCCGAAAACAACGTAGTAGACCTCTTATTAAAGAATGGTTATCCGCACAGCCTCCTTCGCAATTTATTAGAAACAACAAAAACACTTTCTAACCAAAACAACCTAAATGAAACAAATCCTAAAAAATACTATACATTACCTTATATACCAACACTTTCAGAAAGACTAGCAAAATCACTCACCGGTAATAAAAGTAAAAAAGACTCCGCAATTACTTTCAAAAACACAGCCACTGTGTCAAGACTATTTACAAAAACCAAAGATTCGGATAAATTAGAGCTAAAATCAAATGTCGTGTACGAAATACAATGTGAAGATAAATATGGTAAATCATATTTCGGAACATCAGAACAATACTTAAAACGTAGAGTGTACCAACACAAATATAGTTGTGATTCAATAATAAAAAACCCAATAAACCAGATCAAACAGCTCTCACTACACATTTTAGAAATACACAACATACCTTTAAATTTGATAAACCTAAAATAATACACCAAGAGAAAAATAGTTTCAAACGGAATATAAAGGAGATGATAACTATAGAGAAATATAGAAATCGCGCTGTAAACAAAAAATCGGATGTTCAGGGTCTTAGCTCGTGTTATGCAAATTTAATCAATTCATAATATATAAAAATAACAATAATCTAATATGATTCAACAATTACATAAACTGCTGTTCCTAAAAAATGGATTACTTGTTCATTGATCACAGCAATTACAATACAAACAATTTATGCTGTTTTAAGAGGCAACAGATTAATGAAAAACTGATTCATTCTTTAGAACATGTAAATACACCCCATCTTACACAGGTCATTTTACATCTATTTTAGTGTGCTGTTTGATGTTTTTTACTAAAAAGCTCGTTTGTTCACTGTCAGGGCATGAATATGAGACTAACGCAGTCTCGAAACGTCGCCTGAAAAATTAATAAAGAAATAAAAGACTGAAACTCAAGATCTAAATATTATATTATTTCCATAACAGTCAAGAAAAGTAAAAAACCAATATATATATATATATTGTTGAGGTTCAAAATATATTAGAAATAAATAAAAAATTATCGATAGTTATTATCAATCGGACGACCGTAAAGTTGATATCGATTACTGAACAATTTGTTTGAGTAAATAAAAATAATTCCAAAAAGTTATATAATAAATTTTTATTAAATTAATATTTGATTTTTTAAATGAAAAACACAATTTTTTTAAGTAAAGTTAATTTTCATATTGATTCAAATGGCATTGCTGCTCCCTACCGGCGTCTTTCCGCCATATTTCACTCACTCTCTTTTGGCGCGTCCAAGGGACGACACCTCTCTGGTTCAGCGCCTCCTCAAGACAGGACTTCTCCATTCAACCCACTCTGGTTCGGTGCATCTTAAGGACAGGACATCTCCATTTATGCCACGCTGGTGAAAAGAGCGTCCAGGGAAGAAGACCTTCTAGTTTCTCATCATTGTTCGAGTACAGAGTGTTTAGAAGATAGCATCTTCAAGTTATTAAGAAGAACGTTATATCATGTGTTGATTCGGAGGGAGCTTCAAGAAGAAGATTGGTACATACATCTGTGAGTTTTACTTTATTTGAATCGTTTTACTATAAGAATTGTGTTTGTAAATTAAAATTTGTTCTAATTATCCCGACGTTTAAATTAATTATCATTGAACCACGGAGATCAAAAATTGTATTATTTTGTTTTGTTTTCTTTATAATAATTTAAATTTTGTAATAAAATAAAATTAACGTTGATTTTAATTAATTAGCTATCCATAATATCACATTATATATATTCAAAATTTTATTAAAATATTAAATTCTTAACATTTGGCGCCCAACGTATAGGCAATGATAATTCGGGAGAATAATCAGAATTAATAAGTAAATAAACAATTGTAATATATAAAATTGCGTCAGCGGCAACGTTTCGTAACAGTAGAACCGGTAAAAATATTAAAAATAGGTTTAAATATAAAGGTTTTATTAATTATAATACCATATTGATTAACTAATTATTTTTAAAATATTAATTTAATTTCAAAATTAAAGATGTCTAAAAATGGTGATAGGATTGACGATTTAGTTGAAAATAATAGTCAAGTTGAAATGTTGGAAGAGTGCCATAAAGCAGTGGAAAATGAGTCATCAATTTTCAGGGAATCACAGATCGCTGCCGGAAGTCAAAGCGTATTAGATTTAAAAACCGGTCAGGGATTCGCCGGAAACGAGCAAAACGTGGCCAGCAAAGAATGCGCGGGAAATACGTCTGAGCCAAACATAATGTTTGATTTATTAAAAATGATGAAAGAGAATAATGAGAAAATAGATAAAATGAGAGAAGAGAATAATGAGAAAATGAAAGAGAATAATGAGAAAATAGATAAAATGAGAGAAGAGAGTAATGAGAAAAGTAATAAAATGAGAGAAGAGATTAATAACATGGGTAAAGGTCAGGAAAGGCTTAGAACAGAAATTTCTGAATTAAAAACAGAAATAATTAATTCGATTAAACAGGTGTTTGACGACGGGATTTCGAGTTTGGAGGTTAAAGTAACGGATCTTACCGATGAGAAGGTTACAAAGTTAACAAATGCTGTAGATCAACAAAATGAGTTATGTTGTGCTCAACTTGATATGAAGATAAAAAATAGGGACAATGTTATTATTCCTTTTGAAACAAATGAAGAAGAGGCTTATGCTGTCGATGATATTAATAAAAATTCAAATGAACTTTTTGCCAATGATGAAGAAATTGATAAGGAAACCACTATTAAAGAGAAGAAGAAATCCAAACAGACTTTTTCAGATGATGATAATTCAACAATTAAAAAATTTGTAATTGATGATGAAACAAGAGATAACCAGTGTTTTAATGAGAAAATGGAATTTAATGATTTTTCATCAGAGGATGAACTTAAAAATAATTTGGAGAAGAGTTTGATAAAAAACCAACCTGATTGTGATTATGAAATTGATTATGGTGATGTTAAGAAAGCTATCAATGACAATTGTTATGATGCAGTTGATGTTTGGGGCATTGATAAACCAAACAAAACAAATGAAGATAATATTGATGAGCCCAATACTACCATGAAAAATAAGCATTTAGACAGTGATATTTATGATGCTGAAGTATCTTCTGATGAAGGGCAAATAAAAATTAGCAATCATGAGGTGGAAGAAAATTTTGACCATTCTGAAAACAAAAATAAAGAAAGAAAGGATAAAGCTAAGAGAAATAATTTACAAAGAAAAACCAAGAAAACAGCCAGTAAATATTATAGTGGGATAAAATGTTGGAAAAGAACTGCAGACATCCGAAACTACCTGCGGGGAAAGGTTAAGGAAAAATGTTGAATTTCAAGCTGGTTGGAATTTAAGGAACTTGATAGGATTACAGAATGACTAAATCGCAATAAAATCTTTGTTTAAATTTGTTCACTCCGGCTACTAAATCTAACAAAACTAATAATTATTATATATAAAACCAAAAATTAATGTAAATTCAATAATTCATAAAGAATCCAGAAAATAAACATTTTTTTTATTATTTTTTTTTTATAAGACAGGCGAATGTTGAGGTTCAAAATATATTAGAAATAAATAAAAAATTATCGATAGTTATTATCAATCGGACGACCGTAAAGTTGATATCGATTACTGAACAATTTGTTTGAGTAAATAAAAATAATTCCAAAAAGTTATATAATAAATTTTTATTAAATTAATATTTGATTTTTTAAATGAAAAACACAATTTTTTTAAGTAAAGTTAATTTTCATATTGATTCAAATGGCATTGCTGCTCCCTACCGGCGTCTTTCCGCCATATTTCACTCACTCTCTTTTGGCGCGTCCAAGGGACGACACCTCTCTGGTTCAGCGCCTCCTCAAGACAGGACTTCTCCATTCAACCCACTCTGGTTCGGTGCATCTTAAGGACAGGACATCTCCATTTATGCCACGCTGGTGAAAAGAGCGTCCAGGGAAGAAGACCTTCTAGTTTCTCATCATTGTTCGAGTACAGAGTGTTTAGAAGATAGCATCTTCAAGTTATTAAGAAGAACGTTATATCATGTGTTGATTCGGAGGGAGCTTCAAGAAGAAGATTGGTACATACATCTGTGAGTTTTACTTTATTTGAATCGTTTTACTATAAGAATTGTGTTTGTAAATTAAAATTTGTTCTAATTATCCCGACGTTTAAATTAATTATCATTGAACCACGGAGATCAAAAATTGTATTATTTTGTTTTGTTTTCTTTATAATAATTTAAATTTTGTAATAAAATAAAATTAACGTTGATTTTAATTAATTAGCTATCCATAATATCACATTATATATATTCAAAATTTTATTAAAATATTAAATTCTTAACAATATATATATATATATATATATATATATATATATATATATATATATATATATTTATATTTATTTTTGAGGTTCAAAAATAGGTTAAAAATAAATCAAAAACTATCGATGTTTGGCTTATCAATCGGACCACCGTAAAGTTAACATAAATTTCTGAGCAGTTTATTTAAGTAAATAAAAATAATTCTAAAACTTATTAAATACTTTTTTATTAATTTACTCTATTAAATTAAAAATACAATTTTTATAAGTAAACTTGATTTAAATATTATACAAATGGCATTGCCGCTCCCTATTGGCGTCTCCCGCCATATTATCTGACTCGTAAAAGGGGCGTACAGGGAAGAGGACCTCCCAAGTATTCACTAATCGAGTACGACGCGTCCAGGGAAGAGGACCTCTAAGTATTCTACACTATTTGTGGATGTGCAAGAGATAGCATCTCCATATTTCATCACTTATCTAGTACGAGGCGTCCAGGGAAGAGGACCTTCCAGTTATTCATCCCATTCGAGTACAAAGTGTCCAGAAAACAGGATCCCAAGTTATTCTATTATACCAGTGGCAGCCTGGGTGCAAGGATCTTCAAGTTGTCAAGAAGAATGGTATTGTATATTGATTCAGAGGGAGTTTCAAGACAGAGATTGGTAGATATATCTGTAAGTGTTTATTTGAGTCATTGTACTTTAAAAATTGTGTTATATTAGTAAAATATATATTAGTAAAATATTTTTACCCTTGTAGCCTGGGACACCCTAATATACATATATAAAATTTTTATTTTTTTAATTTTTATTGTGATTATTTAAATATTTTTATTTTTAAGAGAAAAGATTTGCCTGGCTGGAATTCGAACCAGGCTCTTCCACATCTCTATCAGTACTCTACCAACTAAGCTACCGGGCTTTATATTTAACTAGGCCAGACAAATCCATTCTCTTCATTGATCTTATATCTCCAGTACTCACAATATTTGCGATGTATATGGGGAAGAATGTTGATTGAACAGTACTTTAATTAAGATGTGGTTGACATATGTCAATTTTATATTTATAATTGTTTATTTTTATTTTTTAATTTAGTTGGTAATAAATCGATTAAAGAAACCTCTAAAAGACGGACAGTGTGACTTTATCCCTTTCCCGTTTTTCGGAAACAATTAGTTGTTTACGGTCTAAGAAAACAGGAACAGCTGTGTTTACTTTTGAGTAAAGGTTTTCCACATAAATACTTTCTTTTTTTTTATTCTCGAACCTACTTTATTAAAATTTAGTTCTGTTGTAACCATCGTGGCAGGCGGCTGAAAATGTCTCCCTCATGTAAGAGACTCACTTTAGAACAAAAAATAAATGTAATCGACGTTTATGACCGTGAAAAGTTATATGTACGTGTGCTAGCGGAAAGACTCAATATCGGTAGGACACAAGAAAAACGTGCGGTGCTTTTCAAATTATGGAATGAAAATAAAAACAAAAAAATTAAAAATGTGTTCACGAACAGAAAACCTATTGACATTGACAACGTCATTCTTGAATGGTTTGTCCGTGCAAGGGCAAACAATATCCCGATTACAGGACCTCTTATTCAGGAAAAAGCTCGTGAAGTGGCAAACAAATTGAATTTAAATGGATTCAAAGGATCAAACGGATGGCTCGAAAAATTCAGAACCAGGAACAACATCAAATATAAATCTATTTGTGGTGAAGCAGGAAGCCTGATGATGAGATCGTGGTTGAATGGGCTCAAAAATTGCAAGATATGATAAAATTACTCTGATAAAGACATCTATAATTGCGATGAAACCGATCTCTTTTTCCGTGCATTACCCGATAAAAAAATGACTTTAAAAGGAGAAAATTGTTTAGGGGATAAAATTTCAAAAGAAACGTTAACGGTTCTTTTATGTGTAAACCTTGCTGGTGAATTCGAACCTCCTATGGTTATAGGTAAAGCCAAACAACCCTGTTGCTTTGGAGGAGGTGACGTGAAAAAACTAAGTGTAATTTGGGAATTTAATTCAAAGGCTTGGACCACTTTTTTTGGTGTTCAAAAAAACTAAAATACTTTTTTCTCTATCATGAAGACGCTCTGGGTGTCAAAATGGCTGCTGGCATTCAGATGTTATAGAATCGAAACACAGTAAAGCCAAATGAAGACAGACAACAGTGAATCAATTTTTCCCAAGCTGTTCTAATAATAAAAATGACATTTGAAATTGCTCATAAATTTACTTACTGAAACTAATTCTTTACTTATCTAATATTTTACTTATCTAATTATATATTCTAATTATTTACTTTACTCATCTAATTATTTTATGTTGTATTTTTTTATTTTATGAACATAATTTACTCAATACATAAATGTACATTACATATATCATTTTTGGAATAAAAAGAAATTTTGTGTAAAACTTTTTTTTTTTATTCTACCTATCTTTTAAATACATGGGAAATTGAATAAGAGAGAATTAATTTGTACAAATACATATTTATGAAAAAATAAAACCTCTCTTTAAAGGACACATTTAAATAACGGACAAAAACATTTGCACCATATATATACACACATTACCATCTGACAGAAAAAGAAAATCTCATTTATTTTGTGTAATTGTCCTGGCTATATTTCTAATGTGCTATTCATATAAAATATTTTGATTTATTATTAGTCATAGTATTATTATATATCATGTATTAAAAGTGTCATTTATAGTTAATAATTTTTTTAGGCTGGGCAAGTAAAGGAATTTGCTATATATGCAAGCCCCTCTCTTGAGGGCTTGTATTCATGTAGATATTTATTTTCTATTGAAAATAACCCCAAAATTTATACTCTGAAGGTAATTTTTAAAGATATATATATTTTTTTTTTAATTTGCTTTTAATCAATTTTTTCTTTGTCTAATGGTATACGTTACATATAGATTATTTATGTGCCTCCTTAACTAGCTTGACCTACCATTATCTATTTTAAAGTATTTTCTATATATGCATCTTTGTTAATTTGATTATCTTTAAGATTTTTGGAGTTGAAAATGGTTTCTTACCAACTACCTCACCATTCATCATAGTTTTTAATAAATAAATGCTTAAGAACTTGCTGTTCGTAATTATTATATCTTTATATTACAGTCGTGGCCATATAAATTGCATCACCTATGTTTAATAAAATAGAGCCAAAAATTCAAAAAGAAACACTATTATTTATTATATGAGTGGAAAATAGTTGACTGGATGATAAAATGTTGAACGGAGATAGTTGGGGGGTGCAGTAAAAAAAAATACTATATAAGTACTAGACTTATATTTATGTGCCAACGTTTCGACCTACAGTGTAGGTCATCTTCAGGGCGATTTGGAGAGAGAAGAAGCCGTTGGGTGCACCAGCTGTTTGGAGCCTGTTTGGGCTGTTGATTGTTGGGATGTATTGCACCTTTTTCTTCGAGATGTGATTCACATAACCCTTTTTTTGTTTTTGTGTCTTGATGATGCCTGAATAGGCGAAACGTTGACCGGTAAGTGGGTGTATTACTGGATTTGAAACATAAGGCTTTGCATTGTGGTTTTTCCCAATTGCATTATAATCACCTATGATTGTTACCTTTTTGATCCTAAATGTGTAAACAAATAGTAGGATTGTATTTGTTTACTTACTAGTATTAGAGTGAAATAGAATCAATGACCCATAGTTTAGTTGTGCCCAGAGTATCCAATAGTAAGCACGTAATTCTTATTATGATGTCCAATAGACTAAGTTTCAAACAAATGTCTAATGAGGAAAAAGTTAAAATAGTTACGTTTGCTGAAGCTGGACTTTCTTCATGTGAGATAGCAAGGAGGGTGACATTTAATCAATCCACTGTGGTAAGAATGATAAACAAAAGTCTTTCCCAGGAATCTACCTAGTGAAAAATAGGGACTGGGAAGGAAAAGGAAGACAGATGAGCGTTTAGATCGCATGATGATGAGATTATACATAGAAAATTGCTTCAAAACTGCTAAAGAAATATCTAGAGATCTAGCAGGTAGTAATTAAGCAGAAGTAAGTCGAGAAACAGTGGCAGAAGATTAATAGAAAAAGATTTATGGGCAAGAAAACCAGCCAAAAAGCTGAAACAAAATGAAACAATGTCACCTTAATTGGGCGCAGAATTTTAAAAATTTGACATCTGATGACTGGAGGAAAGTGTTGTTTTGAGATGAGAATAAATTCAATATCTTCAGTTCTGAAGGTGCTCCATATGTAAGACGTCGGCCAAATGAAAGATTTGACGAATCCTGTACTATAAAAACAGGAAAACATCTGGCATGTGTGATGCTCTGGGGATGTTTTGCCTACTTTGGGATTGGCAAAATAAACTTCATAGATGGGACGGTTAATGCTGAAAAAATAAAAAAATTGGGAAGAGAGTTTGATTCCCTCAATGAATTCCCATTTTACACAATGCAGGAACTTTATTTTTCAAGAAGATTCTGTCCCATGCCATATAGCCAAATCGATAAGTTAATTATTTATTTTAAAAACTGTATTAGCTGTAAGATACATTATTTTTTATTGCCTTTACCATTGTGTTTTGGATAGGTAAAGCAGTTTCTAACAGAAAACAAGATCTCCAAGCTGCCATGGCCAGACAATAGCCCTGATTTAAATCCTATAGAAAACTTGTGGGTGATCATAAAAAAAAAAATTATATTTCAAAGCCTAAGAATAAAGATGAGCTGAAACAGGCAATCGAAAAGGTGTGGAATGAGGAGATTATAAAAAAATTAAAAGATATAGTGACAAAATCATAAAAAATTTGATCGACTCGATGCCAAACAGGATCGGCTCAGTTATCAGGGCTAATGGTGGTTCGACAAAATACTAGCTTATATTAGTATTTCAATAAATATACTTTTAATGTTTTTAACAATTTTTCCAAATAAATTCATATGAGTATGTAAAAACCAATTAATTAAATTCCTCATTAACACTAAGAATTTTAAGAATACTATTTATTTCTTATATAATTTGCTACATTTCACAAAATAAAAATGCTGTACCAATAGACCAATCTCAAATTAAAAACAATTGTACAAATTTAAATATATCTGTGGAGAATCATAATTTACAGTGAAAGAATAAATGTATAACAAACTTCCAACAGAGAAAAAAAAAGAAAAAAAAATTAATAATAATAAAATAAACAAAAATTATAACTATACATTCTTAGTAACTTATGTACATATATATAACAATATCAATGAAATGAAAGAAATTGGTATCCTACAATAATAAATGTTTCGTTCGTTTATGTACATACCACTTTGTACTATTTTTTTTTATAGTTAGCAATATTTTTTATAAGCGAGTTTTTATTGTTTTTACACTTAAAAAAAATTGTTTACATAGTTTGTTGATAAATATATTAATGTAAGGTGTACTTAATTCTTTATACATAATTTTAACTTTAGTGTCATATGCATAATTTGCAGCAATTCTAAGACATTTGTTTTGGAATATTTTTTTTTTTTTTTTTTCGAAAATTTGGCTTTAAGACTTTATTATCAAAGTCCTGTTTTGCTTTTGGAATATTTGTAATTTTTTGTAAATGTAACTTAATATTGGGCATGCGTATGGTAATATAGGTCATAATCAGGCTTTATATAATAATAACTTATTATCTGTGCTTAATTTAGAATTTCTATTAAAGTAAGGATATATAGTACACACAGCTCTGTTAGCTTTGTTGCACACATAATCAGTGTAAAAAGTAAAAGTTAAGCTTTTTTCCATGTTAAGCTTAGTCCTAAGTATTTAATATACGTTGCCCAAGGTACAGAAGTTCTGTGTATCTTTAATTGGGAGATATTATCCGGTCGTCTCGTTACCAATAATATAGCTTGGGTTTTACCCTGATTTATTTTAATTTTTCATTTATTGTAGAATCTCTCTATTTTTTTTAGAGTGGCTGTAGTCAGTCAATTTGTAATTGTGTCTGTTCTATAACTGGAAGTATAAAAAGCTCTATCATCTGCAAATAGGGATTTTGTACTTCAAATGTATTCGGTATATCATTAATATAAATACTGTAGAGTGTTGGCGATAAAACCCCGCCCTGTGGGAGTCCGGCAGTAAGTGTACGCACAGTGGAGTAGTGGCTTTCTGTAGATACTTTAATTGTGCGGTTTGCTAATTATGATTTAATTAATGCTATTAGATATGGTGGAGAATTATATAGTCAGTTTGAATATTAGCCCGTTATGGCAGATACTGTTGAAAGCTCTTTGCACGTCGATTAATATCCATTTTTAACCCCTAATATCATACTCTTTTCCTTAGCCGAACATTTTAAAATTATCAAAAGGTAAGAACAACATTGGTTTAAGGAGAGCCTCCATTATTTTTAAGTCATGCAATTTCTATGACCACGACTGTATCAATTATTGACAAGTTTACTTTAGAAATGATAAATTATTTTTCTCCATACTCCTCAGTTTTTCAAGCTCTAATATCAGATCATTTTTGTAGATTTTTATGTATATCCTTGTCAATTATCAATTCATTCTGCTTTAGAGTCCCATATATGATAGTTCTTTGTTGGAGGTCAATTCATTGCAATTTTCACTGGGCTGGGTATGAATATGCTTGAAACCCTCAAGTTCTTTGGGGTCGCAAGTTTTCAGCAGCGCTCCTTCCCACCAGGAGAGCTCCGCGAAGTTACTAACGAACCACTCCCTGGTAGGTTCATCCTTGCAGTTAACCACCAGTGCACTGTTCTTCAGGGAGTAGCCATTGAAGCCGACAGGGGCTTGTTCATCTTTCAGTTTTTGGTGAGGGTATTCTAAGTGGGCAACTGCAACCTTGATACTTGCGACTGCTCCACTGTCCATTTTGAGTTTCTTCACCGTTTTGCAATGTTAAGGAGTCTCTTGCTTCTCCCTGCCTTTCTTCTTCTCATCCTTGGAGGTTGAGGGTAGAGTTTTGTCAGAAGTCGCCTTCTTTTTTGCCGTAGGAAGTTCTTCCTTTGGCAATGCGTCATATTCTTCCAGATTTCATCTGGAAGCTTGTTTGTAGTGTCCTCAGAGGTGGTTTTCAGCTGCTGTGCAGATGACTTCCTTTCCTTTATGAGATCTTAGACCTCACATTCTAAGTTGGCCATCAGTTCAGAGATCGATTGGCTAGTTCCTGATGTTAAATCATGTTAAATTCCATGGAGTCCTCATTAATTATGATTTGTTTGATATTGGGTTTCATCTTGTTCCCACGAGTAATCAAGGAATTTATAAGGTCACCTAAGGCATTTATTGTAACTGGAGGTCGCCCAGGTGTCCGGAGTTCGCATAGCATGACTGAATCACCCTCAGCCATCCAATAGCCTATGTAATTTCCCCTGGATTGGGGGATGTTTATGGACTTCCTAGTCTAGTTCCGATGGGTTTCGTCAGTGAAGAGGAGCACTCCCCATTGTGCAGGGATACCACGTGCAGGACGAGGCTCTTCACCTCACTTTGGTTCTGGAACTAATAAAAAATTTCTCAGAAGCCAAGACCCGATCGGACTGAGAGATGCCTATCTCCCTGGGTGCTTCATAGCTGACCTCACCACCAATAATTTTCTAAATCAAAATTTCTCAACTATAAAGATCGATTAAAGAGTATAGGTTATAGGTATGACAAGACATTAATTACTTATGAAATTTAAAATTATATATTTAAAGTAAAGCTAAACATATCTTAAGATGGAAGCATACTGCTTGGCTGATTCTTATCTGTGTGGTATTTTGTTAACAACATAAATAAAAATATTTTCATAACAAAACAATCTATGAAAAAATCTCTTAATAACAATTTATAAAATAGAAAAAGTAACAGTTCAAATTAATGCTTTTGGCTCTAATTTTAAGGAAGAAAAAAAAAAATAGAAGGATAAGTTGTTAGGGTTTTTCTAATTTATAATTATTTTGTAACTCCTAGTCATATATCATTCTAAACCTCTCTATCACATCACTACATAAAACTTGTGCACCTTATGCTATTGTTACTATTAGGTAATAACCTTTGGAATTTTTTCCATTTGGCTCATTATAACCTTTAGAAACTAATTCATCATGTATTTTTGTATTTTTTAAAATAAAATAAATACTATCTCCTTTTTTAAGACTTTTCATTGCTGTGACTAAAAAAACCTGTTGGACTATTAGTCATTGTTCTGAAGTTTAATATAATTCGAACACCAACTGACTTAGCTTGTTAAAGTATACATGATAATGGATAGGGTATGTGATGATCACAAATTCTATACTTTTAAATAAATAAATTGATCATGTGTCCTAGTCACACTTGGAATTACAGTGATACCTCGAGATACGAGGTTAATTCGTTCCGTAACCTTGCTCGTATGTCAATTTGCTCGTATTTCAAAGCAATTTTCACCATTTAAATTAATTGAAATGTTATTAATTCCCAAAAATGCTACCCCCAATTGTTTTTGTTATGTGTTTTTGAATACGAAAAATGTATTTATAAATGGCAAATATCGACTGGCTTTAAACGAGTCTTCCAATGCCTCGTCCGTGGAAGTGCGCGGGGTCTGATTCAGCAATTCACCATAAATCGCTCATGCATTCTCGCATATGATCCCCTGTGTTAAGGTATCGCCTTTAAGCTGCTTCGCCGTCACCCAAACAATCAGCAGTCTCTCCATCTTTTCATGGGGAGAGCTCTGGAGCTTAGAAATCATTGTAATGCCCATAGCTGACATTATACCCTTTATCGACTCCTGTTTAAGCACAGTGCATATTGTTGAAGTACTACGCCCGTACTGTCTCGCCAAGTCGGCTACTCGCACAGCTTGCTTATTTTTTCTACGATTTCACGCTTTAATCCAATCATCTTCTTCTGAGCCTTTCCACACACTTTCTTCAGACTCAGTTATAAAAAGAAATGTGATAAAGTATGTAAATGAACAAAAAGCGCAAAGCCCTAGAAAAACTTGACAAAGATGCATCGACAGCGAGGTAAACAAGCACACTGGGGGAATAATTGGGATAATGCGTGAGACGTGCAATAAAAAGGCAGAAGCTGGCCGTTGCTCGTATCTCAAAAACACGTATTTCAAAACAAAACTTCGCTCGCTCGACAGCTCGTATCCCAAATAACTCGTATCTCGAAGTACCACTATATATATATATACACAGCCCTGGTGAATGAGTGGTTAAGTCGAGTTTTGTTCAAAGATAGTTAACTTTATTGAGAGAAGCAGAATAGTGTACTCTCATAATTTTAATTTTTGTTAAATTAAAAAGAAAATTTAATTTAGCCAATCATTCACCGGGACTGTTGATATACATATTTGCTTTAAAATACATATTTTAATTTTTTTTAATCTGCTAATTTTGTAACATTTAATTATTCAATGTTAACTTATATATTATTTCACATTAGGCATATTGCTCTGGAACTTCACCCAATGTTGTGTTCAGTCCTGTCGAATTATGGTTTGAAGAAGTAATTATTCATCGACAAGTTACATTACCATTTGCATTAGAAAGTAAATGTTGCCTACCACTTAGTTGGAAAATTATGAATACTGATTCAATCCATCCGAAGGTGATTTTATTGGCTATATGTGTTTGTTATTAATTTTAGTTTTTGAGATAGAAATTTATGGGTCACCCTAATACGTACAATTTTCATCATACCTAATTGCATAATGTGTATATAACTTCTTCTATTAAATTAGATATCTCTGAGTAGCACAAGTGGAACTTTGAAACCTGAATCAACAGCGTTAGTTTATGTAACTTACCATCCAACAGAAGTTCAGGAAATTCGTGAGCAAGTTATTATTCAAGTATGTAAATTTTCTCAATATAAACTAAAATTACATTTTTTAATTGTATTTTTCTGCTTTATTTCAAAAACATTAATTATAAATATTTCATTTTTATAATTGATTAAAATATTCTAATTAATGTATTTTAACTTATAATATTACATTAATATAATATAATATTACGTACTATAAATTTACTCTTGATTAATCTTTTTATAAGTTATACAGCTAATCTTTGTTTATCAAGCATTCCTTTTCAATTGATAGCCCTTATGTAATCATCAATTATATGGAAATTAATAAGTCTTACTGAAACTGAAGGCTCAATGCCGATAACACCAATTTCTTGCTTGTTATTGATTGTGATAACACTTGCTACAAACTTCCGTCTACAGACCACCATCCAAATCCGAATCCATTAGACCATTCTTAATGCAATTCTCCCACCTACGCCTTGGTCTACACCTCGTACGCATACCAGTTGATTCAGTGCTTGTTAACTTTTTAGGAATTGGTTCATTACTAAGCCCTACAGCTTTACAAGTCCATCTTAGCCTCTGTGACACTATTACTTCAATTACTAAATCAAATGTATACTCTCTAATTCCAGGTTGTGCAATCTCCTAAATTCTCCTGTAGTCTCATTCTTTATCAGATTGAATATTCAATGCAATAGCTTATTTTTTAGTATCTTATGATGTCCATCCTTTGAGACATCTATATTCCAAGAGTTTGGTTGTTTTTAATCTGGTTGCACCCAATGAATTTTGCAGTTGTTTAGATTCAAAATTCATGTCCCTCTCTGGGGGAAGATTAGGCTTTTTTTTTTTGTTTTGCCAATATAACAAGCATTATAATTCCTATATTACTTTAATATATTAGATATTCTATTGTGTTGTTTTTTTTGTTAGACTTTTCAATATCCTTGCCATGATAGATAATTTAGCAAACAGCCAATTAGTGAACATAATTTTAAATTCATTTCAATGGTATATATTCATTCTCGTATTGTATAAAGTTTAAATTAATTGTATATTAACTAAGAAACAAGATTATGAAAACTTAAAGATGGTTTTAAGATATCTGTTGGCATTATAATAATTTTTATTCCACTATTTGATCATCTAATGGAAGTACTAAGTGAATATGAATATATATATATTGTTGAGGTTCAAAATATAGGTTAAAAATAAATCAAAAACTATCGATGTTTGGCGTATCAATCGGACCACAGTAAAGTTGACGTAGATTTCTGATTAGTTTATTTAAGTAAATAAAAATAATTCTAAAACTTATTAAATACTTTTTTATCAATTTAATCTTCGGTTTGTTCAATAAAACACAATTTTTATTAGTATACTTGATTTAAATATTATACAAATGGCATTGCCGCTCCCAAACGGCGTCTCCCACCATATTTCCTCACTCGAGACAGGGGCGTGAGGAAGTAGAGAACCTCCTAAGTATTCTACTCGACTTGTGGATGTGCCAGAGAGAGCATCTCCATATTTCATCACTTATCTAGTACGAGGTGTCCAGGGAAGAGGACCTTCCAGTTATTCATCCCATTCGAGTACAAGGTGTCCAGAAGACAGGATCCGAAGTTATTCTATTCTACGAGTAGCAGCCTAGGTGCAAGGATCTTCAAGTTGTCAAGAAGAACGGTATTATATATTGATTCAGAGGGAGTTTCAAGACAGAGATTGGTAGATATATCTGTAAGTGTTTATTTGAGTCATTGTACTTTAAAAATTGTGTTTGTCATTTAAAATTTGTTCTAGTTATCCCGAATTTAAAATAATTATCATTGACCCACGGAGATTTCATTTCAATTAAATATTGTTTTTTTTAATAACTTAAATTTTGTAATAAATTAAAAATTAAAATTAACGTCAATTTTTAATTAACTATCCATAATATTATATTATATATCTAAAATATATTAAAATATTAAATTCTTAACAATATTTTAAAGAGAAAAGATATGCCCCCGGTCGGGATTCGAACCCGGAACCTCTGTCTTTCCGTGACAGTGCTCTATCCATTTGAGCCACCAGTACAAACCATTTGCCGGCAAGGGACAAATCTATTCTCTTATCCGATCCCATGTCCTCGTGTTGTCGCAATTTTTGGGATGTATACAAGAGAATGAATGTTATTCGACCATTACTTTTAATTTTAGGTTCTTGTTGACTTACGTCATATTACGATATATAATTTTTTATAATTATTGGTAAACAGTTTTGATTTTTAAATATTTTTATTAATATCAATCTTCTAGGGTATATTATTATTATATACCCTTAGAATAAAATATTTTTATTTTATCGAGAAACGATATGCCCCCCGGCCAGGATTCGAACCCGGAACCTCTGTCTCTCTGTGACAGTGCTCTATCCATTTAAAAATCAAAAGAGTTTACCAATAATTATAAAAAATTAAATATAGTAATATGATGTAAGTTAACAAGATCCGAAAATTTAAAGTAATGTTCAAAGAACATTCGTTCTCTTGTATACATCGCAAAAATTGTGAGAACACGAGGACATAGGATCGAATAAGAGATAAGATTTGTTCCTTGCCGTTAGGTGATCCTGATGGCTCAAATGGATAGAGCGCTGTCACACAGACAGAGGTTCCGGGTTCGAATCCCGGGCGGGGGCATATCTTTTCTCTTCAAAATAAAAATATTTAAAAATCAAAACAGTTTACCTATAATTATAAAAAAGGTCCGGGGTTCGATTCCCGGTCCTGGCCCTATCTTTTCTTTTCAAATAAAATATATGAATATATATAGTTTGATTTTTCTTTTTGTAGATTTTTGATGAAAAATTCAAAGGAAAATATTTGCTAGAACACAAATATTTTGTACATCTGAGATCGTATGATGTTTTTACTGAAGTGTATTTTAAAAAGACTAATGGAAACTATCTTAATTTAGATAGTGTGATAGTTTTTCATAAGATGAATGAAGAATTAGGTATTAAAAATAGAGGGCGCAATGATATAATAGTGAAGTATGTCTGTTTTTTTACATTATTCTTATGATAAGCAGTATACTTTATGTGTAAGGCTAAATAATATAATTATTAATTATTTTTGTTGATTTATAAATTCTAACTTTATAACATTATGATTACTCACATTGAGAATTAAATAAGTAGACCAGGCAGGGAAAAAAAAGTATGTCAATGTACCCTAATCCTCTAGGCATTTATGTGTTTCGAGGCCCGAGTTTTGTTTGTGTTTAAAGGCATAATTGTTATTTACATATTTTTTTCATTGTATTTATTATATATTGCTTGAATATGGTTTAATTGCTTATTTTATAAAATGAATATGTGATGAATATATCAGTAATCAAGTATTCCTTATCACTAAATTATTTTTTAATTTATTCTTCCCTCCGAGGCGTCTGAAAAGAAGATGGCCTTCTAATTACCTTAGAAGAGAGACCTAAGAGACCTTCTATTACAGAACTTTATTGGAGTGCTACTGATGGGTAGTTTCTCCACAAGTGGTTTTTTTTCATGTTATATTGTTCATATTAGCAGATTTACTTGTTGTAATATTATTATAGTTGTAAATATCAATAAATAATCTATTAAAAAAAAAGTATTCTTTATATTTACACCCTGAAAAATGTATTTAAATTCAGCAGCCTCTTCTTTACTGCAGTTATCAATGAAAAGTACAATAGATAACCCACTAGCCTTGAAAATTAGATTAGAATAGATAACTGAAAACTTTTATGAGGAAAAATATGGTCTGGGTATAGCTCGAAAAATTCTCCTATTTAGAGAGAACTGTTTATTTGGAAGCCAACGTTTCACCGCACATTGCAGGTCTTCTTCTGGGCTATTGTTATAGGATCTCACTTCAAAATGGACTAAAGGTTTTTAGGCCTGATAGCAGGTAAAAAAAAAGTTGTTTCTTTTACCTGCTATCAGGCCAAATAATTTAGTGATAAAAAATACTTGATTACTGATATCTTCATCACATTCAGTTTATAATATAAGTTTTATATTACATAGTCATAAAAAAGATTTTTATGAACTGTTGTTCTCCCTACATAAGATAATTTTTTCACCAATTACCTTTACAAGAGGAGAAATTGTTAATCAAAGAAATTATCATGTATGGGCTCTTGAAAATCCCAGAGCTATTAGAGAGAATAGTTTTCAGCATGAATTTGCTATTAACGTTTGTCTTGGAATTTGGAACGGATTACTGGTGGGACCATATTTTTTACCTGGAAGATTGAATGGTATCACATTTACACATTTTTTGGAGAACGACTTTTCTAATTATTTAGATGACATTCCCTTACAACAGCGGATTGAAATGTGGTTCCAACTGGATGGATGTCCAGCTCATTATAGCAGAGTTGCTCAAGCTTGGCTGGATACTGCTGAAGTGTAAGACGGTGTGTTGTCGTGGCGAAACAGGAATTTCTTTTTCTGCAAATGTGGTCCACAAGTTCTGCCTTCAGCTTGTCAAGTAATGATGCGTATTATGCTCCTGTAATGGTTTTTCCTTTTTGAAGATAATCGATTAAAATAACTCCATAACTATCCCAAAAAACAGTTGTCATCACTTTACTAGCCGAGAAAACAGTTTTTGCTTTTATTGGAGCCGGTACCCCCTTTGCAGTCCACTGTTTGGACTGTATTTTTGTTTTGGGCGTATAATGGTGTATATAAGTTTCACCTACAGTAATTAATAAATGCCAAAACTCGGATTTATTGCGCCAACATGGTGTTGGATATGTTCAGTCGAACACATTTTTGTACAATTTTTGCAAACACGGTATTCAACATGCGGACAGCTTTCTCATATCTAAATGTTGAAACACATTCTTTTGACATGTTCATAACCTCTGCTGTCTGCTGGTGAACTTTGGTGATGTTGTCTGTCTATATAAGTTTACATAGTGGATATATCCAATAAATCAGTGCCCATATCGTTATAACTTGTACTGTTGTTTTCTCTGCACTTTTTCACCTTTTTACTCTCTAAGTTATATATATATATATATATATATATATATATATATATATATATATATATATATATATATATATACCTATAAATAAATAAAGTAAATAAATATAAACGTATGTTTATATTTATTTTTCTTATTTAAAGAAAGAGTAGTCTTAAAAAGGGATTTTTATCCTTTTTATTAACATCTACAAAAATATTAAGATAGAACCTGAAGTTATCAATTTCAATCCAAGTCTTAAATCTTTATTTATTTATTTAATCTTTAGTAGCATCAATGCTTCATGACATTAATGATGTATAATTAAGATCTTAATTATCAGTTATTTTTATTTTAGAATTGCATTAAATAAAGAATGCAGTTGCTTGAATAAACAGGTTGAAGTTGATTTGAAAGAAACTTTTGCTCTACTGACCCCACAAGCTTATTTTGAAACTGAGGTGATTAGATAATTCCTTTATTTTTATTACTTTTTCAGCAGCATCTTCTTTCTCACAAACGGTTCATAATGTGTCATTCATATTTGTTTATTTTATGCCATGTGACCCATCATTTAAATGTAGATGATGTTATGAGTAATGTGTCAATGATACTAATGTAGCTATATATTATTGCAATTGGTATTGTTTTTTCTAGATAAGGATCACATGTTTTGAAGAAATAAAACTTGAAGAAGAACCTCTAATTATCTTAGAAATTGTTGATTACAATAGCATGGAAACTGTAGCTAAGCTACCTTTATACATATCATTACAGTCCTGTTTCTCGAGGTATTGACATCTTTCTATTATCTGTATAACTTGAATTATAATTTTTAATAATTATAAATGGATTCCATAGATTGAAGAGCACAGTTACTTTGTTAATAACTGTTTACCGTGCTTAAAATATAAGAAAATTATATTATCACTCTATGATATATGTATTCAAATGTAAGTCTGTACTTATTTACCTGATCTTCTTATATACTACTGAAACATTAAATTTTTAATTTTATGAACACTTTTAAATCTTTTTTTTTTTAAAAATCACTTTCAAGTTTCAAAATTTTACATATTAAATTAAAATATCTATTATTATTTCAAACCTATGATTACAAGGACTATTAAAGAAATTCTATATAATGTTTACAAATAATTTATTTACTTTTTGATGCAGTAATAGTTAACAAAAACCCACTAATTATGTGATATCAATCTTTATAGATTTTTTTTGATTATTTTATTGAGTTGTACAACTGTAATAAATATATCTAGTACAATTGCTATAAGAGTAAATAATACATGATAGGATATGTAGAGACACTACCCACTGGCAGCACTCTAATAAAGTTCTATAATAGAAGGTCCCGAGGCCATCTTCTCTTCAGACGCCTAGGAGGATTGTCCGGGATGGAATTGGATGCAAGGATGGAAACTAGTGGGTTTGGATGGGTTTGAAGTTTATTGTGGAATGATAGGTATCTGGAATGGGCTAAGTTAAGGTCATTATGGATGGTTTTATTTGTGACAAAATAAGGAGCGTTTAGGATTTTGCGAAGGATTTTGGATTGCAAGGATTGAATACGAGAGGAATTCGATGGTTTGGTGGAGCCCCATAGTTCAATTCCATAAGTCCATATAGGCCTTATAACAGTCACATAAATAAGTCTTTTGTAATTGATCTGAAGCTTTGAGCGTTTATCTAGTATGTGTTGAAGTAGTCGGAAGCGTCTAGCTGTTTCTTTTTATAGATTTAATATTTTTATCCTACTGTATTTTTTAATTATTTTTTATTTTATAGATTTACATTATCTCCTACACATAATTTGGACTTTGGAAATTTAATGGTTGGTGAGTTGAAACAAATGGAGATGATTCTATTGAACTGTGGAGAAATTGATTTCAAGTTCAGATTTATTCCTGATAAAGAATGTTTTTCTGAGGTAATTATTTAAAAATTAATAAACATAGAAGATCAATCATGAAGAGAGAAGAAGTGAGAGGGACGGTAAAAAGTCTTCTACATGGTCGGGACCAACCACTGACCAGTGTGACCTTGGTCAGGTCGACCAATATTCGTATTTGTCAATTTTTAATTTTCAATTAGGAGTTAGCATGCAGTAATGACTTAATGTAAGAAATAATATAAATACGTTAGCATAACAATAATTATAAAGAAAAATAACTATTAATATTTACGTAAATACAAGTTTTATGGAAAACAAAACAACAAAATAATTTAAGAAATTAAAGAAACAAAAAACTATAATTATTTTAAAAATAAATGTGGGTGGGTGTGTGTGTGTGTATTTCTATGGATTCATAGCTTCGGACTCTATTACTGACAAGATGAAGTGTGCCAGGCATAAACAAATATTAGATTTCTAGTTGTTGAATAATTGTTTACAATAAAAAATCTAAACACTGTGGTCAGCCGACAGTGTTCCAGATGGTCGGGATCGACCACCAACGTGGGGGGTCACGAGGGCTGCGCTCCCAACCACTGACAGTCGGCCCTGACCAAATATTGGTTGGTCAACCGACTTCTACACTGCCTATTTTTACATCAAACCAACCAAGGTCATGCTGGTCAGTGGTTGGTCCCAACCGTGTAGAAGGCCTTTAACAGTTAAAATAAAATAGCTAGTAGAAGTATACTTCTGAACCATTTAAAAATTTTGAGTTTATCACACTTTCACTCCGAGGTGCTAAAATAATAAATAAAATTAAAGAATAAAATAAAATATTTTGTACAAATTACTATACAATGATTAGTGAAGAAAATATACTAATATGTAATAAAAATAAAAGTATGAAGCTGGTATTGAAATGTTTCTTACATATTATCTTGAATAATTGCTTACACCGTTAGGATAGAAAAAACTCAAATGTGCCCTGTAATACTTATATATTTTGACCTTTTGAAGCCGAATCCCAGATGTGCCAGCTGGTGTGTCAAGGAAGATGATAAGATCAGAGTTAAATTAATATCTGGACAGCCTTAAATTCCTTTTTGCCTTTCTTAAATCAAATAATAATGATATTAAGTTATTTTTTAAGTATATACTCTTATTAATCTGTTCATTTCCAGGAAAAAATATTTTTATGTGGTTTGAATCCAAATTTAGAAAAATCTACTGGAAAAAAAATGAAAAAAAAACTTATCACAACAGTAAATCAGTCAAGAAATCTTGAGTTTGATCATACATTTAAGAAAAATTTGGATAACATAATATTTATGAATAAATTTCTGAAATTGGAAAATCTTGAATATTTAAGAAATACTGTCAAACCTAGAAATCACTTTAAATATTTGTTTAACATTATATGCAAGAGGCAGTGGAAATTAAAGTTTCGTTTGACAAGATCAAATGTTACAAAATCGAAAAACCAATTAAACTACTATGACGTAGCTCATATAAAAAATATCAAAAACTTGTGGAACCTGTTAAATTTTGATGACCTGAAAACTATTGCAATAACGAAAAAAAAGGATCGCAGTATACATGATGAATTATCAGAACCAACATTTGAAAAACACAAACAACTTAAGTAAGTAACTTATTGTTTCAATTTAAAACTTGTAATTATTATTATTCAATCTTAATATAAGGAATGCCTCTGGAAGAAATCTTACTAATATTATAAATGTGAAAGTTTGTATGTTTGTCTCTCTTTCACGCAAAAACTACTGAACGGATTTGGATGAAACTTTACAGTAATATAGTTTATACATCAGAATAACACATATGCTATAGCAAGCGCGGATTTATGGGGACGGGGGGGGGGGGGGGGGCGCATGGTGACACGTGCCCCTTACAGTTTTTTAGGCACTGTGGAGAATCCATTATAGTACATAATTAAAGGCAAATCTCATGATCATAGTTGTTAAAATAACAGAAAGAACCTGAGTGAAACTATTTGTTTTGATATCCTACTATTCTTAATAATATTATAATTGTGAAAGTTTGTATGTTTGTCTCTCTTTCACACAAAAACTACTGGACGAATTTGGATAATAGTTATTAAGTAAAATAGGTTATATATCATAGGCTACAGCAAGGGCAGATTTATGTGGGGGCACGAGGTCATGTGCCCCCCTGTTGTAGTACATAATTAAAGGCAAATCAGGAACTTAGCATCTTGAAATTTTTTTATAGGTTCTTTGTATAGTTTAAGAAAGAAATTTGGATAAGTGCACCCCAAGGGTTTCCCCTTTATTATAATAGGGGTTCAAAGGTTGAAGTTAGACATCTGAAATTTTGGATGTACGAGTAACTTATATTTTAAAAAATAATTAAATTATTTATTTTAAATGATCTTTCACGAACCTTTATGTGGCAGACCAAATTCCACGCGAGCGAAGCCGCGGGGATAAGCTAGTAGCCTATAAAATGTTGATCATTAGTGCCAATTTGTCAGTTTTCCAGAAATTCCTCAAACAATTTTTCAGATTCAAGAGACAAATTTTACTTATTTGTTTTTTGGGGAATAGAAAGGAGTTAACCCGTAACTGGTATGGTGCATAAGTTGTTCCATTACCATGTTTGGTAAGGTGGGGTCACCGGGACCCCAATATTTGTTAACTCAAAATCTTCCCTGTTAATGTTCAATTAAATTCTAAACAATTTTTTTTACAACCATACATAATATCTAAACGTATCTGAATGGGGTTGAACATAATAAATGTTAATGATTGTTTTATATAAAAGTTTATTTAGCAAAACGCAAAACTGTAAAAATGAAAATTACAAAATATTTAACATTAATATTAAGACATGAGTACATGAAAAATCATAAAAAATAGTGATTTATTTCTATCACTTACTATACACATTATAAAAATGGTATAATGTGGTAATAAAAAAAATATTTTATAAATCACTATTATAGGCAGTCTTCACAGGCACTCTTGGCACAATCCGTGAATATTGGTGTACTGCAATGAGCACAGTAAACCTTTGTTTTTTTATCCCAACTCCTTGGGCACTTCCCACACCTTATTATTTTACCAGGTACAGCTGAGGGGTTTGGAATTTGGTAATTTATCAACCTAGCAGTCAATTGCCTAGGATCAGGCGGGATGTGCAAGTTGGTTCTCTCCTCTGAAGTTGTGGTTCAACTAGCTGCCTCGCCAGATTTTTTATAAAGTCAAATCTTGATAATTGTTTGTTCTCCGGCAATGACGAATAAATTATATATGAGTTACTATTATATTGTGGGAACAATTTTTTTTAATAAGAAAGTTTCACTAATGGTATGGTGGGGTCATACGGACCCCATGCTCCACTAATAATCGAATAAAACTCCGAAATCACTTACCACGATACCACTTCTATCAACAGCTCAGAAGCTATTGCCTGAAAGGTACTGTGGACCACAGCTCCTCTTCCTATGGGATTTACAGAATAAACAAAACTGGCTGGGGCTCCCAGGACCCCACCATACTGGTCACGGGTTAAGCTAGTTATCAAGATACGACAAAGCAAAACATAATGAAAATAAAGCAGGATCAAATATTGAAATGTATATTTGATATTATATATATTTTACATTCAGTACATTGTATATAAATTCAGAGCATACATAATAATTAGAAAATTATTTGTGATACTACAAAACACAAGTTTCTAAAAAAATTAGGATAATTTGAATAATATTATTAGGGAACTTGTTGCCTTAAATGATGTATATATTATCAAACTCTTTTTACATAGTTTTTAAAACAAAGCTGTTATATGTTTTTCATACAATTCATAAAATTCTTAGGGTAATAAATAAATGAAAGTGCCATTTCTCTCTCTTAATGTTATGAGGAATCAAATAGAATACAGTTCAACATTTATTTTACAGACTACAGCAGAGTACAACAGACGGACTCTTCAGAAACCTGTTATTCCACTTGTGTATCAAATCTCACCTCCCTTCCACTGCATCTGCGCATTGAGTCCGCACATGTGCAGTACTAAGTGCGCCAAATGCAAATTATACTTCACACTCTCTACTTATGAGTATTATTTTAATAATAATAAACAAATTAATTTTTCCCAATTTTTAGATGCTACATTCCACCATTCCGCATTGTTCCTGCTGTGGGAAAACTAGAAGTTGGAAAAGAAGCAATTATTCAAGTTCATTGCAACCCTATGTTTAGAAGTATTTTTCAAGAAGTCAGTTTTAGTATTTACACATATAATTTTTTTTTATTTTAAAATACCTTTCAATTTTTTATTGTTCCTAGAGTAAAACAAGACTCACTAAAAATAACTAAAAATCATTAATTGTGTTTGTGGAATATTTAGTTTGTCTGAGACCTAAGATCAAATTTATTTTAATAATGAACCTATTATCAATTGATTACATGTTATTTTATGTCTAGTGTTGTTATATTGAAATAAAATTATTTTATGAAGGAGCAATATTTCAATGTTATACTTGCTTAACCTCTGAACTTTTTTTTTGTAGTTTTATTGATAAATTTATTTCTGTATATACCTTCTATGTTATTTTGTTCCAGACTGTCAATTTTTTTGTTAGTGATGCTCTTCCAGAGGTTAGAAGAGGCTTTCCAATTCACTTGTCAGTAGAAAGTTGTCTTCCCAAGGTTAATTTTAACGATTACTACTCAATATTCCGTGAAATTGAGGTAGCAGACAGCTGCAATGAGCATTTAACTAATGAAAGTAAGGTAAGCTTATTTTTTTTTTATATTAGATTAAGCAGAATGAAAAGGTTTGAATTTGGATGACGAAGGTAGTCTTCTTCTGATCTCAAACACCAAGTTTACAATATTTTATTAATCCTATTAATTGTTATAGTGTCTGCCGCTATTCGAAATATTTGGTGGTTTCAGTTTGAAGTCATTCAATATTTTGTGAGCTCATATAACGGTTATTGAAAGAGAATTGAGGATTTCTTTTTTTTTTAAGATTATGAAATTTTTTATTTTGTAACATCTTAATTTAATGTAATTTTTTAAAACTCTTTATTATGTTGTTTTATCCTTTAGAAACATTTAAAATAAATAGCATCCTTAGAAATTAAACAATTGAACTTTACTGCTATTTCTTGCATATTACAATAATTAAAATATCTTCATACCTCTTGATTGAAGGCATGTTTTAATCGTAAAAGACTAAATTTTTGCATAACATCCTTCAAAATTAAACCATGCACTTAATTAAGGCATTTATTTTAATTAGTTTTGCTTAAGTAATTTTGAAAGCTTCAGAAAAATGCCAGCTATTGTGCCAATGTGATACAATTTTATATGATAGTAACTTTTTATATTCTTTTTACTTTCCGGTCCTCCAACCATATTAGATTTATAGCAGAAATATTAATTTGGGGTAATCTGATCATAACCAAGGCTGCAACCATTTCTAGTGCTTTGCATTTGTCAGTTGATACAGGCAGACCCAATCATGTATGCCTCTCCAGCCTGCCGTATTTAGCATATGGTCTTTCTTTAGTTGTTTATACACCAGCAGCAACAATAATACAAAGCTTGTAACTTATAGGTCCTAATAAAAAGAAAACAAGGAAAGTGAAAAATTCTTGGAAATAAAAAGTTTCTGCTGAGATGGTGGACCTCCAAGGGTCTATCTTAAATTTAATTCTGTGAAAACCTGTTTTGGAAGAAATAGCGAAAGGACTGAAAAAAGAGCATTTCCTTTTGTAGTGACATTCAATTCCAAAGCTGATGTTGATAGCTGGTGCATAAATTATATTCATTATATTTTAGATGCTTCCCGATTTTCTGTCTGACCTTCACTAAAAAAAGGTCAAACTGATAAAATTGTCTTTATTTCATTCTTAATAAAATAAATTCTTAGGATTAAAATATGTGCAGATATAAAGATTAATATGTTTTCTTGAAGTTAGGACAGTTGACTTTTGAAAACTTTTATTTATTTATTTGTTTATTTTTTGTTAGGGTGAACCATATCAAGTTTTTTGTGTGGAAGAACATGCTCTCTATTTTCTAAACACAATCGTTGGGACAAGTCACAGTATCACAGCCTATCTGCATTCAGAAAACCAGCTTGATGCAGCTGTAATAGTAACATTAACCTACGTTGCGGATGATAATTATATTACTCCATTTTCAGTGAATGATAAGGATAGTTGCGTTGTCTATATTAAACCCTACGGACATTCTTCATTCACCATAACATTTTTGCCTACACATCTTGAGGCAAGAATTAATGAGTATTAAATGTGAATGATATATTCAACTAAGTATAAATATATTAATTGATACTACATTATATGGATCAAATATTATAATTAAGGTTTTTAATGAATATTCCATATAGATCAACTCAAGTTTCTTAAAATTAAAATTAGTTCACCTTCAGTCATTCTGACTTATGCCGTAATCCTGTAAAGTTTTGTTTCTTCTATATATATTTCTATTTTGTATCTAAATGTTGTACTTTCTCAGGAAGTAATTCATTTATTTTTTTATTACTAGATAAAAAAGTTTTGAATTTGATAAAATATTTGTTGTATGAGGAGGAGTAATACTGAACAAATTTGTTTTATATTATTTGTTCTCAAGAATTTCTTTGAATAAGAATTTATTACACTTTTCTTTCACTGGAGAAATAATTATGATTTTATTTTCATACAATATTGTGATTATTTTCAGGAATCCAAAGCTATTATTACCATGAGCCTGGAATATCCCAGTATTTCTAAGTATTCTAAGGATAAAAGGTAATTGATTATATTAAAAGTTTTACTTCTAGTAGCATTACAGTTGTTACAGTCGTGCATAACATCCCATTACTGCACATGCATTGCATAAAAGACAGGAAAGGCCTGGAAATAAACAAGCAATAATAAAGAAATATCAATGTTGTTTGAAACAACAACATAAACATTTAAAAATTAATCTAATATAAATTTTAATTAAAAAAATGTAAACATAAACAAACCAAATAATTCACAACAAATACCTTAAGTCAGTCATTGGTATCTTTTGCTCATGCCCTCAACCCCCTTACTCCACTTGAGTTCATTTTTGAAGCAAATATTACCGAATTTAAATAAATGGAATCTATTAGACCTAAACAATATGATAAAAAAATATAATGTGGGACAACTAAACATAGGCTATATTTTATATGATATTAAATGTATCTTTTATAATATTCAATATTAGTAAACAAAAACAGAAACTTCCGTTATTCAACATAAAAATTATTTTAGAATAAACTAATAACTAAAAACAGAATAAATCTTGACAAAACTTATGTTGGATTAAATATGTGAATTAGCTTACACTAAAACACTTGAATAATTTTCAAATAAAGTTACTTCACTGCAATTATTTTATGTTTTAAGTAATAGAAAAAAAAAAGTTAAATCTGACCTGTATGTAGTAAAATAGTAAAGCCTATGGGACTAGCCGATTGGCAGCTAGTTAATGCAAAACAAATGTTGGTTGATGTATAATTCTGCTTACATCATCAATGGCTTTCCTGCAATGTGTATCAATGGTGTATGATATATGCTGTTTATTTTCATGATGTTAATATGAGTTTTTGCACAGACAATTTGGGCCTAGCTAAAGGTCAATCCATATGAAGTGGTCCAATGATAGTTGCTTGAATGTTTTAAAAAAGATTGATATTTGAAATATGTTTTTACCAAACATAACAGAAGTTCAAAATAGTAAAAAAAAAATTTTTATCTCACATCGTTTATGTGTGACGGCCATTTTTGTTCTGGAGCGCGCGACGTTTTTTGGCTTTGAAAGCATTAGCAATAAATTGATTATCTCAGGCTGGGTTAGTGCTACAACATTGCAAATTGTACCATTTTTTTCAGAATTTTCTGCTCTACAACATTGGTTCCTACACATTAAACCATATATTCATTATTTACACCTCAAAATATTCTTCAAAGTATAGTGATTAGAATTCAGAAATTCCAATTTTTAAGACTACAAAAAACCATGAAGGAATGATTTATCAGAGTTACAATTTTTTTTGTAGCTAGATAACATAAAGTACTTACTGAGAATTGAGTTTTAGCTTCAGCAATGTTGTCCTTATTTTTTTATGAATTTTTAAAATTTCATTTTTTTGAAATTTTTGGAATTTTGAGGTTCAATATCTTTGGTGGGACTGGATGAAAAGTCCCCATTTTCGCACATTATGTAGACCTATGTGATGCCAAAGTGGGGTAAAAATTTTAACTTTGATATCTTACTATTAAGCAAGTTATGAATTTTTATATTTAAGGAAAAATGACGCGAATTATACTGAAATGTTTGGTACAATAGGTGATCTAGAATGTGTTTTTACCCATTAAAATGTTGTTGTTTTTTTTTATTTTAAAGGGCATATTGGCAATTTTACAAATCACCCACACTATTGACATGTCCTATATAAAAATAAATTTTTTTTTAAAATTAAAAAATGTTCACTTTTGCTACAAATTGATTTAATTTCTGCGTTAAACTTATTCAAATGTGTCATTGTTAAAGTTTAATAGGCTTTGAGTTATTAAGGCATTTGAAACATTTTTAAACATACTATATTGTAAACTTTGCAGGTTTTTTTATTTAATATTTGTTTTGTAAAATCTACAATTGTCACATATACAAGTGTATTTACAGGACATTTTGCTTCACGTTTTTTATTTCTTAATCCAAGTGATTAGTAAGAAGCACACTTATTTCTTCAGAAAGAATTTGGGGAATGGAATAAGATCTTCCTGTTGCAGGAGTAAGCTCTAGAACAGAGAGTTTTCTGAGCACATTCTTCAAAGATATCCAAACTCGGTCATTGTTCGATTTCTTGAATTTATTCATTTCATTGTTCTCGGTCCAGCAGGGTGATAAAAGTGCACAAATACATCTGCATTTTCTAAACTTATACTTTCAACTCCAGTACTGACTTGTCTGCCAAGCGCCTGTACAGACCTGTCTATCAAGCGCCTGTACAGCCCTGTCTGCCAAGCGCCTGTTCAGACCTGTCTTGTTGCTTGGACTCATGTCCACAGCTGTTACTGTATACATATAGAGCTTGTGAAATAGGCCAAGAATATGTTATAAAAATAATGTTTTAGTTAATTAAAACTAATTGATTGTTAAATGATAAAATTTTAGTACTGAATCTACATGTACTTTTAATTATTGTTTTTATTTCTCAGGTTTATATATAAATATATATATATATATATAGGGCATGTTAATAGTGGAGGTGTTTTTAAAATGTACATTATACATTTTAAAACTAAAGAAACCAACATTTTAATGGGTAAAAACACATTCTAGATCACCTATTGTACCAAACATTTCAGTATAATACGCGTCATTTTTCCTTAAATATAAAAATTCATAACTTACTTAATAGTAAGATATCAAAGTTAAAATTTTTACCCCACTTTGGCATCACATAGGTCTACATAATGTGCAAAAATGGGGACTTTTCATCCAGTCCCACCAAAGATATTGAACCTCAAAATTCCAAAAATTTCAAAAAAATGAAATTTTAAAAATTCATAAAAAAATAAGGACAACATTGCTGAAGCTCAAACTCAATTCTCAGTAAGTACTTTATGTTATCTAGCTACAAAAAAAATTGTAACTCTGATAAATCATTCCTTCATGGTTTTTTGTAGTCTTAAAAATTGGAATTTCTGAATTCTAATCACTATACTTTGAAGAATATTTTGAGGTGTAAATAATGAATATATGGTTTAATGTGTAGGAACCAATGTTGTAGAGCAGAAAATTCTGAAAAAAATGGTACAATTTGCAATGTTGTAGCACTAACCCAGCCTGAGATAATCAATTTATCGCTAATGCTTTCAAAGCCAAAAAACGTCGCGCGCTCCAGAACAAAAATGGCCGCCACACATAAACGATGTGAGATAAAAAATTTTTTTTTACTGTTTTGAACTTCTGTTATGTTTGGTAAAAACATATAAAAATGTTAATCTTTTTTAAAACATTCAAGCAACCAACTTATTTTTTTTTGGATCACTTCATATGGATTGACCCCTAAGTGAATCTGAGTTTGCATTGCATTACTCATATTGATGCAATATTATCTTCACTGCTGTTTGTTTTTCTATTATTATTATTATGATTAAAGGCTGAAACTAATTATAATTACAACTGGAGAATGGAGATGGGGGGGGGGGGAGTGCAGTCGTGAAAACACCAAATAAGTCAGGACTTATTTGGTGTTTTCTTGACTGCACCCCCCAACTATCACCATTCTCCATTATTCATCCAGTCAACTATTTTCCTCTCTAATATAATTACACCTGTTAAGACAGTGGAAAAATTCCAACGAAAAGCCCTTAAGTCTCCAAACTATAACAGAAATTGAAATTATCTATCCAATATTTCGCCAATTCAGGCATCCTCAGGGTAGAAAGAGAATAACAGCATAACAAAACATGAATAATGCACCCAAGAAACATCCCACCACCTTTAAGGCTTAAATGCAATGAATAATCATAAGGAAGGTTACTGGATCCCAGCTGTATAAGGTTAGATAAAAACAGCTGATAAATACTCCATAATATGAAAATTCAACATACACTCTTCCAAACTTCAACATACACTCAGCACAACAGAAAAAAATAAATAATAGTAAACAAAAACATAAGACAAAATACCATATGAAAAAGTAAAATTTAAACTGCGAGAAAAAAAAGAAGGAAAAAAAAGAACATTATCAACAAACCAGTATCAACTTATCAACAAATCTTACATAAATGTTAAGATCATTGAAAAATTTCAAGGAAAAGGGCTTTTCGTTGGATTTTTTCCACAGTCCTAACATTTATGTAAGGTCTCTTTTTACTTTTCAATATTAATATATTTTGTGAAATAGCCATAAGTCCACTGGTTTCTTGACAATGTTCTTTTTTTTTCTCGCATTTTTACTTTCATTTTTTCATATGATATTTTGTCTTATATTTTTGTGTTGTTTACTATTATTTATTTTTTCCTGTTGTGCTGTTTGAACTTTGGTGAGTGTGTGTTGAATTTTCATATTATGAAGTATTTATCAGCTGTTTTTATCTAACCTTATCCAGCTGGGGTCCAGTAACTTTCCTTATGATTATTCATTAGTTGCAATTGAGCCTTGGAGGTGGTGGGATGTTTTTTGGGTGCAGTATTCATGTTTTGTTTTGCTGTTATTCTCTTTCTACTCTGAGGATGCCTGAATAGGCAAAATATTAGACAGATAATTTCAATTTTTGTTATAGTTTGGAGACTTAAGGGCTTTTCATTGGAATTTTTCCATGATCTTAACATTTATGTAAGGTCTCTGTTTACTTTTCTATATTAGTTATAATTACTTTATATTATTGATAAGTGATATATAATATGAGGTTAACATTCTATTCAAATGACTTATTCGACAGGTGGTTTTCTTCAATAACTGTAATAGGCAAAGGAAATTATCCAAGTATCAGGATGAAACTACTGGACTCTGTGCAAGAAGAATGCGAAATGATTGACTATGGAATGGTGTTAGTGGGTTCTCATAATAAAAAGATTATTTGTTTAGAAAACAAAGGAAGTGTGATTGCTCAGGTAGATTTTAAAATATACTAATATATTTTTAGTTTACTTTTTATGAAGTGAATTACCCAATATTGTGAATCATCCAATATTGTGAGATTTTAATTGATAAACATCCATCAAAACATCTTCCTTTTTTTCTCAACCATTCAAAAGCATCTAGCATATTCTTGGCCTCTAGTTCAACTTGATTTTTGCCAGAGAGAATGGATTAGCCTTACTGGGATGCGACCCCTGATAGCTCAGTGATTTAGAGTTCTGCAACGGAGACACAGACGACCCGGGTTCGAATCCCAGCCAGCACAAATTTTTTTCTCTTCAAAACAAAAATATTTATAAATTATAAAAATTAATAAAAAAATAAATTATCAGTTATACAATGGTGTAAGTCAACAAGATCCTAATTAAAGTAATGTTCAATGAACATTCTTCCTCATGTATACATCGCAAAAATTGTGAGAACATGGGGATATAGGATCAATGAAAAGAATGGATTTGCCTGACTTGGATGCGACCCTGGTAGCTCAGTGCCTTAGAGCACCATGCTAGAGATGCGGGCGACACTGGTTCGAATCCCAGCTTGGACAAATCTTTTTTCTTTAAAACACTTTTAAAAATTTTATAGGAGTAACATTTCATTAAAACTTTTGATAAATTTTAGTTTCCGTATGATATATAAATGATGATTTTTACTAATGCTTTTTAAACTTTTATTAGGAATATGAAGATAAAGTAATTAGGATTTCATAAGTAATATAATTAAACAAAAAAGAAATTAAAAAAAAAAACCTGAACCACTACAACCCATGAAGGGTCTGGGGTTCAGTACATGGTAGAGTCTGTACTGTTTCATGGACAACGGTTCTGCAAGGAGGTGACATCCTAGGTCATGCTCAACCTCCAGATTTTTCCCCCTTATTTTGGGTTCCCAATTTTTATAATATTTTATAGAGGGTGGGTGGGCCACAGGAGGGCCCGAGATCCCATATGATCCATCTCCCGCTGAAAATAGACTAAATAAAAATCATGCCCTGCAGCGGGATTTGAACCAGGCATGGCATGGCAACTCAGTGCTCTACCATTGAGCCACTCCGCTTCCCTAAATAAAAAAATAAAAATTTTGTTAAAATAAAATTATTTTATATTTACAAGATCATTAGTTGTTAGTTAATCATAAACTCTTTATTTATACAATGCAGTTATACTGATTTTGTCCATTCTAGGTATTTCTGGAAGTTATAAATTGTAAGGATATATTTTTAATTGAATTATTTGAACAATTAAAAGAAAATATTGAAATACGTAACGCAGGTAAGATTGACATTTGTGATTAATTGATTCATTTAAATTTCTTTCTGTTTACCTTTGTGGCTTTGAGGAAGCTTGCTCCATACTGGCCACTTGGACCTTTACTGGCCAACCTTTTAATGATTATTTAATGTGAGATGCCTTTCTTTATGGCCTGTATCGAATTCTTAAATCTTCTAATGCCTTTCTCTTCTCCTATCTGATGTGGCGTTATAATTCTTAATATCTCCTGTATTTTTTCTGATTTTTCATCCAGCACCTTCTCAAACTGGGTTTGAAGAATCTTTTACTTAAGGTTGAGAAAGCCTCTTTCGTCTAATTGAGTTAGGATCTATAACTGATGTATTATTTTGACATGATGAATAATTGTTTTGTAAAAGATGATTTTAGTTTACTACCTAAACCAAAATTGTTAAATGAGCCCAAAATAACATTAGCCGGCTGCTGGTGTATTAACTCCCTAGATTATTTTTTATAATTTCTTCTCTAACAACTCAAAATTGTGCTAAAATTTATTTATTAAATAAAATATTATTGATTGTTAGAATACCATCTAGTATCTCGTTAATACAATAATTTTGTATTTATAAATAGAATTTTTAATAATTTATTAAATTGCTTTTATCATTGCTAATGGTATGTAAAGTTGGAATTTATACTTGAAATAAAAAAATAAAAATTTCCTCAGAATCATAATAGACATAATAGTCCAGGATCCCTGGTACATTTTTGCACTTGATTACTATCAAGCTGAATCTTCCTGAATAGCTTCGTTTTGATGAGACGCCCAACAATTTCCTTTGCGAAAATTCTCGATTGTGGTAGCTAACAGAGGTAGCAAGGATAAAATATGTTGATTTGATGATTCTCCAAAATTTAAGGATAACGTACCACGCAATATTAACTAAGTAAAAAAAAATCAGCTGGTTAGTAATCATTTCTGATGACCTCGTTATCGATCAACATGTATCATGCATAACGAGGTCATCAGAAATGATTACTAACCAGTTGATTTTTTTTTTTTTACTTAGTTAATATTTATATAATTTAACAGTTATCCTTAAATTTTAGAGAATCGTCAAATCAACATATTTTATCCTTGCTACCTCTGTTTGCTACCACTATTGAGAATTTTCGCAAAGGAAATTGTTGGGCGTCTCATCAAAATGAAGCTATTCACGAAGATTCAGCTTGATAGTAATCAAGTGCAAAAATGTACCAGGGATCCTGGACTATAATCTTAATAGGCATCAATAAACAAATTTGATCCTCTGTCTGGTCAGGCCTTTCTATTGGCTTTTCTTGATTTGGTCCTAAGTCAGAGATTTTTTTTTTTCAAATGGTTTATTATCAATTTCATATGCCTACATTTCACAAAAGAATATTTTTCTTTCTGTCAATTTTTGTTCAAAGATAAATGAAATATTAAATCTGTCAAAATTACCATTTGCTTCCATTTTTTTTTTTTTTTTTTTTTATGATCCCAATAGAAATGTTGAGGAACTTCTAATTTATTTAGTAAGAGTTGTCTAGGTTAGAAAAATAATTATTAAATTTATAAATAAGTTTAGTTTACTAAACCGATAGGAGGTTTCACACTTTGTGTAGTTAAATCTCTATATCTTATACATTATTATACCTACTAGTAAATAAGGTATGGTTATTTAATTGATATAATTTGTGTGAACTAGCAAATAAAGCACTTTTTTTTTTGCTAATTATTTTTTTTTTTTCAGATACATTTATGAACACCAAAGTTTCAATTCCACCAAAACAAAAGTATGAATTCCAACTGGTATTCAAACCCAAGGAATTACTGACATATTCGAGCAGAATTAATGTTCATATACTCTTCAACCCATTTGAAACATTATTTATAAATGTTTATGGTTCAGGTTATATAGGGGACTTAGTAATAGAAGGCTTGAAGTTCACACAAGGAGAACCAGCCTCTGGTAGTAAACCTGTGACAGCTGAATATTTTCTTGATTTCGGATATTGTATTTCTGGCAAAAAATACTCTAAAGAATTCACACTCAGAAGTAATTGCCATAATATAATTAGATACAACTTCGATAACTACGATAGGGTTATGTTCATTCCAAGTATTGGCCATATTTTTCCTGGTTCCAAAAAAGAAATAGTTTCAATACTTCAGATACCAGAGAGTATGGAGTTAGATGTAAGCATGAAATTATTTATACAATATTTATATACACTTAAATGCATATATCTCAGTGGCTCTGCTTATATTTAATTTCCTGTTCTATAGTTTTAAAGGGACTTGTCCTATTTGAATAAAACTTTATTATTATTATTAAAATCCAAGAGTAATTATGGGAACAAAGAAACTTATTAAACCGTCAAAGCAGCATAACTCATATAACTTATTTTAGTGTCACTATTTCACCATAGTGTGTATTTCTGATATACCTATCTAGGAGTAGTGCTCAGCAGAAATGTGAAAATGGATCAAGAGCTCTCAAACAGGATTAAGAAACCTAATAGCACATACTACCAGCTATGCAACACAGTGATGGGGAACAGGGAATTGGAAAATAGTGTAAAATTACATATCTTTAAGTCCATATACCTACCTACCCTTATTAATGGAAGTGAGAGCTGGGTCCCGATGGACAAGCACTGTAGTACGGTTACCGCTGCAGAAATGAAATATCTCCGGAGAATGGCAAAACGAGGAGGGACAGAGTTAGGAATGACAGTATAAGGGGAGACCTGGGAGTGCCTGCACTGAAGGAAACAGTGGAGAGGAGACAGTTAGGGTGGTTTGGTCATCTGTGCAGAATGGATGAGAACCGGGACCCAAAGAAGTTTTTTGAAGCCAGGCCTACCGCCCACCATCCTCTAAAGACCTGGATTACAATGGTTGGACCACATATCAAGGATTGATGAAAGTAAGGGAAGGTCTATGAATGTGATGAAAGCGCTGGCTGGAGATCGAGAAGCTTGGCAGTCTTGGATTGGGGCACCTCCACTCTGAGAGGCACTGAAGAAAGATGATAAAGAAGAAGAAGAAGAAGCAGTGTATTTCTGCTTTAGCTATACTAGTTAAAACTATTAAAGTTTTTAATTAATTGTATTTTAAACTATGATGTTAAGTTCGAATCAAGTTAGCTGCTACAAAGAGTATTTTTAACGAAATATACTTAGTAGAGATGGTTGCCAAGTGCTGCCTATTGCTATGATCAACTTGATAGCCTATTGATAGTACTAACTGAGGACTACCTGCAAGGAATTTTTTTATTTCAATAGCATTGTTTTTAAAAATAATTATTATGCTACTGACTATTTGTTCTCTGGCTCAGTGCTTAACACTGCAAGAATTTCAATTTATATATCTCCAAAAAATTAACTAGTGATAGAGAACACCAAATATATTCCGCTAACTATGAGTATAAATGGCGTCTCATAAAAAAAAAAAGAAAATTATCCAATGTAATAGTTCTCATATTCTTTTCTAGGAAAGTATATTATGTAATTATGAAGAGATAATTTATAGCCATGCTGCACCATCTTATGAATGGGATAATACTCGAAAGATTATTAAATGGACTAAAGTTGATGGGGATTCCCTAACAAAGGAGAAGTAATATCTTATTATTTATTATTAATATTTTCTCATTAATTTCTAGGGTTACATCTAAATCATAAAATAAATAAAAACATACTAGGGAATTTAGGTAATTCTATTTATTTAAAAATTACCTTAAGATTCTGTAGGTATCAAGAGCTGTCTTCTGGGCTAATTTTAATTGTCCAAGTTCTTTTCCATACCCTCTGTATTTTCAATATCTGTCCATTTAATGAATATATTGTTGAATCACAAGCTCTTTCTCTATGATAGAGATAGAGTTTTTTAAACTGAATAAAGTTTCGACAGTCACTAATTTTGTGGTTTTACTCATCTAAAGATAGGGGCCATTTAGGACTGCTAAATCCAAGCATTTATTTTTCTCTTTTTATTTTTTTCTTATTCTTATCATTATATTGAGAAATGTGGAACCTTTACTGTCATAAATTTTATGGATATTTTGAAAGGACCAATCCTTCAGTTGTATAATTATCTGAAACACATTAGGTCTTATCAATTTTATTTTGTAATAACATGAAATTTAAACATTTTTTACTGAAAATGCTTTAGTCCTGGAATGGCCCAAGCCAAATGATCCACTTGGGATGAAGGAAATGGATCATAACTCCGTGGGTCACATTTAATATTATATGACTATATATTAGATTAAGACCGACTTGACATTTTTCGGAGTGAAAAATTGAAACATAATGTGTTGTTATTATTATGTTCACATGATTAATGTAGCTAATATAAATACAATGATACTAAGTGCGTATTGGAATCATTATAGTGGCTTAATCATATTTTATCTTATAATTTCAGTTAATTTTTTAACATATGGATGCAGAAATAATGGAGGATTTTAATACATTAGTTTTCAGTACTTTGACCACTTTAGAATAAATATATTTTATAAAATTATAATGAATCTCATGGGCCAGAAAAAAATTTAAGATGGTCCATGGATTGGCCACTCCTTCTGCGGGCTGTAGTCAGCTAGGCTAGGGGATACAAACTGTAAAGAAATTCCAATTGGTATGGGAATAACAAAAAAAAAAAAGTGCATGGATATATTTTTTTTAAAGATTGTGTTCAATGAAGCATACACCTTAAATAAAATTTTATTGAATGTACCAATTTTAGGGAATAATCACAATCTTTAATGAGTTAAAATAACTTAATGCTAGTTGCTGTAGTTTAGACAAGAAACACTAAATATGGAAGTTGACTTGACTATTTATTATACTACACTCCAGTACTTATTATATATTTTGTAGGAAATATTTTAAAGTAATGTGTTAAATTTGTGCAATTATAACAATAAATGTATAAAACAAATAACAAAACAATGAAGACATAGAAAAACTTTTAAACATCATTTTCATTTCATAAAAATTGATAATATTATGAAGAGAAAGAAATAGTGAAGAGTTGGTTTTGCTCCCACTAAATTATGAATTATTATAAAAATGTCCTATTATGTTGTTATATTAATATTAAACTTCTGTTAGTGAATGAAGTTATGTAATGTGAGATATGTATATTTTATGAACTTTTGGAAAATCTATTTAGTTGCTTAGGTTATTATGTCAATTAATATTTTTTTAATTTTTAGTTTTGATAAAGCTCAAATTTTTAAAATAGAAACTCATGATGAAGAGCCTCAATATGATGTCATTAAAGAAGAGCTTAGCCTTCATTTAATATTATCTGCTGTGGTAGATGTACCAAAGCTGACAGTTGTAACAGAAATGGTTGAATTTGCTCCTATCAATGTATCTCAAGTAAACTGACTATAATTTGGTTATTTTAAGTAATATGCTCTTTTTAAAAAATGCTATTATTAATCTTTATTTCATTCAAAATAGTCATTATGGTGATTTAATGTTAGTTGCCGGCCAGGACTTAGATTTTTTATTTATTTGTTTTTTTAAAAATGTTCACTCTCTTCTCTTGTTAGAAATTTCAGGAACTTTATTTGATGAGATTCTGAACTTCTGATATCAGATTTTACCTAATAATGTTTTTAATTTTATAGTTTATTTCATGAAGAAACATAATCATCTTATTCCTTTGTGAAGATAACTTGAGACTTTAAATAGTTTAATCTTCTCCTGATGGTATACTTGTTAGGTCCTTCTGGTTTATGACCATAAATTATTATTTGTGATGAAAAACCTAACGATAAAATACTCTACTTTCATTAATTATAAGTCAATCATTGATTTCTGGTGCCAATAAATAAATATTGAATTTAATAATATTTTATATAATAAGAATTTAGATGATACAAAAAATGATATTAGAATGGACAATATTTGCATATCATATAAAAATAATATAACTCAGGTTTAACCACTCAGTTGACAGGAAGCACTTTTAGATCTTAAATTATATACTTTAAATATCCTAATCCACACTTTTTAGCACATCACTTGAGAACATATAAAAAATTACAATACCTTTGCCACTTTGACGTATAAGTCAACAAATGTCTTTTCTTCCTTTGTTTCCAATTAAGCTTGTTCTTTGTTCCCCTTTCTCCACTTTCACTTCTCCCCTGCATCCTTCCTCTTCAGCCTCCTGCTTCATAAGACCGCTTTCTCCCTTCTTGCTCCCCACCACTTTTTCATTCCTTCTTTTCCGTATTTTGTCGATCTTTCAATTGATCTTTTGCACTTTTGACTTTTACTTATTAACACTGATTAACAATTGTAAATCAAATGTGATGTTCAAAAGAATGTTTGATTTATATTCATATCTACTACTTACTAGCTGACCTGGCCACACATTGCTGTGGCTGTTATAATAGTTTTAAAAAATATTACGGTAAAATTTGGATTTAAAAGAAATAATGAATCAATGAAAAAATTAATTAAATTGATTTATATAATAAATAATATAATTCATTAATAATAATGTTACCTTGAGAGAGGGAGGGGTGAGGGAGGACACATGGGGAAAACTGGGTTTAGAAATAAACCCCACACATTTATCTATCAACAAACAAACGCTAGTATATTGAAATAAAAGTTACATTTAGCATAATGAAAATAAAACTCTAATTTCACATAAGAATCACCCTCAATAATAGTACTTAATAATAACATATGAACGAGACTCATACACCTGATTCTCCATCAATACTCATAGTCCTAAAATCCACTAAAATAATAATAAAACAAGTTCCGCTATATATAACAATCATCAAACCCTTTATTTATAACAAAAATTCTATGCACTAATAATTACGTCAACATTCCCTATCAGCACTCATTATCTTATAAACATTATATATCTATCTCCGTGGCGCTACAACCCTGGTTGGGTCCTGGCCTCCTCTGTTTTGAAGTCCATATGACGGTTTCCGTGTCTGTTACCATGTGATCTGCTGGTTATTTCTTGTTGAGGGCTCGGGATGAAGAGGTTTCAGAGGAGAGGGTTATCCTCAAAGCCTCCTGAGCCTCCGTTTTTTCGGATTCAAATTCAGATTTGCACTACTGAGACATGCTGTCACAACATATCAAAAATGCAGCAGGCTAGAAAAAAATAAAGTTTTGCAATAAAAATATCGCGGTCAAAAATCGAAAAAAAAAATATAGCCTACATTTTAAGTTGGACAATATTACATATCTTTGTGAAATTTCATTATAATCAGTCCATGAGTTTCGGAGATAAGCCTGGACAAACATCGTGACAGGATATTTATATATATATAGAGATAGGTAAATAAGACTCCAGTTATTTATTATGTGATAGGGACCGAACACGGAATCTATTAGACCTAAAGATCTGCGGTTTTCTCTCCATAAGAACCTTTTATAATATGGAAAAAAAAATTAGCCGAATTGGTCTAACAATTTCAAATAAACAATTTCTTTGTTTGTAAATTTGTAAGTTATCCTGTATTAGTTATTGCTTAAAAAAGTTTTATGGCTATGAATCTAAGACTTCATTTATTTCTAATATTTTTTATTAGTTGTTGCAGAAAATTTTCATTTTTTCAATAAATAGTTTGATCCTAACAAAACTTATGAAAATATCTGTCTCTTATGTAATTTTCATACAGACAATGAAAATTGTATATTGCTTAAAATACATCCCTGCAATATAGTGACCAAATATTGGACAATGAATTTTTGGATAGAATTATTATAGAGGCCGTTCTATTACCGTTTGAGTATGGGAATGGACAAATAAAAACTATTTGAAATCAGTGCAACTTTCTTACAGTATACTTCAGAATGGATATGATCATTTTGAGTCAATGAACAAAAATGTAAATTTCTTCAGAAAATTCTCCAAAATGTCAAAGATGTTAACATATAGAGTAAAAAGGTGTTAGAGTGCAGGGAAACAACAGTACAAGTTATTACGATACGAGCACAGATTTATTAGATATAAACACTATATATAATCGTATATAGACAGAGACAACACTACACATAATGACAATCCAATCAACCAGAAACTGACGCTAACTGAGAGACTAAACACAATGGCTATTGTTACAAAGATGCCATAATGCACAGCCAACATGATCAACAGTGCTGTCTTTCTATAATACAATATAGATGATAGACAGAAGAGGAATTACTTCAACAAAAGATACCATTTTGAATACCACATTGATGACATTGTTTCAAAAATTGGTATTACTAATTGCCTTTTAAAACTGGAGTGGAGATAAACATTAACTTTCTGGCTACTAGTGAATTATTAGAGGTTTAATGAAACCCTTTAAACAAGTAGAAGGGAAAGTTAAAACACAAAAGAAAATATTAATTCTACATCCAAAACAAACTCTTCTCAGCAGCAGATTAATTTTTTATCTACAATCCCTTTTATCTGAAGGGAGTTTTGTGATTGGCCATAGTTGCTTACTTCTACCTCCTTCAGTGCCATTATTACATTCAGAACTTATTCATATTCATTCTCAAATCCATATTATAAATCTTATCCAGCCGACAAATAACAGTATTTGATAGTTTCAATTTTGTTTTGAATTTAATCTAATAAGTTTCAATTTAGTTTAAAGTTTATTCCATTAAGTTTCAATTTTGATTTTAAAATATCTACTAAGGTGCTACTAATGAAAAATGCTTTCAATTTTACAGTTCTTAAAATCTTTGGACTCTGGTTGGGTTTTATTAATGCTATATTATTGGACATCCTTATTTTAATTTATTTATAAATTTAATTAGGTATAAAATTTTTATTTCATTGTTTCTTTATTTTTAGAGTTCTGTGAGAGAAGTAGTGATCCATAATACTAAAAATTGTGAAGTTTCTTTTACAACAGTAATTAGTGATGAAATAACTGAAACCCCCCAGAGTGTTCCAGAAGTGACGGACTTTTCATTCGGAAAATTTGATTATAATCTTTTGGAATTACCATTAGAAGCTAGAAGTAAAGAATATTCTGTAGAACAAGAATTTTCTCCTACTGACTTAAAAAATAAAAAACAAGAAGTATGGAATGAATTAAGGAAAACACATTTACAATCATTGTATGGCAAGTCTGTTACTATTATTCCACTGCCAAAAACAGAAGAAAAAGTTTCAGAAAAAAATGCTGGCACCAAATCGCTAAAAAAAACGAGCCGCGTTAAATCAAAATCTAGATCCACAGGAGATAATAGAAAGAGGACAACTCTTAAAAAAACAATTTCAAGCACTTCTACTTTAGTTAACTGGAAGGAGTCTAAACATATTCTTGGTGGAAAAAGCAGTACTTCTATTCTAGCATTGAAATATATTGTTTTTAAACTCGGAAATAAAAAAAGTGATTTTTATGAATTCAATTATAGTGACCTTGTGAAAATTGGGAAAACATTTATATATCTACCTGCTGAACTTCCTGAGACTACTGCCCCAAGGCAAATCAAGTCAAATAGAAGTCAGTGCTTCTCTATTGATGTTTCTTCAGGCACGTTAAAACCGAAAGAGATTTCTACTTTCCTCGTTACGTTTACACCTAAGCATATAAAACATTATAAAGCAGACCTCAGGTGATTATTAGATACTGTTTGCTATTTATCTTAGTGTTCACATTTTAGTTAATTTTTTATAAAGGGATAATTAAATTTTAATTAATTGTATTGTTTCAGTTTGACAAAGATAATTAATCAATAATCATAAATTGTATCCAAATAAATAAATCTATAGTGATAGATAAATTTCTAATATGTTAAGGGTTTGGGATGGGAACACTGCCAGGTAGAATTATTTGTACTCGAGAATCAAATAAGAAAGAAATTCTTTGCAAATGCCTTAAATATATATTGAAGTGATATCATTTCATGTTTGAGTGAAAAATAGTTGACTTGATAGTTAAAATGATGAATTGAATTGGTCAGGGGGTGCAGTCAAAAAATAAGCAAAACTTATTTTTATTAACCATGCCAACATTTTGGCCTTCTTCAGGGCAAATGGTGGGTGCGGTGACTTGTCACAACACTGATCACAACACCGCATTTCAATTGACAGTTTCAAGTTGTGGCAAGTCACTGCACCCACTATTTACCCTGAAGAAGGCATATAACGTAAGCCGAAATGTTGGCATAATTAATAAAAATAAGTTTTGATTTTTGTTTGTGTTATCATTGACTGCACCCCCTGACTATATGGACCCCCTGTGATATTGCATGGAAGTGTTTATTGGAATACAGCATGAAGAAATAAACAGACATTATTTGAAGAAAATTTTTATCTTTGATAGCAAATTTTTGAATCTGTAAATAATTGTCGATAAAATAAAAATAGAAGTCTGCCAGTTTGGTCATCTGCCAGTTTGGTCATGGAGTCCAAATACTTCCACTTTTAACAATAGGACAATCCGTACAACATACCTGAAAATCACCCGAGTTTTCCAGTTTTTGTAAAACCATGTGGTCTTACTCCGCAAATACACCTATTGCCAAAGATCATTAGAGCATCCAGTTTTGAGAATTTTACTCAACGAAATTTAAACATTTTGGTGCTTATTTGTGTTCTGAGTTTTTTAATCTATGCCTTTTTCTCTTAGCACTCATTTCCAAGTTACATACTCATTGAATTTTGTTTGGCCATGATTTTCATCCAGATCTGTGTACTGAAGATTTGAATTATAAATTATATCTTAATGTGGTCTTTAACAGTAATGCAAACTACTAGTTATCTCATAGTAGAGCATTATGGAAGTAAAATGTTGTACTTCATGAAAGCAATATTTTTTTTTCAGTTTTCAATATCTAGGAAATTTTACTTCAGTGACACTATGTTATACTACTGAGTATTTTTTCTTTTTTACTTGAAGAGACAAATTTTTTTTTTTACATATTTTTAAGCTATTAATAATTAGTTTTATATGTGATAAATATTTGATCATCCCATAATTTACTTTGCTGCAGTAATTTCTTTGATAACCGTTCTGCTCTTTGTTGTTATATAATGCATAGTTTTATCATTTTTTAGATTTTATAACTTAGAAACTGGAGAAAATTCGTGCATATTTCTACAAGGTCTTGGGATTCTTTCGCTCTGCCACATAGAAATATATGAAGATGACTATTTGACTTTTAATAATCCCATCATTTCACATCTTCCACCTAATACCAAAGTTATTACAGTTGAATCTATCTTCAAAGAATCATACTTAATGAGGTACGGTTTAATATTTATGTTTTTAGGTTGATTTACTCTCACTCCTCTATATATATGAATTCAAGTTTTCAATGGAAACAAAAAAAACATAGACTAATAAATTATTAGTGATTGCAGTATTGTGTATCAGACTTGATACTACTTGATTAGAATAGAAATTTCTTAATACAACCAGTACTTTACATATAATTGTTTACACGATTTAGCTCAGTAAATTTTTATTCCCCTTTATCATTTGATTTTTTCCAGAAGTTTCAAGGTATATAATATAGCAGAGATACCTTATAATTTTAAATGGATTCTTGTGAAAAACAGTAGTTCTTCTGAAAAAAGTACAAAATGTTTGACACTCGAAGGACGAATTCCACCTCGTGAATATTACGAAGTTAGTTCTAAAGTATTATTTACTGTATGGAGTACATTTAATTTAATTTTAATTAGCCTTAACAAATTTTCAGTTTTATTATTTTATTTATATGGAAAACGAAATGACTATGGCCATTTTTAGAAAGATACTAATTGTTTCATAAATAAAATGTGCTATTCTATTATTATGCTTCACCTAACTCTACAAATAGGTGCGATTGCTCAATGAAGGAGTTAACTCTTTGTAGTACATTTGTCTCAATCCAAAAGGTGGGTGGATGTTATGGGTTGAATAAATGTTTATATTAGAAACTCATATTGGCCATTTTTAAATTTATTTTCTTCTGGTGTTTAATTATTTGAAACTAGCTGACCCGGCCACGTGCTGCTGTGGCTGTTGTAAGCGTTTTAAAGAAATCTTACGTTAAAATTTGAATAATGAATGAATGGAAAAGATGAATTAAATAGATTTTTGATTTTACATTTTATTCATCTTATATCTAAGTCCAGTATATAATAAATAAATAATATAAAACAACTGATAAGATATAAATATTAGATTAATGAATAAGGTATATCATGGTTGATTTTTAATAATAACTAATAATATTTTTTAAAATTATAACTATTGATTTCAATTTATTATGCTCTAATCGATGACCAATATTCTTTTTTAATCTATCCTTCGCTAATACAAATGGATTAGATGGTTTACTAACACGTGAGCATGCGACATATAATTGTCCATGGGAGGAACATGGATGTTCTAGGTCCCAACCGGCAATGGACATTGACTGGCCTTGAGACTTGCAGCAGCATGAAGCGTCACTGCTACGATCGACGCTTAATCGATAATAATGGCCGACACGTATCACTTGGGGGTATGAAAAATAGTTTACATCCTATTCTCAGACCTACTGAATATGGACACAAAATTTCATAAGAATTGGTTAAGTCGTTTCGGAGCAGTTCTGTTGCAAACACTGTGACACGACAATTTTCTATATTAGATAGAGCTAAGACGCCGGTGAATTATTATATGATAGGAACTTAACTCATGATCTGTTCAACCTAAAGAGCTGCTTTTGGACTTAAATTGTAGTAAATTCAATCTTCTTTAAAAAAGATGTTTTGTGTTTTCCTGAAAAAGCACCGATTAGGAGATACAGGCCAAAAGCTGAAATAATTCCGAAAATTTCAATGTTTTTCGGCCCCCAAAAGTATTCCTGTCCGTTTTTCGGTTGCGAACCTGGATGCACACTACTCAGACATGCCCTTACAACATATCAAAAATGCATCATCATCAAGCGTCACTGCTACGATCGACGCTTAATCAATTATAATGGCCGACTCTTATCACTTAGGGGTATGAAAAATAGTTTACATCCTATTCTCAGACCTACTGAATATAGACACAAAATTTCATAAAAGTCGGTCAAGTCGTTTTGGAGGAGTTCTGTTACAAATACTGTGACACGAATGTATTATATTTTTTTTTCTAATCAAGGTGCCAATAGCAAATCTATTTAACAGACCTATGCGTAAAGTTCCATATTCAGTAGTCAAAATGTTTGACAAATGGTGGCATAATTTGTCAAATGGTGACTTTCTTTGGTTCCTTATTTATGATTCATTAGCAGTGCATATTATTTAAAAATTTATTGGGTAATAAATTAAAGATTACCTAATGATGTGTCTAATCAATATCAGATCATCTCTTTTCTGTGAGCATTATGAATGGGCATTCTGCCTGGAGAATAAATTCCAATTTGTCATAATTATCATGAATAAAGTTATCCCATGTGATACAATTTTATTAATCATTTTTTACTACCCTGCTGTAATTTGTTGGTAGATCTAGATGACTGAGAGTCCCTAGTTGCCAAGTGTTAAGGTGTCACCTTAGTTTCCTATTGTATTGTTGAATATTTTTAGATAGATCTTTTACTGTGCTAATATGCAAATTCCCAAATAAGCACAGAATATAATGCTTTACACGGAATTTCTAAGAATATTTATCTTTGATTACTCATTTCCAAGTTGCAAAATCATATATAGTGTTCTGTCACTGTTCTGGCCCACTTAGCATTTAACCTAACTATTATATATGGTATTGATTTGACAAATAAACTCACTTTAATTTAATATACAAAAACGTTTTCAATAAAATTAATCACACCGTTTTAAGAGTTATTGATGAGAAACCAATTAGACTGCATCAAAATTTCATAAAATGCACCTGTATTTGGCACCAACACTCACGAATCCTAGTTGTATAAGAAGGTCTGTATTCATTATCGATGACAGTATAAGTTTTGAATGATTATGCTAATTGTTATTAAAGGTGGTATATTAAAAACCGATTAGAATATAGTTCAGGGAAAACCAATATTTTATTAATAAATGTCCTGTTTAGGATGATTATATATGATGGGACTAAACTGCTGATTTATTTATTAAGTTAATTCTGAAAGTTCAATACACTCAGAATTAGGAAAAAAGATTAGTTGATTTTGACAAATTGACTCATGAAGTTCATTTTTTCTTTAATCAAATTAATTAAAACAAATTATTAGCATTTCTTTATATTTAGTCAATAGGGCAATGGCAGTAATTTAATCTTGCCACTGATACAGCACAATCCAGGCGTTTCTCCATCGAACTTCAATGCCCCACAATGATTGCTCACAACCTCCATTGGGCCGATTTGAACGGAAGGATGCAAGCTGTGGTCAATTGTACAATCGTAATGAAATGCTACTCGATTTAAATCAACACTTGAAGAACTTCTTACGCGTTTATTTTGATTTTCACGTTGTTGAGTTGTTTGATTTGCTCGACAATTGCTCATTGTTAACTGAGCCGTTTCATTTGCCATCTGTCTTTCTTCTTGTGTTTGTGATGCACAAAGTCGGGCCAAACTAACACGGCGCATACATACATAAATAAATAAATATAAATGCCATAACGTCACAAATAAACATTGATGAAAACATGTCATAACCTAATAAAATAAATATATTCGCTGGCTACTTACCATTTGAAAATAGAATTCCAAATCAAAATGATAAATCAGAATGAAATGAACAGCGAATTCGAATTGATTTTCAAAGTAACCCACGTAAAAATTAATTTCACAATCCGAAATTAACGTTTGGATTGTTTGTCGATATGTACTACTCTTCTAAAAGCGAGTTCAATATTTGCTGTATAATGTATAGCTAGGAACTAATGTATAAGCTAATTTGAATTATTAAACATATATCTAATAAGGATCCAAAATTTCATCATAATGATATTGAAGATGGAGGTGGTAAATCAATTAAAGATCTATTAATAATTTTAAATAGAGGAAGCGTGTTTCGTATAGGTTTATTCATATTTTAATTTTTTATTCCTAATGCAATAACAAAGAACATAACCATTCACAATGTGTACTTCATCAAACTGATACAGTTTCAAAACAATGTATTCAATGCAATATTTGAAACAACAATTATTGTAAATAATGAATAAATTATTATTACTGTTAACTGGGCAGTTATTATATAGAAAATTCTAATTAATCTTATGCAATCACAAAGAACATAACCATTCACAATGTGCACTTCATCAAACTGATAAATCATTTCAAAACAATGTATTAAATGCAATATTTGAAACTACAATTATTGTAAATAATAAATAAATAATTACCACACAAAATTATGAAACAGAATAGTATGCGATGAAAAGACTGCAAATGAATCAGCTGTAAAAGGTTGATGCCTTAGTTCACAAATGTGTTATGTGAACATTTTTCAAAAATGGGTTTTGTTATATAAATAATATTGTAAAGTTGTGATCAGGAAGTCATACATCATATGTTGATATAAAATTAATAGAGAATGTTACAAAAATATATTAAGTATATATAAATATAACTCAAGAACGCCTGGACCGATTTCGATTTTTCTTGTTTATACTTCTTTTTTGGCCGAAGACCAGTCCTAAATGGTTCGAATCATCGAAATCGGTCCAGGCGTTCTTGAGTTATTAGATCAGTAACTAACGCCACTTTCTTTTATATATATAGATATTTAAATAGAACTTCTATAAATTATTATCACATTTTTAAAATAGTAATTCACTGATTTTTTTTCACTGGTATATTGCAATCAGTTTTTTTCCCTCAACTGGTTGTAATATAAGTTTCTTGGTTCATGAGATTCAGTCACTCAATATAAAACCACACTTTTTGAGTTTTATTGTTCTCATACTCTAGCCACTATGGAAAAAAAAACATGATTTTAATGAATTACATTAAAGTCACAAATTATATTAGATCATCAAATTGTTATATCCCTTATAAGTCAGGTCTTACCTTCAACAACGATCCCACCACCGGATTTCTCTTGAGCAGATGATTTGCATTTTTATTCAACATCTGTTTTTAGATAATTATATAGTAAGTTCTAATGTGCTATTATTATGCTTTGATACAGTAATTCTCCTGATACTACAAAATTTAACGCTTATTTATACATATTATTTAATTTAATCAGTAGAGTGGATCAGTGGTAAAGCACTGAGTTGCTATGTCGAAGATTCTAGGCTTGAACCCCCCTCACTGGCAGACTTTTATTTAATCTGTTAGTGGCTGGAGATGGATCCAATGGTATCTAGTCTCCTTCTGGGGCTCATCCAGTCTCTAAAGTGGGTACCTAAAATAAGGAGGAAAAATTTGGTGATTGAGTGTGGTCAAGGACAAATCATCTGCCTGCATAACCGTCGTCTCGGAAATAGTACATTCTCTACCATATACCGAACCCCTTCATGAGTTGTAGTGGTACAGGTTATTTTTTTAATTTAATAAAATAAAATTATTATTAAAGTCATATCGGACTTCATAAAGTGTTGTATTAATACATTTGTATGCTTTTCATGATTCATATTTAATAAAAACATGGTATCATAAATTTAAACTGAATTTGGTATCTATTCCTTTAAAAGAAGACATTTGTCCAATGTGCTTCTTTAGACTTTTGAGGCAATCTTAAAACCTGAAAATGAAAAGTGTGTTATGTAATTTTTAATTATATAAAATGAATTATAAATATTAAGGCACTTAAAAATTTGTTGACAATAGACTTAAGTTTATCATCGCTTATAATATCTGATGTATTTAGATGGAATTTTCGTTTTTCCCGATGGATTACAATTTATATGAATCTCTATGGCTTTTGAAAATTGAAGAATTCTTTTTGGAACAATATATCCTGTTTGTTATCAAAGTAAGGAAACCAATGGTTTCGTTTGAGCGTAAGTTTATGGTTTGCGAGCCAACAGTCAAAGGTAATTGATATAAATTTTATCAAAGTTGTGCTTATATGAATAGTTGCCTGGAAGAAGGGTGTATGTTACATTTTTCAGTTTTCGTTTTTTTTTTTACAACAAGGTTCATGTGATAGTCCCTACCGCTAACGTTTGCTTTTAGTTGCCTAAACAGTCAATAGAGGTCAGGATTAGCACAATCGTCCATATCAGAGAATGATTGGTCTCTCAAGAGACAAAGTTCCAGTGGAAGATTTTGGCTCTCCCTTAAACTTTGAAAAACGTAACATCCCTCCTTCCAGGCAACTATTCATACAATTAAATATATCTGGTATACACCTACACAACTTTCCTAATAGATATAACTCCACTCCTAGTTTTGTAAATACACATGTTCTGGTAGATTTATAGTTATTAACTCATAAATAGCAAAGGTGAATCAATTTCTGAAGAAACATATACAGTGTATTTTATAATACAGGTTCATTCATGGACATTTTTACATGATTTTTTTCTTCTTTTTTTTGTACTCATAGGGTTCTGAAATATATTTAACCCCTTGATGCTCAGGTTTTTTCCTCACAAAATGTAACCAAAAACATCAGGTTTTTTTATTTTGGATTTAAAAAGTTTATATTGTCAAAAAAAAGAAGTAAAAATAGAACAAAAAATTGTTTCATTATTTCAATATTATGCTATATAATATTCAATATAGTTCATTTCTTTCTAATCAAAATAAATAGAAATTAATATATCATACGAAATTGAGTAAAAATGAATTTTTCATTTTTATATACAATGAAAAAATCAATTTTCATTTTATTATAAATTGAAAAAATCATTTTCATTTGTTTAAATATACATAATTATATATATTCATTCATTTATTGTTTAAAAAAAAATTGTAAAATTTTATAAACTATAAGAAAAGAAACTATATGCAGAAACCAGTACAAATGACAAGTAGCGACTGGCAAGCACGATTTGTCGTTTGTAATACGACGTTGAAATCTGCGAGCAGCGCTCGGGTTGGTATATTAGAGTATGCTGACCGCATGCGAGCGGTGTTCGTTCAAAATCATTAACCGATTAATCCTTAAAAAATTAAGGAGCCAAGAAAATATTATTGATGGAGCTATTAAGTTCGATGTTTCCATTATTATATAAAAGATACAATATATTAAAATGTATGCACGATTTTAGTCTGCAGACATTTAAGAAAAATATATATGTAGTTTTGAATTAATAAAATATTTTTTGTATAGAAGAGAACATAATTTTTTTATTACCTCTCTATACTATGTAGGGGTGCAGTAAAAGGAAATATCACCGGACTTGAAGCCTACCAGTTTTCATTTATTGCTTGCTTTCTATTTTTATATTTATTCACATACATTCTATAACTTTTTAAATATGCAATTTTGAATAATTGTAATTATTTTTTCTTACCACTTGATGCTTTCTTGCATTAAGCAATAGATAGTATTCTTTAACAATTTGCTCTTGTTTAAAGGATTATTTTTAAAATTTTTAATAAATTGATAGTGGAATTTAATGTTCTTTCAAATTAGTTCTGCTAAGTTGTTAATGTTTTCTTCTTGGTTCCTATCGTAAATCATATCCACCTATGTGTTTAATTGGAAGCTGTTATGACACTGGGTAGTTCTTTATCCATTTAGTAGCCACGGATTAAATTTTGAAAAGTTCAAGGCTTTATTATTATTTTATTTAACATTTTTTTCAGGATTTAAAAAAATATTGAACGTGAAGTTGATAAATAATGAAGATATTCCTTTTAATTATGAAGTAAATGAAGATTCATTGTACTCAGGCCTTAAAAATAATAAATGTCTAAGTATTAGCCCTTTATCTGGCATTATTGGTCCTACAACTGAAACACCTCTCGAGTATGTTATACTGTTAATTTATTTTTTTCCCCTTATAATATTTAAAGAAGATTTACTTTTGACGTACGGAATATTTAATAAACATTTCATACTTATAATAGGAGCCAAATTTTACCGAAAACCTCCAGTTAAGTAATCAAAAGTTTATTAAAATTTAGGAAGAAACTAGGTGCTTTTGGGTTTATATTGGACATAAGTGTTAAAGAAATTTTAGCCACTTTACGACAAGATATGCTAAAGACATGGGTTTTCCTGGAAGGTTTATAGCCAATGGTAATTCCATTGTTTTTGACTGTTTGGTAGAATTTTATGGTATAATTATTTAGGAACTGGGCTAAGATGTGAGGAAAAATTATTAGATGGTGAATGAAACCTTATTACTTTTTACATTTATCTTCTCATCATTCATTTTCAGATTATTATTTATAGCTCATTGACTTATTCTATCCAAATCCTCTTTAAAGTTATTCATTGCTTATAACAGATAAAAAAGGTGGAAAGACGGGTAAGGAAAAAGAAATAGGTATCTCTTTAAGCGTGATGGATGTGGTGGCGAAGATTATTTACATTATTAGAAGACAGATAAATCCTCAGGAATACCTGAGTTTTCTCCATGGAAGTCATTCTGGGATGAATTCAGGCTGTGAATAACCTGAAAAGAAGTGCTGGAACCAGTGGTGATGACTATTTGATAGAGGAAAGTTTTGTAGGTTGGTTTTGAAAGGTTAGAGTGGGGAGAAATAGGGTGAACAGAAGTCATGAAGTGAATATAGATCTACAATATTTTTAGAGGAGGATTGGGAATCAGAGGATGGGTTGTCTACTAATAGGAAGTAATGTACGAAGATGACGGACAGTAGATTTGTAGGTTACTAAAATTACCAATAGTTAAGTAATGATAGAAGGAAGGTATTGCACAGAAATAGCATGGCTGTATAGAGACTTAATAGCACCCCAGAGTACTAGCTGTTTCTTTGTCAAGTCTTAACTTTTTATTATTTATCTCTAGTTTACCTGTAATATTTTCAATTTTATAAATGTTTTTGTTACTGTTTATAGGATTGAGTTCAAACCACAAAATGCAAGCGATTTAACTTTTTATATCAAAGTTAGCATTTACTCACATTCCCATCATCTGAAGTATGAAATTCCCCCATTAAGGATTTTAAACAAATATTACTGCGTTGCTCCTAAGCTATCTTGTTTAAAAGAGGATGGCTCTAAAATTGAACTGTTTCATTCTAAAGTAAAACCTGATAATACTGTTACAATCGGGAAGGTAAGTTTATTCTCAAGGAAAGCGTTATCTCTCTTTTGCAATTTTAATTGTAGTATTTTGCAATTCTAGCAACTGGTCAATGAATTACTTTTTGTTTAGTCTTAATTTTTTGTGCTCAATTAGTTAAATTATCACAGCTATGAGAAAGCTTTTTAGATAATTTAGGAAGGAACACATACCTTAATACATTCTTTACTACACTTGCTCTTCCTGTCTTCACACCATCTTTAACCTGTTTTTTTTCTGCTGCCCTGCCGTTGATTCCTTCCATTTTCAATACCTTTTTCCAAAATGCTTCTCTCTCATTTCTTCTGTTTTTATTTTATTTTTCTTTAAATCTTTTTATAACTCATATAGTTTTATCTGTATGATACATTAACATCTTTTTTCAGATGCTCTTGAGGATTCCATATACTTTGCAGTTCAATATTTCAAATATTGGTGAATATCCAATGTATTTTGAAACATTTTTACCTGATTCAAATCAACAGCTGGGAATATCTACTAACATAACTGAGAAATCAGGTGTAGTTAACCCTTTGAGTTCGAATTCCTTCAATGTTAAGTTGATTGCTAACGAAAAAGTCAATTTTGAAGAAATTCTAACGATAAAGGTTTGTTTTTATTACATTATGTTTGCTAATATTCATTTGCAGTTATTTTTTATAAAGTTAGATATGGAACTTGGTTTATTTTTTCTCATTAGAATAACTAATTTGCTGCTTAAATTTGATACTAAAATAAAGATTTGAGAAAGTAAAAATGTCTGACTACTGTTCTTAGTACTTATTTTACCTACAACCATTATAATGTAAAGTTGATCTTTGGTGGTTAGTCTCTTTGCCATTCCCTGAATTTGTCACTCCATGTGTAGAAAACAAAAGTATGATTACATTTAATTGTGTGGTTAACTTTAAATAAAAATGTGTCAAAGGCATGTGGTATTAATGAGCATTAAGGCATTTAAAAAAACCTCACTGTTTTTGTTTCAAGTCTGAAAGCAGAATTATCACGTAAATTACAAGGGACTCAATTTTTACTTTTTTTTTCTCCTGAAAATCACTTTTTTAAGAATTTGTAATCATTCATTCATCTTCTTCCAACATTAGTTAAAATAATTCACATAAACTTGTTTTTAACTAAAATAAATTTGTGAATAAAATAATAATTAATAAGCAATTATTTATTATGATTTAAGATTTTGTTTGAAACTGTTGTTCGCTATTTAAGTTTTATTTTTGACCTCCACATGGACCATATTTTCCTCCAAGATATTTATTCAGTCAATTAATATTTATTTTAAATAAAATACATTTAATGAATAAATAAAATATTTTTTATAGATTTGTAAGGGACCAGATTTTTATATAAAGCTAATGGGAACTGCTGCGGAGCCTTCTTATGAATTGAAACCCAAGTCCATCAGTTTTGGAATTTGTTTGATTGATGAAGAAAATGTTGGAAAATATCACAGAGTCCTTGAGTTTTCAAATATTGATACTGAACCTGTATTGTTAGTGGTTTCCTTTTTAGTTTTTTTTTTGGTTAAGAATTATTTTATAATTATCCTGGCTAGCTTGATGCTGGTACTGGTTTAATGATAACCAATTGTATAATGGATTACCATTGAATAAATTTAAATCTTCCCACTTGGTCTAGAAATTGAGCCGGATTCACTAGGAGAAACAAAACATGAAGCCTCATAAACATGAATTAATCCACTACTTTTATATAATATATTGTTATACTGCAATAAAATAATTAAATATTTTTAGCAGCAATAGAAAATTAATATTCTGCATGTGATTTTAATAAAAGAGAATAAACATATTAGTAAGAAAATAGTGGTTATAAATTTTTCATCGACCAGTTTATATTTGTTGGTTAAATTCTTTGGCCTTTAAATTAAAAGGAGTCATAGTTAAGTTTGATTGTTGTAGTTAGATACATGATAAACATTTAATGGTGTTTTTAATTATTCCTTGAGAAAGAAAGTTAGAATATTGTGTGAAAGAAGTATAGAAAAATATAAAAATTAATCTTAGGAGCGACTTTATTAATAATTTTAATATGGCTGATCTTGCCTTGAAAATTGCATTAGCAAATTACTTCTGTAGATATACATAAAACAATAACACATTTGGGCATATAGTTTTCTCAAGTTTGTTTATTCATTTTATATGATGTAGTTCTTTCTTTTTTCCAGGCTAGAGAAACTTGGACGAATAGATGGCTTTATTGTGGATTTTTCATCTTTGATCATTGAACCAAGAGCTGTTCATAAAATTTTAATTATATTTCACCCTTTATCAATTAAAAAATACTCAGGAAAATTACACTTCTTAGTAAATGGAATATATAAAAATGAAATTGATGTTGTGGGAGAAGGAGAAGCGTTGAAAGTAAGTTTCGGTTTACTGATACAGGTTTAAAAACTTGTTTTATCTACTTATCTCCTTTCATCTACATTAATATATTATAAAATGCATTTTTAAAATATGGCATGCTGTCTATTCACTTTTAGATAGAAATTTCATGCTTATTTTAGTATTTTGACCACCATCTTTGTAGAATAATAAAAATTTAAATTGTTTGCCCGTAGTTGGCCCTCCATGAAAGAGAGAGCATCATAGTAGACTTTGGATTAATAAAAGCAAGAGAAATTTCTACCAAAGAGATATCAATTGTTAATAAATCAAAAGTGTCTGTAGATTTTTCCTTGAAACCATTGCAGCAACAAAAAACAAATGGTACTGTATGCCTGAGTTATTTGAATTTATAACTTACACATAGTGAGAAAATAAATTTGATTTGGAAATATTTTAGATTTATTTCCATTGATGATTGATGTTTTGGAGAAAAAACTGCATCTCCTTCCTGATGAGGTTAGAGTAGTGAAAGTTAGCATTTATGCTGAAAAAAGAATCCAGAACTTTACTTGTAATGTAAGTATATTGAAGGTAATAACTTTTTTTTAAAATATTACCTATTCCCACATTTCTATATTATTTTATTGGTTTACTAACTTCTTTTATATATTAAATTTTTATTTGCAATACCTAATTGCTAATAAACCTTAACCACTTTGCATAATGCATAAATCCAGAAGGTTCTTAGCCAGGATGCTGAAAAAAATTAGCTTAGATATCATTAAGGTGATTTTAAATCTTTGAAATAGATCCCTCCCATGACTTTCTCCTGTAACTGAGTGTATCCTTAAAATTATGCGTATCAGCAGAATTAGGGTTTTTAAGGAACAGTGTATATATATAATCCTTTAGGTGGGAACTAACAGCTATGTTAAAGGCTTGCCCGAAAAAAAAAAAAACCTGTACCACTACAACTGTCTGGTGTTAAATACATGGTAGAGACTGTACTGTTTCAATTACTATGGTTGTGCAGGGAGGGCATTTGTCCTAGATCACGCTCAACCACCAGATTTCCTCCCTTATTTTTGACACCCACTTTATAGAGGCTGGGTGGGCCCCTGGAGGGTCCTAGATCCTATATGATCAATCTCTGGCTGTTAACAGACTAAATATAAGTCGAGGGGTTTGAACAGGGATTTTCAGCATGCCATTTGAGTGCTCTACCACTAAGCCACTCCGTTCCCCTCGTACATAACAGAACTAATAACAAATACCTTCTTGCTGCTAATTTTAGTTTTGTCAACAGACAGAGGTGCTTGCTTGAAGTCATGAAATATACTGTACTGAACTAAATTCCACCTAAGTTTAATTGTACCTAAGTTAAGGAAAAATGAACTTTATCAGTTTTAAAATAAAAACTGGTCGGACATTTTTTTATTTAATCAGTCATAAGGCTATAATGATGAAAACCCAAGAGTACCTGCAGATGCAGTGAGTTGGTGAAAATTTTAAGATGAAAAGAAAGATGGAAAGTGTAAAATTGTCTTTCCACTGTTATTGGGATAAAAGCAGAAATTAATGCTCAGTTCATGATCGATTTTGAGCAGAGGATATTTTAAATAGGGATGATTAACCCGTAAATGGTAACATCCGTCTGTAGGACAGGTTAGCTTAACAGTTTTCCCATCATGTTGAAACCTCCACCTTCCAGCTATGCTTAAGTTGATCCATTACCTTGATTGTGTTTGACTACCATTGATGATAGTTTCATGCTTCACTATAAATTTGTAATTTGAAAATAAGTAACACCCCTTTTGGGATGGATATTACTCTAAAGTTATGTAATTGCTCCGTCTGTTAGACTAATATTACTGTAAGTGTCGATAATAATATCCGCCCATCAGACATTACTTCAAATGTTTGTATTTTTGTCCACCTTGGATGTTACTATAAACTTTTGCCTTTATGTTCGCACTTCTGATCAAATCATACTCCAACAGCATAATTTTTTTTGCGAACTAGAATATTTGCTTTTTAGTTTACTATTCCGATATTTTTACAGATAAAAATATCTAAAAAACACCAAAATATACCTCCAAATGTGTCACAAAGAATGAAACGAATCATGCAGCTTTTATGAATGATATCGCAGAAAGTGATGCTGAAGTTGGTTCTGATGAGTCATATTTAGGGACCACTGTTTTTCTTCAGATATGACAGTGATCCTGAAATTGATTACGAGGACCTCTCCATTAGTAGTAGCAGTGATACTAGCGGCGATGATGAAGCGCCACAACTACCTGCAGCTCCCAATCAACCAGCCATTTATTTTGGTTAAAAAAATTGTTTTTCTTGGAATTCGGAAGCTTCTAATAAGAGTTCAAATAAAATTGACTGCTATTAAAGGCCCTGCCTTAAAATTGAGTAATCCGAAGGTTGAAGATTGTTCATTGTAAAAAATAATCTGAACACATCTTCAAGAAATCGTGGTCAACACCAACAAAAACTTGGACGAACTAAGAGTAAAAAAACTGCTGTTCTTCTTCTTATAAAAACACAAACTTGGACGAAATTTAAGCTTTGCTAGGCCTTTTGATTTTATGCTTGCTCTATATTCAAATTTGGTCGTGAAAGCCTCTTGTCACTTTTTGCAACTGATACTACTGGTGATTTTTTGTGGGATCATATCTCTAACATTGTTATTAGCTTTGTGGTTTGAGGACTCATCATCTAGGAGTGAAAGGCAAAAAACAGACCCTGCAGCAGCCATTTCCAACATTTTAAACATATTTATTTCTAACTGCCAGGTGGTCTATTCAATAGGAGCCCATGCATGTGTTGACGAAACACTGATACCATTTCGGGGAAGATGCCAGGTCCACATGTATATGCCAAATAAATCTGCAAAATACGGTATCAAATTCATCCCTGCTAAATGCCTATATCTATGTATGTAAAGACAGCGATGGGAAAAACCTCACAAAAGAGAAACAAAAGCTATTGAAACCGACTCAGGCTGTGATTCAAGTTGCTAAGCCAATCATCCATAGAAATAGGGACATAACAGCTGATAACTGGTTTTTGTCTGTAGAACTAGTTCAGGAGTGACATAAGTGAATACTCACATACGTTGGCACACTGAAAAAGAATAAGAAAGAAATACCTCCTGAATTTTTCCTAACAGAAAAAAAGAGGCTGGATCCTGTATGTCCATACAAAGAATATGACTCTCCTTTCATTTATCCCTAAAACGTATAAAGCAATTATACTAAATCCGGTGTTGACACGCTAGACTGCAAGTGTAGTAATTACTCGACAAACAGGCGTACCAGAAGGAGGCAATATTGTATTGATTAGAAAAACTGGCGATTTTTTATCACCTAATTTCTTTGGATTGTTCCAATAGCCATGTTGTATTTTCGAAAATACAACCAGCAAAAATGGATAGGTTTAATTTTCTGAAAGAACTTGGATTCAGTCTCATAAGAAAACACATGGCGACTCGATTCAACATACCCAATTTTCCTGAGGAATTAAAAAAAGAAAATAATAAAAGAAACCATCCATCCAGAAGGTGATAAAGAAGAACCTTGTCAAAGCAAGAAATTGGATAAACGTGACAGGTTAGAAAAAAGAAAAAACTGTCCTTATTTTTCTTATAGGAAAAATAGAATGACGAATTACAAATGTGTAAAATGGGATATACCAAATTGTTTGGAATGCTCTAAGAAAATTTGTAATATGTGTGTACAAATTTTGTAAATTTATTTATTTTTTAATTGATTTCGAACCATTTATATATCACTAAATCTTCAAATTTTATTTTATTTCATTTTTAAATGTTAACAAATTCTAGCTATATTCTTATTCTTATTTTCGCTTGTGTTATATTACATTGTCATCTATTTCTTTCGTTTGTGTTATTGATATTGTGAACCTTATTGATATTGTGATATTTCACTAAATAAAGTTTTGGAAAAATGAAATTTAAACAAGAATTTTTTACTGGTCTTTTATACCCTAAATGCAGAAGAAAAAAAACTTGGTCTCATAGATGTTACTGGGAGTGTGTGTTGGAGAGATGTTTCAATTTATGGGTTAAAAAGTTAGCTATAGAGGAGTAAAGCAGAAAAAAAAAAGAGGAAGAAGTATAAGAGTTGAGTCTGGTTTTAGAGATTACAGTTATTGAATAAAATATTAAAGTTTATGTATGATCTTGTGTATATAGAAGTAAATAGTCAAAACAAAAATAGTAACATAAGCCTTTCTTATTATAAAAAACTAACCTTAATAATTTTATCCAGATTATGTATGAAGGGTGCGGCATAGAAGAAGTTCTCTTTATTGTGAAAGGGACTGTAATTGATTATAAATTTGAACTTGATCAAAAAAGTATTCTTTTTGAGTCTACTGCCATCGGATGTGTAAACAAAAAACAAGTTGCTTTGATTAATAGTGGAGATATTGGATCTAGGTAAATATTATGTAGCATTTTATCCAGCAAATAAAAGTTTGAAGGAAATTACACCTTTTTAGCTGTATAAAAATTCATATCCTTAGGACCTAAAATAATTAATTCATTAGTATAAACTTTTTCTAAGGATTTCGTTTAACCCTTCTCTTTATTAAATCCACAGTTGAACTCTGATTGGTTAGGAGTTATTCAAATGTGAATATATTTATCAAGTTCTTATTTCATTGATTAATAATAGCTAAGGATAATGGTTGCAATAGTTTCCTTTTTATTTCGACCATGGCTTCTATGGTGCGTTGGGCCAGTTTGTCGCAGCTACATAACCAGTCTGTTTGGGGCCGATTCAGCAGTGTCCTTTCAATTGTTGTACACTCATATTTAAGGGTAGTTGCAAATATGTAAATAATTTATATTATATAAATATAATGATATATAAAAACTTTCTCACATCTGATTATAAAATTAATCTCAAACAATTGAATCTTCCAGGTATAAACTACAAACTCGGTTTGTGTCAGATGTCTTTATGATAAAGCCTATGGAAGGTTACAGCCCTCCTTGTTCAAGGACTATAATTGAAATTAGTTTTATGGCAAATATCGTCACTAAATATTGTAACAATATGGTAAGATTATTTGTGCTACAACCATGAGATAATGAAAAAATAATATGACTTAGAAGTTAAGAATATTTATTATATTAAATATTGCGTAAGTAAATAAAAATATGTCATCTTTTGCAAATTTTAAATCTGGTGATTCAAAGTTATCAATGTTTCTAATTATTTTTTTAAAAAAAGAAATTTGATCTTTGCAACACAATAACAGGTACTAAACTTATTTTTATTTATTTATTTTTTTTTTATTTATTTTTTTTTTTTTTTAGTTTTTTGGAATGGGACTCAAGAACTACTAATACCCGAGGTCGCATCCTCCTTTCTGCACTTAACTCCCATAATTCCAGTTTTATTTCTCCAGGCACCCCTACATATTGGCCCACTGACCCAAACCGAAATCCTGATCTCCTTGACTTTTTCATTCATGCTGGCTTAGGTCCCCTAACCTACTCCATAGAACGCCTTGATGACCTGTCCTCAGATCACAGTCCTTTGATCCTTACCCTTTCTATAGTCCCAATATCCAAACTTCCTCCGCCATCATTTATTAGGGGACCAGTTGACTGGAACCTATTTCACCAGCTTGTATCCAACACCATTGACCTCAGAGTTTCCCTAAAAACACCTCAGGAGTTGGATGATGCCGTCAATTCCTTTACCAATTTGATCCAGCAAGCAGTTTGGACTGCATCCTCTCCCCGTCCTTCCTTCAAAATCCATAAGAAAAATCCATTACCGCAAGATCTTAGAGATCTTATCCTTATCAAACGCCGTTACCGATCCCTTTGGCAAAGAACCAGGCATCCTCACGATCGGAGACGGTATAACTACTTCACCAAATTAGTCAAAAAGAACCTGACAACCTATAGATCCGAATCCTACAAATGCTACCTTTCCACACTATCTGCTTCAGATAATTCCCTTTGGAATGCCACCAAAAAAATCCTCAAATATCACTCTATTTCCCACCCCCTCCGACGTGAAGACGGCTCTTGGGCTGCATCAGATGAGGACAAAGCAGAAGAATTTGCCAAACACCTTTCAAATACATTTATTCCACATTCTGATATCCACTCTACGCACATTTCCAATATTAATGAATTCCTCTCTTCACCCATCCCTCTATCCTTACCTCCTAAAGCGGTAAATCCCTCTGAGGTCAAATTCCTCTTACAAAAGTTAAATGTCCGCAAATCTCCTGGACATGACCTTCTAACCACCCAGATCCTTCAACATCTTCCTCAAAAAGGGATTATTTTCCTTACCTACCTATATAACTGTATCCTTCGTACAACTCACTTTCCTTTGCTGTGGAAACACTCCATCATCATCCTATTCCCTAAACCTGGCAAGCCACCCAATGCCACATCATCATACCGACCCATCAGCCTGCTTCCTATTCTTTCCAAAATTTTCGAAAAAATCCTCCTGAAACGAATCCTACCCATATAGAATCCAATGATATTCCTTCACATCAGTTTGGATTCCGTCCCAGGCACTCGACGGTCCAGCATGGTCTCCGAGTTGTCGATCACATATCCTCTGCTCTTGAAAATAAACAATACTGCACAGGCGCTTTTCTGGACGTAGCACAAGCTTTCGACCGGGTATGGCATGCCGGTTTGCTGTTCAAGCTCAAAACTCAGTTACCTCAATCCTTATTCCTAGTCCTTCGATCCTACCTCTCTGATAGCTACTTCCAAGTACGCTGTGGTAACGAATACTCCAATCTTTACCCAATTCAAGCTGGAGTTCCCCAGGGCAGCGTCTTGGGTCCTATCCTATACATATTGTACACCGCTGATATCCCAACTACTCCTGAAACCTTCCTTGCAACGTTCGCAGACGACACAGCCATCCTATCATCTCATCCAGATCCCAAAATGGCTTCCTCGAACCTCCAAAGGCACCTTTCACTCATTGAAATTTGGTGTAACCAATGGCGGATCAAAGTCAACGAGGAAAAATGCAAACACGTGACTTTTACACTTCACCGGGGAGCATGTCCTTCTGTCCAATTCAATGAAACCGTCCTACCCATTTCCGACACAGTACGATACCTTGACTTTCTCCTAGACAAAAGACTTACATGGAATCCTCATACCAGACTCAAAAGACAAGAACTTAACAGACGATTCAGCCAACTATACAGATTACTATGTAAGACCTCCCATCTTTCAATAGACAATAAACTACTAATATACAAGACCATCATTAAACCTATTTGGACCTATGGACTGGAACTGTGGGGGACCGCGAAAAAATCAAATATCAGACGCATTCAATCCTTTCAATCCAAAGTCCTGAGAACTATTGTCAATGCTCCTTATTATGTCTCCAACAAAACCCTCCATAATGATCTCAACATTCCTTTCGTCCTCGATCTCATCCCTACTAAATTTTCAAACTTTCACCAAAACCTTGCCTGTAATCCCAACCCCCTGGCTCAGTCATTATCCAGTTCCACACATCCATATAACCCACCCCGCCGCCTAAACCGGCAATGGCCTCGAGACCTGATATAATAATATTATTTGGAGTACTGGCACTGGCCAGATTCTCCACTCACGACCTGTGTGTGTGTGAAGCGCCCTTAACCAGCTTCCATTGGCGTTTAATGCCAGTGACGCGGCTGGGGGCTGGGAAAGGGGGCGCGGGAAAGGGGGCTGGGGCCTCTTGGACTCCTGCTTTGCCCTCATTCATGAGGAAGAAGCTCAATTCGGGGACCCCAGGCAAATTGTAAATAGAGTATGAATGTGTACAGTATATTTCTTTTATGTTTTATTTATTATTATTATATTTTTTTATTATATATAAGTATATATATATATTTTTTTTTTAACTTTATTTTTGTATATATTTTTTCGCTTGTATATCATTGATTTTTTTATGGAATGATTGTAAGCTACATAGCACCATTACTTATTGCCCACAACAGGCAGATTGTAATGCTTCAATAAAGTGTTTTCTTCTCTCTCTTAGTTTTTTGGCTCCCTAAATAAAATTAAAGGGAATGCAACAAGTACACACTTAATTTTACAGTGACAGCTACTGTAACATCTTTTATTTTGGATCATCCATGCTATCAGAATATTTTTGACACCTAAAACTTTAATTTAATTCTTAAAAAGAGACTATACAATATATTTTATGTGAGATGCAGTCACATGACTTATCACATTTCATAATCTTGTGATGATATCATTTAAAAGTTGAAACCGGAATATTATAATCAGATGGAAATAAAGTAAATTGTAAATATACTTATTACTTTCAGATACTATTTCTGATTGAAAATTATGAAACACTTTCATTAAACATAACAGGAATCGGAGGAAAATTGTCACCTCCCTTAGAAATAGTGAAGTTTCAAACCAATGTTCGTTCTAAAACTTCTGCCTATGTTGATTTGATTAACAGGTAATATACTAAGTATTATTTTTATAACTATATATATATATATATTTATATATTTATATAATAAATCAAGATCAAGTCTCTATGTGTACTTTTTCCTCACCTTTTCTCTTCTCCTTTTCACTTCCTTGGATTTCCCTCTATTCCTCTCCCTTTTATTATTTTATTGCAAATGTAATAGATAAAATTATACCAGTTAGTGGTTAAGAAATCAATTTTCTGTACAAAATCACACTAATTGCTGATAGATCAATCCTATTAAATGTTGATAAATGAACCAGTTAGCTTAAAACTAGACAATCTAATTAACATGCAACCTGTAAAAATTTTAAATCATTAATCAATTAATATAACATTTATCCAGTATTGATAGAGGAGCTTTTATTTGTCTGTTAATTGTTTATAATTTAAACATCTTATGTCTTTTAACTGTTTTTGTTTGTTGGATAGGACATATGAAGATATGACAGTTTATCCTGTGATTACGGGAGATTATTTTTCAACTGAAGAATTTATGAAACTTCCTGCTAACAGCCATTCTTATTGTAGAGTTTATTATCAACCAGAAACAATGACGAAGACTCAATACCACATAGTAAAAATAATTATTATTATTTATGTTATATTTTATAATTAAATTGGCAAAAAGAAAATGGTCTATTATACAGGTATAAAATAAAGATGTATCCTATATTAAAAATTATTATGGCTTTGGAAAGATGCACTAGAGGAATTACTTCAACACATCCTCCTAATTCTGCATTACAATACATAAAAGTAATTATTTCAACAAGTCTTCCTAATTCACATTACACAATATAAATAAAATAAATACAAGGAATTATTTTATAATATACACAAGCATTACAAAATACAAATAAAATTAATACAAGGAATTACTTTTACATCCAAATTACAAATAAAACAATTACAAGGAATTACTGAAACAGAATTACTTTAACATCCTGATTACAAAATACGAATAAAATAAATAAAAGGAATTCCACATTACACAACACAAATAAAATAAATACAATTGATTACTTTAACATCCTAATTCCATATTATACATGTTCACTTTCACAGATAGATATCTGAAGTCAAATTCCAGTCGTTTATTAAAACAATTTGTTCCAGCCGGTGGTGAAGACCACAATATTTTTTCTTCACTTTACCCCACAGATAGTTTCGGACATCTGCTGGCCCTTTCCAAAATAGAATCCAAACATCATCCTTTTCATTACCAAAAACACTAATTATTTCAAAATCACTATGATAATTTATTTGATAAACTGTTTTCAAACTCCCACAATTGACCTTTTTTTTATTCTTATAAATTATCTAAGGGAAATTTATAATTACTCTATTAGACACTCTTGACATTCACAATTTACAATGTACCAAAAATTTTTTAAACAAGCACATTCCCTTACCTCCTGTTGACTTTAAACTTGGCCAATTAATCACAAGTAAATTATCTGGAACAGTGTCTTTCATCTTATTAAATTCATCCGAATTTACATTTTCTTTATGATTTCTTAGCGCTAACCAGTTTACTATTGCTTTATCATTTAATTCTGTCATCTTGTTTAATACATCTGGTTGGTTTGCCTTGTCTTCTTTATTTACTTCTTCCAGGTGTAACTCTTCACTATAGTTTATTTCTTCCAGATCTACAACTTCACTAAAATTTGTTTCTTTTATATGGTCTGTTTCATCTTGATAACTTACTTCTTTCAGATTTATATTTTCACTTAATTTCATTTCTTTTATGGTGTCTATTTCTTCTGTAAAACTAGGTTCTTCCATGTTTAAACAAAGTTTGCAAATATTATTATCAATACCAATACAATTTGCAATGGCCCCAGAGTCTACCACAAAACAAACTATATCTTATGAGCAAACACCATCTTTGACCTAAGGGGCTTCAGCACTGTTATCCAAATAGATGGTGTAGTGAAATTCATTATCAAATTTATGATCAGAAGTGGCAGCAGAATTCTTATTTTTTAATCTCAGACAAACACTTTTAACATGACCTCGATTTTTGCAGTAATAGCAAATAACATTTGATGTTTTTTACCTTTAGTTCTGTACGCTGCAAATACATTTTGTGACAGATCTTCCTTTTTCATATTTTTCTCTTTCTTACTTTATTCCGACAAAATACAGTTCTTCACATATTCTAAAGTAAGCGCTGATTTGTCCTTATAGAATCCAATGCGCTTTGCTGATACTACAGAATCGGCATTGCAACAAGTAACTGATTCACTATCTCTTCTTGTTCTAATTTTCCACCAGCCACTCTTACTTCAGATGCCATGGATTCAAACTTCTGAAAAAACTCTAGTAGAGGTTGGTCATTGTTGTACGCCATGTTTCTCCAAGTTTTTTGCACTTTGCACCATGACAAGAGACTTCATAACTCGTAGGTTACTAATAGGGCTTCCATTAATGCCTTTGCCGTGTCCTTCTCTTTAACTTGCAAAAAATATTGTCCACAAGACCACTAGCAATAATATGTTTGGTCTTTGCATCCTGATCGTTAAAAATGTTTAAGTTTTGCTTCCATCGTAGGGGGCTCTTCATTTAAAACTCCGAGTAAGCTCCAAGTGGCCAACGATAATTAAATTCTGGAGTACCAGTTTCTAAAGTTATACTCTTCAAATTTTTCAATTGAAACATTCAGAACACTTGTACTCGCCATTGTTACACTGTTACATTGATACACATAAGCATCAAACTTAAACTCGTACAAACCTACACTGGGCCCATAACCTTTTAACATATAGAAAGTAACAAGGTGATAAAGTGCAGGGAAAACAACAGTACAAGTTATTACGATACGAGAACAGATTTACTGGATATAAACACTATATAAATATATAAATAGACAGAGGCAGACACTTCACACAATGACAGATCCAGTCCTAACTAAAAACCAACGCTAACTAACAAAATCACAACAAAATGCCTGTTGTCAGCAAACCTTGGATTTCACAGTACACACACTAACATGATATCAATGGTCACTTTACAGCATTGTCTGTCTATAATACAATATAGATGACATGTACAAGAGGAATTACTTCAACAATAACTTCTGTAATCAGTCATTCTTAAGCAGGTTTCAACGTCTCCATAGGTCATGTTTTTATTAAGCTGTTATATATTTATTAAAAAATATTTAATTGTAATTCCTAATGAGTGTAGTTAGCTTAACTGTTTTCATAGATAAGTACATAATGAAAAACTTATTTCCGTTACAACTTAGGTGGCTGATAGGTTAACATAATATTTATATTTATTATATGATTCCTATGAAAGAAACTTAACAAATATGGAGGCATAGGGGTTTAGAAAAAATATAATTTATTGGTTTAATTTATGCTTAATTTTTGAAAAGGCATGAGGAAAAAAAGCTTATATGCTGTCTTACTAACTTTAGATTTCAGATTATTTTTGATTTTAATAAATTAAAAACTAATTGTTTTAAATAAATAACATTTAATAAGCTTAATTGTTTTTGCATAGCACATGTTTATGCTGTTTCTTGCTTTTTTTATTAAAACAAACAAACTATGCCTCATACTTTGAATTAAGGATACAATAAATTTTGTTGTGAAAAATTTTTAATTGATATTAAGTCACTTTAAAATGTTTCAATATAATAAAGTAATAAAAATGATTAGAAATTGCTTTTTTAAATAAATGCCAAATTTGTTAATTTTTTAGGGAAATTTTTTTTGTGGATTCCCAAATGGTGAATTTGTATTTAATCAATTGCTTGGCATAGCAAAAAAACCTCTTAGGCAGGAACTGGATTGGGAATGTAAAGCTAGAAAACCATTTACAGGGAAAATACCTTTGAAGAATTGGTCTAATTTGTTCCAAAAGTAAGCATATACTTTTTTTGTTATTATTGCATTATTTTATAATTAGTCATTATTTATTTTTCCATTTAAATTCACGATATTTTAAAGATTTATATTATTAAAAAATAATAAGTTAAACTTACTTTTGAAAGCAAATGAAAACATTTAAATATTTTCGTCATTAATATTATTATGTTAATGAGTAATTTTTATGTGTAGTTGGATTTGAAATGGCCATTATTTTTAAACTAGCCTCTTCAATGAATGAGCTTTTTTAATTGGTATAGGAACTGCTTAGTTAAAAAAAATAAAGTATATTTAATATTGAGGGCATTATGGTAAAACAATGTTACCTTTGATTTTTGAAAAATAGATTTTTTTATCTTCTTTTCCAGTCTTTTGATTGCATTTATTTTAGACATTGAACAATCCATGTTCTCTTAATTAATGTTTATATTTTTATTATTTTACATTATATTGAGTTTTTTTTTTTTTTAATTTTAACATCTTTATCTTTTATAGATTTTTATCTTATAGTAGAGAACTCTTCTTGTTCTCTCTAGAACTCTTCCTAGATAATTCACTATAAATTATGTTTATTGAGTTCTACTAGTTATAATTATTTTTAATGTTTAAAGTTTCTTCAAATTTCACATAAATTTTCCAATTTAACCATCAAACAAAGGAATGGGGATTTTAGAGATAAAATTACACGCCAGTGAGATGATGTTTCCTGCTATGCAAAAGATGAGCATAAGCTTTTAAAATTTAAAAAAATCTTATTTAGATGGGTGCAGATAAGTAAAAAAAAAAAAAAAAAAAAGTGTTTACACAGGTGTCTTAAGAAGAATTTTTAAGAGAAGAAAATTTTAAAATCTTATTTATTGTTCTCCTACAGTACCTAAACCATATATATTCAATTACATGTTTTATTATTTAGGGCTCTAACTTTCTTAAAATGCCAATGTTTCCCCACTTTGTTAAAAACAGAGTACTCTGTACGAGCCTGTAGCTTGAAAATGAGTTACTAACAGCAAAAAATATCATCAGATAAAACTGGTGTGCATCAAAATCATCATCCATCGAACATCAAACTTAAATTTGGTCGAGCACACTTCTAAAAAAGACAATCTTCCGATTTTTAAAATTTGCATATTAATTCAGCAGTAATATCTGGTTCAGAAGGATCTTTGACATTTCTGAATGATTTTTTTGTTTTCAACTCTTATATTTCTACAAACATCTGCTTCTAAAATTCATTTCTGCTTAGTTTTAAGGTTGAAGTAAGATTTGTGAAACTATCTGTACCAGCCTTCTACAACATAACTTCTCACGATGTAATCTGTATACCACCAAAGAAAACAAGGAACTGCATTATTAACTTGCTTTGTTATAAACCAACCAAAATGAGCTTTAAGGTATGACAATTCTTTTAATTTGTTAGTAGAATCACAGTTCCGGACCAAATATGCTCTCCACTGTGGTCAGATCTATAACTGTTGAGATAATTATTATTTTAACAAGATCCTACTCCATTACCTTAATTGAATTTCCCCCTTAAAATTCAGGTGATGGTTCAGTGATTTTCTATTCTTCACTTAAAAAAGTGGCAAGCAAATTATGGGAAATGTTAATATTCTCAGTCTGTCTGAACTCCATGCTTATATTATTTTCTTGTAAACAGTTCTCACAAAAGTAGAGATACATTTTTGAAAATGTATTACTATCTCTGGATCCCATTGTATTTTATATCTTATTATTGTATTGTATTTATTTATTTCCCTTGGAATGCTTACAAGGATTGAGGCAAAAATGAACAAATTAGTTTTGGTACATAAGTAATCTAGTTTTATAATACTGCTAATTTTCTTGCCTGGTTTTTGGAACATCAACTTTTTACACATTTAATGTATGTTCATTTTTGCATTAATCTTATAAATATCTTTTGAACTTTCTATAGTTACATGCATACACACTTGAACGGCAAGTGCCTGTGATAGGTGCCAGGATTTGCAAGACCCTAGAATTAAAAAGTAATATACAAGTTGCCCTGGTACTCCAATGCAATAATAATTACCAAGCTTGTGGTCTTAATAATTTCATATAAAAAAAAATAATATAATTGTCAACAAGATTAAGATTGAAGTTTCATACAAAAATAATTTCTTTCAGGTGTTTGTTACAAACATTAGTTCAAAAGAATATATTCACTACAAAGTTTATGTTACATTTGATCCACCAGAAGTTCAGACAATCAAGTTATCAACTCCTGTCCATGAACCTGCATTTCATAGACTTAGCCTGACTAATCCGATGGATAACATAACCACATTTACTTTTAAATCACCACACCCTCATATAGAACCTAGAAAGAAAGTTATACAAGTTCGTCCTTCACGCAAAGTAAGATATGCATATACATATATAGATTAAGAAATATAATGTGTAGATTTTAACCTTAATTGCTTTGTTTTTTTTATTTTAGAAGCATATGATCTTAAAATATACTCCTACTCATTGTGGGACATCAGAAACATTTATTCAAATTAATAATTATTTTTTGGGAAAAACAGTTTACAAATTGGAGATTTCAGCTCTGAACCCTGGTGTTGAAAAGTTCGTAGAAGTACAAGCTCCTATTGGATCTACTAAGACATTCTCTGTACCGGTTAAAAATCCATATAATAAAATTATTGCATTTACTTTTGAAGTAAGTGTTTTTAACTACTGTTTTATTAAGTAAATTATTATTGGTCTCACTAGAGACTCCAATCCTTTGTTTACATTATTCATACATGTTTATTATGCCACATTAATGTTTATAACATTATTAATATCAATAATTTAGTTAAAATGTTTCAAGAAGTGTGTAAAATACTTCTTGGAAAGATATTAAAGAATTTTAGAAATCTTTTGAGTCGCAAAAGTAATAAAGTTGATGCTTTATTATATATATATTGATTCATTTCTGTCTAAAATTTAATTTTGTGTTTGGTAGTCAGATTATCAAGACATATCTATGAGTAAACCACATTTTTTTGTTGGACCTGGCAAGAATATTATGGTAGAAGTAGCATACGAACCCACTTCACTTGGTAATCATTTAATGAAAATTATTTTCCACACAAACGGCTATGGAGAGTTTGCGTAAGTATTGGATTAGTAAATAATTTGTTTATTTTATTAGAAATTTTTAGTATTTAGTAATAATCTGACATTGACATTGAATCAGGAACTTTAGTATTAATGCTGAATGATATAAAAATCAGCCTCCATCACTTAATATATTGAAGTTTTTTAATTACTAAGTATTTAATACATACTACATCTTTTTTAATCGCAATGCTCATTAAAAATAAATTTTTTCCAATCTTTCTGCTTTCTTAATATGAAATAAATTTTCTGACAATATATGTAATATATATTTTTACAGTAATTATATAATAAGAAGAATTGTTATTTGATATATAATTATTATTGCTGAACACTTAAAATACACTATGTATACTTTCTAATTAATCTAAATATCCTTTAATGCTCCAATATGTTTGCCGAAAATCAGTCTGTATTATTTATAATGCTTTCTCCAAACTAACCTTGTAGTTTAATTAATTTTTTACTAATTTAATTTTTCAGGTAGATCTTATGTTAGATAGCTAATTAAAAATAATCAATATATGTTTATACTAATCAAGGGTTACCCTGTATTTAATTGTATTAATTTCATTGTGAACTTTTTGGAAACAAAATAAAAATATTTGTGAATAAACTGAATAGAGACAATTTCAATATTAATTGTCCTGAATGTACTTCCATAATTTAATAATCAATTAAATCAAGATAAAACTCTTCATAAAAGAAAATGTTTTTTATTATTATTGTTTTATTTTTCATTATTATTCTTACAATCATTCCTTTTCTTATAAAATTTCAGGTATTGTATAAAAGGTTTATGTACCCCAGCTGAACCATGTGGACCGATCATCATTCCTAAAGGATACGATTTCGAATTTGAATTTAAAAATATCTTTTTCTTTTCTGAAGATTTTTTTTTCAAATCAAATAACGAGTACTTCATCGTACAGCCTGGAAGATTGAGCCTGTTGGATAAAGAAGTAACTAAATTTTAATTTTCTTCTAATAACATGGAAAATCTATAAAAATATTTTTGTTTGGTCATAGAAACTGTATAACAAAATTTTTATTACTTAGCTAGTAAGTTATAGCTTTATACTAATTTTTATTCACCTAATGATTTTATTATAATCAGGTGGATAAAAATAGTGTTGACTCGTTATATCAAGGAGTTAAACCTACAGTATTAAACCTTTGTTGTTTCGACCACCAGAACCAAAATAGCAATAAGGTATTCAAGATAGCAATTAGACCAAATATATCATCGATCAATGTTTTTTGGAAGTTAAAAAAATATTGATGGTAGGGATAAGACCCCAAAATGTAAAAATGCGATAATTACTAGTATTGTAAAATAAAATAATAAAAGGTGATCCTGTTCATTTATAAATTACGTATAGATATTGCATTACAAACAACAGTATCTATACAAAAATTCAATTTGTTATCCTAGGATGTTAAGATAAAAAAAAATTGATTTTCAAATCTCATTTTTCAAGCATTTGACATTCTTCTATCAGAGCAACCCTACCTCTTATGAGTGGCAGAAAGGCATTTTTTTATTTGTATTTTCATCTAATAATAGGATGTATAAAAAAAAAAAGGACCGTTATTACTTTACCTAGCATTTATATTATTATGGAAATTTTTATATTTTACAATATTTAATGTAGTATAATTTCTAATAAATATGAATGCTTTTTATAATAAAAATAATATTAAAATTGAAAAAACTTTTATTCAGTACAAAAATTTTTTCATAATATATTTTCAAGCAAAAATTCAGTTTAACCAAAATGAAAAATTGTGAATCCCAAAATAGGCAAGAAGTAGTAGATATTAATATTTTTTAAATTCATCTTCATTTATTTTTTTTTTTAAATATTTTAAATTCAAACGAATCAGTATGGTTATAGATAACGAAGACATCTGATATCTATCTACTCCTTGGAGATTGCCTATAAGCCTTTCCTGAAACTATTAGCATCTAAACTACTCAGATAATTTGGAATATTTAGCTACTGATTTTAGATACTAGTGCTTTACAAGAAAATGGACTTTATGAATTTTTAATAGATTGTTAATGTTAATTAGTTAATTAATCATACAAAACACTGGGTGGATGGTTGGTCAAACACACTAAAATGGCTAAAACTTAATTTATATTTTTACATTTTACAAATACAATCAAGGAATTAGAATAATAATTTCTTTACATCAACTATTAATCTCCACTATATCATCTAGTAATCGACTATTTTTTTAATTAATGTTTTACATCTACTTAAGTTATATTGTTTTATTATGTAAATTTGTAACTTTTTTTTAGACTGGACTTGTTTTTATTTCGTTGAAAGAATCTTCTGAAAATAATGTACACCAGCAATTAAAAGGTATCCCCCAGACTGGCAAACTTACTGTCACATGTATGGTTGACACTTCTATTGAATGGGTTTATTATCTCAAAGCTGCTGAATAAATGCTTTTAACTAATTTTCATGTTTTTAGATCTATATCATTGTTATATTTTTAATTTAATTTTGGCTTGAATTCCTTTTTTCCTAGTTTTATTTCACTTGAATATGTCACATAACTTGTTTATTAATAACATTTGGCTTATGTATAATTATATATTTACAACATATTTTTCTGTAGTTGTTAATTCTGTATTTATCAAACAAAATAAATTGGCCCCTATGAGGTAATATGATATTTATTTTAAAACTTTTTTTTTTGATACATTCCTTTTTATACCACCAGGTTCCCTCCCCTATTTTGGCTATCCACTTTATAGAGGCTGAGTAAGCCCAAAAGGTCTCCATATCCATTTCTGGCTGTTTATCTTGATTTATTTAATCTATAAAACTTAACAGATTAAATGAATTAACTATCACAGCTGGATTTGAACCAAGGACATTCATCATGGCAACTTGGTGCTCTAATGCTGAGCCACTCCACTTTCATCCACATGGTATATCATTGATTTGATATGTCCTCCCAACCAATCAGGTGACAAGAACATATTCATTAATGAAATTATTTTTCTCTTTGGATCAAAGTAAAATACATGTAACCATAATTTTTTTTGGTAACATGACAAAAATAAATAATTTTTGAAACAACTAAAAAAATGTCTAAGTATGTGTATACATATATATATGTATAGTGTGAGTAAAAGGATTATACTATAATCCTTTTGTATATAACATTGGATATATATTAAAGGATTAAGCAATAAAAACTTATATTAAAAGTTAAAAATTTTAAAACAAATCAAATTTAAAAATCTTTAAGATAGTAATAAAACTATTTAAAATTACACAGGTCTGTGATGAAAAAATTGTAGCATATTTAACTAGTGGTTTTAACGGTACTTTTTGTGCTGATAACATAAATAATAGTGAAAAAATTCCATCACTCCTAGATAAGTCACAAATTTCACCTGAAAATTTCTTATTTTCTGAGGAATGTAGTGAGCCTTGAGCTTGATTGCAGTCAGTGACTCAGTGGGGAGCTAGCCACTGTGGTGTACACATTGTGTGCTATTTAGAAGAAATGGCTACAAGGGGATGTGTCAACACCCCTAAATGTTTCTGTTATATTTGTGAGTCTTATAGCGTCAAGAAAGGACAAAGGAACATTTCTAATTTTTTCAAAAGATGTATTTTACATACTTTGGTGTTAAATTAGGGGACCAAGATAAATCTTGGGCTTCCAATATAGTGTGTTCTGTGTGTGTTGAAGAACTGAGACAACGGTTTCAAAGTAAGAAGATATCATTTCGTTTTGGAGTACCTATGATTTGGAGAGAGCCTAACAATCACAGTGATGGCAGCTATTTTTATACTTGTTCTTGTTCAGTTTTTACAAAGATTTATAATAACTTTACAACACATGTGCACCATTTTTATGCTCATTGTAGCTAGGTATCGTTGTTTTTTTTTAATTTTACTTCATGTAAACTTCAACTTTAGTTCACTAAAATAGAGCCAAAAACTCAAAAAGAAACACTATTATTTATTATAATGCAATTGGGAAAAACCACAATGCAAAGCCTTATGTTTCAAAAAATACACCTACTTACCAGTCGACGTTTCGCCTATTCAGGCATTATCAAGAAACCAAAATCAAAAAGGGGTTATTTGAATCGCATCTCGAAGAAAACTGGAGTTGTATGTTGAACGTCTTGGTGGTGGGGTGCTGTCTCATGTTTGGAGCCTGTTTGGGCTGTTGATCGTTGGGATGAATTGCACCTTTTTCTTCGAAATGCGATTCACATAACCCCTTTTTGATTTTGGTTTCTTGATAATGCCTGAATAGGCGAAACGTCGACTGGTAAGTAGGTGTATTTTTTGAAACATAAGGCTTTGCATTGTGTTTTTTCCCAATTACATTATAATTCAACTTTAGTTTTTAGGCAAGCCTTACTTGATAGAAAAAAACAATGTCATTTTTGAAATCAGCAAAAAAAAACTACATAAAGATCACTTAACTAAATAAAAAAAAAATGTTTTTTTGCAGACCCGTGGAACTGACAAATTGACTTGACGGAATAGATATTTCAATTTAGTGAAAATACAAGAGAAAAATAATGAAATATGATTGTAAAATAATTATGAATATGATAAAATGGGTAACATTAAAATATAATAGCGCCTTTGACGAGTTGGACACTTGTCAAAAGAATCTTGAGTAGCAATAGAATTGTCGAAAGAATTCAAGGCCTTGTAGAAATGTCTTATTCCGATGGAACAGATGTGAGGAGCTTTTGAAGGTAATGGCATGCTACTCCGATGGGCCAAAACAGGGGGTAGGATATGAGATCCACAACGGAGGAAGACAAAGAAGTAATACTCCTAAATTCGACAATAAGGTGGGTCAACACTCTTCATAATCTTCAACAGGCCAATTTTAAACGAATAAAGGCATTCAACAAATGCAGGCAGAATCTTGTCCACTAAGAGTATTACTGTTATCAAGCTACGTGTGCCTAATAAACATTTATGCAAAGCAATTCAAGTTTAATCACCTCAATTGATATTAAATGAGGTACTAATACCGCAGGTTGCCAGCTTGGTAATAGGGGTAGTTAAAGTCCCGTCATGTGACGTCATTTATATGTCTCGACCTTACTTTGTACTAATGTATCGTACACGATATTTTGTAATGTATAAAATTAGAATGGTTATATAAAAATTGGCTTGAATGATAGTAGACCTCAATAATACAAACCGACTATTCAGACAATAAAACAAATAGTCTATTTGAGAGTGACTGACATAGCCAGATTTGAAACTTCAACTGGCGTAATTTCCTGTTATATGGCAAAGGTAGCATAGTCCTCATTATATGTAATATGACGAGAAATTATGCCAGATTCGAACACCAAAATAAGTACATATTAGCTAGATTAAATATTCTAGGTTATTTTTTACATATTTATTGGGAACAATTAGTCGGGATAGTACCTTAAATAAAACCACAAATTTGGCTTGAATGAAAATATACCTCAATAAAACAAAGTGAATAGTCAGACAATAAAACAAATAGTCTATTTGAGAATGACTAACATAGCCAGTATTGACTAATTAAAAATGAGTAACTTATATGAAATTTCCTGTTATGTGAGAAAGCTAAAATATAGCCCTCATTATATGTATTCTAACAAGAAATTATGTTAGATTCCAACACAAAAATAATTACATACAGACAAGACTGAATATTCTAGTTTATTTTTTACATATTTATTGGGAAAAAATAGTGGGGGACAACGCCATTACAGATATGATCGTGACTTATAGAAATGACGGAACTTCGATTACACCTAAGACCAAGGTAGTACCTTAAATAAAATCCAAAATTAATTTCATATTAAATAATCAAACAAATAAACTAAATTAAATTTATTTCTTTTATTTTATTGTTACATGTTATAATTTTTAAAAATTTTATTTGAAAAGAAAAGATATGAGTTCGAGTCCTGGTCATATCTTTTTTTTTTTTAAATATTTAATAGATTAAATTTAGTTACATTACAGAGTAAACTCATTTACAAAATATAAACAAATGCATTATTTATTGTGGCTTTAACATAACAATTAGAGCTCTAAACATGAACACTGTAACTTAGCAACCCGCCCCGTACATTAGCGCTTCTTGCCAAAAGTGAGGCTGATACTGTTAACTCAATATTACTTACCGCCAAGATATTAGGAGCTTCGATAATAGCCTCAGGGGTTCAGAATTATCTCCACTTCCTCCTGTAACTTCTGGAGCTATCATCGAACCTGCCTAACAAGTATTTCTGCTTGAGTACTGCACTGCTGAACGCTTGAAATGTACATACGATTATTCTCAATCTTGATGTTAGATTGGCGTCTCTGTCATTCAAACCAACATGATATGTAAAATTTAACATCGGATATATAAAGATGATTTCGACTAGAGTCAAAGTGTTTCCTCAGCAAATACGATTCTGCTGGAAAAAAATAAATAAAAGAATAAACTGATAGGTCTAACGTTAGCGGTGAAATAATATCCACTTTTAAAACTTCTTATAAACAAAATTATTAGACAAATAACTCTTTTAATTAGATAGTTGCATTCCCTTGAGCCCCTCTTTTGGTTAATAAAAAAAATCTTGAATGTTTGAAAAATAAAAATTTTACATCCACTAAATTAAGGAGTCACACAATTTAGCTTATGTAACACAACTGTGGTGTAGTGGTTAGCATAGCAGCACTATATGCCCAAGGTGGTGGTTTCGTATAACGGCAGATGACCTTAGGATTTTCCGTAAGTGAGTAAAAAATCCTTGTTTATACCGCCATTCGGATGAGGCGTAAATGGCCGCCTCGAGTATAGAACTCCCACTTTAGCACCGCCACAGTAGTATAAAGTGACGTTAAATGAACAAACCTTAGACAATCGTTGTCCAGGTAGTACAGTACAGTCCCTACCATGAACTGAACCTGAAGACTGAAGACTGAAGACCTTTCATGGGTTGTAGTGGTACAGTTTTTTTAAATTAAAAAAATAGAATAAAATAGAATATAATAGAATAGAAAAACAACTTTATTCTGGGGCCAGGCCCCTTAAGAATAACAATATTGTACAAAAATTAATAGGAATATTTCTGGCCAAACGGCTACATTATAATACAGTTAAAAATGAACTAAAACATAAGTTCTCATAGCGAAAGAAAAAAAATATATATACCTACATAAAACAAAAAAAAATAATAGAAAAAAATTACAATAAATAGAAATCGGCTAATGGAAAAAATAATAAAGTAGATAAGAGCATTTAATAATAGGAATAATATTATCATATTGAGTGTGGCATATTTTCACACATACATACATAAAGCATTCAAATGTTAATTGTTTACATATTAAAAATCAAAATATAAATATAATATAAATAAAATGAGTGTGGACTTTTTACAGTATTTACTCAATCTATAATGTTGAATATAGCTCATTTATTTTATTGATTAGAGAGCATCTTTTTGGGAATTAAGGAGATGTAGGAATAGTTTGGATTTGAATGTAGATAAAGAAGACGCATGGCGGATATCAGGTGGGAGTGAGTTCCAAAGAGAGGTAGACCGAGCTAGGAAGGACCGCTCAAAAGTTTGGGTTCTGTGGGAACGGGAATAAAGGTCGGAAAGGCGGGATCTTGTGCCCTGGGATTGGATAGAGGATTTAACTGTAGGAGATTATAGATATAAGATGGATGTTGTGAGTTGATGGCTTGGTATAAGAACGAACCTAGGAAATAGAGTTTACGGATAGAAGGAAGGAGCCACTTCAACTCATCATAGAGGTGGGACACCTGAGACTTCCTCGGGGCGTCGAAGAGCTGTTCATAATTCGTCTCAGTCTTTCATCAAGTTTGTTCGAGAGCCCACCATAAGCCACACAGCCATAGTCCAAGTGTGGAATGATGAAAGAAGTGATGAGGAGGAGATTCCGGATAGGTAGTGTTAAAAGATGGAACGGTGGAATAACTTTATGGAGCTTATTGATCGACGGGATTTGGGCACACATTTGGGCAATGTGGGGTTTCCAGGAAAGGGTTTGGTCGAAAACGATACCGAGATTTTTAACAGAGGAACTGAAAGTAATATGGTGATTCTTTAAAATGATGGTAGTTGGGGAAGAGAGTTGATGGATACTAAGGTATTTTACTCGTAAAATAAGGTATTTTACTCGTAGTTGATTTTAATTTTGAAAATAGCGCATTTCAGTCCTACAAGATGGTAATAATTACGATAATATCTAACTTACTATAACACTTAAGGTCACCTGTAACCACCACGAGTATAGTGGTTAGCGTAACAAACCACTAAGCCCAAGATCGCGGGTTCGTAGCTCGGCAGGTGGCCCTAGGATTATTTTAAGGGAGTTACGCCGTCCTTCGGAAGGGACGTTAAACGGGGGTCCCGAGCCTGTACGATGTGAGGTACTCGTTAAAAATCCCTATCCTAATTAAACCTGAATAGGCAAAATTTAGAGCTCCCACTGTAGCATCGTCCGATTAGCCATAGCAGCATAAAGTGACGTTAAATGAACAAACAACAACAAATATAACACTTAAGACTTTTTAGTTGTTGATTATTTGGAAAAACAGCGCCTTAAAGTGCACATTTTTATCGAAATAAATATATTAGAAATTCAATGGAATATTTTCTTTCACTTTCTACATGGACGAAGAGGTAAAATGTTTTAATCAATTTAAATGAACAGAAAGATGTAGGTCTAGTATTAATATTTCCTTGAAATATGATTGTTAAAAAAATATATATATTTTAAAAAAAGAAAAATATCCCTCAGCTCTTAATGAATAAAACAAGAGGGCAATAGAGGAATGTAAACTGCAATTATTAGTTATTTGACGCCTAATTTGGATAATATAAATGCTTATGGTAATAGAAATCATTCTACATCTCGTTTAAAAATTATTAATAAATCAATAAAAACTCATAAATGGGGCATGAGGTATTAAGTTTATTTGATTGTAAGGCGCTGCATGACACCTAACCCGCAAGACCTAACTACTTTCCATAATAATGTTTGATAAATTTGAAGGCGCATGCAGAATATTTCTTAATAAATCATAATTTCATTTGTAAGTCTTCTATACCGTTTTCATTATCTAGTGCAGCGGTTCCCAAACTGGGGGCTACGCCCCCCTGGGGGGGGTGAGGATATCTCAGGGGAAGCGCGAGACAAGTTAAACATTAAATTAAATTTAAGTAGGCTTTCTAAAATTCTAAATCAACCAGGATGTTTAGAAAATTGACCACTTTGATACAATGGACAAACCTTCATTAAGGTTAAAATATTTCAAAGTGTATCCAAGTGTATCACGGAAAGCTCTTCGTTTAGATTTGCCTTTTTCAAGCACCTATCTGTGCAAAAAAGCAAACGCTTGTGGCAATTAAAACAAAGTATCAAAATAAACTTGATGTTGCTAGTGACTTGCGTTGTGCACTTACTAAAACTCAGCCACGAGTAGGCATACTAGTAAGAAAAATGGAAGCCAATCCATCTCACTAACCAATCTAATCTATTTTTCTCTTATTAATAATTTTTGTATTTTATGAAAACTGATATTGTTGTATCTTATGGCAGTATAAATAAATGTTTTGTTTTCAATGTAATACTTATTTGTTTTTGTTTTGTTCCTAGACCCACACAGTTTATTGTTAAGGGGGGGCGCGAGAAGCTTTCATTTCAACAAAAGGGAGGCGTGGTACAAAAAAGTTTGGGAACCCCTGATCTAGTGTAATAGATCTTTGTGACCCTCGTCTTTGTGATTACTACGCAGAAATATTTAACATCATTTAGTTATGTGATTGAGAAACTAATTTTGTATAGAATTAATATTCTAGACTAGTTTAGGTTTTACTAACCAACTTTTAAAACGTAAAATGTAAAGTAGAAGGCTTCGGAAGCGACAATTTCTGAAATATGAGAAAAAGTTTCTATGTTACAATTAAGCATTTAGAATTTAGAATATTTTTTACTTCTTTAAACATTTTTGGAAAAATTGTTTTTAAAAAAAATTTATTTATTTGTTATGCGATTTTTAGAAAAATAATAGCTACAGATTTAACCAAATTTTAAATAGAAATGCACTGAAAAATAGTTAGAAATAATGTATATATTCCTTAAGATTGCAGTTTGCGTGCTAGATAAATAATAGTAAACATTCTAAAACGGATATTATAAATCCTTAAATTCTGAAGGTATCGATGTACGGTTATAGCATCTTTCGTGCCATTTTAATGACTGTATAAGTTTAGTAAGAGATAGGCATTATTGGCAAACATTGAGCTTTCGTTGCGCTTCAAATCGTGTCTGCTGCTTGAAAGTTATAAAAGAATATGATGCATATGTGACAGTAGAATTATGTTATTTTCTGATGATTTTTTTTGTTTTTATTAGATGATTTGTGAAACTATTAGGACCGCTTTAGAGTATAAACCAAACTATTATATTAAATGACAATCGTCAGTGTCATTATAATTTTGACTATAATAAAACATATTTATATATATTTTTTAAAGTGTTGTAACTAAATATTTAAAATCAATAAAATCTGAAATTATGTTACATAATTACAAAACAATTGAAGGGAAACTATTGAAGTACTTCTTTATTTAATTTTTTTTAATGAACCAGCTGAGCCATGAAGTTTTTTAACCGATTAAGGGTAGATGTAATAATCACCCAATTATTATTTTAACAAACTCTAAGAAAATCGACGATTTCATTACATTTTTACATTAAAAAATATATATTTATTTTATTGTAATGAATGCCATAAGGAAACATTTAAAGAAATACAATTTTTAAATAATAATAACTTTTAAATAATTTAAAAACAATAGAAATGAAACTATAGGAATAGACCTATAGTTATTTATATATATACATATATATATAAAAAAAAAAATATATATATATATATATAAAAAAAAAAAAAATATATATATATATATATATATATATATATATATATATATATATATATATACATTTTTATGCGGATTTTTCTAATGAATTAGTTAACACAGTGGAGGTTTTGGACCAATTTAGGGAAGATACTGTCCCCATATTATTATTTTGGGGGAAGCGACGGCTTCATTACAATTTGTACAACATGAAACAGTACATTTATTTATTGTTTTGAATGCCATAACGAAAAATTGTAATTGTATACATTAAACAAACAATAGTAATGAAACTGTAGCAGTAGTTCTACATCATTTTCTAATGAGATAATTGATCCTTGCCAAACGGCGATTTAATTGTTATTTTCACAGTAAAAAACATTATATTTTTTATTGTTATAAATAATTAAAAAATAAAAAGTTTAAGTGGTATTTATTTAAAAAACAAAATAAATGAAACTATTGAAGTATACTGAAGCTTTTTTTCTTAGATATTTTATTTTTTTAATTAGTTTATCTTAGAGAAGTTATTTATTATTATCAACAAATCAAAAACTACCTGCGCCCCCAGAGTAAGAAGACACATTGAAGAGATCCCCTGTCTGGAAACAACAACTGAAGACTTCAGCTACCCACTATGGACACTGAAACTACCTACAACCGATTTGACGCTCAAAAAGTATTAAAAAAATAACACCTCAGAATTTACCTACCTAACAGAATTTCAAAAATGAAAGTAACATATAACAGCAGCACGTACATATACACAGTTGGCTCCAAACTAAATAGTAATGTCGGTTGCTCCATCGTAACAGGATCTAATATCATGAAATATAAATTACCACTTTCCACCAGCAACTTTCCTGCAGAATGCTTCGCCATTAGTTCAGCACTGTACAGTATTATGGAGCGAGAAGAAAAAGTTTTGTTTTATGTACGGACTTTCTTTCCGCAATAATGGCGTTAACAAAGATATACTCTAAAGATCCTGTCTTCAAGAAAGCTCAAATCCACTCCTCGATGATAAGAAATCTCAATAAGAATTTAGTTATTGCCTGGGTACCATCACACGTTGGCATTAAAGGAAATGAAGTGGCAGATCGAGCGGAAAAAGCAGCAGCATCATCATCGATAGAAATTAGAAGCGTACACACTACATCAGATGTATGCAGCCTTTTGAAGCAGCAAACTTTGGCTACTAGGAAACAACTTTGGCACTCCGCCGACGAATCAAATAAATTAAAATGCATTAAAAGAAACACCAACGCCTGGATAAGCTCCTACGGCATGCAGAGAAGAGAGTCAATTTTTATCACAAGACTGAGAATCGGCCACACGCGACTTACGCATGGTCTACTTATTGAAAAAACCATAGGATCTATCACTCACAACTGACAATACGCCATTTGGATCCTTGAAGAGTGCCCACAACATGAAAGTTTTTTTAAGAACTTAGGAATGGAGGAAAAATTCAAACGATGCTGGGTGACAATGACACAAATTTTAAAACAATAATTGAATTTCTCAAAAAATAAGGTATATTTCGTAAAATCTAACTGACCAAAAATTATAGAATTGGACACTGAATACCTTAGACGTTAAGTGTCCATGAATAATCAACCTAACCTCCGAGAGAAGTACTTACAGATCTAGGTCCCACCTGGGAAATAACGTGGTGCTAGTGGCTGAGCGTGATCCTTAGATCCCTATTCCTAACAGAGCACCTCCCTGCACAACCGTTGTTCAAGAAATAGTACAGTCTCTACTACTGTGCCCAGGATCCTCCATGTATTGTAGTGGTACAGGTGAGAAGTACTTTAACCAATTAGTGTAAGATATCATCAACAAAAAGCATTTGTCATTTACTTTTGCAAAATGTAAATTCATAAGCTCCTGTATTTATCTATTCACTCTATGACTGTTTTTGTGTTGTGAATCTGAGAGGAATTTGCTTGTATTGTGCGAAAGAGGAGTGATATTCATCAAGGGAAGTGGCGCAAGCACTTCCGGGACAGAACTTTAGGAAGGGTGTTACCACAGAGGCCTCAGGTTCCCTTTGACTTGTTAGACCTTTCCCAATCAAAATGTTCCTTTATGAACAGGGGGATGAAAATTGTATGCTCCCATATAACAACTCCACAAGTCGTAAATGGATATTCCCATACATATTCATTTAATATTGTATTTAAACAGCTTATACGAGTACTTGATTTATAATTGAATTGAATTGGTTAAGTCGGTAGACGGGTTCCCGAGCCTCTACGAGGTCAGGTACTCGTTTAAAATCCCAAAATTTAGAGCTCCCACTGTAGCATCCACTGATTTGCCATAGCAGCATAAAGTGAATGTAAATAAACAAAAAATAACTTAGCGAAGCGGAATCTTGTTGCTTTCGTAGTGAAGAAGTGACTGACTAAGGAATTGTATTGAAAAATAGATATTGTTAATAATAAAAATCCATTTCAAGCCAAAAACGACGAGAATAAAATGATTTACCTTCCCTCAAATAAGTTAAATCTCATAGAACAAAATTCGACCTAACCGTAGCGGCAGATTATGATACTTCTATTCCATTGGGTGGTTTCATATGAAATATCTGTTTTAGAATATTAGAGTTAAAGAAATCCATTATTTTTGCGTGAACTTCAAACCTTTATTTAAGACTAGCTTTTGCCCGCGGCTTTGCTCGCGTGGAATTTGGTCTGCCACATAAAGTTTCGTTACAGATCATTTTAAATAAATAATATATTTTTTTTTGACTATAAGTTACTCGTACATCCAATATTTCAGATGTCTAACTTCGAAACTGAAAGGATTCTATACAATGTTTGAAGCCCTAATATATTAAGGGGGGAACCCTTGGGGGGTGGAATTATCCAAATTTCTTTCTTAGTGCTCATTTTAAGCTATACAAAGAACCTATCTGCGAATTTCAAGATGCTAAGTCCAGTGGTTTCTGCTGTTCGTTGACCGCTGGGTGTGTTAGTCAATCAGGTTATTAATGTACATATGTAGGTAATTTATCGATGTGTTTTTAGTTTTGGCGGTCCTACACCTACTGCAGTGTACTTACCCTATATGCAATATACGCCCTTTTTGTCATGTGTCATTTTGAAGGGTCTAGCTGTCCCGCCAGACGTTGTTCTGCCCCATTTTCCTAAAACAAAGGGCTTCCAAATTGTATCCAAATATTAGACTTACGCTTTCGCTGAATTTTTATAAGTACTAAAACGTAGTAAATAAGTAATAAACCGATTCGAGAATCGAATTAGTTATACTTAAAACTAACCGTTATTCTTACTTAACCTAACAATTAATTATAATAATCTAATGAAAACAAAAAAGAATCTATTTACCTAATACTAACAAAAACTATAACTAAAACTACATTGCTATGACTAAACAAAAAAAACAAACAATTCTAATATCGTACGTGGCGGTCCTACTTACCTACGGCAAATTTTCGAGTATAATGTACTCCTACACAATAGTGTACTATGTACGTTCTACATATTTTATACAAAATCTACATATTTTCACTGAACGAAACAATGTTTAGCAATACACAACATTTCAACAAAGCTTAAGCGATGCTAACACTTATTAGCTACTGACCATATATAGAGAATCTGTTATATCGAAGTACTTCTTACAGAAACAGTACTGAATACTTTGATCTGTTAAATTTGTGTAATTTATTAACAGCACAATGAAAAAAATTAATTAATATTAAATTTTAAAAATGTAATAACGCTTCTACAATGAATGTACGTATAAGATGTGTGAATACACGTAAATAAATGAACATGTGTAAAATAAAAATATGTATCGCGGTCATTAATTGAAATAAAATATAGACTATATTTAAAGTTAGACAATGTTACATAGGTACTTGTCTCCAACGAATTTCCATCGATTCAGAAATTTTGACGACTTACTAAATGGCAACAGTTTTGAAAATAATTCTAACGTCAAAAAAGAATTTTCCGACTTTATTTCGTCACAAAACAATGAGTTCTTCAGTTCTATGAATGAAAATTTGATAAAATAATAGTAAGATTGGTCTATTCTTTCTTTAGTAGCTATCGCATTTATCACTCGAGTGTCGTTATAAGGCGAGCGTTTTTACCACCCCGATCTTTTCATCCGACGCACTTCCATTTACATCTTGAATAATTCAGTATACATGTGTGTAACCTCTTTAGAATTATTTCTTTTGATAAATCCGTATGTAAACGATGAATTTCCATAAAGGTGGCGCGCTGTTAGTAAAACTATATTCCTTTGTCAGGCAATCATATAAATATAGTATCAAAATATTTATTTGTACTATTCGTTTAATATATTAAACTATATATTATTATTAATATTATAAATGTGAAAGTTTGTATGTTTGTCTCTCTTTCACGCAAAAACTACTGAACGGATTTGGATGAAACTTTACAGTAATATATGTTATACATCATAATAGCACATAGGCTATAGCAATCGCGGATTTATGGGGGGGGGGAACGTGCCCCTACGTCAGTTTTTTAGGTACTGTGGAGAATCCATTATAGTACATAATTAAAGGCAAATCACACGATCATAGTTGTTAAAATAACAGAAAGAACATGAGTGAAACTATTTGTTTTGATATCCTACTAATATTATAAATGCGAATGTTTGTTACGCATTCACGCAAAAACTACTGAACGGATTTGGATGAAACTTATAGAGTAAAATAGGTTACATATTATAGGCATGCAAGGGCAGATTTATGTGGGGGCACGGGGGCATGTGCTAGTTCATTTGTCCCAGTTATAGTACATAATTAAACGCAAATCAGGAACTTAGCATCTTGAAATTTGTAGATAGGTTCTTTGTATAGTTTAAGAAAGAAATTCGGATAATTCCACCCCAATGGTTTCCTCCTTAATATAATAAGGGTTCATAGGTTGTATATAATCCGTCAATTTTGAAGTTAGACTTCTGAAAATTTGGATGTACGAGTAACTTATATTTTAAAAAATTAATTAAATTATTTATTTAAAATGATCTTTCACGAATGGTAGCGAATTGAAGCTGTAGCGGTAATGAGCGAAGCCGCGGATATAAGCTGGTAATTCATAAAGTTCTTGTTTTTGTTTTTGCCTGGTATCTTGACTGGCTCCCATCCACCTACAATGGTAAATAACAAGTTAGGATCAAAGAAGATGAAGTTAAAAACTTCAATACATTTGGAGCTGCTTTGAATCAAAAACGAGATTCCGCGTTCGAGAGAAGCATGGTAGCTTGGTGGTAGAGCGTTGAGTTGATATGCCGAAGGAGTTAACACCCACGCATGGACCCTGGGGTATTTGAAGACTCTCTGGGGGCTCACTCAGCTTAAAGTGTTTAACAGGCATATCATTTGTCTACCCAATTCTATGAAACTTCTGCTAATTGGATCCGTTTTACCGACTTTTGAATTACCTTTTCTCGGGATGAATGTTTTAGGTGTGTGTGCCAGTTAAATATTAAGTAAAGATGTGCCTCTGGTAGGTGTGAAGGGGGCGGAGGGTTGGTGTGGGGGAAGATAGTTCGGGCAAGTTCGGCTGCGTTCGGAAGAATTCGGAAGAGGAACGGAGCTCCCAGCCTCCCCGCAGTTCGATCCTAAACCTCTCCCGCAGTCAGCACCAGGTAAGCCGAAGAACACTTCGCGATAACATCACACATTTATTTATTTATTTAGAAAATTCAATATTTTTAGAAATATATACAAACCTAATTATTATTTTAATAAATTTATAGAGGTGCAATCGTCAAATTCAGAACACTTTTGGCAATGAAAATACATTCCATTTGTGTGATTATTGTTATAAAGTGTGACTGCAAACAATTCAATAAGAATAACGATCTGAAACTGTACTAAAATCATCTGTGTGAATAAAGTTCAATAAAACTGAAACCATCGTCATGTTAAATCATGACATCACACATTTATTTATTTATTTGTAAAATTCCTTATTTTAAAGATACGAGACCTACAACCCTACAATCAATACATAGACAATCGTTAATTTCAGTATAATTTTGGCAATCAAAAAAACATTTTATAAAATATTTCATTATTGTTATACGTATACTGTTAAAGAAAATTGAAATTTTTAAATTGTACTATAATCATCTACGTGAATAAAATTCAACTAAATTAAAATCATTGTTATAATAAACCATACCATCACATATTTATTTTATTTTTTCGTATATCCTTTATTTTCATAAATTATTATTTTAATAGATATTTTTTAATCAATAGAAATGCAATAGTCATTTTAAGTTTATTTTTTACTATAAAAATTCATTTTTTTATGCCATTATCGTTTATTAAGTGTGACAAAGAACTATTAAATTAAAACGACAATCTAAAATTGCATTAATATTTAACTATTTTGAAACTATTGATGTAATAATTCATAACATTACCCGATTGTTTATTTGTTTCTGAAATCCTATATTTTAATAATATCTTCAACTTAAATTTTATTTTAGTATATTACTTTAATTTAAATGGAGACAACTGGCAATGTCGGTATAATTTTGACAAGAAAATACATTTTGTTTATTATTTTTATAAAGCTTATTCGTTAAATGAACTACTTAATACTACTAAAACCCATTATTATTTTATCATTATTTTAAACTAATTTAGGTTGAAAAAAAAATTAATAAAACTTTTTTTTTATTTTTAAATATCATCAAAATTAAAAGCTACTTAAAATTCTTCTGAAGTTATAGTATGTCTATTTAGGGGGCAAAAATTAAACTAAATTTTTGCTATTGTGCACTTAATAATATATATATATATATATATATATATATATATATATATATATATATATATATATATATGTGTGTGTGTGTGTATACATATGAAATATTATTTGCAGTAACATCGGCATACTGTACCATTACAAATGGAATAAAAAAAAAGTAACATGCTTCCAATCTAACATCAATAAACAATTGAAATTCTAGATCAGTGAAATTGGATCGTCTTGTGAATACAGTTTAGTAATTCTGGAAGTTCTATAAACGGAACAATATATGACCTATTATACAACTTTGACGTGATACCATTCGTAGAATACAAATAATACACACGCCTGAATAATTTACTCAAAATTATTAATAATATTTATCAAACAATGAAATGTATATTGAATTGTACAAACTAGCAAAATTTATTAAGGGCTTGACACGGAAGCGTGGAAATATACGTTCGCTTTCGTCAATGGACAAGATAGATGAATGAATTGAAGTAGTCGTCATAATTTTCATAAAATACGCTTTAAAAATTATTGTTCACTACACCAGGAATGGTTATTTAACGATTTGAATTAATATAATTACTGCTGGTTATAATTCATTCTTAAATAAGGTTATAGTTATTTTTATATTTAAGTGCATAATTTAAAATTATCATTGGAATTATATTAATAGGTGTTTCATAGAAAATTACTTAAATCGTTATATCTAAGATCCCTCAATCCTCCAATACCAGGCTAACCAAATAGACACAGAAGATGATCTACTAGCAACATGTGCTGGAGGAAACACCGACTGAAATTCTTTTTGTAGTTTCTGGAGTTATGTGTTCTGAATTAGATGTTGTGTGGGTGTGCCTACAAGTTCCTCTCTAAAGCGCTAGGGCGAGGTACTTCATTATGTTGTGTTGGTGTGCCTATAAGTTCCTGTCTAAAGCGCTAGGGCCAGGTACTTCATTATGTTGTGTGGGTGTGCCTATAAGTTCCTCTCTAAAGCGCTAGGGCGAGGTACTTCATTATGTTGTGTGGGTGTGCATATAAGTTCCTCTCTAAAGCGCTAGGGCGAGGTACTTCATTATGTTCTACATTAGGTACCGACTTAGTTATTGAACAAAACATAATGAATATAAATCAAGACATAATGGCTACAATTAAAAAAAATGTAATGTTTTTTGGTCAATTGTTATGCTCGTTTATCACAATTTATCTTGTTCTTTTAGTTCGATTTTTATTATTTCGATCTTGGTATTTCAAATCGTATAATCAATTCAAGTTGTATTAAGTTTATTTAATTAAAGTTTTAAAGAGACTAAACCAATTTGCGAATGTTGAAGTCGTTGATTAAATGACTGTCACAAAATCAAAGTTTTGATTGCTGCCCTATGACTGTGGATTTGAGTTGATTTGGGCCCTCATAAAATATTACAAATAAAATAAAACAAAAACTCCATTAGAAGTTGCTATAAAGAAAAATAATAGTGATTCGTAACAAAAGTGTGCTTGTTGTCCAATACAGTGGAAACGCCAAATGTAACAGCATCACTTCGAGCACTTCTTTGTAAAAACAGACAGTTTATAATCCTCGTTGGATAATGGATCGTTTATAAGTTTATTTCCAATAATATTGTTAAGAATAACCTGCGTAACCAGCTTTTAACGAATTTTGTAAATATTAATTAATGAATTAGTATTATTTATGTACCTTCAATATAAAATTATCACCTTAACTTTTTTTTTTTTGTGTTAGTTTATGACGCTGAGAACCTTATTTATGAGTGAAATGTGTAACTTATAGCTGGTTTTACTTAGACAAATATAGAAGGAATAAGGAATACCTTATTCTGAATTTACAATACTTATATCTAATAAATTGTATGAACCAAATTTGAAAATTATTTCCCTCAAAAATTGTTTCTAACGTTTGCCACCACACCGAATAGGTCTATACATTATACATTGTATGATGGAAACATTTGTTTTACTCGTCGTTAAACAGTTTGCCTGGATGAAAATTTATATCTTATGACTTACTTTATTTTTTAACCGTTGTCTTCTCATAATTACTAGACATAGATTAACACAATTTTTTACTTTTTTGGAAACATTAACGATAAAACTGTAGAAAATGAAAATTTTCAAATGTTATTTGCATTAACATCGGCAGACTTTACCATAACAAATGGAATAAATAAAAGAAGTAAAATATGCATTATAATCGGCAAATATTAACATGCTTCCGAAATTTTTTTATCACAGTAAGAAATTTATGGAGCGATTACAAATTTAGCCAAAACGATTACAGTATTTTTTTCAATTACTAAAATCTGTAAAAAAATACAAGCACCAAAGAACTTAAAAAACATAACAGTTGTAGCAATATGAAGAGCTTAAGGCAATGCACCACAATATTAAATTTAATGTATATATATATATATATATATATATATATATATATATATATATTGTAGGAAACGGTATATGTCGGAGATGTTATAGAAACTTATTCACTAAAATCGATTTCTAAATGCCTATTTTATCCATTTTTTTTTCAAATAATTCAATTGAAAAATACTCGTTTTATTTTAAAAGAAAAGATATGACCAGGACCGGGGCTCGAACCCATGAGAAAAATACTTGTCTTTGAATTATTTTGTTTAAAGAATGTTTAGTAAAAAAAAGTATGTGTTTTATTGAGTACCATAGTAAAACGAGTATTTTTTTATCATTCGACAATATTATAAAAGTTTACAGAAAATATTATAAAATTAATAATACTAATTTTTTTGGGGACAGTTTTTTATTTTTGTTTTTATTCCTGAATTTGTTCATCATGATACATCTAAATTAGACATTATTTGGTAATATATATTTTACTTATGTATTTGAATAATATGTATTTATAAAAATACTTATAAGGAAATAACTCAATATTCCCACGTTGGATATAAATTATTACCCAGGCCCATTTGCCTCTGTCCCCCTAATATTAGCTCACTCCTCATGTTCGACTGTCATCATAACTCATTCATAACGTATCCATTACCTTGTCAAACATAACCTTAAAAAGGTACGAAAAAAATGAATCTATTTGCTTTGTATATAATATTGTATGTAAGCCTCTTATATAAAACGATCCTAACGTAATCCTGGTTAAATATGGGATTTAAAAGATAAAACGATAAAAATAGACTTTTTTTTATTTATTCATTGAATGTAGTATTTATGGGGAGAATCCATATAATTATGTACTATGCACATTATAACATATAGGTATTTACAATATAATCTATAATACACACAGCTTATTACAAAATTGTTTATTATTAAAAATTAAAGATTTAGTTATTAGTTGCATTAAATAAATTACCTACCATGCCTAAGACCTAGCTAGGAGCCCCAGAGATGGATCCTAGGATTTTTGAATGGGAGTGAAAAATCCTTGGTTATGCGTCCTTTGGATGTGACGAGTATGGTATGGATGTTGGGATCCCGAGCCTGTACGATGTCAGGTACAGGCTATCCTAATTATTAAATTTAATTAAGATTTAAACAGTCCCATTTGTTGCTGATTTGGCCCGAACCCGATACCATGTTACATGACAAACTTCATTCCCACTCAAACCCATTAGTGTCAAACCTATCTACCTCTTCAATTCCTGATAATCCTCCGAGGCATCTGAAAAGAAGATGGCCTCGTGACCTTAGGTGAGTTTATAATTTGAGTACTACCATTGGGTAGTTTCTCAACCTGTCCTTATTCTTGCCATTATGTATCATTCCTGTCATTTGCTTGTTGTATTATTATAATACAATTGTAACATTTTAATATATTTTTTATTTATTGCTATTTACAACTGTTTTACAATAATACAACAAGTAAATAGGCTAAGTGATACATGACATGAGATAATGACAAGTAGAGATTCCTCCCACTGGTAGTACTCAAATCAAAGTTCAACTAAGAAGGTCACGTGGCCATCTTCTTTTCAGACGCCTCGGAGGATTATCGGGAATTGAAGAGGAAGCTATGTTTGAAACTAGAGAGTTTGAGTGGGAATGAAGTTTTTTATGAAAGGATAGATACCGGGTTCGGACCAAATCAGCAACAAATGGGACATTAAGGTCCTTATGGATGACTTTATTCTTAACAAAATAAGGAGCATTGAGGATTTTACGAAGGATTTTGGATTGTAGGGATTGGATACAAGAGGAATTCGATGGCTTAGTGGAGCCCCAAAGCTCTACTCCGTAAGTCCAAATAGGTCGTATGATGGTCATGTAGATGGGTCTTTTGTAGTTAATTGGAAGCTTAGACGTTTGTCTAGTAAGTGCTCAAAAAGCCTGAAACGTCGAGCGGCTTCTTGTCTTTTCAGTCTTGTATGAGGATTCTAGGTTAATCGTTTGTCGAGGTGCAACCCTAACTATCGAATTTGTTCTACAGGCACCAGTGGTTTATTATTAAAGGATACTGTAGGGCAGGAAGTCGTTGGTTTACGACGTAAGGTAAATGTGATTTGATGCGATTTTTGAGAATTTATTTTAATTTTCCAGTTTTGACACCATTGGAGGCTTTGGGATACAATAACTGGATTGTGTTGACTGATAATACACATATATCAGCAGTATACGTGGTAAGGATAGTATTAGGATTCGTTGGGATATCAGCTTTATAAACTGTATAAAGGCCAAGGATACTAGTACTACCTTGCAATTGTAAATTTCAAAAATAAATTGATAAAAAAATTAAATATCCCTATCCTAATTAAACTTACATAGGCAAAATTTAGGACTCGCACTGTATCATCGTCCGATCAGCCACAGTAGCATAAGGTGAAGTAAAACGAAATAAACAAAAACCAATACATTAGTTTAGCACACAAGCAATTTCGCACAAAAACCAATGGTAGCCCTATTTTTTCTACTGTTTATTTATTCATGAAACACAAATAATAGTACATTTTTGGGAGAAATATTCTATTATAACGATTATATTGTAAAGAAACACTTATTTCTAAATGTACAGTTTCTTAGTAGAAAAATGAGTTATTAGTATTTTAGTTGTTTGTTTTTTTCGTGTTGACCACTTCAGATAATGTTTCATCTATTGTATTATTTTATTTTTGTTATTCTTAATTATTTTTTTTATCCATTTACTTTAAATCTTTGGTAAGCATTCGCATTCCTGCGTCCTCACGGAAGGTGACGTTTAAGCTGACTCCGATAGTTTGGAAGCGGAATTTGTGCCACAACGGTTCAACTATATTTAGAATATGTCGAGAATTTGTTAATGATCTGGTCAAGCATATATTAAATGATTCTACGTCATCAAAAAGCATTTAAATTCTAGAAGATTATAAAGTTTATGCATTTCTTAAAAAATCAAAGCATTTGAAGAAATAAATAGGACAATTAGATTGCTTTGATAAAATTTCGCATTTATTTAAATAGTTTTTATGTTTATATATGCATCATAGAACTATAACTAAACGAATCAGTTTTTTTTTAAACTTAATAATAATAAATTAACTTCTAATTAATTTCTATAGTATAAATATACGTGTGTTATCGAAGATATCGATTGAATGTATCAATTAGAAGCGTTGGAAACAATGTGATAAACTTGCAGAACCAATGCTTTGGTTACTGTTTTCGAGCCTGTATCAAGGTGATGTATGAGCAAATTAATGTTTGAGCTTTTAGCATATTGTGTCCCGATCATTTATTTAAAATACCTTCTGAGGACATTGCAATAATCTAGTACAACTAATGTTAAAAAAAATAATTATCCCATAGACCAATTAATGTTGCTTAAATTATTCTAGCTTAGAACTTTCTTATTATTATTTTCAACATATTATCATTTATTAAATATTATTAATAATTTTATTGTGGTTATTATGTGTTGTGGTTATCACGAATATTGACATTGTAGTAAATGTTAATAAAACAGTAATATTTTCTCGATTCTAAATACTTTTAAAGTTATTTAAGAAGTTTAAAATACAACAAATATGTCGCTATTTATATCTCAGAAAAAAATATGTAGAGTCAATTGAATTCCCACAAATTTTTAGAATGGATTAGATAAATATCAGTAACCATAGTTTGCGTGCTTTTACAAGTTATAAAAATGAGGACTCTTGATTCACAGTGCATCAAACCTTTGATATAATATTGGAAAGCCGATTTAGAAAAAATAATTAGAATGGGTGGTTTGGAGAATCTGCTAAGAAAAAAAGATGGGGAAGCAAAAAAAAAAAAAAAAAGGAACCCTAAGTGATCTCACTTCTTACTTGCCCTAATTCATCTGAGGCCAACGCCTTAATGAAAGGGACTTATTAAAAAAAACAGAGGCTAAAAGAAGTTTTTATTAAAAAAAAAAAAGAATCAATACTAACTTTCGACGTTTATGCTTTATTAACAATAACAAATCTTTAATACGGTAGCTTCAAACCAAAATTAATTTTGGTATAGATATTTTTATAAAACAATTTTTGGTGGAATAAAAATATTTACCCACTCGGTTGGTTAACTGACAAAAAAAATCGGATCTTACAAAAACACCAGGGATTTTTAGGACAATGGGCCTTCTTAAGCTGAGGTGCATGGTAGTAGATAAGTCATTCATAATAATAATAAAACACCACTTTAGCTTCCTTACCTTAAAAAATAAAAGCAAAATTATATTTTTGGTTAACCCAAAACAAAAAACCCTGTATTTATGTTTAAATAAGTAGTTATCCTCTTTGTAAGTAGAAAAGATTTTGGGAAAATAAAAAAGGTGCGAGATAAAAAAAAATGTAAAGTGTACAGATAAAATGTTGGTTGGTTAATTTAATATTGAAGGGTAAAACCTATTCGTTCACATCGCCTCTTGATTTGGTATAAATTAATGTATATTATTGATATTAGTTTTTTCACTAATAATTTGTATGATACAAAAAAAAAGAGTTAGATAAGGGGTTAAAGTCCTTCAAGCCTCAAAATATTCCCGAAATTATATCAACTAAGCAAAGTTGATTATTACTTTAAAAACTTGACATACTTAAGCTACTGTTTTTTACACCACTAGGCCGGACCTGCAAAATTTATTGAGTATTTCTTAATATTGCATTATTATTCATACTTGTATACTTGGTAACACGTTGTCGCTTGACGAAGCAATATTTTCCTATAAGATGGTTGCTGTTTTGTAGGAATTTCATTATAAATCTCAGAATGGGAAACTTGAGAGATATTTTTCAGACACAGCAGAGCAATTTAAAACTTTATCGAGAAGAACACGATATTCTTGGAAACATGTTTTAAAAATATCATATCTCGAAAGTTGATTGAGATAACAAGGTTGGCAACATTGAACTAAGTTTGAGATAGACTATCTATAACTGACATACTGACATTAATTTCTTCTTGTTTTCTTCCTCGTTCCTTCATTATTTTTTTTCTTTTACTTCGTCGTACACATCTTTCAGTTTCAACAGCTAATTTCATATTACTTTTTTCTATGAATGTTATGGCATGTTAGAAACCATAAAAACTTTACGTAACATTATCTATTAGTTTTAGTTTTATTAACACTCTGATCGATTTTTAGCGCCATCGTATTAATGGTTATGTCATTAGTAGTCAATTTTTTTATGAGTCATTTGATCATTTGATGTGTTTATTTGTTTAAAATAGGAGCGCCGATAATGAGCAGGTATGCGTTTGTCAATGATTGGTTTTAGGTAGGTATGTAGAGTTTTATTGTTTCACATCTGTCTTAAAGGTTTGGATTAAAGATATTATATGTTTTTTAATTGCGTATTTTATTGATTTAAATACTTAAAAAACAATAAACTATATTGCCATATATGGTTTTGGAAAAATATAGTTCGAAAGAACGGTATGCATATTTTTAATGGAATTTTGCTGTTCAATGGCATTATCTAACTATAGGTAGAAAATATTCCCAACCGTTTTTATTATTTAAAGAAACCAAAAACATTAAAGTTATATTGAGCAATCGATTTTGTTGACTTTTGTTTTTGAATTTTCGATTTTTTTTTGTCATTTATTTTAAACAATAAATTTCACAGTTACTTGGAATTTCACTGTTGTATTTTTTAAAAGTAATTAAAAAAAAAATAACCTATACCACTACAACCCGTAAACGGTACGGAGTTCAGTACTTGGTAGACTGTAGTGTTTCTTGGACAACGGTTGTGCAGGGAGGAAACGTTAATGAATAGGAAGGATTCTCAGCCAGTGCCTTTATTATTATAATTTTATTTTTTTAGTTACGAGAGTGATCAAGCCATAACCACAGTAATTTTTTTACCATTAATATCTAAATTTACTTACCATTAATATAAATTTCGGAATTAAAGTTTACAGTGGAAAAGGATATTTATTTCTTGTACATTCAACTATCTTACTTCAGTTAAAATGTTTTTAGGAATCTTTAACTTTAAAAATCCTATTTTGACCACGATTTAAGAGTTTCCTTCTTACTGTTCTTCTATTTAAATCTAGCTTTAGTGGGTTGAAATTTATTTTCCAACAGCGGATCCATGGAAGAATCTCAAATTTCCCATTTCTTTATAGTCTAGTTTGGAAAACTTTGTTTCACTTGACATAACTTCACGCTGCCATGGCAAATTTGCCGATGCTACAGTGGGAGTCCTGAATTTTTGCTATCCAAGTATAACTAGGGTAGCTGAGTACAATGTGTTTTATTATTAAGCATTCGTCTTAAGGATTTGGATAAGTTTCCAAGAACCAAAAATATTTTTAAAATAAAAATTATACTTTTTCCAAAATTTAATAGTTTCCTTCCTTTGTTCTTTTCAAATCCAGCTAGGAATGTAACATATTTTTCAACGGATCTACGGAATGAATCTCAATCTGCTCATTCTGTTTACTGTAGATTTCTAAACTTATCAAACTTCGAATTATCTTCCGTCATGTGAGCCATAGAATATACTTCTTGTTTATAGAATATTCTACTATAATAGAATATTATTATGATTGCGAAGAAAAAAAAAAGAGAATAAATGAAAATCGTTCGAAATCGATATGTATTAAGCTAATACTTTCCTTGATAAGATTTTTTTAGAACAGAAGTAACTATTCTATTTTTTGAACTATTTTCAGCATGGTGGTCAGAGTTTGAGTAGCTCTCATGGAAGCACTCGAGTAGCACCTTTGTTTAACTTCTTCTTTCTAGTGGAAGGGCGAGCTGACAAAGGTGGTGTATTGTTGCTCTCAATAAATACTTACCTCGGGGCGCCATGTTTTTATGTAGCCTCTATGCCCTCATCCCTTAGTCAACTGTTTTCCATTTAAATAGGACCATTCCTTATATCCTTCAGGCAGCGGCTAATCAACCGGAAATAGCTACCAATCCACCCTTCCACTTCCTATCCCCGTTCCATTATTCAAAGCATTATTTAATGCTTTATCGGTACAAATTATTTGTGGCATAGATGGTGAAAAGTCAATAATACAAAATTAAAAAAATGGAAAATAAAACCGATAAAAACCTATAAAGAGACATCAATTATAGAAAAAAATACTCCAAAATACTGCATCAGTAACAACCAGTCTGCGTTTAGTCTATCACAGATCAGGAGTACACATCACAAGAAAATCACATCAATTATGGTGGAGTTATTTGTGGAGTATCTTGGAGGTTGCTGTCTCTATTGAGTCTGTTTGAACTGTTGGTGTGAGACGTCTGCACGTTTTAGTATTTTAGAGACTGAACGTTTTGTTCTTGAGATTTGAAAAACTTTTTCACATTTTTCTCTAGGACAGTCAAGGATTACATTATGCTGCCGAAACTTCAGGTTTGTCGTCAGAACTGGACCGAAACTTTAAAAAATAAGGCGGCTAAATTCATGTAAATAGACAAAATAGCTTGAATAATCTTGCGAAAAATATGAAAAAGTCAATCATCAACTTTTGGCCCTCAACGCCTTGTTTGTAAATCGAATATTTTTAAAATACCCACCTATGGCAGTTGAAATAACTTGGACCGGCATCCAGATTGGATTTTCCATTTCCTGTTTATCTGCCTGCAAATCACAGGGGCCTGGATGTAAATGAAAACGAATCGTCCCATGATTCAATATTCAATATATGCACTGTTCGAAAAAAAAAACATCATAAAAAATCAGAAAAATTTTAAGGTAGAAATAACACATTTCACATAATTTCTACAAAGTTTCCATTATAAAATATTTTATACGGTCATTAACTCATTTTTAATCCGATTAGAACGATTAATAAGATTGTTAAAATACGTTTAAATGTATTCAAAGTTATTGATCACTTTTGGATTTGAGATTGCCATGACATTTTAAGACATATTATCTAACCAATGTAGGATGTATAGGATATTGTAGAAACAGTTAATGTGACACGATGCTCGATTTTCTCTTTATGAGTTGAATTTCAAATTTCAATCCTGTTTACGTTAAATCATATTTTTCTAAATTTTCTATTCGACCCTCTCTTTCTTCACACAAAATATTCTGCTCCATTTTCTAATAGAATAGTCGACTATGGAAGATTGTAATGCACTATGAGGACTACTATACGTTACTAATACTTGACTGGGGATCATCAGCATAGCAACACAGCTGCATTCTACACACCGAGACACTCCACTCCTTGAATATTTACCAAAATAAAAAAATTAAATATAATTCATTTGTATATACATGTTCACCATTTTTATAGTTATTCTATATTCAGTCGTTTTTTTCATTTGTAATTTGTACGTAACTTGTTCATATAATTTATGAAAAAAATATATATTTTTGTTTCATTAGTAAAATATTTTTCAGAAACTGGTGTAATTAAGGAATTTTCAATCCTTATCTTTACGCCAACATGAGTTGTATATTCAGTTAAAATTATCAATACAGGTGTTTTATTTTTTTATAGGCTCTTGTTTAATGACTTCAATTATGAACTCCAAAGTTAAAGTTTTTAGACAACATACATGTTAGTATATGATGGCTATAGAATATTTTCATATCACTTGGATCCAAAGAGTTGTATCCCTGTTAGGTTGTACTTATTCTCGGTAGTTTTTTTTTTTAGTGTTATTATATGGATGTGTTAAATCTTTTGCATTTCTCTTAAGATCTTAACATCATAGCAGAAACGTTCCCTCTTTAAGTCCCTTCATGAAGAAGCCGGGGGACTTTCTTCACTTGGTCATACTTAACAGTGAATAGGGGCGTTGACTTGATATTAAAAGTGACGACTTCCCAGACAGAAGCAAACAGTTAAAGTCCTAGAGCACTTCACTTCCTACTCCTTTTATTTCAATAGGATGAGGGTTTCGTTTTTTGTTTTTTTTTTCAGGTTCTTTTGATATTTCTTCATATCTTAACAAGGAGCGATACTTTTATTGTTATTAACACATTTACACATTTTAATGAATACAAATAAAACATTTAATTTACTTGTCTGAATGCACTCGTAATCGAATTATTAATTGTTGTTTGTTCATTTAACGACACTTTATGCTGCTATATGCTATTATATCATTATCGGGCGATAAGTGGGAGCCATAAATTTTACCTATGCAGGTTTAATTTGGGATCTTTAACGAGTACCTGACATCGTACAAGCTGGGGACCCCCGTATAACGACCCTTCCGAAGCACAGCATAACCAAGGATTTTTACTCCCTCTATAAGAGGCAACATCGTGACCAATGATGGTATACTGAGGAGCTATTATTGCTAGTTGAATTCTTAATTGTTATCAGCCAACTATGAAATTCGAACGAATTGAATTGAATTGAGTCACGACTTCAACAAAGATAAAAAAAAAACCATCATCCTTCAATATGAATGATAATTTTTCTTTATATATTTTAGTACTATACGGAATCGGAATTGCTAATTTGTAGAGCATTGAGTTGCTGTGCTAAAGGTACAGGGCCCAAAACCAGCTGTAGCATTTATATTATTTAATCTGTGAACAGCCAAGGATGGATGTTGTAGGATCTGCATACCCTCCTGGGGGTCAATCAGCCTCTATAAAGTGAATAGAAAACCTAGCGGTTGAGCAGGTTCTTGGAGAAATCATTTCTCTGCACAAAGTTGTCCTAGAAACAGTACATGTACTGTTACTGTTACTACCAATGTACATGTGAAAATGTTCCATTTTTTTTAAATAACTTAATTTTATTTAACATAAATAGTTTATAATTTTTTCTATTATATGTTGCTACTTTTACCGTTTTAAACATCGTGGAATGTAAGATTTAAAAAGAATCATGTAGTATGTTTGCATAAGTGATATCTTTTTTTTTTAATTTGTTTATTTATTGGATTTATGTAAAAATAAAATACGAGTAAAATTATATTAAACATGTAAAATAATTTAATATAAGAATTTTAGATTCACTATTGACATAATATAAATCCTTACAGAATAATAAAATAAAATCATATCTAAAAGCACAAAAAACAAAAACAAAATAACACCGAGAAACGTGTTATTTCTTTCTAATCAGCATTTTCCTTGGCGGCTTGTTCAGCAATAATGAAGAACAATAAAAATACTATTTTTATTATTTATTATGAATAAACGTCAAGTTACATTTTATATCCATTTATTAATAAATTTTCCTGTACATAACAGCAAACCTTGATTTATATCCACCCCTGAAACCATCTACTCATATTTCGCCAATATACTCTAAATATCACCATGGCTTTACAAACATGACATAAATATAGCCAGCAAACAAACTACGGAATAACAAACAAAGTCGTACGTGCCTCCTTTAGAAAATTACGTAAGTTACCAGCCATCTATCAGTAGCCTAGCAACGAACGTGTTATAAAAACAATTTTTAAAATGATTTAAAAAAATAAAGATTTTGCATTGTCTTTAAATTGGAACAATGTAAAATGCAATTGGGGAGAAAATGGTCATGATGGAGGTAAACAAAATAATTAACGTTTCAACAAACATTACAGATCTTTTTCAGGGTATAATCATAAAAAGTATGAATCATTGTATGTAAAATATAGAGCACATTTATTATAGATGACTATTTAAAAAATATTTTCCCATTAAAAAACATAATTGCCTAAGTAAACTGCAAAATTAGCCGAAGTTTCTGAAGGAAATAAAATTAATTATAACTAATTAAGTGTCATAGTAAAAGAAAAATGTATATAGCTGACTCAGCAGGTTTTTAACCGTTAATCTACGACGGTAGCAACATATCACCAACCTTTTCTTGGCCAGCGCCCACATTGATATTTGCTCCCTAGGGCGAGCTGTACCACATTTATAATGAAAAAACAAGGGAATGCAATTGATTGCTTTATAACATTATTAAATAGTAGTCCCATAATACATTAAAGAAGTTATTTGCTTTTGTTAATCATACATAGGTCATCTACCATATATCCTATATATTAGATCATATAATATTTCTATCATATAATAAATTACTGAAGATGTTTGCCATTTTTAGGGTCGGATTTGTATTAAGCTACACTACGATTACTGTATTGAAAGAAAAATGAAATTATAGTTAATATATATTTAAAAGAAATTTCTCAATAGGTTTGAATGGGTCTATGGAAGCATAAGGAAGTTTACGGATACAAATTAAATACGAAAAAATCCAAGGAAGAAATACAATAATTCTAGGAATAAGACGTGTGATGTCTCCGTTTCGGCCCGTACCGCTTTACGAAGGAAAATATTACATTGATAGAGTAGCCCAGTGTGTGATACATTATTTAATCTCTTAACTGCGACATGGGCCCTGTGATATATGCAGATCCTATTAGGGCTCCTCAGCCTAGATAAAGTCCCTTCACTACTGTTGGCCTAGAAAAAGTAGAGACTTTACCAAGCGCTGAACGTAAAAACCTACATGGAATGTAGTAGTATATATAGGCTTTACAATTTTTTTTTTAAATGCATTTATTTTAATTCACATCTGTATACAGAATACATCAAGTAAATATAATGAAAGATAAATCATGTCCAGAGAGAAAGGCAAGTAGAGAATCTACCCACTGGTAGTACTTGAATCAAAGTTCAGCTTAGAAGGCCACGAGGCCATCTTCTTTTCAGACGCCTCGGAGGATTATCAGGAATTTGCTCAGGTTTGCAAGGTTTGAAACTAGTGGGTTTGATTGGAAATGAAGTTCGTCATGAAAAGATTGATATCGGATTCGGGCCAAATCAGCCATAAACGGAACATTAAGTTCATTATGGATTTCATTATTTGTAACAAAGTAAGGAGAATTGAGGATTATACGAAGGATTTCGGATTGTGAGGATTGAATACGAGAGTAATTCAATGGCATCGTGGAGCCCCAAAGCTCTATTCCGTAAGTCCAAATAGGTCGTATGATATTCACGTAGATGAGTCTTCCTGTTTTGACACCAATTTTCAAGATGAGTGATATAGGATTGAAGACTACGGGATGCTATAACTATATCAGTGTTGACAGATAATAGACATGTGTCATCCGAATACGTGGTAAGGATAGTATTAGGATGAGTTGGGATGTCTGCTGTACAAACTGTGTAGATAAGTGGGCCGAGGATACTTCCATACTTTACTATGAGGAACACTGGCAGATTGAGAAAAGAGGGATGAGTAAACATTATTATGATTTACTGTGAATGACCTGTATTTTTAAATTTAAACTAATAAACTGAGCGTGAAGTTTATTACATCTCTTCTATCATATCTAAATGTTTGGCTCACACCGAAAAAAAAGATTTTAACCATTAGGGTATTGATTCCAATAAAGGACATTTTAATACATTCAGTTGGGGTTAAGGTTTGGAAACACTTTGAAACTAGTTCAGTTAGGACCCTACTCTAAATAACATGTCTTGAAGTTACTGGAGATAAGAGAAGACTTGACTAGTCAAACTATCATAAATGTGGCATAACTTAGTTAAGATATCAAGTTATGCCTTGGTCAACCAGTGTGCAAATAATATGGTTCGGATTATACTGGGACTAAATTTAAGTTTATTGCAAGCATAGCAATGTGGTATAGTATAATACAAGGTGTGAAGTTAAAATATTAAGCTGGCTCCAATAGAACAAACCAGAAGGAATTTGTTTACGGAAATTTTTATTTTTTGGAACATCTCCAATATTTATTTTTTTATTGGATATTTAGTCAGCCAAGAAAAGAAAAGTTCTTTTCTCTTTTCATAATTTGAAATGTCAGTTATGTATAGTGTTTTCTCCTACTACTTAATTTCTGCTTTTAAGCTTCTGACTTCTTAATTAACACTCGACATCAACATTTCCTTTCCATTTCTAAATAACTCATTTATATCTCCATATATCTCAGTCATTTATGAAAATAGTGGAAAAATATAAACTTTGTAAGACCTTAAAAATCGATTTAAACAATTTTGGCACATTATTTTCAATAACGAACTTTTGCAATGAAGTAGGAATAAGAAGTCCACACCCACTCAAAATTTTAACCATCGAACGAAAATCAAGGATCTATCATTTATAAAAATAAAGAAAATAAAAAAATTGCATGTTTAATTCTACAGTTTAAGACGGAGGCGATGGCAGTGTTAGAGATAAGATTTATTTACTATAGGAAGAGAATACAGGAGAGTGGTACTTAGCTTAAACTGGGGAATCGAGGAAGGTAGTATGTTTGTAGAGCGCTGAACTGCGGAGCATGGGTTTAGGGTTCGAATTCGGCTGTTATAGATTAACAATTTAATCTGTTACCAGCTATATGTTGTTTATTGAGTCCACCATCTGAATCTAAGATCCTTTGTGGGTTTACAGTTGTAATAGCACAGAATTACATAAAAAAACATCAGTGAAAATGTTTTTCCCTCTGCATTAGCTCAATCCAATGTAATTCACAATATACTATTACGACTTTATATAAAAGCTGTGGTACCCCAGGGTAGTGTGACCATCTAATATATTATTTTAAAGATTTAAAGGGGAAACACCACACATATAATTTTATTGTGAAATAAATTATCAGTTTTAGTTGTAAAATAAAATAGTTAATATTTATAGTTATAAATTATATATGATATTTGTAAAATAGCTAGGAAATAAAATTTGCCTGATTACCCCTTCAATAGCATTACATTCAGTTTTGCACTACTGGACGGTGTAGCGGGTCTGCAGTCTCTAAAAATGAAGGGGCAATCTCCCTTCCCCGGAACAAGTCGCTCTATTATTTCAAAATGTTTTTAGTAAACATTTTAGTATAATATTTTATTTTATAGTTGTAAATCGTGATATACCGTAACGGAGAGTCCACTTTTATTATTCCTAGAATAATTACTCCCAGCATTATTATGAATCCTTCTTCACCAAACCCAAATATTCCATATTTCGCATCTCTTATAATATGTATTGATTTTGCATGATATGTTTTCTATGATCTTTATATTTTATTATGCACGAGATCCTGGCAACCAAACGTCTTGAATTGCTTAAAGATAGTTGAAACAAATAAAGGTATTAAAACATAGAATCCAAGTCGATTTTATATCGCACAGCCACATTTGCTTTGAACACAATATACACATACATACATATATATATATATATATATATATATATATATATATATATATATATATATATATCTGTGTGTGTGAATAGCTTATATATTGGTAGGTAATGTAGGATCGACAATGTAAACTACACCTACTAGTGAAGTACCTTTCTGTAACATATGTTTATAGTTTTTTGAGTCATCTTGTCAGTTGCCATATCATTGCATTCCAATATTCTAAAGAAGAATCATTAACTTAGTTAAAACATGTATTTTTTCTAATTGTATTTTTGATTAAGTTTAGTTATTTCTTACTATCGCATTCTTTTGTAACGTTTTATAAATTTTTCAGAGATTTGAATGAAAAAACTGAGATTACTTCTTATTTACCAGAATAAAATATAGAAAAAAGAATTAATCTCAAACTTACACATTGTTCAAAGATTCAAAAAGATAATATGATTTCTTAAACAATTTTACATTCAGGGTATTGTATCTTTAAATTGTAAATATTATATTTTTACTAGTATAAAACGTAATGTGTTTGAAATAGCGAAGAGGGAATATGGAAATGAACCCCGAGAGGAAATATACAATATAGGAGGCAGTAAAGACATGATTTAGGAGTGGACTCGTTGATCAAATGGCTCTTAATTAAACCTCCCCGGAAGGAAGGAATGAGGAGTGCCTTCGAATCCTTCAGCGGCCACATTTGCAAGTTTGATCGCCGAGGACAAACACCGGTTAAATATTCCGTTTCAGGACTGCCTACACCAGTTCGCTACACTGGAGTTACAGTTTCTTCTAAAAGAGGATGTATTTCAAACCAACTTTCATTTCGGTTTCATTTGACAAGCCAAAGACCGACAGAGAAAACTAGACTAGCAGGTGGAAATCTTTTTTACGAACTCCTAACAGCTACTATTACCGCTTTTTTTAACAGCTACTAAAAAAATCTTTTTTTTTTCTGTGGGCCTTTTTCGTTCTATATCCGCCAGTTATTAACAGTATCAAAATTAAGATCAGTCTCTATAAATCTATGATTCGGTCTCCGATGCTTGCGAGACATGGACCCTAAGCAAGAAGGATGCGCATCTGGTGGATAGAATCGAAAGGCGTGTCCTCAGACGCATCGTAGGGCCCGTCCAGGAAAACGGTGCATGGCGCAGAAGAAAAAACAGAGAGCTTTTTGAACGTTATGATGACATGACGACCTCCTCTTTTGCCCGGTTACAGAGGATGAAGTGGCTGGGTCACTTGCTGAGAATGGGAGATGAAAGAACTGCTAGAAGAGTGTACGAAAACTGCCCTGATAGGGGAGAGACCCAGGGGCTGGTGGAAGGATAGCGTCCTGGGAGATCTCAAGAAACAGAGAATAAGTGCCTCACATGCACAGGACCGAAGCAGATGGATCTTGGAGATTGAGCAGGCCAAGGATCGCTTTAAGTATCTGTCGCGCCACTAAAAGAAAGAAGAAGATTAACAGTATTGACAATTACTTTAAAATAACGACTATAGTAGTACTTTACATGGCTCACCTGTGGTGTAGTGGTTAACATAACAACCTTCTATAGCCAACCTTTGCAAACCAGCAGCTAGACCTAATATATTTTTAAGTGAGCAAAAAATCCTTAGTTATTCTATCCTTCGGAGGGGACATAAAATGGCTGTCCTGAGCCCATGAGGTGTCAGATACTTGTTAAAGATGCCTATCCTAACTATGCCTGAATTGCCAAAATTTAGGACTCCTACTGTAGCATCGTCCGATTAGTCACACCAACATTAAATGATGTTTAATAAATAAACAAACTACATGATTTAATTATTTCTCTATCATTCATTTAAAAATATCGTGGTAACACTTGAATTTTCACAGCAATGCTATTTGTATTTATGCGGCATCTGCGACACACTAGAAAGGGTATTTTCCAAGTTATTCTGTAAGATATAGCTACTTTTTTTGGGAATCAAAAGTGTTATATCTAATTATTTATTAACACACACACACACACATATATGTATATATATATATATATATATATATATATATATATATATATATATATTAATACCGTCTTCTTTTGCTGTAATACTTAAATCCATTACTTAATAATTATTAATACCATTTATTAGGAATTTATTATAAAACCTGAAGTTTTTAAAAGCGTGGGACAATAAACAATAATAGGTAAGAGGGATAGAGATAAAAACTATGTATCATCTACAAGATACGATATATTGACAACTAATTAATTAATAATTAAAATAAAAATATAATTTTTATTTATTAGAGCTCTTTCGTCGTAAAAGATGATGGAATTAATTATAAGCTAACAAGGCATTGAAAGAGTTTCATCTTTAATTGAAAGGCAGGCTCAGGAACTTCTTCAATTACATGGAGATTTTTTCGCTTCGAAGAATTAATAGGCAGGGTTATGAAAAACAAATCTAAGAGATACAAAATTAACTAATTGGATTAGGTATGAAATTTAAGAATTTGAGTTGAGCAGCCATCATTAAAACAGTGATTATTTGTATATATGTGACAAATATTTGAAGTAATTTATGTGAAAACGTAGGCAGAGTTTTGTATTTTATTCTGTGCTATTGATTAGGAATTATAAATTTTATTTAAAATTGGAACTATAATCCAAATAAAACATTTCAAAAGTTACACATAAAAATTTACAAGTACAATATAATATAATGTAAAAGAAAAATAATTTTTTTCTGAAGCCAGGCCTCTTAATAATAGCAAATTTTAACAGTAATAATGGAAGATTCAGGGAGAATATTTAATTTAATCTGTTACCGGCCCGAGATGGATCCTATATCCTATTTATGTATTTAGGACTCTTCAAATCTAGATCAAATCACCTCCCAGCACAACCTTGTTCAAGAAACCATACAGTATACACGTAATGAATTCAATACCATTGATGAATAGTAGTGGTACATTTTTTTTTAATAGAGCATTCATCTGGCCACGAGACTACATAATAAAAACCAGGTGTTAATTACATAAGTATTATTATTTCAGTATTAACCAAAAAGTATGATCTCATCATGAAGAGAAAACATAACAATAAATAAATAAATGCAAACAAAATATTTAAAAAATAGTAAAGGCATAAGAGATGAAAATTAACAATGAGACATTAGTTGCTTATAATGCATTCGAGCAAATAATTATATGTGATTTGGTATATAGGAGATTTATCCAGAGCGGAAAGGATCACACGAACGTTTTGGTTCTGTGGGAACGAGTATAGAGATCGAAAAGGCGAAATTTTGTTCCATGTTGCTGGATTAAGGATTGGAAATTAAATAGAAAAACATTAAAATATATTTGTTTGAAATGTTTACTATTATAATTTAATAAATATAATATAATAAATTATAATTTACTATTATTATTATTGTTTACTATTCTTCTACTCCGACCTGTGGCTCGTTAATGATAAAAGCCCATCAATCTTCCATATTCGAATTAAAATCATTAATTTCAAAGGTTTAATATAAGGGATAGTGTCTTCCTGGTATAAAAAATTCTAGAGGTTAAGACGTTCTTTTAAAAGAAGCGAATTCGCACTTAATCGATAGCATTCACATCGCTATAGAAGACTTGGGGTGAAAATGTGACAGTCGAGATTCGTAAACGTTTGTCATCGGACATATTCAGGAAAATCCCGGACCCGACACAGAGCATTGTGTGACCGCCTGAAAAGAATTTCTCGGCCTTTTTCATTCGAAGAAGTAACAAGAACTGCAGAGGACAATAAAAAAGTACCATAACTAACACACATGTTCATATAAATTGAAAAAATCATCCGAGTTGGAGATTGTGATTTACAATTATATGGTACAGTACTGACAAATAATTACTATTTGGGGAAGGAAATGAAGTAATTTTGCCAGAAATAGCCAATAATGTTTGGTTCACCTCAGAAGAAAGAAGAAAGTTTCAAACTAGAGAGAAATTGAATAGGATTTATTTAGTGACATAATTATCATTTTTATACTTATCATCATTTTCGTAAAAGAATATGGTCCGGGTGGAGTTAAAAAAAATAATTCCTTAAGAAGAGATAATCTGTATATTAGACCGACGTTGCGGAGACCTTTTCTGGACTTGTCATGTGCTCATAATTTTTATCCATTAAACATTATGAGGGGAAGAAATGCTACTTAAAAATTAATTGAGATATATTACATTATAGATTAATAATGTAATTAACTTTGCAAAACAGCATGAATCAAGAAATGAATAGTTTCATGTATTTAAATTTGTATTTTTTATATCATTGCATATTTTTATGTCTGCATATTTTCCTTTTCATATTAGATATTACTGTGTCAAAAAAACAGTAGATTTATTTATATGTATTATACAGGCATGTTTTTGTTGTATTTTTCAGCCCTCTTCCAAAAAAGCTTTATTATACATTGATGAAAATAAAATAAAATTTTTATACCTCTCTATGCATAGGAATAAAAAAAATAAATGTGATGATATGTAAAAGATAACCGAACTAATGTTCTCGTTTAAGACCTCTTTCATATATAAAAAAGGACAAATAGTCTAGAGGATATGTGGAAAAAGAATGGAAGAGGAAAAAATTGAGCGGATTACATGCCAGTGGTAAAAGGAAAAAGGGGCGGTGTAGAAGAAGATAAAAGATGGTTAGAGGATGTAGATGGGAAAAAGATAGCCTGAGGGGAATAAATGTGGAGATCCAAGATGGAAAGCAAATGGTGGATGGAATAACTGTTGTTTACGGCGGTTCTGTTGAGTATTTAGAAGTCGGTAATGAAGTATATTTAGAGTTGTGTGATAGCAAAAAAGGCACGATGTTGAAATTTTCATTAATAAAAATTGAATAATCGTATAATAGATAAAAACAATATTTTGAATGAACCGAGCGATATTAAAAAATAGTAATGTATAGAAAGCGTATTTCATTTAATATGAAGAAGCCCGTTTCATTTACTATGAAGAAAAGTCTATCTATTTTCTTTTTTTTTTTTATTCAATAAATATATATGTATGTCGGATCATGAGAAAATCCTCTCTATTTATTTCTGATCCGAAAAAATTAACATTTTTAATCTAGTACCTTTTTATGTATTTCTCGTAGGTGTCATTGCCGTGTAAGTTTCTTCGTTTTTTTTTTTTTCATTTCTTCAAATTTGTATCTAAATCCTAATTGATATCTTGGAATGAAACAAGAAAATCTGCTTATGTTTTGTTCAGTAACATAAATATTACGACAACTGTAATATTTTTAACAGTACATCTGTTTTTCTCTGTCTGTGGCGAATAAATTTAAGAATATCTAGTTATAAAAATACCAATTCCAATCAGTCATTTATATTATTTTATCAAAAGTAATAAAAAAAATAAATAAAAGGTTTGGGCCAGTATAATATGTTTTTCAAACAATAATTTACGAAACCTCATTGTTAAGGCAAAGCAACAGTAGGTTGATTTTCTTGGAAAGTAAATATACATATCCTTAAAAGTTGTAGCAACTTCTTGAAACAACCTGAACTTCAAAGTTCAAGTACATACACACACTAATGAGTAACAACCAGAAGCCTAACACTTATGTAATAAAGGTAAATTTTACTTATATTTTCCATAACAATGGTTTCATATTCCAATTTTAAGATTCAGTTTTGAGAAACGGCAGAGGTGTTACAAAGATTCCTCTGAAAACCTTAATTTTTCTAACAACCATTTAAAATTGTTTTATCAGAACAAATTTCTTATACAATGAAAACATTAGAGAGAATCCGATCATAAAAAAAAACTTAGACTAGGTAAAATGAAAAAAAAAGTTTCATAAGCTCTAAAATATTTGAAAAATGAAATAAATCTAAACGGAATAAATTACTCTGATAGAACTAGGCCTAAAGTTAGACTTCCTGGTCAGTTATAATCGTATTTGTACCACATGGCATAAATAAAAAAGAAAAGGTGTGAGTTAAAAAAAACTTATCGATAATATAAATCTTCTTGTTGTAGTAAATGGATGAGAAGAAATTTAGTTCCGATCTAACTTATTAATTAAATAAATTTTATGTGTTATGCTAAAATTAAATTTCAAAGAAATATTGAAATTGCTTAAATTATTTTAAAATTTCAAAGCTGTTTATTGAATTACAAAACGAACAGCTATTTGGACTAACGGAGTGGGGCTTAAGCCATCGGATAAGTTCCTTACAATCCAAAATCCTCAATGCTCCAAACTTCGTCACCAATAAAATCTTTCATAATGACTTTAATATAATTTTTTTTCCTAATTTGGCACGAACCGATATCAATCTTTTCATGTTAACTTAATTTCTACTCACACCGACTATTTTCAAACCCTTACTCAAAATAGTCCTTAATTTAATTCCCAACAACCCTCCGAGGTGTCTGAAAAGATGATGGCCTCGTGACATTCTAACTTAAATCTGTCATTTGAGTACTAAGGGTTGGTAGTTTCTCAATTTAAAGCTTACTTGCCATTTTATATCTTTCATTGTATTCACTGGCTATATTATTTAAAACTCTTGCGAAATTTCAATAAATACTTTTTAAAAAAAAGAAGGAAGTTGATGACCATTCTCATGATGCATCTGACTGTAGAATACAGAACAGAATAATATAAATAAATCGTTAGTTAAACACATTTTTACACCTTTGTAAAAAAGGCTTTAGGAGACGTTATTAGAATTTAACTTACATTTATTTATATATTCACTATTCAAAACTATATTTAATGGAATTAAACCGCATAAGTAATTTTCTACATATTTAACATTACTATATAAGTTAGCGACGCAGATACAAGCGTTAGAGCATTACATAGTCAGCATAAGTTAAGATTTGTTGGAAACCGATATCCGCATCTTGAGACTTCTTATAGCCGACTTAACAGGAAGAGCTGAGCCAGCGGTTTTTCGAGCAGCCCTTCCTTCCTCTTTGAATATGTCTTCTACGGTCTTGAGCAGAGACTGCGATATAACTAACTTTATTCAAAGATTTAAGGCCCCTTCTCATAAATATCAAGTCTAAAGAGCCAGAATTTATTAGATTCAGTATGGAAGTTAGTCGTGAAGAATATTATCCTATAAATTAATATCTAAATCGGAGCTGCTGATATAGAAAAGCTCAGCCGGAACAAAAAATATATGCTAAGGAAAGAGTGACAAATTTTTAAACAAAAATCCTTAAGCCTTTAAAACTACAGGAAACGAAACTGCCTGTCGGTATTTCACTAATTAGAGATCATAAGGACAGAAAGAGGAGGGAAAATAAAAAAGCATATCCAAATCACACAATATAACAAGATATAACCACCACCACAACGTAATAATTGAATCAAAAGGAAGGTTATAGGAAAACAGATTATAAAGGTTTAACGGAGTTAAATTTGGTCCTTGATGGTGGTGGGTTGTCGTCTCCGATTAGTGTCTTGTTGGACTGTGAGGTAGGGGTGCGCTTAATTTATTTATTTTCTTTCTATCTTAATGATGCCTAAATTTGTGAAGTATCGGCAGGCATTTTTGTTTCCTGTTGCTTTAGAGGATTGAGGTTTTTTTAAAAGAAATTTTCCAATCATAGCTTAGCTTATATTTCAAGTTTATTTTAAGCTTTTTCTTTACGATACGAACAATACCCATTTAATTATTAATTTAGTGGAATCGAAGTGGCTTCGCAGTAGAGTCTGTGTTTGCCGTGGCGAAGGTCCCGGGTTCAAATCCAACTGTGGCAGATTTTATTTTATCTCTTGACAGCCAGGAATGGATCCTTCAAGATATCGGCCCTTCCTGGAGCTCAGGCAGCTTCTATAAACTGGATATCAAAAATATGAGGGAAAACTGGTGGTTGATCGTTATCTAGGACAAATTACCTCTTTTCACAACCGTTGTCCATGCAAAAATATAGTCTCTATCATGTACTGAACCCAAGACTGTTCATGAGTTGTAGTGGCACGGTATTTTTAACGATTTAATAATTAAATTTCATCAGTTACTTATACTGTATTTAAGTAATTTTTGCTCTTGCAAGAAAGTTGGTGATATTATGTTCTAACTGTTTGGTATGGCACCTTTAGAAATTCAGCATATTAGTCAAGTTTAAGTCGCTTGTAGTTTATAATAAGAAAGTTCTTCTGTTTTGGCTGAATGTGGTTCTGGATGCAAAAAAAATGTGATTTACGAAGTTGCTTTAACTGCCGACAATTATCTTTTGCATAGTAAAAGAGATAAGAGGTTGGCCATTATATAGACGGAAAGATAGGTCTCAGCCCGTTCTTACTTAGACTAAGACCAAATTCAGTATTGAAAGAGTCACCATTGAACCTTTGAGTTCACTAGGCATTATTATAGTTGAAAGTCAGTGAGTAACACCATCTCGTGTAATATACCATTAGGTTTTCATAAGCATGTACCTCGTTCTAGAATGTTCTAAGGGATCTAGAGGTGGTGGTGCCAAGACTTCTCAGGGGGAGGTAAGAGATTAAAGATGGAGGGACGTTTGGCATAAAGAAATCATTTTATGCCCTGGCATCTTCATCTCCCTAAAACATAGCTGCCTCTGAAATATTCAAGCCCAAAAGCCCCTTTTTTATCTCAAGGCAATAACTGTATTATGATCATTCAAAAGAAAAAAAATAAAGGAAGAAACAAAATTCATCATCATAAAATTAACAAAAGTCATTTTGTGTATTTTGATTTTATGCAACCTGAAAAAATATTTCATGAATATCTTCTGTATCTTCTTCTATCCCGAACTGACCTACCATTGAGGAAAATATTATTAAACCAATGTTTTAATCAAATCGGTAACAGTGATAATTGGTATTCAATATTTGTATTCTTTGACTCATTCTTATTTCAAAATTAGAATATAGCAACATTTTTAAAAATCATAAAATTATATATATTTAATTTCTTATCCGATGAGTAGGGTTCTACCGATATTACCGATAAGGGTACAGTATCGATACTTTCCTTCCGACATTTTATCGATATCGGTATGGAAAACTAAATATCGAAACAGTAACTGACCTTATTTTTTTTTTTTTTTCTCATCCAAACGAAACCTGAATAAAAAGTATATATCCTATGGTACATTCTTTCCATATTCTCAAAAATATAGAATGATATGTTTCCTTTCCCTATATGAATCCTATCGTCCTTTTATATCCATTTATTATTAAGAGCCCTATCTGTACATATCACGGAAATTAATTAATAGAAAAAAAATAATATATATGCATAGCAAAATATTCTTTCGATATCAAAAGAAGAGGGTACTCATTGGATATTCTAAAATTATTTTCCGATACTTCACAGATGGCTAATATCTAAATTTATTCTTATGTTATCAACAATATTTGTACATATCCGGGAAATTAATTAAAAGAAAAAAATAATATATATGCATAGCAATGGAAATTCTTTCTATACTAGTAGAACAAGGTACTCTTTCGATATTCTCAAAATATTTTCCGATACTTCACAGATGGCTGATATCTAAAATTTTTAATATGTTATGATCAATAGCTGTACACATCAGGGAAATAAGTTAAAAGAAAAAAATAATATAATGTTTCGATACTAGAAGAATATGGTACTCATTCGATATTCTCAAAGTATCGAAAGATCTTTCCGATATTTCACAGATGACTGATATCTAAATTTTTTATTATGTTATTAACGGTATCTATACATATCAGGGAAAGTAATTAATAGAGAAAAAATATTATACACGCATAGGAAAGGACATTCTTTCGATATTAGAAGAATATATACTCATTCGATATTCTCAGAGTATCGAAAGATCTTTCCGATATTTCAAAGATGGTTGATACCTAAATTTTTTATTATGTCATGAACCTTATCTGTATATATCAGGGAAAGGAAATTAAAAATTAAAAAGAAAGAATACTATATATGCATAGCAAAGAAAATATTTTATATAAATTTTATAAAAATATTTTCCGATATTTCACAGATGGCTGATGAATAAAATATTAATAAAAATGTAACGGGCTGAGATTTTTTTTTTTATATAGACAGTTAGTTAATGTGCATTAATTACAGCTTTTGTTCAATGCTAAAAATGTTAGCGAATTTATATGTATATAAGGAAAGTAATCTGGGTAAACAAATTTTGAACCTTTGTGATCAAAAGAAGTATGTTATCATTTGAAGTCAAAAGTTTATTGTTAGTTTTACGTATTATAGAAAATGATTAGCATTTATTTGCTTCTTCTCATTAATAGGTTTTAAAAAGACTTTAGGTTGTAAGGATTTTGTACATTAATATGTAGGTGAATGTTATCCCCTGTCAAATAAGATTTGCTAAGTATTTCTTTTGTGACTAATTACATCCATGTTCTTTGTGTAGGGTTTTGGTTAAAGGCCGTGTAGGTCCTTAACATTTAGTTTTTATAATATTTAAGTAAAAGTTAATTCTTAATAGAGGGTAACGTCCGTTTGTGGAGGCGCTGAGCCAAGCATGCCAGCTCAGCAGGAAGTGCATCAGCAAGTCTCAACGAAAAATATACGGCTCTTGGACACTTTGAATATAATTATTTAGATTCTTGGGAAAATAATGACCACCAGGTGCAGCACCTGTCAGACGAAGAAAGAAGAGTGCTGACGACAGCTCGGGGAAGCTTAAGTACCCGAGGGTTTTTCCTCTCATGGCCCAGAACAGAAGAGTACCTCCGCCGACGGCGGGTGGGGAAATTCGCAGGATGGGGCCGAGCAGAGAAGACGGGGACTAGCGAGAAGCCTTGGTTCCGGAGCAAGACGCCAGAGAAAGGTATTATGTCCTCTATTTACTGTAGTCTGACTAGACTTGGGGTGAGGCCAGTGGGTGGTCAGTTGAAGATAGAGCCAGTAAATTATTTCGTTGAGAATCGTCGCGTTTGGCCATAAGGCAAGTGGGAATCGTTATTTAAGTAATAATGCCCATAGAGGTTTGGAAAAGTATTAATAGTTACGAGATAAGGAATACTGAGGCGAATGTTTAAGTTGTAATTAGTGCCTCTGATTATTGTTGTAAATGATAGAACTAGTTTTATTTGAAATTGTCAATTTAGCGAATATGTGATAAGGATCAATGATGGTGGATAATTGATTTGTAACTGTCGTGTAGTAGGGAATTCTGGAAAATGGTTTATAATAGAATTAGGGTGTTTATTAGCGGCTAGTAGGTAAGGAGTACATTGTAAACATTATTAGTGCATAGGATGATTGTTATATATAGCGGAACTTGTTTTATTATTATTTTAGTGGATTTTAGGACTATGAGTATTGATGGAGAATCAGGTGTATGAGTCTCGTTCACATGTTATTATTAAATATTATTATTGAGGGTGATTCTTATGTGAAATTAGAGTTTTATTTTCATGATGCTATATGTAACTTTTATTCAAATATATTAACGTTTGTATTGTGATAGATAAAGGTGTGGGGTTTATTTCTTCACCCAGTTTTCCCCCTCCCTCACCCCTCCCAGCTCTTCCTAGGTCGCCCCTAAAAATTTAGATATCAGTTATTTGTGAAATATCGGAATGATCATTCGATATTTTGAGAATATCGAAAGAGTACCTTGTTCTTCTAGTATCGAAAGAATTTCCTTTGCTATGCATGTATAGTACTTTTTTCATATAATTACTCTCCCTGATATGTACATAACATAATTAAAAATTTAGATATCAGCCATCTCTGAAATATTGGAATGTTCTTTCCATATTAGAGAATATCGAAAGAGTATTCCGATCTTCTAGTATCGAAAGAATTTCCTTTGCTGTGCATATATATTATTTTTTTCTTTTAACTAATTTTCCTGATGTGTATATAACATAATAAACAATTTAGATATCAGGCATCTGTGAAATATCGGAAAATATTTTGAGAATATCGTATGAGTACTCTGTTCTTCTAGTATCGAAAGAATTTCCATTGCTATGCATATATATTATTTTATTCTTTTAACTTATTTCCCTGATGTGTACAGATATTGTTCATATCATAATAATAAATTTAGATATTAGCCATCTGTGAAGTATCGGAAAATAATTTAAAATATCCTAAGAGTACCCTGTTCTTCTAGTATCGAAAGAATTTCCATTGCTATGCATATATATATTTTTTTCTTTTAACTTATTTCCCTGATGTGTACAGATATTGTTCATAACATATAATAAATTTAGATATTAGCCATCTGTGAAGTATCGGAAAATAATTTTAGAATATCGAAAGATTACCTTGTTCTTTTAGTATCGAAAGAATTTCCATTGCTATGCTTCTATAATCTTTTTTTTCTTTTAATTAATTTCCCTGATATGTACAGATGGGGTTCATAACATAATAAAAAATTTAGATATCAGCCATCTGTGAAGTATCGGAAAATATTTTGAGAATATCGAAAGAGTACCCTGTTCTTCTAGTATAGAAAGAATTTCCATTGCTATGCATATATATTATTTTTTTTCTTTTAATTAATTTCCCGGATATGTACAAATATTGTTGATAACATAAGAATAAATTTAGATATTAGCCATCTGTGAAGTATCGGAAAATATTTTTAGAATATCGAAAGAGTACCTTGTTCTTCTATTATCGAAAGAATTTCCATTGCTATGCATATATATTATTTTTTCTTTTAATTAATTTCCCGTATATCGGTTCATAGCATAATACAAAATTTATATATCAGCCATCTGTGAAATATCGGAAAGATCTTTCGGTACATTGAGAATATCGAATGAGTACGATATTCTTCTAATATCGAAAGATTGTCCTTTCCTATGCATGTATATGTTTTTTTTCTTTTAATTACTTTTCCTGATATGTACAGATGGGGCTCATAACATAATAAAAAATGTATATATCAGCCATCTGTGAAATATCGGAAAGATTTTTCGATACATTGAGAATATCGAATGAGTACCATATTCTTCTAGTATCGAAAGAATGTCCTTTCCTATGCATGTATATGTTTTTTTTCTTCTTTTAATTAATTTCCCTGATGTGTACAGATGTGGTTCATTACATAATAAAAAAATTATACATCAGCCATCTGTGAAATATCGGAAAATATTTTGAGAATATCGAAAGAGTACCCTGTTCTTCTAGTATAGAAAGAATTTCCATTGCTATGCATATATATTATTTTTTTTCTTTTAATTAATTTCCCGGATATGTACAAATATTGTTGATAACATAAGAATAAATTTAGATATTAGCCATCTGTGAAGTATCGGAAAATATTTTTAGAATATCGAAAGAGTACCTTGTTCTTCTATTATCGAAAGAATTTCCATTGCTATGCATATATATTATTTTTTCTTTTAATTAATTTCCCGTATATCGGTTCATAGCATAATACAAAATTTATATATCAGCCATCTGTGAAATATCGGAAAGATCTTTCGGTACATTGAGAATATCGAATGAGTACGATATTCTTCTAATATCGAAAGATTGTCCTTTCCTATGCATGTATATGTTTTTTTTCTTTTAATTACTTTTCCTGATATGTACAGATGGGGCTCATAACATAATAAAAAATGTATATATCAGCCATCTGTGAAATATCGGAAAGATTTTTCGATACATTGAGAATATCGAATGAGTACCATATTCTTCTAGTATCGAAAGAATGTCCTTTCCTATGCATGTATATGTTTTTTTTCTTCTTTTAATTAATTTCCCTGATGTGTACAGATGTGGTTCATTACATAATAAAAAAATTATACATCAGCCATCTGTGAAATATCGGAGATCTTTCTATACATTGAGAATATCGAATGAGTACGATATTCTTCTAGTATTGAAAGAATGTCCTTTCCTATGCATGTATATGTTTTTTATTCTTTTAATTACTTTCCCTGATATGTACAGATGGGGTTCATAGCATAATACAAAATTAATTAATCTGTGAAATATCGGAAAGATCTTTCGATACTTTGAGAATATCGAATGAGTACGATATTCTTCTAGTATCGAAAGAATGTCCTTTCCTATGCATGTATATGTTTTTTATTCTTTTAATTACTTTCCCTGATATGTACAGATGGGGTTCATAGCATAATACAAAATTAATTAATCTGTGAAATATCGGAAAGATCTTTCGATACTTTGAGAATATCGAATGAGAACCATATTATTCTAATAAAAATTAAAAGGTCTTTCACTATTGGTTTGATTATCCAATGTGTGATGTTTTCCTGGCAATGGAATGTTTGTAGCCATTTGACGAATCGTGCTTTTAAACGACTAAAAATCTTCCGATACCGCGTGATATCGATATTTTTCTTTCGATATTTTCTCGGTATCGATACTTTCTTTCGAAAGATCGCCAAGGCCTGGTATCGATATTCTTGGGTATCGGTAGAACCCTACCGATGAGATAATAAAATGAAATATGTATGTAGAAAAACAATGTAATATAATTACTTCAAAATTCGGTTTGTTACTTAACAAGATAAAACTCTTCTCAAAATTTTAGGTATACTACTGAAGTTACGTTTGAAGATGAAAATCGATTTTTTTTTAAATAGGCGTTACGAGATTAATCGCCCTATTCTACTCATATTTGGCACCAGTACAAATCTATATATATGCCTATCATATATCTATATATAAAACAATATATATAGACAGTATATATGTATATACATTGACATATCAGACGTGTAGCTGTTATTTCTTCCAACAATTTGAAAACTCTAAAATTTGAGATATTTCAGATTTGTCAGCCGAATTCAAGTAGCGAAAACTTTGGTAATAGATTTTACAGGGTTAAAAGTCATTAACAGTTAAAAACAATGTATCGTTGAAACATTCCATCCTCAGTTTTTTCGTAAAATTAGTATCTGAATTTTAAAAAATCTAGTGTTCGAAAATTCGAAAATAAGAAAAAAATTGTAATTCACAGCAGCTGAGAAGAATGACATTATCTCAAGATATCGTAAAAAAACAATAACTAAAAAACTATACCATTTAACATATTTAGTAAATTTTAGATTTGTTTTCTATTTATAACTTCTTGAGGAAGTCCAATGGAAGAGCTCTGAGATGCTGTTCCGAAGGTCTCAGTTTTAAATCCAGCGGCGGCAGATAATTTATTTAATCTGTTAACAATTTAATGAGATTTGCTGGACCCAAACTTAGTGACAGACACATTACCCCAGGATCCGACATGGAGACGGAAATATCTCTGAGGCAGAGATTTACTGAGAGAGGGGAAACAAGCTAGGAGTGCCTTCTAAAGGAATTTTCATCATCCACGCTTCCACGTGAATCCCTTAGTCGAGGTTCTCGAAAGAAGATCACAAATACAATAAATTGAAAAAGGAATTTATATAATTTCTGTCATTAAATGTCTGTTATTATTTTTTAAAAAATCTGTAACACACGGTGAAAGACCCTGTCAGATCTGGAGATTCTCCTGGGTTTACAAATCTCCAGCAGGAAATACCTGGTGGTTGAGCTTGATCTAGAGCAAATCCCATCTATCCACAACATTTGTCCTAGAAATAGTACAGTCTGCACAACGTACTGAAATCTAGACCCTTTACAGGTTACAGTGCTACAGTTTTTTATTTAAAGAATATATCATGGTCTGTGGTTACCCAAAAACAAGGGAATGGAACGATTCGATTTCTCTATGAAGAAAAAAAGTCTACCGAATACTACTCCGAATACTCTTCCTGTAACTGAGGCAGTTGAACTATTTGACCCTTATTAAAAAAACCTAATCACTATTCCTGAGGAACTCGTTAGCTTAAAAGTGGTAATTAAAAATTCATGATTTAGCGACTTCAAAAAGGACATTTCCAAGTCATTGTTAGCCCGCGGGGAGGGGGGGGGGTAGGGCCCCCTCATTACACCCGAGGCCTCTGGAATAATTAAACTGGGTCCAAAGTTCAAACCGCGGTGGGTGACATTGGACACGGCCGGGTACTGAGTGAACTGTGCCATCGATCTTTATCTCTTGTTATCACTACGGTTTATTACATATCTTCGTATTATATTAAAAAAAAATCATAATAAAATATACTTTAAAAATTTTCTTGAAATTCTTTATTTCAAAAACGTAATCTTATATTATATATTCAAATATGTTCAAATTCCGCTCGCTGGTTGTCTTCTGTTAGCGGTATTTAATCTGTTAGCGACCGGGGATGGATCAGGTGGGATCTAAGACCCTCCTGGGGCTCACTTAGCCTAAATAAAGTGGGCCAAAATAAGTGGAAAATCTGGTGGTTGAGTGTAATCTACGACAAATCACCTCGCCGGACAACCGTTGTCCAAGAAACAGTACAATCTCTACCACTGAGCCCCAGAGCTTGTCTCTATATCCTGAACAGGACCTTCAGGATTAGACTTATTTCATATCCGAAGTCTTTTGCCAAGAGTTGACAGACGGTGGACGACTTATAGATTTTATCTACATATTTAGGTAAGAAATATATAGTGTTCACGCCATTAGGCGTTCTTTTGTAAAAAAGTTAATTCAATACATGAGAAATGATGAAGTGACAAATAAATCTCGTAATAGATAATAAATAAATCTACATCTAGCGGTTAGTGGTATTAATTAACACTTTAATTAATATACATAATCATAGCCAGAGCGCGATACGGGTACTCCCGTCACATGTTGCCTTTTTGAATCTCGTCTTTTGTCTTCAGCGTGCAGCCACTCAGTTACACAGTCACACATGTTCATCGTTTATACCCCCAGCTCCAGCTCCAGCTCAATTTTAAGCGAGACTAGTTTTGACCAGTTCTCTACTTTCCGTTGTATTATTCCATTCATGTTTTTTACAAGAAACGCCCGTTTCACCTGCAATTAAGTGTGAATTCCCCTGGAGGATTTCTAGATCATAAGAACCTCAGCCTTAAGGACTCTCTCTACAAGCTTCTTTTGGTCGTTTGAGCGCTCAATGGGCCAAGGAGGTTTTATCGACGAAGCTGCCCGGCCTTCGTCTTGGGTAAGTAACTTTTATTTCAATGGTTTAGAATTAATCATATTATTTCTCTATTGCTGTCTTTTCAAATTACACCATACAGTCCACACCCAGAGCGAGATTTGATTCAGACGAAACCTACGCTTCGTTTTAAGGAATTTATAACCGAACTTACGAGCTTTGTCTCAACATATAGATTTATTGAGATATTGAACACAATATGTATATATATAAAAGAAACATTCTTATGTGAACTAACTACGTGACTTATTGACTATCGATTAACGTTATATCTTATCGACTACTCCCTTACTTTTTTAAGTTTACATTGCTGACAACACGGAAGCATTTATGAAACTTGTTACCAAACTATTTTACTAAACAATTTATTTTATGACATTGACCGGTGACTCAAGTGCTAAGGCATAAGAGGCTTAATATTTGAGACAAGCAATGACCATTGGCAGGATCAACTAGGGAGTTTCGTTGTTACAAGAAATAACAGTTTAAAAAAGACTTTTGTAGCCAAAAAAAAGAAGAAAATGAATATTAGAAAAAAATAAATAAGTAACATGCATTTATAGCCAGTCAAACTAAAAAGTAAGAAATAAATAATAATTTAATTTATAAATAAAATTTAACAGAATAAATCAGCACAGTAGTCTGGTTGAGAAGCCAGATTTGGATTATAACTTTTATGAAAAGTATAACCTCGTCATGAATTCTCCATGAGAAAAATAAGATTCTTATTAATCATACTCTATAAAAAATAATGAAATCATTAGAGGAACAGTGCTGGATATAAAAATGCGAAAAAAAAAACAAAAAACTCTTAGATACGTGAAAACTATATAGGATTAATATAACAGAATAACAGTTTGAAACAGTATGAACAAGTTAAATGTAAAATCTTGAAAATCAATATATTATTCAAAAATAAGAGAATGTGGTTTAATGAAAGATAGTCTCAATTAATTATAATTATGATTAAAATAGCTTAATTATAATGGGTTTAACAAAACCTTTAGTAAAGTACCACTACATAAAGGGTCTTGGGTTCAGTACGTGGTAGAGACTGTCCTGTTCAGAGGTGATTTGTCCAAGACGGCGTTTCGCCGTCAATTATTCCTCCCTATTAAGAGCGAGCCCCAGGAAGATCTCCAGATCCCACCTGATCCTGTTTACAGATAGAATAAATTATCTGCCAAGACCGGATTTGAGCCTAAGACTTTCAGCACGGCAACTCCCAATCAATGGTGGGGCTTCATTATATTTTAATTTCCACAAAACTATTTGAAACGTGTAGCTTAACAAAGTATAAAGTTGATACTTAAATAAATTTCATAAATCACGTGAAATTTCGTTGTTATCTCCATGCAGCTTCAAATAGCTCGAAATGTCATGATTGTAACTCGTTTTCAACCATTGAAGGTGGAAGGAAGTTGTCAAGTTGCATCGAGATAAGAAACAAGAGCTTTATAAATTATTTTGTATTATTTATTCACTTTTGGGTTCTTTAGAAGCTTGGGCATTTATTACTTGAGTCTCGTTCTAAGGCAAGCGTTTTCACCACCTCGATCTTTTCACCCTACGCACTTCCATTTACATTTTGAATAATTCAAGAGACATGTGTGTAACCTCTTTAGAATGATGAATTAGAATTTAGAATTTCCATGAAGGTAGCCACGCTGTTTGTAGTAGAATAATTTCGCTTTGTCAGGTATTCATATAAATGTAGTGTCAAAATATTTATTGATGTTATTTGTTTAAGTATGTTGGACCGTTTCAAATGGGATGTCCTCTTTCGAAGGAAAGATTATTTATAAAAAATTATTATGAAATCAATATATTTTATTTAAATCATTTACCCTCATTTTCTATACATTATTCCTATCTCGTTATCAAAAATTTAATCTTAGAACAGAAAAACTTTAGGTGATGAAATAAAGTCTGAAAATACGTTTTCTACTTAAGAATTATTTTTTTAAAAGTTATCCTTAAATATGTCCAAATTCCTTAACAGATATTTCTTGGAAATAAGTCTGGCGAATAAGGCTTCACTGTCTACCATGAAACATGAAGCCTGCTGTTGTCCTATAAGAGTTTAGTCCCCTTCAGATGCCAATGCAGGTTGTTTATAAGGTATTATCGTATTATGTCAATATCCCTGCAGTATGATGGGCGAACATTGAATTATTTACTAATTAATCTGTGTCACCAGCTGAAAATTTCACAAACCAACGGTGGTTATAATTTTCTTACAGCTTGGACTGCCAAGTGTCCATGGCATACTAAGCAATGTTCGTTCCTTTGTAGTGATAGTAAATTTTAAAAAAGAGAAGATTAATAACAACTAATTACAACAAATTACCATAAACATAGTAAACAACAGAAGTCGACTTATTCCACTTTGAATTTTAAAAATAATAAAAACGGACATTTCATATGAAACTATCAAATATTTATATAAATAATTCATGTTGTAGAAATAGCGGAATGGCTTCAACCCGAGTATGTGAGTTATGGTAAACCTTGAGGAATATTAAAGATAAATTATTATCTTAAACGTTGCTTACAAGTTCTTCAACAAATCTCTGCCTCGAGCCTAGAATTAAGGAATCGTCTCCAAGTTGAGCACGTAGTCAGTTGTTCCTACGTGACTTGGCGTTAAAGTGAAGAATTATCGTTAAATCTTAAATTTTTTAACTATGGTGGTAGCTCTGGCTCAACTATGAAAAACAACTAGGAATACGATGTATACTTGTATAGTAGGAAGTTGTAGTTATTTCAGATAGTTTAGTTTAGTAATCAAATAGACCTGAAGAGATACTTAAGGGCCAATATTAAAGCCATCAAATTGCCTACATTTTTAAATATTTATTTATTATTATTAATATTATTACACTTTAAATATTACCTATATTGTTAAATAACAACTTTTTAAATATATTCTAGGTATTAAATGGATCGTAACCGGTTGTCGATGGCTGACTTCTCATCGAATTCAAACAAATAATGTTTGAAACACAGACAAAATAGGGTATCAAGAACTGCTTGGATAATGAACCTAATTAAATAAAAGAAAATTGTTATTTAAAAAAAAATTTCTAACATGTACTGAAACAAAGAAAGACTTTATGGGTTGTAGTGTTCCAAGATTTTTTTTTTAAATACAGAGGAAAAAGATAGAAAACGGACTTCAGGCAGTATATACAGTTTTGTATAATTATGTGAATGTAAAGACGGTATATTCGCTTCTTGGTTAGTGACTGGAACGGTGAGGCTCTGTGTGTAGAGTTGGAATGATGAAGGTCCTTGGGTTCGAATCTGGTTATGGCATATAAATTATTTACTTTTATAGCAGTCACAGATGGACCTAAAGTAATCCGCAGACCCTTTTGGGGCTCACCCAGCCTCTATAAAGCAGATATACTTAATTGAGAAAAAACTTGACCTCCATCAAATTACCTGCACAACCAACTTAGAACCAAGTGCTGAACCCTAGACCCTACATGAGTTGTAGTGTTATGGATTTTTTTATATTGTTAGAATTTCAAGAAATGAAAAACTAATCCTTTATATTTTGTTGAAATTCGAAGACAAATAATTAAGAATAATCACTGTCACAAAAAATAAAATTGCCATTTTTTTCACTGTCCCTAGCCTAGATACTCCATTTTCCAATTGCAGTGCTTATTTTCAACACCTAAACTTGTTAAATTAACTATATTTATGAGGAATAAATAATAATACTCAGATTGCTTTAAGTGGATTGGTGAAAAAAACTGACATCATTATTTTGTCCCGTTAGTCACCGTCTCACAGCCACTTCCGATTTTCGAACACTGATTTAGTGATGAAAAACTTTCTTTAAAAAAGTTAACAGTGATCTTTTCTCTCTATATAAATAGAGCTGGGTAGAATTCGATTATAAGTTGGCACAACCGTTGGCTTACAAACAGTATAGTTGTTGCCATGTACTGAACCATTTCAGTGCTGCCATTTTTCCCTGTGGAATTGACTATTTTCTACGGGATGTTTCTTTTGGACTGTTGACTAACTTTTGATCATCTTTCCTGACCTATACGATGCATCTTAATTTTATCTTTTCCTAAAGTGGGTGGAAGAGACTCAAACTACAGGAGAGCCAAGTTGTGAACAAACAAGTAGGTTACCAAGGCTACTAATGGTTCTCGCCAACACTGCTACCTTATCCCCTCCTCCTCCTTTCTCGAGAGATTTAACCAAATCACCCAACTCTAGCTAAGGAACTTTTCCCAGTTAGCAATATCTTTTATCCAGAACCTTACGGAGATAATTAATTAAATTCAGAAAGACCTACCTAGGCCATCTATATTCTTTTATTCCTATAACACTGAACAACAATGAATTTGTTTCGGGCTTAAAAATACCCAGTTATTATGTATTTTCACCCCCTGAGTTCAAAAAACACATCGAAAATGACCAATTAGCTCTTGTTTTCAAGATACAGTAACATGTCATTTTTTAATGCTCAGCTTTCACTTTGTCGAGAAATTTAGTTTTTGGATGTTGGTACGCCTGTTAGCTGACAAAACCAATAGTTGTACAGCTATTTTGAGGTTATATACGTGATTTCACATGAAAGAGACTTATGAAAACATGAAAGCCCTCCTCCACTCAATCAAATATGCTGAACACAAGTGGAAAATCTGTGGTGATATAAAGGTCATAGCTATACTTTTAGGAATGCAACTGGGGTATACTAAATACTGCTGCTTTTTATGTATGTGGTACAGTAGGGATAGGAAATCACATTACATTCAAACAGACTGGCCTGCAAGAAATCTTGGCCCTAGTGAAAAAAATGTTGTTGCCCTGCCTCTCGTCGACCCGAAAGATATATTTCTTCCACCACTACATATAAAACGCGGTTTGATGAAAAACTTTGTCAAAGGCATGAACAAAGAAGGAGAGGCCTTCAGATATTTGAGGGAAAAATTTGCTTTCCTAAGTGATGCAAAAGTTAAGGAAGGTGTTTTTGTTGGGCCACAAATTCGGGAGCTTCTGAAGGATCCTGCGTTTGACAGAGTTTTGGAGGGGAAAGAAAAGGAAGCTTGGAATGCGTTCAAGGGAGTTGTTAAAGGTTTTTTGGGGAACAAAAGAGAAGATGACTATGTTCAGTTGGTGAGGATACTTCTACAAAAATATCATAAACTTGGATGCAACATGTCTCTCAAAATTCATTTCCTCAACTCTCATCTAGACTTTTTCCCTCCTAGCTGTGGTGCGGTCAGTGATGAACACGGTGAGAGATTCCATCAGGCTATTTCTGTAATGTAACAAAGATATAAGGGCCGTTGGAATGAATCAATGCTTGCAGATTACTGTTGGTGCGTGTGTAGGGATGCTCCAGAACTCACCTACAAAAGACAGGCCAAAAGAAAAATGAAATCCACATGATGGTAATAATATCCAACCTGCCAAGTATTCTGCCATTAATTTTCAACTCCAAATTAATTAATAATGTTGTTAAACTTACGGTTTAAAATTTATTGATTTGCCTCAATTTGTTAACGTTATATATTTTGACCCATGGTGTATCACAGAAACTAGAGCTAATAAATTTTTTTCATTGTCATTTTCGTTTTTTTCAACCCAAAATTAGTAAGATTTGACTCATGAAGTGAAGGAAACATTACAAAAATATTTTTTTGTTGGACAGTGTAATTAACAATACTAATATTCATATTAGTATATATATATATATATATATATATATATATATTGTTAAAATTAATGCCACCTTTAATCAATAAATTACAATTAACCATTCCAGTATTTCCACTTTCTATAATATTTTTCTGGGATATATTAACGCTAGATTCAAAAAAATCTAGCCATATACTCGGTATTCTCGAAGTTAATTTTGAAGCCCATTGTTTCGTAGCACATCTTTAGGGCATTCGTCATCATTTCGAGATAGAACTTCCGCCTCGCAAACACGACCTGGTCGTCAGCGAAGAACAAGGATAATAGTTGTTCCCATCAATGAACGGCCCAGCATCCCCACATTGCTTATATCATGGTTTCACTGCTTCGTGAAGGTATATCTTGAAGAGAATGGGTGACAAGCTACACCCTTGCTTCAATCCCTTAGTACCATGAAAAGGGTCCGAAAGGTGGTTCCTGCTTCTTATCTGATATATTTCGTTGCTGTATAGGTGTCTCACAGCCTTGATCGGAGCCCCACTAATGTCTGCTTCTTTAAGTGCTATCCATAACCTCTCTCTACATTGTCGTAAGCTTGTTCCAGGTCTATAAAGATCAAGTGGATTTCCTGTTACCTTTCCTGGGACTTTTTTAAAACCTCATTGAGGTGACGAACAACAAATATATTGTCCGTACGTGGACCTCCAGCTGTGCATTCCGCTTGTTCCTGAGGAGTAGAGTACGCTTCTTTTAACTTGTCCCGGAGCAACCTACCAAAAATCCAGGCAACCGATCTTTGTACGGAGATCCCTAGATAATTTCAGGAAACATTTCTGTCACCCTTCTTATATATTGATGAAGAAGAAAGGTGGATAAAGCCCCAAATGCTACTAGAATGCTGCATCCAGTCCTCTGGAATACAGCGATTTCTACCTATTTTCGTAACCTTAGTCGAATCTATCCTGAAACCTGGAATATGAGCTCCCGTCTGTACTCGAAGGTACAGGCGGTTGAATTGGATTTCTGGAGGAGGTTTCTCCGTGTCACCTGGCTGGATACACTAAGAGATGAACAAATGAAAGGATCGGGGCACGCCGCCTAAGATGGTACGGCCATGTGAAGACAATGGCGTTTGAATATTGGCCGAACCGAGTCCTGGATTGTGTTCCACCAGGGAGGAGTTGACGCGGACGGCCCAGAAGCAGGTGGATGGAGGAATTCCAGGAGATGGCCGGTCGAGGTCTCCAGGAAGAGGATTGGATGTATCGAGAGGCATAGAGTTCTGCTCTGACAGGCTGAGGCCTATAATACTAATACTAAAATAAATACTACTTTTAAGTATATTTCCCATTTGACTGTTAAGTAGATGAGAATTGTTAATAATTTATTAGGATGTGATGCATGATAATATAACATAATACATATATGAATTACATGGATTAGTGTCTAATGAAATATACACTGATTCCAATGTTAATTATCTCCTTGCTATTTTTAGTATACTAATCAATGACGGTTTCTTGATAGTAGCAAATAGTTCATGCAAATAATTACAATTCATTAAACCATAAAAACACGCATAGTTTTAGATTTTTTTTAAATTTTATAACTTAGGTTACGCCTGAGTATACTGGAAATAGCTAACATATACGTTTATATGGGATTAAATTAACAATTCTACGCTGAATTAGTGGTTGAAAAAAAATCCTTGCGTAGCCAACAGTCTTCCTCTTTAGCATTTTACACAAACAAGGGAGTTCACTGCTTAAGTAATGCGGGTTCGGTATGAATCAGAAGGGAGGCGCCCGGTTTCCTCAGATTGTTGTATAAGTATTCAATGAATATAAGTATTTCCAGTGTGAATGCTAAAGAATTCTAAATAAATAAAGAGCTTTTTTTTATTAAAAAGAAAATTGGAATTTCTTTTGCAACACAATAAATTAATCTGAACAAATCTATTATTCAGCACCTTTTTAAACCCACCATTAACATGGTGAACACTACATACACTTTTAATAGTTATTATTTTGAAATATAACAAAAACTGAAAACTTTATATAAAAATTTATAAAAATTAAGTTGCATTATAATAATTGCAATTTTTGACTTATCTTCAACTTCAAAAATGATCCCCGCCTTCAGAAGCATGTTTGTACGATTAAACAAAGAAATCTTATATAATATATTTAATAGTATTATTCCTGTTAATTGTATTAAGCACGAAATATAAAATCTTAATAAAAACTTGTAATATTTTGTAAAAGTTTGTACTCCATTACCATACTCTTTTTTCAGAACTAAATTAAATTCTGGTATCCAATATTTAAAAATAATATAATTTTATATATAGTTTTAATAATTTGAATATCATCATTTAATACATTTACATTATTATTCAGTATAACTTTCAGTTATAGAGAGGGGGTTGAATGTCCCAAAACGTCACCTAATACAATTACAAAAAATAAATGGATAATTACCACGGTTAATGTTTAATTCCTGCATATTTAGGTGTAATATAATATAATAATTAAAATAAAGTGGAGGTAAAGTACAGCCCATTCATTACTTTAAATGGAATTATAATGTAATTCTATTTCTAATATTGTAATTATTCTCATTATGCATTTTTCTTTTCATGAAAATTCATTTCATTAACTTATAAAATTTAAATTTCGCTTCTTGAATGTGTTTCGATTTAGAAAATTAAATTAGAAAGTGTAAATGTTCTTCTTAATATTTATTATGAAGTTGGATTGAAAGATACTTGGGTAAACTTATATACTTATAAAAGCTATATTTCAAAACTATAACTTGACTAATTAATTTCAATAATTTATGAACTTTGTTCAAAACACTTTTTGCAAGTTAACTCACGGATCTCATTAATTTAGTTGCAGCGGAGACGAACTCATAGCCTTTGCATAATTTTTCTTGCATTTTAACTATGCTTGAACGGCCAGTTGCTATTATATAACGACTGGGGAAGATTAATATCTTCTAAAACAATAAATTAATTATAAAGTCAATGCAATTTTCTTATTACGGAAAGTTATAAACTGAGCTGGGCCGTATTATCAGTATTATAAGTTTTTAGAATAATAATTCCTTCATTCAAACTAATTCTCGAAGAGAATTTTCATATGAATCCCATCGCATAAATGAGATATGAGGCAGGATGTATGAGCAAATATCTCAAGTAATATTTCTTTCCTTTCCTTGTAAGCGGCAATTTTCTCTGTTAATAAATTTTAAATAAGGGTTCCCTTATTACATTCTTAAAAGCAATAATGCCAAAAAGTTAAAGCATGCAGCTTTAATGTCAATTTAGGTAATACAGAAAAAAATGGCAAAATAAAAAAAAATAAAGACAGTACTACTACGACACACGAAGAGGGTCTTGGATTCAGTTCATGGTAAAGACTGTACTGTTTTTAGAACAATAATTGACCTAAGCCAATTCACAATTATTGTTGTGAGGGGAATCGGCTGACATCACCCCTACACAACAGGACAAATGACGACCTAGATCATCCTCAACAGCCATGTTTTCCCACAAATTAAAGGTACCCACCTTTTGGAGGCCGGGTGGATTGCACAGTAGGTGGGCCAATGTTATAAAAATAAATATTTTTTACTGAATAGACTCTAGTGTCAAACACCGATCTTATCTTAACAGTCCTCCCATAATTATGTAAAATAATTTTCTTGACCTCCACCCATTTTCTTCCTATTAAAAAAAAAATTAAGATTATTGAAACATATGTAACATTCGAAACAAGAAGTGATAGCAGAAAGGAGAGCGTTATCAAAAGAATAAGGACGTCAGTTTCTTTATAATGGTTATTTCATGTAATATCATATAAGGTTGTTTATTAGTTAACATTAACATGTTATTAGTAAAACAAGTAGTTGCTGATTTAAGCCACATTAACTAAAACGTGGTTAAGGAGTTAATTTAAACTTTTAGGAGATGCTGAAAATAACATTCTCAAATGTTAAGCATTTTTGTCGAGATTGGTTTCACATAAGCGGGGACTCGAAACCCAACACAAGGCTGATGAGCTTTCGAAGATGATGATTTTTTAACTCGAAATTATTTTTTTTTTTTAAATTAAGTTCTCCTCAAGGTAGTGTCCTTGGTCCAATCCTTTATACAGTTTATACAGCTGACATCCCGACTCATCCTAATACTATCCTTACCTCGTATGCTGATGATACATGTGTATTATCAGTCAACACCAATCCAGTTATTGCATCCCAAACCCTCCAATCCCATATCACTTATCTTGAAGAATGGTGTCAAAACTGGAGGATTAAAATAAATTCTCAAAAATCGCATCAAATCGCTTTTACCTTACGTCGTAAACCAATGACTTCCTGCCCTTCAGTATCCTTTAATAATATCCCACTGGTGCCTGTAGAACAGATCCGATACTTAGGGTTGCACCTTGACAATTGCACATTGACCTGGAATCCTCATACAAGACTGAAAAGACAAGAAACCGCTCGATGTTTCAGGTTACTTCAACACTTACTAGACAAACGCTCTAAGCTCCCAATTAACTACAAAAGACTCATCTACATGACTACATATCATACGACCTATTTGGAATTACGGAGTAGAGCTTTGGGGCTCCACTAAGCCATCGAGTTCCTCTCGTATCCAATCCAAAATCCTTCGTGTAATCCTCAATGCTCCTTAGTTTGTTAAGAATAAAGTTATCTATAACGACCTTAATGTCCCTTTTGTTGCTGATTTGGCCCGAACCCGGTATCCTTTCATAATAAACTTCATTACCACTCAAACCCTCTAGTTTCAAACCTAGCTTCCTCTTCCATTCCCGATAATCCTCCGAGGCGTCTGAAAAGAAGATGGCCACGTGACCTTCTTAGTTGAACTTTGATTTGAGTACTACCAGTGGTTAGTTTCTCTACTTGTCATTATCATGTCATTATGTAGCACTTATCCTATTTACTTGTTGTATTATTGTAATACAGTTGTAAATATCAATCAATAAATTTATATAAAAAAAATTAAGTTCAATTACGTTAGAGTATGAGTAATATAATTAAAATGTAATGAAACTTGATGAGAATTACATCAATATATTTGCTTTCGATTTGTAGGTAATCTGTATACACAATATACAATAAAGGATGCAGTAGTTACTCTCGCTACTAGAAGAACTCTGGCTTAGACTGAACAAATCGAATAGCATTTTGATTCTTCTTATCCTTATAATAAAATATTATTACTTTTGTTTCTTATTTACTGCATTATTGTTTTCGATTTTATAGGCAATACTGGAAGAAATAATGTATCTTTATAGTGTCAAAAACTAGTTATAATATAGCCAGTAGGTAAACTTATGGATAACTGTAGGCTGTATTTTTGTTTAAGTTTGTAAGTATTTTTATTTAAGTTTGAGATTCATTGGAGTATATTACAATTAAGGTAACCAACTATAAGTACTATTACAGAGCCTCATTAAGTTTATCACAGATTTGATGACCTGGCTACTTTCAATTAATTTTTTTTAATATTTCTTATGAATAGTTTGTATGAATGTGTTTAATATTGGTTATTAGTTGGAGAAATAAACATTTAAAATTAAACTAAAATTAAAATAAATTATACATTCGCCTATATAAACATTCCCATACACCATAAAAAGATATAGTTTATATGATTAACTATATAGACATGAAGAGGTGGATAGGAAAAGACCCAACTCCTGGGAGCTGGCGACAACAACTAAGAAATGTGACCCCCTCCTCACATAAATCGGGCTACCTCCCAAGATATAGAGGGCAACCATTTTCGATATATCAAGCCACAACTTCTTTTTAATATCCTCTTCATATAATATCTTACAAACTTGATAAATTGTCTCCAACCCACTTATCTAAATTTACTCCTTCCATCATTGATCGTCTAAGATCCGTTATAGCAAACATGTCTCCTTTAATACCATTATTACGGCCAGAGGTTGGGTTTAGGTTAATTTATGATTGGGTAATTATATCAATCGGACCATTTATTTAAGAATAAAAAAAATATAATAAAATTTTGTATAGATAAAGACAACCTCACGAAAGAAATTTACAAGATATCAATATTCACTATTGCTAAACTTAGTTACTACTCAACAGTGATTCACCCAGAAGCAGAGTATTTAATCGTGAACATGAAAATGTTGAAGCGTGATCTAGGAATCTGGTTGACAAAAAATTAGTAAATACTTTGGAACCGATTAAAGAAGTAGATCAATGTAGGCAAATCCTTAACCAAGGAAAACTCTACATGCATAGTATAACAATAATAAAGAAATAAATGATTCAGTTTTATGAACAAGAAGGACTAAAGTAACTTAAAAACTGAAAATGGCCAACACATGAATTAAGGAGACTGACAAAGACATTGAAGTACTCCAGATCTCTTCAGAATGGTCGAAACTTTCAAGAAACGAGAAAGAGAAAGACAGGCAAAATTTAGACAGAGAGATAAAAGCAAAACACAATGAACGATTGTAAGAGATATGGAAGAGAAGAAAAGAAAGCAAGATCAGTTGAAACAAACGTAGACCACAGTGCCCCAAAGAATAAAATGTATCTACAGATGGTTTTACTTTAAAGATTAGAAATCTTAAGCTATCATTATGGTGTTAGCAAGCATACGCTCTGTAAAACAAATATATTAGGAGTTATATTACTACAAATACAATAGATAATATATAGTCGATTTTCTGAAATGATATGGTTTGTATATCTTTAACAGTTTACTATATTTGAATTAATTTTGAAGGTTAGAACAAGTAATGAAGCTGTCCAAATCCTTTTTATTTTAAGTTAAGCATTTAATTTAATTCAAACAATCTTGAATATTTGTATGAACGGGTATGAGTTAATTTAGATGGTACTCTTTGGGTTTCCGATGTCGAAAATGCAGGGATCATTCCTATCGAATTATTAAATTAGTTTTCTTAAAAGAAAGATATATATTTGTCAAATTATCAGTGAATGTTCCGTAACTAATGTGTTAGGATAAATATTATAAACTGAAGAAACAAATGTAACTAATAAAAAAAAAAAGTCATTTTTTGTACCAATTTTCATATACTTAACCCAGATGTAGTCAATTATTTGATGTTCACACTTTAAATAACTAAAAACTTATTACGATTATATTCTAATAAAATTTGTATGAATGATGGACATAATTTAATTTTTCGAGCGAATTTCGGGATGTATATTTCGATTTTGTTAAGTTTCGAAACAACAGAGAACTTTATTCCTTGTTAGGAAGTTTGGAGGCTCTTAAGTGAAAAGTATCTAAGATAACTCCAGTCGCAAGGCTTTTAGTGGAAAACCAATGCTGGCAACAATTTCATAGTTTTTAAAAGAGTTTTCATTTCCTGCCTACTTCCATTTCTCTTTATTTTCTTTCCTTGCAGTCAGTATCTGTGTACAATTTTTATATCTAGGAGTTCCCGAACAAAAAAAAAAACTCATTATGATGAATAGGTATATTAATGATTCCCGAATACACTTTTAAAAAACATGCTCCTTTTTTTGTTAATGTCTGCTTTATTTATTTATTATTTATGTTATTACTTTTCGTAAATTTCTTCTCTTTAATACTAACATAGATGACCTTAAGAAATATTTTAGAATACTTTTTGTATTTGTAAGCTTCATTTTCATATTTCATTAAGTATGACTAGCATTTAATGATATTTAATATTAATTTCATAAATTAAACCAATAAATTATAAGTGTATAACCCTATACCCTTTATGAGTTGTAATGGCCAGGGCTTTTTTTTTATAGCCTATAATATTCCAACCGAATCCAGATTGGGAATATTTGGCCAAAGCAAGTTATGCAGAAAAGTTTTTTTTGTTTTTGTTTTTTTAATTTATTTATTGATATTTACAACTGTATTACAATTATACAACAAGTAAATAGAATGCGTGTTACATAATGACATGAGAATGACAAGTAGAGAAACTACCCACTGGTAGTACTCAAATCAAAGTTCAAATAAGAAGGTCACGTGGCCATCTTCTTTTCAGACGCCTCGGAGGATTATCGGGAATTGAAGAGGAAGCTAGGTTTGAAACTAGAGGGTTTGAGTGGGAATGAAGTTTGCTATGAAAGGATAGATACCGGGTTCGGGCCAAATCAGCAACAAAGGGACATTAAGGTCGTTATGGATGACTTTATTCTTAACAAAATAAGGAGCATTGAGGATTTTACGAAGGATTTTGGATTGTAGGGATTGGATACGAGAGGAATTCGATGGCTTAGTGGAGCCCCATAGCTCTACTCCGTAAGTCCAAATAGGTCGTATGATATTCATGTAGATGAGTCTTTTGTAGTTAATTGGGAGCTTAGAGCGTTTATCTAGTAAGTATTGAAGTAGCCTGAAACGCTGAGCGGTTTCTTGTCTTTTCAGTCTTGTATAAGGATTCCAGGTTAATCGTTTGTCGAGGTGCAACCCTAAGTATCGGATCTGTTCTACAGGCACCAGTGGGATATTATTAAAGGATACTGTAGGGCAGGAAGTCATTGGTTTACGACGTAAGGTAAAAGTGATTTGATGCGATTTTTGAGAATTTATTTTAATTCTCCAGTTTTGAAACCATTCTTCAAGATCAGTGATAATCCTCCAATCCCAGGCTTTGGGATGCAATAACTGGATTGGTGTTGACTGATAATACACATGTATCATCAGCATACGTGGTAAGGATAGTATTAGGATGAGTTGAGATGTCAGCTGTATAAACTGTATAAAGGATTGGGCCAAGGATACTACCTTGAGGAACACCAGCAGATTTGGAAAAGAGGGATGAATAGAAATTATTATGGTTTACTTTGAAAGTTCTATTTGTGAGATAGGATTGAAGGATGAGAAAGTATGTAGGGGGTAGGAATTTACGGAGTTTGTAGAGCAAGCCCGTATGCCAGACTCGGTCAAAAGCCTGTTCCACGTCAAGAAAGACACCCGAACAATATGATCCACGTTCTAATGCAGAGGAGACCACATCCACCACACGATGACATTGCTGAATGGTGGAGTGCGATGCTCGGAATCCAAACTGGTGATCTGGTATTATGTGATTTGCATCAAGGATAGGGTACAATCGTTTAAGGATGAGTTTTTCTAGGATTTTACCCATGCAAGGTAAAAGAGAGATAGGACGGTACGAGGGTAGGTATTCTGGTTTTTTTTAGGTTTGGGTATCATTTTTACAATGGAGAATTTCCAGAGGTCAGGAAAATATGTGGAGCGGAGTACAGCATTATATATATAGGTAAGGAATAGAATGGATTTTCTAGGTAGGTGTTTTAAGATATGAATTGTGATGAGGTCGTGCCCAGGAGCTTTGCGGGAAGGTAATCTGTGAATAATGTTGGATATTTCTGAAGGATAAAATGCTTTGGGTGGAAGGGACATTTGGAGGGGAACATCTAACGCTTCTTTTATATATTCAATTTGAGTTGGGTTAATGATATCAGGATGTGGATGAAAGATTTTGGAAAGGTATTGGCCAAATAACTGTGATTTTTCTCCGTCAGATCTTGTCCAGTTATTTGATTCAGTAAGGAGTGGTTGATTGAATTCTTTGAACTTTAGGAGTTTTTTGGTAGTCATCCATAATGTTTTGTCGGTGGTTGTAAGATTTTCAGTCCAGGTAATTAAATTTTGAATTTTGAACTTCTTGATTTCTGCTTTAAGTTTGTTAGTTAATTTTGTATAGATAGTTGTATCTGCTGGATATCGAGTTCTATGCCACTTCGATCTTGCTCTGCGTTTTTCTCTTAATAAGATACGAATATGCTGTGGCAAATCAGTCTGTTGATGGTTATTATTTGTGTGATTTGTGATATTGTCATGTATACTGTTTCTGATTGATGTTGTAAGTTTTTCTATGGCTGTATCAATGTCTTGTTTTGTCTTTAGTGAAATTTTTAAGTCCAGTTCGTCCTCCAAGTCATAACAAAAATCGTTCCAGTTAACACGTCCTGTAATCAATGTGGGAGGGGAAGGCTTGGGAGCGAAACTTGAGTGCAAGAAAAGGAGGACTGGACTATGATCTGATGAAAGGTCGTCCAAGGATTCAATATTGACTTGTGCGGGGGAAATTTGAGATGTGATAAATATGTCAAGGATATCGGGACGTTTTTTGGTAGATGTAGGCCAATAGGTGGGGTTGTTTTGCGCCAGAATGGAATAACTCTTTTTGGATGTTACAGCAGACAGGATATTTCCTCGGGAGTTGGATGTTCGACAACCCCATCGTTGGTGTTTAGCGTTGTAGTCTCCTCCAGCAATGAAGCGTGAACCAAGAGATTGGAATAAGGATTCAAGAAGATTATAGGAAACAGAAATTCCAGGAGGACAGTATACAGCTGAAAATGTGATATGGAAAGGACGAGTTGTTATGGTTACTGAGGTTGATTGGATAGCATCAGTTGGAATGGAAGGAATAAGGGAATGAGATAAGTTTTTGTGAATGAGAATACAAGATCCGGCATGTGAAGTGTTATCTGGGTGGTCTGATCTGTAAGTGATGTAGTCCCGTATGTAGAAATGTGCGCGATGGCAGAAAAGTTAAAAATAAATTATCAATTTTGTTTAAAAATGTATTCATTGATATACAGAATACAGTATATCAATACAGAATACATCAAGTAGTAAATATAATGAAAGATAAATCATGGCCAGAGACAAAGGCAAGTAGAGAAATTATCCAGTGGTTGTACTCAAATAAAAACTTCAACTTAGAAGGTCACGAAGCCATCTTCTCCTCGGAAGTTATCAGGAATTGAAAAGGTTGCGAGGTTTGAAACTAGTGGGTTTGTGTGCAAAAATATCAAATTTAAATTGAAGAACATCATACCATAACATAAAACTTTTATAAGTTTAAAAACCATTGTATAAATTAAGAAGAGAAAAAAAACCATCATCCAGTCAATAAATTCTTCTTTAATTACGTCTTAAACGTTTCCACTGACATAGTCATTTTCAATCACAAAAACAATTTTTTGGTTTTATGCATCAAACCATACAGTGCATAACTACAAAAGTTACAAGTCAAAATTTTTCTGTAAAAAACAGAGCAATAATAATTATATTAAATAAAAAATACAGATTTAAACATATTTATTGTCCAAACAATAGTGAAAAAAGGACAGATACCTTCACAAATTTTTGTTTTATAATGCCACTTTCAAACTATATAAACTATATTTATTTATATTTTACTGTAGTTTATACTTATTCCCTATAGCCCACATAGGTGTTTAAAATTGGTTTGGGACATTGAACCTACCAAGTTAATCTAGTATTTGTTATTGTATAATTTTTTTTATTTTTTTAATTCTTTAATAAATAAATAAATAGGGATAATTATTTTAAATTTTTATTTGAAAAATGCATAATCACAATAAGATATTAAATAAAAACTATATGAAAATACTGCTTTGGTTGTTGGTAATGTTATTCCAGTTGTTATAAATTTTTCAGGATATCATGGAAAAAAAATATGAATTGCGAAATATTGATGGCTCACCAATTGCTAATTAATGCACGATTCAACCATATTATTTTATTTTGGCCACGTTCTGCGATTTCAAAAAATTAACTTATAATTTGAAACTTTTAAAGCCGGGACAGTAGCCTTCGTCGTGAACTACATTTTATTTGTGGACGCGTAATCTTTATAGAGGCATTATAAAGTTTAAAAGTAATCTGATACATTATTTTGAAACGATTGAAGAAAGAGCTCACCTTTACGAAATCGCACTTTACGTTCGCTCTGTTCCATGTACCTGGTCCCTATCCAGAAACGCAACGGCAGTTCCAAGACCTCTGGGTATTCAATAAGAAATAAAACTAACTGAAAAGACCACCTTAAAGATTACGAGGGCGGTAAGATGAGGACTGTGGCCAGGCTGGAAGGGAAGATAAAGGAGGCATGGGCTATTAAATATTGAAGCTAAGGCGGTGCTTGAGGGAGGTTTCACTACGCTGTAAAATTCAGGCGCCAGTATCAGGGGATTTAGTGGCTCTTACCTCTTCTTATCGTCTTACTCTGCCCCACAATCTCCGATCAGGCATCTTTTATGTTCACCCGGGACATTCTTTCCAATGTCTTGGGAAAGGCATCAAAGTTGATGAAGAAATTACAATTCGGCATAAGGTTCTCTGGTAGGAGAAAAATCAATGTTTCATAGAGATTTTTATACTGTAGTTTAATACTCAGAGAAAATATTCTATTCTGATATTATGAGTGTTCTCACATACGCAGCATAAAACTGGACAACGTCTGCGAAAACTTTCTCCAAATTTAGCGCCATCGAACTATAGAAATATATTATTGAAGAAGATGTTAAAAGAAGATGAGGTCAGATAGGATTCGAAATGGGGTAACAAGGAAAGAAATGGAACAGAAAGTAACCATCGGCAAAAGACTAATCCGAAATGGTACCGAAACATCCGGCGTATTTTAAAGGAAAAGAGAGAAAGAGACCGTCCAACAATGACGTGGTTTAAAGAACTGGAAATAGACAACGAGGGATCTCCGAAGTGAAGATCGGAAAGATAGGCATCTACGCAAAAAATTGACATTACAGTAACCGTAGTGGTGATTAAGTGTAGATTAGACTCGGAAAAGTCGGAAAATATAAATACAAAGGAAAATATTTTGATGTTACTTTAATGGGCAAGGTCTTTTATTAATTTCTAACAAGGTAATAACCACTGTAATTTTTCAAATTTCAAATAGGCACAGATTGTATTTTACAAAAATTTGGAGCCCCAACAGACATAATGACTGGCATCCATGTACAAATGCTAAAAAAAAAATATTTAGAATAACTAGGAGAGTTGATAAAACTAGAACAACTCCGTTAGTAACAATATTGAACCAAATGGAAGCGCTGGATAGAAAATAACGTGTCACTAAATTGTATTTAATTAATTAATTTCAATAATTATTGAGTCTAATGGTTCAAGGATAGTTAAGTTTCATAGCGAAAGCCAATGTTATCTGGACTTTCCCCTCTCATCTATATACCTCTCTCAGAGTTCCTAGTTAGTTAACAAGTGAAGAGTGGGGGGGGGGGGCGAACTGTTTTGCATGCCAGAGGCGGTGCTAATCCTCGCCGTTAAGCTCGGGGCGTCCATCGATTTTAAAATGAACCAGGTAGCTGGAGCTACAAGCTTACTGGAGGCCCTTGTAGGAACGGCTCACCTACAGGTGGTACGAGCAGTGCTTCTCTTCATTATTGTTTTACTTATCTGCCTTTGAAGCTATGCGACAGTAGCACAGTAGCAGAAAATAATGATAAATCCAGCAGAGGAAATTTTGGAAACAGTCCAATCTAACGAAGGATTATCCAAATATAAAACAAATTTGTTGGGGAAAAATTTCCGTTTCTAAAAGCATAAAATTGTTTATAATAATATAAAGATAAGGCGAACCCAAACTTTCGATGCCGATACAATCAAATCAATTACTGCTTGCTAACTTCCATTCCAAACACCCATACTGAAACTCGTAAGATCACCCTTTATGTAATATTCCTACCTACGCCTCAGTCTACCCTTATAATAAAATGCCGAAGAAACACCAAGACAACGCGTAGACTAGAAATAAAGATAAGTGGTTAAATGAATCCTCATAGATGACGACTGTAAATCCTTTGTACTATCATATAACGGCTTTGTGTGTGCATGTTGCAACTTCTATTGAATACTGTGAAGCTATTGTCCAAGTTGATTAATCCATGCTAGTGGTTATAATTATTGGAAATATGATTTATCAAGATTTGTGGAACTAAAACTTTCTTTAACTTATTATGATTTTTAATATCTTGTTTCTAAGCTGTTAGAAAATGGATTTTGAAATGACTCGAAATTTTATAGAACTGCTGTAAGCTAACATGCTGATTGTAAACAGTAGTAGTTATTGATATTAAAAGTAAGTTCAACGTGAAGAGCGCCGAGATGCTATGCTGAAGGTCCCAAGTTCAAATCCACCTGTGGCCGATAAAATTACTTTAATCTACTAATATCCATGAATGCACTCTATGGAATCTGCAGAGCTGGTTAGGGCTCACCCAATCTCTATAAAGACCCCTTATTGGGGGCAAAATCCGGGTGATCTCGGTATAACGAACCCCCTCCACAAATGTCGGCTTAGAAGCAGAAGAGTTTCAACCATGTACTGAGCTTCAGTACATGAGTTGTAATGGTACGGATTTCTTAAAAATTATTAACCGAATCTTAGCTTAACGTTGAATTAATGTTAGAATTATACGCAAAGAAAAATTAATCCTGTGTTATCAAAAGCTTTAGTTTTTTTTAAATTTTACTAAATTAGTATGCTTACTTTTACGACAAGAAATTCCTTAGGGTAGAGGCAATATGACAACACCATAAAAGAGGAAAAACTCCACCCTCCTGCCTCTAACGAATTACTTGACATTTCCTAATCAGAGATAATAACATCCCTACAGTTAGAGGAACTTGCAGAACTAAACTGACGTAATGCACTAACGCTTAAAAGCACAAGTAGCTAGAGCACTTAGAAAATGATGTGCCCTCTAGGAGTATTCCTAACCCAGTATGTCCGACCAATGGTACTCATATAGTCACAGTTGACGTACGGTTCAAGACCCGTTTCACGTTCAGCTGTGTCTATAGGAGACCAAGAGCCGTACACACAGCTACAAAGTCGTTGCTAGCGCATGCTCAGACTGTGAGCCGATACGTAGTCCTAGGAGACTTCAACGCTAAGCACACCGCCTGGTTGTGCGCTGGTAACGACACACTGGGTATTGCCATCACTAAGACTAGGATGTGCGTCTTTCACCCCGGAGTCCATACTTTCCAGCATGCAGCCCGACCCGATTGGACCTCAACACTGGACCGTCTCCTTACCAGGGATCCGCACACCGTAACGGCTTGCACTGCGCTTCCGTTCGGACCGTCGGATCACCGGCCCGTGCTTTATACTTTCGGAGGTACCCCCGCAGCCCCGCCTGCGAGCAAGTACCTTTTGCACAAAGCCGACTGGAAAGGATACAGGGCCAGTGTTGGGGAGGACCTTCACACGATCACTCACATGAGTACAGAGGTCGAGGTGGACAGGGCGGTGGAGGTCATCACCACTACCATACAAGCCGCGGCGGACCAGAGTATCCCGAAGTTCAGCCCACTCCCCAACGCCATCAGGAAACCTCCGAAACACATTCTGGCTCTTATCAAACAGCGTAATAACCTGAGGAATGTTTTTCAGCGCTCTAGTGACTACGGGCTAAAACCGGCCATCAATGCGATGACCCGGCAGATAGCCAGCCTCATGCGAGACTGGAAGACATCCCTCTGGCATGAGCAGCTGCGACGGACTCATGACGACCCTCGTCAGTTCTGGCGACTCGTCAAGACCCATGTAGCTAAGAGGAGAGGCGTTTTTATGTCCTCCGGAGGCAACCTGCTGACGCCCGGGGAACAGGCTGAACTTCTGGCTAAGTATTACGAGGAGAGGGAGGCTACTCGGCTGTTAGACGCACCACAGATTCCCGAAGGACCGCTCCCGTGCCCCAACGAGAAAGCCATATTCTCCACCTTCGGCCAGCTTGAGTCGGTGCTACGACGTACTAAAGGTAACAAAGCCTCAGGAATGGATGACATTCCCTATGTAATGTTGAAGATGCTTCCTAGGAAGGGTAAAGCCTTTCTACTAAACATATTCAACACTTGCATGAGGATCTCATACTTTCCTGATGTGTGGAAACAAGCTGTCATAGTGCCGCTACTCAAGCCAGGGAAGAGTGGGGCTCTGCCGGAGCACTATCGGCCGATTAGCCTACTCTCTCACATGAGTAAGATCTTCGAGAGACTGGTCCACCATCACATGTCGAAGTACTGCAGAGAACACGAGATCATCCCGCCGGAGCAGACTGGGTTTCAGAGAGGAGTCGCCTGTGAACATCATCTGGCCAAACTGCAAGCGCACGCCATAGAGCATATGCATATGAACAGAGCTACGGCCTTCGTCTCACTGGACTGCACCCAAGCCTTTGACTGTGTGTCTCATGAGCTGTTACTCCGACGCTTGGAAGAGTTTAGTTTCCCCGCCTCGCTGTGCCGTTTGATCCGAAGCTATCTTAGCGGAAGGTCATACGTCGTACGAGTCGGCAGTGACTATTCGACTTCTAGCACCACCACCTGTGGAGTACCTCAAGGCTCTGTATTGGGACCGCTGATGTTTGTGATTTTCACAGCACCCGTGGTCGCAATACAGCATCCAGGAGCAGTGGTAGCAGCCTATGCCGATGATATAGGGATTTATGCCTCCAGCGTTAACGCCCCACATGCCCTTAAAAAGGCACAGACTGCGACACAGACTATAGTCAAGGAACTGAAACTGAATGGCATCAGGGTGAATCCGTCTAAGACGGACGCCATCGTGATGTCATTCCAGACGAACCACAAGAAGGCTTTGCCTAAACTTTTTAACATAGACGGCGAAGACAGAAGTCTCTCTACTTCAATCCTCTACCTCGGTGTTCACTTTGATAGGCATTTAACCTTCTCAAGGCACGCCCTGGAGGGATTGAAGTTAGCCCGACTAAAATCGTATAGGCTCTACTATCTGCTAGTATCGCCGCAGCTCTCTCTCCGATTAAAACTTCAGATCTATAAATCTATAATTAGACCGACGATGCTCTATGGTGCTCCGCTTATGAGGCACCTCTTCAGAACCACGATAACCAAGCTCCAAGCATGGCAGAACTCCATCCTTAGGAAAATAGTACGAGGCACATCGCTCGAGAGGGCACGTAACACCACGATCCGGGAGGAGCTTCGGCTCCCCTCGGTGCCTGAGTACATAGGTCGGCGGCACATCAAATTCTTTGATGGGCTGAAGGCCTGTACGAACCTCCTCTTTAGGGATATTAAACCACCTCCCATACCCGGGAAATGGCAGGGCAGTGTCCCCTTGGTCGATGTGCTCTCGATGATCTAGGGATGGGGTGAGGACTCCCTTGTCCTTATCCTTATTTCCTTTTCCTTCTTCCTTCTTCCTCTTTCCTCTTTTCTACTTACTCTCCTAATCCCGTTAAACGGTCCCTCCCCGTTTTGTATTGTATAACGCCAGCGGCCACGTGCCGGTTAGAGTATAAACCGCCATCAGCGGGCTCAGTACTATTTGTAGTACCTTAAAATACCGAAAGGTAAAAGAAGGTCTTAATATTGTATAGAAGCATTGTAGTTATTAAGTAATAATTGTAATTGTATATAATTGTAAATAAAATTCTAGGAGGGATAGGAAAAAAAAAAAAAAGAAAAAAAAAAAAAAGCACTTGGAAACCACTCCGACACGCTGTAAGAACAAGTGACGTCCTTCGTTGAATTTCATCTGTGCATCATCAATTTATTTAATTATTGCAAACATTTTATGTAATGTAAAATCAGAGTAGATGAGATTGTTAAGAACTCTAAACCGCTGAACCGTAGATATTCTAGAGAGATATTATGGTTATCATTGTCCTCCAAGAACCTGATATGTCTCATGATAAAGACCCAAGTGAAAATACCCAACCCTGGTCTCAATCCTGACAGAGCCTACATGCGGTGTATGGAGACCATGAACTGTTAAGATAAGTAATAGTGAAGTGCCTTTTTCAATTTTTAGACTTACATTGAATAGATAAAGGAAAAAAAACTTCCCTATTGGCCATCAATTTGATAAAAACATTATTAGTCAATACAATGGAAAATTATACTTAAACTTTTCATTCACCTAGAGTAATTTTAATTACCCATTCCTATATTTCAATTTTGTAAATATTGAATAACCAATACTATATAAACACATAAATTGGTAATAATCAATACATAATAAAGAAATTTGCAATAACATCCTATACCCCAGAGTAAACTTTTTAAAATTTCTGCAATGTAAATATTTAATTGGATGCGAATACGGTACGGGTGAACATAAAAATAACTTATTAAATAAATACTCTCTTAAATTGCCACGGTCTTTAACCTGATGACCTTGTCGTCAAGTTCTTTGCCGATGTATCGCTGCCCATACTGCCAGCTTCCTCAGGCTTGATCTGAAACTGAAAATGTTCTCGTATACTTCGGTATTTATAACTTTTCGGATCCGTGGGTGGAGCCTATTCTTCCTGTTATATGATTGGTCGGGCTCCGACGGGGTGTTCTCTGATTTGGTGGACCTCAACTGGATGGCTTCAGATTGTTTGTCTTTTCTTTCAGGTTTTGATTTCTCCTTAGCCACTAGTATGTTTGAAAGCAATGAGTTGTAATTTTGGGGTGCTTCGCTATTTCTATTGCTTCTGATACCTTTCTGTCTTGTTATTACTCGACCACCCACTAATGTTAACCACTCTAATTATGTCAAACTCAATAACGTGGTTAGTTTTTTCGAAATGTTCTGCCAGTGCTCATGACTTACCATCACATATTAGTCTTCCTGTTCGCCCAAAGTACTCCTTCCCCCAGGAACATTGAATGCTGTAGATTTCTGGCGTCTTGTGACGTAAGTCATCTTTTTCACTACGCAGAGCCTGCCATACTTTTCTGTCAGTGACGTAACTTGTCCTAATTTTGAACTTAATTAAAATTTTAGCTATTGAGTGCCCTTGAAATATGGAAATACCGCTTCCTTCATTTCTTTTTTTTGTAGGTTAATTTATTGATATTTACAACTGTAATAATATTAAAACAACTAAATCTGCTAATATGAACAAATGGCATGAAAAACAAAACACTTGTGGAGAAACTACCCATCGGTAGCACTCCAATAAAGTTCTATAGTATAAGGTCTCAAGGCCATCTTCTTTTCAGATACCTCGGAGGGTTATCAAGAATAGTATGGGAAGCAAGATGAGAAACTAGCGGGTTCAAGTGTGTATGGAGCTTGTCACGGAAGAATAGGTATCTAGTTTGGGCCAAATCATCAACATATGGGATATTAAGATCATGATGGATGAGTTTGTTTGTGACATAATAAGTCTTCATTTCTACTCTGTCTTCTTATGTTTCATGTTTATTCGTTATTAAGATCTTTGAAATCTCTCATTATTGTCTTTTCCCTTCTAAGAATTTTATTTTAATTTCCATAATTTATATTTATACTGTTAATTATTTCTAAATAAACCTATAATTATTTCTTTAATTAAGTTATTAAAGTGATATTAAGGTGCCATGCCATTCTAGATCGTCTATTATATACAGAATATAAGAATGAAAAAAGTAAAGTTAGTATGTAAAGTAAAGTAAAGATTTTAATGTAATGCTTGAGGCTGCAATTTGGAGACAGCATACCCCTTGAAGCGCCCTCGACTGTTAATCACGGAGCTGGTTGGCCGAGAGATATGAGGAGAATGGGGAAGCGTTTTCCCCGCGAGTGGCTCTCTACTACCTCTGCCTCTGCACCGTGAAAAAAAACCAATTAACCTTTTTTTCTTTTTTTTCAACCCCTAGCTCTACCCCTCCAACCCCCTCCTCAAACATAGTCAACATTGCATATTTCGCAATATTAAAACCAGGGTGCGCTCAATATATGCCCTCATCGTGCTTTAACCAACAGTTCACGGATCATTTGTCGCTGGAATATGGACAAGAGATAAATTATTTTCTAGACCAAATATGTGAGCACTATTTTACCATCAGAATATTTTAATAAAATCTATTGAGCATTAAACACAACCCATATTATTTTTAATAATGTTTAGATAGTTATATTTTGTATCCCAAAACGTCAATATTTTGTAAATACTCACCCTTATTGTCCGATATAATTTTATTGGCCAGAGAGTATATAAGTATATTTATATTGGAAAGCCAGTGTCAGCAGCATGGAAGATGGAATCCTACGATAGTTCCCCACAGAAGAGATACGTTATCTGTCTCCATGTGGATCAGTTACTATTTGTTTCTTGTCAATCCTATTAAATGATTGGCACGAATCTGGTTAATACTCGGCGGCAATTTAAATGTAATCGCCAGGAGTTAGTAAGTAGAACCACAAGGCTAGCTTTCCGAAATAGTTGCCGCATCATAAATAGCATTATGAGATCTGTTGTTCACTAAGTACATTGAAGTGTTTAGCGGATTCCCTGTTCGTTTAATTTACTACTGTAGCCCGAGACTACTAAAAACTGTATATTATTTTAGGGCATTATTACAATTGTTGGTACGTATTTATATATATTTACGTATTATATAGAGAGGAGAATTCTTGAATTCCAAATCCTGAAACTGGTATGGTTCTAGAAGAGATCCATTGATTTATATGTTTATTGGCTGGAATTAAAATGTTGCTATGTTTCTACTCTCGAATATATTTTGAATATGTAGATTGATATTTGGGATGCCAGAGAATCATTTAGAGTGAGTACTCAAATTACTATTTCTATGCCTTAATCTTAATTTTATTCTTTTCCAGAGGTCTGTTCTTGTGTTTACCAATTTACTCATCAATTATACCTTCAATATATTATTAATAAATAAATAGTGTACCTGGGGTATGTAAGCACCAAAAGAATTACAATAAGTATAGTTTATTTATTCAATTTTAAACAATTTTAATGATTTAATAGATATGTTTTTAGGTTTACGCTTAATGATTCAGATTTTGATATATAATGAGGATTGCCATAAAGTACCTTACAGGAACAAATTACACTTATCTGTGAACAAGAGTAAATTGGGTTACACTTCGGTCTTCGCCTTGCCGTCTCCGGGTCTCGCCATCTCGGTCCTCGTTGTTCGCCGGCTCTCCTTCTTCCGCTTCCTCCTCGCTCCTCGGGGTCTGTCTCGAGATGTTTTTCATAGTGGTATTAGTAGAAGATATGATTGATGATATATTGGGTTTTTTCCGCTAGTAAAGAATAAAAACTTCAATGGGTCTAGATCCTACATATTCAATGTTTGAGCTTTCCCACTTTTAAAGTTTGTATTTGGTTTGTGCATGGATCTTGATACCACAATCTTGTGGGTCACAGCTGAAATATTTGTGTGATTTTAAAAATATTCTTTGTTACAGATTATACCCATTTAAATATGGCTTTTTTTTACCCCTTCCCACAGAACCTTCTAAATCCTAAATATGATCCTTTCATCTTTTTACCTAAATGTGTGTTTATATTTCATCCTAGAAGGGTTATACGCATAGATTTTAACTTCCTTACACAACATGAAAACCTTTACACCTAGGATTTATCTAAATACTGATGGATTTCAGTTTTAGTACTTACACTCTTACTTGAGGTTACAGCTGGGTTATAAAAGATCTGTCTTACTTTTTTTTCAGATATGGAAATGGGAGAAACTGCAAGAGCATGGCTGGTGTGGGCGCTGGTGGTCCAGGGCGCAGTTGGCGGTAACCCGGACGCTAAGCGCCTGTACGACGACCTCCTCTCCAACTACAACAAGCTGGTGAGGCCGGTCGTCAACACGACGGATGTCCTCAGAGTCTGCATCAAGCTCAAGCTCTCCCAGCTCATAGACGTCGTAAGTAATAAATAATAAGTACTAATAAGTAATACAATGTAATAATGATCAAACCATTTGCTACAGTTGATAACTTGACTATAATTAGAGTGCCTAGGACATAAGAGGCACAAAGTTGAACCTACATGAATCTTTTTGAAGTAGTATATTTATTAAAAGTACCTTTAAATCGCAGGTTTACCGCCATACCAATTTTAGATAAGTTACTTAGTACATTTTACCAATTTGTTGTAAAGCAGTTAGACAATAGTATGCGAATCAGCAAGCCAACCTCATCAAAGTGTTCACTTCGAGGAAGTACCCAACATTCATATCTAGCTCAGTCATAGGTACGTTCTGCTTTTAATTCATCCTAATAACTTGTGAATACAAAAGCAGTAAGATATTTTTGGTTTGCAACCCAGCAGATGTTTTTAGGAAAGGTAGTAAAATTATTCTTAGTCATGAGCTCGTTAAAGATCTGCAGCTTAATTAGACATGAGTAGGCAAAATTTCTCTCTAGCATGTCCGATTAGTTGTAGCAGCATAAAGTGACGGCAAACTCGAGGTCTTATGGGAAAGTCGAGGTAGTGAAGAAGTTCATCGGATGAATGATGAAGTAGAATGCCATCTATGACGGAACTAGTTTGGTTTAAAGTAGGTACACTCCCTTGGCAGCTTAATGACCTGGAAACATCAGCTTTTTCGATTTTTGATAATGAAATATTGTGAAAGTTAATAAAACATGGAAGGCGATGTTACGTTTTTTATAGGTCATTTCGCCAGAAAAATTGTTGTTTATACATTTATGGCTGGAAACAGCACATATGTTTAATGAGTACCTGACAGAGTACAGTTTCGGGGCCGCCATTTAACGTCCCATCGTAAGGATAGCATAAATAAGAATTTCTTAGACCCTTTAAAAATCATAATGAAACCTGCCGGGCTGCGAGGACGCAATGTTAGGTATAGAAGGCTACTACGATAACCATTGTACCATTGGTTATCCCTTATAATATTCTATTTTATACATTTATATTTTTCATTCAGTTTGTCTAACATTTGGGTAACTTGGAATTTTTCCTTTTCTCAGAATATTTTCATTCTGACACTTTGTTGCCCTTTCCTTTCTTCTGTCCATTTCCTGACCGGAATAGGCTGTTTTTCTTTTCCCGGAAGAAGCCTTCTACTGTAAATTAATTTTTTTAAATTTTTCTTCGTGGTTTCTAAACTTCCAAGATCTTTCTGTAATTCTTTCAACCGAGGTATATTTTTTAGTCAGTCTATTACCTCATGGTTTCTTCTATTTTAACTAAATGTTCATAAACCTGCCGCGCTGCGAACCCGCCATCTTGACCATAGTATGTTGCTATACTAACCACTACACCACAGGTAACCCTATAATTAATGTTTTGGTTTTTTAATTTATATATATGATCCCGATTATTTATACATCTAATTTCATTTAAAGTTGTTTTCAACATGTCTAACCAATTTATTGAAAAATGCAAAAAAAATACTCGATTTATTGTTGTGGCAATCCATATCGTGCCAATTAAATAAATGGAGGAGGGGAGTGTTTCCTCTCCTATCGCTGGATGGTCTCGTTTTCCGCATCCAACTAACTGCGGTCTGGCTAAGGTATATTTGATGGACTATTTGTGGGCGTTTGGGAATAATACAATCTGCCAATTTCTTAAGGAAACAAGGATGCTTAAGAAATTAATTCATTGGTCCATACATTTAACAAAAAAAGAAAATAACAACATACCATGTTAAGCATTGCTTATTCTATTTTTTTAAAGAAGTAAAAAAAACATCTTTAAGTCATGAAATGAAAAAAAAAATTAATTACATTATATTTAAGTGGTGAATTTTTTACATTATCATTACATCGGATTTTGTAATTTTCATTTCTCTAAATAATTAATTTAGAAATAAGGATTTCATGAAATCGGACAATTCCAACACATCTAGTTTGTGAAATGTGAAAAAATATATTTACAGTATTAAAAAGATTCACCTAGTGACCCACTGACTGACCAAAGCATTTGTTGTTCTTATGGTTTCCTTATATTGCATTAACTGTTGTTTTGTTATGGTGTTTTATGACTTTTTATTTATTTCAAGCTCTAAATGAAAGCAGTGTTAAGTAAAATTTTATAACCATAACAACCAATACATTTTTCGTATATTTATTAAAACTAATCTCAGGAAAAACAAAAATGACAAAAAAACAGATGTGCATTATAGAGTTAATAATGTAGAAGAAGCAATACTTAAAATAAGGGTACGTTTTATGACTAATATTGTGTTAGAATATTATTCAATTTTAAATTACGAAGATAATATCCCAACCCACCCTTATAATATCCTTGCCACGAACGCTGATGATAGCTGTATCTGTTCTATTAATCAACTCTAGTCAAGTTATTAGATCCCAATCTCTTCAATCCCAGGTAACTGACCTTGATGAACGCTTTACACTAACAATTAATTATAAAAGATTCATATATATATATATATATATATATATATATATATCTATTAAAAAAAAAAAAATAAATATATATATATATATATATATATATATATATGTGACTATTATAAGAATTATTTGGACTTACGGAGTAGAGTTTTGAGGCTTCACTTAGCTATCCAATTCTCGTATCCAATATTTACAATACAAAATTCTTTGTAAAATTCTCAATACTTGTTTTGTTACGGATAAAATGACCCATGATGATCCTAATATCCAATTTGTGGCTGCTTTGGCCCTAACCCGATATCAATCTTTTAATGACTAATTGTATTCACACTCATTATCCACTAGTTTCAAACCTAGCCTAGCAATCTTCCTCTTAGATTCCCGATAATTCTACGATAATTCTAATTGCCTATATATATATATATATATATAGGCAATTTTCTTATATATACCAATATATATAATATATGGTCATATGCAGTATACTATCATAGTAAATATCATTCATAATATTTACTTGTATTATTTAATAATGTTGTAAATTTTAATAAATATCTATATGTTTTAATTCTATGTAGATACATTCTATCTTAAATCACCAGAAACCTGGTATAGTACTTAAGCGGATAAACCATTTAGTAAGCCACGGACCAACACCAACTTTATTATAACAATAACAAAATGGTGATTCAAAGGCTAAACATTGGTTTAGTATTCATTAGGCGGGAGAGATAAAGGCAACCTTAGAATTAAGTACAATATCCACAAATCCCCATAAGGAGAGCTTAGGAGGGCACATTAATACTAATATAGAGCCATTGTAGCCCATAGTGGCTACACCATCCCCTCTCTACATTATCAAGACATTTTTTACAATTTGCTATGGAAAGGCCAATTTGCAATGAATCAATCTTCATGAGGTTACTTGTTTCGGCTTTCATATAAACAATTTTTCATCCACTGTAGTTCCCTACAAGATACCATGGAAACGAGAGCGTGAAGAAGCATATTTTAGATTCAAATACTTGAAATATAACAGATAAATATTGTATATACAGATATATAGCTATATAGTAGCATACTCATGGTGCCTCTTAAAACTGTTTGGTTTTATTATAGTTTCATATACCATATGATTTTTTTTTATCATAATGGAAGCAAAGGAGAAAAGGTTGATAATACGAAAAGGATTATTTATACGAATTCTAAATACATCAAAACATATTCCTATTAACAAATTTTCTTAAGGATATGTTTCTATTGTAATTAAAATATTGAATATTTGTTATTATCGAATTAATTTAACTTTGAGGAATACATTTTTCTCAATACAATATTTACGTCAATGTAATTTTTAATCAACTGGAAAAAGCTTAATAGTCTACTCAAGGGCATTGCTGAGCGAATAAGTTGTTAGCGACTATTTCTTATCAGTATTCACCTGATAAGTAACGACTTCTGTCATCATAGATATTATATATTTTTATATGTTTTTTTTATGTAAATATACAAATATATTATAAATAAGTACTGTACTACTTTTATTTGTCCAGAATATCATTATTTCATATTCTACTAACATTATTTAGAAATGTGGCATAAGTGAAATCCCTAGATACCTTTTGTCCATTACTACTAGTTATATCGATTATTTTATCATCGGTATCATACATGCTTAAAACATATCTGAACTGATAAAGTGTTAAAATTCCAAAGTGTTCCATACGTTGGAAGTCATTGGAGTGCCTGAGTCATCGCAAAGCATTCCTGATTTTTCCCTTTTTAATCCGACTCGGACTTAACAATAATTTTTCAGCCTTGAAGATCTTCTTTTTCTCCTTAAAGAGGATAGCTTTTTTCTCAAAATTAAGATTTTTTGAAATTGATTTCCGAAGAGAGCTTCTTCAGTGATTCGAAAACATTTGAGACTTCTTACAAGAAGCACCTATATCGTCTTTTTCACATCTGCATAGATATACTGTAATGGACAGAATAAAAAAAAAATCCGTAAATATGATATTGTTATAATATCATTATTCATGTTTAAATCACTAAAATTAATAATATTTTTAATAAATAAATAATTATCGGTCGAAGGAGACATTATATAAATATATAAATATTACAACGCAGATTTTCACATAATTTGATTTTAAAATTTACGAATCTTATATGAAATTTGTGACTATTAATTAATTATTGACTATTAATGTGACTATTAATTATTTTGAAAAAATTATTATGAGAAATGTTAAAATAACCGAAATTAAAAACCTTGAAATATAGAAAGAACAAATTTGGACATTGAAACATGACAACCTTTCAAAAATAATAATGAACTACAGAGGACTTTGATATAACTAAAACTCACAAATTTAATCCAAGAAATATAAGAGCAGTCGTCGCTAATGGCCCCAGCAATCGAAGCGGCGTTAAAGAAAATAAAAAAAAACCCGGATAGTCAAAAATCAGTTTACATATTATAATAGTTTTTACTAAAAATAAAATCTTATAAATGAGGCGTTCAGGATCAAAAGAGGATTGCTCCTCGATTTAAAAACTTGACTTTTTACATTTTTGCCTGTTAAGTCAAGTAATTTTGTCTAAAATTGAAACATGGCATCCTTATTTTTTATGATCCGAAATAAGAAATTTTATGACCATTTATGAAAAGTCTAGTTCTGAACCTGAAATTTCGGGAGCATAAAATTGCTAAATAAGCGAAAAATGCGAACCAAAAGTCAATTTTTGAAACTTCGGAGTTAATCGAACGCCTCAAATAATGTTAAATATTTTGAGAATCTACTACCATATATTTATTAAAATGTACTTTTAATTGCTCTAATATATCATATTTATGTAATTAATCCGTTTCCTAAGCCCATATTAAATATATGCCTAATCCACATAAAACATTAATGACTATATTATTTCCTACCAAATATTTCCAAAAGTTGAAAATGAGGCATGTCAGAAGGATGCCCAATCGGGAGAGGATTCTAGAATCCGAGCCTACACATCTTTTCTACAATCCTTAGAACTATATGAAAGTAACTTATATATTTTGCATAAACTATAACAGAGATTGAGCCTTGTATGACGTACTAATATATGAAACCTAAGCTTTATTGATCGGCTTAATAGCAGAACATAATGGCGCGTGACTTTTTCAATAAGCCTCCGATAGTCGGCTCCATCACGTCCTAAAGCTTTATAGGTTTTTATTTTTAGTTCCTTCACTTGACTAAATAACTTACAGAGGAGCATCCGTTTGTCAGTTCTCATAATGTTCGTATTCTGAGTTTTTTGTTTATATGTATGGATAAGAAGGTTGGGATCATACTGCTATTACGCGGTGATTTTAAATCCTAAGGGATTTGATTTAACAGCAAAATTAGTGAAAAATGTGAAAAGTGAATTTTTAAAATATCAGAGCTATCAGCTTTTGATCTTGAACACCTCATATTTAAATCTTGATTTTTTGTTTAAGCAGAAAATAGAATATAAAATTGACATTAGAATCGAGCATTTTCTCTCCAATTCTTCGTATTAGACATAAAAAAAACAATTTAATTCAAAATCTATAAATATTGATATGAAACGGAAGTACGATTCTCAACTCAATAGCTTCGTTATATTTATTAAAATTATTTTCTAAATACATTCATTTGCTACGTTTGCCACCATTTTCATTATTTTATAATAAATTGTGATTATTAAAGGACTCGTTTCTTAGAACGAGCTAAAATTTTTATATTATATAATGCTAAAATCTACTAGAGTTTTTATCGTATACACGTGATTAAATAAATAATTAAAAGGAAGTTTACTTTTTGTCACAATTTGGGTTAGTTTTATTTTGCTCGTTTCTTTTATCTAAATCAATTGATAAAAGGCCTGCATATAGTCCTTGGCCGATATATTGTTTTCAATTTTATTTTAAAAATATAATTCTACGTAAAAAAAATCACTGACTGAGAATGATAAATATAAAATGAATGAGACTCCAACGGAGAGCTTAAAATGGACAAAGTTTTAAAAAGATAATGAAATAATTACCATTTATTATCTTTATGTCAGTTTGGGTTCAGCAGGTAATTAATTAAGGGAGGTAATGCATAAGCAGCTATTTAAAAAGTTGTTAAAAATATCTCTAATAGAATTTGTGCATTTGGAAATAGAAGTTTTAAACTGATAAATGAAAGAAAATGTAATGAAGGGGAAACACCTAATTAGTATTTCCACACATTACCGGCCAATAATAGATTAATGATGACAGGATTCGGCCGCAGCGAGACCGCATTCAATACCTGTTCATGTATCGGAGCGGCAACTGTTGTTGACGGATGCAGGCCACCACAAAATTAACCGTTCAGTGTGGTCTCAACCACAAAACTCTAATCAGCGATAGGAATTTTGACAGTTTGTAAATCTCCGACCCGTTGTCAATCTCAATGGCCACTGATTGCACCTCTCCTCTCATTAATAAGCATTAGCTGTGCGGAATCTCCTCGCCCGGATCGGGATTAGGCTGTGGCAAAATGTAATTCCAATTATTCCATTCGGGTTGATTTCATTATGATCATGCTCATATGCCATTTATATAATTAAGCCTTTTGATCAGTAAAGCAACGAAACTAATATTATAAAGGGTCGTTCCATATGGAATGTCCGTTTTTATTTTATCTAAAATTCTAAGTGGACTTCTGTTGTTTAATCTTATATATAAAAATCAATTGCTGTCCGTTTGTATCGCTAAAACTGGAGAATGGCTGGACCGATTTGGCTAATTTTGATCTTGAAATATTTGTGGAAGTTCAAGGAAGGTTTAAACGGTGAGAAACATAAATTATAAGTAACGGAAAATGCTAAAAACGACAATTCAATTTTCCAATATAAAATGTTCCTAGCTGAGATTCCCGATAAAACAATTGACCGAAATTGCATGCATTAGTGACTAAACATATAAAAAATGGAGCTCACATCAATGTGGAATATTGTAACTCCGTCAAATTTGCTGTTACAAATGCAAATGATGATGTATCACAGTATCAGATCTGTCGCTATATAAGCAGCAACAAAGCTGTTTGGCGCATATTTTCATTTGCGATCCATGAAAGACACCCTACAGTAGTCCATTTGGCAGTTCATCTAGAAAATCAATTAATTAATTAACGAGTGTATTTCAATCAAGACAACCCGGCGGATAGAGCTACACATCCACCATCGACCACATTAACAAGTTTCTTCTCAATTTGTCAAACAGATTTTGTTCATACTTTGCTGTAATCTGATATGCCACGCTATTACACGTGCAACGCATCTACGAAATCGTTTCAGTGTTGGAAACTGTGGATAAATATAGCAACACATGTCTGAGTATGTGTTGCATTGTGGCCAAGCTTTGAATCCTACACTACAAATTACTGCAGAAATTTACAATGAGACATTGATCATGATAGAAGATATGTCTTTATTGATGGTAAATAAAGTTTTGTCGTTTTTTGGACATGAATTGCGTTCGATACTTGGTTGGACAGTGGATCTGGTGGAATTTACTTCCTTGATGCTCCCAGAGGGACAGGAAAAACGTTCCTAAATTCATTGCTGTTGGCAAAGATCAGATCGCAAAATGAAGTAGCCCCAGTGTTGGCTTCATCTGGAATAGCTGCAACATTCTCTATTTGTCAAACAGATTTTGTTCATCCTTTGCTGTAAGCTGATATGCCACGCTATTACACGTGCAACTCATCTACGAAATCGTTGCAGCGTTGGAAACTGTGGATAAATATAGCAACACATGTCTGAGTATGTGTTGCATTGTGGTCAAGCTTTGAATCCTACACTACAAATTACTGCAGAAATTTACAATGAGACATTGATCATGATAGAAGATATGTCTTTATTGATGGTAAATAAAGTTTTGTCGTTTTTGGACATGACAGCACCCAATCGTCCTATGTGCGAGTCATTTAACCACGAGTTGCAAAGAGAACAACAATACGATTCTGAAGTATTTTTGCCGAAACAGTTCGTTGAAATGTTCCGCAAATGAATGAACAACAAAGAATTGCGTTCGATATTTGGTTGGACAGTGGATCTGGTGGAATTTACTTCCTTGATGCTCCCAGAGGGACAGGAAAAACGTTCCTAAACTCATTGCTGTTGGCAAAGATCAGATCGCAAAATGAAGTAGCCCCAGTGTTGGCTTCATCTGGAATAGCTGCAACTTTGTTAGAAGGTGAACATTCTGCATTGAAATTACCACTAAAAATGCACCAGTTTGCAACACACCAAAAACAGTGCAATGGCGAAGATTCTTTAGATATGCATTTGATCGTTTGGGATGAATGTACGATGGCCAACAAGAGGTCATTGAAGGCATTGGACAGAACGAATACTAAAAAAAACTTCTCTCTGATGCATGAACCACACTCTGAGAAGCTTACTTAGCAAGTGAAAGGGATCTCAACAGAAGCTAATTTGATTTTTACAGTGACTACTGAGATCAATACTGTGTCCGAAAAAACCCTTGATACGGAGGTACTGGACAGACCGTTTAAAGATCTTCGTGACAACTAAAACATGTTTGGTGGAGCCATGATTCTATTGTCAGGTTATTTTCGTCAGGCTCTTCAAATTATTCCCCTATAAACTGTTGCTGACGAACTAAACGCATGCTTAAAACCATATATTTTGTTGCTGCATGTGAAGACACTCCAATTAACAGGTAACATGCGAGTGTTTTTGCAACAAGATCAAACTGCGATTATGTTTTCGAAGCAGTTTTTAGATATTGGAAATGGTAAGGTAGTAGTTGACACCTCGAACGGATTAATTACAATACCCACGGATTTTTGTCACTTCATCGACTCAAAAGAGGGGCTTATTCAGCGTGTTTTTACGGACATAGAACAACAATTCAGAAACCATAATTGGCTGAGTAAACTAGCAATATTGGCGGCCAAAAAAAAAAACGATGATCTCAATGGGACCATTCAGAATTTTCTTCCAGGAGAGTTAATTTCTTACAAATCAGTTGACACAATTACAAACCAGGATGACGTAGTCAACTATCCCACAGGGGAGATTTTAAATTGCCTGGATTTGCCTGGACTATCACCTCACAATTTACAATTAAAATTAGGATACGTTGTGATTACGCTGCGTAACATTGATCAACCTCGACTGTCCAATAGAACGAGGCTGGCTATGAAAAAGTTAATGAATAACGTCATCGAAGCCAAGATCATCAAGGGAAAATACAAAGGAAAGTGTGTCATGATCCCGCATATACCGATGTTCAAACGGATTGGCATTCGATTTCAAGCGTCTACGATTTCCCGTGCGTCTGGCCTTTGCGATGACCATAAATAAATCGCAAGGCCAGTCTTGAAATTTTGCAGAATCAACTTAGAGTTTTCCTGTATCGCGCTTGAGCAACTATACGTCGCGTATTCGCGAGGTGGCAAACCATCATCTTTATATATTTACGCACCGCAAAAAAATACAAAAAATATAGTACATATAGTACAGCTTTAAATTGATTAAGTGTCTAACTGTGTTGCATTTAATGTAAATAAACATTTTTTAATAAGTTTTGACCATATTTTTCACAAATATATGTTTGTGATACGAAATTCACCGGGTCTTCTAGTATTTTAATAGTTTTAAAAAGGTGACGAAGAAAAAAAAAAAAGACAAGTAGTTGCTCTTGCCTAAACTAACTCAAACTAATTCAGGCACCGATCCAACTCTTTCTAACTAAAATCAATTAAGTTTAAATTTATAAAAAGGTACATTTTTTTTGTTGACTTGTTTAAAATTTCAAGTTGAGAATATAACTTTGATGTAAATAATTACTATATTACGTAGTTTAATTTTTAAATTGAAGACATTGACGGTACTAAAATATAATATAACAATTTAAATGGATAATATTTCAATTTCCCAATCCTGAAATCTATAGAATTTGCTGCCAAGCTGTAATAAATGAACTATAATTAGTTAATGAAATAATTTAATAGTATTGCTACAACTGTATAACTAATTGTGAAAAAAATAAATAAAATTTATGGTGTGTCATAGGATATACTTTTGAGATTTAGAGTTATTTGAAACAATCAGTTGTTTCATTACTTATTTTTCTGGGGTTTTTTATCTCCCGAGAGAGCGAGGCAGAATTTTCTTTCGTATATTTTGTTCTCACGTTACTGAGTCTCTGGAGAGGTCCTCTGAAACATGAGGAAAAAAACAAGATAGAAAATCAATCACGCCTCAGAAAAAAAATCTAGAAAAACAACGCTTAGTATAACGCTGACAAATAGCTATAACACTGAAATCAATTAATCGTTATGGTGGTGAGGTTTTAGTGCTAGTATATCGTCTGTACACCGGAGGTTGATATATTAAACAAATTTATAATAAATTAATTTTTGATTTGTCAATTTCTCAATTTCACAACTTGAATATTCCTTCATTAACATTAGTATCGATCTTGAAAAGAAAAGAGAAGCAATATTGTCAAAAGCTCGGTTTGAAGGCGAGTTCGGTGAGTTCACTTTCCCTTTCATCGTGTTCGCTACCCATACGACAGCAATTATTTTTTCAAACCTTAGTAATATAGGGTAATTACTAACTAAAATCTTTTTATTGTATAATAATTAATAGGAACTTTGTTATGCATCTGTCAAAACTCTGAGAAAATATATTTTCATCATTATAACCAATTGCAGTTTTGGCAGTTCGCCTGTCACGATTTACAGCGGGTTGTAAAGAAAAAGGAATATCTATCTTAAAAATACATAAATTGAGTTATATTCAAAAAATTAAATAATTAAATCAATCTGGAGTGTCCAATTTAGTTTCCATAGCGAAGTCCAATTGGTTCCAAGTCCAAATGTTAATTTATCATTCATATTAAAATATTAACTCCAATGTCTATTTTTATAATTAATCATGAAATAAAGAAATAAAATTGATAGCATATTACAGGATATACATCAGGGATTAAGACATCGTACAAACAATCAGTGGATTCATTATTTTTTTGTGGTTGTTTTCTCCAGGGAGAGCAAGGGAGATTTTTTCCCGGATATTTAGTAGACATATACTTTCTCTGCATATAAAACGCCTCTACCACTTGGAGGGTCTTGGATTCAGTATGTGGTATATATATAGAGGGTGTCAAAATATTTTAGCATGGTTTTAACAATTGGACCATACCTTGTCTCCTTTCAGAATATAATAAAACCTATGTTCTATCAGTGACAAAATATGTAGTTGGAAAGAATGGTTGTACGCATGTGTTCTATCACTTCCAACTTGTGTTCAAACATTGAAAAAGTATCCTCTTTATTAGGGCTCAGTTCATTTCTGTCGGAGTGAATAATACTCCATAGCATTCTCCAATGACACGAGCATTAGAAGATTAATGACATGCTGATTAAGACAGAAGAAGACGAGACCTAAGACGTGTGGATACACGTGAGCCTGGTAGGCCGAGTACATGAAAGGAAGCGGTACAGACTGACAAAGTGAAGTGGCTGGCAATCGGCTCGATAATCCCGCCCCTTGTTCCGGCTTCTGATCAACTGCTTCATCTCGTCTTACCGTCGTCTTGTTCCTCAGGGTCCTTTATCCTTGTCAAGGGAATGTCCTAGGGCGGTAGTGGTAGCGTCCTTACGTTATAGCATGGAAGACTATTCGATTATAAAACCCGATAACCATAAAATGGTCAACTAGCATGAAGTACGCACTATATATTTTACAGGACACCTAGAAAGTATAATAAATAATTAAATTTCTAAATAGTTTATTCAAAAAACAATTATCGGACTATACTTGGACCAAGTATAAGACAACACAAACATTAACTCAAAAAGCATGTAAATGGTAAATGGTCGTCTTCGCATTAATAGGTGAATTTAATTAACTCGTTTCAAAACTAATCGTAAAGTGCTAGTATAGCACTTGCTGATGGTACAAAATCAAGACGCTATTCTACAGGAGGTAGTAGGAAGTGCTACCGTAGTTGCTAAGTTTAGTGTAGTGGAAAGACAACTTAGATTGGCGATGTTCTTAATGACATGAAGAGGAGAGGCGAATGGCACGTGAGGGTTGGATTGACCAGAGTATATCAGTGAAGTTGCTCTCGCAAGAGACCACAGAAACTTGAGCAAATCAAGCAGTTTCCTCTCTCCAAATAACTAAATTTGGAAAGCCCTGACTTCGATATTCCATATTACAGCTGTCTTCTACGAGTATATGTTGCAAGAAGAGCTATGAATGCGAATTTTAATATCAGTATGAGTACATCTTGGTCAATCATGATTAAGAAATTTTTAATAATCATTAAATCTGTGCTCTTGAGGTTAAGGACACTATGTCCAAAAAATAAGTATTTAAGGTAACTTGTCATAAATAAATAATATGATCTTTACTTCCCATTACTTATTAATACCAAAAAGAATGTGAAAAATTTTCTTTAAGCTGTTTTAAGTAGCGAAGAAACAGATTTTAATAGTTCAAAATTATAGAAAATTACCTCTCCCAAAGAAATACAAAAATTAAAAAAATTGACAAGGTGTCCTTTACCTCAAGGGTATAGAAACGATCAAACAATTGCAGTTTAAGATAAATGAATTTAATTCTTTCATTTCATCAAAACTTTATTTAATGTATAGGTTTAAACCTATATCACTGCTGGCAAGATAGTATTAGGCTGTTAGCGGCTGGAGATTGACCATTTAGGATCTAGGACCCTCCTGGGGCTCAACCAGCTTCTATAAACTGGATACCAAAAATAAGGAGGAACAATCTGGCAGTTGAGCGTGATCTGGGACAAATCACCTCCCTGCACAAAAGTTGTCCATGAAACAGTACAGTCTCTACCATGCACTGAATCCCTAACCCGTTCACGGGTTCTTGTGGTACAGGTTTTTTTTATTAAATACAAGCAAGATAACCAAAATTATTTTTTTAAATAGAATTCAAGCCTACTCGTATTTTTCCAATTAATTACCTAAAAAAATATGTTGGCAGACACGTTAAATATTACAGCACTTTTAAATTAAAGTCATGAATACTTAATGATTTTTTTTTAACATCTTGAATGAGTCATCAGATTTTGATTATGATAAGGGGAGTTAGTTGATAAGGCAGCTTACAGGAGTTGGCAAAAACGAACACAAGTTCCATTAGGTAGGATCAATGTTCAGCGTTGATAACACTGTTCTTGTAATCGCATGGTTTTATCATCTTATCAAACATTAGATATACTCAAGTAATGTTTTTTTTTAACTACATTTATTTTAATGTAAAGTAAATATAACTTTATTTTTACTTTGACAAGATTAACTTCCGTCCTGTCTCTACAATCATCATTTGTAAAATAAAGCACATGTATTATTTTATTATGTTTTGAACAAATTTCTTGCAAAAGCTGCTAATAAATATTCATTTACGGTGCCGGGTCTTGGTATTAACTACTTCTTTTCTAGAGCTCAAACTTCTTGATATATTTTTCTTCTTTCTTCTCTACTCTGTCCCAGATAAAGTTTTATTTTCTTAGCACCTTAAAAAATATTTCTTAGAGAGAGAGAGAGAGAGAGAGAGAGAGAGAGAGAGAGAGAGAGAGAGAGAGAGAGAGAGAGAGAGAGAGAGAGAGAGAGAGAGAGAGAGAGAGAGAGAGAGAGAGAGAGAGAGAGAGAGAGATTTTTATACTTATGAGTGCTAAATCAAGGGAGAGTGGGTAACCTAGTGTACTTAACCTGGAACTGTAAAGTTGCTGGGCTTAGTAACCCAGGAATTTCTAAACAGTTAATAAGCCCTGTGTCGACTGGGAAGCGCCTGATAGGTAGTCCGTGACGTAGGTGGGAGGTCTGTGTTAAGACTGATCTGGCGGATTTGTGTTTAGATAGTGGTCAGAGATTGATGGATTGGTGGAGCCTTCGGGTTCACAATTTCAATACTATTCACCTCAGTGTGTAGCGTACTTGGTTACCAATATCTACCATGGTTCGAGACCGACTGAGATAGATAAATAACTTATTCTTTCACCAGCCGTGAATCGACCTAATGGGATCTGGAGATTCTCCTATTTGAGTTTGTATAAAGTTGGTACTCTTAAGTTGAAAACAAATAAATTTGGTGGTTGACAACCCAAATGGTATTCCCGCTTTGAAACCGTAGATTACTTGTTAAGTACGGCTATGTTTTGGAGTATTTAACTATAATGTTTTAAATAATTATTTATTTTGGAATGCCAGAGTAATTATTTGTGAAAATTACTCAAATTGTTATTTTCTTAAACATCTAAATTAATTCTGAATAGGTTAATTCTTATTAATTAATTAATTCTTTTCCAGAGATTGTGTTTATCAGTTTACTAATCAGTCAACTTAATATCTTAATTATCTTTCATATCCCTTGAACCTCCTCACCAGAGGATCTTGCTATCTGCCTGAGTAACCTAGTTCTTATAACTGTCTTTTGCTCTTTTTTTTTAAATTCATATTTATTTTTATACTAACGAACGTGCGATACATGGTACTAAAACCAATGCTTCAATGAATTCTAGTGGTACAGTTTATTATTTTTAAATTGATTTAAATATATGTAATAAAATGTTGTATAATTGAATTTTATAATATGAGACACCGATCGATTAGTTCTAGAATCAGAACGCCTATAACGATGTTTACTCAGCAATTATATCTGACCCGTTTCTGAGGAGGAAACTGAAATGAAACGGAAGTTTTAAACAGCGGAAAATCTTTTAAGTTGGGTTAGGTTGCTAAATGAGTTTTAGCTCTGACAGAAGGGGATAAAAATAAGTTGTTGCTTTAGTCAAGAGAAAAAAAAATACAAAGCGGAGAAGAAGAGAGGAGTTTCTGATGCGACTTTATAAGTTTCATTATTTCATGATGAGAGGTGGGAATTTTTTTTACGTAGTCTTCCTTAATTATTCAAACATTTAATAATTAGTCAACGCCATTTTTATTCCGAGCCTGCTTTAAACTATTTAAAAGGAGATTAGGAAGTTCGTGACACTTAAAAGAACGTATTACTAGACAGTTTTGAATTAAAGTGTGTCAGGAAGTGTATATGTGCGTAAAATAAAAAAGATATTTAGATACAAATTTTTTTAAACAAAATTATTGTCCTTGTAAAATATGGTGGTCTATTTAATTTACAATTTATAGTGAAGAGAGGGTTTCCTCTTAAATTATTTTATCGCGTCAAAAATAATACCACACGTTCCGACGACCTGTGACAATAATATTTTATATTAAAAAAAAAAAGTTATTCCTAATTATTTCAATTTTATACACGTATTTTCATTTAATTTTTCCCAGTAAACAAAATATTAGACAGTTTCAACTAAAAACTTTTTTATTCAACAGAGAAATATGGTCTTCCTTTTATTTCATATTTTTATTCATCCTTTTATACGCTTTGTATTTGTCGAAAGATTCCTAATTATAGATTTTAGCGGATGGAATTTCTCAAATAATTATTTTCTCTTGCTCCCTGCCAGACTTTTATTTAATCTGTTAGCGGTCGGGGATGGATATTGTGGGACCTAGGACCATCCTGGGGCTGACCTAAGTGTGTTTCCAAAATAAATGGGAAAATGTGGGAGATAAGTGCGATCTTGTACAAATCACCTTCCTGCACAATCGTTGTACAGGAAACAGTATAGTCTCTACCATGTACTGAACCCCAGACTCTTCATGGGTGGAAGTGATACAGGATTTTATTTAATAGGAAAAATCCCCAAAACAAAGCCTTAAATCTCTTGTATTGATTAAATTTGTGGTATTTATGATTTTTTGACTTTTTTATATCTTTATTGATTTAATAATTCTAATTACTCGCCAAGGCAAATAACTCTAACCATGGTGTAAACATTGTTGTAGATTTACATCTTCAATAAAATACCCTCAAGCACTGACTGAAATTATACATAATTCATTAGCATCTCAGTATATCGAGAGCAGTTTAAATTCTCCCTCACTATATAATATCATGATTAACTTGTCTCTATTACTTCGGTTATTTTAAAAAAATAGAAAACAATAATATAGTTAATTATAATTTTTAGTACACCGGGTGTTGCCTTAGCCACAATGGCGACTGCGGGATCCCAGTTTTCTGACAACTGGTGCGGGGAATCCTCCCACGCCCCTGCGTGCATAATTGATATTGAGCTTTAGGTCCCAGGGCGATTCAAGTCCTAAAGGGCTAAATTTATTACTTAGATTTTATAGTCATCTAAACAGGTCATGCTGTGGCACTTGATAGTAAACCAGCTTTACACCTCATAAAATGGCTATAAATTTTAAATTATTTATAGCCGGTGTCTTTAGTACAGAACTGATATCTCAACTTTTATTGTCACAGCCTTTATAGAAAAGAACGATGTCTCGTGTTATTTCATTTTATGGGAATTGCTCTATAAATCCTTATATTATTATTATTATTTAATGTTTTTTTTTTATACAATTTTAATATTTTAAAGATTTTAGCTTCATAAGTTTTTAATTTTTATTTTGAACAATCAGGTGTAGTTCACCTTTTTTTTTTAACATTCCCAGTTATTGTTTTGGCCTTTATTCACTATTCTTAAATAAATGGACAAACTTTTTTTTTGGGTAGAGTCTTTTGGTGATGGATTTTAAAAATGATTTTTAAAAAAAGTGTGTGTGTGTGTATGTATGTTATATGATTCGCTTAATTTTGTTTTTACATTTCGTAGAAGTAAAATAAATCTGAACTTTTTTGAAACAAAAATTGAAATCTTTAGATACTCAATAATTTAATTAATATACAGGTATGTATTCCGCAGGTTGTCCCTTCGAGTAGAGTTATAACAACTGTTAAAACTGTTTATTCGTTTCATTTTTAATATTTTTCAAAAATACTAATTATCGTGAGCTTTAGTATGGGAAAGAGTATGTAATTATCGGTAATGAGTAGATTTCGGTAATCATTTCATCAAGAAATAAAAGTTTCAGCTAATATTTCGAGGTGTAGATGGTATATGTTTGTTGAAACGTTGAGTTTTAAATGAAATGATTACTGAATTATACAGATTTTCCATAATTATTTTTTAACTTACTAAAGCTCACGACTTTTACTTTTGGAAAATATTAAAAGGGAAACGAATAAAAAGTTAAACTTGTGACTCGACTCGATGTGACAACCTGCAGATTAATTACAACTATTACTTTTAACATATTGAAAAATAAATCACTTAATTATCAAAATAAGATACAATCATTTTTTAATTTTTACCTTGTTTTAATGCGGTTACCACTTTCTAATAGGAAAAAATACTATTTACTAACTATAACATGTCAATATATTAATCAAGTTCTTAAGACTATTATTTTTCAGTTTGAATTTATTATTGTTGCGTATTGCTGTATTGTGTTATATTATATTGATTTTCACTTGCTTTTATACAGAAAATTATCATTATTATTGTTTATTAAAACATATTTCCATTTTACGTGTGAAAGATATCTACTTTTTTGCTTAATAGCACAACTATGATTATAGTTCATAATTACAGCATATAAAAATTAAATGTAAATATTATTGCTGTGTAATATCACAGGATTGATTTCACATTGCTCAATAGTATAATATTATTTTTTATTTGTTTCTGATTATGATGTATTAGTTTGGATATATCAAAAATCGTTTACCCAAAAAATATGAGCAAATTTAATTTAAGATAATAATATAGATAAATGATTTTTTTTATTCTTATTCCTGATTCACCAAAAATTACCATTTAGTTGGGCTCTTTTACGAATTAATTCTATACTAGATTATTTCCCATTGAAAATGCTTGGGTAAAATCCGTGAAAAGGGTAAAATAGCGTAGGGTTGTTAGGGACAGAAGGTTAATGAAGGCAGAAATTGGGCCAAGTGCAGGTCAATCGTTCTCTGACCTCAGCCTCCCATGCCTTTGACCCTTCCTGCAACAGTCCTATACAGTTCTCATTGTACAAAGCTCTCGATGTAACAAAAATTATTAATATTTAAAAGTTTGCGAGTTAAATAATCTATAAAAAAAAATGTTTTGAGCTGGGGTAATTAACAAGCAGGAACCTGATTAATGAATCTGCTTGGGCTCTTAATGTGAGATGTGCTGCTTTTAATTTCCATCTACGTCAATTTTTTTGCAAATTGTAAAAAATAAATGCGAAAATCAAAACAAATTAATCAATGGTTGAAAAAATTACTATCTAAGAAGTGCGTTTGATTAGTCTATGCAAAAATTATAACTATTTAATTTTGGGATAAACCATTTTTATTTTTCAACATAGTCTCCTATTAGCATAAAAAGTCCAGCATATAAAGTTGAAATACACAAATACGTTCGTATTAACTTGTGACAAATACAAATATACTCGTATTTGCTACCAAAATAAACGAATACACTTGTATTCGCAAGAAAAAATACGAATAAAGCTATATTCTTAACTAAAAAATTACTAAATATTATAAGTACTGGGCAGGATTTGCCAAGAATTCATTTGCATTTTTAAAAACACTAATTAATGCATTCCACGACTCAACAATGTTGAAGCAGCCATTAAAATAATCGCTGGGCAAATCTTTTATATTAACAAAAAACCCAGTTTTTGTTGAACAGGAGAAAATCATATTTTTTCAATGAATCCTGAATTAGTGTTATTAATTGAGAATATGTATTCATATTTTTTCCTGCGAACACAAGTGTATTCGTATATTTTGGTAGCGGATAAGAGGGTATTTGTATTTTTCTCAAGTAAATACGAACGTATTTGTGTATTTCAGCTGAGAGTACACGAATATTCGCAAATTTTCCCGGCGAATACGCGAACAATCGCATATTTTTCTGCGAATACACGAATATTCGTATTCATACGTCCGAATATACGAATATTCGTACTTATATTTGCGAATACAAATATATTCGTATTCATATTCGCAGGTTGGGGATGCTTTGGGTGATATTCGTATTCGCGTCCCACGCCCAGCTCTGATACGTATACACCTTAGGATTCGTCCAATTATGCAAGTTAGCCATTCTTTCTACAATCATTTCCTCTTTTAAATAAAATCTTTTTTCCAATACTTTGTTCATATTGAGGACAAATATTAGTCCAAGGAGCCAAAGGAGGGTGTGGAAAGCCACATAAAGAAAATTGGGAGGGTCTCAAACGAGTTGGAACTTTATACAGACAGTCGTTGAAGATTATTCCTCGTGGATTCCAGAAGACAGTTGCCATAACTTTACCGTCTGAAGGAACAGACGTCACCTTTTTTGGTGCAGATCCCTCCCTGTTAAACCATTATTTAGATAGAGAATGGAGATAGTAGTGTCTGTTACACAGTTCACCCAGCCGCCTCTCCCATTAGCCCTGAAGATGACGTACAAAGTAGGTCGAAACGTTGGCACGCATAAAACATAATTCTTGACTAATTTGGTGTTTTCTTGACTGCACCCCCTCCCAACTATCTGCATTCTCTATTATATCATCAAGTCAACTATTTTCCTCTCTAAAATTATTTAGATAGTTCTTTGATCTCAGGAGTGTAGTAATGTACAATGTTTCATACACAGTGACGAAAAGACGCTTAGCATTCCGCAGATTCTACTGAAAATGCTGCAGCACTTCTCGCGATTTCGTTTTTGGTCAATCGAGAGCAATAGCGGCCCCTAGCTTTAGAGCAGATAGCCTATTGATGTACAAAAGTTGTTGAATATATATCTGTTCATTCTAGATGTCCACAGTGCTAGCATTCTTATGCACCAGTCATCTGTCTTCCATCACCACATCATCGATTTTAACGATGATTTCTGGAGGAGTGACCTTAACACAGAGTCCCAGAGAGAAATTTCAGCATCATATCCACTCCGAAAATTTTGAAACCGTTGATAAACTGCTAGCAGGTTTAGAGTCATAATATTTACTAAGCTTTTTTGATTCTCTTGAGCCGTTTCGCCTTTAAGAAACTAATGTTTAATCAACACAAATAATTCATTTTCGTGCATTTATTGAAATTCACTCGATTTCCTCGATTCATATGAACGGCAAACACAAATAAATAAACTGATCTGTTGTATAACACAATTTCAGTTGCCTTGGCTAAAATATTTATCCTTCTGGTAATTATGAAGATACCTTCACATAGAACGATGTGCCCCGTACGTTAAAAGTAATAACATAAAACAAAATAACCTATTTACAAATAATAAAACACTTCCAACTGAATAAGTAACAATATGATTATAGTATCCTCAATGTTTATCGTCTCAGCTACCACTATTTGGGATTCCCGACTGTATAATTCAACTGGTATGTGGAAGCTAGGCAGATGGAGCAGACCTCATAAAGAAGTTTATATGGAATGTAATTTGTGAAAATGGGATGAGCGGAATTTCGAGTTAGAATAAGATGCAATGTTTATTAGTGCCTATAAATATTATGGCCGTCTCTATGGCTACGCGGTTATTCTCTTCCGTCGCAACAAGAGAAAGATATTGTAAATTGTAATTTATTATTATAATTTGTGAACTCCGATTGATGAGTGATTTTATTGAATATCTGCAACCACACTATTATATGACGATGTGCTATCTCGATTCTTATCGGATTTTACTGTTCTCTTACTTATTTTACACGAAACATACAAAGTAACATAACTTCTCCATTCCAAAAAGTCATTGTTATATTAACATTATACTGGATATTATTTAAGGAAATACTTAATAACCCGGTAGATATAAGGCATTTATAAATAAAAAATATCCATGACGGATTTCTAGAACTAAGGTAAATTTTTCATGATTATTTATTAATGACATCTTTGGAATATCGCAAAGTTTAACTTTTTTATTAGAAATATTTCCGATGTATTTCTAGATCCTTCTGTTATGTTTGATTTCCGATTTATTTCTATATACTTCTGATAAAATATATTTTGAATATTCTAATTGATTTTAGGATGCCAGAGTAATACTTGATTACTCACATTATTATTTCTATGCCTTAGTCTTAATTGGATTCTTTTCCGGAGATCTGTTCTTGTTTTATTTAATTTAATTTACTCACTATTTAAACCTTCAATTTATTATTCATAAATAAACAGTACATCTGGGATAAGTAAGCACCAAAAGAATTATAATAATTGTAGTTAATTAATTCAATTTGAAACAAGATTTATGATTCAATACATATATTTTTGAGGTACACTTAACGATTCATTTATAGGTATATATAGAGGATTGCCATAAAATACATAACAAAACTTAAAGTACGACTTAGCTGTGAAACAGTGGTAGATTAGGTCTATGGTCCCTCTTGGACCCCCCTCTTTTCTTATCTCTTCAACCACCTTGACCATATGGGTATGACCCTACTACCTGCGCGACCTACTTCTCGCACACCAACATTGCTCATTGTGCAAAACACATTTATTTTTATGATGCCGTCAGGTATGATACATTGCACTTCATATGAATATGTTTTTTTAACCAAAAGCAATAATAAAACAAAACATAATTCTTACTAGATAAAATATTTAATAATATCTGCATATCCAACTGATATCGACCAAAGAGCAGTGAGGGGGTCACCTGTGGTGTAATAGTTTTCATTACAACAACAACTTTGCCCAGTTCGTAGCCTGGCAGGTGAGCTTGGGATTTTTAAATTTAATAAAAAATCCTGAGTTATTTCGTCCTTCTCACTAAGGATCCTTATCCCTATTATTTAATATATCCTGGATACGCGAAATGTAGGATACCTGCTGTAGCATCTTCCGATTTGCGAAAGCAGAATTAAGTCACATTAAATAAAACAAACAAAATGAAATTAATACAGTGAAAAAATATCAACCGACAGTTTTCTCATTTTTAAAGTATTCTTTTGAGAGAAACAAAACATGTTGAGTAATAATGGAGGGACTTTATTATTTTATAAAGGAGTAATGAAGGAGGAATAATGTCAGTGAAGGTATCGTAATTCTATTAGGGATAACGACTATTTCGGATGATAACTGATAAAATCTATGGAAATGAGTTTCGGAAAAAATTTATCTGAATCCTGCTACAAGTAACGAGTTACGAGAACATTTGATGCGTTTGGGATCAAAAGTAGATAGCTCCGAAATTACCGAAATAATGGCTTTTTCACAAGCTTAGTCAAGCAATTTTGTTTAAAACTACTTTTACAGTCTTATTCTTCCTGGTTTTAGGTCGGTTCTGAAGCTGATGTTCCGAGAGCATAAAATTGCTTGACAAAATTAGCGAAGAATGTGGAAGAAGTTTATTTTTGAAATTTTGTAGTTATACGCTTCATATGATACCTGATACTAATTTCATTAAATTTTGAGATGTAATATTTTTCCAAAAATGATTTAAACATTTTTCTCTATAGCATCAAATTTTGGTAATTAATTTTAAAACGCAGATCCAAGGAAAAGAACGGGAAAATAATCATTATAAAGTATTACAATATATTAAGAAAAATTCTAAGAGTACTATAATTTTCCTGTTCCAAAGAGTCGTTATCATATAGAAATTAAACTGAATATTATTAAAGAAAATACTTAAGTACTTGGTAGATATAGAGCAGATTTATTTTTTTATATAATATAATAAAAAATGGTAATACAAATAATAATAAAAATAACAATAAAAATATTTATGACGGATTTCTAGAGCTAAGATGAATTTTATCAAAAAGATTCTTTAATACCATCTTTGAAATATCGGAAAGTTCAATTTAATAAATACATTGAAGTAAACCACCTTAATATATATTCGTTACAATTTACCATTTTAATTCAATTGTTTCAATTTACCATGTTAATTCAATGGTTCGAGTCCCGGTCCTGGCCATATCTTTTCTTATAAAAGAAAATACTTTAAAAAATTATATCATGTAACAATAAAATAAATTTTAATTGTTTTAATTAGAAATATTTCCCATTTTTTCAATATAAAAACATTATAAATATGTATTTTTACACGTAAATACTAGTAAAATAAAACGTAATACCATATGTAATAAAAACATAACTTCAAATGTGTTTTGAATTTGTAGAAAATTAGAATTTTAATCGATTCATGAAAGGTTGCTGATATGAGGGAACATTTGGAATATTAAAATTGTTATGTTGATAATTAAAGCCTTCAAGCTTTAAAAGATTAATTTAATAATATATAAAGTCCTTTTTATTATTGTTATTTTATTATTACACGTGAGAAATTAGGGAGGGACACTACAGATGAGGAAGCTAAACAGACCCTATTTGACCTCTTGTACCATCATCGATTGTTTCTCGACCCAAGCGCGAGACCTTTCTTCATTGTCGTAAAGGTTATATGAAATACCAAAATTAAAATCAATTCCCTAATTTGTCAATAAAAGTTACGCCATATAAGAACCGTGATTAATAAAAATTAAAATTAGAGAGACTAAATTAATATTGTTTCATACATTTTCTGTGATATTCCTGTTAAGAGAAAGTGGAGGAAATAAAACTGGGTATTCTTTTTTTAATTTAGCCTTTTAATTAAATTGTTTCACTCTCACCTCTTAAGAATCCTTTGTATGCTAGCATCCTCTTTTTAACTTATGATCGTGATATTAAATTTTAAAAAGGGTGAATAATTTATGCCGAAAATCCTAATTATAAAACCTTATTACACTCTCTGCATGCTATGTTTTTAAAATTAATTTAAGTAAAATTAAGTAATTGATTGAATACAGTATTCTAATAAAGAGGTATTCAAATTATACAGAAAAAACATGAAATTTTCTTTCGGAAAATATCTGTGTTTTTTTTTTGTTTTTCCTTAATTCTACTATGTGTACGATAACTAATACAAAAGTTCGAAAGTAAATCGTTAAAAAAAGGTGCATTGGAACTATAATCTGTAGCTTTTCAATTTCAATCTTCGATCAGTTTTATAGGAACATATGAATAACTTATAATGCACAAATAAATAAATAAACATTCCAAAAAATAAAGTGTAATGTGAGATAATAAGAAAATAGTAGGCACCCTGTTAAGGTACTAACGAAGACAGAAGGAAACAATTGAATTAAAATGGTAAATTGTAACAAATATGCGTAGCTTATTTCAACGTATTTATTATTTCGATACAGAAGTCGATCAATGCAATGTAAACTGGAACAACAATGGATAGCATGTTTTTAAAATTAAAATCTTTGATGAGATACATAGAGAAAGAAAATATTAAAATAAATTAAAATGTGTAATTAAATAAAACACAAAAACAATTAAAGCATCAAAATGGATATAAGCAAAAAGAGCTTCACTTGAAGGATTCTTAAGAGGTGAGAGAGAAACAATTTAATTAAAAAGCTAAATTAAACAAAAAAAGAAAAAGAAAAGAAATTCAGAGTTTTCTTCCCTCTGCTTTCTCTTAATAGTATTTTCACTGAAATGCATGAGACCATATTTCTTACATTTTAAGTTAATTGTATGATCGGTCCTATTTAGACATTTATGAGGTACTGTGGAAAGTTTATTAAATAGATCTTGAATAATATTAGTGGACCTTATACCTATATATATATATGGGAAAGAAAATGATAGTGTTGAAAACCGAAGAATTAATTCCTTAAATAGTGACAAACTATTTACTAGAAATAATGTTTCGACCCACATAACAGGTCTTCTTTAAAGCTTTATAGACAAGATACAACAATATTTAAAAATGAAATATTTGGAATAGTGAAGATATAATAAAAAACAAAATATCATATAAAAAAATTGATATACTTCTGGCTTATTCCAATAGTTTTGTTTTATATATTCTTTTATCTTTATTATATTTTCTTTATTTCAAATATATCATTTTTAAATACTGTTTTATCTTGTATATTCAGAGAGTGTGGTACCTCAGTTACAGAGCAATGAGTTGTCGAGCCAAAGGACCAGGATTCAAATTCGACTGAGGAAGATAAATTTATTTAATTTGTTAACAGCCGGGAATGGCTTTGAGATCTGCGGCTAAACCAGTCTTTATAAATCGGTCACCCTAAATTGAGGGTAAAGTCTGGTGGTTGAAAGTGGTCTAGGACAAATAATCTCCCTGCAGAACCGCTGTTCAAGAAACAGTAGTATCTACCATGTACTAAACCCATGACCTCCATGGGCTGTAAGGGTACAGGATTAGGTTTCAGGTTCCTGTAAAAACAGATATGAAGAAGACTTGCTATATAAGTCGGTATATAATTATCACTACTTATGGAATTATTTCATTGACCACCACCTGAATTATTTTCTTCCTCGTAAATTAAATAGGGTTGTTTCATATTTTAAACTATATATCCAGAAATACAATTATAATCCTAAATTATTATATATTATGAGATATTTAAATTAGAAAGGACATTATTTTGTGATACCAATGGCCTAGTTTTAATACAATTATTAGCCAATGTTTAATTACTTTAATTTATTTTATTTTAATTATATATCTTTAATTCTTCATATTTTATTTTATTTTATTTTGTATTTTATCCATACAGCCCTGAAGAAGACCTGCATTGTGGTTCGAAAATACTGCTTCAACTAACTAGGTTAACACTATTAAAGGAATTATTTCTTTGAATTCTGCCCGGACCATTTTATTATTCATTTGATTCCTCATACGTGTATATACGTATATATACGGTCCACTAATTTTTGGATTATTCCAGATCATTCTCTAATTAGACAAACAGCTTGGACGTATCTTTTGGAAAAAAATTACTTCATATCCTTAAGCCAGTTTTACAAATATATCCAGCAATATAATTAAAATACTAAATTATTTTATATGATGAGATATTTGAATTAGGAAACTTTAATTGCTTTTGTTTTATTTGCCAACGATTTATTTTATAATCGTTTATTGGTATATATTTAGAATAGAATAGAATAGAAAATAAACTTTATTCTGGGACCAAGTCCCTTTAGAATAACAATAATGGACAGATTAAAAAAACATAACATTCATCTGGCCAGAAGGCTACATAATAACACAAATCATGAAATAATCAAGTGAGAACAAAAACATTGTAAAATAGAAATAGATAAGAAAAAAAAATAAGTAAAATACAACGAACTTGACTGCTTTTTAACTAATTGTAAAAAATAAATATATTTATATTACCAAAATAATGATTAATAATATTAATACAGTAGTTGATGACGAAATTACTAACTAAAATAATTGATTGGCATAGTATGCGATAATATATTTAAAAAGTCGGTATCATCGTTGATGTAGGAAAAATAAACAAAACAAGGGTAGCGGGATCGAGTTTACAATACTGTTATATTCAAGCATACCTTTGACCTGCTTGGAGAGCGACTTTTTGAGATGCCAAAAGATGATGGAAAAGCAGGGATTTAAATGAAGCTAGTGAAGAGGAATGGCGGATGAAAGGAGGGATTGAATTCCACACAGTGGTGGAGCGGGCGAGGAAGGAGCGCTCGAATGCCTTAGTTCTGTGGGAAGGAATGTAGAAATCGGAAAGGCGAGATCTTGTTTTGTGCACCTGGACAGAGGATTTGAATGGGAGGAGACTATAGATATATGAAGGGTGTTGCGAGTTGATGGATTGGTATAGAAAAACGCTAAGGAAATATTGTCTACGGATGGGAGGGAAGAGCCACTTTAACTCATCATAGTGATGTGACACCCGGGATCGCCTCGGAGTACCAAGGACAAATCTTAAAGCGCAGTTCATTATTCTTTTTAAGCGGCTCTCAAGCATTTTCGAGAGGCCCCCGTATACCACACTACAGTAGTCGAAGTGGGGGAAGATGAGGGATGATACGAGCAGCTTCCGAGTAGGTTGAGTAAGGAGATGCCGAGAACGATGGAATAACTTTAGGGAACTAATTATTCGTCGGGATATATGGGTGACATGTGGTTTCCAGGAAAGGTTTTGGTCGATGGTAATGCCTAGGTTTTTAACGGAGGAGCTGAAACTGATGGGGTGGTCGTTTAGGATTAATGTTGGAAGGGTAGGGATAGTTGCAAGGAGAGAGTTGGAACCTAGAACGATGGCCTGGGTTTTCATTGCGTTCAATTCCAGTTTGTTCAGTTTTGCCCAGGTACTGATTCGATCTAGGTCTTGCTGAATACTGGCGAACGCATATGAAAGCCCGGATGGAGGAAAGGATAAATAGATTTGGAAGTCGTCAGCATATAGGTGGTAGGAACAGTGGTGAACAGATTTAGGAAGATCATTGATGTAACAGTTGAAAAGGAGAGGAGAGATGCTTGAGCCCTGAGCCATACCTGAGGATAGAGTACGGAAACAGGAAAGGGGTTGGTTGGGCATAGAGACCGCTTGGGACCTATCAGAGAGGAAGGATTGGAACCATAGAATAGAACTGTAGGAAAAAGACAATGACTTTAGTTTGGAGAAAAGGATAGAATGGTCCAAGGAATCGAAAGCTTTAGAAAAGTCTAGGAGGATTAGCACGGTTATTTGTCTGTTGTCCATGGCTTTATATATGTCATTGGTGATTTTGGTAAGGGCAGATTGAGTGGAAAAACCAGGGCGAAAGCCTGATTGAAGCGGAACGAGGAGTTTGGACTGTTCGAGAAAATTTGATATTTGAGACTGGACTATTCTTTCGAGAGGTTTGGAAAGGTTGGAAAGTATGGAGATTGGCCGGTAGTCCTTGGGAGATAATGGGGTTGGGGTTTTATTTATAGGATGGACTAGGGATTTTTTCCAGGAAGTCGGGAATACTGCTTTTTGTAGTGAGAAGTTATAAATGAAAAGTAGGACAGGTAGGATATCAATGAGGCATAATTTGAGTAGTTTGACGGGTATCTCATCTAATCCGGTAGAACTGGATCGGGATTTAAGAACGGAGGAAATAATGTCTGTAGGTGATATGTCTGAGAAATAGAAATTGTCGGGGTTGAAAGATGGCGTTGATGAAAAGACGGAGGAGGAGGATTTTGATGAGTTAATTGAGGCAGACAAAAAATATGAGTTCATTTCGTCAGGAGAAGCGGGGAAGGCTCTAGAGGATGTTGGATTGCAAAGGGCGAGCTTTCGTAGGAGTTGCCATTTAGATTTAGGATCGGGAGCAGTGGAAAGGGCTTCGTGGAAGTATTTGGATTTTGTTTGTCTGATTGTAGATTGTGTCAAATTGCGAAGAGCCCTGAACGCTTGGTAGTCATCGGTAAGCCTAGTGCGTCTAAAGCGTCTACGAGCAGCATCACGTTTCCTTTGCAGGTCTTTAATTTTTTGACACATCCAAGGAGCAGGAGGGTGGCGGAAGGTTATGGATTTGAGAGGAGCGTGGGTATCCAGGATGCTTTTGAGATTGGCAGTAAGTATGTCGACCATTGAATCGACGGTGGTACAGGAATAAATTTGGTTCCAATTCAGGGTTTCGAGGGAAGGAGATATATTTTCAGAAGTGAGTCCGTCTAGATTGCGAAATGTTATAGTTTTCGGTAGGGTTTCTGGGGTATGAATATTATATGAGATTTGGATTAAATCGTGAGAGGACAAAAAAGGGACAGGTAATTGTGAGGAAGAAAGGAGTCTCTGGGATGAGTCAATGATGAACAGGTCCAACCAGGAGTCAGATCGGAGTGTGTGATGGGTAGGAGAGAAAGAGACAATGGAGAGATGCAGAGAGTAAAAAAGGTTTTCAAGATATATTTTGTCATTTGATTGGACCAGAAGATTGGTATTAAAGTCACCGGAGATTATTATGTGGTCGTAGAGAGGAACATGGTTATAAAGGATCGACTCAAAGATAGGATCAAAAGGGACCAAAGGAGGGCGATACACTACAACGTATAGGAGAGGATTGGGTTTGCATGAAATCTCGACTATTTAATTATATTTTTATATATATTATTATATATTTAATTAATAAGTGATGTCCATATAATAAAGAAATAGCTAAATTTCGTCTCTCGTTTAAGGGTGATATTTAATTAAATTTTGCTTTTAATATACAGAAAGGCATAAGCTTAAGGTTAGAGGGGCGATATATTTGGAAGGTAGAGGTGGGGGGACCGCAGGGTGAACCAGGGGATTATAGCTGGGTCACGTCCAGTTCCCTCCATAACACACCCCTTTAGTCCTATCCTATACTACCCCTCCCTCACGCACATTTATAAATATATATACATGTTTTGTTATTTATTTATTTATGTTATTTATGTACATATATATTATATGTTATAAATATATATATATTTATGCATAATCAGCATAATTTTGACTGTAAGCAAACGTTTCTAAAGAATGTGAGCTTATTTTTCAAGAATGTTCATACTTTAAATCATTCCTTAATCAATTTTGGATTAAGTCCTGAAAATATTCAAAATTGATCATGTAAATAAATTTACAAACAAAAAATTAATAAATAATTTCACCTCACAGTAAACGCTTCACTTTACTTCACATTAATTTTGACCTTAGGACACACCTTACTGTTTCTGAACTTACCTGAGCTGGTTTACCTATCCGTTTAGACAGCTCCGTCAGTGGCTACCGTTAGTCCACTCAAACGTCGATTTTGTTTTATTTATCTAGAAGTATTAACCCCATCACTTAAAGTTTTGGTTGCACTTTTAACTTTTTTCTGGGAATGCGGTTTTTCTTTTTGAATATCTTCCCTATATCCAGGACAGTTGCTGAACGGCTTAAAAAAACCTTTAATTTCATTCAGAGATTTCCCGGTATAAAAATCTTGATGACTAACTCGCGTTCTTTCAACGTTGTGCGTATTCCCATTTTTGAAAAAAAAAAAAATCAAATATTCGGTAGATTTTGTGGAACTGACTTAGAAAACAACCTAACACTCTTGAAACAAGGTAAACAAATTTTGGAGCAAAAAGGTGTATCATTTTCACTTTGAGATTGGGAATGATTAAAAAAAGTATTTTATTATTAACTCGTTGTTATTAGCTTTAATTAAATCCTGGGGTGATCAGTAATTAAATAAATATATATATATTTTTTTATGTAACTTAAATTGAACTATAAATTTATTCAAATATTCCTGTCAATAACCTGGCATATTATTCTGACTGTGAGCTACTATGTAAAAAAACCAAAAAAGGAAAAAAAATCGATAACAAATAATTAATCGAGTCAATACCGTTCATGACCAAAGGTTGTTAAAAAAAATAAATTACAAACAAAAACATTTAAACTTCTATTTGGCAGTTGAATTGACATTATTAGTCACTCGTTTCGCTTCGTTTTGTTGGATTGAGCAGTGCAAGATAATTATAATATAAGACTCTGTTCTAGCATGACATTGAATTAAAACTGTATAATAAAAATAAACATATTCGAATTACAAATAAATGAAATACTTTCGCCCTTTAGTAATCTTATAGTATGGTACTAATAGTATTATAGTTTACTACAAAAAATACGGTCCTATTACGGTTGTTATTAAATAATAAACGAACATTTTTTGATGCGGCACCGCAAAGGGAAATGACGGTAAGTAGAGGTGATCAGTACAGGGACATCATCCTTTGTTCGATCACCGAATGCTAATTCCATAGGCTGGGAATTATTGAGAGATAATTGGAATGAATACTGTCCTTAAAGGCCCTTGTTAGAGGGATTCGTTTTAAGTAAAACTTAGTAGAGGTAGTTAAATCCGCCCCGAAGTCCCCTCCTGTAAGCCTGCCCAATCTTCCGGTTAATGCAATTAGGGTCCTTATTAATTTATTATTTCTACCTGTACAATGTATTACATTTAAATTGGTCTGGTTTTAATTTAGAATTTATTTTAACTATCACGTAATTCGAATCAATATTCTGGAATAGGCATCGCTTAATTTTACTTTACGGTGTTAAAGTTAAGAATTAATGGGATATTTCTGTACCAGGACAACCCGTGAAGGATCTTGGATTCAGTACATGATAGAGACTGCACAGTTTCTTGGACAACGGTTGGGCAGTGAGATGATTTGTCCTCCATCATGCTCAACCGCCAGATGTTAACACTTGTTTTGTACACCCACTTTATAGAAGGTCCTAGATCCCATAGGATCCTTCTCAAACGGTTGGTGCTAAAAGATTAGGCAAAAGGCTACCAGCAAGAGGTATTTGAACCCAGGACTTTCGGCATAGCAATCCAGCGCTTTACCACTGAGAGCCACTTTGCTCCCCAATTAAAGGGATATTACTAAAACAAAATCGACTACTATGCCCACAGTAAATATTCCTTCATCTATAAAAATCAACAAATGTGTTCAAACAGAAACGCAATACATTTTGGTTTTGAAAGTTACAAAATATACAAACGTAAAATCATTGTTTTGATATTTATATTTTTACTGAATTAAATTAATGCTGAAATGTTTAGTTTTTCAATATTGGCAGTTTTAAAAAAAAATTATTACTATCTGATCATGAGCTAATGTGAGGTTAAAAAGCACAAACAAGTTGAACTATAATAACACATTTTTATAGTATTCTTAGTTAATATTATTTTTAAAAATTCATACGGATCACTGAGCTATTCTCAAACATACTATATTTATTTTTATTTTGAAGTGAAACGATTTTTCAACTCAACGATTCGAACCCGTATCACCCGCGTCTCTAGCGCGGTGCTCTAACGATCTGAGCTAACCTGGCTCGTAACACGGCCAGACAAATCCATTCTCTTCACCGATCCCATATCCCTGTGTTCTCGCAGTTTTTGTGATGTATAGAAGGGGAAGAATGTTCACTGAATATTACTTTAATTATGATCTTGAATTAGGTCAATTTTATATTATAATTTATTTTATATTTATTATTCTTATGATGGTGATAATTTTTAAATATTTTTATTTTGAAGAGAAAAGAAAAGCCAGGCCGGGAATCGAATCCGGGTGCCCTTGTATATATCGCAAAAAATTAGAGAACACGGGGATATGGGATCGGTGAAGGGAATCGATTTAGCTAATCGTTATGAGCCATAATTATTATTAATGGACTCTTTGTGCTATTATATCAATATTCTTTCTCGCCGATTTAACTATTTAAAGTACCAGATGATGATTTTCCAGTTGATGATTCTGGGGACAGCTCTCGATACCTCTTTTATGCCACAGGTGTTTCCTCTATGGTTTCTTTCTAAACAATAAACTATCGATAGTGATTATGACATGATTCGCGTTGTGTTTTGAGAATAAGTAAAATATTACTATTAATGAGGAAATGATTTACTGTATTCATCTGGAACAATGCTAAAAGTGATCAGATGATGTTGTCAATGAATTTTACACAAATAAGTAAAATTGATTTTATTCTATGCCTACGTTTCGGGCTCATGTTTATTATCTAGAGTAAATAGCATCCACCATAACTAAGAAAATCATTTATGTTATAGGTAAACAACAACCCCCTCCCCAAATTATTGATTATTATTTATAAATTGATACATTTAATGCATGATCAGAGAAACTGCAACTGAATGTTGTTTTACCACAGTTAATAAAAAGGATAAGGGATTTTGTCGACTACTTTCAGAGCATATAATTGTTGTTTATTTATTTAAGTTCATTTTATTCTGCTGTGGCTATTCAGGGGACACTACATGGAGAGTTATGAATTTTTCTTATCCAGGTATAATTAGGATAGGGATTTTCAACGAATACCTGACACTGTACAGGCTCGATACCAACCGTTCCATATATATAATGATGGTACAACCAATGATTTTTTACTCCGTTTTAAAAAATCCTAGGGCTACCTGCCGTGCTGCAAACTAGCGATCTCGGGCATTGAAGTTTGTTATGCTAACCACTAGACCACAGGTATAATAAAGGTGACCCTTAAAGCAAATAGTTCAGCGTCCTTGTATAATGAACAAGGGATAGACTGAGGTGTAAGTGTCGGATTTGGGTTCGGATTAAGAGTCCGTGGACAGAATGGTGATTTCGACATAGAACCTTCGGAGTCGGTATCATTATGGTTTTGTACAGCCGTTCTTTCCTTCCCTGGTAGGTTATAGTGAGCAATTAGTTCACTAGCAGTTTACTACAGAAAGAGTTATGTTTATTGTGAAATGGAAAGATATAACATATATATACAATGGGACTTTCTGATATGAACTAACTAGTGCTCTCTCTACATCTCCAACTATCCCTATCTCCAATAGTTTGCCATAGTTTGGAGATGGTATATATGTACATAAAAGAGGAGTAGAGGTAATAGAAGTTTACATTTCTGACCACAAAGAAGCAATGTCAACTTTCTTTTTAAAAAATCCACACAATAAATAATATACTCTTGTTCTTGGCCCGTTCAAAACTGAGTTAGGATAATAATGGACAGAAGTTAGGAATTGCAGAATGGTCAAATCGGCATCGAGCCTTCGGGTTTGGTAAGTCTCATTATTATCTATTATTTTTCCCACTTATTCACGGGCTAGAAACTGAGCAACCACCAGCAGTTATTATTAAACATTCAAAAAATTTTAAACTATGCTTGGTGTGCCAAATTATTATTAATTACGAATTTTCTTCCTTTCTCTAGGAATTATGAAGAGATCAAGTTTTATAGAAATGGAAATGATACTTCACAGTTTAGAGACAAGTTACAGTTACAACTTCAAATTAAAATTCAAAATATTATTAATGAATTGAATTGGTCAGGTTGTGCAGCCAATGATTACTCAAAGTAAGTAAAACTTATTATAATGTGCGCGTCAAACTATCAACTGTCAACTGTTGATGTTGAACTGTTGACTTGGTTCTACGGTTGACAATTGATAGTTAAACGCATCAGCTCAAACTCAGGACCCACGACTGCCCTGACGATGGCTTACATCATAGACCGAAATGTTCGCACATTAAAATAAGTTTTACTTATTTTTTGTAATCATTGACTAAGCCCCCTGACCAATACAATTCATTATTAGATTTACCCAGTCAACTATTCCACTCAAATCATAATTACATTGTTGCAATGGTGATGGTTCTTAGTCCAAATCCTGTAGTAACAGATAAATTATTAAATCGGTTTACAGCCACTGATGGACCCTCCATAAAGACCCTCCATTTTCTTCAGATCCTCAATGGGTTTACCTTTAGAGGGGGAAAAACTTGGTGGTCGAGCGTAGTCTAGAGTATATCATCTCCTTGCGCAACTGTTGTCCTATGAACATTACAGACTATACCATGCAATGAATCCGAGACTCTTCATGGGTTGTAGAGTTTTTCTTATAGTGCTCATTACTTAAACTAATTAATATACTTACCCTCGTTATTAGCCTTCGATCCGGTTCCCAACGCCTCAGGATAATGAGCAACTCGACGAAGCGGATGAAGAAGAGAGAGAGAGCGACCGGGGCACTTGAGATGATGGATGGAGTATCCTAATTGATCCGAGGCCTCCTGGTATTAGCTCCGGCCGGGATTAGCTCTTCCATTGTCAGGAGCTCCGCTATGCAAATCTGGGGGAGGGGGAGGGTGAACAGTGGTGGTGGGGGTCGTCTCGCTATCTTATTAAAATCGTGGTGGGGTTGAAAGAGAAACCGAAGCTTCAGAATCAGTTCTTTTTTTCCCCTCCTCCCAGCATACAGAATGATATTGAACATGTTGAAGCTATAGCAATAATAAAATCAAATTAAAATTTGATTGAGTGAACGTTTAAGCAGTCAAATGTCACCAGACCGTCTGTATTTTTGAATAATTATATAAAATCATCCATGTTAATTTATAAAATAATTCACAATTTGAAATAAATACTTTTAACAACACATATAACATATATAAAAACAAGTTCAACAAATTTATCTATTTGTAACGGTATTTGTCAAATATTATATAAACTATGTAGGGTTTATAATTTTACTCGTCGTATAAAAAAACGATAATCTCTTCCTATAATTTGGCTATTGCTAATAACTTCTAAATCTACATGACGCTGGATGAGGCAGTATTACTTAGTTTTCATCCAAACATTTGTTAGTTTAAACTAAAAAATCGTGATAATTAAATTTACGAATACAATAAATATTCAGATCTTCATATAAACAAAACAAGTTAATAATAGCAAAAATTATCAAATAAAAATAATGTTTTTTCATATTATGAAATTTGATAAGTCTATTATATTTTTTCTATTAAGCTAGCACAGACCCCGGCGGCATAGTGTTAATTAAAATAATTAAAATTAAAAGAAGGTAATAAAACAATAATTATATAAAATCTTAGACGCAATATACAAATTTGTTATAATTAATAAATCATAGTCAAGAAATTGTGGTTCCAGTCAAAAACTTTCGGTGTTAGTTACGTAACGTTAGCATCACATATATTTTGTGTGAGCGGTCATCAATGTGTTAATAACACACATTAACACAGAAACACATTAAAACACTCTTTTATTAGTAACAAACCTAAAAAGTAAAAAAAAATAATAATAAACTTTCTTGTATGAATGTGTACAGTATATTTCTTTTATGTTTTATTTATTATTATTTTTTTTTTCTATTATATATATATATTTTTTTACTTTATTTTTGTATATATTTTTTTCGCTTGTATATATTTATTTATGCATTTATTTCGTTTATATCATTGATTTTTTATGGAATGATTGTAAGCTACATAGCACCATTACTTATAGCCCACAACAGGCAGATTGTAATGCTTCAATAAAGTGTTTGTTTTTTTTTTACAAAAAAAAAATAAACTCTCTTATATTCCCACGGTCAATATTCTTTACAAAGGTTTCAAAGGAGTCCCGAATTAAGCAAAGGTGAAGCTAGCAGCGTATGTTGCGAAACCGTAAGTAAGTAATATGACAGCGTAGTCGAAACCCGAAGAAACCTCAGCTAAACAAGCCTACATATTATACATTAGTTATACATTGACTTAAAAAAGGTACAATCTCTACCCTGTACTGAACCCAAGACCCTTTATGGGTTCCAATTTTTAATAGCTTTGTAATTTTATAAAAATATAAAATTTTATTAGAAACTTTAATCACTACAAAATTTATTTTTTTTATTTCTTGAAGGATCTTCAGTCTATGGTAAAGAGTTTCTTAACCAGGCTTGTTGCAGTGAATTGATTTGGACTAGATCATGCTCAAGAGCCGGGATTTCCCCCCCAATTAAGCGTTCCCACGCCGTAGAGGGTGGGTTACCCCGGGAGGGTCTGAAGATCCCACAATAATTTATCAGCTAATAGTCTCGAAAATCCGGGACCTTTAGATTAGACAGTTCACTTACTCTATCAGTTAGCCCTCTCACTTTTAATTTAGTAATTGTGCTTCAAATAATTCTTCTCTAGTATATATGAACTGATTATAAGGCTTTGATTTTAATCTTAGACTCAATCACTTCTCTTTATTTTGTCCTATCTTCGTAGGATTATTACAATAATTTAATTTGTTAATAATAAGATTACTATCTATAAATAAATACATAGTAACACAGAAACACTGTTAAACATATTTCTTTATGTACAGATCAATAGTATACCAATCAGATTTTTTGAGAGAATATTCCAGCAGCTAAGAAAACCCAAATATTATCCATTTATTGGATTATTTCCATAAATATTATCAAATATACTAGCAGTGCTTACCACAGATATTTTAGCACATTACTTTTGTCTTGATTTGTTTAAGTTTATTTAAATAGTTATTGTTGCATTTCGATCCTTATTTTGTCACCATCTTCATCTTAATTGGTGGGAGTTTTCTTTACCATTAAGAGTATTTACTATATTTACAATATTTTGTATATCATTGTTTTATTGTTATGTAGTAATATATACATATATATTACTACATATTTAAGACCTTATTACAAGGCAAATAGAAACAATTATTGAGTTTGTTATTCGACTGTAGGGAGTGAGATTTCTCTCTCTGATGGGTAAATCTGTTATGGCTGGTGGTGTAAGATGGTCTTATATTAATAAATGTAAATTTATATTTGTCCTGATGATGTCTGATTTAGGAATACGTTAAATAGTTAGTTATTTTCCAATATATTAGATAGTTTAGATTTGGTTTTAATTTTCCAATTGCATTTTAATAATTATTTTGTCTCTTTTCCAGTATTTGATCATGATTGTTGCTCTAATTCTGTAATTACAGTCCGGAAGCTGAAATTCCTTATCGGAGAATCTGATAGATAACATATGGAGGAAGCTTCTAATCATTTAAAAAATGAGTAGTCTTATAATTTTGTGTACTACCACTGGGAAGTTTCTCTACTTCGTTGCAAGGAACCCGAGACCTTTATGTTTTTAATCAATATTTTTGAAAAGTATTATAATAATGGTAATTAAGTATAACTAATTATGTTAAACATTAGATGCTTGGATACAAGTAGGTTCCTCGTTTAAAAGCGACGAGGGTAAGAGAAACCACAGTGCGAGAAGGGGAGAGGAGAGTATCCTTCACGGAGGATCAGCCGTAGACCAGGATCTGCCAAAATCAATAGCTTCAAGATCGCTTCACTTTCGAGAAAGCTCTGCCAAACCCCGTCCCCAAAACTGTACCATTCCGCCTATCCACTTTTATTTATCTGAACTCTTTACAAAAATAAACAATACTATACTGAATATTATTATTAAGATGATGAAGTCTCAGTATCGGATAATAGAAAGATTATCATCATGAATGAATCCGGAGGTTCCATGTTAGATTGCCATCCTTTGAGGATTTTAGACCACTCCCCGCTTCTATCTGCTACCTTTTAATTGAGATTTGCGACTGGCGAGGCTGGCTAGGGGAATCGATATTGGAGTATTGCTTCAAATGTACACAACTACAGAGTTACAGAGAGTAACTGATATGTGATATGTGAACATCCTATCCCCAATGCCTGAAAACGAAACCTTTTAACAGAAATAAAAGAAGGAAAATTTAAAATAGTATTAAATCATTTCCAAATGCTTTGAACGTTCTAGCAGCTCCTTTATTCATCGCTATTACATTTCACGTAAAGTTAACTAACAGAGTTGTAAGATAGAATTATATTTATTGTCAAATGGAACGATATAACATGATTATACGAAGAGGCTTTCTGAAACGAACTAACTAAATTGACTACTCACTGTGGACTAACGTTATAACTTCTATCTGTATTCTTAACTATCCATATTCTGTCATACCATCTTTTCTCTCCTCTCTTGCACTTCTTTTAGAATTGTTATTTACCGGATGTTTAGGAGTTGTTGTTCAACTACAAATTGTATGTTCAACTACAAATTTGAACTAAGGACCTCAAACATTGAAAAAAAATTGGAGGTATGACCAAAAACGCTTAGTTAAGGAGATATTCATGCCTAAAGATTTTCATTTTTACGAATTATTATATAATAAATGAAAAAACATTTTATTTTTTCCAACAACTTTATTCATTGAATGTAAACATTGATATTATTATTATATGCTGATCAATGTGATTTCTTTGAGCATTGAGATAGGCTAGGTATATTTCTTCAACAGCAGCAGTCGCAGAACGCCACTGGATATGTGTTATAGTTTCACAATATTCAATTATCCTTCTTCTTAACATTAACATTCGAAATAAATATTGTTCTAAGTTATTTTCGGATACATTTTTGAAATTTCTTAAGAATGATTAATATGATTTAGTTGAAGATAATACACTATAACTGAGAAAGCACATGTGGTTTCAATTAGATGGTTGTCATTCACAAGGAAAAATTCCAAGACAATGACTTAATTAATCCAATCAATGGATTGACCAACTTATCCAAATGGATTTTTTTTGTTTTGGGTGTAATTAAACAAAAAGTCAATGCAGAGCCGGTCAATGGACATAAAAAATGATTTTAATTCTTGACAAAAAGGATAATTAAATCATGTTAACCAACAACACATATACGTTGCCGTTCTGTCACTGCTTCTATTGAAGAAAGCTGCCGACTCTGCCTTAATTCTCAAGGAAATGACTTTGAACAGCATTTGATATGAATGTTAATGTTTTAAATATAATTAATGAAGTATTTGGAACAAATAAAATAAGATTTTTATTTACAATGCCTAGATATTTCATATCAATTATTTAGATGTGAATATCTTCTAAAAAAATCGCTTGAGGGCATATCTCCATAGGACATTTTTTTCTTGTTTTGAGGCCCTCAGATGAAATTTACAGTTTGGCTTCTTAAACTTTGAACACCCTGTATGCATATAAAAGGAAATGAAAGTCAAGGGAGTTACATTGCTGACAATAAGGAAGCAATGTCAAAATTAAGGGATTTTGGACAATTGATTTTATCTTCTATATAATTGACATTTTTTAATATACAAATATACAATTTCCTTCAGAAAATCTAAGAATCACGTTCAGATGCCTTGTTTTTTTTTTTCCGCAGAATATTTTCATTCTGACTCTTTGTTGTCCCTTCCTTTCTTTTGTCCATTTCCTGACTGGAATAGACCTTTTTTATTTTTCCGGAAGCCTTCTATTATATATTAACTTTTCCTCTTTGCCCGTTATTAAACCTTTTGATGTATCTGAACAGATCTTTATATAAATATGTGAACCGTTTAAGGTTAGGTTTTTCTTCTATAAAAATTAATTAATATTTTTTAAATTTGTCTATAACTATCCGTTCCATAAATATGACAAAAAAAAATCGTATCCTCTGCATTTTATCTAGTTACTTTTATTTTATCTCTAAGCTCATAAATGTCCTTGTTGTAGGTCTATATTGCTTATAAATCTTCCAAAGAATATTCTTTTCAAAATAATTCTTCAGTATAAAATATTCCTAATATTCAGAGCCATATAAGGTAGAAACACTGCTCTAGTTGTCTTACTCTTAGCTATTCATGAGCATCTTTTGTTATAACAGTTTCGAATTTTGAAAAAGGCTTCTTACATTTTATATTTTAAATTGAGTAACGCTATTTTATATTCCTTCCTATTTTGTGTGTATTTATAATAAATAACACGACTCAATCTATATTACACAACACACCTGTATTTGTAATGCATAACACACTATTTTAAAAAATTTAAGCATATTTACACTAATATAAAAGTAAGAAGGATTGATATATTGGACAATTTGTAATAGGGAGGAGGATGGCAAAGTATGTAAGGTGCTGAGCTGCTGTGCAGAAAGTCCAAATCTGGCTGTGGCTGATAAATTATTTAATCTGTTAACAACCATGAATGGACCCTTTGGATCTATAGACCCTGGGGCTCACCTAGCCTATATTAAGTGGGTATTCTACAAACTAGGTGAAAACATAGCGGTTCAGCATGATCTCGAACTCACCACCTACCTGCACCACAGATCTACAAGAAACAGTAAACTGACTACCGTGTACTGAGCCCAAGAAACTTGACAGGTTGTAGTGGTACAGATTTTATGTTTATCAGGTTGATTGTTTGCACCAGAATCTTACTCTCAACTCATTAATAAGTATACTATTTAAATCAAGATTTGTAATCCTACAGTCCAAAAGTTTTGATAGAAGTTATACTATGTTCAGGATTGATGGTTTGTCCATGATTAAGATACAATTTGGATGTTTTTTGGTAATGCGGAATATAAAAAAAATAACTATCTTTGCCTTAGAAAATTATTTATGACCATGAGATTCTTCATCATGCATATTTTCGCTCCCATCGCGGACAACCACCGTGCAAAAGTCAAAGTATACTAACATTTTATAAGTCTGAAGAAACCTATAATAAGGAACAAAGAAGGGGCGAACAACACTAAAATATCGATAAGTGGCGGAGGAGAAGTGATGAACCGGGAGCAACAGAGACAGATGTGGCCATCATTCCCGGTTAGGTCCTGGCAGGTGTCGGGGGGGGGGGTTTGAGGGGGGGGACGTTCCTCCACGTGCAGTACAAATAACGTTTCCGCCTTATCCAATCTCCAACAGATATTTCCTCGAAGTCGATGCCTTGTATTAATACAGATCGTGGAGGGATTTTTAATTATTCCATAGCGTCGTCGAGTTTTCGTTTGAGGGCATTTAAATTCAATCGTATATCTGCAACCCCGGTTAGTAAGTGGTTAAGTTGAATTTTGCCCAAAATAAGTCTCTCCTACTTAGAAAAGTGAGGGGGGGGGGTAGTGAGGGAGGGAGAGAGTGAGGGAGAGAAGCACAATATGTGGGCACTATTACTTACGCCACGGCTCAAGTTAATAAATATCTGGATCGATATAAATATCTCCGTGGGTGGTCGATAGGGTGTGGGGGATTCCAATCATCGCTCTCCGAGGATGAAGAGGCTATTGAAGCATAACCTCCCTGATGAGTTCGGTAATTAAAAACTTCAAAGGTCTATCTATAGTAGCAAAAATAGTGCATAGAGTATTGATATAATACAGTAATACAAGAATATCATGGTACAAATGATGAATTATTAAAAAAAATACATTATACTTAAAATAAAATGTATTAATAACTTTAAATAATGCCAAAGTTACTTAGAAAACATTAAATGCATACTGCTATAAGCCATGTTAAATTATTTTTTATAATATAGAAATATTATGTAAAACAGTTCGTTGTTGTATAAAATATTACTTAGTGGCAACATTTAATTTGAACTATATGTGGCTACTAATTTGAACTTTTATATGACTACTGAATTCCAGTATTATTACATATGGGGGAATTAGTATTATTACATGAGTGGGGAAATCACTTTGTTATAGAATTAAACATTTCAGATAAAGAGAGAGATTGTTTCAAGTAATTATCAGCCCTGTTAAAAAATAAATATCCTCCTTGCTCTAAATTTGATGGAGGTTCCAATCGATACGCACAAGTTGGCTATGTATGGTGGTAGTTGTGGTTCCTTTGTTCACGCCCTATCTCTTACAAGTACACAGTCTGCAATAGGCAGGGTAATTACCCCCATAGCCTCTTTCCAGGAAATTCTAATAATTTATAGCTGGCCTTATCTCTAATAATATGAAACAGTTTCAATATATTTGAAGAAGGAATAATTTAAAAATATATGTTAATTTATTAATATTAAGACTTAAATATAAGCCGAGTTCCAAATGTTAACAAATATAATAAATAATATATGTATTTATGTCAATGAAACAAGTAAGCAATCAGAATTTCTATGAGTGTAATATTAATTTCTATACATTCCAACCAATAATCCTGAAGTTTCTAAACTATAAACAGAACACCAAAATACCTGTCAATATTTAGCCCATGCAGGGTAGAAACCTAATAGTAAACGATGAAAGAACTAATAAAGCACACCCTAACCACAAAACGAAGAAAGACACCAACCAGAAGAAATATCCCACCACCTCAAAGGCCCAAATATTGATCCAAATCAACTACTGAAACATAAGAAAAGTAAACAATACCTTGAAAAGGTGAGATAAAAACAGCTGATAAAAACTAAATAGAAAATGCTCTAACCAAACTTCAAAGGAAACAAATAATTAAATAAGTGTATTTAGCATTTTCAATTTAGTTTTCATCAGCTGTTTTTATTAAACATTTTCAATCTAGTGTCTGGTAACTTTCCTTATGATTCAGTAGTTTCACTTGGTGGTTTCTGGTCATTATATTAAATCACTCAAGGCATTAATGGCCTTGGAGGTGGTGGGATGTTTCCTCTGACTGGTGCCTAGCTGTATTTCGACCCATTGTATTATATAACAATGTGTTTTATTAATTTTTTCATCTGCTGTTTATACTATCTCTGTTAGATGATGCCTTTTTTTCCCTTTCCCCCCCCCCCCAAGTAACGCCATGGAGGGACCGTTTATTAATATTATAACATGCTCTGTGCATAAATAAGCATATTACACGTCATTAAATTCGATTTTAATAATTATAGATCAGTTTATAGAATTACATTAGAATACTATTTAGTATAAGGTAACAATATAAGAAATTAAAAAACTACAGTTTGACTAAATTGATAATTTACAAGTGATAATAAAAATAAAATTTGTAATCATAAATTATATAATAAAGATAAAGTAAAATTTAACAAATATAAAACTAAACAAAAGTGAAAAAATTAGTATTTTATTCTTCTATAGTTCTATATTTAATAATTAATTAAATCGTACGATTTTCGTTTTTTCCACTGTATTTTTCTCCATTCATTCCATTTTTTCCATTCCATAATATAAGATATCTAAATATATCTTGATAATTGGTACGAATATCTAAATGGTAAGATATCTGATAATTAGATCATTACGATTTCGTACAGCCTACTGCTTTCTTAAAGAAAATGTTTGTATTAAATGATTCATTTCCAGTTTTTTTTTGTTTACAATGTCTGGCAATATTTTGTTTCTTCACAAGATGATGAAGTTTAAAAATACCTAATAAATCGCTATTATAAATCGGTTCCTTATCCATATAATATACGAAATATGTGTGCAGCCATGGCGAATAAGTAACTAAATCTAATTTTGTCCATAATGATTTAATTGTACTGATAGAAGCGGAATCGTGTTATCGTAGTCTTTGGCTTGAAATGGTCTTATAATATAAACAATATCTCTATGTTTAACAAGGCCTGAATAATTAATAGAATGAAACGACTCTGCTCCTGTCAGTACAATCAACTCATTTTGGACAAAATAAAGGTCATTAACATCAATTTATCACATAGTGTTATAAAATTTTAATTCCGGTCTTCTGTCCATGAAAAAATTCATGTGCCAATAATTATACAAATTTAAATGGATACGGTTGACTCGATAATTCTAAGAGTTGTCTAAATAAAAATTGCTAATTGTATTGAGCTTAAATTTCGGCCCAGGAATTGGGCCACCTTCAGTGCTGAGATAAAAGAAACAAACAATGTACTATATAAAACATTGCAACAGAAATAATAACTGTATATAATCAATTAAATGTTTATTATCTTCCTTGGTACTGCAATGTTTTGTGTAGTGTTTTATGTTTATTTTTCTCACCCCTGAAGATGACCTAAATCATGTATGTTAGTGTAATCAATAAGTGGACCCCCGGGCGATAATTATATATTTATATTATAATTAGTGATTGTTTGTCTCAGCAGATGCTAGCAGCTTGAATTTGACTTATGGCGTTGTAAAACTGTACATCTTGATCCATACTTAATGTTAGTATTTTAACAACATTGAACTTATTGAAAATGGAAATTATTCGAAACGTCTAAAAAAAAATCATTAAGACTGGATTGTGGTTTTTTACTTGATTATATATTTTTATTAAAATTATTTTATTATTGAACCATACGTAAGAATCAATAACAAATTCAGAAGAACTGTTTAAGGCCTATTACTTTATGTCTGATAAAAAGCTTCTTACAGGTTCGATACATATACCTCTTCCGACTTATTCCCATACAGTAAAATATTGATGAAGGTAGTTGATGGATTGCTGTGAGGAACAGGTCTCCATAAAATATGATGCCATTGAATCATCTCTCAGTATTTTTTAACCGTTTCATATCCTGTGTCTCATCCATTATTTCCAAGGAGATGGCTCCGTTTAAAAAATTGGTCCTATACCAGTAAAGAAGGTCATTATTCAGTTCATTTCTTCTCCTCTCAGCCGTTAAAAAAATATTGGCCTACATTTTCTCCTGGAATTTCTAAAAAAGCAAAACTTGTAGTAAATATATATACGAAAAAGTACAATCAATATCTGACATGCTTCTATTAATTTTTTAAATCAAGTCAACCAAGAAGAATATAACTTCAAATGATCACATTCTGTTTATAACTCATAATTTTTATAAACAGTATACAATGGAAATCTAAAAAACTTTTTTATTTATTTAATATTGGATACAACAAGATTTGTATGTTTTTCTGTTTATAAGTCTATGAGTTTGTATATAATTCATAATCTTAGAGATTACCTAACCAATTTTTCAAATACATTATTTGTTTGGTTGATTGTTTATCGAGGGGAGCGGAGTGGCTCAGTGGTATAGCACTGACTTGACATGCTGAAAATCCTCTAAGGTATCTAAGACCATCCTACGACTCACCCAGCCTCTACAAATTGGGCACCCAAATTAAGGGGAAAATCTAGCGGTTGTGCCTGGTTTAGGAAAAATCACCCCGCTGCACAACCTTTGTCCAAAAAAACAGTTGAGTCCCTACCGTTTACTGAACCCTAGACTCTTCATGGGTTGTTGCAGTACAGGCTTTTTTTTGTTATTGTTTATCAGAGAACACACTACTTTGAACACTTTATAACTCTTAACTGCGAACCATAGACACTAAGCAGTAACCATCAAACATATTCCAAGTAGTAAGAGCGCTGACATATCTGTGGCACCTGTGCATAGTGGGCTAAGTCGAATTTTGTGAATTTCAAGGTATCTACTTAGAATCCCAATTTTTTTCTTTTTTCTTGTGTCTAACACGCTAAGTGTTCCGTCCATTGCAATGAAGGAGATTCCTTTGTGAAGCGTGGGCTGGTAATCCAATCTTGAACTTAAAATAAGGTCAGAAAAATTACGATTCTAAGTAGATAGCTTGAAATTCACAAAATTCGACTTAGCCCACTATGCACAGGTGCCACGGATATATACCGTTCGTTGCTTTAAAAACTTTCCCAATAATGTTGATAAAAATCTTTGTTTTTACACCAAATTAACAATTATGACTATGATTATTTAATAATTTCGATTCTTTATTAATATAAGAAATATATACGTGGGTAGGTGTGTTTGTACTTATAATATTGTATTATTTTTAATGATGGTGGTTATTTAAAATTGTATTTCTTTTTCCTTTCAGAACTTGAAGAACCAGATAATGACGACCAACCTCTGGGTTGAACAGGTAAGAATACATTTTATTTCATATGTAATTTCAGAATACATTATATTTATTTTGAATAAAATTTATTTTATATATGTGATTCAATGCGAATGTGTGACAAATAATCTTGTCCAACTTCCAAATATCTTTAATGAAAACGCGTTTTAAAATTATAAAACCAAGTACGAAAAAAATATTAGTTTGAATGAATTAATAAAAAAACTAATATCAGAAGCTCTTTCAACGACGATGGGTAAATTTATTATAAAGATAAGTTCATTGTGCATAATGAAAAATTGCAAATCCTAAATATAAATATTAAATACTAAATTATAGTTACAGTTCACTTAATTAAAACAAAAAATGGATTTTTTATTCATTTGAATACGCTATTTAAATTTGTGAAGTTGAACAGTAAGGGTTTAATTTTTTATATACATACATTTTATATACAAGGTTTTAAGCCTGAGGCCTTATACTTTTTAAATAGGATTGTTAAAATTTATTTTCATTATATAATGTCATACTGCTGTATTTAACATGAACTGATATTTGAAAAAATTCCATCATGATTTAGAAGTGAAAGATATACACTTAAAAGTAATATTGAATTGACTAAATTTATAGATAGTGACGTGCAAATATAGCTTCCTTTAAAAAAACTTGAATGCTCATAAGGATCAGAAGGAAATAGGAACAATAGTACCAAAAAATTAATAGGCTTAAAGTTTTCATCAGCTCCGAAAGCTAAATCCAGAACGCTGGATAAATTATAAGCTGGTTACCAAATGATGATTTAATATTTTAGAGGCTAGAAAATGGTTCTCGGAGCTGAAATATCTTCTAAGCGATGGTATTAGTTTGAAAATAGATCTATTATTGGAAAAATATTACAGCACTTAAGTGCAATAGACCGTCCTTGTAATTTTGATGTGCTTCTAAATCTCCTCAACTATTCGGTGTAAAGAATATTTGTTATAGATGATTGCCTATTGTTGCTAATATCAATGAATGATTTGCGATTATCTAATAGTGTAAAGAATTACTTTAGATTGTATTATTGTGAAGATGGTAAAAAAAAATGCTATATAAATAATAAATTAAGGCACGAAGTCAGAAGTAAGAGCTGATGATGTGCCGGATCATTAACAAAGTATATCCGCGGATACGGATATGAACACGGATATTTGGTTTCAAGATCCGCGGATACGGATCTTAATTATGAAATTGAAGTAAATCACACAGCAACTACAACAAGTACTGAAGACAAAACAATTACAGTTGGAAAATAACAATGTCAGAGTCTAGAAGAGTCTATTGCTAATATGTTAGATAGATGATGACAATGAAAATTAATCTGAAAATCAAATATCAGATACGAGAGCTAATTTTCTCATAGAATATATGTCAGAAGAAACATTACCGAGAGATCAAGACCAGGTAATGCATCAGTAAAAAGTTTAGAGGTCTCAATCATATTGCTAGCACATACTTATTATCACCTGCCACAAGCGTTTCAAGTGAATTTTTTTTCACAGCAGCACGAATTATTTACGATCCTCATTGTAACAGACTTTCGGGGGACAAAGCTCCCAAGTTACTCTTTTTTAAGTACAATTTACCAATACTTAACTTCAATTATGACTTCCTATCATATTACCAATGTTAACACCTTATGCTAACACTTCATGTGTCACGCATTATTAGTTAACTTAATTAGAATAATCTTTTAATTAGAATTTATAATGTTACCAAGATTTAACTTTTGTTTTCTCATTATAAAATATATGTTATAAGTTTCTATAATTTTTAATTATTTCATTATATTATTAATACGCTTATCACAAATATTTTTGATTGATCTGATTATAAAGATAGTTGATTTAGTACCCACGACTTACCTTGTTGATTTAGTGTAGTACGGTAAATCTTTGAAATATATTCACGTTCTGCTCCTCTGTGAAAAACCTAGGCATTACTATCGAGCAAACACTTTCTTGGAAATCCCACATTGCCCAGATATCCCGAAGGTCAATTAATTCCCTGACGTTATTCCATCGTTCTCGTAGAGAATAATAAATTGCTCTCTAAGATTTGTGCTTGGTGCCTTGTGCCGAAGCGATCGCGCGTGTCCCAACTTTATGATGAGTTAAAGCGGCTCTTCCCTCCCTTCCGAAGACAATATTTCCTCTGTACATTCTTATACCGATCCATTTACTCTCAACACCCTTCATATATCTACAGTCTCCTCCAATTCAAATCCTCAGGTCAACACCATAAAACAAGATCTCGCCTTTCCGATCTCTATGTACGTTCACACAAAACCAAAGCATTCGAACGTTCCTTTCTCCACCCACTCCACCACAGGGTGGAACTCAATCCCTCCTAACATCCGCCACGGTCCCTCACTATCGCCATTTAAAACCTTGCTTTTACAACATTGTTTTCTGTCACTTTTACATGCTTTTTGATTTGTAACATGCAGCCTTCTGGCCAGATAAATGTTTCTTTTTCTGTTCATATTTGTTATTCTAAAGGGACTCAGTCCCAGAATAAAGTTAATTTTCTATTCTATTATATTATATTCCATAAAGGCACCAAATATTTGATTTAAGAAATAAAAAGTAATCTGAATAGAATTCAATTGTTTTTCACTGCTACCTAATAACCTTTATTCAGGCGTATTTTAAATTTACTGAAACCTCGTAGGTACGTGTTACTAATACTATAAACAGCAACTTTTGTTCTGGACAAACATCGAGAACGAAAGCAAAAAATTCGTTTCTCCATAAAAACTAAGTCAGCTGATCGATCATTTGGATAAAGGACTGTTAATTTTCTTTTCATTTATTGCATAAAGAAATATGCTTTCAATTATGGACTTTTATATGAGCTTCTTGTTATGTTTCGTCAAATTGTTGCTCATAAGGGTTCTATTTCTAATTTCAGTACTGCATGTGCACCTGTAAAAGTGAAATTAAGATATATTTAAGTTATGGTATAAATGTTAAGATCTATTATAAAATAATAAAGTCATACTTTTCATTTTCAAATTCATTTTTCCGATTTTATTAGTGGAAACTAGTCAATGTGTTCCGAAATAGATTTGCCATTATATTTTGAGCGTGGCAAACTCAAATGAAATCGCTTTTCACTTCCTACTTCCTCGAACTAGCTAAGGCTTCGCAATTAACAGATGGCACCTGATAACAATTACTTTATGATTAATCTTCATAATCCCCTGCGGACTACAATGATTCCATTCCATTATGGACAACATTGCAATTAGGCAAATGAGCGTGGGTAACACAAAAGACATTGTTACGATATACGCCGTATGGAGAAATGAGTAATCACCTAAAAGTACGTTCAGGCCGAGAAGGTGCTTACGTTCTTCTCTTTCCTCTTGGCTTATGAAGAATTTAGGTATATACTGATGCGATAAGTATTACTTTAGCTTCCCTATTAAAAGAAATTCAGCATATTTTCTAAATTTGAAATTAAAAAAATGAACATCCATTTGGTTGAGAAAAACGAACAAACGGAAACGATTGATGAATACACCTTATTAAGTGACTGACTGCACTGACGAGGCATTAGATGTAATTACACATATATGAAGTGATGATATATCGTACAACTCGAGCACATACATTTTTTATTTTCAAAGTGAGTGCACTCAGAGTTGAGCGGGGTACAATATGCGAATGATTGTTTTGTTTTTTAAGTTGAGGTGTAAAGTCGGTTCGTCATAAATACCATAGTTTATATTTTTATATATGTATATATATACATATATGTTAACAATATTATTTTCATATACATGGTTTTTGTTGGGATTTAGTTATAATTTTTATAAATTCTGACAAAATTATAAAATTAATTAAAGAAATAAGGAAAGAAGATAAGGAACTGTTAAAATAAATAAATAAATTAAAAATATATATATTAACAACTAAAAAATATAAAAGAATAGCAATAAATAAAGCATAAAAAATGAATTTAGAAAAAAAAGGGAAGATAACTATATGCACTAATATTTTTTTTATTATTCCTTCTTTTGACAGAAAGGTGGTGGAATATTATTAGTGTTAAATTTATTTCATTACTCCTCATTCATTTAGTTTTAAGTGCTGAAGTAATTCAAATTCTAAATAAATATATAATTCTGTCTTCCTTAGACACCCTCATATCAGCTTATGTATCATCTTCAGTGGACAAAAGTATTTAGAACTTATGTCGGCCTCCAGGCTACCCCTTAAACTAATAAGGCTGGATATGACAGTCCCGGGTTTATCCTAAAACCTTATAACCACATAACTGGAACCTACTTATTAGGGAAACTCGCCAAAGCCGCTGTAAACTTGGTCCTACGGACAAAGTAAACTCGTTTCTCTAAAATCAAAGGACTTATTAAAATCCGGATACACGCTTATTAAACAAGTTAGGTCGAGATGATATGATACATAACGCCCTTCCTCTATCATAGAATGAACGCGGAAGCTTTTATTATTGAGTTAGCAACATGGAAGTGGTATTTTTAAGTTTATTTGTTTTAAATAAAGCGATAATTCTTCTATCGCTTTGATGGATGAGAAGAATGCTCCTTGTAGACTGAGGCGAAACGCCGGAAGATACGACTCCAACAAGCTATGAAAGATACTGCGAAAAAAGTTGCTGGCCGCCCCATTGATATTCACAGTCCGTAAGCTCTCGTGTGTTTTCAGTTTTATCTAAACCGGAAAAGTCCCCAAGCCCATCGCATTTGCCTTCTCATGCTCAACCGCCCTTTCGGAAAGTTTTATTTCGTTCCGGACTTTTTTGCTCTACCAAAGGAGCTGCATACTTTTATTCAATCTGATCTTTACGGTGGTAAACAGAAAATGTATTCACCGCTATTGATATGGGTTTGTCGTTAGGAACGGGGCGGGGTAGCTCAGTATGAGGAGTGCTGACTTTACTTGCTATGATGAGGATTCAAATACGGCTGTGACAGATAAATTATTTACTCTGTTAACAGCCACGGATGGACACTGAAGGACTAACAGATCTTACAGGGGCCCACCCAGCCTCTATAAAGTGTGCACAGCTTAATTAGGGGAAATAAAATGATTGTGAATGTTGTATAGAAATAAATCGGCAACTCTACTTTACTACATTCAGGAAAATTAAAAAAAAAATCAGAAAATCTCTTTACATACTAATTAAGACAAATATGATCAGCATTAAAAACTAAGAAATAATAAAAATATATATTTATGCACGATCTCCTTTTCTTCAAGTAAAGGAAGAATATACAAAAATGTAAGTGCCTCTTTTTTATTGCACCAATCGTCAATATTACATAGATACTTGATACTTAGCAAAAAACCCTAACGCAAGTCCAAATGCTTAAGAAAGATTTGATTAACTTTACAAAGCATTATATTAATAAAGTGGTTATTATACGCATGTTCATAAATTATAGATTGTATTACAGACGTCTTGTTTTTAAGTTTGTTGTGTTAAGAAGTAAATATCAAAGAAATAAGGCTCTACAGCATATTTCAAGGCGAATGTGGAAATTACATTTCGTTTTTTCAAGCGAAGAATGGATGTATAAAAACAAAAAAAAACCTGTACCACTACAACCCACGAAGGTTATGGGGTTCAGTACATGGTAGAGCCTGTACTGTATAATCGACAACGGTTTTTCAAGGAGGTGACTTGTCCTTGGTCACGCTCAACCACCAGATTTTCCCCCTTATTTTGGGTAACCTATTTTTATGATATTTTATAGAGGCTGGGTGGGCCTCAGGAAGGTCCTAGATGCTAGATGATCCATCTCCCGCTGCAAACAGACTAAATAAAAATCATACCTGCAGCCGAATTTGAACCAATTCGGGCATAGCAAATCAATGCTCAACCACTGAGCCACTTCGCTCCCTGAAGAATGGATGTATAATGGTAAAACTTCGCAAGGGACATAGAAAACATTCGATAGATGAAGTCCCAATACATTTACTTAGACTGCTAGAAAGTCATGGTCAGATGTTTCTACCACAATAAAGGCCATTTTGTGTATATATATATATATATATATATATATATATATATATATATATATATATATATATATAAATATATATATATGTGTGTGTGTGTGTGTGTGTGTGTGTGTGTTTAAATGATAAAATAACCATAAATTGAAAATGATAAAAACTATAAATTGAGGAAACAAATCAATAAAGAGGTATAAATGGGATTTAGTCTGGTATTTCTTTGGAAGGCGCTGCACGACACCTGATCCGCAATACCTAACTACTTTACTACTTATGGTTTTATACTTATACTTCCCTTATAAATTTGTAGGCGCATGATAGACGTCCTTATTTTGTTAATAAATGAATTTAATTTGTAAGCAGTAATTACCGATTTCATTATGTCATTCAATCTTTCATGCCATTATTAATTGTAATATTATTCATTATTACAAAGAAATATTTAATACCGTTCAGTTGTATAATTATTTCTCCAATCGTAAAATAACTTATTAATAGTTAATCAATGGAAACGTTTGCTTGCATAAAACCTGCTAATTGCTAGACCGTGTGTGTGGAGGGGTGTAGGTGGGGGCGTAAGTATATACTCTTATAGGTAAATAAGAATAAATCTCAGTTTAACTTACATCATCTCTTACTACGTCCGCATAATTATTAAACGAAACAATATATTGGTAAAAATAACATCTATATAAATTAGTTAATAAATTAAAATCCAAAATGAAAAAAAAGTACCTGAATAAATTAAAGCAATGATTCTTCTTTACATTATTTATTGCACTACAATTTTTACGAATTATAACAAATTTTTACTATACACATATTAAAGGTTTTCTTAATTCGCTAGTGGATGATAGTTACATTATCTACCTTTCATAACCGTTCTAAATATAAAGCAGAACTTGATTAGTATGTATGGTTAAAGGAACTGTTTAAATTTATATGGCTTTCCGCTATCTGCGACAATTGGGTATGGGCTATCTAAAGAAAGAGATTCTAGACTGATTTTAACAACTATGAATTTTCCTAAACCTTCAAAATTTAATATATTATTTTCCTCATTTGCTGCTTACCTGGACTAAGGTGAACTAAAAAGTCTTCTTCCTCACCAATCTTCTATGCACACCCTATCAACATAAGGAATGCTAATGCATCATCTAATACTTTAATCCTCTCCTGATAAACGTCCTATCCGTTCAATCCCTACATCCTATCCCGTGACAACGCAGCTTCAGACAAATCCTTCATTAACCACGATACATCCTTCCTAGGGGGGTTCAAATCCTAGGGGGTTCTGTCCCACCCGTGGTCAGCAAATTACTTCCTCTATTCATCTCTCAAATAAAGGGAATATTGTTCTGTCACGAGACCATGTCAATATGTATTTTTGTAAAATTCTTTTCTTATTTATATGTTATTTATATTGATATTTATAACTCAAAAAATAATATTTCAGTAATTTTCTTAATGAAGTTAGTGATAAAACAAGTGACTTTACTTGTGATTCCTATATGAATTAAAGTTCAGAGCAAATAGAATATTGTAATAAAAAAATAAACACTGCTGAATGGCTCCTTCAAATTAAAAGAATAAAATTATTTAATTGTTTTTATACTGACCACGAAATATTTTTATTACGTCACTATATACTTATTTCAACAAGTGTTGCAGTTCATCAGTTCATCTGAGTTTACCAAGTATTAAACACTAAAAAGGTTGATTTCACAAAACAGTGGTTTATATTTATACTAAATTGTTTCAATAAGAGAATATTATGTTATTATATTTATTTTTTTATAAACGGTTCTTTCTTAAATATTCAAGGGATAATTCAGGCAATGAATAAACCATTTTTTTTTATTTTTTGTACTAACTCAACAACGTACCTTACTTAATTTACTAATAAAACAACTGTTCATGTGCTATTGTTTCAACAAATTTAAATCAAACTTATGCTGCTTTGATCTGTTTTTCGTAGACAGTAACAAACATGAAAATATAGAAAATTGGGCACACAGACACAGATACACACACACACATACAATAAATCACCCACATATAAAAATATTTAGTAAATAAGTCGTTATAAATTTTTGAAACATAAAATAAATTGTGCTAAAATGTTGAAGGTCCTTAATTTAGATGAATATACTCGTATAAGCAACTCATATTTTAAAATGCTTATATTCTATAATTAATGAAAGTCAAACGTCAGAAAAACTATAGAATATCCTAAAAAAATGCAATAATAAGGAATGAATTGTTCAAAACTAGGAAAAGAAAATTTGCCTGCCAAAACTTTTTGCCACGAAAATGTATATGTATATGCCATGAGTGTTTTGTCATTAGGGATCCCAAAACCTAACATTGTACATTTCACCTTTCGAAATTTGGCGTATCAGAACTAACCTTGTAATTTTACATAGAGTATAATATAGACACCTTATAGCTTTCTGGACTAACAATTTTTAGGTCACGTGCAAATTAACCACTGGTTTAAGTGGAAAATGGTTGACTGGATAATCCTAATGACGGATTGAATTGGTCAGGTGGTGCAGTCAGAGATAACACAAAAATAAGCAGAACTTATTTTGTAACTACGGTATAGGCCATCTTCAGGGCAAATAGTGGGTGTGGTTACTTGTTACTACTGGAAAATTAATTATACAACTAAACTATGTTAAATAATTCTCTATAATAATAATAAAGATGATTAAACAAGATAATGAAATTGTTATACGAGTACATGACTTTATTTATCGATATTCATGCGCCTTCAAATGTATTAAATACCATTAGGGAAAGTATTTAGGTATTGCGGGTCTGGTATCGTGCAGCGCCTTACATTATATAGTATACATCTTATGCCACATTAATACCCCTCCTTTAATTTCTTTCTATCAAATAAGTCTTTTTTTTTGCCAGTAAATAAATCAAGTTTATTAAATTTAGCAATAAAAATAAGAACTTTATATAGATGAAGATATATGAGCAACTTTTATTTTAAAATACATTTATATTATATTTGAGTTGGAAGAAAATAGACATACACGAGGAGCGCAATAAAAGAGAATATACTATTATAGTACGAGGAACACAATAGATCAAAGAGGAAAACGGAACAGGAATAAGCGGCTTAGTATGCTTTTAGAATCACATAATTAGACAAAGTACATGCAATGGAAATATGTTCCATAAAATATAATCAAAAGAATGTTCACAAGAAAATAACAATAAAACATATAATATTTCGTGCAATATATACTAGTAACAATCTGTATTTAACATTTTCTGAAACGACACTCGAACTATAAAAAAAAAAGAAAGAAACTTGTAAAATAATAAAGTTGGTAATACAGCTCTCAAATATGCTGGAAAGCAAAAGCACACCAACAATGCTCCAGTCATTAATCAATTTGTTTTGGTAGTATAAACTTTTTACAGCGACTTTGAAATACAAACTTGTAACTTGCTAAGTTTGTATTTCAATATTTAAAGGTTCAGAAGGCAGGTAGGTTACCGGATCCAGGTTACGAATTTAGAATGAAATGTACAACCAACTGTGACAAATACCAAAAATTAAAGTAAATAAGGATTATATACCATATATTCAATTACTTTATTCAAGTAATAGGTATTAGAAGGGCCCGGATTTCAGAACTTATTTTTTCGAAATTCGTGAGGGCCAATTTATTAGCATGAATTAAGACATCTGGATTTACATATGAAGGTTTTCGTACACATTATTGCAGGTTTTTAACTGTTCGTAAAAATCAGTAACCTAAGAAAGGGAACAATAGTTTATTTTTTTTTACATTATTGTAGAATATTTAAAGCATTGCTACACAAACTAAAAAAAAACCTATACCACTACAACCCATGAAAGAAAGCTAAATGTTCCCTCTTATTTCGGATACTCACTTTAGAGAGGCTTGGTGAGCACTAGGAGATTAACAGATCCCAAAGGATCCATCCCCAATATTTTTTTATTACCTTATTCACCTCTGATGAAATGGTGGATATAACAACCATGAATGCCCAATGTCGTTGGTTATAGCCCATAGTAGTAGGTGGACCTAGGATTTTTTAGAGTGTAAAAAATAATTATTCATGTTTTCCTTCGGAAGAGACGTATACTGGCTGCCCCAAGGCTGTGCGATGTCGTTAAAGCTCCCTGTTATAATTAAACTGGGATAATTAAAATTTGTGACTCCCACTGTAGCATTATCCGATTAACCATAGCAGCGACGTTAAATGTGGCCAACGTATTCTGTCATGGTAGGTACCCATTTAAGAGCATATCATCTTCCGATAGGATGACGATGTGAAACGTCACTTTATCTAAATAATAGTTTCAAAAGACTGAATAAAAGCCTACACCATACAAATAAGTATAAATCGTTTTATAATAAATAAAAAAATATATTATTCATGAACAAGTGAATAAATAAGGAGAAACTTGTGCAAAGTTAGAAATATTGCAAGCGGGAGAGCGAGAGGTGGACTTGAAGTTAGGAGGGTGGTTTATTAACTAACAATAGCTGATACGGGTTGGTGAACATTAAGCAAGTTAGGACTGGCGTTGTTAGCCCCCAGTTTCCTCTTTGGCTGGACCATGGGATACCTTCAGAGACCTCCAGCTGCCGCCATTAGCCACGGCAGCCCCCATTACCTCGCTATAATTGTAGCCGCTAACGACTACGGTCAGGTCGGTGGAGGTGAAGGCATCTTAACAAAAGTTACCACAACCGTTGAATGACCTTAAATATTTTTAAAAAATAATCAAAAAATGGATTTTGTTCATTAATTTTATGTAATTTATGCTGCTATGGCTAATAGGGCGATACTATAGTGGGGAGTTGCTTTCGATATTCATGGGGTTGTGTACCTTCACTGGGTTCCTGAAGGTCAAACTATTAATCAATACTACTACCTTGAGGTACTTGCAAAACTACGTGGAAGAGTAAGGAATAAACGACCCGAAATGTGGAAGTACAAATCATGGGTTCTCCACCAAGAGAATGCGCTAGCACATTCCGCGTCTGTCAAGAGGTTCCTATCTCAGTACAGCATCCCAGTGTTAGAACATCCACCTTATTCACCAGATCTTGCACCATCTGATTTCTATCTGTTCCCTAAGGTGAAATCTTCATTAAAAAGGACGAGATTTGAGTCCGTGGGGGCTGTAAAAGAGAAAGCGGCACGCGACGTGAAGGAGCTGACAGAAGATGACTTATAGCACTATTTCCAACAATGGAAAATTCGCATGGAGCGTTGTAGGGATAGAGAAGGGGTGTATGTTGAAGGTGATAGTAAGTAATTATGTATAAAATAAAAATAAATTTTATTGCAACGTCAGTCTCGTTATTTAACAGCCACACCTCGTACATTTTGCCTATCCAGGGATTATTGAGGAGTACCTGACACCGTACAGGCTCATGTATTAGCAGAAGCTTTTTCTATCGACCTCATCCTTGCATGAAGATTTTTATAAGTTTAACGTTGAAAAGGAAGGCCCCGGTGGTCTACCGAACAATATTCGTACAAAAATAGCCGCGAACCATTAAATAGGAAAGGGATAATACGAGAAGATACCATTGACGAATGGGATCGGCGGTGGATGACAACCTTGAAGAAATAATTTTCCACCGGTAGAGTCCGATCACGGCTAGCTGAAAAATGGATTATCTCGGACTACTGGATTTCACAATTCCTCACAGGGCAATATAATATAATAAATATTTTCAGAAGCTTTTGCAGGTTTCTACGGTTTACAGATTATATCTGAATTTTTCGTTTTCTATAATTATATTATCATAATTTAATAATTAATTTTATTACAACATAAATTTATATAGTGGATTCAAAAATTGATTTATGAGTTTACCACAAAGAAGATAGAGGGAAGAGAACAGACTCTTGGAACAGGCTCTTGGAACAGACTGACAAGAGAGAGGATCTCATTTTGATGGGGAACCAGGCTTTGAGTGTTGCTATCAACAGGGCTCTACCTCATCTCGCTCCTCCCCCGGGAATCTCTTCGCCATATCAAACGACACTGGCCGAGAATGTCAAAGTTAGCCACCGCCTCTCCGCTACAGGAAATTCTAGGAAATAGCAGGCCCTCTCAAGTTTAGGAAAACAATTCCGCAGCTATTTCCAAGAGGTAGACATTTCAGTCTGTCACATGCGAAAAGTTGGACGTTGATAAATGAGTCAGTCATATAGGAAATACAAAAGAAATAATATGATAACAAGATAGTGATAATTAAATATACGAAAACGTTTCGATTAATCATTATAACATAATTGATACTAATTTTGTTTGTTTATTCATTTATCATCATTTATGCTATAGCTAATCGGACGATGCTACTATCTGAATCCTATATTTATGCTATAATATAGGATAAACATAAGATAATATAAATATAGGATAACTAGGTATAATTAGTACAGTGATCATGGGTTCGAGAATGCCATTTTATGTCCTCTCTGAAGGAAAGAATAACTAATTATTTTTATTTCTTAGGTTTGGAACGCCTCGAAAAAATAAGCCATATACAAATCGTTATATTACACGCCTTAAACAAATACTATTTTTAAGTATTGGGTATTCATAATTAATTAAGTTATTCTTTTAAATTTATATCCGTTAGAAAAATTTACCATTTTTTGTAGGATTCCAACTATTTCTGTTGGAATAGTGAGAAAGCCAGACAACCCTTTTCGATAGCATCGAAAATACATAAGGATTTATTTTTAAAGGATATTTTTTATTTTTTTAAAATAAATGGTATGATCGTGAAAGAATGCATTTAGTATTTTTTTAATGCTTATTTGAAATAAGGATCATGCAAATCACGGGTTCAATTAAGGGATTTAATTAATTGATTTTAAAATTTGAATTACTAAGTATTATAATAAAGGAGGCAATTAAAATAATCATGTTTGTCAAGGAAAATACATTTGTATAAAAGGAAACGAAAATATTTGATATAATTCGATGAAACAGACATGGCAACCAGCCAAACCTCTGAAAATATTTTCGAAATTGACTTGTATGTGTGTTGTGGTATCTATCTGACAAGAAAGATTGGACACAGAATCTAATTTCTACCTGAACTTCTGAAATATAAATTGTGATCATATACTAATATTAAAAAAATATTAATAAAATAAATAAATACTAATATTAATATACAATAGATACAGTTTTGATTTGAAGAATAAAAAGAATTCGTCAATCCTATTTTAGGGAATGAGAAAGATTGATATATAAGTTTATTTTCTTCAATTAAGACCTTTGTTTGTTAATTAGTCTAGGTTTTAAAGAATTTGATGAAAAATACTTATATATATTATTTTATATGACAAAATTAATTCTAAATCTAAAATGTAAAATTAACCATTTTCGATTTATTCTTCTTTGCTATGCAATATCCTACCATTTACTGTAGGAAAGTTGTATAAGCGCATATAATTTTAGCTTGACACAGTGGTAAACAAGAAACAAGTGCTTTTGTTTTTAATTGGAAGATAAATGAATTTTTTTTTAATCAATAAGAAATACTCGATGACTCTACCCACTAGTCTGTGTCAAATGAGTACTTATAAAGTATAGAGTCAGTTCACTCACAATTGATTTAGTAAGTTAAAGTATTATTACCCAATATTGAAGATTTAATGTTGAACACTTGTTTAGAGAAGAATACAATAGCTTGAGTAGATTGTTAAAGACAGACCTCCAAGCTTCCTTCTGTCAGTCCTGAGGCCTAAGTAATGAAAAGCGCTGGCCAATTGAATGGTGCCACTGTTTAAGTAAGCACAGAATCAGAAGCGTTAAACTGATTGTAAAAATAGTAACAATGGCAGTTTAAAGAATGAATAAATAAAATATAGGGTGGCCTTGATAGGATTGTATGAAAAATGTTCAAAATAACTCTAATGTTAATATACAAATAAAATACTTAAAAAGCATGAGCCTAGTTATTATTTTCTAATTTTATTTTATCTCGTTTGCTGTTATTTCGTAATGTAGAGTGTAATATAATAATAGGAAAACTATTTGTTTACATACTATAATTTTTGTAGTCAATATCGTGAATATTTTATTTATTTCTCAATTTAAATATAGTGAATCGCACCTTTTTTAATGCCGATATGTCTATGTAAAGAAGAAGTTAAGTCGAATTTTCTCCATTGCTCTGAGATTAGCTTAATCGTGTTATTTTCGTAGTGAATAAGGGGCTAAGTCAGGTGTAGGATTATTTGTCTGTTTGTTCATTTAACGTCCCTTTATGCTGCTAAGACTAATCGGACGACTGTACATTGGGAGCTCTACATTTTGCCTTTCCTGGTTTAATTAGGATTGGGTCTTTTAACGAGTACCTGATATCGTATAGGCTCAGGCCCCACGTTTAACGTCCCTTCCGAAGGACGGCATAACAAAGGAGTTTTTACTCTCTTTAAAAAATCCGAGGGCCACCTGCCGGGCTACTAACCCGCGATCTTGGGATTAGTAGTTTTTTATGCTAACCACTAGACCACAGGTCGTCCCAGGTGTAGGATTGAAAAGGTATTGCGTATATTACAACTCCATTTCAAGCCATAAACAGGGAGAATAGCAATATTCTGCTTCCCTTAATACAACCAACTCACTCTGGGAAAAATTACACTTAAACACTTACTCCCCGGGTATATGAGTATATGTATATAAATATGCCGACAAGAAAAGTGTTTTCTAAATTATTTTACTGTTAAAGCGCTTTGTAAATTTTACATGATGTCATAAAATTTCTATTTGAGCGATCTATTAGTATTTAGGATCTATTTGACACTATGAAGATCAATTTTACCTCATCCCAGCAAAAAAACATATCGCGGCAATGGTTTAGGGTTCAGTATATGGTATACTACGACAACAGTTATGCAGGGAAGTGTCTTGTCTGAGATAATGCAGAACCGCGAGATTTTTTTTGGCAATTAAAGGTACTCAGCATTGAGTTGCTATATTTTCTAAATATTTTGATGAATTCTGGATTGACAAAACTAGTAAGTTATTTACTTGTGAGACTTGAGGTTTTTATTATGAAGAAATAATATCCAAACCGTAATTCATTATTATTTCCCATTAATTATTTAATAGTGCGATATTTAAAGAAGCAAACCTCTATTTTAAGATCGAATATTTATTTTTTGTTACAGTCCTGGTACGACTATAAACTGAGATGGGAACCAAAAGAATATGGAGGTGTACAAATGCTCCACGTGCCTTCAGATCACATATGGCGTCCTGATATTGTACTTTATAATAAGTAAGTAATTATTTTGTACTAAAACATATTTTAAATACAACTAGGGAAAAGAATGCTTAGCTCTGAAACATTATCAATTCCAGATATTGATATCTGAAGTATCTATATGCCTACAAATTTTATATTGAATACATTATTTGTATATTGCGCAATATAAATAAGTTTATAACTTAGAATTTTATTTAAATAAGTTTTAATCATATTACTTTAATAAAATGTCTTCTAATTTTACTTAATATTATTTCATAAGTTAAATTAGAACTTTGATCTAGTATTTTACTTAAAATTAAAATAATAAAACTTTACGGATCCAAAACTTTCTTCAGATCATAAGTCTAAAGAATAACGTCTGAAAATTACACAAGTCATATTTAAGATACATTTTTAAGGCTTCTCAGCATGTTTCCATTTGAAAAAATAATAGTTCATTGTAAACAATCAGAAATTTTAATTTATATTTACATGTATCAATAAACTGAGCTAATATGACAAGATATTGAATCAAAATGATGATTTAATCAATTCTGGAGAATGACTTCGTTTGAAATTAAATACATTTATCAATATTTTATGGAGAAAATACATCAGTAATAATGCACCCTCCATCAATTAGAACACATGGTTGAAGCTTAAAAATTTAATGTATAGAGCTATTTTAAAAATACTGATGTTTCATTATTTTAAACACTAATCTTTTAAGTTATTATTTTTGTGATATATACTATTTTTAATATTATCATGATACATTTTGAAACATAAATATTCCATTATCAACCTTATTTCACCTTACAGGGTTATTATTCTCTTACTGCTGTGCGGAGTTTTTCAGTTTTACATTTTAAATTATGGGCAAAGAAAGCTCAAATATTTTTGTAATTATTGAAGGTTTTAAAATCAAATAGATAATTCTCAATCGTGAAAAATCGGTTGATTAAAAACTCCGAAAAAATAAAAATCCTTTGCACTTCTTACAATATTTGTTATACCGACATTATTTATCTTTCCCGTATAAAGAATTATGACTGAAAAATATCAGAAATATATTGCAAGGAAAATTCTTCGAGGTGACAGGTCAACGGAGAAAATAAGATTTATCCTGTTATTGGGTTCATAGACCTTATTTTCTCGAACTAGGGCAAAAGGGTGGGGAACTTGATGGTCAGCAAGGGCAGCCGGGATTCATTCCTTGGGTTCGTCATTTGGCAAATGTCAACTCTCTTGGGTCGGGATCGAACTGCAGCTCCAATAATCTAAATGTGTTTTTTTACTGTTTATTAAAAACGTTTTAGTTAGAACTATTGAGACGACCTAATAATGGAAATTTTAACGAACCCGATGATTCGATACCGATACCTCCGATCCAGCTTTTTACTAATCATTATGCTTGGATTTGAAATCCTCCCACTAATGTCTCTGTCCACACGAATCATTAACAGTTTCTCAGCATAAGCTTATAACTTTTGTAGGGATCCGTTCTTTACTAAGCCCAACAAATTTACAGGCATATCTATATCCTTGTGATCACTTATATTAAATTTTCCCAAATTCGTGCTGTGTAACCTAAATTCTCGAGTAACTCGTTATTTTTTAGATCGACTATTCAATTTCAATACCTTATATTCAAAGGTTTTAAGATGTTCTTGCTTCAGTGTTATCGTTACACGTTTCACACACTTACTTAACAGTTGGAAGGGCAAATTTTTTGTAAATCCTACTTTTGTAAGTTTTGGAACCAAAGACATGAGAGATAAGTAATGTTAAAAAAAAAGAACCAGCAATTCGTTTTTACTTCGTCTTACATTCAGTATAAGAAATATTCCCATATATATATATATATATATATATATATATATATATATATATATATATATATATATATATATATATCTGTAATTATACATCATTTATTTATTTTATGAGTATCATTACAAAAAAAATTGAGAAATTAATTCACACCACTTCGTTAAATAATTTTTTAAAATAATGATAATATATCTCCGAGGTGTATTCCAATTCATCGGGTTAGTATTCAAACATTAGAAAAATTATAAGCTCATTTATTAATTTTTTTTAAAAAAACATTGGAGTAGTGGTTAATTAACCTTTACCTAGCAAACTTCTTCCGGAAGTGCCCAGCCTCTTAATGATAAGTAAATATTTTAATGATCTATCTTATTTTACTGATCGCTTCTCGAAACAAGCCAATAGATGTTAATCCTGTCCATTGTTTGTAGTTTCTTAACGTGAAGTTACCTTACATCCCTTTGATCTTGTCCAGTATGATCAACTGCAGCAGACGGAAATTCAGAGCTTATTCCATTGAATGGTCCTAGTTTTCAGTTATGTTACATCCCTGATAAATATTCTATTAATAATAGTATTGGGAAAGTAATCGTAGAAGGTGATAATTCGAATGAAATTCGGCATCAATAATTTGCTTTTTCTTATAATTAATTTTCATTCATAATTTCATAATTAATGCTATTGACAATCTTTAGTACAGTCTGCTAGAAGCCTGTCATATCGTCCTCTATTTTAGGTTATTTATTGTTTCCACACATATGGTTATCCCAAATCCATATCGATTTAGAGCCTCCTGGAAAAATCGTATCGAATATGTTTGTTTATCTGCGCAAGCTATCTTTTGCTATATTATAAATTTTGCTGAATTAACGATAAATAATTAAAACAATTTTAAGGCTTCTGTTAATCCGTCAACTTCTAAAACTAAATATTCTATATACAGAATTAGTCAAAACATGCCTGAAAACTTAAACGTCCTGCGGAATAATAAAAATGGTACAAAAGACTTTGTTTGTTTCTTCTGGTTTAGGCAGTGTTGATAAATTTTTCGCCAACGTTTCGCCAGCGATGGTCCTGACTTCTTCAGGGCTGAAATGAGAACAGTCTAAACCAGAAGAAACCAACTAAGACTTTTGTAATAATAGTGGCCGTATAAACCTAAAAGAGTATTTAATAAAAATTTTGTTCAGAAGTAGAAGGTTGGATCATAATATAAGGAGAAAAAACAGCACATTAATCAATTTCTATTCTATAGAATAATATCCAATGGCTTCAGTCGGTTTTCCTGCTGAAAGAAAATGAAAACCAGGTATGAATCAATAATATTTTGACACTTAACCAATTTACAGAACACTTTATACTTCTATTTCTTGATCCCGCTAAACGGTCCGTGCCTGTTTTGTATTGTATAAAGTCAGCGGATTTGAGTCGGTTCGAGTAAAAACCGCCTTCAGCGGACTCAGCCCATTGTAACGCCTTAAAATACCGAAAGGTAACAGAAGGCTTTTGGTTTATATAGAAGATATTTGTTTGTAAATTGGTTTTATATTGTAAAGAAATCTTGGAGGATGCGAAAAAAATAAATTTTAAGTAATGAGGTCGATATGTTTAAAAAAATAAGCATTTTTTTAAATAAAAGCACTTCAGAATTTTTTAAACCTAAGGATGATAATAATGATTGGTACTACTCATGAATATATTCACATGAATAATACACAAGATAAGAAACTGCTGACTGGCGATGAGGGAGAAGATACAGAGGAATAAATGTTGTTCTGCCGAGCTAATGGCCGATGGAGGATAAGAGAAAAAATTAATTAAAAAAGGGTTCAACAAACCGTCCATTCATCTTAAATTACAACAGCAATCTTTTAGTTTGAAAGAACCAGATACAAATGAGAGGAAGTTTGAGCCCAAGCATGAAATAGCCGGCGCGATGCCGTGATGATTCTATTCCTTGACGTATATACTTATATAGAATAGCTCTTATATATCCACAGCCCCGGTGAATAAGTGGTTAAGTCGGATTTTGTCCAGGGAGATTTTAGTGCTTTCAGATAACCGTAAATGTATCATTCTCGCAGTTGTTTGCATGAAATAGAGTTTTAATATGTACAATAACTACTTTCCAAGCCAATGCCTTGCTTAGCCCCTCAATCACTACGAAAATAACTTGATTCTTCTTGCTTAAGTACAAGAAACTAATTTTGGAGAAAATTAGAGTTAACCACTTATGCACCGGGGCTGTAGATATAGTATTTATACAGTCATGTGGTGTATATACTTTTTTTTTCCTTTGAAAGGACCGTTTATTAATTGGCATATTCCATACTGCAGTATACTAGGTGCCTTGTGATTATTTATTAACAAATTGAATTCATAACTTATATAATTAAAATCACTATTACTTACTTACAATTAACAAAAATTACTATTATTATTGTATATATATATATTTATATATATATATATATATACATTCTTAATTTGATACCAACTTTTTGGAATAAATAATACTTATGAATTTAATGAATTCGGGCCTAAATAGTTAAATAGTTCATGTTCAAACACGGACGTATATACTTATATAATTACGTGACGTATATACTTAAATACTTGTATAGTATTGTACTTATACATTATACTTACATATAAAGGGACGTATATAGTTAGTTATATCACGTATATAACGTTTTTTTTCTGCACCAAATTGGTCTTCACTTAGAATAGAAATTTTCATTTACCAGAGCTACCGACAACTTTCAATAATCATAACTTTCAATATTTTTGAAATTAATAAATATTTTTTTGAATAAATTCAATATTTTTGTAATAAAAAAATATGTAATTTAGGTACATCGCACATTTAAATTGAAAGTGGTACAACTTAGGTTCGTTATTTACTTTATCTAGCTTCGTTTAGCATGCTATTGGAAATTCTCCAACTGGCCTGAGTTCAGTCCTTTCTTTGAGGGAGATGGGACACCAATTACAATTAGTAAGTATTTATAAGAGAAAAAAACTTCCCGGATAAGAAATTGTTTTTGTAATTTAAATTGAAATTCTGATGCAAATTCATGATAATTACATTTAATGCGCAAGACAATATTTACTCCGTCTGTTGAATTGTCGGAATACCAATCAAAATTAATAATCAAACGAAAAACTAGTTAAAGACTACGCTAATATTAATTAAACATCACATATACGTACCTTTTTTACATAACATATAATCTTACAACATAATATGTGATCTTACAACACATTTTTTAAAAATTCTTAAAAGTTCAGAAAGTTGAGAAATTAACCTCAAATAAATAGCGGATTGTAGGGACTATGACTAAACTAGTTGGAATAGACTTCTCAAATATCAAATTTCATGAAACTGAAAACAATTCAAATTATAAAAATCTTTTATACGATTAGTATACACCCATAACGTTTCAATGTGAAAAAATGAGATAAAAAGAAGCAGGAGGGAATAGAGAATGGATGGGAAAGCTGCAAAAAGTTTAGACGGACCATTTTGCATTTTGCATTTTTGCATTTTCAGTATAAATATATAAGAAAGAGCATAATTGATAAGACACGAATCCAAGCAGGCCTTGAAAGTATAAATGGGAAGATTGAAGTATAAAGAGTTCAAACTCATGTATCTAAGCTATTACTGGTCCGATGGCTTAAAAAATATAGTAATTACAAATAACATAACAAATCCATTACAGACACCATAAGAAAACGTAGAATTCAGGTTTATGGAGACCTACAACGTACTAAACCAAGCAAAATGAACAAAGGAGTATTCCCTTATCTTAAAAATTACTATGGTTATGATCATTAAAATCCTTAATTAATTATGGATTAAGGATTTAACCTTCCATTAGTCGCGGCTCTAAAACGCATCAGATTGGTCGCGGCGATCTGATATATCCCTTTTAGGTAATGTTTTTGTTGAAATTTGAGCTTATATACACAAAATAAATACTTATTTCGGGGGATAAAGTGTAATGATGGAACTTCATTTGCATCAAGTATATTTAGAATTCGAGTGAAAAAAATATAGGAACCATAAATTTTCTTTCTTCTTGGTAACCTCTATTTTTTTTTCCTTTATCAATATTTATTCTTATAATGGACTCTAAAAATAACATAACGAAGACTCGAAAGGTTTAGTCATGCAAACAGACATGGATCAGAGCCACATCAAAACTTGGAATAAAAGCTTACGGTTCTACTAGATCTGTGATATTCTCATCCTTTGGTCCAGAGAATACGTTTTGAATTTTTTAAATATATTTACATACATTATATTTATATATATATATATATATATATATGATCACAGTCGTAGCACCTTATACTCCTGTCAGATTGCTTGCTTAATATGGACCAGAAGGGTTTGGCCACTGGTCAGGGAGGCACTAAACTCACTGGTCATCTAAAAAAACATCTAATGGTAGCATGAAAGAATTGTTGCCAACATGAAGGAAAGGGGGAAGAAAAATATACCTATGCGATCTGTCAGATCGGTTACGACTAACCAAGGGTCAAAAAGACATTGGCGTCATTTTCTACTTATTAAAAAAACTTTAGAAGCTCATGGCTTTCAAGAAAGTATAAAAAGAAATAATATGCGTAATTCGGACAGATAAAAGAAACCCAAAACATAGGAAAAGAATGAAAGCTGTTTGAAAGAGAAGAATGGAAAGTTTTGACAAAACTGCAAAACCGTGTACCGTAACTTCTACGTTGGTATGTTGAGGATGTGCGATGTACATCGTAAAACACAAGGAAGAAGACGGGCCAAGGAAGGGCCTGTATTCGCTTCCTTAAATGAGATCCAAATTATGGGGAAATTACGAGGTGGAGTGTTTTTCCTTCCCGGGAAAAGGGAAATTGCCAAGGCACCTTACCCAGGAGCTTAAATCTGTTTAGCCTTCGCAGCCTAACCTCTCATTTCGGCTCGGGAGTTCATTTTGGTCCTACTTAAATCAATGCCTGTCTCTGATAATAAACTCATCTGGATAACGTGTTATTTTTAATAAAAGGACAACTAAGAAATAAATGTTTAGCTATATATTTTAAGACCTTTTAAGTACATCGATGATCATTTAAACTTCGCTAAAAAAATACTTTGGATTTTATGAATAATTTACTACATAGATGGTTCGTCCTATTGTTGTCTAATATAAAAAAAAACAATCAGTTGCCTATCAATCATAATCATTTTTAATGAATATTGAATAGTTGAATCATTATAATCTGTTTGTATAAAAGGTAATAGTAATAGTGATGAATACTTTTTTTTATAACTTATAGAAAGGATTATTAATTAATAAAAAAAAATTAAATTTTAATAATTATTGAAAGAGCGCCATGACAGATGTTTACTTCATGAATGGGAGACATAGCCATTGCCAGAACACATACAGTTTACATATTTCCAATATGCCTTGGAGCTACTGCCATTTGTATCTCGCAAGTTCAAAGGAATGCAGATAGGAATCATGCAGAAATATTAATTCATAAATTGTGGTTCCGATTTACAATTAAAGTTGATTTAAGACATCTCCAGAGTGTCCAATTTTTATTCTTTTAGTCTTCTCTATAAGCTTCTTTGAAGTCCTTAGTACCCGGGTCGATTCTATTGACAGCTTTCTACTTACGTGGTAGGTTTTTCCTATTTACGGTCGTCTCAAAAAGACTCATCACTATTCCTTCCTCCTATTTGCCTTCGCGGAGAACAGACATTCTTTTCCCAAACTAAATCGTGTTATTGGTATAGTTCATAATTAGCTACAGAAACAGCTGATACATTGCAACAATACAGAACGAACGTTGGTATAAAGTAAACAGACTATTAAGCCATCTTACTAATACGATTTAGATAGATATACCTAAGACGTAGATACTTTTATAGACAAAACTAAAGTAACTAATATATGTCTATGGGAACTATATTATATATGATAAAAAATATTGGCCTCTTTTAAAAGATTTTTATTTCATTTCAATTATAAATCCGTACGGAATCAGGAAACGCTGCATTAACATGAAGTGAGGTTTCGTAACACCAAGCCCAACCCAATACAATTTCTAGCTAATAAGAGAAGACTGGGGGAGAAAATTTCCCACTCTCAAAGAATGTGAAAGGGAGAAGAAAAAGAATCAAAGAGGCTGTTTATTAGGATTAGATAAGTAGTACTTCAATACCACTGTATTATTTATATATTTCTTTTGTCGATGATTCGAGATTAGAATGGTCTCATACTCATACCCTAAAAGTGAAAAAATGAGCTTTTAGTAAATACATAAGATACCAAACTAAAATAAACGTAAATTAGCAAGTATAAGATGTTAATTATATAAGTTGTACTTATAAATTTTTTAAAGAATTGATACTATATCATTAAGCAGTTAACATCCAATACATTGAAATGTAAATACCGTGATTGTTGTGATAAATGATTAAGTAATGTATTTTTAGGAAAAGCAGGTTTGTTTGATCGATCTAATCGTTAAAAAATAAGTCGCCATCGATATGTATGCACCATTTAGGTATTAACTTCATTAGGAAGTAATCTCCATTGCCCGTCTAATTGATGTATGTATAATGACCACACAATCTCCTATAATAAACTAAGAAACCTTATATTGTTGTCGAGAACCGAACCTAATCCTCTTCAAGCTCTGTTGCAAGACATCAGGGATGTGCTGTGTGCTAATTTGTATAATACAGCCATTATGATCGTCGTAAAAACCCTTTACTTTAGCAAGAATGTCTAATATCTCAGACTTCAAAAGGGCCCTAGGTAAAAGGGCGGAGATAAAGGGATCGATGAGATAAAGGGTTATAAGCAAATGGAGAAAGGCCCGGATAAAATTGCGGGTTAGTGGAGAAGAATCGGTGTCCGTGGTGAGCCCGGAATTTCATTACCTCAGTGTCGGGGGAGGGGGAGGGGTTGGCGGGTAAATGTTGTTTCAGGCGGGGGAGGGAAATATTGGCGGGAGTGGAGTGACCAGCCCCGGCCGTCAGTCCTCCAATCCTCTCTCTCATCCTCTCTCTTACCCTCTCTCCCCAAGCAGGAGGATGAATATTTCATCGATAGTACTGCCGGGAATTAGATGAGCCCTCATCCACAACAGGAATGTAGATTTCCTAAATCTGTACGCCCCCCTCACCCGATTTGTTCTCCTTCCAGGTCGCGAAGGATTCAGCACTCTTTTATCCTCTGTGTTTTCTTTTGTAAGAGTATCTCTCATGAGACTACCTATTGAATAAATTAATATGTTTTCGTTTTTATGTCCACATCAACATATTCATGAGTATGCATACAGATAGATTAATTTTAAGAATCATAAGAGGAAAACAAAACATGTTACAGAATTTAATTTATAATACCTATTGAGATAGGTGAAGAATAAAACTTTCGTAAAATTCATTTGCTGCACCCGCAGACCATTTTCAACATATATTTTTGTATTTATGTAAATATAATTTTTCAGTTACTTAAAAAAAGGATAGAAAGCAAGGTTATACTTGCCCATTGTGCTTTGCCCACATAAATGCAATAAAATCACTTTATACCCCTTGTAATACAGAATTTCGATTGAAAATTTTCAAAATTTATTTACTTAAAAGTTTTATCAGAATAATTTTTTAAATAAAAATATTTTTTTTACCGACAAAAACGGAAAAGGGACGTGCCATTGCTAGTGTGGATGTTGAGAACCACCTGAGAATAAATTAGGGAGAGAATCCTCCTATCTATCAAGTCTGAATCCTCTTGAGGGCTCGTGATGGATGGTATGCTTAGGACTCTGAATACCGTCTTAATGAGAAAGGAGTTATTTCATCCGAGTTATTCTGATTATAAAATAATTTAAAAAGTAGAAAATATTAAGATTATAAAACTAAAAATATAAAACAATAATCAAAATAAATGTATGACATCTTCTTACATAAATAGTAGAATGAGAAAATATTTTATTGTTTTATACAGGGGAGGTTATGGTAGTTAGTGGATTTAATAACCTTCTCCCTAAAAATGTTAACTTTAATGTGTTCAAAATAGTACCTATATGGAATACTGAAGAGGGCGCAGTCAGTAAATCTTGCAAAATGTCATTCATTATCAAGGATGATAGTTAACGAAGATAAGTCTACATATTCGATGTTTTTTTTTATAATTAGAAATAAAATAATAATTTATTTTTATTAATTATAAATAATATATAGACGTTACACAACAAGATCCTAATTAAGATATCGTTCAATACCCAGAGACCCAGACGACCCGGGTTCGAATCCCGGCCAGGACAAATCTTTTCTCTTAAAAAAAAATTTTTTTAAATATAGTTTGTGTGATCGAATATCACTAATTCTTATTTCCCTCATTTGTGGTAGATTTTACTTATTGCTATCAAATAAAAAGAAAGATTAACACTTTTATAAAAACAATAAATAAATAAAGTGTTAAAATAATAAATTACAGACACATTTATCTTTTTTTCACGAATGACGTTGATGGAAGCACATATTTTAGTACTGTTTTGTGTTTTATGTCAGCATAAGTATGATTATATTCCTTACTTTTTAATAAATATTTTCCATAATTACAAAGCTTGATTGAGTATTGAATCACCCAATCTAGGAATTAAAAATAATCAAATAAAGGATCTTGCGTGTGTGAGTGAGTAATAAAATTAAAATAATATTGTTAAATGTATAATAAATAAAATATTAATCAGACTAGTATCCATTTTAAATACACTTTACATGCGAATTTTTATAAATTATTAAAATAAATTTAAAATATATCTGTTATCAAGAATTCAATAAGACAAATCTCCAAAAGCAACGTCTTAAGTTTCTAAAATAATAGAAAAGTCTCACCAATCAATTTCGTCAGTTTAAACATCCTCAGGACATACACAAAAATCATGTTAAATAACATAAATTAAAGTAGATAAAGTCGAGCTTTTGTTGAAATTATTGTTGTGATGAGTCTTCTAATGAGAGATGTATATAGCTTTATATTCTTTGATATGATATTGTTTTAGAGACTCAAAGCTTCGCTTTGTTTTGGCTTATTTTTATAATTAAACAATTATATTTAACCATATACGATAATCCCATTAATAAATACAAGATTATTTACGTGCCTCTCATGTAAGATCTAGTGTAGTTGATTATTAGGATAATGTTGGTGATTATAATTTGTAACTTTATTTTTGGGCCAACTTGCTATTCGAAATAATAAACTTTCTGCCATGGGTTTTGAGTGAAATGAATCGCAAAAAATAAAAACGACATAAAACTATTTCCTTTTTATTTCAATTTCATTTGTACATGTTTACAGCGTTTTGAAACTGATGTAATACTTTTTATCAATTATTAAACATTATTTTGAATCATTATTAAAAAATTATAATGGAACAGTTAAAACGCTACATAACTTTAATTTTCTTTTCTATGATTTATTGCATTAAAAAAAAAGAAGAAAAGAGAGAAGTAATTAATGGAAGAGACATCAATTAATCCACACCTCGACTGCATATTCAATGAGGAGTAGGTGAAGCTATGAAAAAAATATGTGAAAAAAGGGCTATAGTTCCTAATGTTGTGCATTTCAGTCTAAATTTTAACTTATTTATTTAATCAAATTGATTGTTAAATGTTATACATTACAATATTAATTTGATTTGATTACTCTCTCTCACACATACACACTCCCTGTTGTCATTTATAATCTTACGTATGCAAACATAATAACATAAAATACAAAACAGTACTATAAAAAAAAAAGTTATATTTCTGTTGGGATTGGATGGAATTCACAAAGATTTGGCATACCCTATCCTGTGTACTTCTATCTGGAACAGCGATGTACTTTTCCAGGATTTTTAATAACCTTGTCTAGGCACGGTCTGTTTAGGTGGAATTAATGTAAGCCTATTTGCCACAGTCATTAAATCCTACTGTTAATCGGTGGGGAGGACACTGATGAATAGGCAGTAATAGGGCTGATCATGGAGTTCTCTGCCTATGTAATTTGTATAATTACCATACTTGCATATGTTAAGTTAATTAATTTAAATGAATCGGACCAAAAGCTTTAGAATAGTAGTTAGCTCTCGATCGGATCCGGTTAATTATGTTGTTTGTTACATTGATTGACCCATTTCTTTATCGAGTAGTTTCCTTGAAAAATTTATTTCCTAGAGCGTTGACGGAAAATAAGTGTAAACTGAAGAAATAAAAGGGAGTCCTTACAACAAGTTATTGGGTCAGCATTTCATCGAGTTTTTCCGATAATAGGATCGCTTTCCCAGACCTTGCGGGTCTTGCTTTCCCTCCTCAAAGGGTATTGATGATACTTCATAGGGAACAAAGTTAATTTTTATTCTAAATTCTTTTTTAATGACTTCTCTTGGAATATCCCTTCACAGATTAGGGAGACTACCGTCAAATGCAATCTGAACGAGAATGTTTTGATTGATTGAATGTTTTGATCAAAATGAAACAAAAAAGAACACTTATCTATAATTACTTTCAGTACTTTTATAAATGTTGTAAATAAATAGGATGGTACTTCTTAGTGAAAACCTAGAATTGCTTGATACGCAATACACCCACTTGTAACACGCATACCACCCCCAGTGTTACAAAAACTTTCTTTTATTAGTCACATAAGTTTTGAATTTTCGGTTGATAATTATCAATAATGTATGTATAATAAAAACCGTGGAAGAAAATGGTCCGAGTGGAGGTAAATAAAATTCTCTTTATAATGAGAACTGTTTATTGGGAAGCCAACGTTTAGACCGATATCAGGTCTTCTTCAGGGATAAATATACAAGATGCAAATAATATATGGAAAAGAATAACAGTATATGTAGTGTAATACCCTGCAATGAGGGTCGAAACGTTAGCTTCCCAATTCAGTTCTCCTTATATAAGATAATTTTTTTTTCTTCCTCATATATATAAGATGAACTAATATTATTCAACATGGATACAACAGAACATCAACCACTACAACCCATGGACGGTTTTGGGCATAATACATTGTAGAGTATTGTTTCTAGAACAAGGGTTGTGGATGGAGAGATCTCATCCGTTTGTGCGAGATCCCATGATTTGTTCAGGTGTTTTCCCAATTTAGGGCACCCACTTGGTGAACCCCATGAGTGTCTCTAGATTTCACAGAGTGGCGGAACAGTCGGATTCGAACCAAGGATGAGGATATTTAAAGCAACTCAGCGCTCTACACTAAGTCCCCTCAATATACATATATATATATATATATATATATATATATATATATATATATATATATATATATATAAAATAATAAGTAATATATATATATAAAAAAGATTAACATTTCCTCCCAAATCGTTTAAAAAAAAAATCGTTTTCTGACATTCATATACAGGTTCTCATAACTCGCTATTTCGTTCAAAATTCGTGTGTTTTTTTATGTAGGTATATAATTACTTGTAAACTTATAATAATACACCAGTTCTTTCAACTTTTCACGCTAACATTTCAACTTTTTCAGTGTTATTTACTTTTTAGAATTCTTTAAATGAATAAAAAATATTCTATAACAATAAGAGTGGATCAATGCACTATTACAGTGTTTTACATTCACTGAAGTAATATTTTATAGCCAATTGGAAGTATGGAAAGAACGGGAGAAAATGCATTGTCAACTGAAGTTGAAAAATCAAAAGATGTAATACTCACTAGCTGGAACTGAATCATGTAGGAATAAGTATTTTATTCATCACCACATGCAGTTAACTGATCATGCATGCATAGTAGTATTGATCTACTCTATATGTTAATTAATTAAACATTTAAATTACTGTGCATGCATGTCAAATAAAAACATATACATATGTACTTTACAATATAATAATAATACTATCAACATAGTGATAATATTGCATCCTTTAGATCATTACATTTGGTTTGAAGGGAAATCAATTTATCTATAAATTTATTCATTTAATATTATTTAGTTGTCTCTAAATATATGTGCAATTTGATTTTCCTAATACTTATGCGTTAATATTTGCGCGCAGTTCCCCCATCTTCTTTATATACTGTTTATAATAATGTTTTACAACACTCTATCTTTATAATTTTTTCTTAATATACGTTCATATTTACTTTAGAATAATTTCTTTGAAAAAAATAATTAATTAGGATTATTCATAGATTTATCACAAACCGAAATTCCGTCATATATAAATTTCTTAAAATTTGTCTGCAAATATTTTCTTGTTATTTATTTCTGGTTCTAGTGCTTTGGGCTAAAAAAATATAGAACACTGATTAGATCCGGTATATTCTCAAAAAGATTTTAATTTTATTTATGAGAATCAAAAGTCAGACAAAAGCTGATTCGTTTTGATTAACGAATAAATATCCAGAACTTGATAAATTGAAGCGATGAAAGGCTTAAACAAAAAAAAAAGATTAATGTAGCACGGCAAAATTTGAATTTAACTTCTAACCAAGTAATTTATTGCCTCCGAGCACGGATTTATCCCTAGAAAGAGAGCGATCCATTTATTTGGTGCATTTCATCCAGATTAATGATTGGTATATCCAAATAACAGAATAAATAACAGTTTGGTGGATCTCTTTTGCAAGTCGGGTGCGGAAAGTCAACTCTGGTAGGAAAAGAAAAAATCGACATTTATTGTAGGAGATTATCGCAGAGACTATCTACCATTAACACTTAGATTTATCATTAACAAATAGAAGTAAAACTTCCGCAAAATAATCAAATTTTGTCCCTTGAAAAAAATGGCCCACGGATCGAAACAATTAGTAATCCGATGGCCCGAGGTCTGGACTATGTGGTGGATGAGGTAGGAGTTCAAACACATGAAGTTCTTTAAACTTTTCTTTGGTTCGACGGGAAGCGTTGGAAGCATTATCTTGTTGGAATAAAACTCCTTTTCGGTTGATCGTAGACGGCGACTAAAAGTATCTTTCGGCATACCACACTCCCTGGTAAGATCGCAAGTACTTGTGGATGGATTTGGCTCAACAGCTTCCTGCACAACCTTATCAATATCCATTAATGGTCGCCCTGAGCCCTTCTTCCTTTCCAACTCGTATCTCCACTACAATATTTCTCGAACCAACACCACGCATTGAGTTGTTCAAGGGTACTTTCTCCTTCATATATAATAATTTCACGAGTTGGCTCAGCGGATGTGGATTATTTTTTCCAGTAATGCATCAAACTTACGAGAACTCCATAGGGTCCTGTCATGTTTCTTCTTTGAAACAAATAACTAAACTGAGGCTTTTTTTGAAAGTCTAAATCAAATGCGATTAAACAAGCTTAGAGAATGATCTAAAGGGCATACTAAGTACTGGTAAGTATTAAATATGATTAAAATATCTGGAGTCCTTTGAAGTCTTGAATTTGAAAAACCGGTATTTTTTTGTATACACCCTATTATTTAGGATCTTCGAAATCCAAGTTCCAATCAAGAAGAAATATTTTATTACCAATCTCCATAACTATTTTGAAGTCGTTAACCTATAATAGAGTTTTTTAAAAATACTCTTATGAAATGTATGAAACTTCCCTAAACTACATTATATTCCGCTTTTGGTGCAATAGATTCTTTGATTGTTTCTTTTAACATCACTTTATTCTGCTATGGTCAATCCGACGACGCTACAATGGTATTCCAAATTTTGCCTATCCAGGAATAATTATGATAGGGATCTTTAACGAGTACCTACCTGTCATCGCACACGATCGGCACCTCCATTATAATAATAAGTCCCTTCCGATGGACAGCTTGACTAAGGATTTTCAAATAATCCTAAGACCATCTGCCAGGCTGGACCATCTAGGGCACAGTAGTTTGTTATTCTAATCACATACCATATATTACCCCTATTGGAGTAGGTTTTCCGATCCTTCTTGAAATTTATTTGGTTAATTAGCTGTGATTGCCTAATTTGTGGTTGCCTAATGAATAACGGAATCTTACTCGTATCTAAACCTCAAACAGATACGAGTAAGATTCCGTTATTCATTTCGCTGAAGTAACCGTAAAGAGCTACTTCTCATCATTTTAGCCACGGATGCTTAGTATATGGAGGAATTTTCAACGAATAGATCGCAGGAGCACAGCAGATCAGTAATTGCTTAATAATGTTATTTGTTAAACGCTATTCGCTAGCACATAGATAGATCGCTAGATATCAATAGATGGTTTTATCCTAATTTCCGAAGACAATACTGTGCTTTCCCATTTCAACCCCTAGGAAACCTTTCCGTATTCTTGATCTTTTTATTCAGCGGTCATTTATTTGTTCCATTTCATCTTCTTTCTATTATATATAAGTTCTTAACCCACGGATTTGTATATACTTACTTATAGAATTGCTTTCTTTAAAAATCCCTTTCTCATCATTACATTATTTTGGTCTTCCTTGCCCATTTACGTTCACTAAAATTCCTTCCAAACCTCATTATACAATCTTCCCAATGAATGTGAAAAAATAATTTTTACTTATGTTGGAACAAAGATGCAGAAATTTAAAACTATACATACACAAATTCAGCCATCGACAATTTTTATAATTAATATTATTAAAATAAACATAAGTTAAACGAGAAATTGGGAGCAGAGTAGGTCAGTGGTAGAGCACTGAGTTGCCATGCCGTAAATCCTGGTTCAAATCTCGCTGCTGGGAAGTCGTTTGTTCCCCAAATAAAAAAGTAACAAAAATATGGGGGGGGGGGGAAATCTGGCGGTTGAGCGTGATCTAGTACAAATCACTTCCATGCACAATCGATATCCATGAAACAGTACAGTCTCTGCCATTTACTGAACCCCAGACCCGTTTACGAGTAGTGAGAAAAGGAAAGTAGTAAAAAAAAAAAAAAAAGTCAATATATATAGTTATGTATCATACTAATATTATATATGCACTCTACATTATAATTTGAGACGTTTCAGCTCTTTTGGTCATTTTTCAAGTTAACAGACTAAAAATAAAATAAATAAAAAAACAAATAAATGTGTCGATATATATTTTGAACAACAACATTGAACACTCCACGACGGGGACAAGCTGTTGACAGTAGAAGAACAGCTTACCACGTTTTCAGATCACTATGGTGGAATCATCGCAAGAAGAACTAATCCTGCACAAACTGATTTATCTACTGAAGAGAAAGGAAACAACTATATATTTGTATCTCCGAAGCAGCTGAATGCGATTCTCCGTCGTACGAAGGGGAATAAAGCACCAGGCCACGACGGGATACAAACCATATTGCTGAAACAACTGCCAAGAAGAGGAATATCTCATTTGACCAATTTATACAACACTTGCCTCAGGTTAAGATATTTTCCTGACATTTGGAAGAGAGCTATTCTTTTTCCTCTACTCAAACCCATGAAGTCGGGATTGCAGCCAGCTGACTACAGGGCCATCAGCTTGCTTCCGCATCTGGGCAAAGTCTTTGAGAAAATTGTCCTCAATTATCTCAAGACATATTGCTCAGAGATAGCTCTCATACCACCGGAGCAAAGCGCCTATCAGGCATGTCTCTGCACGGATCATCACCTGGCGAAGATACATGCGGAAGTGAGCCAGTGCAGAGCCAAGAACGAAGCGACCGCTATGATCTCCATAGACTGCACGGAAGCGTTCGACTCAGTGTCCCATAGCCTCCTATGCAAGACACTACAGGACAACGAATTTCCGGAACAGCTCTACTCGGTCCTACGATCGTTTCTTCAACAGCGAACGTCAGCAGTCAGCATCGGTGAAACATCATCGGAAACCATCGCATTCACCTGCGGAGTACCTCAGGGGTCTGTGCTATCTCCAGTACTTTTCTCAATATACACAGCTGAAACTGTTGGAGCCAACTACAAAAAAGCTGCTGTAGCAGCCTATGCCGATGACATAGCGATCTACAGCAGCTCGATCAGCGCAGAGAGAGCGCTATGGCAGGCGGAGGAGGTCTGTGCGAGCATCACACAGAAGCTAGAAGGACTCAACATAACAGTGAATCCTAAAAAGACGGACTGCATAATTTTCTCAATTCAGGGGAAAAAGCGCCGCCCTCTCCCTAAGGTCTATAGGGTAGCGGGACGCGAGAACAGACCAGCGAGCAGCATAGTCTACTTAGGTGTCACACTTGACCGACACCTGAAACTAGCCTACCACTGCAGGAAGAAGCTTAGGTCGGTTAGGAAGAAGTCTTACAGACTTAACCACCTGCTTACATCTCCTAACTTACCCCTCCGCCTTAAGCTGACCATCTACAAGAGCTAAGACCGGCGCTCCTCCACGGATCACCACTATTAAGTACCATCACACCGGCAACAGCAAAAAAGCTCCAACAGTTTCAAAATGGCGTACTGCAGGGCATAGTGAGACACACAACATTAAACAAAACAAAATTGGACCTCCTACACACTACTCTCAACTTACCGACAGTTACAGACTTCATAAAACGCAGACACATTAAATTTTTTGACAGTCTGAAATACAGTACTAACCCTCTTTTCAGGACACTCACCCCAGCAGGACGGCCACAAACGTGGCAAGATCACGTACAAAGTTTCAGCCTGAACTGAGAAATAAATAAAATAAACAAATAAAAGGAAAAGGACACGGTGTGCCCCATCACCGGAAAAATCCAAAGTTAATAAATAATGAAAGAAATTAGAGCCTTCCATTTTCTCATCCTCCTCTTAAAATGTGAGCAGTACAGTAAAAGAGATTCCTCTCCAATCTAAACCTAATCCAGATTAGAAATCTTCAAACTTATAGGGGCTAAGAAAAAAAACAAACAAACATCTATACGTGCAAATCGTCACCACTACCAAATTAACACATTCCTACGAACGATTAGCTCTACTTTATCCGTTAATTAATAGAAAATCTAGATTCAAACCAGAAACAGCCTTATTAATTTATAAAACCATTCTTAGACCTCTACTAATGTACGGTTGTGAAGTGTGGGATGCAATGTCAACAACTAAGCGAAACAAATAACTAACTTTCCAAAATAAATTCCTACTAATCGCAGTAAACGCGCCTTGGTTTGTACGAAACAGTCAACTACACCAAAAGCTAAAACTAGATGCGATTGAAGAATTCATTATATTTTATTATATGTAAGTAGTGAATTCAACGACTTAACCAATGAGGTGATAGAATAAAACACTTGTGGATGCAGTTCAGAACTGTAATTAAAAAAGAACATATTTACAAAGTTATAACTAACTAAATATCTCCAGGTATCTTTAATAACATACCTGAATCAACACAATAGTGGATATTCTGTAAAAACACTCAATTATCAATTTTCTATTATATCAATCTATAATCTAACAATGTCAATTATAACCTCGCTCGCATATGTCTCTGAAGGTTATCAGAGGTACTGTGGCATATGACTAAGTTTGGCGTCAGTATCCAAACTTACATATATTATAAAATAATATTATATTCATTATAAAATAAACTTGAACAGCATGGGCAGTCATTAAATAAAAATGTTTAAAAAGTGGCTACTTCGGGAAAAATAATGATCTACATTTTGGAAAGGTCTTATTGTTTTTCTCCAAATTCCTAGCCAATTAAATAATATTAATTTTAAAAAAAATGTTTATATGTACTCGTTTCCACACCACCGCAGAGGTAGAGTGCCGGGGTGCGTTTTTTTCAATGTGGTATTCCCAGTAGGCCTAGTCCACAATCGCCTATGATCTTCAAGGTGTAAAATCTTAGTATCGTAAAATTAGGGTTGTTGGACGAATATACCTAAATTCGACGAATGAACCTATTATTTATGTTTGACTCTTGATTACCATGCACGTCGGCCTGAAGAGGCCCATTGTGCTTGAGTCCTAAAGATCTCTAACATAGGTCTAGACCTCTGAGAAATTTTAGATAGTCTTTACATCTCAGTTCTTGGAGTTCCTTGTGTCCTCCAGGACCAAGGTCAAATGCCCTCATTCGACTTAGTGCTATACATTCAAAGATAACGTGCCAGGGGGTTTCGTCCTCTTCTGTGCACCATCTGCACCGACATTCCTGTTCAATTCCTAAGCGATGCATATGTTTCCTGAGTTTACAGTGCCCAGTGATGGTTTCAACCATACTTTTGAGGTCGGTTCTCGACATGTGATTTAATCAGAATGATTATCATTGGGATCTTTTATAAAAAGTTTAGTATGCCTTATCTTGGTTCTATCCCAACGTGTTTGCGATTCTGGAAGATGAATGGGAAGATACAGGACACGAATGGGAAGATGCTTAGTGCCCAGTACAAACTAGGCTCTACGAGTTCCAACAACCAAGCTTAGAAGTACGCAGTCGTAAAAGCGACAGAATTCCTTCTTGACCTTCCAAACAACATACATACAGACATAGTCATACACACAGATAACAAAATCTTGATACAATCAGTTCTCAACACAGACATACATGACGAACTTACCGAAAATATCAGAATGAACTTGTGCACACTTAGGCTTCTAAATTTCTCTGTCAAAATAATATGGGTAAAGGGTCACTCTGGTATCGAGGGCAATGAGATAGCGGATAAATTAGCAAAAGAGGCAGCACAAAGTGATATGTCTCCATCTTTTCAAAAAACACCAATTTCGTTCATAAAATTCAAAATTAGGGAAGAATCAATTACGAGGTGGAATGAACGGTGGACTATTTCAAATAAATCTCCTAGTTTGCATAGGTTCATTCCAAAACTAACAAACAATAACTACAAATTAATAAAATTCACTAACTACAAACACACTTATACTTACACAGATTTCACATAACCAACGATAGTACTTGCTCAATAGATATTGAAGAACAGACATTTAAACACATAATATATGACTGCCAAATGTATGAAGGATCAAAGTTAATTATCTCCACAATGTTAAGAGGGAAAGTTTGGACAGTTGCTGAACATGACCTATACAATCACTTTCGACCCGAACTCACTACATTTATTTAGAGTATCGATTTTGAAAAGTTGACATCCATTTAAGAATAATCATACTATGTAAAACAAAGATAATCATTATGTAATTATTGTAATTTTAACTTAGTTAATTTGTTAATTGTTTAATTTATAATTGTTAAATTTGTTAATTTAATATTGTTAATTTTGTTAAGTTGTAACAGCATGTATATAATAATGTCTTTTGCATATATTTTAGTATTATCAAACTGTAGTTAATTATTTGTAAAATGAATTTATAAGGCACATAGTATACTCACTTATGGAATGTGCTAATAAATAAACGGTCCTTTCAAAGGGTTACTTTGAAAGAAAAAAAAAAAAAAGTAGGCATATTGCAAACCTTCCAAAATAAAATCCCACGGATCGCAGTAAACGCGCCTTGGTTTGTACCAAACAGTCAACATCACCGAGGTCTAAAACTAGAGATGATAGAAGAATTTGCTGAAAAGCGTTACACTAATTTCAAATAATAATTAAAATTTAAAAAAATATGTTTATTTCACCGTTGCAAATATAATCAATTAATGTAACACTTTTCTATGCAAATTCATTCATCTCGAACTTCTTGAAATATTGACTACCCAATTTTTTGTAATTGATTTTATTTTATAGATAGACCCTGTATAAACACGTGATATTTTATAACATTTTCTTTCGTTTCAATTTATCATCGAGTTTGTTGTTTTGATCCTTCATCGATTTTGCAGTATGAAAAAGAATGTATTCAAACATTCATGCTTCATATTATTATTATTGCTCATAAAAAGAACCTATGTCTCAAACATATTTATTTTTGAATATGGGAAAATATTATTGTAATATAAAACTCGACGACGAATGAAAACGAAGAGGAAATAAGTTAATGCATGCTTAACAAAGCATTGTAAAAATAGTTTTCACTAAATATTTACACATAACAAAAAAAATTTTTACTTACGTGAATTAGCTTCGTGATGGAGTAACTTCTTCTGCAATGCTTAACCATTGGCGCTAAGGATTCTTTGATATTTTCCGAAATTCTCTTATGCTAATTTTCTTGTTTTAAATTGACTATTCCATAAGAAAATCAGTTAACAAATGAGAAAAATTTCGTTCTTTCTTTAATCTAAATATACTCAAGTATCATAGCAACAGAATAATCTTGATTTCATCGTTATTCGCTTATCAAGTTTTGAAAGAAAATGTTAGGAATATTTTCAGCAGTACGGCCCATGGGTTCCAGATCTGGTGATAGTTGGTGGAAATTCCTTGCAAGTTCACCCCGGCTAAGTCCGATGTACTCACTGACCCTCTCCTCAGGCTTGAGGGATGTAACGTAGGTTGGAAAGCCCTACTAACATTATGTGTTACTTAAAAACTACCTGTAATAGTAATGGATCTTTCTAAGGTAAAACGCTCGTTATCCGAAGGTAAACTATTCCCCCGTTCGGATCTCCGGGGGGTGTATGCTTCAGGGGATTCCTGGTGCAAGTTGAAATATAGACATTTACGTACAGATAAACTCACTAAGAATCACTTTTACTCACTTTTAAACATTCACAGGTAGATAGGAAAGATCGATTTTTAATAATAATAAATCAATTTTGATGAAATAAATGGAGTAAGAAAGAAAATGTTAGTTAAGATGACTAAAAGAGAGGTACCTAGATGTTAGCTGTACTTTAGTGATCCGTATTTTTATTTACTATACATATTTCAATATTATATTATATTTCAATATTATATATTATAATACAGCTTTTTAATGCCTACATCATAAAGTACATTTTGCATTCACTTACTATTGTATTTGTTTAAATATAATAATACTTACTAGTGAAAAATAAATTAACTGAATAAACAGGACAAAGAGAGCAGAATGTATTCTTATTGTTAAGTAAAGAAATATTCCAGCTAAAACACCAATGATTCATATTGAAATATTTACATAAATAAATAATTAAGGTTGCCGCATTTATCAAATACCTTATATTGTGCCCCGAATATGTTTTATATACACAGTTCATTAACAAAAATTAGTTATCTAAGATATAACAATTCAACTTAAAAACCATTTTGAATTTTTCATTATAGCAAGGTATAGAAAATGATACTTTTATAGAACTGATTGCTACTATATCTTATGCTATCATGAATACATTTCAGTTTGTAAATTGAATTATTACAAAGTCATCTGTACCATTTTCGTTCACTTTAAGAATTTAATTAATTCCTTATCAGGTACAGGAACAAACCTACAATATGTAGTTTACAAAAAAAACAACCTAGACACAGTTATGTTAATCAGTCATTAATTATTCTTTGCATCCAAGTCCAGCATTCCAGTTGCATATTCCTCCGATGGGATCAAAAGATAATCCTTTAGGACATGTGTATTCCCATCCCAGTAAATTAGAATTTTCCATTTTAGCACAAGATATAAATTTCCTACAAGAAAATGGATGAAGAAAGTTTCCAATATCTAAACCTTCAATGTAGCCATATTTATTTATTCTAACCTGTAAAAAAAAATAGTAGATATGAATGATGTAATATGAGTAATGATTTAAAAACAACTATGAAAGTAGTTTCATTTTTTTTTTCACTATATTTGTTCTTTGATAAGCAGCCTAATGCTAATAACATCAAATAAACAGAAAAAAAAAATCTAAAGTTGTCATACTGATACAAGATAAATCAATTTACAGACCTATAAGATTTTTATAAAATGGTTTGAAGACAACTGTTATTCACTTACTTTCCCAGAAAGTGGCAAATCAACTGGATCTTTGCAGTTTTTCACGTTGAAGTTTTCCAGTGGCTTATGGTTTGTAAAAATGATAAATCTTTTTCCTAATATATAATATTGCCAATATAATATCGCCTCTTTTATGGCCAGACTTTCTAAGTACATGGCCTTCTTCCTTTTTTGGGCTTCCGTCAAATTCCTGGAAAAATTAAATACCCGCTTCAAAGATTTATCATCTTGTGGCTGCTTCAAAATTGCACCAACTCTTTTTAAAGAGGCATCAGTATAAATATATATCGGTGCTCGTGGGTTAAAAATTGACAATACTGGATCCGAACATACAACTTTTTTTATTTTATTAAAACTCTCTTCACATTCTTCTGTCCAAATGTAATCCACATTTTTCCTCAATAGATTATATAATGGTTCTAATGATGTAGAGTATTTTGGTATATACTCTAAATAAAAACTAATTTTTCCTAAAAACTGTCTTATTTGTTTTTTTGTTTGTGGTCTAGGAAATTTATTTATGGCCACCAGGTTATCATTTAATGGTCTTACTGAATTATCACCAATTTCGTGTCCTAAATATGCGGTTTTTCTTTGTGCAAATTTACATTTTGCTTTATTTAATTTGACACCTTCACTTTTTAATGCTTTCAGTGTTTATTCTATATGTGTTATATGATCTAGATAATTTTCGGAATAAATCAGTACATCATCTATATAGTTCACCGCAAAGGCATCTAAACCAATTTTTCTAAAGACACTAGGCAATATTGTTTGGAAAATAGCTGGTGAGGATTTCAATCCGAATGGGAGACATGTCCATTGCCAGTGCCCATGATGTGTCACAAAAGCCGTTTTATATCTGTCTTTTTCTCGTACTGGTATCGACCAAAACGCTGAGTGTATATCTAGTTTAGTGTAGAACTTACAGCCTCCAGCACGTACTGTCAAATCTTCAATTCTTGGCAATGGTTGACTCTCTGAAACGACTATTTTGTTTAGTTCTCTGAAGTCTATGCATAAACGAGATTTTCTTTCTTCTTCTTTTTTATAGACTAATGCTATTGGGGCGCCATAAGTGTTACAAGACTCATGAATTAGTCCTGCTTTCAACAATTCCTTGATTTGCTTTTCAATCTCTATTTTGTCCTCTAATGTGCATCTATAAGGTTTTTTCGCTGTATATTTATTTACAGTTAATCTTATTGCAGCTTCATAGTTCATACTTCATAGTTCTACCAATATCGAATTTATCATTTGCAAACAATTCTTCATATTCCAATAAGATGTCGTCTAAGTTGTTAATAGCATGTTCCTTTTTTTTTTTAATAACATTCATATTAACTTTTTTCTCATCTAATATTTTATAATTTTGTGTAATCTTCAAATTCTCATCTTGTCGCAATTTGAAAGATTACAAGAAGTGACTACACGTTTTTTGCTTCTTCAGCATGAGCAACAGCATCTTGAATTTCTGAATTATTTACTAATTTAATATTCTCATTTTTTACTTTTCTATAACGACAAAAATTTTCAGGATGAAATCTATTTTTATACCCTAATTGTTCACAATGGATGCAAGTTTTCTTCTCAATCATATTTTGTTTTGGTGTTATTATTTTATTAGACTGACCAAAAAGTCTTAATTTAGACATTAAATCTTCTATGGTCACTAATTCTTTTTTATTTAGTCTGTTTTTCATAAATTGTGGTAATGACACTACTATTAAATTTATTTGTGGCTAAAGTTAAGGCTGGATCGACTTCAATCAAAAGACTTAAGAATTTTCTTTAAAGCAAAATCTAGAAATGATCCATTCAAGTATTTAAAGCTGTATGCATATTCGACTTTATCCCAGGACTGTTCATCAAAGGTATCCAAAAAAGAATTGCTCCAAAATTCCCATGCATAAGTTAATGAATTTGTCTGCAAATAGATTGTATACCAAGTCAAAGCAGATCCTTCCAAAAATAACCTTAGGGCCTCAGCATATTTATTTTCTTTCAATCCTAACCATTTACACTCCTGAATAAATAGATTCATCCACGTTTTAGCGTTACAGTTATGCCCATAAAATTTTTGCAAAACCATATCCTTGGCTATAGAGTGCATAGACCTTTCTGTGTTGGTGCTTGGTACATTTACTATTTGTTTTTCTTGCACTTCATCTAAATACATATCATAAAAGGCTACATTACCTTCCTCGTCCATGTAAATAGGTTTCATCTGTCAGTGATATTACGGCATTTCTATATGTACCCCGCACATTCAAACTTTTCACAACATTCTTAACAACATTAGTGGCAAATAATTGTTCATGTGCTTCACAAGTTTGTTGTTTTTTTGGGAAAGCAAAAATTTCCACCTGCCTCACCAATGGTATAGTTTTTACCTTTACTACTGTGCTCTTAGAGTTTGCTCCAGCTTCCGCTTCAAATTGAAATTTTGCCTTAATCATCTCCATTGTGTTGATTTTTAAGTCGTGAATTCAATGGCTTAACCAATGATTTGATAGAATAAAACACTTGTGCATGCAGTTCAGAACTGTAATTAAAAAAGAACATATTTACAAAGTTATAACTAATTAAATAATTCCAGGTATCTTCAATAACATACCTGAATCAACACAATAGTGGACATTCTGTAGTAACTCAGTTATCAGTAAAAACACTCAATTATCAATTTTCTATTATATCACTCTATAATCTGACAATGTCAATTATAACCTCGCTCACAGTAAGTTGGTCGAGACTAGAGTCCTTAGCGCGCTCTGATTAAATTCACGCACAATTTACTCCTTATTCGGAGGAAGTTGTTGGCGCAGAAAGGAATAGCTCGGATTTACTTAAGACAGAGTTGATGAGCGAAGGATGAAATAGTATTTTTGATAAAGTTGGTGAGAGAAATAAATGTGTTAGGCGGGCTGTTGCTACAATGGCAGGAATCTAACTTAGCCAATTTGTTTTGATTTTCAATTCCAGACTGCACTTGTTGATTGACCTTATTCTTTCCTCATATTCAATTAAAGGGGCCTCTCGAACGGGTCTCTGAAATTGCGACCTATTTTTATAAGTCTAGCCGTAAACAAAATAAAGCCTGTACCTATAAAACCCATGAAAGGAGTGTACTGTTTCCAAGCCATTGGTTATACAAGGACGTGGATTGGAAAAGATCACATTTACTACTACCCATTTTATTGAGACTGTTAATAGATTATTTGTCACAACTGGATTTGTGAGCTTCTGCACAGCAAGCCAGCACTCTACACAGTGATCTGCCCCACCCCGGTGATAAAAATAATAAAACTATAAATATTATTGACAATACTGATGGACTAAATGGAAATCGACTCAGTAAAATTATATTTAGTATGTTAATATTGTATAAAACTGCAGAAGGGGGAAAAATTATTGAAAACGTATAGATATAAATTTGTCGGTTATCCACATCAATAATAAGGGTATATGTGAATCATGCTAAAAATCAGCTATTCAAAAATGTCTTTTAATCACAAAAACTTCCTATTACAACGGATGCATCTATTTAAACTGATCCTGCATCCAAAAAGTCTTTAATATTAAGAAAAACAATTAATGAGGATAAATGAACAGAACTGATGAAGAGGTCAACAGTTGCAGTAACAATAAAAAAACATATCCAAGAATGTATATCAATCACGTAAATTTTAGATTTTTCAGATCACAACGGGTTCACATATTTCCCAATTCATTTTGACTAGTTAAAAATAATAATGTCAAGGTAAAAAAAAAATAGAAAAAAGAAATTGCTGCTGTCTATTCGGATGACGCAACCACGGTGAGAGTTCTAAATGTATCCCATCCAGGGATAAGAGATCTTTAACGAGTGCCTGACATCACATACATTCGGGACCGCTATTTAACATCCCATCCGAAATGAGCATAACTTTCAATCATTTTAATAAATCCTAAGTAAAAAATATAAATTTTGTCTATCATATTAAAGGGAATTGTTGTTTTCAGTAAAAATATATTTAGTTAATTAATATAAAGCTTGTACTAGGTATAAATATAAATTCCAAAGAAGACACAAGACAAAATAGTCTATAAAAAAATAGTTAACTAAGAGAGAAGGGAACATTAAGAGGGTGACAGAGGCGTGGGAGGGAAGACACGTTGTGAGCCGTGATCGGAATTGGGAAGGGAGGACGAGAAACCCACCATTCTCTCGCTTTCTTCTATATCACAATTTCTCTACTTCCGTTTGTTTTATAAGCCCATAAATTTCCTTGGAGATCCTTTTTAGCCAATCTATACTCTACATGCCATTATTCCTATTGGCTCCATAAATTTAATTTATAGCCATTTGAACATATTGATGGCGAAGTAGCTCTTCTCTAAATCAAGGAGGTAATACTCCAGATGTGACAGTATATCGGGATCTCGGAGTTTAACTGTATAATGCCATTATAAAATTCTTAGTACGGTAAAATAAAATTTAATTTAAAATATAAACTAAATATAAACTGATATAAACTATACTGCAGCTATAGTATAAAGCACCAAAATTTTAGTTGAAGACGACCTGATCTTACTCAAATTCGAAATTCTTCGAAGCATAGATGATGGATAGTATTGTATATTAAATAAATAAACATCTTACACTTCTGATGTTTATTTAATACTGAATCCCACATGTACACAATCATATGTTTTTGATATCAGCTCACAAACACGTCAGCCCCCTTATTTTTGTGATTAGCACAGATGCTAATCACAAAAACCAGAATCCGCATATCTCCTCCAAATTTCAACACGGTCTTAATATCGTTATGCAGTTGCCTTTTCTTGCTGTTAATGTTCCTAAACTCCACTTCTCTCCACGATCTGTATAATTCCTCATTTCAACACGATCCCCAAGCTTAAACTGTTTTAATCGTTTTATATTTTTAGCATCTTTCAACTCCGGTGGTGTTTGACTAATTTGTAAGTTTGGATTTTTGAATAAAACATCAAGTTTTTTTCTTACGTCCTTTTCAAATCATTAATCTATATGCTGAACTCCCTGCGGTATTAGGTGCTGCTCTCAGTTTGGTAAGAAGGCGAAGTATTTTCATTTTGATGTCTCCTCTTTCAGAGATTTTTTTTACTGGCTGATCAAATCTTTCAGCTTGCCCGTTAGTTGAGGGGTGGAACAGGGCAGTTCTCCTATGTGAAATTAAATTTTCTTTCAAGAATTTTGAAAATTATTATTTACCCATTAGCTATATGCAACGTAAGCAAAGAAAAAATAATTGTTACCAAGGAAAGACCGGCGAAGTCGACAGTTGCCATGGTCTACTCGGTTGCCCACAGGGATGTATTTCGACCTTTTATTTTTAAGCAGCATTCTGCAAGGTTTATAACTTCCCCCGTATAGGTACGTAGCTCTACAGACGTTTTATGAATTTTTTTTCCAACATTAAATCTCTTATAGTCATTCAGAGATATTATACTTAAGGCAGCTCCTGTATCAAGCTCCATATGAATGAATTTTCCTTCTATATCAATGCTAACTGTAAACTTATCGGTATATTTATCTGTCACAATGTTTATTTCGAGTAAATCTGCCTCTTCCTCGTCTTCATTTTTCTCTTCAGTCTGATGTATGTTTCCATTCTTTTTTCCGAAAGCCCCCCCACATTCTTGCCTGGTGGCCTATAGACCCGCAAGCATTGCAAATAGTGCCCTTAAATATAAATTCGTCAGCTCGATGCGATTTTCTTCCACATCTGTAACAACATACTGTCATAAAATTCTTGCCTTTTTTGCGTGCTTCTGACCTAGTCTTATGTGAGAATGATTACTGTGAAGATTATTCCTTACCCCCTTTTTTGGTCTCCACTTGACATAATGTTGTATCAGTCATTTGTGATGAAAATAGTATATTTTCTGTTTCGATGATTCGATTGGATTTAATACTTCAGAAAACTTGCATAATTGCGAATACGTATTTCTGAGTCCCTTAACCACCTCTAAAATTGTAAACTAACCAGTAAGTCTGCCATAGATTTACCGCATTCGCAGTTAAATTTACAGTTACTTGATAATTTTCTTGATTCGGCAACTGGATCAGTAACTGTTTCCCAAATGCTTTGATCTCGACTAATAAACCTATTTTGTTCAGCTAACAAGCAAGCCTGCGGCTCATAGTAATTTTTCAGAATCGTAACTAAAGATTCAAATGTTTTTGAACACGGATCCTCGGGAGAGCACAAGTCATAAAGTTTTGATGAAGAAGGGGATTCATGCAAAAAAGTAAAAACTCTCAATTTTTCATCACCGATTGCTTTTTAACAAATACAAGTATTTAATCTATGAATAAAGTTAGAAACAAATTCTTGTTCATCATATGGTATAAATTTAAGATTATGTGTCGTACTTACATCAAAATTTTTAGGTTGTGTACTGTTCGAATGTATATCCCTGTGGTTTGGCCGGTTTAGAAATTTCCTGTGAGCAGAAAGTTTAACCTTCAATTCTACCAAGCTATCTTCCAGTTGTAGGTGGTAGTCAACTTCATTGTCCAAATTGTCCTCTTGAACTAAAGTTTTAATCTTCCCTTGAATTCTTTAAAATTTCATCCTTTCGGTTTCTAAAAGATTTATTATTTCGTTGACTTCTTCTATAGACTCTGGAAGACCGGTCACTAAACATTTTTTCAAATGCATTAATTTAGCTTTTATTTTTCCTCTTGACGCCTTTAGTTGTCTTAACTGCTCTACGATTTCAGCTTCCACACTTTAATTTAATTTTTATCTTAGTCACCAAAATTGTATATTTTATAAACAAACACGTTACACTTCTGATGTTTATTTAATACTCAATTCCATATATAGTAGGGCGTATAAAAAAATGACGATTTTTAACCAAATATTTATATGATGGCGACTAACAGTATCTTTGGACACGCCACACTCCCTGGCAAGTTCGCGTGTACTTATGAACGGATTTGATTCAACAGCTTCCTTCAGAACCTCATCAATATCCATTAACGGTCGCCCGGAGCCCATCTTCCTTTCCAACGTCGTATCTCCACAGATAAATTTTTCAAACCAACGCCACGCAGTGCGTTGTTCAAGGACATCCCTTCATATTTAATAATTTCACAAGTTGCTTCAGCAACTGTGAATTTTTTTTTCCAGTAATGTCTTAAAATTACGAGAATTTCGTAGGACACTGTAACGTTTCTTCTTTGAAATAAATAACTAAACTGAGGCTTTTTTTGAAGAAGTCTAACACCATGCACTAAACCCAAGGCCCTTCATGGGTTGTAGTGGCATTTTTTAAAGTTATTTACGAGGTATGAAACAGACCATTGATAAGATAAAAACCTCCTCCCGAGCAAAAGTAGACCATACAAGTTAAGATAAAGAATTAAAATAAAAGTTACATTAATTTAATTGTACGCCTTAAGCTAACTTGTTTCTTAACAGAGATTAGTTAACTTTAAGGTTGGAGGAACTTTTAACTTCCTACCACGTTATATTCTTAAAGTAGTTAGCAGTAGAAGAAAAAAAAGTTTTAAACCTTTATAGTTTTTTTTGAGTATTTATTTTTGAGTGCGTAGCAATTTTAAGTAAGTTCTCAGATAGTCAACCTCATGGATTATTTAATTGCAAATTGTATAGTTTCGAAGACAAAAATATTTAAGATTTGAGTAAATCCTGTACTTCTCTCAGATGTGATGTCATGTCAGATTATGATTGGTTTCCAACTTCTATGGAAAAGATTAGAATTTTTCAATATTTCCAAATTTATTGCAGGATATTAAACAAATCGGTGGGTAACCTCTGTGGCGTTGTGGTTAACAACAACAACAATACAACAACGACATAACAAAGTACTATGTCCAAGATCGCGGGTTCGCAGCCCAGAATCCATCCAGTGAGCTTGGGATTTTTTAAAGGAAGTAAAAAAAAAACTTATTTACTTTCCTTCCTTTCTGATGGGACATTAAATAGAATTATTTTTACTTTTTTTAAACATTATTTTTACCGTTTTATTTTCCTAATGGTGAACCCTCGTCCTGAAATAAGTTATACTATAAAAATTGCACTAAAATCTAAGTAACTTCGTTTTTCTCCGACTATACCCTTTTTTTTACATAACAAGTGAAGTTCATGAGCAGAACTTATGAATAGCATGATTGAAATAGAAAGAATGTATGAAAATAAAATCTGCTGAAAAACAGAACAGAGCGCCGTCAATATAGGTTTATTCCCCCAAAAAATATCATGAATAATCTTTTCTGAATAATTCCATCATATAATAAGTAATATGAAATAAGTTATTTTTATTAATATCAACTGCGTTACTAACTGTCATTAATTTTATCTAACTTCTGACACCCGACACTGAAATAATTAAAGATTAAAATGATCTCACACACAATAAATACTGCTTCAAAAAAAAAAGATTTAATTTCAACCCTTTGATTACTTCGGATCCGATACTTACTTATTCAAGATTAATGCCTAATCAAAAAGGGTCCCCTCTCTCAAGGAGTTTTGCCATTATTGAAGATGCTTACAGTCAGTTATTTCTCTCTTACACTTATACCTCTTTAAATTTTTAAGATATTGATGAATTAAAAGAGCAGCCTATTGTTATTAATTTAGTATTGGAGAAAAACGGATGAATCTACAGAAGTTCCTAGGGCTCGCCCAGTCTCTATAAAGTTGGTACCCTAATTGAGGGAAAAACCTTAGAGTTCAACATAATCTCGGAATAATCACCTCCCTTAGCAACCGCTGTCCTAGAAAAAGTGCAGTATTTACCTTGTACTGAACCCAACACCCTTTATGAACCCAACAGTCAGTGTTGAACCGACCAGTGTAATAAGTGTATCAGTGAACTGTGACAGTCTCGCGAGTGTAATAAACTCTTTCTGTTTGTTACTGTGTGTCAGTTTGTCATACTTGGAGAATCTTACGGTCGGTGGACTAGTGAACTGTTAGTGTTAATTAATAGTTATAAATTATAGTGTAATTTTTTAATATTCATACAAATTTATGTAAATAGTTAAGTCATTTAGAATTAGTAATAATTGATACTATTGTAATAATTAAATAAGAGATAGGCCTAGATAACAAATATTTAGAATATTGTTATTGTAAATTTACATCAGTTTAATAAATTAATAGTTAATAATTTAACTAAATCATTTTTTTCATTTTGTTAATAAACTTTAGTATCTTTAATTAAGGAATTGTTTTATTCATTTTAATACCCAGTAGCTCTTAACAATATGATATGAATTATGTACGTTATGAGACTACAAAAGAGATATTCATCAAATTCGTAATTGTGTATAGGTATTTCAAATTAGGACCTCGTTCAGCAATAGATAATTGAGGTGTTAGACACATGTTTTATATTAGTAAAGGAAGAAAAGTAAATATAGATTTTTTTTTCAATTATTAATATGATAAAATGCGATAAATACGTATTTTAAATACTTCTAAACTTAAGAACAATCATACTCCTGCCTATTTTAGGAGGTGTAAATAAAAAATATAATTGTAAAAAAATATTTACCTCAGATACACATTTATCCCGTGTTACGTCATCCGTGTTAATTGATTGTGCGCCGTATAAATAATAAAGAATAAGATTCAAGGCATACTTAATGGAAAAGGATTTTCAGAAAATATTTTTTATCATGCTTTTATAAACCAATCTTGTTTAGTTTTTTTCTAATTACTTAAACACTAAGGAACAGAGAACAACCTAATACCGGCTTTTCTAAGGTCTCACTCCAACCTTAATTGCTGCAGTCTTAATTGATATTTCAAGGAAAACACAGAAAACTAAAAGTAAATTTAACCAATTAAATATATAGCCTTCTTCGGCAGTTTTTAATTGATAGGTATTTTTAGAAGTAATTTTATTTACAAAGGCAAGATTTACAATAAGTATGGTTACACAATAGGGAGGTATAAAGGTGGTGGAAAAACCTGGAGGTTGAGCATAATCTAATTATTATAACTTCTAAGGTTACTGGTTCAAATCCAGCTCAACAACAGGCAACAGTCCATTTTTCATAACATTAAAAGTCTTAAAAAAAATATACCTGGGTTGGTAAGTTGAAAAATGTTATATCACTGAATTAAATATAATATTTGTTCACAATACCAAGTAAATTTTTCTTGCTTAAAGTTAAGCTCTTTTATTTCTGCAACAGCACTTTGGATTTCTAAAAAAGCAGAACTATCTAAAGAAAATTAAACTATATGGTCCAAAATATCTCATACAATCGTTATATATCATTGTTATTGCGGTTGAGTGGATTTTTCACTGAAATTTAGTATACGGTCCATGGCTCAGAAACCATATAATATACCTTTTTTTTTACTTTTGCTAATAATATAAAGCAAATATCAAATTTTGTATATTTTTAGTTTAACAGAGGTGTTGATGATATAAAGATTTTAAACCTATAAATTGGAAGATATTTTATTTACCCATTTAGGAGATGTTTTTAATCGTGGTAAAAATTTATGGTAATAATTATTCCGATAAAAACCTTTAAAGGTTTGTTCGATCAGTTCTGTTAATTTCAATTAATGATTCGATGTTTGAACTCATTTCAATTAAGCGAAAATACATTTTTTTTGTTTAATTTTATATTATGTGAAAATATAAGAATGAGGTCATTATTGGATTTTTATAAAACAAAAACTCAAAAATATTCAATGTACGAATCTTTTTATGAAATTTAATATCTTTTCTTCGGTAATGCAGGTTTACTAGCATTTAGCTGTCTTTAATGGGTTTAAAAAAGCTTAGAGAATGCTCTAAAAGGATGATTAAGTATTGGTAAATATTAAATAGGTTAAAATAATAACAGTCCTTTGAAATCTTGAATTTGAAGGAACATTCAGTATTAGTAGAGAGATATACATCAGTTAAACGTAACGAAGTAAGAGAGAGAGGGTTAATTCATAAAAAATACTTACCAAGTATTATTTTTAACAAATTTTTCAAAAAGTACATTATAAACTAATTTGGAAAAGGCTCCCGACGGCTAAGGCGCTGATGAGCCATTTACATCGATCTAAAATGTTTCGACGTCCATTAGGCAGATTTTCTGAGAAACTTTTAAGTCAGTTAAAATCCTCGTTCTATTATTTGCCCGGGGGGGGGGGGCGAAATCCCTGTTGAAATATTGAGCCTACAAAGTCCCCCCTCGATTAGGAGCTAATTAATTTTTCTGCACTTAAGGTGGCTTTCTTCTGCATAATTCATCCTGGATCTGAAGAAGAGGTTGAAGGCTTAGCGCGGTGTCAGTAATCGTCCTCACCTTCTTCGATTAGGTCACAATTCACATTTTATTCTTTTCCGCCTTATACATCAGTCTTAAATCGATTTTACATTAATTAAATACTTGCATTAAGTTCTTCATTTTAATTAGAATAAATATACAAGATAATATTTGACTCGCAATAATTGGTCCCCAAGACTAAGAACATAATAGAAAGAAGGTTAATAATAACAATAGTATAATTATTGTCTTAAATATGCTGTTAGTTATTACTTTTAGAATATTTTTAAAATTCAAAAGTACATGTAAAGATTCGTGCCCTGCAATCAAAATTAATAACGACTATGTTCTTGTCTGCACCACTACAACACATGATGTGTCTTGAGGTTCAGTATGTGATTGAGGCTGTACTGTTTTTTGTAATCTACTTTGCAGGAAGGTGATTTGTCCTTGATAACGCTCAACCGCAAGGTTTTCCCCCCATTTAGGGTATCCACTTTATAGAGGATGAATGAGCCCCAGGAAGGTCTCCAGATTCCACAGGGTTAATCCTCGGCTGATAAAAGATTAAATAAACTATCTGCCACAACCGGGTTTGAACCTGGGAACTTCGGACGGCAACTCAGCGCTCTGCCACTGAGCTAACTGAGCTAAACCGCTCCCCTTGGTAAAACTATGTACTTTATCTCAGGATAAAAGACTTACATGGAACGCCCCAACAGAATTAAAATACAAGAACTGACAATACGCTACAAACATCCACATCTTCTGGACTATCGATCCTCACTTGACTTACCATGCAAACGACAAATCTACAACACTATACGAACACCTATTTGGACACATCGTACTAGTATTTCTAAAGTGACATAAGTCAAAATCTTATATTTTAGGAAAAATGGTTAGTTTAAAAAACATTAGGACTTAAAAAGTGACACAAGTACCTTCTGGAAGGCAACCTCTGAAGCTAAGGTTGATAAGGTTTTGATGAGTGATAAATGATATATTTAATCATTTCTTTTATGGTCATAACTCAACACCAAAAAAAATAAATAAATACAAAAAATAACGATTTTTAGTTGTCTCACTAGGGAGACAAGCGTGGACACAGAGCGGAGCTTTAGGGTTCAGCCATATACAATCACGTCCACATAAACAAGATACAAATAACACAAACCGAAATTCTTAGAAAAATTGTAAGTACTTCTTGGTTTATTTCGAATCGAACTATATACAACGACATGAGCATTCCCACTGTAAAATCATATACACAGAAATACACTATCTCAAAGCATCATCAAAATCCTCTAGTCCTTTCTCTTTTCTCCTTTATGTTACCTGGACTTTATTTAAGTGGATTAAAACGACAACAGCATACTTTCTCAGAAAACATTAATCGGTTATCGAAAATTTCATATCCCAGCAAATCGAGGAGAAAAAATCGTTGAGATTAAATTTGCTGGATGCGATACAAGCGCAGGTGCAAATATAATATAAAATAAAATAATTACATTTTTACGATTCCATGAGTGTATAATAATAATATTTTAAAAATAATTATAACCTATGCGTTTTAGATTCATGTAAGATCTTTCCTTTGGTTGTAAGTAAGGCCTAATTTTTCTTTCCCTTCAGGCAAGAAGGAACAAATGGCCAGATTTATTCCTTAGGCCATTGAAGGGCTGTCTGGACCGTTATTTAGGGCCTTAGAAGGGTTTTTCGAACAAGTCCCGAATACCGGCCGGTAGATTGTAAATAAATAGTTTGCTTACATCAGGACTGGAATGGTAGCGAATTTGTCTTTCCAATAGATATTAGGTATACTAAATCAAATTTGTTCTATATTAGATCATAAATAATCATCATAAAAAAAAAAAAAATAAGATTTTCTCCATAAAATAGGATTTGCTTAAATTTTGGATCGAAATATACACAATATTATTCTTCAGAATAAAGAAGTTAATAGTCAATTACTTCCATACAGCGCTGTACCACAGTTTTTATGTTATGTTTATACTGCTTTTTATTTTGAATACGCTTAAACAATTCACATTCTGGTCTGTTTTGGAAGTAATGGTTTTGTTAAAAATGTGCCTTTGATCGGAAGATACAACAGTCAGATAGCTTAGCGTCAGAACCGTGAGGGTGGTATAAGATGCTCCCTTTTAATTTTTCTCCTCTTTTTATTTAACATTGCGTCAACGTAGGACTGAAACATTATCTTATTGAAACAAAATTTTATTCCCATTGGCTGAAGTAGTATACATCCACAATCATGACTGTAAATTTCAGCGCCAATATCCGTACCACTATCTGGAACTAGTCAGAATAGCAATATGACTGGACGATTCAACCAAACACAGTCTTTGAAGACTACTACCCAAACTTGAACCTCTGAACTGAAAGACTTGAATATAAAATTTTCAATGGCTGCTTCTTTTTTTCGATATTTTCGGATGAGTAACAAAACGCATTGAAAGGCATACATACTTAATATGCATAATTAAATCAAGTGAATAAAAATCAATGAGCATGGTTAAAATCACAAAGGATTGGTTAAGGGTATACATGGGATTTCTTTTTTTCTGTTTTTCGCTTTAAATCATGCAGATCCTGAGACCCAAAACGTTCATAAAAAGAAAGTAGATTAATACCTGAGAAGCAGAGAATTAGAAATCGAAGCTGTACAAACTAGATGGTAACGGATTAGGGCTCCTGTTCTAATGCCTGAAGAAGAAATTACTAGAGAAGAACGAAGCATTAGAAAAAGCCTCTGGTTTGGTGAAGCATGCCTAAGCTCTATAGACGAAAAAATAAGGGTTACATAAAAACGATATAGAGGAAAACCAGAAAATCAGTAGAGAACAGAAGGAAGCGACCAAGAAGATGAAGAGGAAGACAAAAATGCAATGTTTGAGGACTTCGAAGGTAAAAATGCCCCGAGAAGATTCCAGGACCGAGTAAGTTTCTACAAAGACAAGAATGGCTCACTGCTGTGCAGACAAAAGGAAATAACTGTAAGATGGAGAAGTTATTTCTGTTAAATACATAATCACCAACCTGAAGAAATATCAATAGTTAATGAGCATGAAATATTAGAAACGGATACTGATCTAGAACTTGTTTGGGATCCATAAAAAAGTTTAACCGTAAAAAAGTTTATATGCAACACATTCATATTTAATACTGAACAAACATTACTGTATGGGTCGTAGAGCAACTTATTTTAAAAGTGTTCTGTTATAAAATTATTACACTAATCTCATATAGTATTGTTATAATATTAATAAACATAAGAATTATATAATTCGCACATTGACAAAATCCATGAAAGAAAAAAAAGGAGCCAAAATTGCAATAAATTAAGGCGGAATAATAAAAAATTAAGGTAATATAATAGAATTTGTCGAATATAATTTAAGAATAAAAGTTGCTAACATTGTTGAACAATATAGCTAGGGGATTACCTCATAACTGCCAAGCTTCTGGAGGAGCATTAAGGTTTTAGCTTTGAGGTCAAGTGGGGGCCCTAAAGATTTAGCGGCTCAAATTCACACTGGCACATATAACTTAGTTTAAAGTGCCCTTAAAGTTGTAAGTCAACCAGGACTTACGGAAGCAACTAACCGATTATAGTTAACAAACAATATATTAAAATTTCCATAAAACAAGTCCAAAAGTAATCCCCGGCGGACTAACAAAAATAAATTCATTCAAAATTTTAGCCTTGAAATTATCAAGGGGAGTTTAGGGACGGAGATTTTACAGTCTCGATCTCCATGAGCCGTTTTATGTTCGAAATATTTTAATGTAATAAAACTGATACGAGCTTAGTGAGGATATGAATAATTTTGGCCGAGTCAGCTTTATCACGAGAAGTAATCTGCTAATCCTGGAAAGTGGTTAACTTCTCAAGTTCATCACTGGCACGAATGCTTGAGAAGAGCCTTAATCCACGCCAGCTCTCTAAATCTCACCACCTTTTGAACAATTAAAGGATAAATTTACAAATGTCAATTACTTACACTTTCAGGAATTCATTATTGAATCACATTTTAACCATGATTAATATAAACTTTACTTCATTTTTCTAAAATAGGGCTTCATTGGGGCCGTCAATTAATAATTAGAAATTTTGAATAATTGATAAACTTTGAAATTATGTCCGTATATCCTCTTTATAGCCTGTTTCATTGTTTTATGAAACTTGAATTCGAGATATTTTTATATAAATGTGTTGAATTTATTAATAAGAAGTACATTTATAAAACTTTTGTTTTCGTATTGGATTTCTAATGACCGTGTCATTTCAACTGATATCTGTTTCTTCCCTGAATTCCATGTTTCTTCCTATCTTTTCCGAAGCATTGGTTTTTCCTAAAAACCCTGGTGGGCATGTAGTTTCATCCTGAGGTGATTTACAACCCAGGAAATATAGTACAATAACTCATCGCTCATATACATAGCTACCCCCGCCCCTTATGATAATTAATAATAATAATATGCTTAACGAACCCGAAGGTTCGGTGCCGATACCACTTATCTCTGTCCATGGTTCACTTGTCATACCCAAATCCGATAGATCACTCTAACACAATCCTCCCAACTACGCCTATGTCTACCCGTTTATCAGTCGGTGCAACGCTCGTTAACTTTTTTAGGCATTCTTTCGTTACCGAACCCTATACATGCATGGTCATCTTAAACTTCCCGACCCTACAACTTATGAAAATTAAAGAAATAGAAAAAAGATATACCATAATAGACAAAAGATATAATCATAGAAAGTCAACAACGTTAAAAATATAAAAAAAAAAATTATATGTAAATTATTGATTCGAACCCTAACAAAGTCAATAAAGAACAGTCATTATAACACATCAATGATGTCATTCTCAAATTAATTACACAAAAAATACCTCCATTTATAATGATGGAAGGTATAATTTATAGGAAAAAAGTTAATGAAAAGTACTTAAGAGTTGAGAGGATAAGAAGTCGTGAGTGGTGACAGCATTGAACCCAACTTGTCCACCCACAGTCTTTTCCCTTCGTCTAATTAATCACTTAGACAGGGGCTGTTCGAACTCCAAGTCCGAAGGTGTTCAGTGTCACTTTTTTATGTCAAAACTTTACTATGAAGTTTGAACGTTACTATAATTCTGGTGAACGAACGGTCGAAATGCAACTCCTTCTGTGAGATGTTTATTTACTTTTATTACGTTGGTTTCATGATAATAGCGATATAAACGATATCAGAACTAACGTTGAATGTCGAACGTAGAAAACATAATTTTTGAGTTACCAGCAATATAGTATTGTTCCAAACATAAAGCTTTAAATCTCTCAAACGAATAACTCAAATAACTCTGAAGCAGCTCCGGTGAATAATTGGTCGAACATTGTCCAAAATGAGTTAGTCGATGTTCTGGGGGAAGGGGATTGTGTCATTCAGTGCATAAGTGACTAACACAGACTTTAGTTTGAAATACAGTTACTGCTTGTAGTGTAACTCGATTCCAGACCTAAGAGAACGAGAATGACAAGATTCCTGTAAAGCTAAATCATTTTGGACAAATAATTGGCTTAACCAATTATTCGCCTGGGCTGCAGAATTAACTTGTCAATAGTTCACTCATCAACCTTCACGAAGATGTATAAAAAAAAAACAACAAATAACTCAGCAATGGGGATTGAATGAAGTACATCTCACATCACTAGCCTAAAATGACTTTAATGTCCTCCCAAGATACCCAATCACATATTACGACTTACTAGTCATTCAACAATTAAACTACTAAAGTATCCGATAAAATATCAGACGAATAAAGTCAGACTACAAATAGCACATTTTGGATCAACATTCGTGAATAAGACTAATCAAATATAATTAATAACTCTCAGATATCGCAAATAGACTCCGTACAAGGGTTAATAACATTTCCCTGCAACATGTTTTCTCGTTTTCAAATGATGCAACTCTAACATTTAAAAACTTCACTTCCCCATATTTTTCGCTTGTTAAGCCAAGAGATTATAAAGCTATAAAGATATGATAATAATAACATTTTTATAATTATTACTAAATCTTGAAAAAAAAATAGAAAATAGTACAACTAACACTGGCCTCCCAGCGGACTCCTGATGGTATGAATGGATGTTAGTCAAAACTCTGAGAGTAACGACAAACCAGTACCAGCAAGATATAAATAAAAAAAAGTTTTTGTCTAACAACATTTTGATGCCTTATTCCTCATGGCTTTAATCCACTTCTGAACCTAAAGTTTCTGGATTGCTAGGCTAAATTAGGGAAAAGGGCAATTTTTTGAAATTTCAATTTGTTATTATGAACTATATCTACACTTGCTAGCCCTTCGTCCCCGGGATTGCTACGGGGGGGGGGAGGACAAATCTCTAAATTTAATTATTATTTATACTTTTCCACGCATTTGAATGTTCGAAACTGAAATGAGGGACGAAACCACCTGAAGTTGTTATTATACATTCAGAAATTTTCTAACTTTCTAACAAGAATACTATTTCTCTTCCCTTATCGAACGAAAGTTTCATACTCCCAGTGGAATTGTGGATTTAGTGATTAATCCATTTCTAGATATTATAATTGGTCTCACTGCCATGCTTTTCTTGCAATTCAGTTCTTTCAGTTCAGAAGCTTGCTTCTGATACTTCCTTAATTTCACTTCAATAGTTGAGTTGATATTAATATCGTTGGAAATAAAAAAAAAAATAGTATTCCCCCTCTCTATCAACTTTGTAAGGAGGATCTATCGTGGCACATCGTATGTTCAGTGATCATTGATTTATCCCAGTACAGATTGAGTTAAAAAATGTGTTTATTATTTGGGGCTACAGCCCTTTATAAATTAGTAATAATAGTAATTAAAATTTTTGTAACCTGATTATGGTATGTATTTGTAATACAATTTTAGGAATAATTTTCCCATACGATCGAAAATGAGCAGTACAAACCTGTGCATTGTTGGTGTGAAAGGGAGTTGGGAGATAATTTTATAAAGCAAATCGGAGAACTCCTCCAGTAATTCCCAGCCCCCCAGGCCAAATCCTATTTGCATGGCGGGAGGCATTGCTCCTAACAGGAAAATTAACTAGAGCAGGAGGGGGAAGAGAAGGCATTGTGTGTGGCTGATAAACTTTCGCGGAGGTAATGAGCTCTGAAAGTACGATTAGCTTTTAGCCGAAGGCGAGGCGCAAGTGTCAGGGCTTCTTAGTTATCCCCGGCCACTCGCCTCCAACCCTCTACTTATTCCGCCATTTATTGATTGTGCCTGTCAAAATCGTTTTTAATTTCAGCTTCTTCTTTTAGGCATCCTCTTTTCTTTTACGCCTTTGCAGATTAAATAAGTATCGATTGTCGGTAGTCAGGGCTCTCTCTCTCCTAAGGCAGTTTGATAAAAGAATGCGGCATCCCCAGTTGAAAAACAAACATAATTATTAAAGAACATTTATTTATAGTTTAAAACATTTTTTTAAATTATATCTTTCGGTACTGTTTTGTTCTCACCATACTAGTTTTCAATACCCATTGATCCCAACAGGTGTTCCCCAGGGGTTCAGTGTTAGTTCTACTTTTTTCTAATGTATATATATATATATATATATATATATATATATATATATATATATATATATCATAATTTACTAATGATTATAAACAACGTTATGTGTTATTTCATAAAACAGAATCTAAATGTTAGAAAATTAAACAGTGGTGAGTATTTATGGGAACATTTTTTTAATAATCCCAAAAGGGTCCTTCAGTGATTTAATTTTTATAAACGTCTTTTACAACTTTTTTCAAGTTACTTTTATAGTAATATGGAAATGCATGAATTTTAAGTTGTTGTTCCGTACTTCCTGAACTTCAGTGGTGATTTAACCAACATGTAAAAGCAATAAACTGCCCAACCGTTAACAGTTTATTAACATAAAACATATCATGGTATCATTCATTTCTACAAAACAAAACTACAATATTGTGTCAATACAAGAAAAACAATTGTTTAGGAGGCAAAATGAAAAAAGGAGAGAGAGAGGTCTATATAGCTCTCCCTTTAGGCTTTACTGTTATGGAATTTAAAAATGTTGGGTATCAGTTGTTATTTTCATTAATTAAAAAAAAAACTGTACTGTTTTTAAGCCAACGGTTAAGCAGGAGGATGACTGAGTAGAGAACACGCTCGACCGCCAGGTTATTCTACATTTTAGAGTGGTCACTCTAAAGAAGCTGAGTGAGCCTAAGAGGGTTTCCATTTCCTACAGGGTTCATCGTTATTTGTTAGCAGATAAAATAATTTCTCAACCGCAGTCGGATTTGAAATCTTTACCTACAGAACAGAAACTCAGCACTTTGAATTAATATTTTTTTTAAATAAAACTTATCGATGAGGAGTTCAGGATCAAAACAGAATGATTTCAAGTTTTCAAAAATTTACTTTTACACATTTTTCGCTGCTTAAATCATGCAATTTTACCTAGCTCAGTGCTTTGCTTTATTATTTTTCATGGTTTTAGCTCAGTTTTAAGCCTAAAGGTATTTAGGGAAGGAGCAATTGATTTGAAAAAGTTAATTTTTAAAATTTTTAGTAATCCGCTTTTGATCCTGAACGCCTCAAGTAAATAGTATCTTATAAAAAAACAGACATTAAAACTCTACTTCGTTGTTTGTCAATTCAGTCTCGCTTCATTCAACGGATCTCATTTTCGATCCCTCACTTTATTTTAAGCCCACTCACTGTAATGAATAAATAAATGCTGAATGGATGATAGGATTTCAGACGGACGGAATGAACGAGAGATGGTTTTTAGTTATGTATATCTAAAGGGACGCTATTAATTCTTGAGCTGACTCGCTGAAACGGATTGGGTTGTCATCGTGGAGTCCTTTGTAAGCGAGAGCTAAACCAGAATCAGGTTCGCTATTGATTCATTTAACAATGGGGCCATCGGTATAGCTCGCTTCCACCCTAAATTCCTACCAGCAGTCTGTATGTTACTTCCTCTGCTATCCTTGTTTTCCATCATTTTGCTAAAACATTTTAATATAGACGAATAAAAGGCTTGTTATCAGAAAGGTAATCTTCAGTGAAGAATTTCCAAAAAGATATAGGTCACAAAAAATGAGCATACAAAATTCCACAGTGTTAAAAATGAAAAACACCACTTTTCAGTAGAGTTAAAAAAAAAATGTTTCAAGTTTCATTCAATATCATGGTGTATCGTCAATAGGTTTACCTATGGCTTTATACTTGGATTTGTCTCCTACAGTTAAATTTTTATATCAATTATCAATCATAAAAACAATCGCTATAGATCGAAAACGATTCTTATTTTCACATAAAATACTTTGCATTTATATTTATCGATAATATACGTAATATGGTTTAAAATCCTGAAAAGATCCTAAAATTATACTTTATTGAGTATTGAAATCAGTTTTTTTTCCAATCCAAAGAGTCAGTTATTCTTATTTCACTATTGTAATTTGTTAATGTAACTCTAACATGTTTTTATCCACAGCTAAATTAGCGCAATAAGAATATTAATTTCCTGTGAATCCGAATTTCCCGATCTAATTTCTATCTCCAGCGATAAATAAATCAAGCTGAAGGTAGACGGAGAATAACAAACTACCTAATTGTAATTGATTTTTAAACATAAAATGTACTACAATATATTATATTTCATTCGGACTAAGCAAAACTACAAGAGTAAGCACTTGGGCTAGAGGCTTTACAAAGGGCTATAAGAGTATAAGGGATAAAGGTTTATATATCTCAACCCCCAGGTTTTACCCTAATCCAATCAAAGGAATATAGAATTTATAAATGTTCTGCAGCATACAAGGGGTTATTACAAAAAAAAATGACTTGCAACTGATTATTATTTAATTATTAAAACAAATTCAATAAAGACAAATAATATTGATTGCAATATATTTTTAACATAAAATATTCGACAATATCTTTAAACCAAAATATCGTGTACTTCAAAATATATTACCTATAATACTGATATAAAACATTTATTAGAGAAAATCAGACTTTTACAACTTGTTAGGGGAGTAAGCCATTTCAAAATCCGCCTCAAAGAACATAATCATGTGAATATAGGGAATCCTACTGTGGATTCCGAACAGCCATAATCCATGGGTCCATAACGATTTGTCACTGTCCTTGAACTCGATTGTTTGTCGGTGAGCATCGCTATGAACAAGAACGGTCTACTAGAAAAATTGGAGATGAAAGAATTAATGATCTTGGTCCAATTAAAGACGAAAGTGAATTCAGTTAACGATATAAGAGTGAGCTGTATAATCATGCTTAAACAAAATAGAATGTTAGGAGGGAAAGAATTGTATTTAATGGCCACTTCCTAAGAATGGAATCCATGCGATGAGTGGATCGGATTTTTAACTGTTTTAAAGAAAAAAAAGGCTATACCAGCTTGGTTAGAAAAGGTAGAAAAAGACTTACCGACTGCTTCTAATGAAATTCTAGAGATGAAATTTAAAGATTCATCGTGGTTTCAAGATAAATAATATAAGGAATAGTTAATTTAAAGTTTGAGTAAGCAAAGCATTGAAGCCTGGGATTACATTAATGAAAACTCCTACCTACACGCCTCCATAGAATATGAGTCCCTGGGGTTCATGAAAGGGAGGTTATTGCAAGATAAGTCTGTCACAGGAAAATTCCCCCCTACATTCTCAGTTTCCTCATAGGAGGATCAGAGCAGAACTTTTTTCATTCACCCATGGAGGGATCGACTTATTTCCTGTATGTAAAGTGCATGGAGTTTTTGTAATAAATAGGCTACTATTCATGACTAGAACTTTATTAATTAAAGTAGTCTATTTAAATAAATATACTATTCATGACTAGAACTTTATTAAATAAAGTCGTCTATTTAAATAAATAGACTACTATTCATGACTAGAACTTTATTATATGAGTATAAACTGGTAATGATACATTTTCTAATATTTATTGAATGTAGATTTGTGTCTTGACATTTAAAAGTAACTACCTCTTAAAGAAGAATCCCTTCCTGAACCATGATTTGTATGTTTTGTCGAATTTAATTTATTTTTATACTCATAATTATTACTTATTGTTCTAATAATATAGTTTTTCCAATACAAATAGGCATTCGCAGTTCGTTTATGTCTACGAATCCTAAAATGGAAGTTGGTTGGCATCCCATGAATTCGAGCATTTCATGAGAACTCGGAACTTGAAAAGACAGAAAATATAATGCCTTTCCATTCGATATTAAATAGAATTTCTTCACAAAAAGTTACGTCTCTGTTACCCAAGTGCGGGAGAAAATACCCTTTAAGGAAAAAAATATTATGTTCATATAAAATGTAAAATGAAAGAAATAATTCATACATGTTAATGCATTTGTTTTGTTTTTTTATGAGAAAAGATATCGTGTGAACTTATGCATAACCACAATAATGTAGAGTTCCAAGAAACCAGGGTTTCGCACACGCCGATCATAGTTCTCTTATAAATCAAATTTTGCCAATCAATCTCGTCCTCACCGAGTCTTGGTCTGGCAAAATTATTCCGTCAAATAAATGTTCATATTGTGTACACATCCTTATGGTCAATGTTGTTAACTTCCTTACCATCTTTTTATCTTACTTCTGAAAATATTATAAGGCAGAGATTAAGAAGAAAATAGAAGAGACACTATGTTATATCATAACTTTTAATGTTAGTCCAAAGCCAGAAGTCGAGTAAGTTCGTATCAAGAAAGTCTCTTATTATATCTCCGCAATGCCATTCCATTCGATATTAAATAGAATTTCTTCACAAAAAGTTACGTCTCTGTTAACTAAGTGCGGGATAGAAGACTTTAACCTTTAAAGGAAAAAAACATTATGTTCATATAACATGTAAAATGAAAGAAATAATTCATACATGTTAATGCATTTGTTTTGTTTTTTTATGAGAAAAGATATCGTGTGAGCTTTTATTTATTAGACTCTAATATTGTTTTATGAAAGCGGTGTAGCTCAGTGGGTAGGGCTGAGTTGCTATGCCAAAGGTTCCAAATTAAAATTCGGCTGTGGCATATAAATTATTCAATCTGTTAACATCCGTGGTTCCGTGGGATCTCACGACTTTCCTGGGGCTCACCCAGCCCCTCTAAATTGGGTAACCTTAATTGGGGGGAACCAGCCAGTTGAGCATGATCTTGAACAAATCCCCTCCCAGTAAAACCGTTGCCCCAGAGACAGCACAGTCTCTATGCATGTACTGAATCCAAGGATTTAAGGACCCTTCATGGGTTGTAATGGTACAAGTTTTTACATTATCCTTTATACGATCTATGTACTTTAACAAACTCAGAGTTTGTCGTAATTCTTATGCCAATTCAATTAGTAAATATTATTACAAGGAATTGAAGACGGAAATAAATACAATCTATGTATACCTCTTTGATGTATTAAATTTGCAACATAAACATGCGTAAAATATTAAACAAGATAAAATGTTACCGGAGTAAAATCAAATTCGAGTTATTAATGTACATAGACATTCTAAGATGTTTTTAGCCTAAATAAACAACTTCGAGGTTTTTTTATTTTTCTATGTATAGTTACATAGGTCTGTGTACGAATTATAATAGAGGAACACAAATCCTTTGAACATGTGAATCTATTATATATATTTTCAACTGGATACAAAGAAAGTTCTACGACAAAAAAAAATCATTTTCATTCAGGTAGGTACTAAAATACAAATGCTAAAGCAATGAGGCTCTGTAAAAAGAAATTTTAGTAATGCTGTGGTTAATTAAATAAGATTATGAACAGGCACATTTAATGCTTTGGATTCAATTTATAGTTCATTATTAGACAATTACTTTTAGAACGACCTTCGTTTAGACTTATAATTAATATAAGAACAGGAACGAATAGTAAAGAATAATTTTACGTTCAACGGAATGTTGAAAATCATTCCACTTCAGGAAAGACGAATACTACCTCGGCTAAGAGGTTCCTGGTAGTACTATTTCATCAAGGCAGTTCAAAGAAGGATGGAGGAAAGAGATGTGTGAATGCAAGCATTCCCGCTCCTCCCCCCCCCCCCCCCCGTTAACAGACGAATGCTTGGAAACGGTGAATCAGGGCCTGGAGAAAATAGAAGGTATTCGTCATTTGAGCAGGCCTGAACTCTACCTCTTTCCACGAGGTGCGGGTAAAATATCCTGTGAAAAATTCTCACCTTACCCTTCTCTGACATAAGTTACTAAAAGCTTTCAATCCGAAAGAAAAATATGTATCTCGGAAAGAGCAATATAATGGAACAGCACCAGGAAAAAAAAATAATGGTTATATCCAATTTAATTTCTCAGTACTATATAAATAAAGTTATAATTATCACCGAATAACATTTTATTTTATATATGAGGTAGATTAATAAAAACGGATCTAAAAAATCGAGTTTGACTGATGAAGATCGCATATAATTTGTAAAATTGAGGCTGATCCGTCGTTGAGTGGAGAGTGGGTACACCCATAATAATTATAATTCTATTATTACAACCTTCAATCAACTTGTAATTGAATATGGACCAGATGACGAATATTCAACGCATTCTAAAATTACTTTTGTTGAAATGGATAAACAATATGATGTTGCTTTTAATTTCAATTTACTCAGCTAAATATAAATGGAATATTGTTCTGTTTATATTGAATCCAGAACTTTATCTATTAAAACATTAATAATTGGTGAGATGTATTTAACCCTCCTAATACTGGGTGGAGTCGCCAACGACCCCAAGCTCATATTTTTCACTCTCCTTAAGTCAAAAACAAAGTTATGCTCACGAGGGTCTAGGGCATTTGTCTTTAGACTATATGTAACACGAAGAGTAGAGCCCTAAAGAATTTTGTATGTATGTAATGCTTAGAAATAAATATATTTGTAAAGAGCACAGAAGCACAGCTTATTCACGAATTCGTTGATAGTAGGTAATTTAGGTTCTCTTGTAACATGTTTGTTGTTCACTAAAATGAATTATTTAAAAAAAATATATATACATTTTCATATTTCAAAAATGATTGCTATTACTATTCTACAGTCCCATTCAATCAAAATTATAACCAATGATTCTTAGATGGATGATATCATCATAGCTGATGGCAGAAAAAATATAAAAAGTATTTTTTCCAACCAAATGAAAGTCTTCTCTGGTTATCCTTATTCGAACTATCTTTACAAGATATTACCTGACCTATGTATACCTAGTCATCGACATAACATACAGCTTGATTGTTGATGATGATGTGGTAATAACCCGTTTATGGAATATTGCGACGTTCAGTAAAATCAGTCAGAGACAGTTTGATGGGCTGAGGGAGATGAGAAATCGAAAAATAATGACATTGATAAATAATCTTTCCATAGTATGGCTAGATAATTCTAATGATTATTATGCATTAATACATACGAATGTCTTTAATAAGAAATAAATATTCATAAATTGAGTTAAGTAGTTTCAAAGGAGAATAATGACAGTTCTACCCTAGTTATGGAAATGACAATAAAGAAGTGGTAGAGACAGTAATTTTAGCAGTAACTAAAAGCTAAGTAGTCTTTAAACATGGAACAATTGAGGGCTCAAACAAAAGTCAGGCAAGAGGAGAGAGGGAACGGACCTAAAAGAAACTTTTTCATCAGGAGCTGCTACACTTTTAACAATTTATGTAACTCGGAAAAAAATATCTTTGTTCCTTCAACTTTGGTGGAATTTTTAAAATTATAGCATGTTTAATGCGAAAAAATAGGAGATGTAGCAATAGTGTTTAACATCAGGTAACAATTTTTTGTTATCCTCACATAACATAAACTCTCACTATGTAATTGGCTGCTATTTAGCTTCATGCAGGCGGTTGTCTATTATTATGCTCATCCTCATACAATATATTCTTCATATCGTAATAGGTATTACAAATTTTATTATTGATTAATGGAAACAAAAATATTTAACCCTTTGAATATTTAACACTCGGCACCGTTTCGGACGTTAGCTATCAGCAACTCGACGCCACTTTCTTTTCCCTTTTTTTTATAATAATATGTAATAGTTTAAAAAAAATCGCGAAAACGTATACCCTGGAAACGTGATATTATACATTATAATTTTAGAACCAAGTAAGGAATTGAAATGAAATTTAGTTTATATGACTTTGTAGACATTGAAGAACACATATTTACAACAAAAAAATCAAAATTTATTTTTATAGTTTTCTACATTCTGGTAAAGTCTGAAGCAATTCCCAATAAGCGTAGCAGGTTGATTTGTACATGTTTCACAATAAAATGTTGTTTACCGCCATCCACCTGGGTTTTTTTCTTTCAGAACAGACAATTTTCAGACAACAGTTTTCTTTCTCCCACATTTGGAATATGCAGCTTATTATTCAGTCTATTGTCTGACAAATATGTACATGGACGTGTTCGAGATTCTCGAAAATCACATCTCAACTGCTTTACAAGACTTTTCACAAAATTGTGGTGTGTCATCGGTTTTTGCTGTATTCTTTCTTCTGAGATTCGGAAAAGCATGAAGGAATTTATAAGGCACATTACCAATCCAAAAAAAATTTTCCACATCCATATCAAAGATTTCAGCAGAAAGCAATACGTGGAGGAGTATTGATCAGCCCATATTTGCTGTATAATCGAGAACCATTTGAGGCCATTCCTCGGTTGGACGCTACATGTTTTTTAAAATATTGATTCATTGTTATTTTTTAAGCTTCCATGCAATTATTATACCAAGTGTAGATTATTTTTTACTGCTGAAACACAAAGAAGGCGAGGAATTGGTCCTTTTTCTCTTTTTAGTGATTGTTGTTGATGGTTTGATTTGCCATTTCATACTTTTGTGGTCTATTCATTTAACACGATTTTATGCTGCTATGGATAATCGGATGATGATACAGTGGGAGTTCTAAATTGTTCCTATCAAGTAATAATTAGGATAGAGTTCTTTAACGAGTAACTGGCATAATACAGGCTCGGAACCACAATTTTACGCCTCTTTTGATGGATAATTTAACTAAGGATTTTTTTCTCCCTTTAAAATATCTTAAAGCGACCTGCTGGGCAGTGACTTCGCTATCTTGATCATTTTATGATAAATTAATAAATTTAAAAGATAATATACATCTGAGTTGTATTATCTTTCACTCGTGGATGATACAGTCAAGAAAAACTACAAAAGATTCAATTAATAACTGGTCAATAAGTATAAAGAAAATGAGAAATACAAAAATTGATTGTAAAAATAGCGACTTTGATAAAAAAACTTTCTTTCGTATGATTATGTAATTCCAATGATTACTACGGTTATGCATGCTGACGCCTATTTTTTAGTTCTTCTTCATAAAATATATTCTTCAGTGGCATTTTGTATTTTAATAGGAATAAATACTATTATAATATAAATACACTTATTTATATTACATATTATATAATAATATAAATACACCAATGGTGAAACCAATTGGAAAAAAATTTGTAAAACTCTACAATAAAATTATTCCTAAAGTGACAAAAATTTATTTAAAGTTATGTTATTGTATATTATTATATGCATCATTGATTGTTGTTTTTAAAAAAAAGTTATTTCCAAATCATTTATGCAGTTTAAAAATCTGTACCACTACTACCCCTGAAGGGTCTTTAGTACATGGTAGAGTCTTTATCTATTATAACTCGGTACCTTCGGCACAGCAACTCATAGCTCTACCACTGCAGTTCTCCACTTCCATTTATGCATATTTCATATAAAAACACCAAACTCTCGTTTGAATTTTTATTGAATATTTAATGAGTAATTTTTCAAGCTGTGAGTGTGGTTTATTAGGTATGCCTTCACCTGTTGGCTGTAAGGTTCATCTTATGAAGAAAATGTCTTTGGATTTAAATTTTTCACGAAAAATATGAATGTGTAAAGTTTCAACCATCATTAACGCGCATAATATAATCAATTAATGAAAAGTAATACAACAATAGTACAATAAATCAATCCTAAAACCTATAGAACTGGAAAATATCGCGTTTAACCGTTGTATATTATTTATTATGGCACAGGAGAAACGAACTATTTCTTTTTCCCTGCGGGCAATCAGAGAAGACTTACCAGTAGAATCCCGAGGGACTTGGCCGGCTTAAGCAGGAATCGAAGCACCAACGTACTTGAACCATGCAGTCTGTCATACTACGTTAAAATCAAATGCATCTGCGAGATTTTCCACTTATTATGGAGAGTGCGATACTTATATAGATGTACATAATGTTTAATTAAATGCAATCAGGATTTTAAGGGGAAGAAAATTGCCCGGGTGGAGGCCAAAAAATTCTCTTGTACAGGGAGAATTGTTTGTTTGAAAGCAAACGTTTCGACCCACATTGCAGTTATTCTTCAGGGCAGTTATAGTAGGATCATACTTGACACTATACTGATGAATATAATTATGTTTTTAATAATATGATTATAATTTATAGTATTATTAATAAATTTAAAATGAAGTAAAAATCAGGAGGATGGACTGAGGTGTAAATGGGAGAATATTGTCATAACATCTCAGAACACTCATTAGTAATTTAAATATGAATTATTTCAGTGAAGACAGGCATGAAGGTAGCAATAGTTCTGTATTAGTTAATGTATATTATTATTCTGAATGTTATCGCAACACGACATTGATAGAATGCAAATGTTTAGGTAGCGTAAGTTAGTAACTGAATTAATCTACATTTAAATTTAATTTTAGGAGCGCGGTCGAGCGCTACGACAATAGGAAGGAAGAGGTGTGCGTAGCGCTGCTATTGAACAAGGACAAGGCAAACTTTTCGGTCAAGTTATCCGGGATGAGGGGAACCGAGGCGATAATGGCAATGAGTTATTGCCTGGGTTGGCATCGCAGCTCCGTCAGGATCAAATTAATACCAGTTCTCTCTTTCCCTGTTTGTTCCCTCAAATTGATTTCCTTCCTTGATTCCTACCGTTCCTTCAGGAAAACACATCTCAGAGAGGAATTCGAAGAGAGCTTTGCAGAGTAATGGGTCGTCAAACTCAGCCGGATCCAATTTTCAACTAGAATTGTTATTAAGAAAAATACGGCGAATAATGCCAAAAACAAATAAAAATTGGTTAGACAGCAATATAATACTATAATAATATATTTATTGAAAGAAATTATATAAATACCGTATGGCGCATAATGTACTTATGAACTTTTGCCAACCTCAATTCACAAGGAAGCTAGGGTGGAGAAATTGCCTATTGAAGGTACTCCTAGTGAGTTTCATCTCTCTGTAGGAGATCTCTCTTCCAGAGACGTTTCAGTCCCCTCGTCGGGTTCTGTGGTAATGTGTCTGTCAGTAATGTTTGTACCAGTAAGTATCAGTCACGAGAGAAAGATAATATAACTCACATTTTTATTATCTTTTACATTTTCGCGAGCTCAATGCCCGGCAGGTTGCTTTAGGATATTTTATCGGGAGAAAGAAAATCCTTAGTAAAGTCACCCATCAAAAGGTACGTAAAATTGTGGTTCCGAGCCTGTACTCTTCAAAGATTCCATCTTATTCCAGGTACTCTTCAAAGATTTCTGTCCTAAATATACCTTGATAGGCAAAATTTAGAACCCCCACTGTATAATCATCTGATTATCCATAGCAGCATAAAGTCGCGTAAATGAATAGACAACAAAAGTATGAAATGTCAAATCAAACCATTAATTATCCTTATAATAAATATCCTTATCAACTTACATACTTTAGTTACCTTAAGCATTTCATGTGCATTATTAGAATATTTTATACCATATAATTTAAATTAGTATCTTATGGGTTACCGCAAAAATTTAACGCGCAAGAAAATAAATTCGTATATAAAGAAATATTTTGTTTCGTTTTTATGCTTATATCTATATAATAAAATACATTAGACAGACAAAACATGTGAGCATAATGTGTCTTATTACCCGTGAAAAGCCGGAGCGGGTAGCTAAGTGATAATTTAGTAATAATATTCGGTGACAATTTTAAATTTAAATTTGATTCAGGATCGATTTTCGGATATATGATTTATTTATATTTTTTTTTTTATAAATTTATGATAAAGAAACTCGTGGGGTGGCCACATAATGTTTTATTCATCACGTCTACCAAAATCGTCTATTGGAATAATATGACTGCTTAGATTATGTTATGAAACTCCCTGGCTACTATGTGGTGAATTAAATGAAATTCCATTACATGGTGCTTCCTTCATCAAGTTCTATAAAATCGATGTATGCAGATGTCAAAGGAAATTTTGGTTGATTAGAGGCGAACTTTATTAAATTAATAAAACCAATCCTCCAGACATTATATTTAAATTAAAGTTATGAAGTTTATTCCGCCATTCATTTCTCTCTCTCATAACTTAAAATATAAAAAATAAAAAAAAAAAAATAAAATCCAGTTTTGAAGTATTGTCCCAACCTCATTATTATAATAATTAGAATATTTATTTTTTTATTTTTTATTTTGAAGAGAAAAGATAAGCCCAGGGCAGGGATTCGAACCCGGGTCTCCCATATATCCGTCTACCACTTGAGCTATCCTGGTTCGCGCCTCGGTCTCTTCAACGCATTCTCTTCACTGATCGCATATCCCCGTGTTCTCGCAATTTACGATATATACAAGGGGAAGAATGTTCATTGAACATTACTTTAATAGCATCTTGTTGACTTACGTTATTATATATTATTATAAATTTTTTTAATAATTGTTTTAATTTTAAATATTTTTATTTTAAAGAGAAAAAATATGCCCATGGTAATATAATATTTAATGTTTGTATAAAATATTTGTCTTAAAAAAAGAGCTTTTCTCCTATTTTATGTCATAAAATTAAATAAAAACAATGAAATTATAAGTTAATATAACGATGACACAATAATAATTCACAATTAGGTCGTAAGAAAAACCTATTATTTTGAATTTCAACTATTTCATTGTTTCTACGCCTTTCAATAACAGAGGAATAAAAAAAATATATATAATTCTTATTTTCACTTAGATTCCGATTTTTTTCAGGCAATTTAAAGGAACAAACAAATATTCAAAATTAAGGTGACGAGCTAGCCCAATAACCACAGCACTTACTTCTTCATTTCAAGCCTGACTCAGATAAATAAATTACTTACTCTAATGATTGCCGTAACAATTCTGTGGTATCGGGGGACCCTCCAGGGGTTCACACAGCCTCAATAATCACAAAAAAGGGGAAAAATTGGTCGTTCTTACATATTAAAGAATAGTATATTATTATAGTATGAAATGGATAAAAATTTATATAAAACCTTGTAAAAACCGTTACGACGCTGACAGGACTATAAAAACTAATTTGCAGATAGCCTTCCGAAACATAAAAAAAATAAGGGTGGAAAAAAATATTATTTTTATACAAATAATAAAATTGGTTATTTAACTTTCTCTGGCTGCGTAAGGTAGAGATTTAGGACTTCCTTTGTTTGCTTCTCTTCGCGACTATCTGGAGCCACGGACGGACCGAACAATACCTCCTTTTTATACAATACTTTTTATACAATTCCGTTGTATTCGCAGGGCTCTCGTTAATTTTTTCATTGCTGCAGAAGAATAGTAACATTTATCATAAGTTTTTTTTATTTTATTTTACATCGTTCATGACGTCATTTAATGACACCATTCCATCCTTATGATCGAGAGTAGAAGCGGTTTCTCTACACCGTGGATGGAATCGTTTTGAATAAAAAGAAAAAAAAAGTCGCTGAACAACCATGTTTGTTGATCTCTACTCTAATATAAAACTTCAAATTATATAAAATATCAACAAACAATTAATAGTCGCCCAGAAATGGAACGAATATTATCAGTAAGAATTATACATAATTCTCATAAAAAAAGAAGTTTATTACATTTAATGACACCATGCCATCCTTATGATCGAGAATAGAAGCGTTTCTCTACACCGCGGATGGAATCGTTTTGAATAAAAAGAAAAAAAATCACTGAACAACCATGTTTGTCGATCTGTACTCTAATATAAAACTTTCAAATATATAAAATATCAACGAAAAATTAATAGTCGCCCAGAAATGGACGAATATTAGCAGTAAGATTTATACAGAATTCTCATAAAAAAAGAAGTTTATTTATACACATAAAATCCATTTAATTATTTAAACGTCTTAAGTTTTAATTGCTAATAAAAATGTATTAAGTTTAAGGTAAAAATTCAAAATACTCGAACAGACACTTAAAATTTTATGTGATGCACTTTCTTTCTACTCGATGAAATTATTTTTGCTTCACACAGCCGTAAGAAATTCAACCACGTGAATAAAACTATTACAGTTTCATTTTTGATCTTTTAATGCACACGGTGACTCTTGTTGCCTTCGTTTTAATAGCTACTTGCAAATTAGCTATAATAATGGATATAATATTAAAAAATAATTTAATCGTTAATACAACCACGATTTTTCTCAACAGTAATAAATTAACATTCTTTAAATTTAATGTCAAACTATATTTTAGCGTCATATCGTTATTTACAGTTCATCAAGATATTTTACTAATATCAAATATTAACATAAAATGTAACGTTAATGCTAATATGTGGGTAAAATAAACAAATTAAAGCAGAAAATGATTGAAACAAAAAGACAAATAATATGTGTCCTCTTTTTATTTTTATTATGAATGATATTATTAAATCGAATTAAATATTTGTTGAACGTTTTGAAGTAAGGATTTGTATCTCTCCATTTGATTACTTTGTTCACAATGATGATTTGAGATTTGCTACACTTTTCTTGATGCTTAATTTTTTTTTGTTGAAAGTCCTCATAATATCTGAATTAGCGAAATGGTGACTGTTCAATTTTATTCCAGTATTTTGGGACTTAAGCCCAATATTTTCCTGATGGATTCAAATTGATAATTTATGTTTCTTTTAGAGTTTTGCAGATTTTTATATAATAATATAATCAAATATAATAATATTATGCATAGTTCAAGTAGCATTCAGAATAGTAAAATTTAGCAAGTGTTACTTGGATTTTTAAAAGAACTTCTGACCCATTTTTAGAAAAATCATTGTATTAAATAATAAATAATAAATCCGAATCAATTAAAATTAATATAATTTAATTATTGATATATCATAATTAGCATATCCACGTATCAATAAACTGTTCGGTTTATTTACCCGATTAATTCAGAAGTATAAATAAAATTCCATGATCTTCTTCATAATTGTTTAAATATCATTCCATAATCGTTACTAACGATTCAGAAGTTCATTACATAACTCTGGCCAACCGATGGTTAGGTCTATTGGCCCAAGGCCTGGAACTCCTTTAAGCTGGAGAGCATCGAGGCTGTTACACGTCCAGGAGGAACATGAGAGCTGAGATTGTAATAGCCAGACTCAAGATTAGACACGTGTCAACACCACGTGGATGTCCATTTCCCACAGGAACGTTCTAGCTAGTGCAGTAAATGTGTTCAACACAAGGTACCTTAAAGGAAATTGTCTTCTATTTTCGGAAGAGTGTATTAACTATGTTTAATACACATGTATGTAAACATAAAACATAAAAATATATGTTATATGATTCACGCTATTTTGTCTAGTTAAATTTTGATAAACTAATTAATAAAAATGTAATATATTATATCCATACTACATCGTACTGATTGAACGTTGAAAATCTTCATTAACTAAAACATTGAGCTGATTTAGTAACTACTATGTCCTAAAATAATAAATGAAAACAGATAAGGAACTAAATAATCCATCACTTCATTTCTCCATTTTTTTATCTATATTAAAATGAGGAAAAATTTAATGAAGTGGGTAAGATGGAGTAGAGATATTATTAATTATGGTATAAAAATATATCAATTTATTTTTATTTTTACTAAACTAGATTTTTAAAAAGTTATATAAATAATGTTGTGTTTGATTACAATTGAATACTAATAATAATTATTGAAGTATCGTTTGTATTTGATTTTTTTACTTACATGATTATTTCAAATAATTAATTTATCCGAGCGAAAACGCTAATTTAGCAATGGATACAGACATTGAAATGTAATTTCCAAGGCAAATATTAAGTAAATCATTTAATATTTTTAAGGTATGTTTACAAAACAATAAACGAGAATCAAATCAATGAATGAGCTGTTATATTTTAAATTGGTTTAAGTCCATTATTTTCATATTCGAGATATCTTAAGGTTTTCATTTGAATGAATTTTAACATATGTGCAAATTAACAAATGATGTCATCACTTAGCACTGAGCAAAGAGATCAGATCAGATGAATCTTTTAACCCTATACACATTTGTAATTCATTATGAAATAATAGTCATTAAAACCATTAAAAGAATAAACTGTTTTTTAGATACATATGGATACAGTTTTTGACTGAAGCTATGCTACAATTCTAAACAAGAGATAAATATATAAGAATTGAAATGGAAAAACTAAATTTGGACGGAAAAATTGGGAAAGAACATAAACCTTACAATATACACTGCCAACTTTAATGTTAATGTTTTAAAGGCACCTTAAATGTTGTACAGTCAAGAAGTAACATTACTTATTATTACTTTTTTTATTGTGAGGTTTCCTTAACTAGTATAAAACTTCTATCCAAAAAGTCGTGGGTTCGCAGCTCTTTCATTGTTTGTAATTGGCCCTAGGATTCCTTGAAGGATGAAAAAAGTTCTTGGTTATGGCGTTATTCTGAAGGGGTCTAAAATGAGGGGTCTCGAGTCTGTGCAATATCAGATACTCGTTAATACAGATCCCTATCCTAATTATACCAAGGGAACTTTAGGACTCACACTTTAATCGTCTGATTTCCATAATAGCATAATGGGACGTAATAATAAATAAAGAAGAAATAAATTAAGTAAAGTAAAAGCTAGTAAACTAAAGTAAAATGGAAGTATAGTAAAATATATTTAGCGTTTGGTTTCACTTCTTCGAGTTTCGCGTTTTCGTTCCGAAACGTAGTTTGACCTGTTAAATAAGACTGTGTATGTTTGACAATGTTTGACCAAAATAATCAATATTATCGTGTTATCATATTATATTAATATTTAAAACTTTGATATTAAAAGTTGTAGCACCAAAGAACAATAATGTTTCTTTTAAACAATGTTTCAGCCTAGTGGGACTTGTAACGCCTCGATGACATGGCAGATACCCCAACAAGAATTTAATAAGGAACGTTTTATGTTGCAATCATAACTTTTCCCAACTTTAATCTCCTTAAAATCCCTCTGCCTTCATCAACAACCTGCAAACTAAAATTTATCCCCATGGAAATTGATATGACAAGTGAAAACGTAATCTGACGTATTCAATGAATCGTGAATCCACTTGAAAACAGAAATTGGGAATGTGATATACTATCTTTTCCAATTTGATAATTAGGTTTCGACGAAAATATGAAGTAATATTCAAAACAGAAAATTAAACATTTACAACAGCTTTGATAAGCAGACCTTTGAACTTCGGTAGATTCTGACCAAGCCTCGACCATTCTTGCGGAACATGATCAAGGTGCTACCAAACAGGATAGCTGCTTATGAACTAATATGAGATCGTTAACAGAACTAACACTATGAATAAATAGTTTATATAAGAAACAAAATTGATTGCTATTCATGTTTTTCATTATAAATCATTTTAAATATTAATACTTTTCACAAGTCTAAGATGGAAACGATGATAAGAGAAGATTCTCTAACGATTCTTATTGTACTGAATTGCAAAATACTACTATATTTCTGTACTTCCGAGGTAAATTGTGATTTTCTTGTATACGTTAGTGGAAAATAATATACAAAAACATTTTATTAAGCGAGCCGTACGCGTTGATGTCCTAAGGGTTTTACGCATTTAAACGTCAACAAACAACGAAAACTGTTACATTTTCTAAGTTATACCGGAAGACTAATGAAATTTTCATATCTCACTCAATATATTTTTGCATCATAATAACTCAGATACGACTCATCGCAAGAATCAAAGTTGTTATCAATGAGAGCTGTATAGAGGGGAAAAAAGTGGTTGTTTAATTAGGAAAAAAAATACTGTTTACACTAAATATTCTCTCACAGTAGAATGATAATATTATGCCTGCCGTTTTATATAGTCATATACAGTCAAATCAGGGACGAATCTGGTGGTTGAGTGTGATCTCGAGCATATCTTACTTCACAACCGTTAGTTTAGAAGCAACACGTTTTCTACAATTTACATTACAACACAACATCATTCAGTGGTTGTGGTAGAACAGATCTTTTTTTTTTCATGAAATCTAAAGGTCTTCCCAAAATATTATTTCCAGCATTAATACAATATATTCTATCATTGTCATTTTTAAAACACACATTATATTACATACTCATATTTTTAAATGGTTACATAAGTGAGAAAATCCGAGTAAAAACGATTTCCCCAAAAATGTATTCGATCTGATTCGAGCAACCGACTCTAAGCAGAAGCTGATAACACTATCAAGCGGAAGTAACGGCTTTGTCGAAGTCACTTAGCAGCAACACAACTGTGTTTATACAAAACGGCTTGATATAGCTAAATGGAATCCTTATCAGGCCGTCCTCGAACCCGAGGCTACGAGGAGTATAAAGTAGATAAAATGAAAATATCTCCGAGGATAGTTCCACTATTTGAAACTTTTTAAAAGGAATATCTACATCTTCATGAGATAAATAAAAATATATAATTTAATTTAATTTCCAGAAAAAAATATGATTTACTGAAAAACAGAAAAAAAAGTTATTATATTCTTACATTATTATCCAGACCCCTCGTATTTTATTACGTAAAATAAAAAAAGGCAAAAATAAAAACAATATAATCTTAAATAGTTATTAGTTGAACCTACCTAAATGGAGAAGAAAATATTCCGGTGGAGGTTAACAAGAGATAAAGTATTTAATAGAAACTGACGTTTCTTTCCATTATATAAAAAAATGTATGTTTTTAATATTTTTGTATCTTGTCTTATTACAATTTCAGGAATTATTTTTTAGTTCCACTCGGAACAGTTTCTTTGTCCAAAACAATATTAATTTAAATCTATTTTAAATCATTGCGTTTAGTATTGTCTTATTCAGTAAAATAATTAGAAAGCAGTACTAATGTTTATATTTTTAACATGTTTATATGTTTATAATACTAACGATATAGACAAGAAAAACGTATTTTAATATATTATTTACCTATTTGCATGAATATTTCAATCAACATTTAGAACGATACTTATAAATTTAATAATAAAATTAATCTATTTTAAATTATATAAATTAAATTTAACTAAAGGAAAAATAAAAGCCATCAAATAAAAAATTATGGTTTACATAAAAAGAATAGGATTTCATTGAAAAGTTGAAAAGGTGGAAGAACATGTCAAACGATATTTTTTTTATAAATAAATGTTTTTTCTGAACCTATTAACAACTAAAAAAAAACTTATATACCTATTAGCTACTTACAGTCCCTGGCCATAGTAATGTGACCACTGGATAAATTCGTTCTTGTTACATGTTTGCATTATCTTTTTGTATGCGTAATGATGTAAATCGAGTTTAAAAATTAGTTTTATGAGTACGTTCGTTATCTGATAATAATATAAAATTAAAAAAAAAAAGTTTCGAAAATAAATCATTAATTTTTTTTAATATTTTGTGGTGGCACTCTATTTATACCCTATTTTACATATTGATGAAAAAACTATCAAAATAGTTAAAATATATGATACAAATAATAAATCAATAATAAACTTACCGAATCCGACTTGTATTTAATGAAACAGAAACAATAAATCCACAAAAATTTCAAACACAAATTATGCACCCCGTCACTCGTAAAACGAAATGGCTGTACTAAAACCAATGCTGCCATTCCTAAAAAAAAATACTTCGAAAACTTATAACAGTGTTGCCATTACTTAAAACAGCAATTTATTAAGACACGCGAAAGTATATGAAAAAATTAGGAAAAAACAAAAAGAAAATAATTTTTCTTGGTGGTCACATTAATATGGTCAGGGACTGTATAAACATGAGTTAGTTAATTTTATTTAAAATAGGTCAACAAAGTTTCTTTTAAAAAGCATGTATATTTTACATATTCTGTTAAGTATCTTAAGTATATCCTAAGTTCGATCTAAAAAAAATCGTTATTTTTTAAAATTATTTTAGTAATTATAATTACTAATATAATATAGTAAAAGTGAATAGGGCGTAAAACGTCACTCTTTGCTAAGTGTTAAGTGATAAAAATATTTTGAATATTTTTAAAGGGATTCATATATAATAATTTTAGATTACCGTGATCAGAATAAGGAAGAAGGCTTCTGATAGTAATTAAATTAAAATACATACCCCATACGAAATATCATATACATATTTTGCTATAATGCTAATGATATTCAATCAATTAAAATTACTTAAACCGTTAATCCATTGTTTGAGAGATAATAGGCTATGAGTGGAAAGATAACGAGTGAGGCGTTGAATATAGACTATCCCGCAATGCCGATCAGACTCGCAGGCCTTAGTATCGTCCCGCCCCTGATTAGTTTAGTCGACCTTCTCATTAAGCAGATTATTTTTTACAACATGATTAGGAGCGAAAAATAAACCCGTAAAATTAACTTTATCCGATGTATCAAACTCAATTAAATATTTTATTAAAATATAAATATTTATAACCAGGCAAACATTTATGTTTTACTTAATTATAATTCTTTTAATAAGTCTAATATTGTTTTAGTATACCTTTTATTAAACGCCACTAAAAGAGTTATTGAATTCATATTATATTAAATATACATCAATAATACTCATTAAATTAGCTACCACATTCCTAAAATTTCAAAGTCTGCAAAAACGTAAAACTGGGGTCCGTTAAAGTAAAATTAAATAACAAAAATGTCTTTGAAATATTTAATAAAATATTTGCATCACTGATTTGGCTTAGATCTATAAGCTTATTATCTAAAAACTACCACCTTTTTATATATTAGAATAAAAATCAGCAGTGCTAAGTATAAATTATTTAAAGCATTCTTTTCACTGAAAACATTAATTTATCATAAACTATCATTTCACTTTTTCTTCCATCATTCGGTCAACCTATTATTTCTACGTAAACCACATTTTTTTATTTGTTGGTTTTTATTTTTCCTTCAGTTAAATTTAATTTATATAATTAAAACCGGACTAATTTTATTATTATTAAATTTATAAGTTTCGTTCGAAATGTTGATTTAATTCTATAAATATGCAATAATATATTAAAATACCGTTTGTTTTTCCGATCTCTTTAGAGTTATAAACATACAAATATTTTAAAAATGTAAACATTAGTGTAGCTTCATTATTAATTTTTCTGAATTAGATAATAAATTTAGTGCATATTTTCGCGTAGGGTTTCCCTTTAAAATATTTTTTTCATCAAAATATTTAAGACAATTAAAATACAGTAAAAAAATATAAATATATAGTAATGCGTTTTTTGTGAGGAATATAATCCATACAGGATAGGTTGGCAAAATGGTTGGAAGGGCATCAGCTTTACTCGAAAATAAACAGATAAAAAACTGTCAGTTTTTTTCTTTCTTTCTTCAGCAACCGCAGACTACACTCGACTATTGTTAAAATCACAAATCGGTTTTCATAGCTCAATATCGCAACTGAATGTGGGAAACTTCTCTCTGGGGAAATTGGACTTTTACAAGGAAAGAAGTTTTAGGGCGAGGACTTTTCTTGACAGCGTAGCTTCCCCCTCATATGACTTTGAATAGAAGGCATTAAACCACAATATGTAATGTAATTTCTGAGAAACTATAATGGTATAGGAAATGTGTTTTACTCCATGATGGTTTTTTTTAATCATATTTTCTCAAATAAACGTGATTTCAATTGACGTGGTGAACAGATTACTTCTTCAACCTATGTTGAATATCTAGAGAAGAGCAATAAAATAGGCAGAATACAAATTAAACATTTTAGGATTTTAATTTGTCTTCCTATTTCGGTAGTGTTGGTTACATACAGCCAGTATTATGTTCAAAGTACGTTTTCATCAAAACTATGATAATTAGATTTATGATTAAATACTCTTTACTCTAATAATCAATTTTTTTTCAATAAAAAGCATAGTTATGGAATTAAAGATCGAATCGACAGCCAAATTTTACCGAATACTAGTCTCATTCGGATAAATTTGAAGTAACGCTTCCTTTTATTCTTATATTAATAGGATTATCTAAATGCATGTTTATTGTAGAAAACATACTTCGACTCCCTGTGTGAAGTAGAAAACACCCCTATTATTAACCATAAAAAGAAAAAATTAAAAAAAAAGTCTACAAATATAAAATTGATGTCACGAATCCCGCATACAGGCGACACTCAAACAGTTATTAAAGGTTGCGTCGTAATATTCTCTAAAAAATATAATAATTTATACATTGTGATAATTAAGAAAAACCTCTCATTTATTTCCTGTAAATTTTCAATGCCACTTATGCCATTTTCAAATACTGCTTTCGATACCGTCACTTAATTTGTTATCAATTTTCCTCAATCGAAATTAAAATATTGAATATTATCGTTAAAATTTTGTTAACGATAAGACTCGAAGTTGCAGACTAACTTAGTAGTGATTCAAATAATATACTATAATATAATAAAAGTCAAATAATATACGTTTGATAAAAGTAATAATAAAAAAAAAAGTGCTACTACAATCCTTGAACGGTCTTGGGCTCAAGACATGGAACAGATTTTAGTGTTTCTCTTACTCCTTACTTCCTTTTTTCAAGCCAACGGTTGTGCAGAGCGGTGATTGTCTGAGATCACGCTAAACCGCCAGCTTTTTCCAGAATTAAGAATAACATATTGAGGCAGGGTAACCCACAAGAACGTAAGTCCTAAGGGCCCATCCATGATTGTTAACAGATTCACAAATACTTACTGTTTCACATGAACCTTTAGCAATTCATCGCTCTAGCTACTATGCTGCCCCGCTCCGTTTTGATATAAATAATAGTAATAATTTATAAATAATGGAAAACAAAACTAAAAAGTTGCATTCATAAAACATAAGGACCTTCGTACTGAAAAAAAATGAATGCTGGTGGATGACATTTTAATTATTCAACAGCTTCTAATGAGGATTCCTCATCAAATCCTGAAAACATTTAAAAATTTTAGTTGGCTCATTTAAATGTCATTTTTTGCTAGGCTCATAAATTTATATTGGCCTTGTTAAAAATGGCCTTTTTCAGTAAAAATTAGCACTCTCACAAGTACAATTGGTATGGTACTAGAAACTTTCTAAAAAATATCTCATGAACTTCCCGATTATCACACCATAAAAAAAAGTCTACAGGTATAACAGTCACAAGGCTACTACATTCACCACTGCTTGCATGAAGGTCTAAATAAAAACTCAGGACTAAAATCGTGTAATGAAATAAGTTCAGTTAATAATTCCCACAAATAAACATTTAAGTTTTGGGCATAAACTTTTATAGCATTCACTGAAGGAAACGTTTTCTGCTAAGTAATTTTTCTTTATCGCTTTATCAAACAAAAACTCTAAACCTACAACTATATATTGTAATCCCAACACTACTGATCTCGACATATCTTGCAGGAAATTTCAAATTAAAACACAACACTAAAATTTTATAGTAAAATTTATTTAGTTAATAACTCTGACATGTAAAACTTCAAAAGTTTTTAGACGCTAACGCTGGTTACTTTTAAAATATGGATTGCAAGAAACATTTTCTGATCAAAACTTTTTCCATTATCGTGTTAAATAAAAACTCTAAACCTGTTATATCTAAATTGTTAATCTCGTTATATTTTGTAAGACGTTTGAAATTAAAAATCCATACTAAAATTGTATAAAGACGTTTAATTAGATAATATAATTTAATAACATAATAACTCTCACATAAATATTTCGATAAAAGATTTGATGAAAACTTTCCGGGTTTTAGTTACCTTTAAAACTAAGACTATATATGTACTATGTAAAAGTCAAACGGAATATTCTGAAGATAGGAATCAATTTATGTATCACTTATTTAATAATTTATTGAATAGATGGTTATACCTTTCTGTCACAAGGATGAAATATCAGAAAAAAAATATGCATAGAACAACGCTTTCTTAAACAAAAAAAATGATGGTAATAATTATTACATTACTACACTATATTACTACACATTACTACACTATATATTACTACACTATAATAAATAAATTACTCAAACATCAAAGTAAGGATTATTATTATATATTCCTTAATCACTTAACTATTAATTCTGATACTAATAATAAAAACAATACTTTATATCATTAAAACTAAAAATCTTACAAATATCAATGTAAGGGTTACTGCAGTCAGTTGAATATTGTATCCACTAACCGTCTAATTTCGGAGCATCTTACAAAAATTCAAAATTAAACTGGGGACTAAAACTTTTTAACAGTATTTATTTATAACTCCCATATAAATAAAATCATAAAATTTCAGACAAAAACATTCACGACATTAACTGTAAGTTCCTGTAAAATGTAAAGTTCCTGTAAGTTATGTAACTGTAAAACAAAGCTGACATGATAATATTATTAAAAACCTCGTTAGACCTCTCTCTAACACAGAAATATGATTCCAGAAAATTAAATAAACGTACTGCAATCTTTTTAACAAGAAATAGGCTACCGACAACTAAAATACCTTTGTACATTCTAAACAAACTATAGAAATATCAGTGTAAGCATTATAACCCTTAAGTTTTCATGATAAACTGACAAAATGAAAACTGTTACAAACGTAATATGAAACATTCTACCTTGTATTAGGACAATGCGGAGTTGTGTGGATGATCTTGTGTGAGAGGGGAGAAGATAAGCTCGCTACAGTTCATTGTTTATAACGGGGACCATGTACTACTTCAGCGACTCATGTTGATTGCGAGGAAACACGTAGATCTTGTGAAGGGGAACGGTTTTCCCGGGAAAACATAAGATGAATCGCAGCAAGTTACAAACAGTTTACCCAAAGTCAACTCAGCAAGCGGGTCCAGGGCCTTCCGTTTCCTCAAATGTTTGGATTGCTTTGAGGCAATATCGCAAGATGAAGCCGCACAGTCAACTACTTGCGCAGGTCCTATGATGACCAGGATATGAGGAAAAGCGAATTGTTTGAAATGCTATGTAACAGAAGTAACAATGTTATAGATTATAGTTTTTGTTTTCCTGTTCAGTGATGAAGTGAAGTTTAGTTCAGTTTTTAAAAACATTATAACCATAAGGAAATGCGTTTAAAGTACTGTTAACTACTGCCCCCTAACGGTTTTGTTGAATTCTTCAATCGTTTCTTATATATAAAGTAACTAAAAACTGTAAAAAGCACACTAGCGGTTGAACTTGAACTCCGAAAAATCAATTCTCTCTACAAAGGCTGTACAAAAAAAATAACAGACTTCCATTCTTTGAACCCAAGATTCTTAATAGGTTACTGTAGTGAATATTTTTATTTGCTTGTTTCTTTATTTTATTACTGAAACATGTTTCTTTATTATAATATTAGAATCGCATAAAACATACAATTAAAATACATTAAGATTTTGTTATTTTATACTAAAGTCAAATGATTCATAGAACTGAAAAAGGATCTAATAGCTCAAAGATCAAAATTTGGTCTTTTAATGCAATATTATTTATTGACCATGGAGGACTAATGATCTCCCAAGAATTTTTAAAAGTATGACTTTCCAGGTACTTATACTTATAGTGTGTTATCTTTGGACATTTATGTTAAAGTATTTATAATAATGTAATTATTGTTAATTTATTTATTAAAGTTAAAAGATGCAGGAGAAGAAAAGATTGAGAATGACACCATAGTGTCGAACGTCTCTAATAGAGTAAAAATTAAGAATAAAGAACAACTGGAAAACGGTTTTATTTCTCTTACCCTAAATAAATACATTAAGATTTGATTTAGCTGTTATTTCTGTATGTTACCTTAAAAATATACTCGATTTCAAGCTTCTTGGTCCAAATTTAAATAAACTTATTTTCTGCCATATGAGCAATAATTCCTTGGGAGCAGGAAGATTTTCGAGAGCGCTCTAAAAAAAGAATTTCGAAAAGTTATGATACGGCATATTTAACGAGATAAGAAAAAAACTCAAATGTGAAAATGATGCTGGGGGGACGTCATCCCGAAGAATCAATATCCAACTCATCTCATGTATTCATAAATAATAATTCAATATATACGTTGATGCCATGTATCATATTAATATGTCATTTTCAAAAATTAATAAAAGCCATGGGGCTAAGGAAAAAACAAAAAAACAATTTATACTTCAAACTAATATACCTAAAACTCTTCATTCATGGGTTGTAGTGATACAGTTTTTTTTTGTTTGTTAACCAGTGTCTGTATAAATATACACAAATTATAGTTGAAGTGATAAACCAAAATTATCTTTTTATTATTATTGAATTAGGAATTAAGAGGTTAGTCAGTGCTTAGTTGCTTTGCGGAAGGTCTATGTTCAAATCCAACTGCTGGCAGACTATTCTTTCATCTGTTAGTAGCTGAAGATAGGTCCTATGGCATCTAGGACCCTTGTATGATTTCCCAGTTTTTATTTAGTGAATACCCAAAATAAGCAGAAAGTCTGCCGGTTGAGCGTGATTTTGTACAAATCTCCTTCAGCACACCAAGTCTGTACCTATTTTTTTAAAAACCAACAATCATTCAACAGTCAATACAATACTAAAATATTTCATCTTTCTTCTCGATGTTCTGTATTCTATAAGTCTGCTTACGTCTTATCTCATTTATATACAATAAATATCATACGAGTAACATTATTCAAATCCCTTCTGTTTACAATAAATGATGATAGACTTGACGAAGGAATAAACTAAACAATGGCTGTGACAAAGGAACCGACTCAGTGCCATCAGAGGAGTTAGGACGATGACAATTTAATTTAATTTCTTCCTCCTTAATTCCGCCCTCAGATTACTGGGCCTCGACAATAATTGCCGAGATAAAAAAGGTCTTTCCTCGCGGGGTTATCGGGGACTGGGTTTAATCTCGCAGATTTATAAGCCCCCTCGGTCCGCTGAGGCTCGCTCAACCAGCAGATTATCTTATTTTCAGACTGGGAAAAAATGTATATCATTTCACGAATACTTAAATCTCTGAGGAAAGCAGTATATCTTATTTTATATCTCTATTACCGCCGGATAATGGACTCTTCTAAATCCCATCACGGATTATGAACCGGACATTTATTTTTTCAATTTAATTATTATAACTGTGTTCGTACAATATAATTAGAAGATAACTTCAAAGTAGAGTTTGATTTTTACTCTGTAAATTCTGAAAAGCTATTGAGCCCTTTCTTGACTATAAAGTGATTTAGAATTACCACCAGACTTCTATGTAATTAAATGCGCTTCCTATTTTCTGAGTTTAAAGCGCAGAGTTGATATGCTGAAGGTCCTGGGTTCCAATTCGACTGTGGAAGACCAATCAATAAATCTGTTGACAGCCAAGGATCTACAGACCCTCCTGGGGCCCATCTAGCCTCTATAAAGAGGGTGTCTTTAAGAAATTCATCTAGTATAAATCACATCCATTCAGAACATGTTCCCAAGAAACAACACAGTTCCTACTACGTACTGAACCCAAGACCCTTCGTGGATTGTAGTGATATAGGGTTGTCGATTTGTTTTGTATCCTTCTGATATATATTAGTAGTCCCAAAAGATGATTTTTTTTTTCATTCATTTAAAAAGCATGTAATTCATATTAGCTAAATAGTTTCAATCAAATGTCCTATAATTCAGAATGTATTTAAATTTTTCAATTTTGAACGTCACAATTGATCAAAAAAAAAATAATGCACCAAATGTATTCCGAATAATTTTATCTAATTAGATTAGATGAGCGCCGAGCCGCCGAAAAAGGCCAAGACCAAAGCGTATGTGAGAGGACGATTTTACCATGGGTTTAATATTACCACAGTCTTTATAATTGACATTTTGGTCCTTTAAATACATGCAGTATATTTTTCCAATCACTAATAAAATTTTTCCGTTTCTTCAGATAAACAATAAGCATATTAGTCGTAACTACACAAACATTTTTTCTGCATCTACTATAACACATAGAGTTTTAGTTACCGCTACTATTTTAGTCAATATTTCCCTTTACTGGGTCTTCATAGTTATTACTGCTATATTACCACCTTTATGTGACAGGGCACATAATAATAATAGACAATTCTTGTGTAATATAAATCATGCAACAAAAGTTTAATATCGTGATGGGAACGCTTGTGTTATTGTAAACATTAATAAAAAACTGGTATAAGTGTGTTCCTAACTTACTAATTTCTCATTACAAAATGCCTTATAATTAGTGAATTATAATCCCTAGGCTGTAATACGGAAGGAACTACAAAGGAAACAAGTGGACATCTAACGTTTGTAGTAACAGAAAGATCCAAAGAGCTTCATCCTGGATAATTAAAACTAGGGGCTTAGAAGTAGTAGTGACCACAAAGGACTAACTGTCCTCTTTTGTCCCACCTTTCAATTTACATTTAGAGTCGCGAAGGAGGAATTTAAAAAAGCCCAGGCCAATTTCGGATGGAGATGATAGTGTAATTGAAATATTTAATTATTTCAAGTAATACCTCGTACTCAACTATGCAGCTATTACATAAACATTTTCAACATGTATTGATTACATAAACATTAAAAAACATTCTATTATGAATTTATTATAGAGAGCATTTATCCGTGAAGATAACGAGTGCATGTTATTGATCGCCAACTTCTCTCAAAAGTATCTTACTTTTAATGGAATGAATTGGTCGGGATGCAGTCAGAGTCGTTGAATTATCCAGTCAACTATTTTCCACTCTATCCGATTTTTAAATCACTCCTTACCGACTGATTTTACTGTAAATACTGTTAACAAGTGCAGGGCAAGTAGCATTATTTACCGTGTTATTACATTTTGAAGAAATCAATTTCTATATTAGCTCAAAAACATGGTGTAATTACATTTTCATAAATATAATAATTAATTTAGGAAGCGGGGTAGCTAAATGGAAGAACAGTGAGCTTCTGTTCTAAAGATCTTGGGTTCAATTCCGGCTGTGACAGATGAATTAATCTCGCATCTCGGACAAATCACCTCCTCCTTCCACTACTGTATATAAAGTACAGTCCGTGTGCTGACCCCAACACTATTCTTGGGTTGTAGTGATACATGTTTTAATAATATAAGCAGTCAATTAATATTAATATTAAAATAGCATTTGGTAGAAAAAAAATACTTGCAAAATCGATTAATTCATTCAAATACAAAGGGTTTCAAAGTTGAGGGATGAGAGATAAGAAGAAAAATGAACAATAAACCAAATGTTAAAATAAAAACGATTTTTAAAAACAAACAAAAATTACACGTGACCTTTTTTTTTAAATAGCTAGGTCGTCTGAATAAAGTCTTTATTTGATAAAATAATATACAGCAAAAAAGTTATGACACCAATGAACGTTATATTACAGCATATCAGTTGTGGCGACTTACGGTCTTGTGTCGCATAACAACTTTCTAAGCCCATGAACGCGAGTTCGTAGCCTGGGATGTGGCCATAGGATTTTTTAAAGGGAGTAAAAATTCTTTGGTTATGCCATCCTTTTGAAGGGACATTAAACGGCTATACGATAACCCAGAGTCTATACGATGTCAGTTACTCGTTAAAATCCCTATCCTAATTTAAGCTGGATAGGCAAAATGTAGAGCTCCCACTGTAGCATCATCCGATCAACCAAAGCAGCATAACGTGACTTGAAATGAACAAACAACAGCATATAAGCTAGATAATAAATAATCTACTGCATCAATAGAATTAAGTACCCATCAATACAACAGAACCAATAAGTTGAATCACAATTAAAGCAGGAAGTAGATCCGATATAGAATTACGGTAAAAGAAGAAATGTCTAGAAGCAGAGAGGCGATAGCTATTGGTAAGGTGAACTGGAGGGGGATTGGGCCAAGTTAAGGGCTTGTCCTCTTGTCCTATTTTATGTCCTTCGTCCTGTCTGTCTCCCTTATCCTCTACTTTCCCACGATTTTATCACTCTCTCGGGAGAAGGGGGGATTAAGTGGAATCATCTCCAAGTACTACTCGATTGTAGTCGACTGACAGAAATTTATTCTCATAGCTATCCATAACCGATAGAGGAATCTGAAAGCGCAGCTGGTCCACGAAAACGAAATTGCTCATTTATTTTCTTTTAAAAACACATAAAAGTACTAACTATAGTACAATAAATGAATGAAATTGAATAATTTGTTAAATTGGAGTTGGTCCGCCATTAGGCAAATAGGAGGTAGCTCAATAGTCTTTTTAAAAAATCAGATCTTAATACTTTAATTAAAGTTACTTATTTTTTATTAAGTCTTGGTTTTTTTATTCTTGCCACTGCGTACTGCTCAACCCAGAATTTTGAATACCTTAATATATGAATGCGTTAGTAGATTTCGCTAGCCTTTTTGTCACAGTCCCACCGGATTATATAGTTAAAAATTTTATAAATTTAAAATTTATAAAATAGAGTCGTTATAAAATAAGGAGACAAGATGTTGTGAAACATTAGTCAGTATTGAAAGCTCTTCTGGGATCAGGTAACTGATAAAGCGCCCTTTGTTACACCAGTCTCTGAAGATCGGGTATCGTCCCAATCAATAAATCTTCCAAGAACCTCATTTCATAAAAACTGTAATGCTCAACTTGAATATTCAACAGACCGTGGAATAAACTATTCGAGGGAATTTAAATATTTATAGTAGTAGACGAACTACGGTATTTCTTGTAATTATTATTAAACAATTATTTTTTTGAATTTATTTATTGATATTTACAACTATATTACAATAATGGTTCGGGCCAGATCAGCAACAAATTGGACATTAAGGTCGTTATGGATGACTTTATTCTTAACAAAATAAGGAGCATTGAGGATTTTAAGAAGGATTTTGGATTGCAGGGATCGGATACGAGAGGAATTTGATGACTTAGTGGACCCCAACAATTATATTAATTTGAAAAATAAATATATTGAATAGATGGAAATATATGACTACGTGAGATGTAGGACTAGCTATCCAGACTGGGATCCTACGACTATATACAGTGTAAAGATGTTTGCAGACTTCTATTCTATCTTTTAACAGAAAACTAATTTTGTAGTCTGTTCTTAAATACTTTTTACGGCATGTTATCTAAATATGTTAAAATTTTTAAATCACTGAAATTTATATTGTTACTAAATAGCTTTATTAGTACAAACTTCCTGTTTTACTTTCTCAATTGATGGCAAAGCAAGAATTGCAAATTTTGAAAAATGATCTTATCTGATCGTATCTTTTGTAAGAACGAGATTGAACCAGTCCCGCTACATATATGTTGAAGGAAACTGGAATGGAAATTGAATTAAGTAGAAATAATGGATGATCAAATAAATGCAGAGATGCAGGTTATTATCAGAATGTCGTAAATTGTAGTAGTTTATTTCACTTCATTTTTTTTAATAAAATAATAAAAAGCATTCAAACCGAAAAGTAAAGTGTAAGTTGTGGTATTTGATTCCCCTCCATTTGTTTAAATACCTCATTCGGAAAACCCTAATAAAAAGAACACAAGAAGTAAAATGTAAGTCGCGGCATTTTATTTCACCCAATTTTTTAATAAGGGTATTTTAAAAACTGCCATAGAAAGAAAGCTTTATAGTGGAATTCGCGAGGCAAGGAATAATTAAACAATTACCTAAAAAAAATACGGGGACTGCTTGGACTAAAGCAAGCAAGGAAAGACAGTATGTCATGAAATGCAGTATGCAAGAATGAAGAAGATTTGGAAGCTGAGGACATAGACAAGAGACAGAGATCTGAAGAAATTCAGTCCATTGTGGCTTATTCGAAAAAAAATACAATTAAGAAATTTTGACTTTTCTTGCAAAACGTTTTTAAAAATCATACCTCGAACACTTATTGAAATAACAAGGTACAAAACTACATTTTTAATGCAATGTTTCTCCTTTAATTACTGACATTTCTTACTGGAATACCCAGAGTAGACTTCTTCAAATTATTATTATTATTATTATTATTGCTCTACAGTCTTTCAAGAACCCAGGCCTCCTGTACCGAAGCTATACAATCTCCGCGATCCTGCGAGACTTCTTAAAATTATCACAGATATATAAGACTTCTTAATTAATACATATCCGTGATAATTAAAATAGGAAAATCTTTAGTGAATGGAGTTATCAAAGAATAAATGTGTCGTCCTAAATATGATTTTTTAAAAGAAGATATTAAACTGAAAGAAATTAATTACCCATTTAACTCATAAAAATATGTTCTATATAAGACCTTCAACTAGCAGGGAGGAATATACATAGGTGCATGTCATATAATTTCTTCTAAATTTAAGAGAAACTTATATTATTTTTTATTAACAAAAAACGAAAAGACAATGATGTAGGGATGGCTAGTGACTACAAAAACTTTTTCATTATTCCTTTTTTTTTCGTCAAGTAAAACCTTTCAACCTTAGAGAGCATGCTTTTACCGAGAAGAGGTTTTTAATATAGAAACTGAAATACTTTATGTTTTTTTTCTTGCAAATGAAATTGTTGCAACGGAGGACAAACCATTCTATTCCACTTTCGTCTTGCCTTTCTTCATTTCTAAGAATTTTAAATAGGAGTTTTATTATAGACTATATATTGTTTTCTTCTTGAAATATAGAATTGAAATTAAGCATTTTTGGAATGTCCCCCCTGCCCAATTTCATATACAAAGCCAATTTTATTAGTACTTACTTAAAACATATTGTAGAAAGTTGAGATATATATTCTTCAAGTCCTAAGTTGTTAATTGCTCACATTCGTAGCTCATTCTGTCTTTTAGCAAACAAAAAAAACAACTAATAAATCATTCAATTCATCGATATGGTTGTAGAATGAAAAGAGAATTCTCTCATTCAGCTAAGATAGAATTGAATTCACCCATCAAAGAATTCGTATTGCGGAAACTATTTTATTAGCAATCTTTATTTCGCTAAGGGAGTGCCTAATGTCTTGTTTGAATTATCTTCATAAAAATAATAATTTTCTTTTTTATACGAGTTAAATAAATATAGGATTGAGTTGGCAGGTCCAGTGATAAAAACGTGCAGTTTATTGCTTGGAGAAATTTCATTACTTTAAAATAGGCTGTAAAACCAAGGGTTCTAAAGAAAATTGTTACTAACAGTAGAAACTAAATTGTCTCAGCAGTTTGAAAGTGCTATTTTATTTTATAGCTAAGGCAATCCATATCATAGGTAATGTCAACCGAATTTCAACCTTACAGACTTTTTTACACTCCACAAAAGAAAATCAACAATATTTTACCAACAGATTTGGAAGGTAGAATAAAATAAATAAAACATCCTCATGCCCTTCTTGATTGGTCACGTACCTTAAGAGAACCGTGGGTCAAAAATGCGTCTTAGTATTTAAAGGGATACCTGGAATATAAGGAACATAGCACACAACTGATCTTAGAGATTTGTAGGTTTAATCAGAAGGATTGATTTGATTAATATTTGAAGGTCATAGTAAGGCCCATTCCCTGTCATGATTATACTTCTGATCTCACAACTTCATTTGTTTCCGCAGTTTAGTTCCACTCTAAGATGAGTCGAACAACAGCTTCAAAGTGATATTTATACAACACTAAATAATTTTGTTATAATTTATTTTATTTGTATATGATATAATTTTTTAAATATTTTATTTGAAAAGAAAAGATATGACCAGGACCGGGACTCGAACCCGGGACCTTCACCTCTCCGTGGTGACGCCTCAACCTTTACTTGATCCTACATCTCCGCGCTCTCGCAATTTGCGATGTATACTCGGGGAGAATGCCAATTGAACATTACTTTATTTTGGATCTAGTTTCCTTTAAGTCGTTAATATTATTATAATTTATTTTTTTTTATATGATATAATTTTTCAAATATTTTATTTTAAAAGAAAAGATATGGCAAGGACCGGGACTCGAACCCGGGATGGCCGAGATGGTTGAGGCGTCACCGCGGAGAGGTGAAGGTCCCAGGTCCGAGTTCCGGTCTTGGCCATATCTTTTCTTTTCAAATTAAATATTTTAAATAATTTTGCTTTCTTGTGCTTCCGGATGCGAATAATCCCATATATTCGAGGTTTTTTGTTTAATTAAATATAAGTTTATTTTGATTTTGAGAAATGAATTCTATATTGAAGTTTATTTGAGAAATGATTCTCACTTCAGCCTTGAAGTCATCAGCATGGCTGGCAAAACGTTGGCGAAAAATTTATCAACTCGGTCTAAACCAGAAGAAACCAATAGGGTTTTTTTTAATTAAATATAAGTTTGTTTGAACTTTGGAATTCGTCACATTAGTTCAACCCCTTTAAACCGGTTCATTCCTTTCACAATTAAGTTCTGAGTTGCTGTGCCAGCGGCAGGTAATAAATAGGTTTAATATTTTAACAACTGGGGATGGATCTTATGAGATCTAGAGCCCAGCTTCTTTAAATTGAGCATCTTTAATTAGGAGAAAGTCCCACGGACTGATCACCTACCTGCACAAGCGTTGTCCAAGAAACAATAGTCTCTAATACGTAGTGAGTCAAAGACTTCGTGGGTTGTTGTAGCACAGTTTTTTTTTGTATTAATTTTATTAATGTTAAACATTAAAAATTAATATAATAAATGATATTAGAGGTTACTTGAACCGAGATGGAGACGAGCGGACGAAGCCAACAGGTAGGAGCTGCTCAATTATTTCAGAAGCACTATCAGCAGTTCCCTAGCGAAAGGGCCCGTCCTATTAGTTATTACCTAACTGATTTCTCCCGGCCCCGGTCATCCCTTACTGATTACATTCCCTGTCCACTCCCCCATCGGAATTTTCAAATCACAGTTAACAGTTATAGGGTTCAAGTACAAGTTGGGAAGGGTATTTATTGTAGAGTGGAATGGAATCCGCATTAATTATACAAAGATCTTCAACTAACTAGATTGTCTATCGAGTCTACAGTCCCTGGCCATATTAATGTGACCACTGGATAGATTCGTTCTTGTTACATGTTTGCATTATCTTTTTGTATGCGTAATGATGTAAATCGAGTTTAAATATTAGTTTTATGGTTAAGTTAGTTATCTGGATATAATATGAAATTAAAAAAAATAGTTTCGAAAATAAATCTTTATCTTTTTTTAATATTTTGTGGTGTCACCTTATTATACATATTGATGAAAAAAAACTATCGAAATAGTTAAAATATATGATACAAATAATAAATCAATAATAAACTTACCGAATCCGACTTGTATTTAATGAAAAAGAAACAATAAATCCACAAAAATCTCAAACACAAATTATGCACGCCGTCACTCGTAAAAGAAAATGGCTGTACTAAAACCAATGCTGCCATTACTAAAAAAAAACTTTAAAAAACTTATAACAGTGTTGCAATTACTTAAAACAGCAATTTATTAAGACACGCGAAAGTACATTAAAAAAATTAGAAAAAAAATAAAATAAAATAATCTTTCTTGGTGGTCACATTAATATGGCCAGGGACTGCATACTAAACATTATTATAATTGTTATTAAAAATTATAACCTATAATGCTGAGTATGCTGTCTCTTTCTTCTTTATATAACCATTATTCAGAGGGAATACATATAATAAAATTAAAATATCTTAATATGAGATGGCTTCAGTTGATCTATTAATTGCGTATGAGTATATCAGTTACATTAATATGTTAAGTATAAACTTAAAACTGATTTAATTAATAGCAAGAAAAATTAACTCAAGTCTTGGAATTTTTCTGTAATGAATACACTATGAATTAATTTGGGCAACTTTTTAAATATGAACTTAACAGAAACGTGGACGAATTTTCACAAGTTTCATAACTATTTGATTGGCCAATTAAAAAATCTCAATACCGCTAACGTTCCGCTGCCAGCCAGACCCAATGCGAATCAAACACCTTGAGGTTATTAACAGCAATAAAAAAACATGTTCCTCGAACATACTTGAACACATTTCATCTAAATAGGTCCAACCGTTTACGAGGAGTACATTGGGGTACACACGAGCAGAAAAATTTTAATAAACAAAAGGTTTCTTAATAAACATTTGCCATTTTACAAATACCTACTCTATACAGTCTTTTAAGAGGGTATTTATGTTATTTATTTGTTTTGGGAACCTATGAATAATCATTGAAGGTGATTATTAAAATTTACTACTTATTCCAGTGCTCAAAAAATTTATTAGTTTGGATTCATCTTCATGGGTTGGTTGCGTGTTTAACAATTTGCAATCCAGTCAAACTTATTATCTTAATAGAATTATTAGTAATGTAATGATTGATGTATGATCAATGAGGAATTATATGCACAGTTTAATCATAAAAACAAATATAATTTATGGATATTATTCTAGATACAATTAATATATACATACATCAATCAATCATTGATTGATTGATTATATGAATTGATTATATGATTGATTATATAATGAATGTCATATAATCAATGACAAAGAAAAGTTGATAAGGTACTTATTTATTTATTCCTGAATTCTCTCTCTCTCTCTCTCTCTCTCTCTCTCTCTCTCTCTCTCTCTCTCTCTCTCTCTCTCTCTCTCTCTCTCTCTCCCTCTCTCTTTCTATTTTTATCCCTCTATCTTCTTCTAAATAATGCTCTATATACCGGCCTAATACCTATTCAAAGATATGTTGTTTCTCCTCATCAATAAACTTCAAGAACACATAAAACAATAAAAAATATAGCCACAGATTTGTATCTACGGCTGATATGATCATACAGTTAACATACTGCAGACAACTTGTAAGAAAGAGATTATTGCTATTGTGAAACTGAACGATATAACATAGATATGCAAGAGACTTTCTTATATGAACTAACTAGGTAGGCATATTACCTATTGAATATAATAACGACTTAGTGACCATCATTACATGCTATTGTCTAGCTATACCTCTCCTCTATACTCTCTATATTCTCTCTTAATATCCATCATAATCTTTTAGAGCTCGTATTTATACTGATTAAAATTGGAGGAAATTGCATTACTGAAAACGCAAAGATATTTCAAAACGTAGGAGTTAGGAATCCCACAACTATATGTTGTTATAACCGAATCTTATAAACTTATCAATTCTAGTTTCACAATCCCTTAGCTATACGATTATGAGTGTGAATTTTGCGAGAAAAAGATCTAGGGCCTTCTAGGTCCTGTCGGGTAGGACCTACTTCTGCAACTTCGAGAGGCGCCAGTCTGAAAAATATTTATCTGACCGTGTTTAGTTTCCGCCGAAAAACACATTCCTTTCACATGGTTCAATATATCGGAGATGGGTCTTAACTTTTGTGAAGTTGTTAGAATTGAAATTCAACAATCGACGGATTTATCAGCTCGTGTCCACATTTTTAAAGGGTATCGTTTAAAGCCAGATTTTCATTCTTGATATTGTCAGTCTTCCGTATTGCGCTCATACTGATTGCCACTCTACCAGGTATAAGAAATTTATGAAGGTAAAAAAAGTTATAAAAATAAAATTGAGAATAAAAATAATAGAATTTCAGTATCAGACTGCGACATCGAAGTGAGTTATGTTTGCGAGTAATTGATGCTGGGAGTTGGCTCGTCGACGGGAGCAAATTAATTTAGTTAGGAATGCTGATGCTTGTTAACGATTCGACATCTCAGTCCCAATGGATTTCGTGGTGATGATGCTCCTTTCTATTGAATCATCAAACTGATTACCATATCTCTTCAGATCCTAGGGCGTTCCAACACTCTCCTATCATTATATTCTTTAGAAAAAGTTTAAATATTGCAATAGTAAACTTAATAATGATTCTGTTACTATATACAGTCAATAATAATTATTATTTCTGAATATTATTTTTTTTTTAAACTGTAACAGGCCAACCCAAGAAGGCTAAGGCTCATGGGTTAAGTGAAATGTTGAGGCTGTATGTACAGTTTCGCGGTGTATCACCGTTTTCCCCCATTTAAGGTTAGCCACATAATAGAGGCTGGATGAGGGCTAGAAGATTTTTATTGTACATTATCGAAAATCTGGGGCGTGCGACAACGCCGGACCTTCTTTACTTTTACATGGAAGGCCAATATAAAAAAAAATCACCAATGATTTACTCATATTTGTATCAACATTATTTTATTTTTGTGAACAAAATAATGTTGATTTATTTTGTTTAGGTGTTAGATTTTATTGCGTTAAATTATCCTACAAGAATGTTAAAAGCAATAAAAAAGTAATGTGTTGAACATTTAAAATAATTCTCAATTTCCTTTCTTATATATAATTTGGAGAACTGCTTTAATATTTTATACTATTTCTGATAATAGATAATAAAGAACGCTACGGATTTTTAGAGTAATCTCAAAATTTATATTACAGTGTTTCCTAACAGTAAGTAATCTGTACCACTATAAACCATGAAGGATCTTGGGTTCAGTACAAGATAGTGACTGCATTGTTCTTAAGACAATGGTAGTGGCTATTAGCACATGGTAGGTAACGCTCGTTTCTCACAATTAATTTATTATTAATAAATTAAAGGTCGGGTGAGGTAAAAGATGGTCTGCAGATCCCACAGGGTTTTCTATGGCTTTTAATATATTAAATAATTTATCTGAAAAGTCGGATATATATATATATATATATATATATAAGTGTGTGTGAAATAAGCATTAATAATTTAGATAAATAAATAGATTATTGCCATGAGATACGTACATAAATTAAATCAACACTTACCTGGTAAAACCTCATCCCAGCTCCCTCTGCAGATATTCGCTCAAGAAGTCTTCGCCTCAGTCTCCCTAGATTTATAACGGGGGGGGGGTGACACTGCAAAGGCTAGGGACCGCCATTTTACTTCTCATCCGAAGGACGGCATAAGCAAGGATTTTTTATTCACTTTAAAATATCCTAATCCCATTTTCCGGGCTGTAAACCTGCGATCATGGTTGTGTAGGAAGCTGTTATGGTAACCACTACACCACAGGTGACCCCATAATCAAACATGTGGCATGTCAATATGATTGAGTACTCGTAGGTATACATCACACGTGTCATGCATTGTCTACATTTTTTTAAACATGTATTAGTGTTGAAATTAGGTTCATAATACATCACGATCTTTAAAGGTTTCTTTACTAAAATGTTCTTAAAATTTTTTAAAAGACTTAAAAATGAAAAAAATAATATACAAAGTGTTAAATTCTAGGCCCCTCTGTGATAATTTATTCTTTAGAGAAGAATATATTAAATTATCCTACCCAAAAAAGGGATAAATAAACCCTATTCAACTTTACAGAGGAGGTTGAAGATCCACCTAAATAAATATAAAAACTACCGCTCTGAAGAACCACCTGTAATTCAACATGAATAAACCAACCTGCTCAACTAATTTCAAGATTATTTCGTTCTTTAGCCTTATTTCGTAAAATCCACTTATTTTCAATAATAAATCAGTTAGTAATATTATTTTATTAATTTTCTTTCTACTATTGGGATCGAGTTAGCTCATTGTGTAGACCGCTTGGTTGCTGTGGCGAATATTCCGGGTTCAAATCCGACTTTTCAGATAAATTATTTAATATATTAAAAGCCATAGAAAACCCTGTGGGATCTGCAGACCATCTTTTACCTCACCCGACCTTTAATTTATTAATAATAAATTAATTGTGAGAAACGAGCGTTACCTACCATGTGCTAATAGCCACTACCATTGTCTTAAGAACAATGCAGTCACTATCTTGTACTGAACCCAAGATCCTTCATGGTTTATAGTGGTACAGATTACTTACTGTTAGGAAACACTGTAATATAAATTTTGAGATTACTCTAAAAATCCGTAGCGTTCTTTATTATCTATTATCAGAAATAGTATAAAATATTAAAGCAGTTCTCCAAATTATATATAAGAAAGGAAATTGAGAATTATTTTAAATGTTCAACACATTACTTTTTTATTGCTTTTAACATTCTTGTATGTGGACACGAGCTGATAAATCCGTCGATTGTTGAATTTCAATTCTAACAACTTCACAAAAGTTAAGACCCATCTCCGATATATTGAACCATGTGAAAGGAATGTGTTTTTCGGCGGAAACTAAACACGGTCAGATAAATATTTTTCAGACTGGCGCCTCTCGAAGTTGCAGAAGTAGGTCCTACCCGACAGGACCTAGAAGGCCCTAGATCTTTTTCTCGCAAAATTCACACTCATAATCGTATAGCTAAGGGATTGTGAAACTAGAATTGATAAGTTTATAAGATTCGGTTATAACAACATATAGTTGTGGGATTCCTAACTCCTACGTTTTGAAATATCTTTGCGTTTTCAGTAATGCAATTTCCTCCAATTTTAATCAGTATAAATACGAGCTCTAAAAGATTATGATGGATATTAAGAGAGAATATAGAGAGTATAGAGGAGAGGTATAGCTAGACAATAGCATGTAATGATGGTCACTAAGTCGTTATTATATTCAATAGGTAATATGCCTACCTAGTTAGTTCATATAAGAAAGTCTCTTGCATATCTATGTTATATCGTTCAGTTTCACAATAGCAATAATCTCTTTCTTACAAGTTGTTTGCAGTATGTTAACTGTATGATCATATCAGCCGTAGATACAAATCTGTGGCTATATTTTTTATTGTTTTATGTGTTCTTGAAGTTTATTGATGAGGAGAAACAACATATCTTTGAATAGGTATTAGGCCGGTATATAGAGCATTATTTAGAAGAAGATAGAGGGATAAAAATAGAAAGAGAGAGGGAGAGAGAGAGAGAGAGAGAGAGAGAGAGAGAGAGAGAGAGAGAGAGAGAGAGAGAGAGAGAGAGAGAGAGAGAGAGAGAGAGAGAATTCAGGAATAAATAAATAAGTACCTTATCAACTTTTCTTTGTCATTGATATATTAAAAAGTCCATAACCTCCTTTTTTTCCCTTTTTTGTATCACTACAGCCCATGGAGGCTGATGGGTTCAATACATGGTAGCCTCTGTTGTATCGGTTCTCCTTTACTCAACCGTTGTGGAGGGAGGTGATTTTTCCTAGATAATGCTTAACCGGCAGATTTTCTCCCCCTATTTTGGGTACTCACATTTTAGGCGAATCACAGGAGTGTTCTAGATCCCCTAGGAATAAATAAAACATAAGATTTTCTGATCGTAGACCCCAAAACATAAAAAAAAAATTCAAAGTTTCAGAAAGCAAACCTATTAAAAGAATAATAAGTCTAAATATTTATGAGAAAATATAATCCCAAATTATATATATAAGTAGAAATGAATATTAAAAGAATAAAACGGATACACCCCATTTCAAAGTTCAAAACTGTATTACATAAAATTCTTCTTTAAAAAGCTGAATATCGGAAAGTAGTTCCGAAATTCCTTTCTCTTCCAGTAAAGTATTATTTCGATTAGGGAAGAAAATCCTTAGGAAGATATATGGACCGATAACTATCGATGATCAGCACTGAAGATAAGAACGTAGATAATGGATAATATTATTGATAACAGAATAGAAAAAATATTAATATATTCTGATAAAATCAAAACAAACATGAATAGTTCTTCTTCATTTTTAGCATCCCCCTTTAGTTCATTTTCAGCGTAGAGGAGCATCCAGCCAGGAATTCCATTCTTCCTTACTTCTAGCAAGGTGTGGCTGAGTCGAAAACCGGCTTGCTCATAAATAGTTCACAAAAGTTTTTAAAAATCCTGAATGCTTAGGAATCACAAAATGAATAATAAAGGAAAGAGGAATAGGTAAAAAGTTAATTTACATTAGAAAGTTTTGAGAGAAAGAAAACGAATCCTATCCGGTTGAAAATGGACAAAAGAAAGGAAGGCGCAACAAAGAGTTAGAATGAAAATATTCTGGGCAAAGAAAAAACCGAAAATATGCAAACGTGAACCTTAGATGGTCTAAACGAAGAGGTAAATGCCGAAATAAAAACTAAATTAATATACCAATAAGTACAAAAACATGGTATAGATATCACTGTTTCAAAAAAACGACATAACTAAAAAATTGGCATCTTCGAGTTAAGCCTATAGTATCAATAGTAATGGTTGCAACTTTTCAATTCAGGAACGACATATCCAATATCCCATTTCTATGGTATGAAATTATGACTTTTTTTTTTAATTAAATCAAATTTTGAGTTGTATTATTCTGAAGTTTTATGGGAAACATACATTAAATTAAAAAACTTCTTTATTGAGAAGTTTCAAGCTTTTAAAAATGTTCTAAAGATTAATGAAATAATTTCAATAATATCACTTCAATAGGAATGTTTTGCTTTTATTTTTTAACTCACTGCTTTAATTTAATAAATTTTGACAAGACATGGAACTTATTGAAAAAAATAACAAGAATACCTCTATTGAAAAAAATATTTATTTGAGTTATGATATTATCAAGGATAGATAATTTAAATCGTGCTTCAGTTTCAAAACAGCTGTATAACTAAATAGGTACCCAACATAAGGGGGGGGATCTGGCGGTTGAGCCTGAACTAGGACAAATCACCTCTCTCCACAACGGTTCTCCAAGAAAGAGCACAGTCTCTACCACGTACTAAACCCCAGGCCCTTCATGGATGAAGTGGTACAGGTTTTTTTTTCGTAACAATAAATTTCAAATAGCTGTTAAACAAAATAATTTGTATGTACTATTCACACGGATCAAAACCTTTGGTAAATTATAAATGAGGCGAGAACTTAAGTAAGGCTTATTATTCAAGTGTGAATAAACATACGTTTAATATAACAATATAATTTATAAGATAATATTTCTAAACATCATCAATCTCAGTTATACAGATATAGTTATGTTGTGGAAACGCTATATGCCATGAAAGGTAGTTGATGAAGGTTTACCAGGATCTCGTCAAAGAGAACGAATCCAGATTTCCGAATCAGCGGGTTCGATCAAAGAAGACACGGCAAAGCTAATTGCTACCCTTAATTACGAGGGAAGATGCTTAATAACTTCATTAACTGTCAAATAGTTACTTATTGAGAAGGCAAGGGACAATAAATAGTCGAAAGAATTTTTTATTATTTAAAGTTATTTCCGTTGAAGAAGAATTAGTTACAATCGACGTGATATAAGAGTTCCACGTATTGCATTGTAAAAAACATTAGTGGTTGATATTTTTAAAGATTTATTTTTCAGTTCAAACCAACTTAGTAAGAGCCACATGCTTGAAGGCAGCTGACATGACGGCCATTGGTCAGTAAATATTTGAGTTGACGCTCCAGATAGTAGGCAATACCATTCCAATCTCTCCAACAGTTTTCTCTAGGCTGATAATACTCCAGCCAGTCTCTAAACATTTACGTTTCCTTTTTATATTTCAAGTGTGAATAATATTAACATTTAAAATAAATAATAAAATTAAAATGGGCAGACATGAGGACTAATTATATTTATGTCTGAATTATTTAAACTTCATAATTTCTAAATTAAAATTATTAACATTAGTCAAGTTTTCACACTTGTTTGTACTCCTAGGAACAACATAAACAATTTCAAGTAGTTTATTTATTAATAAAAACATATGATGGGCTTCACAAGCTCACTAAAACTATATATATATATATATATATATATATATATATATATATATATATTACTTTTAAATATTTTATTTGAAAAGAAAAGATATGACCAGGACCGGTACTCAAACCTGGGTCTCCCACCTATCAGTGGTGGTGCTTAGCCACCTCAGCCATGCTGGTTCGCTTCTCGGTCAGACATATCCCTTCTCTTCAATGATCCTATATACTTACGTTATAAAATTCTTTTGTATTTTCATCCATTAGCAACTTAAGATAGTTGACTGTGACAAATAAAATTTTTAAGGGGATGCGGAAAGTTCAACTACTTATTGATGTTTTAAGTTATTATTATTATGAATAGCAAAACTATTAAACGATCTTTTAGTTAAATATTATTATTCCGATATCAAACGAATTCTAACCTTTAAAAAAACTTTGATTAGAACCATATTGTATAACTCACAGAAACGCTTCGCCAGTCTAAGTCCCATAGGTTTTCCCATACCGAAAATCTCACAACGTGGTTAAAGAAGTTTTCATTAAAAAAAAAAATCAATTTAGCGATCAAGTTATATAAAACAAAATCAATCATCACTTCTATTCCAATGCAGGATATTGACATTCTATCCATGAAATTAGTACTTCTTCCCCAGCCGCTTCACAAATATAGAAGGTAGCAGAGACTAAGCGAGTTAATCGCAGGAACTCCGATATTATATTTACTAAAGGTCTAGGGGTCTCTGCCTTTTAAGCTTACGAAAGTTACAAATTGTGTTAATGAATTAGGATGCTGAATAATGAACTTAATAAAAGATAATTATTGTATGGAATATTACATATAATATTATAATAATAATATTACATATTTTAATTCACTAATTATAATTTGAAAAATTCACAATGAGGGATTCAGAATCGAAATCGGACAATCCTGAAATTAAAAAAACTTGACTTTTCCTCATTTTCGAAAGGTTAAGTCAAACTATGGTCTAATACGAAACTTTTCTGCCTTATATCTCCATTTTAGTCCGGTTCTGGACCAGAAGTTTTGGAACCATAAATGTGCTTGATTAAACTGCAAAATGTGTGAAAAAGTATTTTAAATCTACCTCATCACGATCCACATCTTAAAGCATCTTCCCAGAATAGCTATTCTATTCCTCACCTACATATATACTCCGTACTACATATTTATTCTACCTCTGGAAATTATCCGTTGTCAAAGTGATACCTAAACCTTAAAAAACCTGGAAAACCCTTCCTCTTCCATCATATCTCACTTTTACCTTGTATGGGTAAAGTCCTCGAAAAACTCATCCTGTAAAGACTATACTCCATCCAGGATGAAAACCACGTTATACCAGATCACCAGATTGGATTCTGAACATCCCACTCCACTATCTAGCAATGCCATTGTGTGGTGGACGTTGTTTCTTGTGCATTGGAACGTATATTATATTGTTCGGCGCTATTTCTGGACTTGGAACAGTCTTTTGATCAAGTCTGGCACCAAGGATTGCTTCACAAACTCCGCCAATTCCTCCCTCCTACATATTTTCTCATTATTCAATCCTATCTCACTAACACGTCATTCAAAGCAAATCACAATAATATATTTTTATCCCGCTTTTCTCAATCTGGTGGTGTTCCTCAAGGCAGTATCCTCGGCCCAATCCCCTTCACAGTTTATACAGATGGCATCCTGACATATCTGATTATCACCTATGCGGATGACAAATATTTATCATAAGTAAACACTGATCTAGTAATTATAGCATCCCATACTCTTCAATGCCATATCAATGACCTTGAAAAATGGTTTTAAAAATGGAGGATTTGACTAATCTCTTCAATTCCTGATAATCCACCGAGCCGTCTGAAAAGAAGACTGCCTCGTGACCTTCTAAGATGAACTTTTTATTGATTACTACCACTGGGTAGTACAGTTCTAAATTTTATTAAATAACTTTAAAAAAAAAAATTAAATCTGTTGTTAGCTTATGCTCTTCTATATTAATATATTTTATGGAATACACTTAGGTCCACTGGGTTCTTGATAATGTACTTTTTATCTTGCACTTTTACTTTCCTTTTTTATGTGATTTTCTATCTTCTGTTTTTATTTTATTTTTTTATTTATTTCATTATTACTGTAATTTTCCTTGTATTTTTTAAAGTTTGGCAAGAGTATTTTGCATTTCCTATTTAGTTTAACATAACTGCTTTAAACCAGCCTCCTTCTCTTGTCTGGTAGTTTTCTTATGATTCAGAAGCAGCATTTAGGATTTGGAATTAATGAGAGTTTTTCTCAGGTTTCTTGCAGCATTTTGAAGTCAGGAAGTGTTTTGTTTAATCGTTCCTTTTGCTATTACTCTCTTTGGGTGCTAAAAACGCGTCAATTTGTGAAATATCTACTAGTGTTTTCGTTTCCTTTTTTTTATTTTAGTCGTTAAGGCTTTTTTTCCCCCATCCATGCTTTGAGAAATATTTTAAGTCCTATTTAAGCGTCTGCAGCTATTCACCTATTGTTACTTGTTAACATTTAGATAGCTCATGCTACTTCCACAGTAGGATATATATTTAATTTTTTTTAATCATAAAGATGAGTTATTATATGAGACTTGAAACCGATCTAATTTAACACTTATTTATTAATTTAATATAAAGTATCAGATTAAAAAATATAGGGATGCCACTCAATATCTTTTATTTTTATAACAAAACTGAGACTTAAAAATCTTTGAAAAAATATTAATAATACATATTATTTTTTTATTTCTTTAATATAAAAGAATCTCTCGTATATTTTTCAAGACGGAGGATGGTATCGATTTGTCATTAGATAAAGAAGGGGTGCCCCAAGGCCCAGCTCTATTACTTGTACAAATTACTTCAAAGCTATTTTAAGAATATGAAAAAAAAAGAAGAAAATAGAAGATAAAGAGAGACATATGTATTATAAAATTGAATAAGAGCCAGAATATTTTCTTCTGAAGCAACAAGTGGTTCCAGTTATAACTGAAGATATTAAACTTTAATTTATACGGGATCCAATATTCTAAGGAATATAAAAAATTACATAAATTAAAATGTATGTACTTGTTTTTATTTTTTCCACCAAACAATATATAATTTAATTCATAAATATATCGGACATAATGTGTTTAATAACCATAAAAAATGTAAATTAATTTATGAAAAATATAAATACTAAATAAAGCTATGCTTATTTTCATTGTCATTATTAGTATGAAAAAATGTTATATCTACTTAAAATAATTATTTCTTACAAGCTTAATACTACATTTCATAGTCTGTTTCTTTTTGTAAATAACTTAAGCCGTCTTTTTTGTACCTCTTATATTCTCTTTGTTTTGACTTTAAGACGTAAAACCCTAAGGGCATCAACACACTAACACCTCTTTTGTTCTTTCTCCATTTTGCTGAACTTTATATTCCCTCTACTGATTTAACATGGTACTAGATAGAGATACTAGAATTAGATCATTAAATTATTGACTAGGTTATTAAATCACCATCAGGAAAACGAGTCAAAACATATAACATTAAATAAAAATAATAATAATTGTTCAGCAGAGGGGAATCAAATAAACGAGCACAAAATTTTATATTGTATATTGAGCAATACTAAATTATATAAATGCCTATACAAACAATAAATTAATAAAATATATTAATGATCTAAAATGGGTTGATATAAAATTAAATAATTTATAACAAAAATGTATATTTTTGTTATTAAATTATTAACAAAAAAATATTTTTGTGGTATGCTTCAAGAACATAATATTTTCAATTAAGGAATGTATTTTTGAAAAAAATTAAAATAATGTTTCCAAAGAGCTAAGGATTCTTACCAAGATAAATTACTAATTTAATTAATCATAACAACAATTTATGCATGTATTTTATTAATATTACCAGATGTTTACTAATAAATGCTTGCTTGCACAATTTCTGTGACTATAAATATAAGATTTTTTTTGTAATCACCTACTCTTTGCTTCATGTATTTTACCCTTGGTTCACTGTTAAATTTGAGATATATTTTTTGTGTTTTAGTTTCATGGTATATTTTTGTTTTTTTCTTACGATTCTCCATATGTTTAATGTATGACCTTATTTGATATAATTTTGTTTTCAATTTTGGACTGTTAACTACTTTTTATATTTTTTAATTGTTATGTTTAATATTTTATATGTAGATAATCATTTGTTAAAAACACCCTATTCAAATAAAATGAATTGTGCAGGTTCAATATATTTTAAGTTGAGGTGATTTGTATCAAGCTTATTTTAGTTTATATTTTTTTATTATTAATTTATGACTCTGTTTCTGAACTTCTAACCAAGGTTATTGATACAAATTCGAGGCATGGAGTAACTAATTTTTATTGTATAAATAAATGGAAACATCCCAAACTAAGGAAATTAACGTTAAAGAAGATGGGAAGGCCCATATTGAGAAGAAAATGACCTCAAACCCAAATTTGCATGATAATTGCTTCCACTCTAACCCGAAGAAGGCCTAATTACGAATGGCCATTTTCAGGCGAACTTTATTATTAGTTTGAAAAAAAAAAATCTCATACTTTGAAAAGAAAAAGAAAAAAGAAATCAGGGTTTTGTTTATTTATCCAATCAGGCGAGATATCTTCATGTATGAATAAATTAAAAGAAATTAATATTCCTAACGTATTTCTATATATACCATAAAGTTTTAAAATATGTCATTAAATTAATTAATTATTGTAACGGGATTAAACTATTATTCAAAATAACAAATAATAAACACATACATTGTACAAAAGTTTTTACTGTTGTTTTATAATTAATATTCATTAGAAAATTGATACGATTTAAAACAATACAGAATATTTGCAACAGTTTTTAATAAATCTAAAGAAAAAAATTTGTTTGAAAAATTAGTGGACAGCTAACTCGATTTCTTTTCATACTAGGATGTAACAGTAAATTATTCGAAAAGGACATACTGTAAAAATCACATTATTTTTAATTGGTTACTTTTAAAACTTTACAGCTTCAGGCAGTCTGAAACCAAAGTTATAAATAAGTGAATTAATTCTGGAGTAATCCAGAGAATACCAATGTTTAAAAAATAAATCAATAAAAAATGCATTCTTATTTTATCCTAATTAATTGATTAGATAAATTGATAACCAGGAATGAGAGATAAGGTCCTAAAGACTTTGGAGTTTGGAGACGAGAACAATGATCAAAGATAAAAGCCGACGTGCCGACATTAAAGCCGCGGTGTAATTTCTAGGCGTGATGAACTCTCTTATCATCACACCTTCATCTTTTATCAGTTGCGATTGTTTAAACAGATTAACTCATTAACTATCAATTAGAAACCTATTTAAAATCAACAATTTCGTTTAACAATGTCACTTAAACTAGAATATACAGATCATATTCAAAGACTGATCGATACATAGATAGATCAAATACATAATATACTATTGTGTATTTGATACTAGCATATTAAATACATCATCTACATGGGATCCTTTGAGAAAATGCCAGTAATAGAGGATAACGTAATTTATCAAAAATACATTCCTTCCTTCAATCCGTTTAAAATAAACAATTCTAAATAATTTCTTACGAATTTATCGGAAATATACCGAATGTAATGAATTTATCTCTCGACTTATCCCTCCATTTTCGGAATCAGTGATGAATTTCTTACTAATTAATAATTTGTGCAGAAATTTTGATTCGTCAGACGTAGCACTCAAGACAAAATAAATGATTAAAACCGAATAATTTCAATTAATATTCCTGATGGTTTTTCTATTAACTTTCTGGGACAATGTATATAGAAAACAAACTTCGTTCCCACAGGTTTCGTAAAGCTAATATTGATAGCTATTCATGTCGGGAACTCCACAAACATTCCTGTAAGCATGCTTAGTCACTTCTTCATGGAAGAGGAGGTCGAGAGGCACCCGTTAGGACTTTTTATTGCAACGATTCATGCTGAGTTGACTTTAATGCTATGATGATTTATAGCAGAGCTGAACATCCTCATAGTCGATACCAGTCAATTTATTTGACTCTGTGATTTTTTGGTGACAAATGAGTGGTACATTAAGTTACCATCCACTGTATCTTAATAAATAGTGACTGTGATTGGTTACTTTATTTTTTTTTTAGTATTTATTTATTGATATTTACAACTGTATTACAATAATACAAGTAAACAGGCAAAGTGATACATAATTACATTAGATAATGACAAGCAGAGAAACTACCCACTGGTAGTACTCAAATCACAAGTTCAACTAAGAAGGTCACGTGGCCATCTTCTTTTCAGACGCCTCGGAGGTTTATCGGTAATTGATGAGGAATCTAGGTTAGAAACTAGAGGGTTTGAGTGAAAATGAAGTTTGTTGTGAAAGGATATATAGCGGGTTCGGACAAATCAGCGACAAAGGGGGAATTAAGGTCATTATGGATGACTTTATTCTTAACAAAATAATGAGGATCTTACTAAGGATTTTGGATTGTAGGGATTGGATACGAGAGGAATTTGATGGCTTAGTGGAGCCCCAAAGCTCTATATCGTAAGTCCAAATAGGTCGTATGATGGTCTAGTAAGTGTAGAAGTAGCCGTTTCTTGTCTTTTATGTCTTTGACTGAATACTTAAAGCACAGAAGGCGCCAGCTCTACAGGACTTAAAACAATCAGTATTCGGACCACTACGCCTGTCTGAGTTACAATACTTTAGAATTGAGGCTTATACCTAATCAAATACTTAGGTAGCTAATGTAAGCACTAGCCTTCAATATCCAAGATGATTGGATGTTTCCCATCAGTCTTGCTCCTTCGGAGTATGTATGGCTCATGTCTGGTAATCTCCATTCTCATCTTCTTCCCACTACAGCATCTAGTCTCTAGCTATGAAATCATAGGGAATCGCTCAGCATCTAATGATGATATTAAATCATCGGAAACAAGCTTCCATATGGTAGGACCTACCACTTCCTGTGAACCTCCTTTTTCTACAGACGCTTCCACCTCGTAATAGTTGCCATTAAGTTTCACACGTGTATCCTAGAGGGGGTATATGAATCCTTACCAGGGTATATGAACGTAGATAAGAGCATTGAAGATATTTCAAAATGAAGCATCATCAACTCCACCCTCTCCACAACATTTCTATGCATTCTCAGCGGGGAATTAGTGGTAACAATATTGTCGAGAATAGGAGACTAAATCTAAGCCAGAAAGTAAACTGGAAATCATGAAATTTTCCATAACTCTTAGCTCATTCTTATCACGACGCGTCGCGACGAGGAAAATATAAGTCTATATGACTTAAGGAGTTGTTCTCAGAATGAATGATGTTTCCAATCGCTTCCGTTCTTGAAACGATTTGATTGGCATTCCTCGATATTATTCACGTGAGGTATGTAAATCGATACTAATGTAAATGCTAAGTTACACCACCTGACATAGCACGTTACATAATCCGCCATGATGTACTGTCTCAGATCAACACATCTTAATTAGGATTATTGATCATTATGGCAACCCTGGCCTTCAGGTCCCTATAAATATAATATAAAATAAACAAAAATTACAGTATTTTACAAAATATTTATAAAAGTAATTGGTAGTGAAAAGGTTTTCATATAGCCTAAAGGAGTAATAAATAATAGTCTCATGAAACTCCCAAAAATACATCAATATTTATTTCACTTCTAGTCTTAAATGTATTATCTTTAGTTTAAGTGGTTATTGAGAACTCCAGTTGCATATCAAATTACCTCGTTAAGATAAAACTTCATTTAATTGCAAAATATTCCAATATTTATTCCTTATATTTATTACAGATGATGAATTTTCTTCCTTTTTGCAAGAATATATCATATGTTGTAGAAAGCCCAAAACATTACTCTTTTTTTATAAACAATTTGCTGTTAACAATAGAACTACGCAGATTCTTAAGTTATCTAATTTTAAGAAATATAGCTCGAAAGTCTTTAGGACCATTAAGATTAATAGAAATTAAAAAATAAAATATTCTAATAATAATCTAACAATTCTGCTAAACCTAAACAATAAACCATTTAAATAAAAAACTCATCAATCCGCAGGTTGTTGCTTCGAGCAGAGTAACAACTACTCATTCGTTTCCTTTATAATAATCTCCAAACATACAAAGAATCGTGAGCCATATTCTGGAAAACCAATGTAATTATGGAAAATGTGTATATTTTGGTAATCATTTCAACAAATGTATATAGTCTCTATTTCGAAATGTTAGTTGAATCGTTTATTACTTGATGTAATGATAACCAAAATATACACATAATTATATGTGTTTACTATTTTTTTCATACTAAAACTAAGGGTTATTTTTATTTTAGAGAATATTAAGAAATGAAAAATTAAAATTTGGTGTTACTTAACTGGAAGCGACAACCTGCAGGACTGTTAACTAAAAAAATATTTCAACCATTCAGGATTTCTAACGCTGGATGTGTTTTCGTTATCTTGTAATTGAAAATTCCATTTATGTATTTATTTTAATGGTTTTATAAGTATAACTAGTACTTCATCTACCTACTTTGAAGAATTTCTGTTAATTAATTGAAGAAGTATGGTGCCAAAGAGGTACCCGTAAGGTCAGTATTATTCAGCAATCCCCTGGTTAGAAGTGAGCGATGTGTGAGTGTGCTCCTGACAGGACTGCAGCATAGACCTCCGCTCCTCCACAACCCCCCAAATCTCTAACACCCCTCCCCGCACCGTGTTTGTTTCCGTTCCATTTTACAGCGCCGATGGTAACTTCGAAGTGACTCTGGCCACGAAGGCTACCATCTACCACCAGGGCCTCGTTGAGTGGAAACCTCCGGCCATCTACAAGTCTTCCTGTGAGATCGACGTCGAATACTTCCCCTTCGACGAACAGACTTGCGTCCTTAAGTTCGGTAGCTGGACTTACGACGGCTTCAAGGTAGGTCTCCCCTCCCACGCCCTAGAACCCCAAATATAACAAGTACTCTTAGATATAATATGAATATAACAGGTTATTACTTTTGAGTGTATACCACAATCCTATGAGTCCTTCTTACCCATTAAACCATCAATCCTCTCGAATATTTGCATTTTTTTTAAATATAAATCACATAAATTTTTAGAAACGCTTGTCTAAATACGTAAAAAAATTTGTAATATATGTTTATAGCATATTGTAACTTCCAATAATGAATTGAAATGATCAGAGGATGCAGTCAAAGATTACTCAAAATAAGAAAACTTATTTTGTGTATTCTTTGACTGCACCTCCTGGCCATCTCAATCCAGTATTAACTATTTTCCATTTAAATATTCTTACTTCCATATTGATTTGGAAATGGTTGACTGGATATATGTAAAATAGTCATGGCTGCAGTCAGTTTTACACAAATGAGTTTAACTAATTTTATTTGTGCCAAAGTTTTGGCCTAAGGCAGAGAGATGAATAGTCCAACTGAAACTAAAGTCGCAGTGAGTTACACTAGAGCCTCTATACAGTTGAGTTGCAGTTGGATTCTTCATTCCTTTGCCTTGATAATGACCTAAAACTAGGGTGAAACGTCGGCACCAATAAATTAAATTAAACTTATTCCGTGTAAAAATAATCTACTGCACCCTCCCCCCACCCCGACCATTTCTCATTTTATTCTCACTTTCATTAAAATAATCATTTTAATTTTTAAACTACCTCTTTAAGAGTTAATCATCAACAAATATAAAAGAACTCGAAATAATACAATAATTAAGGAAAACTGTAATACTAATTTAATAATGATCAGGAAATAAAGAAATATATAACCAAAGCAATGGATGGTAGAGATATCATCAACAGTCTAGAGGGTGATTGTCGTGAGTCTATTTGGTTAGTGATAGTCACATAACTCTTGATGGGAGATATTTCATTTCATGTCATGTTGACAAACGAATTGTCGGAATTCTGACAAGACATCAACTGATAATTTGATATTGGAAACCTCCGAATAATATTCGAACTATATTCCTATTTTGTGTTATTCGTCACAAAATCTGATGCAGATTTAATACAGTAATTATCTAACTGTCCATAAATCGTAACGTTATTAATATATGAAAACGTTAGTTTAAATTAATAGGTGGAGAAATATTGATGTAAATCGAGGCAAACCCTCAACAGTTCAAACCTCTATAAAATAACCTTAACTTTGACCATTAAGAAGCAACAGATCTGACGATACGTGCTCCTTAATTCGTTTTAATTGGACAGCTAAAGTAATATACTATACCGCCAAGTAAAAAAAATATACCTCTTTTTGATAAAGATTTGCAGTGCAAGTTTGGGAAACAGGGAAATAATTTAGAAAGATACGTTGAAGGGGTAATAGTGGCGGTTTTAAAAAAAAAACGTTAGGTAAGGTATAGTTAATTGAAATCTTAATTAATCGATTAAGCCGATAATGAAGGCGCAATGAAAATATCGATTGTGATCCGCCAGTAATTACCTTAAGTGGTTTCCCTTTAACCTCAGAATGATATTTGCTACAAGACACTCCAGAAAGACTTCAAGGAAAACCTGAGCAGATTAACGTCATATCTTTCCTTGACGTGCCATATCTACTCTCTTTTTTAGTAGCCTTCTTCCTCCGTGAAGTCTTGGTGTTGGTAAAATATTCACAAGTCTCGTGCGAGGCGTTTGCTTGTTTTTCCCGCCTCCTGGGGATAGCAGTAACTCCAATCGTCTTACAAAGTTTTTCTTTTCTTTATTTTACCGTATGTGTTAGAGTATTAAAGAGCTATGAGAGATGTATAATATATATAAGACTTATGTAAGTGGGAAATATTATTCATGTTGAGGTTCATTTGGGCATGGAGTAAAAACCTGAGAATAAGAAGAAAACAAAAAATAAACCAGCTTAACGACTCTAGAAAAATAAATAGAGCCAGATACCTCACTAGATGGAGCGATGAGATGCCGAAATTTCGGGGTTCAAGTCTGGCTGTGACAAATAAATGTTTACTCTGTTAACAGCCACACGGATGGACCTAATGGAATCGTATGACCCTCCTGGGTCTCACGCGGTCTCTATTAAGTGGGTACCCTTAATTGAGGGGAAACCTGGTGGTTGAGAGGGATCTCGAAAAATCACCTCTCCGAAAAGCCGCTGACCTAGTAACAATAGCGTCGCTACAATGTACTGAACCCAAGACCCTTCAAGGGATGTAGAGGTACAGGTTAGATTAGCGTATACTAAGCCAAGAACTTAACATTATAAGACTAAATAAACGAGGTCCAATGAAGCACAAGAAAAACCGTAAATCATTGAAATTAAATTGTATTGTTTAAAATTTATAAAACTGAGGAAGATTATCATGGTAAAAGGCCCTCCTGAGCTGTTAAAATAAAATTAATCTCGTCCAGAAACTTCGAAAGAAAAACTAAGCATAATTGCATGGAAGTAACACAATATGAAAATATTGCATACAATATATGAACTATAAATTGTTTGATGTTCCTGGGCAATGTCAGGTCCTCGTTAAAGATCATTTTTCTAATTATACTTAGATAGCTAAAATTTAGGTCTCCCACAGTAGTATCGTCCAATTAGCCATGGCAGCATAAAGTCGCGTTAAAGGAATATACAAACAATATGAGAATATAAATAAAAAATGATCTCTATTTATACACAAATCAACAAATTTAACCTGAATTTGTTAACAAAATATTCAGTGTCTAGAACTTTGGTTATATGGAACTTAAAAAACATTGAATTCAGAAATATTATTCCTAGCTTGAGATTCGTCGGCTTCAACTCGACAACCAAAAGAGCTGCGTGGAACAAAAGAGGTCAAGAACTGGAGCTTTAAGGGCACGTCGGGCCGTTAATAATAAACAGTCGTTAATGAGTTTTCCTTCCTTGAATACAAAGTAAATAGGCTCCTCTCCGTCGATAAGATCTGCCTCCTAGCGGCGATGCAGCATCAGCAATCGATATCAAATATCCTCTGGAGTTAGTTTCGGTCGAGAATAATTCCCGAATCGTCAGGGAAGGGATCCCGCCATGACGGATGACGAGCTGGGAACATCCCACTCCATCAGATCCAGCGGGTGATAAACACTAGCAATATTTAGGCCAGGGCTTGAAGCTGTTTATCATGCAGCCGTCCAGTGCACACGAATCATTCAATTAGTTTGCATCTGGGCGCATGATCCAGGAAACTGAACAATTCCATCTATATTATTATCTAAACACAAGGCTCTTTAGAAGATCAATAAAGATCAAAATGTAGTATAATTATGTAATGTTTGCACTTTGTTGCAACTTTTAGTAAAAAATTATTCACCTTATTCAATGATTGAAAAACCAACATTATTCTTCGGACTTAATCGTTTATTATAATTGAAATCACGCTTTATATTTTAAATATTTACAAATCGTACCATTCTATTCAGGTAAAATACATTTAAATTTTACTAAATCTCTACGTTTTTTCAACTAATTTGGATTCTTTAAAAAAATCTAAAATCTACTCATTATTGTACAATTAAATAACAAACAGTCGAGCTTAAACGCTTTACCTTAACAATGTTTCGAACTTATTCGTAATCCCCCGCAGAACTATGTTTTTGTGAATGATTGTGATCAAATGCGTTTTTGGTGATAGACGTCGATTAAAACATATCTACTATACAATGTTTTATAATGTAACAGCGGCAACAGCCGGGTTTGAGTATAAACCGCCCTCAGCGGACTCAGCCTAGTGTTATGCCTTAAAATACCGAAAGGTATGTAAGGTTTTAGTTTATATAGCAGCATTGCATCTATTTATTATATTTGTAATTTGTATATATTGTAAATAAATCTTAGGGAGCGGAGTGGCTCAGTGGTAGAGCACTGAGTTGCCATGTCGGAAATACTGGTTCAAATCCTGCTGTGGGCAATATTTTATTTAGTCTGTTCGCAGCCGGAGATGGATTATATAGGATCTAGAACCTCCGCGTGCATCATCTTTAAGATATTATAAAAATAGGGTACTCAAAATAAGGGGTGGACATGGTGGTTGAGCGTGACCTTGGACAAGTCACCTTCTTGCAGAATCGTTGTCCAAGAAACAGTACAGTCTCTACTATGTACTGAACCCCAGCCCGTTAACGGAATGTAGTGGTACAGGTCAGATACTTGTATATAAACCTTGGAGGAATAAAAAAAAAATCGGCTTTGGGGAGGCCACTTTCGTTTTTTACAGGGCAAGAGACTATATTATGTCGATGGTACTGAAGCCTTCGAGCCAAAGAGGATGACTTCATAGCGCTGTATGTTTTCTTCAAAGTTAAATCGTCCCCTTTGAGGACTTACAGACCGGACTTTGCCTCAGTACTTTAGCGCTTATTGCCTCCTCGAAAGTCCACTTCAAGTCTTCAAGACTTTTCAGCGGTTTCTGGAACACTACATTAGACAGTTAATGTACTTCTCGAGGTCGCGGAGAAGTTATTCTTTTTTGTAGTATAGCAGATATAGATTAAATTTAGTTAAAAAAGAAATTTATTTCAGACCACAAGAAAAAAACGGAAATGTTAAATTTTTATGGGTACCGACTTTTAGCAGAATTCACTATGGTGAATTCTGCCTTAACAATAACCTGAAATTAATTAAATTTATGAAGAAGAAGAATGTTAAATAAAATTATTAAAGAATAAATAAATGTTAAAAGAATACAAAAATCCATTAAACAATATGAAGAAGGTTTTACTGATAAACTTTGCATAGATTTTTATTGTATATTGAGTCTGTGTGCAATATTTATACGGTCATCTTTGTTCTCATATTGGTCAAATTAACCCAAACGAAAAATCAAAGAAAACCGCTTTTTTCTCTGTCTTCTTCCAATAAAATACATTCGCGAACTAAGGAATGTATTTTAAGAGGCTAATATTAATATACGATCTCCATGGAGTAGACCAAGGGCATTTTTATTACTAAGCCTTTGCCAAAATAATTTTTAAAAACAATAAAAAAGTTATAAAATTATAGCTTACGTAAATAGATTATTTAATGAAAAAATAACCATTGTCCAAGTCTTGACGGACATAATTGATTATGAACTCCATACAAAGGAAGATTTATTAAACTAAAGAAAAAACAAGTTATTAACACTGTTTCGTTAGCTTAACAAAAAAATTGCTTACTATATATTTATACCAAACACCAGTCAGAATATAATTCAGAAATAGTCAAACATATTTCTGAAAAATAAGAGTATCATTTATGTTTTTTCAACCTGAGAGTAGTCTCATAAAAACACATAAAATTTTTTTCACGTATTTTTTTTTTTTAAACTTACTTGATCCTATACAACAAACAAGATTAAAGTAACCAGGAAAATAAAATTTTAAAATATGTTTGCCCACAAAAGGACCCTGATGTGAGGGAATCTCGCTGAAACAGAAAAAAAAACTATGAGCATCAGAGACAGGAGGAAAAAAAAACCTTTCATCTCTTCTCTGTTAGTAATATTTCTAATTTAGCTTCCTTTTGTTGCCATAAATAATTTTATTGCCTTTTTTTTTAATATTGATGATACCGTACGGTTGAGGTATACCCAAGATTTTAAGTAATATTTCCCAATTATGGAAAGGAGAAAAATAATAATGTTTACATACATTGCCTACTCTTTCTACAGGAAATGTAGTAGAGCCCAGAATTGTCGTCTCGAAGGTCCCAGGTCCAAATCAGACTGTGGCAGTTAATTTATTTAATGTGTTAACAGCCTGGGTGAGTGGGATAAATAAATGCTCCTGTGGCTCAATAGCCTTCTACAAAGTGGCAAGTCCCTAAATTGGGGGAAAACTTTACGATTGAGCGTGATTTTATGCAAACCATTTACCTGCACAATTGTTGTCCTGGAAACAGAACAGTCTTCTAAACCCTTATTTTTTTTCTAAACAAAAAGCATAAGTAAGTTACTTAGTAGGTAATAGATATTGAGGATTAACGAGCCTGAAAAATTAAAAATCTACATTATCATATATACATTCCTGAAAGAAAATTGAAAAAAACGATATAACAACTAAAGCTATCCTTCAAGGATAGATAAAGTTATTTTTACGATAAGACTTAGTTTTTATAGGAATATTTAGTTTTATCTTCTTCATAATATATCTGAACGTTTTTCTCGATGGAAAAGTACGATATACGAAAAGTTAATCGGTTAATTTAGGCTACTCTTGTGGTCTAGTAGTTAGCATAACAACTTACTATGCTTAAGTTCGAAGCTTTTAAAGCCGGCCGCTGGCTTTTAAAACATGTTTAAAAGGGAGTAAAAAATAATTGAGAATAAAAATTCTAATGCTGTCCTTAGTAAACATAAAATTAGGGTCCCGAGTCTAAACAGCGTCAGTTGTTCTCCTTCCTTATTATAACTTGCTAGGTAGACAAAATTCAGGACATCCACTGTAGCATCGTCCGATTATAAATTGACATTAAATGAATACTGAAGTTAATGGATTTCCGGAGAACTACGTTCACTAGTTTCATCTAAATCAAATTGTTGTGATTAAAATGAAAAAAAAATAAAATAAAATAAATTAGCACTGCTACACTATTGTGTTTTTTGTTAAGTAAAACAAATGTAACTAATGGAATTGTAACTTCATTGTTTTAAAAAAGTGATTCTTTTTTACTAATGATAAATCCAAGCGAGATATTTGATTTTATAATTGTTTCCACTTCATATACTTGAAAGTATCCATTAATCGATCTTAATTGCGCGCTAGTAACCCTCATATCCTGACACCACTTCCTGCCCGAACCCTTCCGCCCTACCCCAAACCACCATCCTGCAGCCCCATGCTCAGCCCATCTGTGTTTCAGCGCTGACGGGAACTACGAAGTCACCTTGATGACCAAAGCCACCGTCTACCACAACGGACTCGTCGTCTGGCAGCCTCCTGCGGTCTATAAGTCTTCCTGCGCCATTGACGTCGAGTATTTCCCCTACGACGTTCAGACCTGTGTTTTGAAGTTGGGAAGTTGGACGTATGATGGGTTCAAGGTGACAAGAGAAAAAAAAAAGAAAAATGATCCTTAACAAAAAAGAGGAAACATAAATAAAAGCCAAATGCACCAAAAACAAAAGAGGGGAGAGATAAGGGGACAAATAGCTCCCTCTCTGTCTATGCGATGCAAAGTGTTCACAACTGGGTCGCATGCCTTCGATTTCGGACAAAAAGGTCATATAACCCTCTAATGTATGCGATTGGTGTTCCTTTATTAGCAGTTTCAGTTCCTCGTGTGCGCTCAACAGGATCATTTCCCTAATATATCTTTGTTTTCTCAGTCCTGAACACAAAAGGAGTTAACTTGTTATAGTAGTTTATTAGGTACTTTCCTCTTACAAGGGAGCCATAATTGATAAGGAAGAGCTTATAGCCATCTTGTAACCTTTTGACTTATAGGTATTTTTCATCCTTGCCCTCTTTTTTTTCTTTTAATTATGAAACATTTTGCACATTAAGTAATAAAATCGGTGATTGTTTGAGGGGAGGTATGTTAGGGTTCCTGTATGTTTTCTGTTATCCGTTTTTGTTGTTATAAACACATTCACTAACAAAATCTTTAACTAATCATACAATTCTATTTACCCTGAAAACGGCGTACATACTCAAAATATTGAAAGAAGGTGAAGAATTGCCAAGTGTGGAAAGATAAACCAATAGACTACTAAGAACCATCCTTAATCCAATTTACATATAAGTGAATATATAATCAAGAATGAATTATGTAAAAAAATGAATTTAATTCAAAACTCCTAAACAGAGGCGCTAGTGTCGGAATGTAAGGTTGAGCAATCTTATCATTTGTGCCGGTATAAGAGGAAAGTACCATTTATATTACATCTTTTTACTAATGCTCTACAATAAAGCTTTATTTTGTTACTAAACTTTTGCTAAACTTAACAATGTATCAACACTACAATCAATGACAAGAGTTTTTATTTCGCACTTTCAAAAATCGTTACATAAGTTTATTGTCTTACAATAAGTCAGTATTCTAACAATTCTGCCCAATGGTATTCTATTAACCAAGTTTATATTTAAAACATTTTCTCCAATGAATGTAATGATTCCATAACTAACTATGAAATGTGAACTACGACTTATATTAGCACTTAATCCTCAATTTGTCAATGGAGTCTTTCACAAATATTCAAATGCTTGTTCATGCAAATTTTGAGGTAGACACTAATATTAACGATTGTTTTAAATGTCTCATGAGGTATTTTTGGATCCAATAATGGATAATAGAGGTCTGTTGAAGGGAAGCTTATTGCAAAATTAAATTTGCATATGACTCATCGATTTTCCTATAAGTACAATTGTATAATATTGCTGGACCATTCAATTTCACATCAAATTTTCTTTCAACATCTATTATTACCGAACAACTGTTTGGTTTATGGAATGGTTCTCTAAAGTAAAAATGTAATCATGGTTGATAGTAAGTATATTTAATGCTATTTTTTTTTTCAATTTAAAAAAAAACAAAGTTTGGTTCTATTAATACATTGGAAATGCATGTCAGGGAGATGCAAAAATTATGGATACACAGATTAATGCTTTAATCAGAATATAAAATTACTGAATTATTTCCAAATGGTTTGATTTTAAAAATAACATTGATCACGACAAACAACGCTTGTGAATAGAATATTTTTTAAAATATATATCTAAATTTATCCTAATAATTTTAAGTGGGCGGAAAGGTAAAATTAATCGCTTCTTTTTATTCCTAATGTTAACTTTTAATTAATATATTATAGAAAAAATAGTTTATTATTAATGTGGATGATTATCTAACTATTTTTTATATTTTATATGTCAACAATAAATAGCTCATTCTTACATTTAAAAAATATATTTGAAATAGTTCATGCTGTAAGAACTCATCCTTCAATTTTCATTTTTGGATTACAGTAATTTATCATTCTGTAAGATTATTGGCTGATCATTGAATTAATTACTGGAAATGTTGAATACTGTCATAATAATTTAAATTAAACAAACCATTATCACTTGACAAAAAAACGAGGAACGTTAATGATTAGATGAAGAATCAGTTTCTGTTGAAATTTATTTAACATTGTTTTATTAAATTTAAATCTTACATCAATTAATAAGAACTAGCTCATGATAATCATATGTCTAATGAAATTATTAAGAAAAAATATCATTTTTGCCCACCTAGAGATAAAATCCTTATCTATCAAAAAAGGAGATAATTATTAATTCATAAGTACATTTTTTAATTAAATGGGATATGGAAAAAAAATCAAGATGTTTATAAAATAATTATTTCTTCTATGGAATTTTAACTATAATAAATAGAGAGGAAATGATCCTGTTGAGTGTAATATTTGATAAATTAATGTCGCTACTAGCATGTTATGTTCACCCAGTTGTGAACAACACCAGCCTTCCGAGTGCCAGCTCCCCACACCCACAAAGTGGAACTCTGAAAACGAGTAGTGGAGAGCTGCCGGAAGCCGACCCCTCTCTGTGTTTTTGCAACTTTCCGTGTTTGTAATAATTTGTTTATGTTTTGTTTTTATCTTTTTTGTCCCGATGGCGTTTGTCTTAGTTGCCTAGCAACCATACCTTCCCGACCCTAACATGGCCATACCTCATGGAGGTTTTCTACATGAGGGGTATGGCAAATGAAACACCTGATTAGAGAAAAAAATCAGTAACAAAATAAAAAAAAATATGAAGTTTAGAAATAGACCATTGAGATACTCAAATCCAATCCCCATTATCTTAGCCGAGCTTCATGTATTCTGTGTTATGTGTTTATTTTAGATGCTGTAACTATATTGGGAAAGGTATATCATTGGACATTTTCTTCTACTGTATTTTTATTTTTGTTTGATTCAGAAAAATTTCTGCTTAATCTGGTAAGATTTAATTGTAAATATACAGGAGCACGAGTGAGCCACAGTATACTTGCTTTTATATTTAATGTTTACATAGAACTAAGAAGTTATGTTAGTGTGGTCTGTGTTATATAGCATCCTTCAATGAAATTTACAGAGTACGTACTATATCATTTTCTACGAACATGTAGTCACTAATCATTATGCATTTAATTACCAAAAAATATATTTAATTGATGTTTAAGTATGATTGAGTGCAGTATTCTGATTCTTACAGGATGATTTCCCCAACATCATTCAGGTTCTCCTTACTCATTAAAGCGTCAGATTCCAACTTAAAGTTATTAACTTTTTCGAATGCACTTCGGAAAATTCTCTACTCCCAAGGTAACAAGACTGATATAACAGAATATCAGTTCATATATTGCCATAAAGAAATAAATAACTACAATTTCTACTATTAGAACCCATTGAATCGGTTTCGGTAGAGACTGTATTTTTTCTAAGCCTATGGTTGTGCAGTGAGGTCATTTGTTCGAGATCACACTCAACCATCAGGTTTTCCTCCAGTTAAAGGGTGAACCCTAGGAGAGGGAGGTTTGCAGATCCTGTAGTGTTGACTCATGACTATATAAAGAATAATTAATTTATCCACCAAAATTTGTTTCTAATCCGGGACCTACGACAGCTCAATAACTAAGTGCTACCCCGGTCCTTTTCATATAAAATTTAACTAATAATACATCTAAATAATTCTGTAAATGATTTCTTCAAAATCTCGGAAGTAATATACAGAAAAAACAAAAACTCAGAAGTAGGCAGATGATGATCCAATGATTATATATAAATAATATCAAACCGGAACTAGGATTTTAGTTTGGATTGGGATATAATTTCACAATACTATATAATAGTAGTAAAAATGTTTATCTTCAGTTTAATTTTGAGAAATAATCTATATAATTATTATAGAAAATGATTTTGTTACCTGCGGCTCTTCTCCTGGACCCTATGGACACCTGAAAAAGTCCGGGTAGAAAAGGTGGGACAGTCAAGGTTACATAAGGGAAAGCATGAGACAGAAAAATGCAAGAAACATCTTCAAATCAATTACTATACTGAAATATTTACACCCAACTACTACCAATAATGCTAGTGATTATTAAAATATATAATAGACATCATTAAAAAAATAAGTAAGATTCACCAATAACTGTAGTAAGATTCATCAATAATAATACTGACTAATAACATATGAACTAAAATCATAACCAGATTCACCATCAATAACAATAATCCCCAAAACCACTAATAAAATAATAATTTCAATTTAAAATATGATCCATCATCTATAACAATAATTATATAGGCACTAAGAATAATCGCAATTTACATAAAAGATCTACCATCTGTTTTGTGGTCGAAACGCAACGAACGAATGATGAAAAATAAAATATTTAATTGTCAGAATTGAGTAGCTCTATCAACAACTGCACTACCATCTGGCTTCACCCAGAATCTAGTCTGACTACATTATAAAGGAAAATGCATACCCTCCGAATCCATCTTGCTTCGGTTCAGGTCCCGATACTTCCCCGACCTGGGCAGCTCATCTTCGTTCCGGTCGGACCACGACCCTCCTCGCCGAGAGTACCAGTTCTCAACTCTGACCTATGGGGGAAAACGAGCGGGTATTTAACGGCTCATTCGAGCCAGCATATACATTTTTATCTCTGGGTCCAGGAAGTGCAGCTACTTTTGGACGAAAGTGACAAAACATTCTTGAATAAAATGTAATTTAATTAACTTTTCGATTAGTTTCGGGATTGACTTGACGAATATCCTGCCAGAACGGGGTCGGTGAACTGTTTAGTAAGCACGGTCGACCACATACGAGAGCCTTAACAGTTAGCATTTAATTTATCTATTTTAAATTCATTCAGTTTGTTATAATTTAATACTTTTAAAAAATATTTTTAGAAATATTGATTTTCTGAAATGAATTATTACAAAAAGCATTCCAGGCCTGAATTAAACATACCTACAATTGGTTAAGTAAAATAAATCTTGAAAATGTGTGAACAAATATACAATTGTGTGAACGGTTTAGATGAATAGAATGTATGTATTAACTAATTTCAAGATTTCTGGAAAATGAACAAATCAATAAAGCTGAAATTCACACTTCTATCCTTATTGAGAAATAATGATCCATTATGATCAAGTACGTACTCTGTTTTTTAAATGCATGGTATTTTAATAGGAACAGTATGACCGAATCACTGGGCTTGTAAATACGCAGGTAATCACTCATGAAAGCATGTGCCGCTCGAATCACCATATATTACTGGGTAGTGAGGTTATCTGCTTATTCAAAATAAATTAGTGCAAACCAAAAATATCTTCTTGGTTTAAGAAGTAAATTGTTTTTGAAAATATTATCTCATATAAATAAAACTTGTGATATACTAAAAAAAAATATATTTTTGTCATTAAAGTACATTATAAATAATGAATCTACAATATACTAATTTTAGCTTTACTTTTTATAAATGCATTTCTTCATTAATTTGGTGTAAACAAATAGTGGTATGTTTTGATTCTATCGTAATTAGATGAAAAATCTTAAAGCAAAAACCTAATTTTTGTAGACAATACTATTCACAACCAGAATATATGTATGAAAGGCTCACGGTGAGAATGTGAAAAGTAATAATTTCGAAGTTAATCAATATCATGTACAAACACAATTTTTTCTCTCTAAAAATACCTAGCTCTGTATTATCTCATGGAATATTCTACAGCCCCGGTGAATAAATGGTGAAGTCTGATTTTGTCCAGAGAGAGTTAACTGCTTTCAGATAACCCGAATCGTATCATTCTCGTAGTGTTTGGCTTTAAATGGAGTTGTAAAATAATCAATAACTTCTTTTCAAGGCAATGCCTTAAGTAGCCTCTTATTCACTACGAAAATAACTCAATTCCGCTTACTTAAGTACAAGAAACTCATTTTAGAGAAAATTAGACTTAACCACTTATTCACCGGGGCTGTAAATATATAAATGAACATACCAAAGACATAAATAGAAAAAATAAGTAGCTTTTCACAGATTTTAATTAACATACTCTTATTCCATGTTTTAGAAAAAAATGACTATTTTTGCTCAGATATAAGCTGCATTTTATTTTCTCATTTAAGTATTATAAATAAATTTTTCAATTTTTTTTTAATTTTAATATATTTTTTTTTTAGTTTCGTAATATGGAAACCTTCCTTTTCTAAGTTAAGATTGAATTAGGAAATAAGTCCTATGCCTGTCATAAAATTTATTTTTGGGTCTGTATCGATTCAATCCCTGTTAGAGAAAAATATTTGGGATGTGGTCAAGGATGTGAAAAAAAATAATTATTCCACAGAAAAATATTAAATAAAATGTCTAGATCTCCATGGTTCCATCAAACATGAACGTGCAAAGGCATTTCTTTTTTTTAATATTTCATTTATCAATATCAGTATTTATAGGTCAATATATCATCGGTGTACTAGGAGAGATTGTGAAATGTTTGCTATAATTCTAGAATTCTAAATTTAAAGTGTTCTTTATAACCTTATTATGCAGCATAAATTTGAGTATATATGGTATCAAACAGATTATTTTTGAAATATTTTTTTATACATAAGAAATTGTGTTTTATTTAGGAGATAAATGCATGAAAATAAAGGAAAATGAATCTACATTATTTGTGAGAAAAAGTAATGTTTGTCAAGATAAATGTCTGGAAATCGTTAACACCTATGCCAAAACATTTCCCATATTTTATTATTTAAAAAAAAAACTAGCCCATAACTACTTTCATCTATAATTACTCCTATTTTCTCCTAAGCATCACAATTACTAAGAAAATTATTATATTTGTTAGCATATAATTAAGAAGAAAGTTCGGTAGCTTATAGGTATGTAAACTGAAATCTTTACTCTTGAGTAAATCAAACCATAAGATTGGGAAACAACCTGAGGCAGTGCAACCTCTAGAAGTTAGATACCTGGCTTTTCATTGGGATTTGTGATTAACCTAAGGGTAGTTTTTGGATGATGTGAATCTTATAGAACCATTGCCAAGAAAAAATAAACTCTTACTATTTACCGAACCTTCACTGTTCGTAGTGCAGAAGATCTATCAGTATGTTCATCATACTTCAAGTTAAGTATCACACACATTAAGATGTGCTGATTGTCAAAGAAATCACAAATATGAAAAGGAATATTTTTAAAAATAAATTTCATATGTGTGTGTGCATAATTTATTTTGTTGATGTTATAAGTTATATACGTGTAGATTCTGGGGGCAAGTGATATAGTCAGTCACCTGGCAGACAAATATTAATAGGGTGTATAAAAAAAATGACCGTTTTATCAAATTCCAGAGTTCAAAAGTCTGTAAATATTTTAATGCTCTTTATTATTTACCAACACTTAATAATCCCTTTAGAGCATTTTCTAAGCTTTTTAACTAACACTGGACTTTTAAAAAAAAAAAAAACTCGGTTTATTTATTTATTTAAAAGAAGAAACATGACAGTGTCCTACGAAATTTTAAGATAATGCTGAAGAAAAATTTCACAGCCGCTGAAGCAACTCGTAAAATTATTAAATATGAAGGGGAAAGTGCCCTTGACCACTGCGCGGCGTTGGTTTGAAAAAATTATCAGTGGAGATACGACGTTGGAAAGGAAGAAGGGCTTGGGGCGGCCATTGATGGATATTGATCAGGTTCTGAAGGAAGCTGTTGAATCAAATCCGTCCACAAGTACTCGCGAACTTGCCAGGGTATTTGTTGGAATATTAATTGTATTTTATATTAAACGTATGTATTATTTGGTAAAAAAACGTTTATTTTGTTTTATACATCCTATTACTTGCAGGAGCACTAACCTCAAATCGCTATAAGCCCATAATGTTCGGCTGTCCATAGCTCCATAAAAAGTCCGTTTGAGGTAGATTCACCAAGTCAGTGGTCTTTCCATTCATACATACAATCAGTTCACAAGGACAGTGGCAAATTGATATTGATCCAAAGGATATGGCCAAGACCAATTCTTGGGAGGTTACTTTACATCCTGGGAAACCATAAACTCAATCTCTATAGAAATAAAGAGAGTAGAATCATAACTGCTTTGCCCGATCGTTATGAGCTGCCTCTTTATGAGAGAGATTAGGAAGAGATTCCCAAGCACAGATTTGGACACAAAATCTTTGGGTATTTTTAACCAGGTATACTACATATATTATAGTAGGTGTAATATACATCGCAATCATGTTAATCCGCTAGATCGTCGAAACCTCCGTGCATATATATTTCCTCAAACCCAGTGAAAGGATGATTTAAAGTTCTATGTCTTTTTTACTATGTCTAATAGTGATACATATACTATTAGATAAATTGATAATGTAGATTCACTTTCAATATAATAATCAACGATACTAAACATTCTTCGAACTCTCTGTTATCATACACCCAAATTTACTTTTAGGTTAAACTCATACTATATATGAGAAGGTGAGAAGACAAGATGTATAAGTGAATTTTTCAAAGAACGACTTAAGTAAAGTTTTGATTAGTTAAAACATATAAAGTTTGTTTCAAAAGCATTTTATTGCTCAATATTTAAAGTATTTACAACGCATACATAAGAATTATATGCACATTAACATTTCAAACTTGATCGAACTATCTAAGCTTTAAAATTATGTTCCTTAAAATTATTGAATAGTCACTTTTACACCCTTGACTTCTCATCTCGTTTATTATAAACATAATAGCACTATAAACCCTGTTATAAATAAAGTATTTTCCATAATTTCTTCAAAGGCTTACACTAATAAATATAAGCATTTTTATTACCTACCAGTATCTGCAATGTTTTTAACAATGTATCTGTTTCAGAAAATTTCAAAGTAAACAACCTTTAACACTCACCACACTAAACATTAAGATGCCACATAGTAAAATATTTGTATTATAATATGATGGACATATATTGTATAGTTTATCATGTATTCCTCTTTTTGTTCACAAATCCATTTTCCTAATATCTCAAAAATTTGTAAATATATTCCAATGTATACCTTCCCAAAAATGTCACAGTAGGCATTTTCAATTAATTGTCAGTAGAAATGTAGACTTATTCTTGAAATTTTATAAATAATTTCGTAATAAATCTATTTGAATTCATTTGTGAAAGTATCGATATACCAAGATGAAAATAATTTAAACTTCGAAAACAAATTTGGTTGAAAGGTAGAACAAACAGGTGAATTCAAAAAGGAAGTTTTATTACAAAATACTGCATGAAAAAATGGTTGTGAATTGATTCTGTGGTACTTCAGTGTCTATGGCAGCATGTGCTATGTCACCCTTTTATCACATTTTCTAAAAGTAAACATTTGATTTTACTTGAAAAATGTAACAAAACAATATGTTTTTTATTATAAACATATTCCTTCCAAATCCAGATTTCTGACCAGATGTTTGCTGCATGCGCTTTGCATGGTTGTTGTGTTTAACTGTGTAGATTAATTTATGAAACAATATTTCTGTACATATATATTTTTTAATTGTAAATATATAAATATTGTTTGAACCATTTTTAATATGTTGCATTATTATTGTCACTAATAATATTAAAAGAATTCTCTGTATCCATCTAGACAAATATAACCAAGTAAAATATATATAAAAATTGAAGAAATATGTTCTTTTTAATGATATATTGGCATCTTTTTATAGCAATTATACCAGAAAATGGTTCAAAAATGTAAATTTATATTAAAGTACAGTTGTAAATATATACATAAGGAAAATTATTCAGATATAACATAAATGCCTTAGTTTTTTAAGTATTATGCTTTGCTTCTTTGACTTTCTATTACAAAGGATACACAAGCTAAGTATAGTCGCATTTTTAATAAGCTTTGGTTGGTTATCACTTTTTTTTTCATAAAAATCATATTTCTGTTTGGTAGAATATATTTCCTTCGTAAAATGATATTAAAATAGGATATTCTTCTGCGATTAATAATAAAAGCTCCAAAAATTCATTCACTAAACCATTAATTTAAATTTTATTCAATAAACCGTAACTATCCATAAGTGAAGTGTATATGGATCATGTAGATATCCAGATGGAATGATTTCTTTTTCTCCTTTGATTGTGGCAATAATACAGAGACAGCTCAAAAAAATAAATAATAAGTATTTCATAAATAAATAATATTAAAATGACTCCCTTTAGAATCTTTATAATCAAATGAATTCATTTCATTGAAGTCTTCTATAAATCTTCCTATTTTCTTTATGAAAACTTTTTGATTAAATCTGTTGCTGATAAGTTTTATTCACATTATAATAAAAAGTTAAAAATATAAATTTCTTAAATTTAATTGGCAGAACATTAATTAATTAATTAGTTTGAACGGGAATAGTCTCAATTAAATTTGAGGCCTATCTATGAATGGTTTTATTTATTAAATTGTCATATTTTGGACCAAAATAATTTCCTTTTGATTTAGAAAGAACCTCTCAAAATAAGGTCACTGGTTCAATTTGAAATTTACAGGTCCTAAGAACAGAATGAAAAATTTCTGAAATATAATTTATAAACTATAAAACAATTCATTGCCTCAGTGAACTGAAGTATATGTTTCAATGTCAGCAAAATTATTATAAATTTCAGTGAAGACAATTGATTTTTCAAATAAATCACAAAATAAATATTTTTATGAATAACTAGTCGTATTATCAAACAGAAATATGGTAGTTAAAAAACAATTTTTTTTTACAACCAAGAATAGCCTAAAAAAAAAATTCACCAAATTTAAATTAAGCCTTCCTCTATGCTTTTTACATCCTTAAAATGTTTTCATAAAATTAATTCCTTCAATAAAGAAAAATATGAATAAATAAAAAAAAAATAACATGAAATTTTTCCTAAAAAAAATAAATTTCACTTTCTGCTAATGAATTCACAAAAGAGAAACAGAGGCACAAAAGATTTAGAATGATTAATAGCTTTGCCTCTATTCGCTTAAAAACACAAAAAAAGGAGCAAAAAAAAACAGATGAATAATTGTGGAATCTTTTCAATGCCAACGTTTTTAGCAACTGCTCCGCCATCCGTTTGAATTATTTCATCTTCCATCTTTGATCCTCAAAACGTTCGTCGATAAGTGATTGGTGTTCATGCATATCGTTAAAAATAAATAAACCACCGAAAAGCAATTGGATTTCTTCTACTATGAACATGATTTAAAGAAAAGGCGTAAGATGGTCTCTGGATACATTGAACTTTGCAATCATTATAAAATATTCAGGAATAAAAAGAATTAACGATAGTTTTTTCTATTCAATTTATCTGTTATTAATTGTTTAAATACAAAACTTATGTAATTGAGTAAGAAAACTATGCTTTTCACATAGTACAAAGGAGATGTATCGTGCAGGTTACTATTAGGATGATAAATAAATCTTTATGGTTTTCTCCTTATTTCATTTGTTTACACTATTTTTCTTCAAAATTTGTTTTTTTTTTGGATATTTTATAACATTTTAAGCTGTTTCGAAGTTACCTCGCTAACCGAAATAAAAAATCGCCATTGTTTGGATTAAGATAATACAAATTAATTAACAAATCAAAAAGCCTATCAAGGAGCCTAAATATATATATATACGTCATTATAGGTAGTATAAAGGAATTGAGGATCAATATGTGATAACAAGCCTATCACATTAGGGCGCTCATTCACTCGTTAATAATATAACGTAGATGCTACAATAACAAAAATATGTTTATATTAATAAAATACTTAATATATCTATATAAAACGGATTGAATCCTTTCCAATAATGTAAATAAGCCCTCAAAAAAGTTAGAAAATAACCTTCCATTCTCTTTTTTTTCTTTTCCAACTTTTCTTTTCTCAGCTTCTCCTAATTAGTAAGATAAAGAGCAATTTCTTACTTCACAGTCCCCTAATTGCATAAAGCCAATAACATAAATTAATTTTAGTTTAGTGAATACATAATTTTTATATATAATTTTTTTTTCTAGTTACCTGTAAAACATTTCTTATTCTTGATCTTCCTCACACCACTGTACATAATCCCATCAAACACACCTTCTTGTAAATATTTTTTTTTTATTTTACCTTTTCCTAATAAAGTTACAGCATATGTAAACAAATAAATAACATCTAAAGCAGCTTGGTAAATAATCCCAAATAACCCAGCAATTAAAATTCTCTTTACCTCCGCATTTTTATTTGGTTTTTCCCCGTTTGTATCAAAATCAACACTAAAAGGTCTTTTCGACAAGTTAGACAACATGGTCACCTGTATTTGAACCCTGGAAATGCGATTATAGCTAAAATAATAATATAAAAAATGCACAATTAATAAATTATAACATTAAATTAAGAAGCAGGTTTGAGATGAGTGCTTACGAGAACTATTCCACTAACTGGTGAAATGTCTAGGTGGATCTACGCCATATGGACGAGCAACAGGGAACAGCCGTCGTCGAAGTCGGAGTTGATCTTTCTGAATTCTATATGTCTGTCGAGTGGGACATATTGGAAGTACCTGCTGTAAGGTATAGATATCATTGGAAAATATAATGAATATAAATATTAGTTATTTTACTTATTGTTAATTTTATTAATTTCATTTTTCATCATTATAGTTTATAATGGCAATTAAAATTAGTGTTTACTGATATTATTTTATCAGTAGTGAAAAAAAGATGTTGGAATCCTAGTTGATAACTGTTGACTATAAATAAATTTGTTTGAGAAGTAAGCAATTAATGAAAAACATTCAATTGTGAATCGAGTTGTAGGTTATCTCTACACTAAGAAAACAAAAAATTTACTAAAACAATAATATAAAGCATTATGCTAAAAAATAAAATAAAAAAGTATTTTTGTTTTCATCTTTTATTACTGTTGGTTGTTCTGCTGTTGTGTGTCCAATAAATACGCGAACTAGGGTCATCAAAACTTTATTTTACAAGTTTTCATTTACATTAATTTTGTCTTCTTCAAAAATCCTCTAATCGTCGTTTGACAAAAAAAAAAACCTGTACCACTACTACTCATGAAGAATCTTGGGTTCAGTACATGATAAACTGTATTGTGTCTAGGACAAGGGTTGAGCAGTTGATTCGTCAGAGATCACGCTTAGCAGCCATGATTTCCCCCCAATTAAGGGCATCCACTTTATAGAATCTGCATGAGCCTAAGGAGGGTCTGTAGTTCCCATAATCCTGTGGAAGTTAATAAATTAAATGCTGCATTCTACACACTGACCTATCCTACCCCCTGCAGTAAAATTCATTATTTGATTAATACTTTCTGCTTCCAACGTTTTTCTTACAATATAGTTTCTTTTTAAGAAAATAGGTAAATCAGTTTTTGGAAAAAAACAAAGCCTTAAATGAGAAGACTGCAAACGAAAATGTTAAGACTAAAGTGGCCCTGCTAGCCGACTAATGAAGTTAGTACTCGATAAAAAAAAATCGCTTACACTTTCCCATAACAACTAACTATTAGTATTTCAAGAAGCTGATTAAAATATTATTTAATTAAGACGTTAATAGGATTAAGTATAATTGACCTTTCAACTGAGGTCTCTTGGAACAAGTACTTCTAACGAGCTCTAAGATAGGTCAAAGGATAAGATTAAAAGACACAACTGACTACTTCCTTCAACCGAACCGGAAGCAATCATATGACGATTAAAGGAATGATAACTTGGAAGATATATGATTAGCCACTCGTAATTGGAATGCCCACTTCTAAAAGACTCTTACAATATCTGAGAGTGACGTTAAATTAAGAAACAAAGATAAATTATTTCTATAATAGTTTATATCTTTTAGATTGAATTATAGCCACATTGGTACATTATTGAAGCAGTTGGTAGAGCGCTGAGTTTCTGAGCTAAAGGTCCCGGGTTCATATCATATCTAAGGATGATACATTATTCAAAATATTAACAGCCACAGATGGACCCTGTGGACCTGCAAGCCCTTCTTGGGTTCACCCAGCCTCAAAAACTTTTCAGAAGTATGGAAGTGAGGGTTAATGATTACGCAACAATTAAGAAGGAACAGAATATGAAGAAGACAGTGAAGGAATGGTAATCAGGACTGTGAATATGTATATAACTTAAAAATCAACATTTACAAGCAATTAATACAACTGTATATAAATAACAAAAATTACATGACTCACTTGCAGGATACCATTACCGGATACAATCATTACTGAAAGAAACTATGCCCCAGAATCCGACAAGGAGGCTGAAAGGACTCTGGAGCAGGGGATCTACTACAGAGAAATGAATCACGCTAGAGGTGCATTCAATGGGAGCTTTCTCCTTACACACTTCCACGTGAATCACTTAGGGGAGGTTTTCAAAAGAAGATCGCATATACATTTCCATAATAAATATTGTTATTTGTATTATTGTTATATACAAATAAAATAAGATCTGCCATTAAACGTATTTCTTGGTTACAAACCTTTGTGCAAAATGACTACCAATGTTTAATAATACTGAGTAAAATCAATTTAATGACCTGGATAATATGACTTAATGAAATTTGATAATTTATCACTTAATATTCAAGGCTGATTTTAATTTTTAGACGATCATGAAGAATAATTTTACGATTTTTTCCCAATAGAAAATAAAGCATTCATCATATTAAAATTTTAATAAAATAGAGCCAAAAACTTAAAAAGAAACACAATTATTAATTACAATGCAATTGGGAAAAACCACAATGCAAAGCCTTATGTTTCAAATTTCTCCAGTAATACACCCACTTACCGGTCGACGTTTCGCCTATTCAGGCATTATTAAGACACAAAAACAAAAAAAATAATGTGAATCACATCTCGAAGAAATTTGAAACATAAGGCTTTGCATTGTGGTTTTCCCAATTGCATTATAATATTAAAATTTCTTTAATTCATAATGAGAACATATTTTTAATTAAGACAATACATCATAATAAATTAAAAAAATTAAATCATCCACCGCTTAAAAGGAAATGCCTATTGGCTAAATGGAATGCTAATAGCTTTTTAACATAGTTTACTAAATGAACCATAAGTCTTTGAAAATAGTATAAAAAATATTATCTTTACTCCAGCAAAAGAAAGGAAACTAAAGTTCTAACGTGATCCGAAGTGAAAAATACGAAAAAACAACAACATTTTTTAGTAATGACTTTACGAATGATCATATTTCTCCCGAAGGATAAAAAACGCCTGCATGGATTTAATTTTGAATTGTAAGGCAGAGGAATATCTTGAGATCTTCCTGATCATTCGTATGCAATAGTTTACGGACGTTTCTAAGGGTTATTGTGATTAATATCATATTTTTCTCGCAGAGAGGTAAGTAAAAGATCATAAAAAAGAAAAATTACATTACCGAAGTATGTGGACAAGTTTCATAAAATTTGGCAACAGAGATGAAGGAAAATGGAAGAGAAGTGCAAACATTGGAGACCACTAATCGGGAACTAACTTCTTGCCGAGAAGTTTGGAGCAAGTTCAATACTCGGAGCTATAGGACCCGCTAAAATTCATTAAACTCGCCCACTCCTAGAAACAAGGAGTGATCCGAAACCCGCTCTTACAGTTAGCAACAATCGACTTTCCAATTAATCGATTAATATAGAATACTCTTTGGTATTGTAGACGTTTTCATAAAAACCTTGGAATGTGAAAATGGGACGATTATAAATATAAGCCGAATAAAAAATATTTTCGATTTTATTAGAAAATATTCGCACGAGAGGACAAATTTTGTTATTTTAATTGCAGTAGATTGTAATGAATCTCATATAGGAGGAGGAGGATTGCTGTCAATGAAGAATATTAAAAAACAAAATATTTTTTCTGATTAAAAGTATTAACTCAGAACATTGTAAAATAAGAAGTAATATATATATATATATATATATATATATATATATATATATATATATATATATATATTTTAGGTAGAAACAAAGTTTATATTAGTGTTTTGTACTATGATTTTTCAAAGCATTCAAATTATAAATGATATTTTTTTCTTTTTTTACCCGGTAATTATGCCGATGGTTGTCGCTTCGAGCTGGGTTACAACTTCTAACTGTTTCATTTTTAATATTATCCAAAAATACAAGTTATCATGAGCTTTAGTAGGGAAAAGATAATGTAATTATGAGAAATATGTATATATGGGTAATAATAATAAAAAAAAAAAAATGAGATGGAAGAGCTTCTTGGCGCTGTTATTTAAGCATTTTATAATCAGTATGGTTCGAATCCGACCTGTGGAGGCTGATATTAATTACAGAAGGAACCATCAAATAGGTCTCTCCCTTCTCATTGCGGCTAGAAGGTAGTAACATTAAGTTTAGCTCACTCCACACATAAACCCAATCAACAAACCACATTTATTTAACAGGTAAATGTGGCATATGTGGTTAGATCATGGAAGGTAGATAAATTTCAATTGGTGACGAGTATATGAAATTACTACTTCAGCTAGTCCCGCACCGTTACATTAAATAACACAGATGAAATATATTCTACTTAAACGCATTTTGTTAAAATTAATCTATTGTATATGTAGCGTTTATACCATTTACAGATCTAACGCTATTATTTCTCATAATAAGAAGGAATATTATACAGCGATTAGCAAACCACAGAAAAAAAAGTTGACTAGACGAGGTTAAATTTAAGGTAAAAATCTTTCAGCTTTAGTGCACAGTTTCAGGATGAATCGAAAACTAATATATAAGTTATAACATGACTTTAATGTTTAAAGACAGTAAATTGGTGAAGATGGTGCTTATTTTTTGGGAAACTCTCTCGATAATTCTCAGTAACTATCGATTACAGGTCCTTAGTTAGTAAAATGCCATAGAAAAAAATTACACTTATTGTTTAATAATGTACGGTTTCTACCAATATTTTTTGAAATAATAAATCTTTTTATCTTTTTCAGAAATGAACGATTCTACACTTGCTGTGATGAACCATACCTCGACATAACGTTTAATATTACCATGAGGCGAAAAACTCTTTTCTACACCGTAAATATAATCATACCATGTATGGGAATATCCTTTCTTACAGTGCTCACGTTCTACCTGCCTTCAGATTCTGGGGAGAAGGTAACGTGCTTGTGTTATTACCATCTAATAAGCATAAAATATCTTTCGTTTTAATTTCGTTATTTTTCCTTATAATTAAATTACTTTCCTTACTTCAGTACTGGTGCAAAACCAAGTTGTAACTTATGGTGTTATCCGTCAAAGTTTCTTGGATCCTATACAGTTATTGACTCACTGTGTATGAGGAGGTTGGCAGACAATAACACGTGAAGATATTTAAATGAATTTAATTTTTTCACCAGCAAATGATGTTTTTTTTTTTAAATATTTTATTTGAAAAGAAAAGATATGGCCAGGACCGGGACTCGAATCCGGGACCTTCACCTCTCCGTGGTGACGCTCAACCATCTCGGCTATCCTGGCTTCACTTCACGGCCAGCCATATCCCTTCTTTTCACTAGATCCTACATCTCCGTGTTCTCGCAATTTTCGATGTATACACGGGGAGAATGTTAATTTAACATTATTTTAGTTTGGATCTAGTTGACTTTAAAAAAATAAATTATAATAATATTAACGACTTAAAGTCAACTAGATCCAAAATAAATAATGTTAAATTAACATTCTTGCCGTGTGTACATCGCAAATCAAGTGAAAAGAGGAGATATGGCTGGCTGTGAAGCGAAGCCAGGATAGCCGAGATGGTTGAGGCGTCACCACGGAGAGGTGAAGGTCCTGGGTTCGAGTCCCGGTCCTGGCCATATTTTTTCTTTTCAAATAAAATATAAAAAATATTATAACATTTTCAAATAAAATAAATTATAATGATTTTTTTTTTAATTTGAAATCCAAATGTGATTCACGGGATAAATTTTATTATTGTTCTTCGAGAGGTTGGACGTTTTCATGACAATCTGTTTAAGTTATTACTAAAATAATTTGTATTCCATATACTTTATAGATCATTGACACCAATGGTTGTATTGCAGTACCCTTTCGTTATAACTATTCTTCGTTTTCTCATTTTAGCCTGTGGGGAAGACTACACAAAAAAGGCAAATCATTATTTCCTTATTATCATCGACTAAAATACATACATATACTTTTTATAATCACATTTACAAATGGAAAAATCTATGTAAAAAGAATACAAAATACTATTAAGTTACAAGAAAAATAAATAAAGCTGACTCTTGTTTATTCACGAAGTAGCCATGGCCATTTCGTTCAGCGTTCGACTTAATCTCTCCCTATTTTCTAATAAGCCCCCAAACCAAGCCTTTGTTTTCCATATATACACGCGTGCGCCTCATCATGCATATTCGATTCCACTGATATTCTCATGACTCACTTTCTAAATTTTGACTTATATTCAGTTGGTCAACTTCGATATGCTTTTGTATTATTTAACTCCTCGGAGTTTTTCAAAGTTTTTGTTACATTATTGAAGTGGTCAGCACAAAACTGTTTGTAATCGTTTACAAAATGTATATAATGTAAACAAACATTACATTATATAGAAATCCAAACAACACTTCACCGAAATAAAGGGAATTCATTTTCCATCTATTCGTGACCCTTCCATCCACAACCCAAAACGAACTGCACTAACTACCAACAAAACTGTTCCTTTTTCTGTAGCATTATTGAGATGAAAATTATCATTATATTCAATAACATTGTTACAATGTAAAATATAGATTTGATGTTCCTTTATAATTAAGTGAAATGTCTCCACCTTCCAAATTAATTTAATTTTTATTTATTTTCTCTTATTCTTAATTTTCATTATACAAATTAAATAGACCAGATTTTCATACTTCATATTTAATTCATTTATCCTTTTGGTTATTGAATATCTGTAATGAACTGTAGTTTGCTGGCCACGCATTAATATATATTTGTGTTAAATTCATAGTAATGAATAATGAGGTTCATAATAATGAGGTTCAAATAAGTCTGGTTTATCGTCTCATGCAATATTTTCTTATATCTAAATGAATTTATTTATTTATTCCACATTTTTATTCATACTATTCATGAAAGAATATTTTTCTACACATAATTACTATTTTCTTTTCCAATTCAAAGGAATCTCTTTATCCAAATAACAATGATGTACATAAAAGACAACGTTTCCTTTGCCGAATCCATACAACTAGACTGTTCCATCAAGATTCGAATTTCTACATATTATACAGGTTCCTAGCAGTATGATGTGCATCTGCCTTTTAGTATTTCTTTTTTTTTTTTTTATTGAGACAATAAATGCTTTAGATACTTTACTAAATGTTTTTTTTTTTTTCTGATTTCTACGTAGTATGAAATATTGTTCTAATTATGATTGTAATTCTTTCCACAAAATTGTATTGTTATTTTGACCTTTGTTCGGGTGTTCATCACCTGTAGTTTCCGAAATAATCGAAAACTGGTGGGGGGGAGTTAAGGTCAGGGGGTCAACAATATATATTTGTGTCTTTATATGATATTTTCGATCTGAACAGATGTTACATTTTATTATCTGAATAAAATACGAAAAAGCTATATTCAAAATTCAATTATCTTTTAACGATATTATTTTCCTCTCGGGAAAAGCTAACTTATATATACATATATATATATATATATATATATATATATATATATATATATATATATATATATATATATATATATATACAATATATATTTGTTACAATATTATTTTTTATGTATATTATACGTTTTGGTTCTTGAGCTTCAGTCCTTCTGAAGGACTTTGACTGAAACTATTAAAGGACTGAAACTCAAGAACCAAAACATATAATTTCTATAACAGTCAAGATAAGTAGAAACTAGTATATATATTTAATAGATTAATTGATTTTTTTCAGGTAACATTATCAATATCAATTCTAATTAGTCTCCACGTGTTCTTTTTACTGGTTGTGGAAATCATCCCCCCAACGTCCTTAGTAGTGCCTCTTCTGGGGAAGTACCTCATATTCGCTATGATATTAGTATCTATAAGGTAAGCTATCAATTTATGAAATTTAGTTAAATAATAATTTTTTTTTCATATCCTCCAAAATTTTATTTACAATATAATACAAATTTACAATAAATCCATGCAAATGCTTCTATATAAACAAAAGCCTTCTGTTACCTTTCGGTAAAAAATAATAATTATAATTAATAAGCTAAAAGAGAAGAATTTGGTTATCGAGAATCAGAGTGGACCAAGTGATTTTGAGATAAATCATTTATTAGTTAAAAAAAGAAAAACGTTGTGAATTGTTCATTTATGATAGCCAATAAGTTCATTGATTTATTTATAATTTAATATTTATATATAAAGCCTTTGGGACCAGAAAACATTAAAATTTCTAAAAATGACTTTTTCAATTTTATCACTAGTTTATTCGAGCAACTTTGTCAATTACCACCTTATTTCTCACTGATTTAGTTTGTTTCTAAACTTGAAGTTTCGAGAGCATTAGGCATTTCTTGGCTAAACTAGTGAAAGAGTAAATTTATTCGATTAATTATTATTAAAGATCCCCTCTTGATCCCAAACAACTGATAATTAATATATTTACTAAATTTAACGATATAGTTTTATTGTATTATAAATTATAATTGATTTGACATAATTACTTTTGCAACAAAATAATTTATGAAGATAGTGATAATAAAAAAAAAAAGGTCAATAATAACGAAACTCCAAGTCTGCAAGTAAATTTGATAGTGCCTTATTGATTTTTATAACAGTTTTACACACTATGCTCAGCTATTCATAACAGTTATATTCGGACTGTTAATTTTAATTAGGAACATTTTATATACTCCTATAGGGAATTAATATTAATTATCTACATTTTCTCTAAAATGTAAAAAATCTACATTTTTGTTTAACGTTAATGGAAAATGTTACGATGGAAGATGGAGATAAAGTATCAAAATGAATTTTAAAACATTTGTTTCGAAGCTGAAAAGTATGAAAACGATAAAGTTCCGGCATTAGAAGATAAGTACAAAAGCACACGCCCTCATAGAAGACCAGTCAGATATAAAAGTTATGACATTCTACCTCAACCGGCACACAAAATATAAACGTGACTAACCTGCATCCCATCTCTTCGAGTGAGAAATAAAATGTCCAAGATAAAAGTTAAATTTCCTTTTCTCAAAACGATCTGATTTTCCATTGAAATTGTTGTAATGCTTCGAGATAAAAAGGAAATGAGAGGAGAATTCATTTCCTTTAGCTCCATTATTATTTTTTTCAGACCAAACGCCGCCAAATAGGACTCAGCATATGCATCATATTAAAAAAAAATATGTGAATAAAATATCCTCTTGTCGTCTGTTCTAATTTAATCATAAGGGGAGGAAAGTGAAACTCGAGCGCAGTCTCATAATTTGAAATTCCTTACGAGGTAATATGCTATCCGGTCTTACATAAAAAGCCTCACTTAAAAATAATTTTATATGATCTATATACATGTGTTTGTGTATGTGTCGTCTGGAGATTAATCTGGGGATCTCACAGCCTTAATGTAATAGGAAACCTTAATTTCGGGAAAAATTGGGTGTTCAGCTCAATCATCTCTTTATACAACCGTAGGCTTATAAATAGTACAGTCTATGGGACATTTTCAAAATAAACAAAAATATATCTAAAAGGTGCAGGTGCAGATGAAAATTAAATAATAATAATAATAATATTTAAAAGTATCATGTTGTCCGTTTAATTTAAAGACTAAGCAACAAGATATTAATAAGTTCTAATTCATTATCAAATGAAAATAATTATTATTTTAAAGAACAACTTCTGTTTAGAGATCCCTAAACCTACCACGAAAACTTTTTAAAAATGTCCAACGTTCCTAATACTTTTAAAAGGAAATACTTTTTTAGTGTTAGTTAAAAATCGTTACGAAAGTATTTTTTCTTAAAGAAGTGTGAGGCGGAGATAAAAGGAAACGAAATAAAATTCTGGATAACACTTTATAATAGTGTTGTGGCGATAGACGTACAATTGCTGAATCATTTTAACCAACTGCTTTTTATTTTATGATTAAACTTATCTCCATTGGAAGAACTGTTGTTTTAATAAGATATTATTTAAAAGTAGTATATTTTCTAATTACGTTTGCTCAATAAATAATTAAATGCTTAACGGATTTTTTAATTTGATGTAGGGGCCTTAATTATTGTTTATTAAGCATTAATTATACGGAATTTTAAATATTAATGCTCTAATTAAAGTAGTTTACAACTTCCTTTCTCTCTCCCGGCTCCTCTATAAAGATTAAACTCCCGAAGGAATCCTTTTACTAGAGATCAAGACCTTTTTATAATTTAACTACTCTATTCTACCTACAACTTCTACAGACAAACAACAAACAAACAGATAATAATGCAAATTTAAATTGCATTAGGTGTGATTAAAAGGTTTGAAATGAAAATAATTGTACAGTGTAATGGTTGAAGTATCTGTATTTGAGGTACAATGAGTAAGGCTAACCAAAATGTAATTTTTATTTTAAAAAATAAAATTCCAATAGTTTGAAAGATGGTTTTCCAAAAAAAATCAATAACCATTGTCATATATACGAAGGAGAAAAATTATGACTAAAATTCAATTGAAAGAATATCAAATAATAAATTATTATCAATAATACATTTTCAAAGTTTATACAGCATTGCATTCCAATGGTTTCAGTTTATTTTATTTTTACCGTTCTTTACGTCACTTAGAAAATATTATTTTAAAGTTTAAGTGAACTAGAATTATCTAAAGGGCAATTCGAGTTGTTATGTTTTTAATTAAAAGTTTGGACTTTACAAATAAGTAGTTTCAAACTTGGGTGGAAGATATACAATTATAAGTATCAGTGTCATGCAGTCTGTCAAAATCAGAAAAAAAAACAAACAATAATGCCATGAATTTGAATAATAATGAATATAAAAGAGAATAAGCTCAAAAGAGACGTAACATACTAGTTAAGACAAGGATAGAAAATTTCAAACGAAAAGCCGAAGCCTTTGAAATAAAACCAGAAAACAAAAATACCTTTCGATATTTCACCAATTCAGTTATCACCAGGGCAGGAAGATGATAATAAAAGAGGAAGAAATCAAATCTCAAGCTGAAAATGTAGCAAAACGCCAATCAGAGAAGTCCCTTTCACGGAGAGACAGACGAACCGGGTTCGAATCCCGGCTGGGGAAAATCTTTCCTCTTTAAAATAAAAATAAGTAAAAATACTTAGTTTGATAAATGGTGGCAAAATATAATTATTTTTTACATTATTCTGAGAGGAGATCGAAACCAAGACAAGTTAGCCCTAAAGTTATTACCTCTCTACTATGCCTGACCTATTCCACCTCAACATTTTTGACTGTAATTAAATTGGGAGAGGCTTATGCCCAAAGAAGGGACTTTTTTCTTTTTAAAAACCTTGTAAATATAAAAACTATGTAAAAATTGTACATAGAAGAAAGAGGAAAAAAAATAAAGCTTATTATTATTATTATTAATTTTTTATTCATGTCTTAACTTCTTCCCTTCTCTTTTTAAGAATTGGTTTAATGATTAAATAAAACATTAAACAAATAAAAGTTTTATGATACTTTAGCTCTAAAGCTGAGCCGGAAATGTAACATACAATGATAGCCACGGAGCCATCAATAACAAACTTAGGAGGAGTGGAATAAGACCGGAAGGCAATCCTCCACATCGGCGATGATTAATGATTTCCTTCACCAAACTTAAATAGGCCTCGTGATTTATAATGTCCACCTTGTCTCGTCCTGTCCGTCATTAATAACGAGATATTTGACAGGGATATATCCGCCAAATTTTTCGGTTATGTCGAGGCAGAAACACAGTACGGATTTATGTTTGAGTTTCTTGTTAATATCTATGATGAAAGTGGAGAAGAAAATGCGAATATCAAATTAAAGTTATATTAACTGTATAATAATAGATTGAAACGAGAAGGATCTCTATGAACCATAAGAAACAATATTCAAAACAAATTTTATTAAAAATTGCTTTTGACGTTATTACTATTGTGATCCAGCTGTGGCCGATAAATGATTTAAGCTCTCAGTAGCCAAATATGAACTGTGTGGATCTGCAGATCTTACCGGCGCTCACTCAGCCTCTATTAAGCGGGTAACCTTAATTAGGGAAAATCCTAGCGGTTGAGAGTCCCTCCCTGAACTCCCTGCACAACCGTTGTCTTAAAAAGAGTACTGTCTCTACCATGAGAGTACTGTCACTACCATGAGAGTACTGTCACTACCATGGACCCAAGATCCTTTGTGGGTTGCGGTACAGGTTTTTTTATCACTCTTCTGATATTTCGGCCAAGTTTTGTTTAATATATAATATTACGAAATTGGTAAAATCTAGCTATTTCTTATGTCTGTTCTGCTTTAGGATTTATATCTACCTCAGTAAAATTATGTTATTCAATGAAATCCCTTATCATTTTTTCTTCAATAATTTCATTATTAAATGACTAAACTATCAGAAAAAATAAATATCTACAAAACGTGATTACAGTTATTATTATTATTATAACCACTATTATTTGAAGACATGTACTTCATTTTCAATTTTCAATTTAACAATATTTATAAAATTGGACAAATTATATTGAATTACAATTAATATTGTATAATTTTATAAAAAGGAAAAAGTTATGCTTCTAATATTACAATTGATGAAGTACTAGTATGAATTTCAGTTTATTTTATCATCATGAGAAATATAAATTTATCATGAATTAAACAGAAAATTAAATTAAGCAGGTAGAACTAAATATTACTTCAAATATCCGATAAGACTAGAATACTATTTGACATAGGAATTAAACAACTTTACTTGAAAGGGTAATCAAACAGAGAATTGGACAAGGAAATAGAACCTCTACTGGCAACCAGCCATTTCATTATTCCCTTTAACAATAAGTCAATATTTCAGAGTACAGTCTCATTACAAACAAAAACGCTCTCATCAATGATCTCAGGGATATCATTAATGAATATTATTAAAATTTTACGACTTTATTGACCAACTTCTGAAAAGAAGGTTACCACTTTCTGTTTATTTTGGTCAGAGTAGAGCATTAGGGCTCCACTAAGCCATTGAATTGATCTTGTATTCAATCCTTACAACCCAAAATCCTTCGTAAAATCCTTAATGCTGCTTGCTTTATTACAAAAAATGTCATCCATCATGATCCTAATATCCCATATATTGCTGTTTTCTTTTAATGCCAAATTTATTCCCACTCAAACTCACTAGTTTCAAATCAAACAACCCCTTCAACTCATGATAATCCTACGAGGTATCTGAAAAGATCGCCTCGTGACCTTTAAGTTGAATTTGATATTTCAGTACTATCACTGGGTGGTTCTTCTATTTGTCTTTATTTAATGCCAATATGTACCATTCCTGGCATTTAGAATAGAAGATAATAGAAAAGTAACTTTATCCTGGGACTAATTCCCTTTAGAATAAAAAATATGAACAGAAAAAGAAACATAATATTTATCTGGCCAGAAGGCTAAATGTTACAAATCATAAAGCGTGTAAAAAGTGACAGAAAACTATTTAAACAAAAAATAATAATAAGTAAATAAACCATACAAATCTTGACAAGATTTTAAGCAATTAAAGAAAATAGATAAATCCATAGCTTTTTTTAAATGCATGAGCTAGCATGGAATAATTTCTTTACATGATGTACATTTTCTTAAAAAACAAAATTAAAAGAACTAAATAACATAATGAATTATTCAGTACATTACATTCTAAGCAAATGACTAACCTGCTTAGAGAGCATCTTTTTGGGAAGCTTGGAGATGTTGAAAAAGCAAGGATTTAAATTACGATAGTGAGGGACTATGACGGATATTAGGAGGGATTGAGTTCCACACTGTGGTGGAGCGGGCAAGAAATGATCGTTCGAATGCTTTATTTCTGTAGGAACGTATATAGAGATCGGAAGGGCAATTTTACTTGTATTGTTATAATACAGGTGTAAATTTCTATGAATATATTATAAATGTTTATTTTGGAAATATGTTTACCCATAACTTTAGTATTCATGAACCAATTCCTAACGTTCTTTGTTTATTCAATAGGGTACATATTGAGAATGTAAGCCAATAGACTTTTTACAGAAACTCAATACAGAATTTACAACATAAGGCCATGAACTTCTATGGAATAGTTTATAAGAGAAAAAAATCGAGATGAGTTGAAATATATACTATCTTTTCAGTATTTCAAGTTTAAATCAATCCAAAATAATTCCGAGATCTCACTGAGTGATTCGAGACATCAAACATTTAAATTAATACCCAGTTCCCCAGAAGATGCCGACCAATCTTGTTGAGCAATAGAAACTTCTGGGGAATGAGATTGAGACTTCCGATAAAAACAAGACCCTACATAAGTTGCAGTAGTTTTAATTAAACAATAAAATTCAAGTTAACCATAATTATTGAGAATTAAATTAAGTGGGTAGAATTGACTGTAAAGAGAACCTCGGTTTATGAGATGAGAGTTGGCATTAGCGAGGCTATTAGGAACGGGGAGTCTAATGAAAAAGTCATGTCCCCTTTCTGTTGGGGGTCGAATGCCCCACTTCTCTTCCGTTTAGTCTTCCCTGTTTATATATATCACACCAAAGATATATTTATCTATTTATATATATATCACCAAAGTTATATTTCAACTCTGATGTTATAAGTAGCTATAAGTTAGGCACATTAATTTTTACTGAAAACTTGTGAAAAAAGTCTTATTTATTCAGTCTTCAAAATATTTGAACTGGTACTAATACCAGTTTGGTATTAGTACCAGGACTACCAACCAGATTGGTGGTAGGGGTAGTTGAAGTCCAGTCAGGTGACATCACGTAACTATGTCTTCGTCACGATCTTCTCTGTTTCGTCGATGTAGAACGCTATTTCTTCCCAATAATTAAGTAAAAATGCAATAGCCTAGGACATTGAACCTAGCCTATATGCGCGTATTTTGATATTAGAATCTGACATAATTTCCTGTTCGTTCACAAATTATGAAAGTTAAATTAGCCTTCTCATATATCTGAAAGCCATTAAAAAGAAAAAAAATACCTGAACCATTACAACCAATGGATAATCTTGGGTTCATCATGTAATAGAGATTGTACTGTTTCTTGGAGAACGGTTGTGCAGAGAGATGATTTGTTCTAATTCACGCTTAACCGTTAGATTTTACCCCTATTTTGGGTACTCGCTAAAAGCTGAGTGAGCCCAATTGGTCCTAGATCCCGTAGGATCCATATCCGGGTGCTAACAGATTAAATAAGGCTGTCAGCGAGCAGGAATTGAACCAGAACCTTCAGAGAAACAAAGCGCTCTATCACTGAGCCACTCCTCCCCAATAACTCATACCATTTCGAATTTCTCATCCTGAATTACCCATCATTGGCTATGTTAGTCATTAGCTGTCACTTTGTTTTATTGAGGTATATTTACAATCCAATTTTTTTCTAATCATTCAAATTTATAGATTACATAACGTATAATATCTAGACATAGATATAGCGTAACGTGGCCTCACTTGACGGTAATTTACGGTAATAACTACCTCAACTATTAAGCTGGCAATCCGCGGGATAAGTACCTTTGAACGTGTGTATCAAGAAAGTTCACAAGTAGGATCTCGAGTATAAAACCGATCTCAGTTACTCTATGGTATATGTTTGAGAAGTTTCGACAGGAAAAAAAACCTGATTTAATAACAAGCCTTGTGGTCTGGAAAGGAAGGATATTACGAAGAATATCGGTTTCAGTTAGATATTATTTTCCTAAAGTAAACGGAAGAACGGAGGAGGTTAGGGAGGACAAAGTTGCTCGAATCGTAACTGAGATGTCCCACGAGGAAATCATACGTCGATGGATATCTAAAGTCACTAACTTTATCGTAAATGCTAAAGGACGTTTACATTTATGTTAGAGATGAGACGGCAGGTTGTAATATCTTTTTTAAGAAAAGCAAAAAATTCTTTTAGGTTATTCACTGGTTCTCTAAAAATAACTGCTTTGATCATATGACTTTCTACAACTTTAACTTTATTTTTATAATATCGATTCAGTGTTGATATTTTTTTTATAACAATTATTTCTGTTCAATAGCATTTGTTTGTTTATTTGTTTAATATCCCTTAACTTACTTACTAAAACCAGTTTGGACATATGCTTTACAAGTCTACGGCATCACTAAACAGACTCACAGAAAACGACTACAAACTTTTCAGTCAAAAGTACTTAGACTTATCACTAATGCACCATGGTACGTCAATAACAAAACTCTGCATACTGACTTAAAAATAAAAACGGTTGACGAGCACATACGAATGTACTACAAACGCTTTCAAGAAAAACTATACGGACACTCAAACCCATTGATACAACAAATGGCCACTACTCTCATGCCTGAGGACACTAGGAGGAGACTAAAAAGGACGTGGATGAGGGATCTATTACAGTAGGAAATTAAAGAAAGCCAATGGAGAGGTACCGCTGGGTACGGTTCTTCGTCATGCTTTCCATGTCATTTTGTATTTTTTCCTTCAGTCAGCCAATCTGCTGATTGTCAATTACTTGTATTTGACAGGTGTAGATGGAAATATAAAGAGAAAAAAAAAATGTCCCTTAAGCCTTAAGCTAATAGGATTATCCTGTAGTTATAGTCCTAAATTTTTCCCATTCAGGTATAGTTAGGATACTGATCTTTAATGATATACATGACTCCGCACAGGTTCAGGACCTACATTTCAAGTTCCCTCCGAACGAATTCTATTCCCTTTAAAGCAGGTCCAGACGCTAAAACCATAAAACTAAATACAGAAGCATTGATGAATGCAGGTAAGGAAATAGTGCTGGAGTAAATTCGGAGAGGCTGAATATAAGGTTAGTAACAGAATAAGGAGAGATTTTGGGGATATTATTTTAGGAAGGAATAAGTTTCAACATTTCGAGAAGTTTAAGTACTTAGGGTCAATGATCACTAGAAAAAATGAAATTCAAGAGGAAATAAGGGCATGATTAAAGGCGGGAAATGCTTGCTATAAAAATCAGAATTTATAACACCATCATCCTACCAACTCTTCTATACGGATGTGAAACGTGGCCGCCACCGCTGAAGGATGAACAACCTCTTGAGGTATTCGAAAAAAAAGTGTTGCGTAGAATATTCGGTGTATCCAACCTCATCCAAAAAAGGATGAGACCACTGGAGAATTTAGGAGGTTACACAAAAACGGAAATGCGAAGCTTACACCAGGTTAATTTAAGTGAAGTGATAGCGTCACGAAGATTAAGATGGACTTGTAAAGTTGCTAGACTTTGTGCCAACCGAATTCCTAAAAACATAATAAACGCTGTGCCGAGTGGGATGTATCTGAGGGGTAGACCGAGACGAAGGTGGGAAGATTGCGTTAAGAGTGGTCTAGCGGATTTGGGTTTGTGTAGAGATCCGTGGACAGAAGTTTGCAAGCAGAGATTAGTTGTATCGGCATCGAGCCTTCGGGTTCGCCAAGTCTTATTATTGTTATTATTAAGAAATCCTAAGGCAACCTGTCGGGCTGTGAACCCGCGATCGTAGTTCGTGGATAATTCATTAACATAACATAAATTATCTTAATTAATTTTTATAATAAATATTGTTTTTCATAAATTGAAGTCTTCTGTTTATAATGAAATAATGTAATCAACCTGGATACGATACTCAGAAATATGATCAATTTAAACCATGTTTTATAATAGAACTATTATAAGTTTAACTTTTATAATTTATAGGTTTATATTTATACCTTCAACCTAATGATCATCAACGCCTAAGTTTAAGTAGATATATAATATTTCTATTCATTTGTTAAATTATAATTTTTATAAAATCGAAAAAAATTAAGATTGGGTATTCAATAAAACTTATAAAGAACTACTACATTAATTAAAGATAAAAAAATAATCATCATCATAGTCTATCCTCTTGAACCGCCTAAACAGTGTGAGGAGGAATTCAGTACAGCCCTCTCCAGCTCTACCGGTCTTCCAAGAATTGAGCTCTTCTGTTCTACTGGAGTCCCCCCCCTCTACTCGAAATCCTTCTTTAAACTTCTTCCTAGGTCGTACTCTTCCTCGTTTTCCCTACACTTTGGCTCGGTAAGTCACGCTAGTAATTCTGTTGGGCTCCATCCCCAGGAGGTATTAACCCATCTCAGTCGGTTTTCCTCTATTACTTCCTTACCTCTTCTAGTTTTGCCAACAAAACCTCCCAAGAAATCTCATTTCTGCTGATTGTATTCTGGATTGGTGCTTAGTCCTCCATTTGTTCCAAAACTTTATCTTCGACTTAAATGACCCACATTATTCTCCTTGCCTTCTTTCTCACCCTTTTGTTTTTTAAGGTTTATAATCATATCGATTGCCAGCAATTCTTCTTTTGTCCTGCAAGCATTGTGCTGAAAGTTTCTGCCGCTCTTTGATAAAACAACGTCATCCGCGAATACCAGCAGTGACAGGCTTATTAAGCAGATTGGCTAAATATTAGTAAATAATGAAAATAGTGGCCTGAAAAAAGGAGGCGAGAACATCGAGAATTCATGAAATTGTACTGGGCTAATGTTAAAACTCAACGGAGCAACAAGTTGGAATATTATGGTACTTAGATGGCCAAAACTAGAGATGAGAAGTAAGTGAACTAACTAGTTCATTGAACTAAATCCGTAAACTGAACTATAAAGAGCGCCCTCTGTTTTGGTGAACTATAGTTCTTTTTAGTTCACACCACTCACCAGTAGAGATGAGAAGTACGTGAACGATCTAGTTCAATGAACTATTCGTTCACATACTAGCCGGAGACTAATAGTGAAGACATTGTCTTGGCCAAATCATCTTCTAGCATGATTGTTAACTAAGTATCAAGATAGAGATTGTATTGATACAGATACAAGTACTGTATCTGTAGTTGTACATTTTTTTTAAATAGGTAACGAAACATAGGTTTGTAAATAAGAATCTATAGACATGTTAGGTATTATTTTTAGTATATTTTTGGATAAATGACTTACTTAAATTTTGGTGAAGGAACTGGATGGAGCGATGGTCTAGAATTCAGATAGGCCCCAATTTGCGTTTTACACCAAGACAATTATCTGCAACGAGTTTCATATTGTTTATAAAAAAAAGGCAAACCAATTATCAGGGTATGGAAATTAATATGAAAGTAAATATTAAAGTTTTTAAAATGAGTGAATTAAATATAAAGAATAATATGGAAGAAAAAAGTATATTATTTAGGAAAATGACAGCGGGCGTCAATGCAAATGATATAAAATAAATGTAGAAATAAGATAGAAGTTTTTTTGTTTTTTCTAGAACCTTTCTAGTTCATTTTTCCTCTCAGTTTCTCCCCCTTTTTCCATAGTTCAGTACATTTCTAGTTCATTTCAAAAATGAACTATGTAGTTCATTTAACTAGTTCATTAAAATGAACTATCTCAATAGGAACGATTCAGTTAAAGGAACTACTTTTTCCACCTCTAGCCGAAACGCAAGAAGAATAAATAATTTAAAAAAAAGAGTAAATGAAATATATATATAACTTGAGAGGGAAGGAAATAACACAAATGAAAGCTGTTTTAACACTAACTTCATTTCTATGTTAATCCTCTATATATAGTATTTACAGTGTTTATAGAAATCACAACATAGCTTTGTATCATAGTTAGTACCATAGTTTTGGAATTATTGGCTACACTATCGTAGGTCCCATCTTAACTTTTATAGATATGTGTGTGTGTATTAAAGAAAAAAAAAAGATAAAATAATAAGGAGGAGATAACTGAATTTTTATTTAAACATAACTTTACTTATTTATTTATTTTATTTTTTTGGCGTGTCAACCATAGCCCATTAACGTCATATTATTAATAACTTTGATTTATGTGTTAAATTCAATGTTTGTATTTTTAAAAGCTTTCATTCTCTTGTTTACCATTTATATCTGATCCTTTTTTCACGTTATAAAGAGAAGTCATTTCTGTAAGTCAAAAGCGTAAAAGGCTTTTGTGCAACGTTCCAACCGTTGTGGAAGTATATTGTGAAAAAATAAACTTATTTAGTAAGGGATTAATAATGGCCGAGGAGAAGAAATTTTTTTCCCTCTAGTTAAAAATAAAATTAGAAGATATTTCACCTTCACTTATTACCATTGTGATATTTTTAAGATGGAAATGGCAATGCAAACTTAAATGCTTCTTACAACTGATATACTTCTCTGGGATTTTCTTGTTTTTCGTTGGACTCCGCTAAATCCCTTGATCTAATTGAAACTCTGACTAATTAATGGAGTTCTGGAAAATAGCCAGGTCATTCAGAGCCTTGATCAATGCTCTGGATTAACACCGTTTCTTTTTAACTGTATTCAACTTTTGCGTCAATTAGTTTTTGTTGAAATAGTAACCTAGTTCGTCAATAGATATTCTGTTTGATTAATAATGAAACTTAAAAATGGGTAGCTTTTCAAATAACTACAACTTCCATTGATCGCTTAATCACTCTGACCTAATACCAAATCAAGAGGTTATTATAAATGCATTTTTTTTTTAAGACAAAATTTTACTACAATTTCACACCTCTAACCCGTGGTCTAGTGGTTAGCATAACCACCTACTATGTCTATAATATTATTCAAATTATAGCGTCACGAAGATTAAGATGGGCTTGTAAAGTTGCTACCTTATTAAGGAACGAATTCATAAGTGTTAACAAGCGCTGTACCAACTGGAAAGAATCTGAGTATGGGCTATCGATACACTGCAATAGTCTATCTTAACTATCCAAACCGGAAACCACCCAGGGTCAGCTTTACCTTATATGTAGGGTGTGTGGGGCACACAGGCGCCAGGTCTCAAGGGACGCCGCGAGGCGTCTCATGGTCTCAACTAATTTCATTTCATGTTGATCCCATAGCAAAATGTGTTTAGTTACATGGGCACATTCACCTCCACAGGGGATTTGCCGTTTTTGTACACCTTGTATAACTGTAAGTGTTCAATTTTAATTGCGTGCCATTACTAGAGGGCGCCTAGGTCACGATTGCACGGGCGCGCCATGGGCTAGAGCCGGCGCTGAAACCACCATAGGCGGACATATGCGTTTAACCATAGTATGTTATTTGTTTCGTATTCAGTATTTGTTTATAAATGATATATTGCCGCTATTTGATTAGTTTATTTTAGGTAAATGTGATGGAATGCGCTATCTCTTGCCTGCGTTAACTTGATCATATGATTAGTACTTATTATGATAGGTCCTAATTTCCTGATGGATTGGCTAACTTAGGCCGATCAGTTATCAAACTCATCTGAGAGGATCAATACTTTGTTTTGGAATCTTCCTATTATTTTCTAAATAAATGGCTCAATGGGGATGAAAACCATAATATATCGTAAATTAAGAGCTGTTGTGCAACTTAAAGGAAATGCCGAGATATCGCTCTTGTTAAGCTGATTCACTTGTTTTCTACCAATCGAATTTCTGTTGTAAAAAATAGAAGAAAAGAAAGTATTCTAGTTTATCAACATAGCTTTGCTATTCGAAAGCCGAACATTCCATGAATTGTGGAACCCTCCAACAGAACAATGAGAAATGATTTCCGAATTGGAATAGCCTGCAATAGAACGGAGTGGATGTAAAGCCAGTATCAGCGGTTGGCAGTGGAAGGGGGTGTGACTAGTGGAGCAAGGGCGAAGTGATAATAGCCCAGCAGTGTTACGCCCTCGTCGTCAACCGAACGTGGGAGCCAACCGACCTCATCTCTCTGATACCTGGGGAGATGGTTTGGAAAATGAATAACGATAAACAAAGAAGTTGAGCTTAGGTGGAAATAATTACAATAAAAAATAGTTATTTAGATCGCCAGTTAGAGATTAAAAATATAAATTTTACAGCCAAAATCGATTATATTTCTTTAAAAAAATACACCAAAATTCAAAAATTACTAGTATTTAATAACCATTTCCATTTTTTATTTATAAATTAATGTAAAACTGGCCTATAAATCTTTTTGATTCTTATATTTTGGGAGAAAAACCTTCATCCAGTCATCTAGTACTTCTAAATTGTTTATTTTTCAAAACGTTTCGACATTTATGTCATTTTCAATCATTTAAACAAATGTCTGAATCATTCCAATAATACATAACTTTAAAAAGTTATATGACTGTACATCTTATTAATGTATATTTATTTCGAAGGATGAAGGTTAGATGACTGGATGAAGGTTTTTCTCTTAAAATATAGGAACCATTTTCATTTTAGTGTAATAGTTTTCAGATTTTTGTAAATTTGATACAGGGTAATAAATGCCGAGGTTTGAAAAAATCCGAAGATCTGTTAATAAATGCATATCAGTCTATTTTTAAACTGGCCATGTATTTTTTAAAATTCAAAACGAGACATGGGATCATATACCCCAGTCAGCAGGTCAACAATGAAAATAAACAGAATGTTTTAATGTTCTTTATTTGGGAAAAGTGTAGCTTGATACAATTATATTCAGAGTGATGATAATGTTGTTACTGTAACAAATTGTGAAAATCAACCACCAGTTCACGAGGTTTGTTAAAGTTAAGTTCCTCTCACAGTTATCATTAAATTATAAGCAACATATTTTTAAATTGTATTTATAATTGTAAGAGTAACAAATTTGCTTTAATAAAGTTGGCGAATTATTAGGTTATGATAAATTATGATATATATATATATATATATATATATATATATATATATATATATATATATATCTATATAATTATGATATATATATAATTATGATATATATATATATATATATATATATATATATATATATATATATATATATATATATATATTGTATTAGATGGTTGAATATAGAAAATACAAAACAATTGATAATTTTTGTTTTGAATAAAGAATTTTCATAATAATGGTAAACACGAAGATTATTCATTTTGTAAACAAATAACTTTACTCTATTTAAATCTCGTTGTATGTCGTTAGTCATGGAAAGGCATCATCTTTCACCATGATTGTAATTATAAGAGTATAATGTATTTTTTTATTTATTAACTAAAGATTAATTATCAAAGGCCTTGTAAAAATTGAAGCCAAGGAGGGCGGAAAAGATTGCAAGCTTTGATCATTCCTTGAGGGAAGCCGAAAGAATAATGAATTTTCCGCCACGGGCCTTCTCCTTAGCCGATAATTTATCCATTAAATGGAAAAATTAACCGACGGAACCACATTACATGCTTTACCAAGCGAAACCATAATAGGCCGAAGTCAATCAGTTCTAAGTCCTGAAGAATCCGATAATAACAACCTAAATAGGTCTATATATAGTCGCGTATGGGCATTGCTTAAGATGATACAGCGCATTCATATCTTTTTCTAAAAACAAAGACAAATAGAGTATTAAGAGATAAATAATAATATGTTGACAATCAGATTTATTACTAAAGTTTTTCTTTAAACACTTTACATAAAAATATGGAGCGGAGCTACTCAGTGGTACAGCACTGAGCCAAAGAACCTGGGTTCAAATCTCGCTGCTTGTTAGACTTTAATTTAATCTGCCAGCAGCCGAAGATAGATCATATGGGATCTAGGACTCTCCTGGAGCTGACCCAGCCTCTATAAAGTGGGTAGCCAAAATAGGGGGAATCTGGCGTTCTAGCGTAATTTAGGACTAATCACCTCCCTGTACAACCGTTGTCCAAGAAACAGTACAGTCTCTACCACATACTGAACCCTTTATGGATTGTAGTGGTAAAAATGTTTCTTTCCCCGATAGTAGTACACTGTTGCACAGAATTGAAAGGCGTCTGAGAGGTAGGAGTGAATTTTGTCTTATAGGCCGCATAATACAACTATAGAAGTTGTCTGATCTAGCTATGAATGATTTAGAAACCAACGAAATTAAAATATAAAATCTCAGCTCTATATAAAACAATATAGAGCCTAAAAGTCTATTAGTTTATATAAAAGAATGTCTAATATTTTTTTAAATGTTACTTTATTTTATCTTTATCTGACTGATATTAGTTTAATTTTAGTTTTATAACAATTGGTAATTATTCAGAATTAAACAGAAAAAAATGTAATCCAATGGCCACAGAAAGTAAGCTCTTTGCTTGACGAGTGGGAAAAAATCGAGCCAGAGTTTTTAAAAAATCTCTTTTATTCTATGCCAAGACGTCTTCAAGCTGCTATCAATGCAAATGGATTGCACACAAAATATTGAAAAATAAAAACAATATATATTTTTATATATATATTATATAAAAAAATATATATTCATATTATGCATTATATAATAAAAATTTAAATTTGTGCAAATACTTTTGAAAGGTCCTTTTTTTGTGTTGTATTTTTGTTTTGATTGATCAGCATTATTTAATTGATTATTTATCACTTTAAAACTTGTGTAAATAAATGATTTTTCAATTAAAAAAGTTCAAAAGTTGTGTAATTTTATTTCATTGCAATATAACTTTAGAGCCAATATTCGGATTGTGAAATTATCTTTACAGTGGCAGTCAAAAGTAGACTACAAAGGTAGATTAAAGATAAAGATGAGTAAAGATAGATTTTTCAATATTTTTGTAAAGACAAAATTGAATATTTTTGATATTTCTGAATGCCATTGACGAAGTAGTTATTTATTGATAGTCAACTTGAATAATACAACTAAGTTGTAGGAACGATAGATATACTGGATTGGATATCACCCTTTGTCGAGAGCATTTCCAATCCAGAATGATCAACCAAAACAACCAACCTGCATCCTACTAGTAATTGTACTTCACCCGAATGGTAGATCAACAACCAGGATATTGTGTGTTCGCCATGTTGGATAGAAGCCGAAACTGTATCAGTAACAATATAGTAAAGATAAAACAAATTTCATTCAATGTACTCTCACAATACTTGCTATCATTTCATAAAAACAATTTTATCAAACATTTAAAAATTTATTAAGTTATATAATGTAATATAACTTATTAATACATAAGTAATTCTTATGTAACTAGCAAGATTAGTAAAATGCTTTAAAAATCTTTTGTAGATCTTCATTTATAATTTTTTTTAAGTGAAAAATATTTTAACCGCGTTTAGAGACTTTTGGTAGGGAATAATCTTGTGGATCCGCGTCAACAACATGCTCGAGACTTCAATCGACTTTAGTTTAATATTTATTTCTTAATCTTAATGGAATAATATTTTATTTGTAATAGTTAAATGACTTGTTTTATAAAATTAACGATGATAATGTTGCTAAAAATGAAAATAAACTCTATGTTAATACAAATGAATGATAAATGATTAATAAATAGACTACTTGAAAATATACATAAGTATTCTTCGTAGTGAGAAACCAGTCCTCATGACTGCGTTTTTGATTTTATTTTTGGTTTAGAGCTAGTCTAGTGTCTCCAAATATTATTCCAAAAGGTTGGTATCCTTTTGAGGATACCAATAGAATGGGAAAACAACATCATTATTCCAATCCATAAGAAGCGAAGCCAAAGTAAATGCGATAATTACCGCCCCATTTGTCATCATTGGTAGGTATACAAAGTCTACACTAGGATCCTGGAACGGCATAGAGGTAAAGCAGGTATAGAGGTAAAGAAGTATACCTAGCTTTCCTAGATTTATGGGCGTCTTTCGACAATGTTTCTAGACCGGAAATATGGTATGCTTTGGAAAATAGGAAAATCCCCCAAAATCTTATAAGTGTAATCAAGTCAGTTTACCAAGACACGAAGGGAATAATAAGGCTAACCGGCGCTGAGTCCGGGCCATTTCATTTCTTTAAGGGAGTTAAACAGGGTGATAGCCTGACCCCACTGTTCATAATTTTCATGGATGCCATTTAAAAATTTTGTAAAAGAAGGACACCCTGAGCAATATTGCGATACTGCAATATGACCCCAGTGTTGGCACAGGCAATATGACCAGTGTATGCAGATGGTGTGATATTGGCTGCGGATACTGCTGAATCACCTGCAGACCAGACTGCCAAAGAAGCTGCCCTGGATACTGGAGAACATATAAGAGCCGCAGGATATCAGAACATGGCTAAAAGGAAAAGCCAACCCAGCATGTGGAAATCTGAGTCGATTAATAATAAGTTGAGAGTCATTAAGGACACGACCAAGAAACGGTGTACTTCCAGCCGTGGAAATAGAAGAGAAGAAGTGCTGACTCGGATGAGAATAGGACATACCAACCTTACACGTGCCTATCTTATTAACAAGGTACCGATGTGCCCAAGCTGCAGTACACAACTCACCATGCAACATATCATAGAGGAATGTCCAGCCTACCAATCCCGTTTTATCTCAAAAGACCTGGCAAGAAGTATGAAACTATTCCTCGAAAACAACCCGGGTAACACAGAGAAAATTGTTTCCATTATAAAAGAAGTGAACTTGTACAACAAAATCTAATCATCAGAATATGTTTATTTAATTTTTAGTTTATTTTTAATTGTTACTTAACTCTTATTGCTATAACAACAATATTCTTTCTAACATTTTTATAGTAACTTAATATTATGTAACTAAAATATTCATTATATTAAATATTAAGAAGAATGAGGAAGGAGAAAAAAATATATATAAACCTATATAAAAAAAATAAATAAAGTTTATTAAAAAATATGTACATATATATTAAATAATATACAGATAAAGAAAAATAGGAATGTATATATACATACAAATTAATTAAGAAATTAGTATGATAAAATGAGTAACCTAAAAGCTAGGGCGTAATAACCTCCGCTGTTGATCGCCCCATAACATGATCCTATCCTTTCTACCAAATACCCATGATACTCATTGGAAAACATGAACTGGGCAGGAAAGTGAAGATTCTGCTATTCAAATCAGGTTTTCTCCCAGTGCTACTATAAGAATCGGAAAGCTGGACATTCTTGAACTGCCATGCCAAGGTTATATCTCCGGAAATAAGATTCCTACGGAAAATAATAGGAAAAACTAGGTGAGACCGAATTTAATTTCTTAAATGAGTCTTCACTCATGTCGAGAGTCCTCAGGACTGTCTTTTTAATTTTATTTATGGATTAATGTTAATACAAAAATGTTGTTCAAAATACGGTTTAGGTATAAATAGTTACCTACGGTGCAAAACATAAAGAAATCAGAAATCGTTATCGGTGTAGAACTTGAAATGGAAGAGCTAAAAGGGGAGTTGCTCCCACCTGTAACGGGCACTGCAGGTTTTCCCACAGCAATCTATTGCGAAGAGTGAGAACCTATGTGCATCATATGCTAAACTGCCAGGAGAGTGAACCACCAATAAAGAAATTTTTTCTCCGAGGCAAAGATCTTAAGTTGGATAAAACAATGGAAGAAATCCAATATGATGCAGATGGTGCAGTAGATAAAATCGGTTAACCCAAAATACAGTAGAATCCCATAATTGTAACTTCTATCTACCTATGTCCCCGATTAATAAGCATTTCAGTATTTGTTTCTTCTTAAATTTCATTATTGAACTTCTCAAAATTTCACACTTATACTCATTTATATTATCAACTAAATCTCCGCCGTTTCTCCTACTAACTATATATTCCGTCCAATCCCAATTTACTTTGTATCCAACTTCATCACGAGTTTTCATCGACAATATTGTTTATATGGGAAGAAAATAGTCATAGGGTGTAAGTCAAAGAAAGAATTTCTTAGATAGAGACGAACTATTTATTGGAAATCTCTATTTCAGAAATTCTTTCTTTGATCTCCAACTTTGACCATTTTCTCCCTCATAAATATAAGATCAACTTGCATTATTCAAGATCCTTGTATTTAGGAGTACTTATATATATATATATATATATATATATATATATATATATATATTGGTTTCTACTTTCTACTTATCTTGACTGTTATGGAAATTATATATATATATATATATATATATATATATATATATATATATATATATATATATATGTTCCGTCTTCACCCAACAAGGCCAAATAATCTGCAAAACTAAGTATGACCATTTTACTAACCTGATTCAAACCTTTTTTTAGGTGTCACTTTTCTAATGACATACTCTTGTGTTAAATTATATAACATAATCTTTATTTTTTAAACCTGCCTGAAAAAAATTATTTATGTGAAAATAAGAATTTGAAGAGCCACGTTATCTTTTTGTTGTTTGTTTCTTTTTTATTTAATGCTTTGCTGTTTCGATTTAATTTATTTCTTTTACTTGTTATTTCATTGTTAAGGCAATACGTAAAAAATCAACAAATCCTATATAAAAGGAAATAAAATTTTTTTTATAAAAACTTTTTTGAATATATTTTTTGCGGATGGTGGATATGACCCTTCTGATCCCTCTCTGCGTACGCCAATGTATATATGTATGTATAAAAAAAAACACATGTAACATAACAATCCATGAAGTCTTTTGGGTTCAGTGCATGGTAGAGACTGTACAACTTTTAGGACAACAGTTGTGGAGGATGTTAGTTTTTCCGAGAATACACTCAACCGCTAGCCCCCCCCCCAGTTTAGGCTACTACCTTTATAGAGGCTGGATGAACCCCAAAAGGGTCTCCAGATTTCAAAGGCTCCATCCGTGACTGTTAACAGATTCAATAATTTATCTGATACATTCGGATATGAACCCATAACCTTATAACATATCAACTCTGCGCTTTGCACGTTTATCTATTCCGTTCCTTATAAATATACATGTTTATATAAACATGTACCACTACAAACAGTGAAGGGTCTGGGGTTCAGTACATGTTAAGACGGTACTATTTCTTGGACAACGGTTGTGCAGGAAGATGATTTGTCCTAGATCACGCTCAATATCATCACGCTTATTCTTCCCTTATTTTGGAAGCCCAGTTTATAGAGGCTGGGTGAGCCCCAGGGGAGTTATAGATTCCGTACGATTCAGACCTGCCCACGAACAGATTAAATAAAATTTGAACCCAGGACCTTCAGCACGGTAACTCAGCGCTCTACCACTGAGTAACTTCTCTCCATTGTATATATCGATGGATAAGAACAGGTGATATATCGATATCGATATAGAAAAGAAACAAGGGTATTTTCTCAAAGGCTTAATTTCAACATCCTATCCAGGAACTGTTTCACAACTCAATAGCAACTTACGATCTTTCATCTCTCCTTGGTCATTACTATCGAGGAAGGAAGGCTCCCTTCGATAAGAGGAGGCCATATAAGAAAATGACGTCATAACAAGGTGAAGAGCACTCCGGAGGGAGGCTAAAGAATAATACGAGGATGGAGTTAATGGCGTGGAACAGTGGACGAGGACTGCGCTTTCAACCGACAATGCCCAGAGCTACCCTTCTCTCCTCGCTTAAATACACCACACGTTTTTACCCTTTATTCACCTCGTTATTTCCTATCACTTAAGGTTGCGAAAGGTGTTAAAGATTATTTTATTATCCTCACAAGGGAATAGGTCAGTGAGGAAAAAAGAAGGCTGGTATAGCCACATATGGTAGGTTGGTTCATTGTTTTAATTTTGAGGCGTAAGACATTGGTCATCAACACCCCAGTTCAATTTGGAATAAAATATAAAATATTAATAAAAAATATATAAATAAAGAAAAATATGAGAAGACAATATAAAGGAGGAGATAACTGTATTAGATATTCCTAATTAATCCTTATTTTGAAAGAAAGGTGATGACCTTATTGATGTATTTTTCTTAATTTCCCAAAATCATTGACGCAACGGCAGGTAGTTCTATTTGACAAATGGTCCTTTTTTTAAATAGCACAACCCTCAAAGATACGGACTATTGTTGAGTTCTTGTTACATATCTCACATCTTGGCGGATTTTCTCTAGCGATTATTACTTTGCAATGGAATTAAGACAAGTGCTATATAAATTTGAAAAGAATATATTCAATATTCTGGAACATTCAAGGAACTCAAGACTTCTGTTCGAAGTGCGTTTTATCTGAGATAGTTTGTTATTTTTCGCTGAATGCAATTCCCATTGGTCATGGTCAAGATAAAAGTTTTCCATCCAGATAGACAAAAACTATGTGAGCATAATTGAGAGGTTCAGAATCAAAAGTGGATAAATTCTAATTTCAAAAATTAACTTTTTCATATATTTTGCTAAATGGTCAAGCAATGTTTTATGGTCCTGAAACTTGAGGTTCAGAACCGAACAAACACCATAAGAAATAAGGCGGCAAAATGCCGTGTTAGGCAAAATAGCGTTCTTTAACACTTAGTTATAGTATAGTTATACGCATTAGATAATGAACGCCTCAAATTTACATTAAGTTCGGGGAAAATTCCTGCCACGCAGCACTTTTCTTAAAACTCCATTTACGAAGCTTTGCATTCTAATCAGTATTAATAACGATCATATTAAAAAAAAAATAAATGGAGAAAGCCGAATCACCGATAAGAATATTTCATTTTTCAATAATTTAAATTTTTAATAAATTTCACATAAATCTTGTTTCTCTTTATGTTTAGACCTACAAGACTGTTGCTAAATTTGTTAACATCCTTCGTCGTAAAACTTCATGTTTTATTTTGAGTATATCTGTTTGTTGCGTAATAAGAATCATACTGGCCGTATTTCTGTTTTATTTTAGGTACACCGCCATAAATACTTACATTAACTTGACTTAGCCGAAGCCACAAAACTACCTGTTCAAAGTGTTATCACAAACTAATAAGCCCGTAAATGTGAGTAAAAAATGCTTAGTTACGCCGTCCTTCGGAAGGGACGTTAAACGGGTGTCCTCAGCCTGTACAATGTCAGGTACCCGTTAAAAATCCCTATCCTAATTAACCTGGATAGGCGAAATTTAGAGCTCCCGATTTTGCATCGTCCGATTAGCCATAGCAGCAAAAAGTGGCGTTAAATGAACAAAGTGTTATAGATTTTAATAGCAGCAAATCACTATTTAAAAATATGGGGAAGAAAATAGTCCGGGTGGAGGTAAAAAAATTCTCTAGAAGAATCTGAAAATAGAAGATTCTGTTTATTTAGAAAGCGAAATTTATTGATTGTGTTCATAGCTCCAATGCATGCCATAAAAAAAAGAGGTTGTTTACCGTCTCTTCATCCATCATCATACATACACTCACTTCAACGTATAAATTTAAAGGTCATGTTGGGACCTGACATTATTAAATACAAATCAATTGAAATAATGTAAATATGTTATAACATTTTTTTGTCTTGGTTGAGGGGTTTTTAATCTTTAGTTTGCATACCTAAAATGCTCTGAAGTTAAAAATATAACCACAAAACCATATAAACGAGGAAGAAGATGATAATAAAAAAAAAACTTGTAGGATCATCTCCCATCTTTAATGGACAGGATTCTTAATGGAAGTTTGGCGTACCTTAAAAATTAAAAAATATTTAAATAAGATAAGAATTGTAAGCAGTTTATTTCTAGTATAATGGACTTTTTATCTTAAGAATCACTTATATATTACTTGCATTTTGCAGATTAAGTTCTGATCATAAAAATGCATTCAATACCATGGGATAAAACATCCATTATTAACTCGAACAGGAAATATACCATTATGCTAAAAAAAAATTATTATTAATAGACACAGATTAGATGAATTAAAAATAAATAATTTATAAGTTATTTAAGGGAACGAGGTAGCTCAGTGGGTAGATCACTGAGTTGCAACGCCATAGTTCCCGGGTTCAATTCCGGCTTGTTCAGATAAATTATTTAACTTGTTAAAAGCACCAATTTACAATAGGTTCTCACTCAACCTCTATAAAGTGGATACCATTATTTGGGAGGGACTTGTCGGTATTGCGTGATCTTGGACAAATCACTGCCCTGGAAGACCCTTGTCCTGGAAACATTTCAGACCCAACCTTGTAATAAGGCCAAGACTCTTCATTGTTTGTAATTGTGCAAGTATTTTTTTTTTATATGTATAGTTGAGCTCATTAATATTTTTTTATTAATTTTAATACAATTTACGAATCGTTGGTGAACAACTCCATGTAAATGTTAAGACTTTAACTAACCAGCTAAGAATAATAAGGCATGGCGAGGCTAAATGTTCGATATCGAAACTGAAAACAATCGCCTTTCTTTCCCTGGACCGTAGTAGAACTTCCCAACCCAATCCATTGTTCTTACTAAAACCCGAAGTATTTCTGAGGCAAAAACCTCGCAGTAATAGTAATAACAACTTTATAAATAATCATTGCCATAAAAAACAAGTATTTTCCAGCCCTATAAAAGTATTAGACCATTAAAATCTCAATCGTATTTTATAAATAACAACATTGAATGTGTTGATTTTTTTTTTAATAATGCCGATAGTTATACTGATTTATTTTACTGTTCATTAAAACCATATTTGCAATACCAGCTGTTAAATTAAAATATCGTACTTAAAATACAAAAGAAAATATAAGAAACATTTTAAAACTCTTCAATAGTTAAGTATCTTAGATAATAAGTAAAACTCCATGGTGCTGTCGACACGTAGCTACAACGAAATAATACAAATAAAAAAATATATTACATACATTTTTTGTTTACTAGCATTTCATTATATGCTTAAAATCATAATAATTAATTTATTTTTATTTTCAGTATATGCGTGACAGTAGTGGTACTAAACGTACACTTCAGGTCGCCGCAGACCCATCGGATGGCACCCTGGGTCAAAAGGGTCTTCATACACATACTTCCAAGGCTACTGGTGATGAGGAGGCCTCAATACCAATTCGAAACCAACCGGTAAAATTACATAATAAATATAAATAATAAATAATAACGTATATAATTAATTTATATGATTTCGTATACTTATGAAACTGCCTAAACACATAAACTTATTTTAATAACAGTAAGATAGCAATTTAAGACTCACTTTTTTATCTGCGTGATTAAATGTTATTGCAAATCAGGTAAAATTGGGATGAAGAATGGGAGAGACTTCCGCCGAGACTTGCTTAATCCAATCGGCCTAACGTCAAAAGAATTTCGCATTACAGGCAGACTAAGAATTGGACATACAAAGCAGACTAATCTCTTTATACTTATAGAGGGACCTCAATACACGTGCCAATTCTGATAAACTTACTTTGAAGCATCCGAAGCATAATAAAAAAGGAACTAAACAAAAAAAATAATTAAACATGAAAATTGAAAAGTACCCACCTCACAAATAAAATAATAAAATATAGAGAAAACACTAATGTATTTATAAAAGATACGAAGTTCATGCAGTCGTAGCTAATGGTACTAGCAGTCACAGTTATATAAATGCAAATAATAAAAAAAGGAAAAGAAAATGCAGGAAAAAAGTTATTCTATTATATTTAATAAATCCATAACATAAAAAAGGAGTAATACATGTACTCGTATAATATAATAAAAACATATCCAGTTCTATATTTGTCCCTTGTTTCTTTATAGTATGGTTTTCCATTTCCTATTTTTATTCTGTTACTTATCTTTTTCCATTTCCTCTCAGCTTTCGTATGCCGTTTTATCTACCTAATTGTATTCTGGTACATGATATATTCTCAATCGAAAATGCACAAAGTTCTACAAAGAAAATTTTACTTAACTGATCTACAAAAACCGCAAGATTCAAAATAAAATAATATTGGGATTAATGATCACCTAATTATTCAGAATGCTCAAGGCTTTCAAGAAAGACCAAAAAATAAAAACAGCAAAATTTGGATAGAAGAAAGACGGCATAAACACATAGAACGAATGAAGGAGATTTTGAAAAGAAGGAAAAAAACAGTTGAAGCGAACGTAATCCATAGTAAGAATAGCCTAAACTGGTCAGAGGGTGCAGTCAATAAATTACACAAAATAAGAATTACTTATTTGACTACACGCTCGAAACCAAAAGAAACATATGATGAATGGATTAAGAGTTATCTATTTTATAGTTCCTACGCTTCTCCCTAAGATTTAGGGCATAGAGATGAAGAGTCTAACTGCATCTATAATCCATAGTAGCTCTACCATAAAAAAAAATAAATCATCAACAGATATTTAATTATATAGATTATTTTCTAAGTACGAAACTGTAACAACGTGATATGAAAATAAATTTGAGATACTATATACTGTATTGTCATCTAAAAAATTCACTTTTTCAATCAAGCCCTTTTTATGAAATTCTAGAAAATTAACAGCTCACTTCTTTAAAATAACAAACATAAAAGATGAAAACACTAATATAGAATAAATAAAGCCTTGTAGTAAAATAATATAGAGATGATTCAGAATGGCTCTCCAAAAAAAATAATGTTTTCCATAAAGTGAATGAAAACTTAAACACTACTCAAGGCAAAGTATAAACAAGAAAAATGAGAAATTGGAAAAGCGAGCCTACGCCGCGGTCCATCTTTCTGCCATTTGAAAAATTGCACTTAGAGAAATATGAAGGGAAGATATCATTCAAACTGCTACCCAGCCCCAATTTTTATAAGAGTCGTATCTATCGGGAATAGTTCATTTTATACTCGTGCCTGAGTTATTTAATAACTATGTTAGCAGAAACATTTCTTAATGTTATTATAAAAAAGTCTTATGGAAAAATAATAATGTACAGTTAGTGGGGTCTCTTGCATGAGACGAAACCCACACTTTTACTTTTTGTTAAAATGTAAAATTCATTATTTAAAACAAAACCATGTAAGGCTAGGAATAGCCGATCTGGCAAATAAAGAATATACAATATAATATATAAGAAAAATAATAGACCATATTTCTTATTAGTTAATCTCCTAATGTTCGAAGAAATACCTGATCTACACAATACAACAAATAATTAATGAAATAAAAAATAAAATAATTATTCCTCTGGCCTAATAACCAAATAATCGATATTTTTAGTTTGAATAAATGCTTATAAAAAAGAAACCAGAAAGCGACTTGTACCACCAGATCCCGTGAACGGGTCTGGGGTTCAGTACATGGTAGAGACTGTACTGTTTCATGGACAACGGCTGTGCAGGGGGGTGATTTGTACTAGATCACCCTCAACCACTATATTTACCCCCTTATTTTTGGTACCCACTTCACAGAGGCTGGATGAGCAACAGGAGGGTCCTAGATCCCACATTATCCATCTCCGGATTTAATAAATGCTTGCACTAATGTCTATTTAATGTCTGTATAAAAATAAACCGAAACGAACAAAACACGCAAGCTATTTCCATAAATATATTTTTAATATTAATATAAGAACAGCTTCTTCTACGACCTCATGAAATAAAGATGGAGAGTGCCAACAATTTAGCTATAGCCTCGAAGGTCTAAAAATATAGAAAATATTTTATATAATCTTAATGAAATATCCGTAGCGGTGACTCGGCTTTCTGAATTTAATTTATTTTTATGCGATCGTTCTTTATACTGATTAGACTGCAAAGCTTGGTAAATGTAGCGTGAAAATAGGTCTCCAGAAAAATATTAAAAGGAGTCCTACACCATTACTTCAATATGTCAGATTGTTGGCAAAAATCCAATGTTTTTATTATCTTTTCATTGTTTATTTATAATGAAAAAAATTACTTATAAGGCATTGTTCTTTTAAAATTTGAATATTTATTAAAACTTAACGATGTATTCTGTAGTATGAACCAATATTTTTTTTCGATTTTCACATAATATAATAACATAATGCCTACACACCTTCTAGCCAAAAAACTGACCGGGAGTAACCTACTCATCGGTATTATTGGTTAGTGTTTCGTTGATCGTTTTATAATACTAAAAAATATAACTTCATCAATATGTGTTCAGTCGCGAATCAATCCATTAAATTCAAATTTAAACCCCGCGGGCTGCTTCACAATTGTTACCTTGGCAACAGATAGAGGGGTCTATGTTTTCCCCCACTCCGCCGCCTAGCCATCCACATATCTCCGCTCTCCTGGACTTTAGCTAACTCTAAGTACACTGGTCATATTCGCCCAAAGACCTAGATTGCCTAGCATCGGATACGGGAAGTACGCCCTTGATAATACCGTAGAGATCAGTTACCAGATACACTCGGAGCCAAAGAAACGAATCCTTCGATTCAATTGTAGGTATTCACCTTTTAATTAATAAGAGGGGGCTGTTCACCGTTCATCATCACCCTCAAGGACCATATTTAATTCGCCGTAAGAGAAATAAAAACTCTATAATCCATCGCCATGTGGCCCTGTGGTCACTGTTAATATTTAGCTCCATTGCGAGTTAATAATTTTATTTTCATCACATTGTTCATATCATTCTTCTGTAAAACTAACCATTCCCTTTGTATACATATATAACAGATAATTGTTTCAGTATCTGACCTAATTTATTTAATTCACTTAATCTATTCTACTAATATATTTATAGTATTTAATTTTTCTATTCAGTCTAATAACGATCCAACAATTTGTTTCACATAGATTTTGAAATTATAGTCAATAAATGCTAAACTAAAATATATAAAGAATAATCACATCTGATCATCATTAAATTAGGAAACCTTGGTTAGTCTGTTTGATAAGGTATTTTAAGAAATCTGTATCTTCTATTTTTAACAAGATGAACCAAATGTTATTCAAATCTATAACTGTTTAAATTTAGGCTCAGCACTTCTCAATGGTAGTGTCTTGCCTCTATGCCAACCAACTCAAAATATAATGGCTCGAGCATACTTTAACATGCTGGAATTTATTGTGCCACAACAAATATTGCAACATTTCAGACTGATCCATTCCAAATTGCACAAGTTTTATCAGGCAGTGCTGTGTTGTACCTAGCTGAAGCTTGTAAGAAAATAATATGACAATCGTTATTAAATATATAGGAACTCATTGTGCAGTTCAATGCTGAGTTACCAGGCTGATGATTCCAAGTCTTCAATACTGGCTGTGGCAGATACATTATTTAGTCTGTTGACAATCACCGATGGACCCTGTGGGAACTACAGACCCTCCTTGGGCTCACCAAGCCTCTTTAAAGTGAGCATCCTTTATATGGGTTAAAAACCTGACGGTTGTGATCTATGACTAATCACCTCTGGTGATACTGTTTTTATCATGTACTGAACCTAAGACCCTTTATGGGCAGTAGTGGTACAGTTGACTTTTTGGTAAAAGTGCTTTTTTGAGGCAATGGCCTTATGACTATATCTGGTATTTCTCTGTTAAACAGGCTAACCTATATAATATGAAAAATTATGTACGATAGCCTATATAAAAATATTTTATTTTTTCACAATAGTTCCATTCTTATAAAGAATCAGATATATGTTATGAACTCAAGAAGCTATTTACACTGTAAACCCTTAAAATCACATAACAATACTGGTATTCTGATGAGGATAAATATAAAAAAACTAAGAAAAAAAGCTAACTGAGTGATGTGGGGATAAAAACGAAATTTAGCCAGCCTTACTCTAAGGAAGTTCCCCTCCCCCCAACATAGTGCATAAGTACTTATCTATCTACCTTCTAGGACCTTGGCCTCCTCTATAATCCTACTCCGACTGCTCTTCTCCATATTTTAACCCCACCCATCCAGTTTCAACACCCAATGAAGGAACGCTGTTTTCATAATCTTTTAGCCAATGAAGTCTAGGCCTGTCTCTGTTCCTTCTTCCACCTGGATGCCCCTTCATCATCATTTTTAGGGAGTCTACCTACTCCATTCTTAGGACATGTCCCAGCTAAATACTCCTAGTAGTGCATAATATGTTCTTACCATAATTACTACACCATCCCTAAATGCTGGGTGTGTCAATCTGTAGGAAAGAGGGTCGCTCTGCTTAACACCTTCCTAAAGATCAAATTCATCTGAAATTTTTCCCTGAATTTTCACTTCTCCTTTACTGTCCTTCAGGATCATCTTACTGATAAGTTTCATGGAGCATTCTAGAAATTTCAATCTTTCATAGAGCACATTTCTATCTAAATGGTATAGGATATAGTCTATAAACAGTAGATGTTTTTCTACATTCTATTGTGTTTTCAGTAGCATTAAGCACCTCCTAGATATTCCTTCCACCTCTCTATCACTTCATACTAGTCACCCAGTAGTTGCAATTAAGTACTTAGTTTATAATATAGTCTCATTTAGTATCAAATCAAAATATGAAATTTCTCATAACACTGATGACTGTTATCAAATTGATAATTTAGAAAACTGAGTTCTGTATGCAATTTAAAGGAAATAAAATAATTATTCATTACAGATATAAATACGTTTAATCAGTCCATTAAATATATTTTATTAAAATAGTAGGGATCAATTCATAATGCTTGAATTGATTTTGGTTTAAGGTTCAGCAGAGGACTGGTGATGCGAACGGGTAGACAAGGGAAGACGGAATTAACTTCCTATTACCCGTACAGCTGTGGTACCAGTGGAGAAAGCCCTATTGCCAACTCCAAGGAGAGATTATCACCAGACAGGTATTAGTTTAGTTATCTTAAAAAGAAACTAGTAAATATTCAATATTAGGAAATTTCACAATTATTATCAAGAACTAAAATAGAGCCAAAAACTCAAAAAGAAACACTATTATTTATTATAATGCAATTGGAAAAAACCGCTATGCAAAGCCTTATGTTTCAAAAAATACACCTACTTACCAGTCGACGTTTCGCCTATTCAGGCATTATCAAGACACCAAAATCAAAAAGGGGTTATGTGAATCGCATCTCGAAGAAAAAGGTGCAAAACATCCCAACGATCAACAGCCCAAACAGGCTCCAAACATGAGACAGCACCCCGCCACCAAGACGTTCAACATTCAACTCCATGTATGAGAGGAGGCCTCCATGTATGAGTTGTATGTTGAACGTCTTGGTGGCGGGGTGCTGTCTCATGTTTGGAGCCTGTTTGGGCTGTTGATCGTTGGGATGTTTTGCACCTTTTTCTTCGAGATGCGATTCACATAACCCCTTTTTGATTTTGGTGTCTTGATAATGCATGAATAGGCGAAACGTCGACTGGTAAGTAGGTGTATTTTTTGAAACATAAGGCTTTGCATAGTGGTTTTTCCCAATTGCATTATTATTTTCAAGAACTTTTTTAATATTTAACCATTTATTTGTAATTATTTTTTAAAATATGAATTAAAAAAATCAAACTGTAGTTATAAAAACAAATAATAATTCTCCTGCATATCCTCAATATCTCTGTCAACAAAGCTAGAATGAAAAGATAATTGTTTGGTAATTTTATTCTACACCAAAAAGTTTAATTTCCTATTTATCAACAATTTCTGATGTAGTAAATGTAATTAAAGATTTTCTATATCCAGTTCACTTTACTCTCAAAACACACTTAAATGACCAAGTTCCTTGTGCATCTTAAGAGTATGTAATAATTTTTCCTACCTATAGTTAATCAGTGTTTCATAAGATTTCTCCTTTATTTCCATCCACAGCAGATAATCATGAGATTCTTTAATCCTCACTGAAAACAATACATCTTCAGCTGATAGCAGAGCCTTCATTTTTAAAGCAAATACTATACAAATGCACTATTTCTTCTTTATTTCCATATTTTTATATTTTGCTTTAATATTTAGAACCTCACATCAAACGGCATTTTTTCAGCAACTGTTTATTGGGGTGGTTACTATTTTGGTCTTTATTGCTTGAAATGTAGCCTGGGCATTTTTTTAATGTTTAAGGATTTGTCTAATATAATGATATGAAAAATATTAATATTTTTATAATAACATTTATCTTGTTATAACATTTTCCCTAATTAAATGCTTCCTGAACTATTCTTATTAATGATAGTCATAAAAAATAAAACCCGTTTTTTCATGGATGACAGTCATTAAGACGACAGGTGTACTATGTAACTGGTTATCCAAGTGCATCTTGGATCAAACACAACTGATTTCAAATACCCAATATCATTTCTAATTTTTGTAAAAACTTCCATCTTATTTTTCTGTTGATCTACCAAAAATAATGCCTGAAATTTTGCTGGATGTCAAATGACATATAATATGAACTAAGGCTCATGTAATAAATTAGATCGATTGTTGCTATGGTAAAATGTCTTAATTCTTTATAATAACAATGAAGAGTGCATTTTAAATAATAAAAATGAAGGTTTATTAAAAAAATTTCAAAACTTTTTAGTAAAATTTATTGTGATTTTTTTGTTAAAATAAATTCATACAAATTTTTCAATGAATTATCTACTTCATCCATAATATGCTGGCACAAAACACTCACAATGAATTAATAAAAACAAGAAATAGCAAAACTTAACCACATCAGTTTGTTAAAATATAGATTCTAGACTAAAGGAAGTTTATAGTACCAACAATACTCCAAAATCACTAATTAATTATCCTAGAAATAGTGCTAAATATTTTTGTAGTAAATTTTATAACAACTAATAATTAAAATAAATAAGAATAACATATTTTTCCATTATAGCATTTGTGAAGGGTTGTCTGGTCTCAGTGGTTCCTGTCAGATCCATGGGCCATCTCTTGTCTCGGCGGACACAGAAGAGATGACTATATCTGACTCCAAATCACCTCCACTTTTGAGGTCTCCTGCATTTTCCCATTCTCGGTGCCCACCTAACATGCACAAATCTTGCTTTTGTGTAAGATTTATTGCGGAACACACGAAAATGCAGGAAGATTCAACAAAGGTAATAAAAATATTTTTTTAATTTTCTCTTTAGTGTAGATAAATTTGTGTGAAGCCTACTAGGCTTACTTACATGACTTTATGCTAAAATTGAACTGAAAAAATGCTAATATTTGGGTTTTTGATATCCCTAAAACAGAGTATTTGAGCACTTATATAAAAATGATTTCTAGTAATAATGAAAACAACCTTACGGCTAATGTTACTTCAGCGCATCAATAATAAAAAGCATTGAAAGCCAAGCCCCACTGCTTCAACTGCTTTGATCGGAAAGATCAATGATTTTAATTATTAATGATGCTTTTAATTCATGTTTCAAAAGCAATAATTAAGTCTGTGAGGTCTCGTATCCTACACATTTTATTTTCATACAACATATTCTCCTTCAATTCACTATGATAATTTATCAGATTTATCATTATTATAATTTATGTATTTATATTATTATATACTATCTAATAATTATATACTATATATTATTTATTTATATCATTATATACTACAAATAATTCATTATTACAGTATAACTAATACATCTTTCTTATTTTATCCAATTTAATTTCATTTACCTATTTTAACAAACAATGCAATAATCAACATTTTGGAAAATTTTAATAATTAACTTTATGAAAAAGAACTGTAAATCAAAAGTATCAATTAAAAATGTGAATACTCCTGTGATAAACTTTACAATTGCAAATGACAAAAAATATGTAAGTGTTTAAATAAACTCTCCTCCAACAGATTTGAGGTGGGCGAAGAAATAAGAGTTATCATTATTTTTCCTTTTGATTTCATTGTTTTCTTATTTCTTAGTTGGGTTTTGCTATGAGGTAGTTATAGAAAAATGATTCCATAAAATATTTTTATTACAAATAATAGGAACAAATTGATACTTAAAAGCATCAAAAGTCAAACATGCATACCACTGATGTATAGGTTGCTTTAATGAAAAAGTAAATTTCTATTTGCCCTTGTAAATAATTTATCAATTGTTGCATCATAGGTAAAATATTTTCCATTGTTGAAGGAATTGAAATTGATAATAAAAGATTAATCAATTATTTAGGTTTTATTAATTTATCATCAACTTAATATGTTTTAGTGAATCAAGATCATTAATTTTAACTGAGAAATAAATAATTAATGTTTAAACAGGTTAAGGAAGATTGGAAATATGTAGCAATGGTGCTGGATAGGTTATTTCTGTGGATATTCACATTAGCTGTGCTTGTCGGTACGGCTGGGATAATCCTTCAAGCACCGACGCTCTATGATGACCGGGTGCCTATTGACAAAAAGTTTTCAGAGTTTGCGACATCATTGGTCAGGTATAAAATTCTTAGGAGACATATTAAACCAATTATGCTTGAGAGATTTCCTTTTTAGATCTCTAATTTAGCAATAATAAATAGTTCCAATTTAATAAATTAATATATGTTTCATATGGTAATAAATGATAGTAAAATTTTCACCTTTGGAAAGAAATAACATTTTTTTTTAATTTTAGGAAACCTAAAATCAGCTCTTCTATACTGAACGAAAATTGATAGTGGAAAACTTTGGATGACATCATGAATTAGGCAAGATATTTAAGACATTCTTTTCAGTAAAATCAATTTTAAAAAAACTGTTTTTGTTTTTAGAAGGGCAGCCATTCATTCTCATAACAGCTCTTGACTATAGAAAAATAATACCTGAATGAATACAAAAAAATACTTGTTTCATTAATTTATTTACTCATAATTACTGCAATGCTTTATACGTAATCAGTTCAATGGTTTAAACACCAGTTTTACTATATTTTTAATAATGCTTTATACGTAATCAGTTCAATGGTTTAAACACCAGTTTTACTATATTTTTAATGTCTTTTAACTGTAACTACATATTTATTTTTTAAGAATGGATGCCCTTGAAGAATTTGTAATGACCCTTCTCCCTAAATGATATAATATTTATTTAATAATGTCCGTGGACCTAAAGGAGGAGAAAATAAGGCCAATTACAAGCGAGTTCACAATGGAAACCCCAAAATAAATTATATTCTCAAATATATATATATATATATATATATATATACACATAAGACACTATGACATGCAGTCACTTATTAAATTTCATACAATTATTCTAATACAAGCCTTTGAGATGAGCGGAGGTAAGATCAGGTGAACGTCTTCACTGGGCGGTCGTCAAAGATAGAGTGAAATCAAACAATCATGCCTCCAAAGGCTTATCGTTACCCCCTCTCCCCCATCTTACATCCCTCTTCCTTTTATTGACCAATAGAAACGAAGACTCAAATATTTGAATACAAACTTGTTAATACGTAAGACATACACATCCCGGTACAGAGGTGAATCGGAGAAAAATACAATCTAACAATTACAACCTAATTCTATCTTTTAAAGAGACACGTAGACATATAATTCTAATTATTATAAACTTCATACATGAATACATTGTATATAATACCTACAAACAATCAATATAATTATACTTATCACTAGGGATACATCCAATCAAATCATATTATATAACTAATTATTCATAATTAAACAATACATAATCATTATACCTTTAAATAATACATCACTAATCAATTAAAGAATATATACAATATGTGGTCATATCTATGTGGTCACCACAAATTTCAGATTGATTTTTCTATAAACTAAACTTTAAATCACTTCTTACTTTAAAATGATCAATTTGGTTGCAGTAATCCCAAAGATGCACGTGCGCTTTAATAATACATTTGGCTTAGGACAATCTGACCCTAGCTTTTCAGTTTGAGGGTTTAATATAACCTGTAATGCATACTAAACTTAATTACTATTATCACTTACATCATGATGTTCTTCATTGGTTGATATCACCTACATCATCAAAAAGAGAGAATATGATCCCATCTGTCTGGCACCAGTCATCTTTGTCATTATCTTTATAAAGTGGACTGAAAAAAAAAATAACAAAATAAAACCAGTGTACCACTACCGCCTACGGAAGGCCAATAGTTCAGCACTTTGGGTTAATGCTTAAATAATGGTTTTACAGGAAGAGGTAATGAAGCCAATTGATTTTCTCTCTATTTCCAAGTTATTTATTACTATTTAAGAATCTAATACTCACTTCATACAGGCTGATATGCCTCTAAGCTGAAGGTGCATCAAATACAGTCAACACAAAAACAAGCCTGGAAAGAGTGAGTACAATCCTTACCCAAAGAGCTGCCAACTTCTTTAGTAAGCAAATTAATTTATCAGGAAGGTTTTCTTCATCACTGCTTAGTTTACCACTATTCTGTACACGAAGTCATGAGAATTCTTATTATATTGTTTATCTTATGTTCTCTGCAGACTGAAGATCTAATTTGATTTACTTCAATTTTGATATTCTTTATTCTGCATCGCTCATTGTTGGTTTCCTACAACCTAATTTACAAAACTAGATTGTTTGGAAGTAATGATTTCATACAATAACAACAAAATGCTTGGTGAATCCTATTAAAGTTTTGGTTTTGATATACTCTTTTTCCTACATTCCTTGTACTTCAGTCCTCATCTGGAAATCCTTAAACAGTTTTAGGAGAGTTTTTCCATGTATATTATATATTCCATGTATATCTGTCCACCCTTTGAGTATTCTCTCATCAGGTCAGCACCATAAAATATTTTATAGGCTTATACATTATAATCTGGAAAGAAGATAGCCCATTTTTAGAAATGTTTGAGGGATACTCAAAGACTGAATAAAAGCCAAGTTTCAAATTTTAAAATGTGATTTCTTTGTTAATTTGACATCACTTTTTGCTTCTGTGGCTAATTAGACGACGCTACAGCGAGAGTCCTAAATTTTTGTTATCCGGGTATAATTAGGATAGGGATCTTTAACGATCACCTGACGTCGTACAAGCTCGGGACACCCATTTATTTTCAAAATGTTATTTTATACATGACTGACTCTCCTCCTTTTTTCTGTGGATTCAGTTTTTAGATTCTCCTCGAATTTATATTAATTATATTGCTAGTAAAATATTATGTTAAGTATTGATAGAACTATTTATATTTTTCAAATGTTTAGATAAATAAAATATAAATGTATAATGGTAATTTAAATTATTTTATGTTCCAGAAAATGAAGGGAGGCAGTGATAAAATGAAGTGGATAACTTTGGAAATAATGGTAAAACTATGTAAATCTGATGTGTTATAAGCATAAAACACTTATGAAGGTTATAGAATTTGTATTTATAGAAAATGTATTGTATTTGATGTAAACATTTATGATACACAGGGAGAGGAAGGTGTAATAAAGTGTGGCATTTTGTAATATATATATATATATATATATATATACATATATAAAAAATTAAAAAATAGATTTTCAGCTAGATTTATGAGAGGATAATATGAAGTGCCCAGGAAACATAAGTTTCTCCAATATAGTACAGGCTATATATATATATATATATATATATATATATATATATATATATATATATATATATATATATATATATATACACACATATATACATATATCCTTTGTGGTTAAACGCCTTGCTTTTACAGCTCAAAGATTGAAAAACAAATGGTACTGGTAACTCTGGTACAATGGAAGTTATAAATGAAGTAGTAATTGTTATTTAATTAGTTTTTAAAGAAAGGAAATAAGCATTAGAGCCTAACTGGCTATATTGTCCAAAAAACTGTGATAGTTTTTTAAAAGACATCAAAGGGTTATTATTTTGGCAAATTGGTTTAAATAGGAGATAAAAAAAAGTTAATTTTTCATAAACAATATCATTAATCATTGAAGAAACAAAAAAAAAATTGTTTTATCATAAATAAATATTATATTTAATTTATTTTCCTTATGTTTAAATAAACCGTAGGTTCTTGACACTTTAAATAGCAGTTGACATCAAGTTTTATTTTACATACAAAAATCTAATTTTAGAGAAAATTTGGAACTACAAATATGATTATGATTCATTTTGATGATAGATATGTCTCTTAAACTGTTTTAGTGAAGTAAAGAAAAGTCAAAATTCATGAATTGTATTAAAATCAATAAAAATATTTGAAAAAAAGATTATTTCTGTCTGTTATATGCAACAATAATAAAAATAAAGGACTTATCATTACTAATTGTTTTCCATGTACTTGGAAGTCCAATAACGAGTATATATATTTTTTATCACACAAACCCATTATATAGATGTAAGATGTGTGTGGACTAGCATTGGTTTAATTATACTTTTTACTAAAAATATTGTTCATCATTCATTTAAGTGTAATTGAAAATGATGAAATTACACAAATTTATAAGATTTATTGAAAATATAAGAAATACTCATAAGTACTTATGCCTTGAATTTTATTGTATGTAAAATATATTTATATATTTTCTAAAAAAAATAATGCTAATATATTATTGAGTTATTTGCATTTTCTAGAGATAGATATGGTAATGTGATAAAGTCATCATTATTCCAGTTATGTAAATAATGAAGAGCTAACATTAAACTCAAGCAAATCTCGTTTAAGCTAATGTTACGTCTTTACTGAAAAATATTTTATATTAACAGTTATAAGAGAAGAGATTCAAATATCAGATTTTTCATGTGATTAAAAAGAAAACAATAGAAGCCTAAATAACTAAAAACAATAGATTATAACCTATCAAAAATCCCAAGTTCATAAACTATATCTAAAAGTTAACATTAGATAAACAATTTTACCAATATTGGTGCTAATAAACAGTTGTTTGTTGTTTAGAATAGGTGACTAGACTAAAAATAAAAAATATACAATGCAGAATGTATTCCAAACACCAGCTTTCTAATATATTTTGGTAATAAATGAGCATAGTCCTGTACTATAAGATATAGAAGGAATGTGTATTGTTTACATAAATAAGATGATATTATTTTGTAATTGAAATGAAAGTTTGTAAAATGTCCATTTTGCACAAATGTTTTAAGATAAAATTGTTTCTTTTTTAATTTTTTTTTTAAAAAAGTATGTTTATAGAAAGTCTTAATATAATGTTGTGAGGTCATAGAAACAGTAGATTTCTATTTCATTGAGTTCTAAATATCATTTAGTAAACTCAATATTTTTTGCTAAGTATTTTACATTTTGTTGTTTCTTCATGAGCAAATCAGTATGAACAGCCATGGTTGATAGTGAATGGGGGAACCAATAACCATTCTTACGTTGATTATTTGTACTTAACTGATTTGTAATTATATGAGAACTGAATTCAGTCAAATATATAAACAATGTTTCATGGTTTGTGGCATGTTACATTCAATTTAATAATTTAAACCTGCTCAAACCACTGCAGAATAATTGTAAATAATTGAGATAACTATATCTTTAGATTGTTTAAAGGCACGTTAGTATTTGAACTAATAAATATGCTTGATTGAAATATTTTAGGTTTAATGAACCCTTTTGGGTCTTAAGGATATCTATGTGAGTTAGAGATCTCTGTAGTATCTAGGATATGTAAAAAAAAGGAAAAATAATTCATATATCCTACTGTTTCAAAATGAACTGGCTCCTAACAATTATTATCCAAAAGAATTGATAAAAATAATGCAACTAAATAATAGAAAAATTGTTTCCCCAGATCATTGGTATGGTTTTCCTATGTTAATTCCAAGACATTGTTTTATTCATTTATGAGGAATGTGCTTTTTTTTGTAGTTAACTTTTTAAAATGCATCATTCAAAAAATTGGAAAAACGATAAAGTATTAATTTATCATGACCAATGATTTTTATTATATTGGGGTCAATTATTAGGTTATTATTAATGATAAATATTAATTCATTATTCACATTTTTTTTTAGTTTTCCTGAAAATTAAGAAAAATGTTTTCCCGGTTTTCTCTTTCCAGAAAAAAAACACTTATAAGTTTTAAGAATTGAGAGAAGTGAAAAAATTATGTTTATTAGTTGAAATAATTGAATAACTGAAACAATAACTCGGGAATGTACATAACTTATTGTGAAAGTAGAAATAGTTGTGCAAACATTAAAATATATAAATAAAGTTTATACTGTTGTTTTATACTAATGAATAATAATAAATTACTTGTTAAAGTGAAGATTTCCAATAAATCTTCAACATTTGTATAGTAAAAAATAAATGAGACCGTGTGTTTTGATGTTAGATTATAGATGAGTGGAATCTGTAGAGAGAACAAAATAAAGATTGTTAAAATAAATGGTGTTTTTTTTGTTAATTATGAATATAATACAGCTTTTTAAACTGTACACTACATTATTTATTTATCCGAGATTAAAATTTTGACCAAATTATAATGCATGATGATAAATAAAGTAAATTTAAAAAAAAATAATAAGACCTCATTATAAATTATTAATTTATTTAATAATTTACATTAATTTATCACAATAGTTGAAAAATTGAAAAAGAAAAAAGTGTTGGCTGAAAAAACAGTTTTTGATATTTTTTTTTATACGATATTTTTTATTTCATAATTATGTTTTCATACAAAATATAAATTACAGACAGATACTAAATGCACTTTAAAAAAATATGTTTTGTGTTATGATAATTAAGCATATTATCAATCAAGGAAATGGTCCTGGGGGAGATCAAGAATCAAATAAAATAGTTGCGACTATTTACTTCATGCCGTTTCGACCTACGTTTTAGGTGGCCGGGTACATCAAAGCTCCACATTCTTTGAGAAGTAGAATAAGAGGATTCAGTTTTTGAACTTAAATTAAACTATTCACCCTCATTCAGTTTGTCAAAGAATGAGTAGGACAAATACTGTTGTTTAAAATGCAGATATAAAATAAATTGTAAGATTATTTTATTGTATTATTGATCACCACCATTCTTGATTTGTTTCATTCTTTCATTTTTATTTCATTAGATCCATATTCTAGGTTTCTAGATCCCCATGTCCTAATTTTATACTGAATTCAGGAGGCTTTACAGTTTTTTGACAGATATTTTTTCTGTCTACCTATACCGATCCTTTAGAACTAAAATACCTCTATTATCTGAATCAACACAATCCAAGAAGGGTTTTCAGTTAGGTACATGGTTGACTCTAAACTGTTCCTGGGACAATGGTTGTGCAGGGAAGTGATTTGTCCGAGATCACACTCAACTGCCAGGTTTTTCCCCCAATTAAGGGTCCCCACTACATAGAGACTGTGTGACCCTCAAGAGGGTCTCCAGATCCACAAGGGTCCATCTGTGGTTATTAGTAGATTAAATAATGTATCTGCCATATCCGGATTTGAACCCGGGACCTTCGGCTCAGCGATTCAGTGCTCTACCTACTGAGCTGCCTATCTCCTGTATCCTAGAATCATTCACTCCTTGAACTTCTTTCCATAATTTAAGTACCAGACCCCAGCCCTTAAACCTGTATATCCCTTCATACAGAGCTGTTTTCATTAAAAGATCCTTTGTAATTTGTGATACTTCCTTCAGAATTGCTTAACCACCTTCATTTGTAAAACACCTCTCGCTTCATCTAGAAAATAGAGAACATGTTAGACATGCTAGACTACACTTCTCAAAAAATTTGGGCCAAGATTAGTTTAACAAAGCTAATGTGTCACATTTCAATAAGAATGAAATATGGTATTAAAAAATTAAATTAAAAACACATATGTTAAATAATTTCTTCAAAACAAATTACCGTCTGTATTATGAACAATTACATTTATCAAAATATCATACTTCTATGAGTTTCTGTGAAGTACTTAAGTAGAATTAAAGTAAAACACTTTATATACTACTTAAGTAGAATGTGTGATTATGCCACAGGTTATCGCTTCGAGTTGACAACCTGTGCAACAGATACCAACCAGCTCTTAAATCAGGAACACATAGGAATCAGAGAAAAAAACAATTATATACATTTTAATTTAAGTTAACGCATCTTACCTAAACTGAGTAAAATCAGATATATGATTATCAAATGTTGATGGAATGAAATGAAAAATGATTTAATTTTTATCTTATCCTCATACAAAACTGAAAAGACAAGAAACTGCTCGATGTTTTCGCCTACTTCAACTGGACAAGCATTCTAAGCTCCCAATTAATTACAAAAGGCTCATTTACATGACAGTTATCAGGCCTATTTGGACATACGGAGTTGAGCTTTGGGGCTCTACTAAACCATCCAATTCATCTCGTATCCAATCCTTACAATCCAAAATCCTTCGTAAAATCCTCAATGCTTCTTATTATGTCACAAACAAACTCGTCCATCATGATCTTAATATCCCACATGTTACTGATTTGGCCCAAACTAGATACTTATCCTTCCATGACAAGCTCCATACACACTTGAATCCGCTAGTCTCTCAACTTGCTTCCCATACTATTCCTGATAACCCTCCGAAGTGTCTGAAAATAAGATGGCCTCGAGACCTTCTACTATAGAACTTTATTGGAATGCTACCGATGGGTAGTTTCTCCACAAGTGTTTTTTGTTTTCATGTCATTTCTTCATATTAGCAAATTTACTTATTGTAATATTATTACAGTTGTCAATATCAATAAATTAATCTAAAAAGTAAGAAATAATAAAATTTATCTTATAAGTATAATGATACAAACACCTATCATTGAAAGCTATGATCTGCAATATAATTTTTACCTTTAATAGTTCTTTATGGCGGATGTCCTTTTTATATAGTCTAATGTTAATGTTGGATACAAATTGAAATGTCTTAATAAAATCAAACACAGTTTTTAGCTTCTTGAATCGTAGTTTTGAGTAAAACTGTTGGTAAAAACAATAGGACATGGAACACAATCTAAGACTTCAAAACGACGCTTAGCATTTGAAAAAGAAATATAAAACCAGAACAGAAAATAGTTACAGATATACCCTAAAGATGGCATTGCCTAAAATTTGGATTAGAATGAATAGATTGCTTTTAGTGATTATGGTGGCTTCAATAATTTCATTTTTAACATAATTTCAACTAATTGGAAAATTATGCATTTAAAAAAAAATTTAACACGTCTACAAATAATACATTATTCCTTATTAGTTAAATATTTAACAATATACATCCTTTTCATATGCTGGTTTTAAATTTCCTACTTATTGAACAAAATCCGTTTATTATATATTTTAGAATATTTCATTGAGTTTTATCTTTTATTTATAGAAGACCTATTAAAATATGATATATTGGATTCATATCAATATCCTAAAACTGTTATTCAATATGAACATCAATAAGCATTCAAACTATACAATAATAATCCCTAGTAATTCAAGATTTACGAAGTGCTGCAGAAACTTCTCATGTCCTAACGATTTTCAATAATTAGCAAATAATAGTCGTGAATATTATTATGTACTCGATAGTTGGGGCGGGGGGGCAGTTAGGGCCAACGTTCTTTTCCTATTCCAGTAAGACAAATATGACTGTTATTTAAGGTTACCAAACTTTATAAGCAGACTGGTTAGGTCAAGGTACATTCCTTAGATCCACCACGAAACAAACGGATCCAAGAAGGGCTACCTAATACATAAGCTGCGATTGCTGGATGGAGTCAATGAGGTCTCCAGGAGCCTATTTATGTCGAGAACTGGAAGGCCGCTGCACTGGACAGGGAGGACTGGTGGAAACGTATCGAAGAGGCTAAGGATCATTGATGGGTTGTAAAGCCTCGAAAGAAAAAGTACGGATCCCAACCAGCGCCACAGCAGTTAACAGGTAGCCACGGAAGACTCTCGTTAAAACCCGGGTTCTTAAAATTTGAGACGTCGAGTATATTTGTGAACCGTGCTTACACAAGAGTAAGAAACATTGTCAATAAGTTAAAATTTGTAATAACATTTATTCAAAATTAAACTGTGATGTCTTGCCGACATCCTACTGTGAATGAAGGACGAATGTTAGCAATCACGAAGTAGAGACAATTTCAGATTCAAATTGAGCTTCAAAAAGCCTACTTGATGGAGTGATCTAATCGTAAATTATGAAGAGCATGCTTTCGACTGAAAAATACTGATATATTTGTTCATTATGTCTAAATGTTCAACGTTTGATGGATGCAGATATTTTGCTTTGACTATTTGCATTTTTGCGGTTTAGGCGAATCTTACTTTTTCTTTTTGTCTGATCTTTCTTTTGATTTTTCTTACTTGGATACGACCCCTGGTAGCTCAGTTGTTTAGGGCACTGCACAGGAGATGCAGACGACCCGGGCTCGAATCCCGGCCAGGACAAATCTTTTCTCTTTAAAACAAAAATATTTTAAAATTATCACCATCAAAATATTATATTTTTAAGTTATTCTACAGTAAAACAGCGTTATTTAACCTTATATATCTGAAGCTCATCCACAAGAAGCGCGCAGGGAAAACGAAGGTGGACATCAAATGTACGGGGTATTTTATTTTGACAGCAAACCACACGGTCTTGCGCAATCTTGTATACATTCGAACACTGACTAACAGAACAGCTGAGTCAGTGTTGGCCTAAAACTAGTTATGTATACCTTAGTGCCTTTGTTTACGTATATAAATTACTATCTTAGAACCAGAAACAAATTATTAATGAAAGGTTTGATAAAAAAACTTTACAGGTACAGTGAGGCTCAATGATTTAAGGCCTGTACACCCCCCCTCCCACCATCACCTTCCAGGTTGTGTTATCGAAACCAGAGTGTTACCGTTTTACATTGTATTTTACTGTTTTAAAGGCTAATTTGTGGCTCTCCTTGGGTTGAGGCTCATCTGCCATTTTTCTGCCAACAATTTACACTCCCTGGATAGTGTATATGTGATACACAGTTGCTTGCTAATTATTAAGAGCTTAATTTATTTCACACTAGCTTTTGCCCGCGGCTTCGCTCGCATAGAATTTGGACTACCACATAAAGTTTCTTGACAGTGCTTTTTAACAATAATTTAAAATAATAAATAATTTAATTAATTAAATAATTTAATTTTTTTCACTATAGGTTTTTTCGTACAAAATTTCAGATGTCTAACTTCAAAACTGACGGATTCCATTCAACCTTTGAACCCTTATTATATTAAGGGTGGAATTATCCAAATTTCTTTCTTAAATCATACAAAGGACCTATCTGCAAATTTCAAGATGCTAAATTCCTGATTTGCCTTTAATTATGTACTATAATGGATTCTCCACAGTTCCTATAAAACTGTCGGGGGGGGGGGCACCTGCCCTCATGCGCCCCCCTAAATCCGCGCTTGCTATAGCCCATGTGTTATTCTGATGTATAACCTATATTACTGTAAAGTTTCCTCCAAATCCGTTCAGTAGGTTTTGCGTGAAAGAAAGACAAACATACAAACTTTCACATTTATAATATTGGTAAGATTAGCAGTATATCAAAATAAATAGTTTCACTCTTGTTCTTTCTGATATTTTAACACCTATGATCATGTTATTTTCCTTTAGTTATGTACTATAATGGATTCTCCACAGTTCCTATAATACTGTCGGGAGGGGGGGGACCTTGCCCCCGTGCGCTCCCCTCTAAATCCGCGCTTGCTATAGCCCATGTGTTATTCTGATGTATAACCTATATTACTGTAAAGTTTCGTCCGAATCCGTTCTGTAGTTTTTGCGTGAAAGAGGGACAAACATACAAACTTTCGCATTTATAATATTAGTAAGATAAAATGGAAAATAAAGTAAAAACGTTAATTAAATCATAATTACAATTAATTTATATGTTTTACATGCAAAGAAATTTAATTCAAGCCAAATAACGTTTTATATAATTAAAATATATATCGTGTAGTCGGCTATAATTTAAATATTTTCTAACTTTAATGTTAAAATTATTGAAGTTAATTATTAATTTATTCTTTAAATTACTAAATAAGATAAATTTAAATGTTTTAATTTTTGTATTCTAAGATGAATTCCCTGTTCAAATTTCATCACTCAAAGGTTGGTACCACAGACTTAAATTTTTTTCTATTCAAGATTTTTACCTGACAGAAGTAGCTAATTTTCTCAAATGTTATTAAATAATAACGATTTTAATGTAAAAACAACTGAAACTTTGCAATGCTTGATAATTTGATAATCATTCAAATTAGAGCTGATTTCATTATATTAATATTACTTTAGTATTATAGAGGTTTGGAGTCAATCCCAATGGCCAGCCATTTTTTTTCTTTTACTGTTCTACTGTACTGCTCCTAATTTAAGATATAAATATTAAATTAGCATATAATGCAAGTTATTCAAGTTTACTTAATATACTTAGCATTACAATCTAAATGGTAAGGAAGTGTTACTTTTATTTAACTATTTGATAAATTGCTAATTGATTTAATGGAAAAGTAATAACTATAAGTTCTTATGCAAGGTGATGCAATTCTGAGATACAAAATTTCAGAATTTTATATTCTTTTTCTTTTCTCATAATAGAAATTGATTATAAAAATTAGAACCGCTGTCTTGATTCTTACTTAATTTTAAATATTTAACACTTTTCTCTAATTATCCTATATTAGATAGAGATACTAAATATTGGTACAAAATAATAGTGCGTACTTTGTAATTATTATGTAACTCTATTTTTATTATATATCTTATTTCTAGAATCACCATTTACAGATTTCTCACATGTAGAAAACTACCAGACTGCAGGCATGGTTATTCATTGAAAGTAAATGTGTTTAATAATTAAAAAAAATAACGGTGGCTGCGTTAACACACAAGTACCAAAATATTTTATCTTTTATATTTATATAACTTAGTTTAATATATATAAATTAAACTAAGGTGTGTGTGTGTGTGTGTGTGTGTGTGTGTGTGTGTGTGTGTGTGTGTGTGTGTGTGTGTGTGTGTGTGTGTGTGTGTGTGTGTGTGTGTGTGTGTAATGGGGATGACCCGCTCTGGGCACCACTGCAGTGGGATGTAAATGAAGAGCATAAAAATGCAATTTACATTACTAAATTTGGAAGTATAATATAAAATTAAATTTATTATTGCATTATAACATTTTATAATCTTATTAAATATTTTATAATCTAATTCCAGGGACTTAAATAAATGGAAAGCCCTGAACGCAAAAAGACCTTAGCACGCCACTAAATGTAGTTAACATTGTTTATTGTTAAACACATTTTAATATCTTTTGTAAAGAGGCCATAAAGAAATCAAATACAATTAGATATAGAACAGTATTCATTAGAAGGATAATTTGATTTTAGTAATAATTTAAAATAAATTAACCATAAAACTACTCTATAAGTTTTGTCTCTATTCTAACATATACCATTAGGATATAGACCTGCAATAATTTAATTATATGAAGTAATAAATTTCTTATCATAATATCACTTTTAATACTACCTAATAATAATAAATTTTCTTTTTCTTTCATATTTGACAATGCCTTTTATTAGGCATATTACATCTTCTCATGTCCAGTTGTCTGTAAGAGTCTTCTTCTTTTCCCCAGGTGCTGTCCAGGGAGGCCATGATCTCCACCAGAAATTGAGTCACTCCCTGCTAAAAGCTTTAGACCATCATCTCCATTTGCCAAGCCTAGTTGCATCATCTCCAACCTGATCCATCCAGCTAGTCTTCAGGCATCCAATTTCCCTACGACTACACGGTAACTCATAATTTTGATTAGCATTCTGCTGTTGCCCTCATAACATGGCCTACCCATCAGAGCCGGTTGATACATATGGCCTTATGTCTTTGAATTAATTGTACACATCTTAATTGTGTCTCCTTTTCCTCTCATCATTAACTTTGACTGGTCTAAAAATGTGCCTTAAATTTTTTTTTCAAAAAAAGCTAGTTTTTGAACATCCACTTTTTTAAGAGTCAAGAATTCTGAACTATAAGTTAGTGTTGGTCAGACTAAAATGCCTTGGTTTCAAGCGAAATAAGTATGGATCTAAAATGTTTAGTAAGTCCAAAATAACTTCCACTAGCTGTTGTTATTCTCTTTTTAAGTTCTATTGAGAAGTTATTCTCAGCATTAACATATGTATCTCAATAAAATAAGCCTTTAACTGTTCCATACTTTGAAGAAAATGAACTGAGCGGTTGCTTCCACCTACAATATAGATGGCCTTATTTTGATTTATCACAAGATCCATTATTTTGTTTGACATTTCCAGTAATCTATTTATTATAAGCCAGTGGCAATCAGACCAAGATAAATATTGAATATTATTCCGGTTTACAGCTTATTTAAATTTGTGTTAGGCATAAAACTGATTAACAATCGTTTATCTTATTCTAAAAAAAAAGCCATAATATAATTGTCGTTATTATTTTTTTTAAACTACTTCTGTTGTAATTAAACTATAACTACTAATACTATGCAATAATTACAACTTTTTCTCTTATTTCTTAAAGACAATGCTCTTTATTCCACATATTTCTTCTTTGTTTAGGTTATAATAGAGAGGTTTAATTTTAAGTTTATCTTGGTTTGTTTTCTTTAGTATCTAAATGTGAGATTTAAACTAAAAAAAATTGTAAAATTATTCCGGTTTACAGCTTATTTAAATTCCTGTTAGGCATAAAACTAACCAATAATTGTTGTTTAAAAAAAAATATATATACAGACCATATATTTGTCCTTAGAAATTATTAAAAAAAAAAAATTTATTGGCTTTAACTATTGCTTCTAATCTACATAATATAATAACTTTTACTCTTATTACAGTAGTGACAATGCTTTATAGTAGGCTTATTTCATCTTCTCATGCGTAGTTGCTAATAGGAATCAGACAATGTTAAACATAATAGAGAGGTTTAATTTTAAGTTTATCTTGGTTTGTTTTCTTTAGTACCTACACGGTTTATTTAAAACTAAAAAAATTGTAGAATTATATGGTGTGATATTCCGGTTCACAGCTTATTTAAATTCCTTTCAGGCCTAATACTAAATAACAATTTTTGTATCATTTTCTAAAAAAAAAACCCCAGTAAAATATTTGTTATTAATAATAAATTTCTTGTCGTTAAACTATTACTTCTAATACTACGTAATAATTATATCTTTTACTGTTTTTGCAGTAGTGAAAAACTTATATTTAGTTGCCAATAGGAATCAGACCAAGTTAAATATAATAAAGAGGTTTAATCACATAGGTTGGTTTATTTTCTTTAGTATCTTGAGAGGAGCAAACTCATTAGAAATTTTAAGGACGAATCAGGGCAAATGATTACTGGAGTTGGGGAAATAGTGGAGAGATGGCGACGCCATTATTATGTATTGTTTTCTTGTGCCTCGGAAGACAGAGTGGAGGACAAGCGGGAAACAGAAGTGTATGATGATGTAAAATATGATAATGGCAAAACTATAGGCCTACATGTCTCTCCCCTGTAGTTTATACACTTTACTCCTCTATACTGGAAAGGAAATTTCGATCAATCATTGAAGACAAATTGCAAGAGGAACAAGCAGCTTTTAGACCCCACCGACAAACACAGAACCACATCTTCTCGCTGAAGACGATTATTGAGAAGACATGGGATAGAGGAAAGAGCTTGTACATAGTGTTCCTGGACATAAAGGCACCATTTGATTCAGTCCCTACAGAAGAAATATGGACAGCTCTAGCTGCTAAAAAAGTGCCCACTGCATTGATAAATTCCATAAAAAGCACTTGTTATGACTCCAAATGCGTAGTTAGCATTAATGGAAGAATGTCCCAGGCTTTCGCTGTGAGAAGAGGTGTTAGGCAGGGGGACAGCCTTAGCCTTCTTCTTTTCATCATTACTATGGAGGAAATATTGAAAATCTGCAAACGGAGCACAACACAGATAGTCGTGGGAAAGTGGAACATGAGGACAATCCTAGCACAAGTAATGTTTTTCGCAGAAGGACCCAGCTTTCACTTCCGTAGAGAAGAGTAGTTAGGTATACAGCCTTGAAAATGTGCAGCTTCGCGTTTTTGTTCACTTCCCTCTTTTCATTAATCGTGTTGCTTAGTTGGTAGTAGACATTTGCCTTTCTAATCTGGTTGGAAACCTCCCCATCAATCTTTCCATTTCTGCTTATGACTGAACCTAGGTATATTCCTTTATCTTCTCTAACATTTCTCTGCTGCATCGGATCTCCACATTTTCATTTCCTCCTATGAACATTACCTTGCTCTTGCTTGTATTGAGAATCATTTTTTCTATCCAGCTCAGCTTCCCACTCTATCATTGCTTGCTGCAGGCTTTCTTTTGAATTTGTTATGAGGACAATGTAATCTGTAAAAACAACAGTTTGAGCAAGGATTATTCCCATATTCCACTTCCCAACAACTGCCCGTGCTGTATTCCGATTGCATATTTTTATTCTATCCATGAGTATGATGATTTTATCCATGAATTAAAAAATCCAATCCATCCATGAATATGATGAACAAAAAATGGCTAAGGCTGTCTCCTTGTTTTATTCCATTTTTTCATTTCAAAAGTTTCAGACTCCTTTCTATTTATTCCAATTACGCCATTAGTAATGCGGTAAGTGGATTTTACAGCCTCTAATAATGCATTTGGAACATTTTTTAGCGCCTAGAGCTGTCCATATTTCATGCCTAAGGACAGAATTAAATGCTGCCTCGATACCACGAAAAACAAGAAACATGCTCTTCCCTCATTCTCATGCCTTTACATTAATAGTTCTAGAGAGAATGTGTGGTCTTGGGTCTGGAAATGCTGTTCGGGTGTCTCGTTCAGTGTATTATCTGCAATAACAAAAAGTGTAGTGAGTGTTTGAGTGAATTTTCTTAGTTACCACTGTGGACTTCCGTTTTTTTTCGGTCTGAAATCTGCTGGGTTTTAAGACCTCTAAGCAGATAGTGAATTCATGAAGGAAGCTACAGACATGTCGGACAATTCTTGAGTAAGTTGCATGTTACTTCATTTCTTTCTTTTTTCCTTTTTTAAGATTTTCCACATTACTGTAAAAAGCATGCCTTAATAAATATTTACTATACAATATACCGTAATATGTGATATACCATATATCACAGTTTAAGTTACCTATTTAATTTAATATCTTTTATTATCAATTAATCTATAATTATAGACATATTTTTTTTGCTTGATATAAATATTTAAATATTTTTGATTTGTAAATTATTATAATTATTAAAATAAAATTAGGTTCTACAAAATTCAATTATTTGTGATTATCTATACTTTGAACTACAGTGAAGGCTTATTGGTATTCTTATAAATATTGGCCAGGAAATTTTAACTTTTAAATGTAAAATTCCTCCATAAATTCAAAGATGGCCCAATATCTTTTATTTTCAGTTGCAACATTGTTAAAATGATTTTTGTATTATCTAACTGGGAAAATATTCTCTAGTATCGTTTTTTATTATAACAAGTAGTTACAAAAATAATGGGATGATAGAGGATTGGGCTCTTTTGGGAACTATGCCATTTTTTGTAATTCATTCGTTCATTATATTTTAAATTTTTTCCTGAATATATATTAGATGTCAGACTTTCGAAAAAAGAAAAAAATGTAGCAAAATTTGTGTTATTTTTGTCAATGTTAGGTTTTCTTGCCTTCGTTCCTGAAAATTTGATGTAGAAGACGTACCGCCGCCTAATATTTGAAAAAAGTCTTCAAAAAATCGAGGTAGACGGTCATATTAGATCTCTACTGAACTAAACATGGAATGTAAAACAGTTTTGAACCATTATATAGTTGTATTTTCTTCGATATTAATTTTCCTTCCTGACGGTGGGTTTGATTAGGAGTATTTTGGACGGGCAGTATGGTGGTATCTCTACGGTAAAGGTCCTATAACGCATCACAAGTAGGAAATTCATATAAAAAAATTGGGAAATGATCTAAATTTTTTGTTTCTAATTACAAATCATTAAAATTTCCTTAAATCTTAAAATATTTTTAGGTCTTTGCTCTGTCATTACACACAACACCTATTCATACTTTAATACTTCTTTTGTTAGGTTTATTTTAATTTTATCGAATACGTAAAAGATATATTGAAACTGAAATTTGAAATCAAAAGTTCAGTTTTTAAGGGGAGAATGATGTGTAAGCATTCTAGAAGAAAATTAAGTAATAGTTTGAGGAGAAATTGATTCGCCTGTATAAGTGCGTCCACGCGTCGATAGAAAGCAAGATCCTTTTTAGATCTAATATTCATGTATAAATAAATTATTGAAATATATGCAGTTGCTATTGTTATTAACTCTCATTTTAGAATTTTAAAAAACCTTTAACTTATGAAGAGTATGGTGCTGTATGCGGTAGAGACTGTACTGTTTCTTGGACAACGGTTATGCAGGGAGGTGATTTGTTCTATGTCACCTTACACAGCCAGATTTTCCTCTCTATTTTGGGTACCCACTATTTAGAGGCAGGGTGAGTCCCAGGTGGGTCTGTAGATCCCTCATTCTATTCATGGTATAATCATGGTTGTCAACAGATTAAATAAAATCTGACACAGCCAGATTTGAAGCCGGGAACTCCGGTACGGCAACTCAGCGCTTTACCAATGAGATTAGTATTATTAAAACATAATTACGATCAATAACTTAATAGGTTAACACCAAAATAATTGATTTATACGATAATAAAATACAATGGAGAGATGTTCTAGGAAAGCAATTTTTTATGACACGCATCCACCCCATGTTGCAATAAAGAGTTTTTTTTTATTAAGAATATGAATGAAGAATACGCATAAAGGACTGGCACCTCTAAAAAAGAAGTGCTTAGATCCCCTGCGGATCTGAGAGGGCACCCCGGGGAACTTTTGTCCTTCGCTTTCTGGCGGAGGAAATGGGGCTGTTCAAAGTCACCGTCCTCGAATCAAAGTGCCTACGCAAAGTTTTTAGGCCATGGTCACATCGCTAATTTTTCATCATTGATTCTTTTTTATCTCTCTCTCACGATGTCTCTTATTCCAAGGAACTTATAAAAGAAAAAGAAATAGAAAAGAAGTTTTAAAATAATATATAAAATGAATATACCACTAAAAAAGGCCGACTTTTGATTAAACAAATATTATAATAAGATACGAGAATTTAATTAGAAAACTCTAAAAATCAAATCTTTAATTCTCCAAAATAATGGGAAATAACCATAATCAGGCATTTCAGATTGTATTTTATCTCTTTTTATTTCAAAGTACTAAAAAAAAAAGAGAGAGGATATAGTATAAGAAATATAGTATGTATATTTAAATAAATTTAAAAAAAATATCTCTCTAAATAAGATCGTTTTTTTTTAAATTAATATGATGCTAGAATGTAAATAAAAAACTCCAAGAATCAAAACCTTAAGTTTCCAAAATAATGGAAAGTAACTATAATCAAGCAATTCAGATTATTATTTTTTCTTACTTTCTTATTTCAAGGAACAATATTAAGATGAATAAAAACAATCAAATTAATAAACATCTATCTAAATCAGATTTTTTTTTTAATTTAATAAAATACCAGAGTATAATTAGTAAACACTCCAAAGAATCAAAACCTTGAGTCTCCAAAATAATGGAAAATAATTAACTAGCCAATTCAGACATGATCAGGACATACAAAAAAAAAAAAAATCACATCAATTAAGACCAAATCTCATTTCACTTAACAAGTCCAAACAGACTATCCCAATAAGAAACTGCAACCTCACTCCAAGACGTACAACACAATAATTTCAATATTGACGGACTAAAATGCATCTCATATAATCCAGGAGCGATATATAGAATATATTTGCGTTTTAAAAAATAAATATCCAATGGATAACGAAATTATTCATTTTTCGAAAGACAATAATGTTAACGAAAAATTCTTCAGCATAAGACATTAGTTGTTTTATTTATTCCTACTTTGATTGATTTTATTTTTTTTTTAATTCAAAAATGTATTATTAATTTTACTACGAAAAATTTTCCTAAAATTAACTGCGTACTGCTGTTGGGATTTCAGTCAACTAAGATTCTGGCTAGAGAATCGACTGATTGAGATTACTTACTTGAAATTATGTCTTACTAATTATGGCTATTTATATATGCAAATTTTTTTTATCCGCCCACATATGTGTTTTTTCTATGATAGAATTAAGCTTTTGGGTTTTGTTTAAATATTCAGAAAAATATTATCACTCTTAAGACGCCTCGCTGCTCCATGCCCATGCATACATTAATTTATTTTGTGTGCGTGGGTTGGATGCTTAAACAATTCGGTGTTTTTTAAATTTTCTTAAAAATTTGTCTTATTTTCTGGTTTGTTACTTCTCAAACAACTTTATAGGTCTTGCATCATGTCGATATTAGAATCTAAAAAATTCTTTACTTACGTACCATGTTAAATTATTTTTTATTAGTTCATAAATTAATATTTTAAACATTTTCCTATGGGTCCATTTAATAAGAGATTTTTAGTTACTTACATTTTTTTTTATTTGAACTTTATTATCACTCATTTATTCATTTAACGTCATTTTATGATGCTATGACTAACCGGACGATGCTACAGTAATCCTAAATTTTGTCTATATAATTAACTTTGTCTAGGGATTTTTAGTGAGTATTTGAGATCTTACAGGATCGGGACCGTCATTTAACGTCTCCTCTTAACGACTGCATAACTAAGGATCTTTCCCTCCTTTTAAAATCTTCTTAATTTTCACTATGTGATAAATAACTATCAGAACTTCCGAGCGTTGTTTAAAATACCTTCATCATAACTGGTTGTTTGATATTATTAGGGATTTTATTAAGAATAATATGTGTGGAAATACTTCAGCTAACTTTATAGTTTGGTTTTGGTATGATATTTCTAATCTTGAGTACGTGTTGGTAATCGGGCATTTGTAATAATCAAGAACTACAGCGTTATAGGTGTTTAGATTGACTAATAATTTTAACTTATTGAATAATTTTAATCAATTTAAAAATAGTTTATACTTTTGTACCATTTATTTGTTCAAATTAAACACCTACATATCCAAAAGTAGTTAAATATACTTTTTTTTTTGCTTACATGTGTTATAATGTTATTTTAACTTTTATATTTAACATTTTTTAATTTTCAGGGTTCACTTATAATAATATTTGTTATTTGACACATTTGATTATTGTGTAAGTGATATTTATAGTAAAGATTAAGCTTTAATTCTTAATTACTTTCTTCTCATGTATACAGGAGAGAACTTTAATTTTTTTTTAAGAGTTTCAATGATTTTCTTTGTATTGTATTATAAAGGGAAATTGATTATTTTATATTGAAATAGTATTATAATCTGCCATCTGGGTAATGAATTGATTCTTAAATTTATATATTAGTGCTAAAGCAGTAATTTCTAAACCTTGTTATGTGCATTTGTATTATTGCAATACATTATATTATAAGCTGATTTTCATAAATGGACTTCTTTTTTTTTCTTAATGACTTAATGAAACGAAGCTTTAATACCTTTAAGATAAGCTTAGATAGTGGTACACCAATTTATTTTAAAGTGCGAATATGAAAAAAATGAGTAATCTTATAATGAATTTCAAGGTGTTCCAACCAAACACAAATCTCCCCGACATTTAGTCCAATTTCCAAAATAGGACAAAACGGTGTCACTGTGGCATGCATAAACAAACTCTAGTCACATTATGCAGCCAACTCACCACCCATAACGTTGCACCATCACGCGAATATTGTGATCATCTGTTGTCGAGTTCATTCGATACAGCTTTTATTGATCTTTCCTTATCTTCTGCTCGTAGAAATACCGGACCGTCCCTATCTGTCTGTATATTCCCTTCCAACTGTAATTCAATACTTGCATTCTAGTTATTTTATTTGGTTGTATTCTATTACATTACTCATTGATTTTGAAATATGCTTCGGTTATCTCCTTTGAATTTAGATTCATTCCAATACTCACTCTAAATTTTCTTCGCAAATTTACTTTTATTTGAAATATATCTCAAGCTTTATGATATAGTGACAGAATTACTGGCTAGATGTAGAGGCTATTATGTTACTACAAGTTTGAAGAAATTTTATTCAAATATAAATTAGAAAAATTTAATTAGGTACAGGGTTCTGTAGTCGTACGCTTATCTCGCCAATGCATGTATGTATATTTTGGATGTAACCATAGATAACTAAGATATATCACTTCGCGATGTGGGAATCTTGCTTATATAAATATCTTGCAAGAGAAACCTTGTAGGGGGTCACGCAACATTGCTACGAACCACGGTTTTTATGTCTGACTGACATAGCTCTATAACCCAGTCCCTTTGGGACCGATTCACCAGTGCCCTTGTCACCGAAGTACACTCGAGTTGGAGGACCATTGGCCTATTTTAAATATCTGTTTTTTTATTTGTTTATGCCCAGACAAAAGCCTGCCTCTTTTTTATTTCTATATTTAATAAAGTGAAAATTTATTAACACCTGATAGTGAGTTTTGAGAATACTTGTAGACAAACTTTATTCTGGGATGGTCCGTACATAAATATGGCTAGATAAATAAATGTTAAGACCGTGGAAAAATTCCAACGAAAAGCCTAAAGTCTCCAAACTAAAACAGAAATAGAAATATCTGTCCAATATTTCGCCCATTCAGGCATCATAGACATTTATGTAAGGTCTCTTTTTTACTTTTCATTATTTGCTAGATAAATAATATATTTAAAAAAAAAAACTGTACCTCTACTATCCATGATGGGTGTTACGGCCGCTCAGTTGTAATCATAAAAAACATATGTTCATAGTTATATTTTGTTGTTTTTTCAAATAGTCTGTATTTTTTATTTTCATTAGAAAATAAATGTTTTTTTGTTTTTTTAATTACGTAATGTATAACAATGAAACAGCTGTTTCAAAAACTTTTGTCGGTGTGAGTCAAGTGAACATCGCCCAGTCTTGTTTTGGATAGCGGCCCGAGCGGTCCATCTGTTTTTTCACAGTTTTTCGTGAAGTCTACTTTTCGATTGCGGCCCGAGCGGTCCATCTGTTTTTCACAGTTATTCGTGAGTCCAGTTTGATTTCGAAAGCGGCCCGAGCGGTCATCTTTATCTTCACCACTATTGCCGTCTTGGCTAGCGTACCTTCAGGACCTACCTTACGGCAGTCAGTGTAATCGTTTTCGTGAGTGCGACCTTGATTGTCCACCTTCAACCATAAATCATCATGGCTTTGTCTTCTTCGACTTCACTCCAGCACATCTAAATCTACAGGGTATTTAGACATTTATTTATTTTAATTGCGCAATTAAATAACCATCATTTAATTCATTTGAAAAATATCATTTATTTTGTTTAGTAACTTTATTCATTTCACTTAACTGCTTATTTTGATTTAATTTACTTGTTTTGTTCTTTTATATTGTACCAAATCAAAAAGGTTTAATTTTCGTTTATTATTTAATTATTCATTGTTGAAAACAATAATTGTATTAATTGTATTTTAATTTAATTAATTGTTCTTTTTGTTTTAATTTTAAGTAATATGATTTATGTCTTTATTTATCAATATAAGGTTTCAAAAAAATAAGCGTTCGGTATTATCTGACATCCCATTTATTCTTTTGAACTTACAATTCAAATTTAATTTTTAAATGGTTAATATATCAGATAATTTTCTGTAAAGAAAATTGTTTGATCAGATTAAGACAGCAGCCTATCAGAGGTTTTAGTACAACAGGGAAAGGTGGTTCAAGGGTGCAATCCCTGTTACCCTTACGACGCCCTAACAATGGGTTTAAGGTTTAGTTCATGGTAGAATCTGTAGTGTTTCTAGGACTATATTTAGGCTGGAGGGGGGGGGGAGGGTTCGAGATCATGCTCATTTCATATCATATCTCGAATTATCAGGATAGGATTTCCCTCCATTAATCGTATCCATCTTATAGAGGCCGGGTTTACTCCAGAAGGGTCTCCAGATCCCACGGGGTCCATTCGTGGCAGTTAAGAGATTCAGTATTCTTCCGTCGCATCCGAATTCGAACTCGGGGCCTTTGGCACAGCAACTCAGTGCTTTACACACTGAGCTAATCCCAAAATATATGTTATTAAATATAAAGTAATATATAAAGGTTGAATATATTTTTTTCCAAGTTATTACAGCCAAAGGAAAGTTGTCTTCCTCCCCCTTAAACACTCGTAATGTCAGCAAAAAATATTCAGAAGTTATGTTGTTTTTTTTCAACAGGGATTGATTAAATATTCTTTTCTTCTTGATTCATGGTAGTTTTAATCCGCTGAATGACTGCATTTTATATGCTACTTTAATTAATTTTCACCGATTTATCTGTTGTTTTATAACCACCTAATAAGCTGATATATAAAAAAATCATTAATGAATTTGAAGTTGTTTCAATCAATGCTATGATGATATTTTTTATTAACAGATTTAATTTATTATTAACAATATGATCATTAGCCTATGGAATCCATTCAGAGATTATATGTTTCAATATAATTTTGAATTCTTGGGTAGTAAATTTATAATTATTTCGGAATATATAGTGTGATATACCAACAGGGTAAACAGTTCTTTAAATAAAATTGAAGTGAGATGTATTTATCAGGTTTGTGTTGAAAGATTTGTTACACTTTCCTGTAACGCCTCCATTCTTTATTTTATACGTGATGGAATTGAACGCACAAAAAACAATTGATGTCTTTGTTTTATGTATAAAACGATTTACAATTTTTTAAACCTTTATTAATTATTAAAAAAAAATCAAATTATCTGATGTTTTTCGGATTCCTGTAAATACTCTTGATATTATAATCTTATGTATTTTCAGAATTTTTCAAAGTATACGTTGATTTGGTAAATCGTAATTCCCGCAGTTTAATCCTCGAATATTAAAAATAAACCCCATTATAACCCGTGAAGGGTCTTGAGCGACTGAACTTACGTGGTTGAGACTGTACTTTTTCTTGGACGAATGTTCTGGTAGGCTATTTGTCCAAGATCAAGCACAACTGCTAGGTTTTATTCCTAATTAAGGGTGTCCAGTTTATAGAAGCTTGAGTCCAATGGGGGTCTGTAGATCCCATAGGGTCCATCTGTGGCTGTTAACAAATTAAATAATTTATCTGCCCCTGCGGGATTCGAACCCGGAACCTTTGATTCCCATTGCTTATTCATCCTGCTTTATTCAATAATTATTTTTATCTCATCCCACTCTCCGGACTCGTAAATATAAACATTTGTTGCCCAAAAATAGTTTCCAACTATTTGGGAATAACTTTGATCTTTACCCGGACGAACTTCTCCATATTAGTATTTTATGTGGCATGAATATTCACAAGTTGACCTTCCTTAACTGAGGTTAAACTGCTATTGATTAATGGTTAAACTAATTTTCATTTAAATTATATATTTTGTCTTATATTTGATCAATTAGATTTTAATAAAGTAATTGCAAATGTTAATGTTTGTAACTATTTATATGATACAACTCTTGAGTATAGTGAGCTCTCAGTTCGTGGTGACTCACTTGTGTTATCTACCGGAATTTATGGTAACTAGATGCTTTATATTCTGCTGTAAAATTAGTCAGAATTATCAAAAATTCTATTACTTTAATTTAATGATGTTTAAAACATTGCTGTCGGTTTCCGTTATTATGGGATTGTGAGGTAATAATAACAATTTCATGCACTATTTAATTAATTATTTTAATTTTATTTCATCATTTTTATTTATCGGTACACAGGCGACAAATTTACATAAGGAAAAAGTAGCTCTTAAAATTCTTGGAATAATATTGATCCCTTCAAAATAAAAAACATTTAAAAATAATCACCATCAAAAGAAAAATAAATTGTAAATATAAAATTGACGTAAGTAAACAAAATCCTAATTAAAGTAATGTTCAATGAACATTCTTCCTCATGTATACATCGCAAAAATTGCGAGAACACGGGGATATAGGATCGGTGAAGAGAATGGATTTGTCTGGCTTGGATTCGACCCCTGGTAGCTCAGTGGCTTAGAGCACTGCACTAGAAATGCAGTCTACCCGGGTTCGAAACCCGGCATGGACAAATCTTTTCTATTCAAAATAAAAATATTTAAAAATAATAATCATCAAAAGAACAATGAATTAAACTAAAATAATAATTTTTTTCAACGGTCTTGGGAACAGTGACCAAAACATCTCCCTAGGAAGTAGGAGAATTGTTGAATAGGGTTTCTATTCGTTCCACAGCCTTCCAGTATTCGGTCTTAATTCGAAGATATTTTTTCTTATTTCATAATTCCTTGCTTGAAATGTAAAATTCACTGTAGTTCATGTACATGACATTTTTTAATAACTACATTAAAAGTTATTAAAAAATAACTTTATTTTGTAACTCTTTTTGTAGAATAAAACAAGTTTTTACGCCTTGTATCTTCAATGGGATGAACTAATGAACTACATTTTTTGAACGATGATACACTGGTTTACATAATAATTCGGCTTAGTAAAGTGCTTTCGACGTTGCGTTGCATACATAGTACCTCAGATGATTTTGCTTGAATGATTGTAGTTCACCTTGTATATAGACTTAGTAAGGTCCATAAGTTTCCGACCTGTCTTGCTTCCCCTCCTTCAAACGTGCCGGGACCTGCACGCCTATGCAGGTCCAATCCTGCACACTCCATACCCATCGCCCACACTTCCACAGTCCTGTCAGTCAGTGTCCAGCTTTGAAGGAAACTCCCCATTTTTACTATGTTCAAACTCGGGTACCGTGCGGTTATTAAATTCTTTTGTAAAGAGGGTCCTGCGCAAATATTGTGTATACAGAGCGCTTGGATTGTGTATACGGGCAGTCCTCCCCCCTCGTATTCCACAATGAAAGAATGGGAAAAATTATTTAAGTTAGGGAGAGAACGTCTAGAAGATGACCCGCGTCCCGGTCGCCCATTGGAAGCTGTCACTTCTGAAACAATCATACTTTTGGAATCTGAATTGCTGTCTGACCGGCGAGTATCCCAAGCCTGTGCTAAGTATGGTACTCGTTAAAGATCCCTAGCCTTATTATGTCTAGATAAGCAATATTTAAGACACCCAATGTTACATCGTCCGATTAGCCATAATAAGTGACATTAAATGAATAAACAAACAGATCTAAGGTTGTGCTGAAAGTTCGGTCGTGATTACGCTCAATCTTGTTTTCTCATGGATCTATTAATGTTTACAGTTTAAATAGATAGTTTATTTGCTACTGCAGGAATTCGAAACCGAGAAACTCAGCGCTCGGCACGCGGAATGCATCCCCCCTCTCTCTACTACTTTATATACCAATTTAAGTACCCATAAATACTTTAGTTTTATATGTTAGGCTTTGTAGTTTGTAGTTTTTAGCCTATTAAATTATCCATTTGCCTTGGGTTGGAAATAATGTTTTAACTCAAGGGTCCAAACCCTCCTTGTTATCTGCAGCTCCATGAGAGTTGATAATCAATACGGACTAAGTTGCTGCGGATGATCCTGAGCACTAGAAGCTATCTAGGATACCCGAGGAGTTGGGCCAAAGCTGTCAAAGAGCTCTCGGGAGGAAGGGATAGGGTGACTACTTAAGCCCTTCGGCAATGTTCGGCTGTAATCGGCTAACTTCGCCACCACCGGAAACCTTCCCCGCCCAGCCTGCCTCAACGTCAGTCCCTACTTCCATCTCGGATAGCTAGTGTCGTTCTCTCTCCGGCCGAGGATACGTCTTCTCACCGGTAATATTTAATTGTCGAAATTTATAATTATTATTAAATTATTTTTTATAGAGCATTTAACAATGGTCATAACAAAACTTGAATAGAAAGACAATACAAAATTTATATTCTACAAAAAAAAAAAATCATCAGTGAAATAAATAATTTTATACTAATGTTTTACTTTGTTTTCCATGCTTTTTACATTTCTGATTTATTTAACTCATTGAATTTTTCGGGGTCTTTTTCAAGATACACTACAATAGTTCTTTCTTTAAATATTAGAACAAAACTTCTGAAGATAACCTTAAGAATATCATTAAATTACAAAGGAACTTAAACCACTCTTTGCCAAAAAAGATATTTCAATTTTATATAGTAATATTTTTTCTATATTACTGTTTTCTATTAATGAAAAATTAGATTTCATGGGTCTAATATGAACGTTTTTAATTATCGTATAAATGTAATAATTAATTATGCATTTAAAAAAAAGTGTCATGTTAAAAAAAAACAAGAACATTTTATTTTAATTTAATACATGGATAAAATTGATAAATTCAAACACCGAAAATCCATAATAAACTATTTTTACCATTTGAAATATTAGGATTTTGTGGTTGGCCGGATTTTTTATTATTTTTTATATTGTTTTTGTAATTAAATATAAGATTTATGTTTAGTAACTCTGTTACTCTACCCTATTTTCAAAATTATTCTCCAAATATAGTGTTTTTCAATTAACAATCAATGATAATCTGAGTTGTTAACACTTTAAATTTGTATTTATGTCTTGGTAGTTTTATACTTTACTACGTCTTAAATTTATAAACAATGTATGCAATTGCTTTTTCTAAATGTTTATTTTTTATGTTTTGAGAATTGAAGTAACTTTTTAATGAGAATATTAGAACTGTTATTTCATTAAATTTAATTTTTTAAATATTTAATTATTCTCACTATTTTGAAGAAATACATGGTTAAAGGTTCACAAATATATTTATATTAGATGTACTACGTTAATATTCATTATGTGTGAAAACATTCATATTAGGTTGGTTGGAAAAAAATTAAAACAAATAATAACTTAGATCATTATTATGGAAAATCACATTTTAAACTTGATTAATCAATGTGCCATCATTTAATACATTTTAAGTTGCAATAAATCAACTAATCCACAATACCCAATGAATTTACTTTTTTTTTCTTCTCTTTATATGTAATGAATTTACTGATTTAAAAAAAATTAAATCTTAATTTGTTTTAATTGTTATGCGGTCATATGTCATTTTGGCGTATACTTTTGTTAATTAAAATAATATTTGGTATGGTTAGGTCATTACAGTTCACTACATAAAATATGTCTTTTATTTTTTCTTTATGGCTCTTTAGCAAACTAATATTCTTTGAAAAACTGCTGGCTTCAAAATTTCATCTCAATTTCTGCTTAATTATATTCCGCAATACCAAGGCATGTTCCCATAAGTAAACTTACCTCACTGACTGTTGGATTAATTATTGATGGGGTCTGGGAAAATTGGTCTATAATGTCATTTTTTGTTTTATTTTAAAATTTTATTACCATTCTATTTTGAAAAAGATATTTTATTAGAAAGTGTATTTAATAATTTAAAAAAATATCATACTCTATTATAAATCGGCAATATTCACAATAATTAGTAATAGTTGTTTTTTTCATTATTTTCATTAATATGTGCAACCCTTTTCTACAAACCTAAACCATAATAATATCCTTTCATTGAATTCTATACTTACGCTGTCATTTTGATAATTTTAAAATGTTAATAGAACATACGCCTTAAAAAAAGTCAAAAGCCTTTATATTTACATTTAACAACTCATATGTCAACACTGTGTTTGGATACCGAATGAAGGATTTTTAAAAGAGTCCTTCTGCAAACGTCTAACTCTGTATATTTTTATTTACTTAATTAGAGTTGTTTGATTTGTTCCTAATGGATATTTTTAATATGTTTCTAAAAAAGTGTGACTAAAATTTATTTCATTTTAGTGTGTTTTATTATTCTTTATTAGTTTGTAGTTTAAGTGTTGATTAATCATTATCTATTATTCACTTATCAATGTTAGAGTATAGGAGGTCACAAATCGAATTTTTAAATGTCATTTAATTTTAAAATTATCCTAGTTTGTGTCTTATCACAAAAAATAAATAATAAAAATTTCATTGATCCCCATTTCTAATAAGAATATTTAGTTCAAATGATTCTTGAATATTCGATTAAATCATGTCGCCTTTTCGGGATTAGTCAAAATTTGGAGATTTTTACTAAATTAGATATATTTTTTTAATCAATAATTCTTAGTCAGAAAGAGAGATAAAAGCTTATTATGAAAGCGGTTATGAAACCGCAAAGCTATTGGTATGCTAAACTTGGTCCTTTGGAGCAACAATATGACGAAAGATACCAAGAAGCTGATATAAAAGTCCGTAATTGAAAGCATATTGCCATACGGAGCAGATAAATGGATGATGAGCACTGCTCTTGGAAAAAAGCTACTTGCTACTGAGATGGATTATTGGAGGAGAGCTACCAGGATATCTAGACTAGAAAGAAGGACTAATGCCGAAATTAGAGAACGGATGCAAATTCAACAAAACGTCCTCCAAAATGTAGAGAAAAAAATTGGAATGGTATGGTCATCTTAGAAGAATGAAGGAAGAAATCATGGGCAATCAGCCCAACTTAATTCTCAATTGGAGTGCCGAAGGGAGGAAACGGCGAGGAACACCTCGAAAAAGATGGTTAGAAGGCATTGAGGAAAGTACGCACGGTCATGGACTGAGGCAGGAAGATATACAAGAAAGAAAAAAGTGGAAACATGAATTTTTGGTTGAAGGAAACAACAATCTGAGGAAACCGTTAGAGAAAAAAAAATTTCTTAGTATAGTGTAGCACTGAATGTGCAAGACTATTCTTAATAATTTATTGTTTTTAACATTTGGGATCATACAATAATATAATTTTTTAATGAATAATTTCTGAATCGCGAGAAAATGACAGAAAGGGAATGAAACCTATATTGATTAAGAGTAAGGCCTAGAATGTTGTCCTGAAGACAGCTTAATTAGATGAAACATTTATAAAAATGTAATTATTATTGTTATTATATTTGGAGCGGGATGACTCAGTAGTAGAGCGCTGCTGTGCCCAAGGTTCCGGGTTCAAATCTGGCTGTGGCAGATAGTTTACTTAATCCGTTACCAGCCGGAAATTGATCCTGTATAGATATATTTATAATGGATACCCTCTTAGAGACTCATTAGCCTCTATTAATAGCGTAAGAACCTGTCCGATGAGCGTAATCTTGAACAAATTACTTCCATGTACAACTGTTATATTAAAAATAGTACAGTCTCTACCACCAGAACCAGAACTCTTCATGAGTATTAATGATGCAGTTTTATTTTTTATTTTATTCTAAGGTGAAGGTTAATATCAAAAGTGACTGCATAGGCAAGGCCCTCGCTGAAGAAATAATGCATCGAAATAAAAAAAATTCTTTCTGAAATATTTGGTGTAATATGTACGTAATGAAAATTAAAATAAATGCTACTTAATGTATGCATATTACAATGGTGTGTTGATATATATTAAAAGAGCTAATATTTTTTTTTGTTACAAAAAAAAAAATCAGATTAATGGAACTAAATAAAAGTAGTAAAAAGGACCGAACAATACTAACCTCTGTAACTGATTAATAAGCGTTTGTGTGGGGCAGTAGAGGGACTATAAGATGCCTCAGTATCATTGCCAAGGAAGGAGTGTCTTCAGTTAAAGCATAAACATTAAAACTACTTTACGACGACTTATTCTTAACAAGTCCGATAAACTTGGAAATATTATTACTTGTAGCTTCTTATGTAGACTATTCTAGCTGAGTGTGCCCTATTACAGATGTGAATAGACTTCACTGGTTTTGAAAATCCAATAGCGTTTGGAAAGACTTGAATATTTTTTTAAAGTTGTCAATTTTTATTAGCTTTGTGTGTATGCACCTACGGAATCTTTGAACTCGATTTTCAGCCACTTCAATATATACATTAGAACTTTTCACACTTCTCAAGGATCGATTAAAATACAATAATTTAATTATTTTGGCTCATTATCGTAACCAGGATCCTTAGGGTTAGCCATTTTTCATGTCCGAAAGCACGGTAGTGTATTGTGCATAGTATTAAGGCGTATATATTTACATATGACTACTCGGAGCTTCGTATATTTTTTAACGAAAAATTTTATAGAATCTTTTCTTAGCCGAAATAAAAAGTAAAAAACCAATAGTGGTTCAATATGTATGTATGATAATCTCAGTCCTAAATGTATACCCAACAGCTTACTAATCCTACTCACAAAGGCAGTAAGAGTGATTACCCTTTTGGAAATTGCGGTGTGGTTTTCCTGGATGTCAAATAGCCACTAGGGACGGTCTGCTTCGGGAAAAGAAACATGAGTTCTCCTGAGCCCCTTGACCCCCAACGGCCATAATTCATGAATCTAGACAATTTGTCACTATCCTTGAACCCGATTTTTTATTGAATTTTTCTTCAAGTATCCACTGCCCAATTATTTTCTAGTTTTTAACAACCTTGTCGAAAAGCATGCAAATGATTACTTTTAAAAAAAAATCGAACATTAAAATATGAATATTTCGAAGAGCTTTAATGATGTTTCTTCAAAATAAATGGATTACTTCGGATTGTATAAGTTGCGAAAAAATAAAGTTGAGCTAACGAAGGTATTTGTATTAATACAAACAATTGTGGCCCATCACGTGTTAAAAGATAAATAATAAAAATAAATAGTGGTTGAAAAAAATATAAAGAACACATTTTAATAGAAAACAAAACTAAATAGCAGAAAACAAATTCTGTGAGTTTAAAATAAGAACAAAAATTAATCATTTTAATAGCGTGGTCCTTGATGTTCATTGTTGTAAATACTTTATTTATAGATAATATCTTAAAAAGCACCCTACGTTTTTTTACAACAAAAAGGCTCATCGCTCTATATTCTTAGTTTTAACTTATTCAACATTATTTTCTACGTTTTAGTTTTGTTTTCTATAAAACCGTGATTTTTAGACCACAATTCAATTTCTAAATTTTAGTTAGGCTAAAAACAAAAGCATGGTATTTAATTTTTGCTTAAACTATAGATTTTTTGTTACAAAATATCTGAAACTCCACACTTGATGTGCTTGTCTTGTCTCAAATATGTATGCCTTAGGGCCCCCGCAGACTGCAGACTTTTTATCGGCCGATAGTTTAGTCGGGTTGTGCTGAAAGTGCGCACACCGAGCCAACTAAAGTTTGGTTGGTGAACAGGGCGCAGACTATCCAACAGCCGGCCGACTATTCTCGAACTAATTTGTAACTGACTGTTGAAGCGGTCGCACAATGAAAATATTGTCCAGAAAATTTATTGCTCTCATCATACTCCGGAGGAGGAAAATCAAGAAGAGATTCCGAGAGTATTGGGTGCATCCCATTCTCAGTGATGTATGTGCAGGCGTGTATGCGCCAATACTGATTAAACAGTCGCCCGATAGTTGGCCGACAGTTTAGTTTGAATGTAATCGGGTAGCCCATCAAACTTTTTTATCGGCCGATACTGAATCGCTGTAGTGTGCGCATATGCATTCCTCTCCATACTGATTAAGAAGCCGACCAAACTATCGGCCGATAAAAAGTCTGCAGTCTGCGGGAGCCCTTAGGGTGCACCTACATTGGATCCGATGCGATACGATCAGAATTCGGAAGCAAACCAAATGATTGAAATATATCGAGAGTGCCTACATTGGATCCGCTCCGATCCGTCCGTTTTTATCAGACCAATCCGACCGATTTAGTCGCTCGTGGAATCAAAATAGTTTATTTATACGGAAGCGCCTACATTGGATCCGATGCGATACTGTACAATCAGGTGCGATTTTCACATTTCAAAATCATTAGTTTTCAATACGATAAGCCAGCCGTTACCATGTGTGCCAACTTAACCTTTATTGTCTAAAATGTTTATTAAAAAATGTACATTGTAATTTGATAATTAAATATTATATAAATATCCATCATAAATCAAAATTAAATATTCTCAATTCTCATTAAAATATTTTATTACTAATCTTCATGAACCATTAAATATAGTAGCGAAGGTTATTTTTCCGTTGAATAAAATTATATCTATCAGAAATGTACATAAAAAATATACCTACATACAATTTTAATTCGTCAAATAAAATTGGAAACGTTAACTTTTGATAAAATTATCATCGTAATGTTTAATTTATTTATTAAACAGTTGGCAACTCTGGGAGGTAAGGGCTTTTCTGATTTTTTATACTCGTTTGCAAAGATGAACAACAAAATATGAAAAGAAATAAATATTATCACAATCGAGAAAATTAAATCATTATATAAACACGAATATATAATTTCATAACAATAATTTATATATTTTATATTATAAGTTTTTATAACAATAATTTATATTTTTTTTTATTGAAAACAACTAAATTATTTATTTATTGTCAAACAGCAAGACAAAAATATTCTAATATAGTAATATTACCTCATTGTTATAACATTTGGTTCTTTTAATTTAGAAAATTAAGATTATTTATTAATTACTTTTAATATATTTATATTTCACAATAATATATATAAAATATAAGAAATAAAAGAATAAAATTAATACTATTTTATTCGGAAGGCAGTGACTAGTTTCACTATCGGATTGAAAAGAATAGAATCATGACGGATCTGATCCAGTGAAGGCACTCACTGCGTATTTCAGTTATTTGTTTTTTCAGCGCCTCATCCTATATCATAGAAAAGGATCGCGTCGCATCGCATCGGATCCAATTTAGGTGCACCCTTAGTAATAGGCACTAGACACTACCGCGTTTTCGAATATAAAAGTTCGCTAAAAAGTTCCTCTTCAAGATAATGAGTTAAAATTATAAAAAAAAACAATACAAAATAAATTTTGTGTATTAATATTAATAAGCCATGAAAATATAGTGACAGCATTATTTTGCTATACTTTGATATATCACTTATAAGTTGCTTAAAATCCTTTTGGTTTTCCTTCATATATTTTTTTAACGGAAGCAACTTTGCTTGCTAAAAATACAATATATGCTTCTTAACATTAGCCGAACAGATGGCGATTGCTAAAGCATTGTATAAAAATTAATTTTTTTACTACCGCCAAAAAAAAAAATACCAAAACAACCGTAAGTGTCTGGGATTCAATACATGATACAGACTGTTCTGTTTCTTGGAAAACGGTTGTGCAGGGATGCGATTTGTACTAGATCACGCTCAGCCGCCAGATTTTCTCCCTTATTTTATGTATCCACTTTACAGAGGCTGGGTAAAGCCCCAGGAGAGTACTATACTAGATTTAATGGGGTCCATCTCCGACTGTTAACAGCTTTAATAAAAGTCTTGCCAGCAACGGGATTTGAACCGCGGTCCATCGACCTTGCAACTCAGCGCTCTACCACTGAGCCACTCAGCTCCTATACAGAATCTTAAAACAAAAATCATTTATGTGTAATATAATAGTTGTAATGTATTATAGCACAGGTGTAACGCTATAAGGTATAAAGCTGATGAAGCTATAAGGTAAATTTATAAGAAGAAATTTGTTCGTTTATTCAAATTATCAACGTTCAATTGTTATTATAAGCATTGTTATTAATGAAGCCCTTGAAGATGAATTTATCTAAGTACGGACTCTTCGATAAACATTACTGAAGGCGTTCCAGTAAGTGCCATTATCAACAAGAAAAAATACTAAACTCACGCCGGAAATGAACCTGCAGACGTTAGCAGGGCATTAGCCGGTAAATCCCGCTCTAACATTGATGAGGAGATCGAGGTCTTTTTTTGATACGAAGTAGAAGAACTAATTAGATATACTGTCCTGGGGGGCGAATGGTGTGAAAGAAAGGCGGGAGGATTCCTGGTGCAAAAAGTTAATCAAGTGTCCCTTCTCGTGGATCGATCATCTCCTCAATCGTTCCAGAAATAATTTACTCTGTAGATCTTCGTTATGAAGGGATTCGGATATAATGCAGGTTATCGCTGGCTACAATATAAGACGATGGTATAGTTTTTTGTTACCCTACTCTGCAGAACAAAAAATCACCGTAGGAATCAATTACTTTGGCGACCTGCTTATCACTTTCGTTCAGTTTTTATTTCGTTTGCTCTCATTATTTTTTTACCAAGCTTTATCAAATCTATTAAAGTTAGTCTTCTATATATAGGCCGTTCTGAAACCATTTATTTTTTTATTGTATTAAAAGAAAATTTATAACACTGCTTTTAAATCATTAGAGCTACTGTGTTATAGGGTATTCAAAATTATTGCCGGAAATAATTTAGCCACTTGAAAAATACAGATTATCATTAAATAGTTTTTATTTTCGATATTTATCACTAAATGGTCATTTCTATACCATCCAAAATTAGTTTGATTCTTTAATGTTGAGGATTACCGTTAGGCTTATGTTTAAATTCTAGAATATCTTTGTTCTTATTATTTTTGTATGCTGAATGTAGTATTGTTGTTTTAGGAATATAAATTCCCGTTTGATATTTATTGCTGAAATTTATAGTATTATAGTATATCCATAGTTTAATTTTTGTATTTAAATATCCTAAATGACATTGTTATACCTTTTCCTGAAAAAGGAATAGGTATAGCAATATATTTTTTTATGTTAATGTTGTAAACTTCCTATAACTGCTAGCTTGTAGTATTGCACTCCGCCTATCATCTCCAGCGGCGAGATTGTCTTAATCCTAGAATATACTGCCAATGATTTAACATATGAAGGTTGTAAATCAGTCAGATTGATATGGCTTTAATAGAACCCTACTTACATTATTAGCCCTAGTAGGGAGAGGAACCAATATTGTCTTGCTTTGTGGCCACCAACTGCTGGGGAAATGAATGTCGTTTCTGATCAGATCAGTGGGTAGCAATGGATATGCTATCTCTCACAAAAGCTCAGTAGCACTTTGGTTCGTCATGTGGCTCTAATAGGTTTGGAGCCTCTATGTGTCTGCAGATGATTCATCCTTGCAAATTGTCCAGTCCTACTTTGGGATCGCAAACATCATGTTTGTTGGAAGTAAGGTTGTTTTATTTGTACATTTCCAATTAAATGGAATTATAAATATTTATAGTATAAATAGCTTTAATTTCATATGAAATAGCATTAGAATTATCCATGATATACGATGATTATTTAATACCCATAGGATTATAATTTAAAAACAAAAAATAAACAGAAATGTATGTCTTAATAGCAATGGACGAATTCTGAATAAATGGGTGCTATTTGTACGATAAATTTGAATACATTTAAAAGGATGTTCAACAAGCCAAGATTTTCCTATAAAAAATATCTATCTCCATATTTTTTAACGCCATACAATACATTTAAAATTAGTAGCGAAAACACTAAAGTAAGTCTTAAAACAATAAGCAGTATTGTTTTACGGGGCACCCCTTCTTGTGTACGATTATAAAAAAATAAACCCATAAAATCATCTTACTTTTAAAAATATTTAGGACCTCGATTCACTTCCAAAAGTTTAAAGCAGTATTTTTTTCGTAATTTCTATAAAATTAAATTATTTTGAAAAAATACGAAAATTGAATTAATTTATTACATTATTATCAACTTCCGCATTAAATTATTATCTGCTGATATACCTTAAACCAATGGAATAAATCAGGGACAACAATACCCAAAATTTATTTTCGTAAGTGTTCCTTATCCACACGCACGGTTGTCATGCAAAATCATTCGATATTCAATTTTCTGTCTTGGAAGTTTTACGAGCATATTGAAAAAATATAAAATATAATACATATTAAATATAATAAAATATAATATAAAATATTTATATATAAAATATAATATAAAACATAAAAAGTTTGAAAGTAAAATATTCCAATAAAACAATTACATTGACATGTTTCAAATAGGACTGTATTTATTCCATTTTTTTAGTGTTTTAATACTTTTTCGGCTTTGGCTACCAAGGGATCGAGTCTTTTGTCTGGATGGATCAGTTAAATTATAAATATTTCTAAAAATCTACAATCACAAAGTCACTGTTCCTGACTTCATTAAGACCTTATACAAAATATTGAACTGTTTTTGAATCTAAATGAAAAGCGTCGATGTAAAAACTTTTTAAACTTAAAATGAGTTATACATTTTTGTAAACTAGTATTCTGTTCAAATTTATTGTATTTATTATTGTAACAGTTTATATACAACGTTTTGGGGCTTCGTAATAAATTGATTCTTAAAACACTAACTAGTGCTGAACTAACAGGCAGGTTGATGTCCATGAGTGATACTCGTGACCAAGAAATTGGTGAGAGAATAGTGTTAATTTAATGTTGTGTAAACTCCTCCGACATAGCTATGCAAAAATGAAAAAAGAAATTTTATTAAAGAATTATGTCGATATTAATTTCAGTATACCATAATATCAGTTATATCTGATTGAATAATATAATATAGACGCCATTAAAACTATTGGAAATAATATTAATTAATTTAAATATTCCTAACCTTCACTTAAGTACGTATTCTGATATATTTTTGTTTATTTTTGAACTATTTTCTTGTATTTTAGAATAATAAATACTATATATATCTTTGTTTGGTATTTGCATTGCTAATTCATTTATTATCATAACTCAATGTGTCCTTATGATTGTTTTAAACTATTCTTCAAGTTTTTTAACGATAAGTTCTAATTTTATTCCTTTTAGTAATGAAAGTCTTGAAGGGTGAGATATGCCGTGTTGAATATCGATTGGGAATAACTGCTTGATTGGATTGTCGAACAAATATTGACATAAATGCCTTGAAATAATTTCTTTTTCTCCCTTAGTAGGCCAAAGAGAAAGGGTTTTTCATTTTCTTTGAACGGCCTAAAGAGTCCAATATCATTTTTATTGCGTCTTAGCGTATTTGTCTATTTGATTTAAGCTTTTTAAATACGTTTGCCGAAAGAAAAATAAACATTCTTATTAACTTATGTAAGCTAAACAACCCTGTTATCTTAATATACGGAATCTGTGAGATATAAATTTAATTTAAACTTATTAGTCGTTTTTAACTCATATTCAAATATATTGTTTTTAATAAATGCCGTAATAAAATATTGTTGAGTTGGAGTTATCCTATTTAGTACACCTTATTAGCCATATTATGGTTATTTATATGAAACATTTGAGCAAAGACTGTCAGGGAAAGGAGTACCGTAAACCGGGGTGAATAGAAGCAGTGGGGTGAATAGAAACGAAACTTCATTTTTTTATGTATAATTTATTTCCTACGTAACTATGGGTAAATTGTGGCAACTATTATTATTTTTAAGTTGCTATACTTTAGGCTGAAAGGGAAATAATGGTTTGTTTGGTTATCAGCACAGGTTCCTGTTTGTATGTCTTGTTGAATTTTACCACACGATTTTTGTGTTTTTTTATCCACTTAGATTTTTCCAGGTAAGTCATAATAGGTAGTGTTCTTCAAAGTAAATAGATGTACAAAGCATAGTTTAATTATTCTTATAAAAGATTAAGGCTTACTTTAAGCTTTAACTTTAACAATATTATTTCAAAAATTATTCATGTTTTTTAAGTTAGGTTTTCAGAATTTATGGAGTGAATAGAAACACATAATTTTTAGTGTTTCTATTCACCCTACAAGAAAAATTTAATACTAAATCACATTTATACTATATAAAATACATATTGTGTGTTTTATATTTATGTTAGACTCTTATTTGACACAGCAGGACCCTGTAAAATGCCAGGAAAATACAAACCGGTGGTTGGAGGGGGCTACAAAAGGCATGATCCAAAAACAATCGAAAATGCACTTTCTGACATACAGAAGGCACTTAGGAAGTCTGCTGAGAAACATGGTTTGCATTATAGTATTATATATCGACACTTGAAAAGAGGTCTCAATATGAAGAACCATGGTGGTCAGACAGCTTTATCTCTCGATTCAAAGTCATGATATTTTTCAAAGTTGACCTATCCGATTTCACAATTTATTAATCATAATTTAATCTTGTTAAGTACGGTAATTGTCTACCTATTCAATTTCTTTACTTACAGTTATGTAACTTCTTTTGGTTATGTACTGAAATAAATCATTACGTTGAGAAATAAATTTGTATTTATCCATTTACAAATTAAAAATACCATATTTAACTGTTTCCATTAACCTCCATTCGTTTCAATAGAAAAAAATAAGAAATCGAAGTACTGTTTCTATTCACCTCCATTTGCGGGGTGAAAAGAAACACCATGTTTTAATTTTTTTTCTAAAAATGAAATAAAATTAAAAAAATTAAATACTATAAACAAATAGGTCTAACAAAGACCTGTGTTTGGTCAAAAAATTGTGTATCTAGAACAACTAGAAATATGGAAAATTTCAAACCAAAGTTGAAAATTGTTTCTATTCACCCCGTTTTACGGTAGCTAAGGGTCTAGAGCTGTCAGTTGCTGGTTCCGGGTCCGAATTTGGCTTCGGCTGATAAATTAAATTACTCAGGGTCGCTCGTGGGGCTCACCCAACCTCTATAGAGTGGTTCCACCCTTAATGGGGAGGAAAACCTGGCGGTAGAGCGTGATCACAATAAAACCACTCCACCACAAGAAACAGTACTGATTCTACCATGAAATTAACCCAAGAAATGCGTTGTAGTGGTAAAGGGCTTTTTAATACAGTCAAATTACTACAATTAATTTAATTAATTAATTTAATGAGAAATCGTAGAAATTATAAATAAATTCAAATTTATAAATATTATATTTCAACTACGAGCTCAATTTTAGTTGGAGATTAGTTTTTTTTTTCAATCAGGCAGTAAGTTGAAAATTTCATTGCACTGCTGTCTTTTTTTCGTTATGCAACATACTGTCATATAAAAGCGATTCTCAAAGTGTATCCTGTAAATTTTAAAATAATTATATTAAATGAAAATTAGAATACTAGTAAATTTAAATATGTAAATAATGAATATTTCTGTTTATTACTAATAATAAACATAATCAGCCAAGAAATAAATGTCATAAAGAAACAGTTTACATTTGAAGATTCAAATGTTCTATATATTTAAGACCTCCTAAATTATTTAAATTATCTTTCACGAAAAATTTGTGTTTCTAAAAATGTGAAAACTCATTCTAAATGCTCTTGATTGCTGTCTTTTCTTTTTTATTTAATATTATTTTTATTTAAGAAATCTTGGAATTTATGCCACATCCATTCGGCTTGTATATTATTTATATATTCTAATATTAATTGTATATTATCCTAAGGCATTAGGATAGCATTTATTGATGCATACAGCAAGCATATGCTTAATTATCTCTGTAATATATGTTTCATCTAGTCTATTGTCATGCTGTGTGGTCCTCAATACAATAGGAACTCGTAGTGTACTCAAGAGGCAGGGAATGCTTGGGTGGAGCGGTATAATCCAGTCCCACCACATCGTGTTGTTGCTTGAGGAATAGTTGTCACAAGCAAATTGCTTCTGCTTGGAACAACTAGTGGGGGAATAAACCTCACAAGGTCTTCCCTAGCGTCTGCAAACTCCAGCAAATGGGACAACCTTCTGTAGTTTTGTATTAGTGAACTCGGATGACTGGGCATTATCGAATCTGTGTCTTGTCGAAACCTATTTTAGCTTTATTGATATCGGTATTGCCAATTGAATTGATAGTGTCGATATTAAATGATCCTACCCTTTATATGTTGATAGAATCCGGTCATTGTTAGATCCGTCTTTGGATTAAGTGCTTTCTCTACAGTTAAAACAATATTGTAGAAGTATATAAACGAGATCATTTGGGTCACATTGCTCCTTCAAAAGTTAAACACAATTAAAAATTTTACATTTTTTAGTTAAGCCTTCAGTATCTATTTTATTTGTTGAAGCTTTTTAATTCAAGAACGACCTATCCGGTATTCCATTTCAATATTGTTTTTTTAATAAAGCCATCTTGAGTTGCATCATGTTTGAACTTGAAGTTTTATGTGAATAATGATGTAAGATAAAATAAAAAATGTTTCAAGCTTTGTAATCGTTAATAAAAGAATTTCGGTAATTATTCCGCAGGTTGTCACTTCGATTTGAGTTGAGAGAAGTTTCCTTCATTCGTTTTCTTTTAATATTTTCCAAAAATAAAAGTTATCATGAGCTTTAGTATGGAAAAGAGAATGCAATTATGGGAAATTTGTATAGATTGGTACACGATAACGTTTCAACCAACATATATCATCTCTATTCGAAATATTAGTTGAAACTTTTATTTTTTGATGAAATGATTACTTAATTTACTCATTACTCATAATTACATTCTCTTTTCCATAATAAAGATCATGATAACGAAAATATTAAAAATGAAACGAAAAAACAGATAACACTTCTTGTAGCTCAACTCGAGGCAACGACCTGCGGAAAAGATCTTTCAAATATATCTATTGAGAAATTAGGTTTTTTGAATTTTGAATGAGGTCTAGTGGTTAGCATAACAATCTAATGTGCCCAAGGTTGCAGGTTCACAGTTTGGCCTGTGGGCCTAGTGTTATTTAAATGGAGTAAAAATCCTTAGCTATGCCGTCCTATGGAAAAGACGTAAAATGTGGGTCCCGAGCCTATACGGTGTCAGTTTCTCTTTAAAGATCCCTATCCCAATTGTATCTAGATAGTATCGTCTGATTCGCCATAGGGGCACAAAGTGATGTTAAATGAACAACAAACAAACGAGGTAATTTCACGAAGAGAAATTTAACGATTGTTGACCTCTCTCTTTGCCTGGCAAAATAAAAGTCAGTATCTAAATTATTAAATATAAAAATTCGTGTTTTCTCCTTTCGTTATGTAACAAAATGAAGAGAGCAAAGTAACTTTGAAAAGTAACGACATTGTTTTTCGGACGGCCAGTTGTTACGTAACGATTCCCTTAATTTTCTTCTTTTTTAAAACCTTCTGTTGAAGTATATAATAGCACTGTTAATTTTTTATTTGTTAATTATTTGTCAAATATTTATTTTATATTGAATGATAATAGTTGACCTTGATAATATATGTGGAAGAAAATGGTGCGGGTAGAGGTCAATGAATTTCTCTTAGAATTAGAGAAATTTTAACATCTCTCTAATTCTGAGAGAAATTCATTGATCTCTATCCGAACCATTTTCTTCCACATTTATTTTTTATCCTTCTTGGGTGGTATATACATAATATACGTTACATGAATTAAATGTATTATAGACGAGTTATCTTTGTAATTTTGTAATTTGTAGAAAGTCCATGTAATAGTACAGTCTCTACTATGTCCTGAACCCCAGACCCGTTCACGGGATGTCGTGGTACAGGTTTTTTTTATCTCTTTAATAAAACTATATAAATAAATATAAATCATTTATTTGAGTTGCTGTATATTTCCTTTGTACAATTAGGCTAAAGCCTAAAGGGTATAACTATTACATCCTAGACTAAAAGGTATAATTGTTACACACGAGACTGTTATATGTTGAGATGTATTAATTATAATGTAAATATTTGCCATAAAGAAGAGCACATAATTACATACACATTCATTATTCTAATATGTAACATAATATTACAATTAAGGAGTTTGATGCCTTGTATTAAACCAATCTTATATGGTTTGATTCAACGACTTTTTTCCTAATAACACTATTTGTGAAAATAAGATCATAAAAATAATAATTAAATAATTCACTCCACGCCACAAAAATATAACTCCCGATCATAGTTGGGAGATAATTAGGTGGTTTTGTCATTTCCATTACATAGTTTGTCATTACTGGTGTAGAGGTTAGCATAATAACCCACTATGCAAAAGATGGTGAGTTCGAAGCCCGGCGGTTTGGCCTTACAACCCTTAGTTTGCCGTCCTTCTTAGGGAACGTAAAATGACAGTCCCGATCCTGAGCGATGCCACCAGGAACTCGTTTAAGATCACTATTCTATTTGTATCCGAATTGGCAAACTTCTACTTTAGCATTGTCCGATTAGTCATAGTAGCATAAAAAAATTACAAAAGTCCGTATCCTTAAGATTCCTCCTTCTAAGGATGTGTTTCTAATTAAATTTTATTTATGTATATTTTTACATTGATTTTATTTATACATGTTTATAATGTCAGTTAACCTTAACCTATATATTCTTAAAATAATTTTTTTTTAAAAATGCTCCTAGAGTAAAGAAAATGTTTAGAATATATTCCTCGTTTTCTTTATGCTCGTTCTTAGCTTGACTTTTAGTAAATTTGGTTAGTAAATGTAAAGTATAATAAGTTAGAAACACAAATATTGAAAACACCGTTTTGGCGATTGTCCTAACACATCCTGTTTATGATTCCGTCTCATTATGAATATATTTTTTATTTTAATTTACAACTGTATTAAATAATACAAGTAAATATTATGAATGATATATAATGAAGAGTAGTGCGGGTAGATAAACTGCCCACTGGTAGTATTCAAATAACAGACAGATTAATTGACATATACATGTAAAGAATGTGGTAATGAATTTATGAATGAATCGGATACACAGTAATATCAGTTATAATATTTTCCCCTAATAAAGTCCGTTTTATCTTTCCACTTACTATAATGATATTAAAACATTATTCTGTTAAGACACTTCCGTTCCTTAAGAGGCAGTAAGGACACTTTGATGGGTCGATGCTTCTTGAAGGAATAAATAATTAAAAGAAGGCTCTTCGAAGGGACTCTTCAGGTGCCTAATAAATACTGTAAGGCTGAAGCTTCTATTAAAAAAAATTATAATATAATTTTTTTCCTTGTCTTAGATCCGTCTTTGGATTAAGTGCTTTCTCTACAGTTAAAACAATATTGTAGAAGTATATAAACGAGATCATTTGGGTCACATTGCTCCTTCAAAAGTTAAACACAATTAAAAATTTTACATTTTTTAGTTAAGCCTTCAGTATCTATTTTGTTTGTTGAAGCTTTTTAATTCAAGAACGACCTATCCGGTATTCCATTTCAATATTGTTTTTTTAATAAAGCCATCTTGAGTTGCATCATGTTTGAACTTGAAGTTTTATGTGAATAATCATGTAAGATAAAATAAAAAATGTTTTAAGCTTTGTAATCGTTAATAAAAGAATTTCGGTAATTATTCCGCAGGTCGTCACTTCGATTTGAGTTAAGAGAAGTTTCCTTCATTCGTTTTCTTTTAATATTTTCCAAAAATAAAAGTTATCATGAGCTTTAGTATGGAAAAGAGAATGCAATTATGGGAAATTTGTATAGATTGGTACACGATAACGTTTCAACCAACATATATCACCTCTATTCGAAATATTAGTTGAAACTTTTATTTTTTGATGAAATGATTACTTAATTTACTCATTACTCATAATTACATTCTCTTTTCCATAATAAAGATCATGATAACGAAAATATTAAAAATGAAACGAAAAAACAGATAACACTTCTTGTAGCTCAACTCGAGGCAACGACCTGCGGAAAAGATCTTTCAAATATATCTATTGAGAAATTAGGTTTTTTGAATTTTGAATGAGGTCTAGTGGTTAGCATAACAATCTAATGTGCCCAAGGTTGCAGGTTCACAGTTTGGCCTGTGGGCCTAGTGTTATTTAAATGGAGTAAAAAGAGAATGCAATTTAAATTTAAATGGAATAAAAAGAGAACTATAAATAAAAATAAATATGGAAACAAGATTTTATTTCAAATCGAACAGAGTTTAGTTACCTGTAATATATGTGTCATTTTTCAATCAGCTACACGAGCTTCTGTAACATTTTATTTTCATGAACTCTAAGACTCTTTTTCTGAAAGCCATTACATAGTCCCGAAGTTTTTGTTTTTTATGGCCTCATTTTCCGTCCAACGGCCTGAGGGAAAAATTAAAATCAGATGAACTTACGTCCTGAAGGGGCGAGCTTCCGTTCAAGTTGCGAAGTTAAACCAAATTTGCAACTTTAGACTGCATTAGTAAGTTGAGTATCCTCATGTGGAGAACTAGTGCATTGAAATTCTGAACTCTTGTTCTCTTTAAATATTTCCATGCAACGAAACAGGCATATCTCCTCTGAGAATATTTTATAGTAGCTTGCAGGCGATTTGAGTAACTATTTTTTCTTTTACTTAATTTTTTCTTACTCTACTGTCAATAGCAATAATGTCTTTATTGTTCCCATTCATTTGTACCAACAAAATCCCTCTAGTTGTAAAAGTAGGTATGCATCTCATTTTTTCATAGATTTGTTAAAATAAGAAAAAAAATTAACTCAATGATTTTGACTTATGTTCTTAGTATTACGTCTCCAATTTTTCTTTAATTATTTTTTTTTTCGTTGTAATGAAAATAGAACTGAGACACTTTTAACAAGCTTTTGAAATATATTATCGGATTTTCAAGTTGAAAGAATAAAATTACAAGTTTACTCCTGATCCCGTGATATGAAAAGTTTTATTGCTGTTTTAAATGCTTGTAATATTTCTGTTTGAGAGTTCCTGAGTTGTTTTTTTTAGAACGACCGAATTTCAAGTCTGCTGATAGATAGTTAAACACTGAAAAATTATTCCGTTAATTATATAATTATATAATTTTTTTTTTTCTTTTCTCGAAAATTTGGCTTTAAGACTTTATTATCAAAGTCCTATTTTGCTATATAAATATTAGTATATTTTACTATTTATTGCTGTTAACAAAATATTAGTGATATCATGCCAAATACATATCCAAAGGATGCATAAGAAAAAAAAAGTAACCGTGTCCGATTTCTAAAGGTATAGATTGTGTTAAAATATTATTTTAATGGTTTAGTATTTGAAATTTACTTTAAGTATATATTATTTACTTTATACTTCTTTAGGTGAGAATATTATCGAACCTCCATTTCAAGGTTAGCTAACTTATTTCTTCGATTAAATTTCAAAAGCTGTTAGTTTATAATTATTTATATAGATATTAGTTTATTATTATTTTCATTTATGGAAGTGAGTCTTGGACGCTGACACGCAACGATGAAAGGCTGTTAAACATGTCGGAAAGAAAAATCCTCAGAAAGATCTTTGGCCCTACAAAAGAAGGAGATCGCTGGAAGGAGATGTGGTACATCAGATATTGTTGACACGATTAAGAGTGCCAGGATAAGATGGCTGGGGCACGCACAAAGAATGGAAAGAAGTAGATTACCGAAAATGATGTGGAGGGACACCCTGGGGGAAGGAAGAGCAGACGGAGACCTAGACTTCGTTGGCTGCAGGATGTGGAGGAAGATCTTCGCACGTTAGGTGTCGGCAGATAGAGAAGGGCACCCGAAGACAGGTCGGAGTTGAGGAGGATTACTGAGGAGGCCAAGGTCCTGAAAGGAACATAGCGCCGTTAGGTAGATAGATAGGTATTAGTTTAAAAATAAAAAATAAAAATCTTACAACATCTTTTCTATATGTAACAATGTATGTACATCTTATCATTAAAAAATTATATCTAGGAAATTAAAAATTATCATTAATAAAATAAATCATTATATCAATTACATCTTATCCTTATGTATCTAGGAAATGTGAACAAGTGTGAATGGCGTCGTGTGTTGGATTGTACATAGGGCCACATTTTCTAAGTTCACTTCTCTTTTCAGTCTTCAAGATCAGAAACTAAATTATGTAAGTTGTGTAAAATTAAATGATTCTTATTTAGTATCACTATAATATAAACTGAATGATTTGGCTCCTCCTATTTTAATTATAGACATACTTTCCTTTAGTTTATAGGAGGTTAAATTCGGGAAAACGTACTGTTAGGCCTTTTTTCTGTTGATATTTAAAAAAAAGGTTTTGGGAAAATAATCAATAAATTGTGATCTTATGAGTAGTCTATTATAATATTTGTAAAATGAATTTATAAGGCACATAGTATACTCACGTATGGAATGTGCTAACAAATAAACGGTCCTTTCAAAGGGTTACTTTGAAAGGAAAAAAAAAAAAAAAATGAGTAGTCTATGATATTTATATAATTAACATAATAAAATTTGACAGTATGATAAATACGAGTATATAGTATTATGTCCTAATTAATTTTTTATATTATTAGTTTTTTATTACAATTAATCACCTTTCTTTTTTTAGCGATCCACGAATTGTATGTATATTCCATAGCCAGCAAAAAATAAAATCGTCCTCACAATTAATCAAGCCCTATAATTAGAATTAAATAAAACAAAGGCAAAGTAGATAAGGATTGAAATTATATTTTAACATTAACTGTTAAAAAAAAATGTTGATAATGCAGGATTCTCCGCTATTAGTCTTTTCAATCAGGCTTTGAATATTCAGTTAAAAAGGATTTTATGTTTCCAATCCCCAATTGCTTTATTTCTAAATTACATCCGGGCCATTTTTAAAAATTATTTTGCGTTTTAAATCCTTCCTTCATTTTCCTGCTTTATTGTTAAGTTAATTTTTAGCGATTCCATTTAACGTTTAAGCTGCGGTGCTAAATTAAATGGGGGTAAAAATATTAATAAATGTATTTGTATTATTACTACTAAACTTATTTTATTATCATTATTACTTACCCTGAGTAGTTTTGTTGAAGATCCCGAATTCAAATCCAGCTGTGTGGAGTAAATTATTTTATCTAGTAGGAGCCACGGATCTTTTTAGTTTCCTGAAAATCCTCGTTTTTGATATGGACTTATCACATAAACGAATATAAAACACATATTTATCATTTTGCCAGAATTATTTTGGCTCAAGGGACGCTAAATCTTGTATATCAATTAAAAGCTTTATTAATTATTTATTAAGATAGTCTTCTTTCTCTTAGGGAGTGAGGTAGTTCAAAGCTCTGAGTTTGTTCAAATCCAGCAGTGATATATAAATTATTAAATTTGTTAACAGCCACGGATATACCCTCCAGGAGCTTAGCCCGCGTATATAATGTGGATACTCTTCATTGTGGGATAAACATGGCAGTTGAGCATGATCTTAGACAAATACCTCTTTGCACAACTGTTGTACTAAAAAAAAATACTGTCTCTATTATATACTGAAGCCAAGACCCTTTGTGAGTTTGGAATGGTACAAGTTTTATTTATTGTTTTTTTACTGAAGTAATATTTTGTGTTTAAAATTTAAAAAAATCCTGAAGTTTGATTATTGTTTAGTTACTAAGTGATTTAATTCCTGGAAAGTAATTCAAACTGCAATGCACTTTCACATGCACTTCAGAACATTATAAACGTTTCACAACATTTTTTAAATATACATACTTTTATAACCTTTTCAACTTGGAATTATTCGATTTTGTTTGTTTATAGGTATATATGTTTTATAAATATTACTTCTGTTGCGACTTAAGTTTATATTGATAGTAATATATATATTGTATAACTCATTGAAATGTATATAATTTAGGATCTTGAGGTATTGAGTACAATAAAGTATAACATAGATATTAAATAAATATTTTCACGTAGTAAAAAATGTAATAGCAAAAATATTTTTCTAGCATAAGATAAACAATTTTTATTCAAATATTTAAGTATGTAAGGAAAAAAAATTGTTTCCAGAAAGAGGGCTATCGTTCTCTATCCGAGGAAAGCGAATTTATCTTTGGTGGCGTCTTTGGGAAAACTCATTTGGAGAGTTAAATAATAAATAACCTCTTAATGTACCAGGGAGGCTAGGGTTTTCAAATTTACCCTCAAACCTGCTTCGTACAAGAGCGAATGTGCTACAATTAATCATGCTTTGATTAGTTCTATATCACTATCATTGTATAACCTCAACAATATTGAAATTGTTTGTACAATTGATTGGGTATTGTAAATTAATCTATTATTTATGATAGTATTAATTGTATTAATAGTAATAATAAAGTCCCTTTTGAATAATACTACAAGCATTGATATATAAGCTTTTAGGTCTTAGAGTATCATGTAATTACATTTAATTAATTAATACAATTAAGTCAATAAATGAGAAAAAATGTGAATCACCTCCAAAGATAACATTTAAAAAATAAAAACAGTTACACATATGTACTCGTATACAAATTTTATGCCAAGTAAAAAATAAAAATATAATAATAGATTATATATATGAATATAAATTATTAATAGATTACTATTTTAATATTAAACCACTTTAACTAACTTTAAAAGGTGGTTAAAATAGTTAACAAACAATTCATTTTTTTAAACTGATCCTTATCGGTTAGCAGTTTTTTTTTAATTGTATTTCTAATGTTAATTTATCTTCTTGATTCTTCCATCTCAATATATAAATTACAATAGCTTTAGTTATTGTCATAATGTTCTATATTGTATATCACAATATATGTATATTGTACTACAAATATATTGAAGTAATAATTAAATGTATGTACATGATACTAATTTAAAATGATTTCATGGGGTGCCTAACGTTAAATTACTAGATAGAATTGACTGGCTTAGTGATATCGAGAATTTAAATTCTGTTTATCTCTTTTTTTTTTTTTTAATTCAACATAGTTTAATTTGTGAATTTTGAATCACAAGTACATAATTTAAACAGTCATTGATTATATGTATATCGGACTTTATACTATCTATTACTCAATTATTATGGTTAACTATCAATTAAATCATTGAATTTTTCATCTTACGAGTAGAAATGAGGTAATAGTTCTCTTCATAAATAATTAATATTTTCTGTTACATTAATAAACCTTTGCTTTACAACAGAAAGTATATAACTATTTTTAACCTTGTTATCACTCCGTTTTATATAATAAATGGTTAAACTATGTATATTTTTTATATTAGAATATATGTATTCTATGAAGTGACTTTATTCCCTTTACATACTTTGAACATTAGACTCGACAGGTCGGTGCAAGTTCCTACCAGTACTTAGTTCTCAGTGCAGTTTGAGCTCTGAACAGATGAATGTATAAGTAATTTATACGTTTATTGGTTATATGTATATCAATTTTGTTCAATCGTCGATTCAATTATTGTAGCTGGCTATCATAGAAATCATCGTAGTTTTCATCTTACGAGTAGAAATGAGGTAATAGTTCACTTCTTAAATAATTAATATTTCCAGTTACATTAATTAACGTTTGATTTACAACAGAACTTATGTAATTATTTTTAACCTTGCTATTACTACATTTTATAAAATTAAATTATGTATATTTTGTACACAGCTCTGAACCCATAAATATGTAAATATATTGGTAATTTATTCAATCATCGGTTACATATCGCGTTTGTTTAAACTATATTATAACAAACTAGATACAGTCAGTGTAAAAAGTATTGGGACACCTGGAAAGGTGATTGAAAAAACGGTACTACTATAATTGTATGCATTTATTTAATTATAAATAATCAACATGTAATTAAAAATATATTCAAAATATAAATATAAGGGTTTATATAGATTAACAATGCGATAACATATTTTTTAAATAAATTGATTGAAAATGACTGATGAATAACTGAACAATAAATATTGGGACACATGAAAAAACATTAGATACACATTGAATATGTAGTTCTCTTTTTTTAAAACATTAATATTTTGTCGGATACCCTTTAGCATCTATAACACTCTGAAGTCGCCTTGGCATTGATTCTATTAATTTTAAAGTAAATGAAGGATCAATTTTTTCCCACTCTTCCTTAATTACATGTTTTAGGTCTGTTTTATTAGTGATCGGTCTTGTTCTAATTTTTTGTTCCAAAAAATCCCACAAATGCTCAATGGGATTGAGATCGGGTGACTGGGGTGGAGTTTCTAGGCATTTTGGTGTGTTATACAGTAGCCAGAGCCGAGAATCTAGGGCTTTATGCTTTGGGTCATTGTCCTGATAAAAGGCAAATGACTCGGAAATTCCCAATTTTTCTACTGATGGTTTTAAATTTTTTTGTAGAATTTGTACATATTGCCTGTGGTCCATATTTCCTTCGACAAATTCTAATCTTCCAACACCGGCAGCACTCATACACCCCCAGACCATCACTGACCCACCTCCATGTTTCACGGTTGGAAACAAATTTTTTTTCTCCAGTTCACAATTCTTCTTTCTCCAAATTTTTCCTTTCCCATCCGAACCGAAAACATTAAATTTACTTTCATCTGTGAAAAGGATGCTGTTCCAAAACGTTTGAGGTTTATTTTTAAATTCATTTGCAAATTTTAATCTTTTTGCCCTATTTTGTTCACTGACAAAAAATTTTTTCCTTGCTACACGACCATGAAAATTTGCATTTCTCAAAATATTTCTGACAGAGCTCACAGATATTGGTTTTTCACTGTTAAGATTATACATATTCTGTGGCTAATTTCGGAGCAGAATAACGTGGGTTTTTAGCCACTTTCCTAACAATTGACCTTCTATCCTGCTCAGAAAATACTTTTGGCCTTCCACTTCTTTGTTTATTTTTATAGCTTTTGGTTATTCCATACCTGTCTATTATATTCCACACAGTCATTCTTGGAATCCCAACTAGTTTAGATATTTCTCTTACTGTTTTGCATTGGTTGTGGAGACGGATTACAATTTTTCTTTCTTCTACACTAGTTTCTTTTGATTTCCGTCCCATTTCGAACACTATTGTTAGGTTTATAACAAATTACTGAAATAATCTTCAATATAAACATTAGAAAGACGATATAGAATAAGAAAAAGGGATTAGTGACGTAAATAAATATAATAGAATTATAGATCAACCTTTTGTCCCAATACTTTTTGTTTGTTATTGTTTATGTACTATTCCATTGAACATTTTTCGGTCAGTGTCTTTTTCGATACTTCAAAACGCGAATGATAAAATTTGATCATAAAATTATGCACACAGAAAATATGCTGTTGGAATTTTCGGAAAAAATTATTTTCAATACATTCCATTTATTTATTTATTTATTTTTTTTAAATTGGACTAGGTGTCCCAATACTTTTTACACTCACTGTACGTTTATAGTTATCTATCAATTAAATCCTTGTATTTTTATCTTAAGAGCAGGAAAGAGATAATAGTTAACTTTTTATATAATTAATATTTCCTGTTAAATTATTCAACGTGTGCTTTACAATAGAAAATACATAACTATTTTTAAACTTGTTATTACTTCGTCTTATAAAATAATTGGTTAAACTATGTATACTTTTTAAATTAGAATATATTCTATTAAGCCATTTTATTCCCTTTACTTTGAACATTGGACTCGACAGGTCGGTGCAGGTTCGTACCAGTACACTTCGTTCTCAGTGCAGTTTGAGCTTTGAACAGATAAATATACGTAATTTATAATTATAGGTTATATATCGATTTTGTTCAATCCGCGATTCAATTATTGTAGCTGACTATAATAGAAAACATCGGAGTTTTCATCTTACGAGTAGAAATGAGGTACTAGCTCACATCTTAAATAATTCCCTATTATATAAATCAAAGTTTGCTTTACAGCAGAACGTATATAATAATATGTAATGCTGTTATTACTAAATTTAATAAAATTAGATGGATCAATTATGTATATTTTATACATAGCTCTGAACCTATAAATACATTGGTAATTTTTTCAATCATCGGTTATACATATATCCGTTTTGTTCAAACTACGATTCAATTATTATTGTTAACTATCAAATAAATCACAGCAGTTTTCATCTTACAAGTAGACATAAGATAATAGATAACTTCCTGAATAATTAATATTCCCTGTTATATTAATCAACGATTGAACTACAACAGAAAATATATTATAGTTTTAACGTTGTTATTGCTAAGCAATATATATGGAAATTATTAAAATAGCTATATTTTGTAAATTAAAATATATTCCTTTACTTTAGACATTGGAATCTCCACGTCCGTGCAGGTTCGTTCCAGTACTTCGTTCTCAGTATGAACGGATGGATATCGAAGTAATTTATACAATAGTCGGTTATATGTATATCGACTTTATTCAATCTATAATTTAGTTGTAATGGTTAACAACCAAAATCTTCGAAGTTTTGATTTGGGAAGTAGAAATGAGGTAATAATTCATATTTCCTGTTTGATTAATACACTACAGTATACTGATTTTAAAGGTTTTTATTACTACGTATTTTAAAACTAAATAATTGAATAAAGTAAATTCTGCAATTTAGAATATATTTTAAGAAGCCATTTTATTTCCTTTGGTTTGAACATTTGAAACTACAGGTTCGTACCGATACTTCGTTCTCGGTCTTTAGAAGTAAATTATACAGTCATTGATTCATCAATTAAACAGTCATTTAGTATCGAGTTTATTCATTCAATGATACAATTATTATGGTTAAATATCAAATAAATCGCTGTAATATTTTATTTACAAGTAGAAATGAGGTAATAGTCCAGTTCTTAAATAATTAATATTTTATGTTTGAACAATGAACACTAGATACACGCTAGAGCATGTATAATGTATAATTTTTAGCATTGTTATTACTATAAAAATATATATGGAATTGATTATAATAAGTCTAACTTGTAAATTAGAATATTTTTGAAGGATCTATTTTTTTCTTTACTTTCAACATTGGACCCTACAGGTCTGTGCAGGTTCCATCTCAGTGTAGTCGAGCTATGAACTGATGAATATAGTGATACAGTCGAACCGGGATACTTGTAATTGTAATAAATGTAAAAATTTGCTACCTGGGAATGTAGTACTCACATAAAAAAAAACATGGCAGGGGGAGAGGTTAGAGTGTAGCAACAATAGGGAACAACAATAGGTTAGAGTGGATGTGCTTAATGACTAAACTTTAGATGCCAATCAAAAGAAGACAAACCCATCCATCCCTTCATGTTTTCTTTGTAGTAATGTAAATTCCACTTATAGAGTTAAATATAAAAATTGTCTCATTTACAGAAGTAATTTCCACAAGAATTGATTCAACTTATACATGTGAAAATATTCCAGTTAAAGAGTTTATTTAAGGGAAAAAATGATGGAACAACAAGTTTGAACCACTTATAGAGGCACTCCACTTATGCAGGTACCACTTATCCAGGTTCGACTGTAAATCTCAGATTCATTATTTTTTCTCCAAAACGTAAATCATATAATTGTTAAAATCTCTTGCTACGTAATCAACATTTTCACAATTATTATTCCTTCTTTAAAGCAAACCTATTGACGTAATTTATAACCCTACTGGTCTTACCTAATTATAAATATAACTATAAAGACGTGCTTATGAAAATTACAATTTTTTTTTAATTAAAAAAAATGAATGAGTAAGATCGAATCGAATCGAATCCTCTAACAACTGCCATATTCTTTAAAATCAGCATTATCCTTTACCTATGCGTTTGTTAGACCAGCGCTTGTTATTCTTTTTAGGAAACATAGTTTCGTGGAATAGATACCACAGTTAATAGTTCTAGATAACAACCCAATGCGACAAGTGCAGCAGACGATAAAGTGGGCGTACACCAAAATTTATTTTGTCGGCCGATGGCGGACAGAATTACTCGGACGAGTAACTCGGACCTGCATGTGCTCACACTGTAGCCGATCTTCAAAGTTCATTGTGCGGCTTAATGTTTTAATATCTGCAGTCGCTATATCCATTTACGATGCAACTTGAGCCCAAACCGTTTCACAACATCCCGATTATTGGTATTTTTTTAATGTTTATCCCACCGGGTTGGTCTGTTATAAACACAACTAATTAATTTTTCAATATCCATAGTCGTTTAGGTCTTTAATTACACAAACACGACAGAATTATGAAATTAAACTATGAATACACTCAATTTGCGCTGTAGACGTCGGCAGACTGGCGAGAAATCCCAAGTTCGGACTAGTCGGTAGATCGGCCGTCAACGGGCGTCATCGGACGATGGCGGCTATGGTAGTATTTGTTTTACATACGTTTGATTCGTTCGACCGAGTTTGGCCTATGAAGCTCGAGTAAAGATCGGTCGATAATGGTTTAGATGTACGCGTGCCTTCAGACTTTTAACAAGTAGTATGGAGTGTGCTGCAGTACACCGACCAGTTGTAACATAATGTAAGTAGAAAAAAAATCTGTACCTCTATACCTGAAGTTATGAGGGTACCCTTTAATTTATTCGTGGATGTTTACAGATTTAGTAATTTATCTAGTACAGCAGGATTTGGACGAGGAACCTTCAGCATAGAATAGAATAGAAAACAAACTTTATTCTGGGACCAAGTTCCTTTAGAATAACAATCACGAACAAAAAAAAATATAATATGCATCTGACCATAAGGCTACATAATAATACGATTCATTCAAGTAATTAAAAGTGAAAAAGATAATAAAAATAAACATAGAAATGGAATTACTAAAAAGTACGAAACTTGACAGGATTTTAACTAATTGCCGAAAATAAATATAATTATACGAAAAAATGATTATAAGCAAAATTAACAAAATAGTTAATAACAAAATTACTAAATAAAATAAATGAATGGGATAGCATGCAATGAAGTATTTACATAGTCTAAATCTTCTTTGGGAAAAATAAACAAAACAAGTAGGCAACGGTTATTCAATACTAATTTATTTAAGCGGAAGATTGACCTGCTTGGAGAGCATCTTTTTGGGATGTCAAGAGATGTTGGAAAAACAAGGATTTAAATGAAGCCAGTAAAGGAGTTTGCCAGGAGCGAGATTTGAACCCAGGACCTTCGATATGGCAAGTCAGCGCTCTACCACTGAGCCAATCCGCTCCCTTGGTGGGGTAATCAATACATTTATCGAAATAGCAGCTGAATCAAATTGGTTTGAGATCGATTTTGAACAGGACCGCTAAACCACAGTGTTGATACGCAATATTTGAATTTATATGGACTTATCGGGTTCAGTTTTTAAACCCATGGATGCTTTTGAATCTTTTCTTCAACCTGCGATGTTCGCCCAAATCCCAGCGGTTATGATATTGGCAATCTAGAAGCCTACAGCTGACAGGCCCCCTCTTCCCTGATGTGGAAACATCGATGACCACCCGACCGATTCCAAAGCATCAAAGAACTCTAATCTTAACCGCTTGAAGCAAGGTTTCGTCAAAGTTCTTTGTTGCCTTATGTTGTTGTGAGGGTGAATTATTCATGACCAGATTGGGTCGATATAATTAAAAATATAATCTTTTATTTCATTAGGATTGTTTAATTTTTCAAAAATTATTATATACTGGAACTATCCACTAATCGTACTGAACTACTCATCACTTAGGGATTTACAAAAACTGGTCATTACTTCCAATTTTAATTACAACTACTTCTAAGGAACGGTGAAAAATTCTAACAACCTTAAAGTAGTTAATTTTATCTAATGCCTACTTAATGAAATTCAATACTCAAATAACCCTATCATTTTTTATTTACTCTTATTTAGAGCTTCTGATACAATAAACAATATTTTTTAATTAATATAATTTAATTTTCTAATTAGACGAATTAAAAATATCTAGTTATTAATTGTGTCTGCTCTTTATAGTTGTATCTGTCTTGAATTTCCTATAATACAGCCAAAATATATTTAACACTTGTTACTCCTTATACTTTATATTAGAATCAATATATTGACAATAATATAAGTAGTAGTTCTCAAGGAATACTCTATAACATCACGCGTGTCAATCAGTTTTTCCAGTGGCGGTGGATGGCGTTAGGAAATGCAATCAAAGCTCGTGAATTTTTGAAACAGAATCCTGTTTTACGATTCTATTCCAGAATCTGTAACCCCCTTGCCGTTCTCTCTATTTATTATATTATTCTGTTATCACTTTTTAATATTAACTTTAGACAAGTTTAGATGTTTAATTTTATTCCGCTTCTTTCATAGTTTTATCATATGAATGCATTGATAAGGGGCGAAATAGCTCCTCGTTGGTTACAGCGCTGAGATCCTATGCCGAATTTTACAGGTTCAAATCCGGCTATGGCTGATAAATCATTTAATGTGGACCCTGTGTGATCCTGAGGGAAAACCTTGCGGTTGAGCGTTATCTTAGTCTCTAGCATATACTGAACGTAACATCCTTCATGGACTGTAGTGATGCTTTTTTTTTTTAACACATTGACCGGATGACTCTAGATTTTGTGATAAAATTTTTATTTTATTTATTGCAATTTAAATTTCAAGATTTTTATTTTTAATTTAACAAGCTGGAGTTTTCAATCACGAAAATTTGTAGGTACGAGAACCTGGATTGCTAAACTTTCCGGTTCATTCCAATGTTTGATCGGAAAATATAAAAACAATTATTACTATTTTTTTTTTATAAGGTAACAGTATCAAAACATGTGCATTACTTACTCGTCGATTTTTAGTTATCTTATTTTTGCTGGTGCCATTGTTTCGCTTTTATAACAACATTCGGTATTTTTTAATGAATTGGTTGCATTTCTTTCTTAACAACGAAGTCACGAAGACAAAACTGTCTAAAGCCTTGAGAAAGACCAATTACCGCCATTATCCTTTTGTAGGTTATTATCCTAGACACTAAAATTATTTAATTTATTGTTTCCGGTTGCAATTATCTGTTGTTAGTCGAGGGAACTGTAGCGTTGGAAGTTGAGAGGTCTGGGTTCGATTACCGTCTGGTAAGATGGGTCGAAATTCACGACTCCACAAATTCGTAGAGCTGCATAACAGGCAGGTGTTTACGTCTTCGAGTAACCGACTTTTAGCACGCAATACCGGGGGATTTCAATGAAAAAATTACTTAAGTAGATAAACTATTTTTTTTACAAACTGACGTTTTGACCCATTTTTTTTTCAACAGTGGAAAGACAATATATAAACATATTAAAATGATTGTAATAGACAACAAGACACAAGAGTAAGCAGGAGTTTCACATTCATAATTGGAATATTAATACTCCAATAGTTTTATTTTTATATATTATTTTATTTATATTTTTTTCTATACCAATTATTTCATTTTGACATGTTTGTATCTTGTCTATTCAGCCGTGAAGAATACCTTCTCTACTAAGTACTAAACCCAAGACTTATAGTCAGTTGTACCAGGAGTGTTAATGGTACAGGTTTTTTTTTTATTTTTATTTTTTACCTCTACCCTGAGAATTTTCTTCCCTATTATATAAGGCCAACTAATATAGTTCAAGAAGAATATAAATAACTAGTACCTTTTAATGGTTTGCATTTATAATTTTGATTATTGATGAAAATAGACCATATTAAATTCATATCATTTATTTCATGTATGGGCGATGGGATACTATCCAAGGAGTTTCGAGACTTTTCGAGGGGTTTTCAGATCCCGGGAAGGTTCATATCCTGCTGTCAGTCGCACATCTACCTGCTTTCGATTCATGTGTGTCTGAGAGCGCTTGTTCACTTTACATTTGCATATAATCGACTTGAAACATTTGGATTAAAGTTCTCAATGTTGCCTTGCGTTGGGATCAATTTTTTTTGGTTGTATATAGCTTTTTCAAGTAGCATTAAGTATATTACACTTATATATTTGTCCCTTCTATCTATGATTATAAAAATAATATATGACTCTTTACCAATACAACCTATGAATGGTCTTGAGCTCACTACATAGTAGAGACCTAGCGGTTAATAGCCATAGTAACTCTGCACTGTACCCACTGAGCAACCCCTTATTAATTCATTAATATAATAAATAGCTTTATAGCTAGCTGCTTTTAATGGAGAATAAAATTAAACATCAAGACTTGTGTAAAGTTAATATTGAAAACTGATAGCAGAATAATATAATAATTTCTAGATCCTAGCTATTAAATAATATTAAACAGTTGATACGTATTGTTTTCTTTTTAAAAACATTATTCTAAAAGATATTACATAGAACAAAGAATTATTTAATCTGGTTACTACTCATTAATAAGGTCATAATTTATTTTTGGCTCTTTGCATATCTTTCTTATAATTTTTGTTAAAGTTTACGGAGAGTTAATTCATATGGTATACATTCATATAACGAACAACGAAATATATGCAATTTTTAATGAAGAGAGTGTTGTTCTGACAATGAAGCCTGTGAGATTGCGATGGGCACGTGGCTAGCATGGAGGACGAGGCAATCCCTAAGAGGGTCTTGACTGGACCTCTTCATGGCACTAGGAGAAGAGGGATACCGAAGCTGAGATGGTCGGATGGTGTGGCGAGAGATGTCACGAGATGTCCTGGTAGTGAAGAACTGGATGGCAGCTGCGCAGAACAGAGGATACTGGAGGAGGCTGGAGGTTGTAGTGCCGAGTGAATAATTATACATATGGCACAGTACTGGACTTTTTATAAAGTGTTTCTTTTCTGTTTTATTCTTAGCCCTTATGGTGGCCTAAACATTTGGTCGAAACTTTGGCGTATATAAAATAAGTTAAAGTTATTTTGTGGATAACTTATTGACTGCATCAGCCGAACATTTCTTACTCTTCTAAGATATATGTAACATCCACCATTTCCACATCAATAATTTTTATTATTGTTTATCCCTTCTCCATTGTGTACGTGTTAATCGGCATTCGGCCCCCATGTCGAGTGGTTGCTGCCAGCTGCCAGGTTGGCCCGCATCTAGCTTCAGCTTTGACACCCCAACGGTTTTGTTTGAACAGCTACATCATTGTCTATATTTCATCAACAGTTCAAATGGAGCTTAATGGACATTATAATTTATGAAATTATAATGTAAATTAAGAATAACATTAATTAACAACATGTTTTTGTTTAAATTAGATTTTTACACCGCGCCTATGATTAATTAATATCCTATCTCTCAATCTGGCCTGTTAAAAAAATTAAGTTATAAGATATCTTTGAATGAAATGGCTATAAATATACAGGAAGCATAATCATATTTACTTTGGATATTGCAAAGTCTTCCCTTACAAAGTTTTGGTTTGTTTTGTCTGTTCTCATTTTAAGGTTGAATGGACTCTGAAAGTATGACTAATCGGAAGAGTCTGAAGTGGGAGTTCTAATTTTTTCCTATCCAGTTGTACTAAGGATAGGGATCATTACGAGTACATGACACTTGGGACCAGCGTTTTACGCCCTTTCCGAAGGACCACATAACTAAGGGTTTTGCTCCCTTTGAAAAATCCTTAGGCCACTTCCAGATTGCGAACCCGTGATCCTGGGCATAGAAGGTTGAAATGCTAACAACTAGACCACTGGTGACTTTCTTTCTTTGTACCTTACATCAAACTGTGACAATTTACTTATTAAAATTAATCTTTTAAAATTTTATTATTTTATTTTTTCAAAGCTAATATCCATACATAATAATAAAACTATGTCGTAAAAGCATTGAGAAAATTCTATTTGTAGTATAATTTATAGAATAACTAGTATACCTAGTTGGCAGGTTTCTTTTTGTTTACTACATAATCACCAAAATTAGTAATTTATTCGAATTATAAAGTTTTTATTGAAAAATAATAATAAAATATTTGAATAATAATACATAAATTTACTTTACATATCGTCCCTACCATTGCAAAGTATCGAACGTGAAAAAACACAGTTTTCGTTTTCGACTTAACGCATTTGGTTTAGGATTGATAATTGATATAAAATTCATACAGAGGCATATATAAGTCACCAAAACAATGTAAAACGAATGTCACTGGTTTGACTATAGGCACTAATTTTTATTGAACCTTAAAACTGCTTCTTTTTTTTTTAATTCTCCTCAAAAGTGCCGATTTTCACATTCGATAGCTGGAAATGGCGGGGACGATATCTACTGCTTTACTTATCTGATGCTGAATTCGCTACCTCAACATGTTGAATAACCACGTTTCATAAATTAATCTATTTTTGTTTTACATCTAATTTATTTTTTGTGTTTTTTCTCTGTTCTTTTATCGCATTTGAACCTTGTTCAATCTTAACCTTTTGTGTCTTAATCACGTATTAAGATACAAAAGGTTACGAAAAAAAAATCTATTGAATCAATAAGTAGTAAGAAGAGTAAAAAAAAATGTTTAAATATTTAATTAATGATTTAAATTCTTCAATATCACAATACAGGTGTAAAATTCAATAAACACATTTTTTAAATATTTTAATTTTAATTAATTAATAAAAATCTGTTGTGCAATTTTTTTATGAAATCGATAGGAACAGAAAGCTTGTTAGTTCATTTAACGTCACTTCATGCTGCTATGGCTAATCGGACGATGCTACAGTGGGAGCTCTAAATTTAGCCTATCCAGGTTTAATTAGGATAGGGATTTTTAACGAGTACCTGACATCGTACAGGCTCGGGACCCCCGTTTAACGTCCCTTCCGAAGGACGGCGTAACTAAGGATTTTTTAATCCCTTAAAAAAATCCCAGGGCCACCTGCCGGGCTACGAACCCGCGATCTTGGGCTTAGTAGTTTGTTACGCTAACTACTAGACCACAGGTGACCTTGGAACAGAAAGTAAATTTCTAGATAAATTCTATTGTTAATTAAAACGGCCAATTATATGCTTAATAGTTTATTAGTATTCTCAGATTTTCCGAACAGAACAACTTTTATGTCTTCCCATTAAGTTAGAGAGATGAAACTTCATTTTATATTCATTATTAAAATCAGCACTATCCAAGTTTATATCAGATTTCTTGTTTAGCTTAAAGGTTTTTAAATTAATTTTGAATTTTTCCTTTATAGTGGCAGGTATTTGTTGATAATTTTTTTTTTACTGTATAAAGGGTTTTATTCAAGAAAAAATGAATAATAACAGTAAATTAGAAAGGTGTATATTTTTTCTTTCTTTTACAAATAACATTATCATTATTTTGCTTTTTGATACTAAATTATAAAATTACTTATAATAAAGTAGTTATTTTTCGATCAGATTGTTAATGATTTATTTATCATGAGTTGTAATATCTTTTTGAGATTAAAGTAACAAAGCCTTAAAATAGTAAAGGCATTTCTTCCAAAGTTCCTGTTACCTTATTCCCTAGTAAATATGGATCAAAAGCCAGAATTACTTACTTCTCTCTGAAACAATCTAAAATATTAAAGACATTCTTAAGATATATTTACTTCAAAGCGTTCTTGACGTTGTTAATGAAAGGAGGGGTTTCCTGCTCCAAGCCCTAACAATAATTTTCGATAACAAATATTTTACATACTTTTTAATCGTATGGAGAAGTTTATCTAAAGAAGGTGAAAATCAAGAGATACTGATGACTTATAGTAATTCTGTGAGATATATCGAAGGAAAATCGTTTTTAGAGGAATAATGCGTATTTATTATATTAAAGTAACATATTAAAGCTGTACTCTACTTATAAAGGTATAACGATATTGCTATTGAAAAAAAAACTATATCTGAAACTAATTCATTCTTTCTAAACATAAAATTTTATATTCTCTCTGGCTTCTCACTCCCAAATTTATGCTTGATATAAAAAAATCAATTTGATCATTATGTAATCTGAGTAATAGAAAACTTAATACACATATAGAAGATAAAAACATCAAAAGAAACGCAGAATAATTGTTTGGATTTAAATGAAATTTTCTATTCATTGCCTAAATAAATATATTTTGTATTCCACTTTCTTCCTCTGTTTTCGAATTTTTATAAATTCTTTCAATATTATGTGATATAAAATTGTAGTTATAAGTCTTCTTATTCCTCCTAATAAATTGTTCTATTTTTTCGTAGATAAACCATGATCTCCATCCAAATCAATCGTTTGCACAACTATTCGCTCCATCAATATAATCTCTACATCTCTAGAATGTACTGAACCTTTAATGAGTTGTGCTAGTATAGGTTTCTTTTTTTTTCATGATAATTAACCATGTTAATAGGATACAGTAGTCTTTGCAAGTATAAAATGTTTCAATGAAAAAAAAATGAAGTAGAATATCAAAATTAAAAGTCAATATAAATTTAATTTAATTTAAAGTTAAGATTATTCTCGCATATATGTATAAAGAAAAACAAAAATAGAATAGAGTAAAAAAAAATGCAATTTAGTACACACAAATAAAAATATTTTTGTAAAAGATCAAAATTCCAATTTATCTTAAACAGTTTTGTGATAAATAATAAAGAAAAAACAATTTAATAAAGCTGTATTCATACTCTGTATTAAAGTCAGATTAGAGAGAAGAGGATAAATTGGATATATGATTGAAACCGTATTTAAATCTGAATGATTAATCCTTTTGAAATTACTCATACCATATTGCCTGAAATTTATTAATTTGGGGATTTGAAAACAATAAGTAAAACAATTATTTTTGAGCTTGGAATGTGATAACTAACGTTAGAAAAATATCTTTAAAACTTTGATTATTTTGGTGATACAAAACTAAATTAAACCTGTGATTATCATAAGGATGTGTATATATGTATGTATATGGCGTTGATTTTGAAAGTGAGGGAACTAACTCCGTTTTATGTTATTGCTTGATATTCACTTTCAAAATTAACACAATTAAAATATTGTTGACCAAATAAATTTCTATTAAAAAAATTATGCTGATATTGACCTAATATTGATTGTCAATTGATTAAAAATATAGAATTATGTTAATTTGTAATAAAATAAGCCTTTAATTATTATTATTTTTTTTTACAAAATAAGGATGTCTTATTTTCAAAACCAACGACATATATTTGAGCATATCGTGTTATATTCACGGTTCTTTTATTCATAAATGAATGGTCGCTGTGCTGAATATGATAAAGCAAAAAATGTATTATTCCATTTTCATGAGTGTCCTATACAAAGTTTTATAAATCAAAGGATTATTCGTTATCACATTATCTCTGACGGATTTCTTTTGTCCCATAGGATGGAGTAGCCTGACAATAAAACAAACAATTTCGACACTGTCACACACTCCTCAACTCTCTCGGCTACATAACTCCCTATCGTTTCCGATAGTGGGAGTGCTCGACGGATGAGTGATTCTTTTAAAATGACGTTAACAGTAATTAATTGCCCGTTGGTCGGGATGCTGCTTGGAGATAGGCGGGGACCGCATCATCAACGGGATGATAACAACTAGATACGGAGTGGAGGGGGAGAGAAGAGTCAGTAAACAGAAGTGGGGTTAATGCTGGGCTTATCTAGTCCCTTCTCCCCGGGCTATATTTAGTTCTCGCCTCTTTGTCATTCACAAATATCCCCGCTTGTCTGTCCTCTCTCTTCCTTCTCCATTTCTCCGTCGAATATTCTCCTCTGAAGGAGAATTATTACCCACGAAGTGACACTAAATAATCGTTACATTTATCTAGTAGAGTTTTGGTTGAATAAACAACTCATAACTTCGCATAACAGTGACATTAAAAAAACAACAACATTGGTACCATCTGAAGCGAAGAGAAAACTTTTAACTCACAACAAGCATAGATACATACTCCCATGCCATGTTTCTACTTTACTAAGTAACATCTGGACACATTAAAGAAATTATTTAAAAGAAATTGCCTTATATTACTTGATTTGGAAGTTAATGAAGTTTACATGTGGTATACTGGTTAGCATGAGGACCTTCTATACCTGAGGTCGTTTCATATAGGAACCCGCAGATTTAGAAATATGCCTTTCCTAAATAAAGCTGAATAAGCAGATCTTAAAATTCCAATTGTAACATCATTAAAATACATACGCAGCATTCAGTGCCATTAAATGAATAAATAAATAATCCGATATAAATCTTTTTATGACAAACTTTATTCCCACTCAAACCCACTCTTTTCTAACCTAGTGACCTCAATTCACGATAATCCTCGTAGGCTTCTGAAAAGAAGGTGGCCTCGTGACTTTTAAGTTGAATTTTTTATTTGAGTACTACCACTGCGTAGTTTTTCTACTTGCCTCTATCCATTCCATTATGTATCATTCATGGCACTATATTTACTTGTTGTATTGTTATAATACAATGGTAAATTTAAATAAATAAATTTATACAAAATTAGTTAATGGAACACATTTGTATTAAATATAATACTTGTAAATTACAGAAAGGGGAATGGGAAATGTGTAGTACCTGGCTTAAAGCGTTGATTAGAAGTACTTAGTATTTCATGCTGGTTTTCTAGGATTACTTCATACAAAAGTAGATATTCATACGAATGTAGCAACTGGATAAAACAGGCCGTCTTCTATAGATGAATTGTGAGTTCATGCTCTTATTGAAGTTTATTTAAAATGGACTTTTATGTACGTTTTTATGTACTTATACTGAAATAATATCTTTTAACTTAGAACGGATGATAAATGATTGACATTAGTGAAACACACGAAGAAAACAAATCAGTAAAACATGTTCTATTGTTTAACCTGTGTAATTTGTGTAATCATTTTCGGAAAGGAGCTATTTTAGAAATCAACTCAAACATAAAATATTTTTATTTTGAAGAGAAAAGATCTGTCCTGGCACATCTTTTTCTGGCAGAATGCGGAACCCGGGTCTTCCGCATTTCTAGCGCGGTACTCTACCAACTAAGCTACCAGGCTCGTAACCAGGCCAGGCAAATCCATTCTCTTCACCGATCCTGTATCCCCAATACTCGCAATTTTCGCAAATATGTATATAACGTATATGGGGACGAATGTTCATTGAACATTACTTTAATTAGGATCTGGTTGATGGGCGTCAATTTTATATTCATTTTATTGTGATTATTTAAATATTTTTATTTTTAAGAGAAAAGGTCAGTCCCAGCCGGGACAATAAAATCAAAAATGAAAAATTATGAATACGAAATTGACGTACGTCAATCAGATCCTAAGTAAAGTAATGTTCAGCGGACATTCTTCCCTTATATACATCGCAAAAATTGTGAGTATTGGGGATACAGGATCGGTGATGAGAATGGATTTGTCTGGCCTGTTTAGGCCAGGACAGATCTTTTCTCTTCAAAATAAAAATATTTAAATAATCACACTACAATAAAAATAAAAATACAAACAAAATATATAGAATTGAAGTTTTTATTATGTTTTATTATATTTTATTATTTTTTGTATTTTTGTTCTGTTTGTTTCTCTCTCATAGTCCTGAAGATGGCCTACATTGTTGGTCGAAACGTCGGCACACAATAAATAAGTATACACTTATTAAGGTGTTTTCATTGACTTCACCCCCAACTATTTCTTCCTTACATTTGAAGTTTTTATTATTCTTGGAAAATTGAAGTGTCGTCTTTATTGTAAATATATTGTATTGTATTTTTAATAATTATTGCCTCGGAGATAACGTTATTGTGAAGAGAGCTGACACCTTTCCTTATGAAGTAAAGTTACAATTTCGGAAGAAAAATTCACGATACTTCCAGAAGTTCGGAATGATTTTAAAGATCAAAGTATGTGAAAAAGTCATCAAATGGATTTTGACAAAAAGCCGTTTTGGTTAAAAGCCGCAATTGCGCATCAAGCAGATTTTATCCAAGTGTTTGTTTTTTATCCTTCCTTTGCAGGAACATCACGTTTTGGAAATAATCAATAGTTTTTGACCAGGTCTCCATAGTCTTTTTAATCATTTCCTTTCAGGGAGTAGGAAAGAGAATGAACAAGTGGATTCTGGTTGATTTGTTGATAATATATGATTTTATTGTGGGAACGTTCACGTTGTGTATAGAATGATTCGAAACAAACCAAGTAGCAATAACATTTTTTTGTTAGAATTTTGGACTTTATTGTTTGTATCTAGTGTAATATGAACGTGTTTTGCTAAACCCCAAAGATCAGCTCCATAAATCCGATTAGGTTTTAGTATACTTACTATTGTAGATTAGTCGATTGTTCCGTATTGAAGATCTGTAGTCCATATGATGTGATAGTTGTTTGTAGCGTCTTGTCAGTTTTTGCCTTTTTAATTTTGTATGTATGCTCCATGTAAGTCTTCTGTCCAAGTGTAGTCCGAGATAATGTACATATTTTCTTGAAAAAACGATATTTCAATCATGTTCTGAACCCAACCATAAAGGGATTTGGTAGGTTATAGTGAAACAGGTTTTTTTTTCTTGCTACGTCATCCCTACTACAATGATTTTACAATAATTTCTCTTCGAACGAATATTCTGATGAAAGATTAAATACTTCTTCAGATGAACGGATTAATCGTTTAAATACTTATTTGAAGACTATTCGAGCTATTTAAAACTAATAAGGTAAATTATTTAAACTATAAACTGCCTATATGGAACCTGTGGGATCTGAAGGGCCTGCTGGGCATCATCCAGCCCCATTGGCTCCCTTATTTCAGGATAAAGCCTGGCTGATGAGCGCGCTCTCTGACTAATAACCTCCCTGCGCAACCATTGTCCTAAAACAGTTCAGTCTCTACCATTTCCTGAACCCAAGTATGTTCATGGGTTATAGTGGAACAGGTTATTTTTTTATTTTTTTCTATTCAACGATATTTTTAGTATAATGATTTTACCATAATTTCTCTTCGAACGAATTTGAATAATGAATGATTGTATACTTCTTCATCTGAGTGAACAAATAAACCCATTCGAGACCGATTGCACAACGTGTGTGATAGTAGGTCATGCAAATAGGTATGTTTCAGGGTAGCTCTTCATTTGAAATTTCGGCACTATTGCTGAATCAACTACTTCTTTATAATTTTGACCACTTTCAAAATTAGATAGTGGAGTGTTGCAAGCAGCTGAATAAGGCATTATTTTAACACCCTTATATACTAAACCTTTTTTCCATAGCTCAGAAAACACCCATCAAACACTTAATATAAGGCGGCCTGCACACTGTATGTGCAATAACAGTAATGTGCAATTATCAGTTATTCTGAGTAAACTAGTCGAACTTATGAAATCTGTAAAGTACAGGAAAACAAAATTTGGTATTAGTTTTACTGTTTGCCGAAAAATGTAAAAACTTTTTTTTTAACTTTTTAAAAAAATGTCTTTCCGTTATATTCTGTTCTTTATTATTGAATGTGGAGCGGAGTGGCTCAGTGGTAGAGCACTGAGTTTCCGTGCCGGAAATCCTAGTTCAGATCACGCTGCGAGGCAGTACTTTTATTTAGTCTGTTTGCAGCCGGAGATGGATCTTCTAGGATCTAGGCCCTCTTGAGGCTCACCCAACCTCTATAAAATATTATAAAAATTAATTAAGGTACCCAAAGTAATTGGAAAAATCTGGCGGTTGAGTGTGACCTAGGACAAGTCACCTCTTTGCAGAACCGTTGTCCACGAAACAGTACAGTCTCTACCATGTACTGAACCCCCCATACCATTCGCGGGTTGTAGTGGTACAGTTTTTTTTATTATTAAAAGCAAAATAACGATTTTATATTATTTAACTATTTTTGAAATAAATGTTTATAAATTTTTGTATGATGTATTTTCATGTTACCTTACATTGCACATCCGGTGTGCAATGGTGTTATTCATCTAAATTCACTGACGATTTGGGCGATTTCCATAGTAAACATGATTTTTTATTGAAAATGGACAATATAAAGAAAAAAAAATCGCTCCTGGGGACCGTGTTCGAAAAAAATCGTCGTCTCGAATGGGTTAATAGCATTTTAAATATTTATTATAAGACTCTTCAGACTATTTAAAAGTTTACAGTGTCCTCTATCTAAGGATACTGGGACACGAAGACAGAGAGAAGAATGGATGAAAGGATGTTGTTAAATCCGGCTCTCAGATGTGGTTTCGTCGCAGCCTCAATAGGCCTTTGTTTATTCTTCCTCGGATTGGAAAGTCCTTTCAAATGGGACAGTTCCACTTTGGCAACTTCAATCTATTTACTCTAACTATTTGGGGTATACTATTCTTAAGTTTATACCAAACGAATTACAATTGGTTGCGAACAAACGAAAGGGGTTATTTACTTATGGCTGCTATTATTTATAAATTCAAAATTGGAAAGAGAAAGGTGGAATTTTAATTAAGGGTTTATCTAGAAATAAATATTTTTATAGTAATGAATTTGAAATAAGTACAGAATAAATATTATATTTATCAATGATAACACAGTATTAAGTAACTGTGCTTATACCAGTAGGGGTGACTTGTGGTTTGATGGTTAATATAACAACCTACTAAGCCAAAGATCGCGGGTTTAAGGGAGTAAAAACCTTAGTTATGACTTCTTCGGAAGGGACGTTAAACGGGGCTATACGATATCAGGTACACGTTAAAGATGTCCATCCTACTTAAACCTGCACACGAAAAATTTAGAGCTCTCACTGTAGCATCGTCCGATTATACAAACCAGCATAAAGTGACGTTAAATGAAGAAACATCAACTAACACCAATATCCCCTAGAGAATGTTTTGTTACAGAAGTTTGCTAAAAAGAGACGTTTGCCGGAAACATGAAAAAAACCTCAGCGTAACGACTTAAGATATTAAATCCTAGGATTTACAAAAATCTATATATTCTGTTTGAATTTTAAATCAACTAAAGGTGGGGTCAACAGTGGTCTAGTGGTTAGCAGCTTGTGGGTTCGCAGCCCTCCAGGCACAACATCCTTAGTTATGGCGTCCTTCGGAAGGTATTTAAAATGGGGGTTCTAAGCCGCAGCGTTTTCAGGTACTCGTTGAAGATCCCTATCCTAATTATACCTTCATAGGCAAAATTTAGGCATGCTGTTGCATCGTCTGTCTAGCTTCAGCAGCATGACTTTAAATGAATAAACAATATAGTATATTTGAATAAAAAAAAAAAAAAATCCTTGTAGCATATTTGAGTTGAATGCACTGCATGACTGTAACAATGAAAGTCTAGGCTAACATTTTTAAAATAGAATCGAGTAATTATTTATGCCAACTAAGAATATTTTAGTTACTGATCGATAAATTAAAATGGTTCATAAAATTAGGATTGGTATGTAATGTTTAGCAGTCATGGAAATTTTATTCGTATTCCTGAGAAACATGTGTCATAATGAAACTTTAATATTTAAAAAAATATTAACTCTTTATTCTTATATTTATTGTTTTATATAATATTTATTTCAATATTTTATTTTTATTTTTTAGATGATGCTGAAGCGCCTTCTCTTTTAAATGTGAGTGAAATTAAATTATTATTTAATGAATATTCATAAAATATGCTCCATGTTAATGCCAGTTTTCCTCTTTTTACTTTTCTGGGGAAAAATGAAGTAACATTTTAAGCTGAATTTATTATATTACATTAAATACTCTTGGAAATATGATTCTCTGGGGCTCTTTCATGAATATGAGATATATGTTTTATAATTATAAATAAGTAATTATGCTTTAAATGTAAACATTACATTTAATTCAGTTTTATCTGTCCTCGTTTTTAGTTCATTTTCATCATTTCATGTTCTTTTTTTGTTCTAATTATTCGAAGAAATGTATTTTTTATTTCTTTAAGAAGATATTTTATTATTATTTGTTATTTACTTATGTGTTTATTTAATTCACGTTCAAAGTTTATAAGATAAAATTAAATCATATTTTTTTTTATTTGGTTGGGCTATGTAAATATGTATTTTTAATCTTTTTCCACCTAAGTATTCTTTTTAACCGCGTATAAACAAATCTACAGCTGTAAAAATCAGAAAACTTGTCAATATTATTCATTCCTTTCATCTTTCAATATTTTACACAAATAAATTGACGGTGATTAATTCTACTGGTGCCTTTTTATTTACATTCGGGTCTTCATAATCATACACCTGATACAAATTTATGTTGTAATTATTATTTTGTATATATTTTTCTGTGCTATGCATATATACATTTTTAATCTACCTTTTACAGTAATGAAATTTATTTTATTTGTGTTTAAACAAACAATTAGCTATAAGATATCAAAAACTCTTACCAACATCATTCTGCCCTCTCAAATTTAAATATTTCTGCCTTAGATAAATTACTAGATAAAGTGTACTTAATTGTTATAATCCGGTTTTTATTTTTTATGTTCAATATTTTTGTTTTATAAAAACAAATGTGCCGTAATTATCAAGGACTTTTGTATGTCCTATGTATATAGGTATATGTATTTATTAACCTACTCAGCGATTAGTTTTAACAATGTTTAATTAATCATTTAGCTATAAAATTTCAAAAATTTTATAGTTTAAATAAAAATTTAGTTTCAGAAAACCATAAATACTTATCAACATTATTCGGTGCTCTCATTTTTCGAAACTTCGCCTGAATTCATAGGCGAAGTACTTAATTTTACCACAGCGTTTTATTTTATTTTTTTAATTTTATAAAAAATAAAATTCTGTCATTATTGAGATTTTTTTATGTACTAATGAGATAGGTATTTTAAAATACTTAATGATTAGTTTTAACCTTGGTTAAAAACACAAAGAAGAAATGCTTGTCGACATTGTTTACTGGATAATCTGCAAAATATTGTTTGAATCTCTTCTATAGATTTAGCTCTGTAAAAATATTTTTCAACCTTCCAGTTAATTCTTTTTTGTATAAGTATAGATTAGCTTTTATCATGTTAAAATAAACTAGCTATAAAAATTATAGATGCTTATCAACACTTCAAATTAGTATTGGACTCTTGCTTAGATCTAATAGTGTGAAAATTTGTTTGTAAAGAGGAGGACCTTCCTTTTTTCATTTATATATTGTTTTATTTTGTTTTGACCCAACGCGGATACGAAAGCGAGCTTTGTTCTTTTGGAAGCGGGAGACGGGCACTCCTGCAAAAGCGAGATGACAGATACATGTCCAATCTGGGTAGCCCTCGACTCCCAATTGAGGCGGCTGAAGAGGTCTTCAGAGGACAAAACTGCCCTTACTTCAACCTCCTCTTGTCTTGTTAGGACTTCCATTGTTATCGTTGAGTCTGTTTTGGCCATTCGTCCTATCAGCCTCTGGCATGTCCTGTCACTCTTTCCTCTCCATTAGGAAAAGTGGACCAGATGGCTGCTCTGAAATAACGTTTGCTCCATTTCGAAGGGTAAAGCCAGGAAAAAAATAAAGATGTTTTTTTAAAAGTTATTTAATGAAGTTTATAACTGTATAACAGAATACATGAAGTAAATATAATGAATGTATACATTGAAATGAAAAGACAAGTAGATAAACTACCCAGTGTTAGTATTCAAATAGAAAGTTCAACTTATAAGATCACGAGGTCATCTTCTTTTCAGACGCCTCTAAGGTTTATCAGGAATCGAAGAGGTTGCTAGGTTTGAAACTAGTGGGCTTGAGTGGGAATGCAGTTTGTCATGAAAAAATTTATATCGGATTCGAACCAAGTCAGCAACAAATGGGACAACTTTCATAGCATATTGAATGTTCCTGTGTCTCCCGTTTAAATGCTTAAAAAAATCATTGAAAGTTTTTTTCCCATGCGGCCAAATAACAAAAGTGTCGTCCACGTATCGGAACCAGGGAGACGGCTTTAAATATGAAGTTTTCAATGCTTCCTGTTCGAAATCCTCCATAAATAGTTCCGCGACGAGTGGACTTAATGGCGATCCCATACTTGCACCTTCAATCTGCTTGCAGTATTTTGCTTTTAACAGAAACTATGACGACGCTTAGCATAGTTCAGCCAATTCCGCGTCTGCTTTTCAGAGTAATTTAAATTTGTAATTTAAAAATAATAATAATTATAAATAAATCATAAATAATATATTGAGGTATGTCAACAAGATTCTAATTAAAGTATTGTTCAATGAACATTCTTCCCCGTTTATACTTCGCAAAAATTGCGAGAACACGGGGATATAGGATCGGTGAAGATTAATGATTTGCCTGACTTCGGTACGACCCCTGGTAGCTTTGTGTTTTAGAGCGCTGCGACGGAGACGCAGACGACCCGGGTTCGAATCCCGGCGGGGCAAATCTTTTCTCTTCATAACAAAAATATTTAAAAATATAGATTGCGATGATTCTAAGCATTCACTTCCTATTTTCTAAGCCTTTTACTTTCCTACTTGTAGGACTATCACTAGGACATAAGTTAATGTTGATTGGAATTTAAGGAAAGCTAAATAAATATGTATTTTATTTTATATTTATACAAAATTAAAGTAATAGTTACTTGTGGTTATTACTTAATAAATTTAGGCATAGTTTAGGATTGTCTGTTTAGCCCCTTAGCAGCATGACTTTGAATGAATGATCAATGTCGTGTTAGATGTTCACGTAGGCTTCCACGGTCTGCGGCTTTGTCCGTATGTTCTTTTTTCCGGGATTGACCGTGTGGTGTTGGTTTTGTTTGCCAAGCTTTCGCTCATCGTGTATATATACCCAGAATACTGGTATATATACCCTCACTCCACCATCCGCTCTTCATTTACTGACTATCTCTGAGGAAGCTGAGGAAGAAAAAGAACGTACGCACAATGCCGTGTTATATGGTTGAATTAAAAAAAAAAACTCCTCTTATGTGGAGTAAACTATTGACTGGAATGCATTGCATGGCTGTGACAATGAAAGTCTAATTTTTATATTACACTAGGGGGTGTCCCGTGTTGATGTGTAATTATTATATTTTTCTTTCTTTCTCAAAACGTGTTTTCTACGTTCTTCTTTATTCATATTCAAAGATTAAGTATTCACAACATAAGTTTGAACATTTCTGTGTGTTTTTACAGAAGTTATTGCTTCTCATGGTATGCTTATAAGTTATATCCTGCCTAATAATTTGGTTTATAATTACAAACCAACATAGAATAATATTTTTCCTTGATAAGTGCTTTGGGATATACTTCCAATACGACACTACAGTATTGTATACACATGTATAACAGTGTACCTTTATTACACGTTGAAAAAATTATTTTTCATTTTTTCGTCTTCCCATTCAGGCCATCTAAGGATCGCCTTGGCATTATTTGGATTTTTTCTATTCCCAAAATATTTTAATTCTGACACTAGGTCGTTCGTTCCTTTTATGGAATGGATTGTTATTTTTTTTTTCTGATTGCCTTCTTTTGTAAATTAACTTCTTAAATTTCTCTGTCCTTTATTACACTTTTTCTTATTCATAATCATATTTCAAAATTTATATAAACTTCTGTGAACCATTAAGGTTTGAATTTTCTTTTTTAATTTTAATTTTAAAATTTATGAATATTTTTTTAGTCAGTTTTATATACCTTTTTTAAATGGATGCCTACGCATACTGGTGGATTAGAACCCCGACTGAGCGACTCAAGGTTCGTGTGTAAGAGCTAACAAATTGCTTCGTAAGTAGTGGGCGGTGGCTATGCATCAGTCCTTCTGGAAGACACAGCCATTATCCCTTCCGTCACAATTACAGCGATAGAGCTTTATTGCAAGGCTTTATTGCTCTAGTAAAAGCCGTGTGTGTTACCTTCTCTAACTCAACCGAATGACCGTAATTTGTTATTTTGCAATATAACTTCTGAATAAAAATATTTTGGCTCAACTAATGACCTTACTTGCAATAATCCCTTAGTTGTCTCCCACAGATTGGAGGACACATATTTTCGTTAAAGTATGTTGGATGTGATAAGAATATTTCCAGTTTTGGATTCAGTACATGGTAAGGACTGTAATTTTTCTAGGACTACTGTTTTGCAGGAAGGAAATTTGCCCGTGATCTAGCTCAACCACGAGGTTTTCCCTCAATTGGGTGTACCCACTTTATAGAAGGGATTTGCTGAACCCGGAAACTTCGGTATACCATTTCAGTGCTGTAATCATTGAGATACTCCGTTCCCCAGTTAATGATGAACTTTCTGATTCATCAAATAATTTATAAGGCAAGGTTCTTAACACTATAGATACAGAATTATATAAATGCCAGATATAAAATGTCTCTCTACAAGCAGAAAAAAAAAATAGTAAAAAGTAATAAAAACAACAAAAAAAAAACTGTACTCCTACAACTTATGGGTTCAGTAGGAGGCAGGTTCGACTGTACTGTTTCATGAACAACAGACAGGGAGATTATTTGTCCTAGATCACACTCAACTGCTTGGTTTTCCACCTATTTCAGAACACCAGGAGGATCCGGGACACCAAGGATCCATCCCCGGATGTTATCAAATTAAAATAAATCCGCCAAAGTCGGATTCGAACCTGGGATCTTCGACACAGAAACTCTATCACTGAGTCACTCAGCTCCCCAAAAATTAATAATATAGTTTTTTTTTTTAATTTGTATTGAGCTTCTATCGAATGCGAAATAATAATCAATTTCACTTTGTGCTTCTTTCATCTTAGTTTTTATATAATTCTTATTAAGGGCAATAGTCTTATATTTACCATGTTATCTAGAAAACTTATAAATATATATATATATATATATATCCGTATGTGTGTATTTTATTCCTTTTTTAAAATAGTATTTCATTTTTAATTATATAATATAATTAAAAATGAAATATTTGAGGAATGCTCAAAAAGTTTTAAGGATATATTACATTCTTAAAACTTTGTGAGCATTCCACATATGTTAGTAACAATCAAGCCATGTAATAATTTAGAAGACTCAACTCAACTAAAGGAAGTTCTCGATCTGACCAACCTTCCAGAGCATCCAAGTAGAACGTAATGACCGACTTCCGCCCTTGGAAAATGATACAGCAGGAGGAAATGAAAAACGTTTTTGTAGTGGTTGCGAAAATAGATTCATATATAAATGTAATCCCCAGGATTAATTATACTTATGGTCAATTTTTGGGAGCGGAGTGGCTCAGTGGTAGAGCACTGAGTTGCCATGCCGAATATCCTGGTTCAAATCTCGCTACTGGGAAGACTTTTATTTAGTCTATTGATGGATCATTTGAGATCTAGGATCCTCCTGGGGCTCATGCATCCTCTGTAAAGTGGGTACCCAAAATAAAGGGGGAAATATGGCGGTTGAGCGTGATCTAGGACAACTAACCTTCCTGTACAACCGTTGAAACAGTACAGTCTCTACCATGGACTAAACCCCAGACCCGTTCACGGATTGTAGGGGTACAGGTTTTCTATGGTAAATTTAAACACGTCTAAATTTACTAAAAATGTCCTCAATTTTAATAATCAATAATAATAATTAAATCAATGTACATTTTAATGATCGAATATCAATTGAACTAGTGACAAAGTTGTCAATATGATTGTAATTGTGAATTCTCTATATATGTAAATTATACATCGAAAAAATATTTAAAAAACCAGTACCACTACAAAGCATGGAGATTCTTAAGTTCAGTATTGGTAATTTTTTCGAGACCACCCTCATCCACCAGGTTTTCCCCCAATTTAGGGTTTCCACTTTGTAGAGGCTGGGTGATCCACAGAATGGTGTGCAGCAAAGACCTTCGGAACAGTAACTCAGCGCTCCTTTATATACATACATAAAAATAAATTTAATAAATATATTTTACATCTATGCATATAATAATTTATATTTTATGATCTGGTGATCATTATTTATTCCTTGATTATAAAGCATATATAATTAGAAAGGGCTTGTTTTCTATACAATATCTGCTTGTATAGAGTTTTGATAACAGGAAAAAAGATAAATAAACAACAATTACCTCATCTAATTTATTGAGATAATTACGCATTTTTTACTCATTTATTATCCCTTTATTTTTTGACTCGGTATTATTCATTAATTAGTGATACGATACAAGCTAGTTTAAAAATGAATAAGGGCAATTTTATAAATTTTTTTTAAGGAAGAGAGATTATAGAAGGGTCGATGTACCTTTTCAAGACTTACAGGTCACGTTGAAAAACAAATAAAATTAAGAATAAATCATAATCAATAGTTTGCGAAGAGAATTTTTTCCTATTCTTATAAAAAAAAAGAACCTGTAACACTACAACCCGTGAAGGTTCTGGGGTTCAGTACAAGGTAGAAACTGTACTGTTTCATGGACAACTGTTCTGCAAAGAGGTGACTTGTCCTAGGTCATACTCAACGACCAGATTTTTTCCCCTTATTTTAGGTACCCTATTTTTATAATATTTTATAGAGACTGGGTGAGCCCTATGGGGTCCTAGATCCTATATGATCCATCCTTGTGGATATTTTAACTTGAAGTATAAGCTTTAGTTTGGTCATCGTTAGATGGCATTCCAAGGGTGAACCTAGTGGTGACTAAGTTAAAACTAATTTTTTATTTATTTACAGTCTGCTTTTATTTAAAATTATTTTCTTGTATATGCATGTGTTGTGATGTGATTTTATTTACAAAATATTATCAGAGGTTAAATAATTTTTAGTGTAACCTTAGTACCTAATAACTTTAGTCCAACTTTATTTAATTACTATTTATTTATTTTTTCCATTAATCTAGTTTTGGTTACAAATTGCTCATTATCCTGGTTAAGAATCTATTTGTATTTTGTGAATGTTAACCTTTTCTACTACTTGTTGTTATATGTTATGTTTTTGTTTACGAAAATTGTAACGGTTTTGCTTATTGTTTATCCAGTTATATCCTTTTTTTTTTTCTACTTCCTCCTAAGCGACAGGGGTGGCATCTATGGTAAGTGTTTGTTTGAATAATCGTCTAGCCTGCTTTGTACCGAAGTCTTGTTACGGTACGTAACCCATCCATCATGCCTTGAGTGATTGCACTGTCTGAGTTCCTCAAGCTTTATTCTCAATGTCGGTTCCATTAAGTGTTTCCCTAAGTCCTGATTATTTATTTCATGTCAAAAAGATTTTTTTTTTATATTCTGGCAAATCACTCTATCTACATAGCTGTGTTGTTATTAAAATCTCGGGTAACGATGAAAGAATATTTGCTGAGCATTACAAAAAAATGCAGGGTTTTGTTTTGCATATAATTTTAATTAATATTTTATTAGTTTTTTTTAAAACATACCACCTCAATAACTGTATCACTACAACCCGAGAAGGATCCAGGGTTCAGTATATCGATAGAGACTGTACCGTTTCAAGAACAACAGTTGTGCAGGGAAGTGATTTGTCTGGGACACTCTCGACCACCAGTTTTCTCCCCTATTAAGGGTATCCTCTTTTATCTACAGCAGGATTTGAACCCGGAACCCTCGGGACTGTAACTCAGCGCTCTACCACTAAGCCAGCCCTACAAAGGGCTTCATATTTTTATTGAAGGCCTTTTGTAATTAATTTCGTAATGGTATTATTTACTTCGGAATATACTCTCCTTTAAAATTAAATTTAAAATGCGGTTACTTTCTCATTTTTGGCAAAATGTTAATATAGTCGACTGTATCTGCGATGGAACGTGCTAGGAAAATATAAATAGATAGAACCATATTACTTTTCAAAGCTATTGTAGCTGATAAAAAGGGAAAAACTATTCACATCCCATGAATTTATTTATTTAGTAGATATATTTCTTATAGATTTCTCTATTTTTGCTTATAAGAATATAGTACATGCTAGTTCGTGTCTCGATCTGCTTGATACGTTTTTAAAAATTTTAAATTATTATTTTTTTATAATTTAGCTTTGAAATGCTTGATAAATCCATAATAGTCCTTGGTCATATTATTTATTGTTTGGTTCCGGAATTTCGATTTACTCATTTCAATGTGATAGTGGTTAAAAACGCTCTTTTTACAGTATTTTATTAATCTTTTAATTACTAATTAAAATTATTTCACACTAGCTTTTGCCCGCGGCTTCGCTCGCATAGAATTTGGACTACCACATAAAGTTTCTTGACAGTGCTTTTTAACAATAATTTAAAATAATAAATAATTTAATTTTTTTCAGTATAGGCTTCACGTACAAAATTTCAGATGTCTAACTTCAAAACTGACGGATTCCATAAAACCCATATTATATTAAGGGTGGAATTATCCAAATTTCTTTCTTAAATCATACAAAGGACCTATCTGCAAATTTCAAGATGCTAAATTCCTGATTTGCCTTTAATTATGTACTATAATGGATTCTCCACAGTTTCTATAAAACTGTCGGGGGTGGGGAGGGGCACGTGCCCCCGGCGCCCCCCCTCTAAATCCGCGCTTGCTATAGCCCATGTGTTATTCTGATATATAACCTATATTACTGTCAAGTTTCATCCAAATACGTTCAGTAGTTTTTGCATGAAAGAGAGACAAACATACAAACTTTCACATTTATAATATTAGTAAGATTAATAGTATATCAAAATAAATAGTTTCACTCTTGTTCTTTCTGATATTTTAACAACTATGATCATGTTATTTTTCTTTAATTATGTACTATAATGGATTCTCCACAGTCCCTATAAAACTGTCGGGGGGGGGCACCTGCCCCCATGCGCCCCCCTTAATCCGCGCTTGCTATAGCCCATCTGTTATTCTGATGTATAACCTATATTTCTGTAAAGTTTCATCCAAATCCATTCAGTAGTTTTTGCGTGAAAGAGAGACAAACATTCAAACTTTCACTTTTATAATATTAGTAAGATAAAATGATTTAATTACATATTAACACATGACTTCCTTATAAAAGTATTATGCTATAAATCTTACGTTATACGGCTTAAAAAGTTAATCTTAAATCAAATTAAAATCATTACGTACAGTTTTTCTAATTTTTAGTATATATGCTTATGAGTATATCACACTTCTCTAAAGTGATACAACTAAAAAATCGTGTTTTTCGGTGGGGGTTATGAACATGAAAGAAATAGGCCCAATATTTCTGTATCCTTGTTCAAAAATTATTAACCTAGCTTCGGAGCTTGTCTGCCTGAAGGCATTTGTGTCTATCTTAGTGTCTTCATTATATTTTAATCTTACTAATAGTTTTCCCGTTTTTCCCGAAATGTAGGTTTTCGACTTGTCACTTTAGAAATACTATGGGATATGGGGTATCACGGGTCTCGAATTTATTGCTTATTACCTATGACAGAAAATTACATGCTACATTTTAAACAATTTGACCATTGAAAAAAACATGTCAAAATGGAATGTTTTCAGAGATGTTAAAAAAGAAAGTAAGAATGCATTGTGATAACAATACTATTCATTAAAATTTGGACTATGACTCTTTATAAACACTACTTATTTTATGAACACACTGAAACCTTTTCTAAGGTCCTTATCAGTCGGATTATGCGGTTTAAATATAAGCAATCTTACACATTATATATTCCGAAATTATAGCTTATTTCTTTTGATAGAAAATTACAAATTTTAAAATAATAATCTATTACTATAACAAACTATTCAAGATGAAATGTGGTCAGGGATGTTCAAAATGGAAGTAACAATGCCAAAATTTAATATTAAAAGGCTCATTCCAGAAGTGTTCATGCGCGTTAAAGTGGGTATTTAATAAGACCCTAGAACTGCCAGGACACACTCAAATGTGTCTTTCTACCTCAACCAAAAGGTGTTTTTATTCCGCTTCTATTCTTGAAGGCTATAAATATTGAAAAAATACGGGTTCACTTACTGCGGCAGAGTTATAGATCTTTCGAAGGGCTTGCTCTGTTGCTGGCTAAGTTATTTGTTTTATATGTACATTTCTCCTTCCTCTTTCATGTACCCCAGGTTGACGTTTATTGCCACAAGCGTTTATACTTAAGCGAGAAATATGTCTCCATTTGCGTCATTTTCGTGAGTCATTCATTATATGTCACGAGCTGATATTGAAACATTTATGTCGCATGTTTATGTTTTATTCTTAACATGTCTTAGTATTGCATTCGTTCATTTATAAAAGTAGCTGATCGTACAGTATGATTTATGATAGTGCAGTAATACATAGATCAATCGTCTCTCTTTTATACGCCTTATCAATATAATACAACTTAATCAGATCTGGATGTCGTACAAGTAATGCCTTGCGGCATAATTGGTATCTAATGGTTTTTTACTTTTCAATGGAGCTATTCAAAATATTATAGATTTAGATTGATGTTATTAATATTATTGCCATTGTTGATTCCCGTTAGCCTGGTTTAAATGTTTCAGAAAAATAAAATTAATATTAAATTTAGGGCCCGACGTCGACTGAATAGGATCCAAGTTTGTTCTCTTGAGCGAGCGGTAAATACAACTACTTTTTCCACCTATGAAGGGTGTTCAGTACATGGTAGAGACTATAAATACTTCTAGTAATCTGTTGTACAGGGTGATGATTAGCCCGAGATTACACTTAACCACCAAGTTTTACCCTTATTAAGGTTAGGCACTTAATTGGCCGGTTGAGTCCCAAAAGTGTTTCTAAGTTCCACATGATTCATCTGTGACAGCTTAAATAAATTATCTAACACACCCAGATTTGAACCTCGGAACTGAACAGGGACTTTTTTAATATGATTGTTCTTTCAGTCTTGATATATGCTGTGATGGTTGGTGGCTTAGCTGAAGAAATATGAAGAAGATGGTTACAGAACCATAAACAATGACTTCTGTAAGATCCATAGAAACACCAGAAAATAAAGAAGGGCCTACAAATAGATAAATCAACCAATCTCTCTGAAATAATTCGGTCGATCCACACTAGGAAAGTGAAATGGCTCACTCAGCCACGATATAGAACCTAAGTGAGTTCCAGAAGGGTTTGCAGGCGCACAAGGTCCATCCGAGGCTGTTAAAAGATTATATAAATCATCTACCACTGCTGGATTTGAACCCGGAACCCTCAGAACAGCAATTGAGCACTCTACAAACTGTGCTGCCCCACTCCCTAAACTGTAATAAAACAAATTAAAATTCTAATTAAAGCCCTGACCTCAATTTCATAGGATTAGCTGGGCTTTATTTATGTCTTGAGCGATCGTAATGAGTTTGGATTAAAATTTAATCTCTCTTTGGTTAACTATCAGAGATGACTTATCTTTCTCTGTAAAAAAACTTTTGATTCAAATTTTGTTTTTTAATAACTTATTTATTGAAATTTACAACTATATAATAATAATAATAATACATCAATTATATAGAATGAAAGATTATTTCTGATTTAAGTATAATATATTTCTGATTGTCCAAAATTTGAAAAAGAATGCGATGTATTTTCCTCATCTCTTTTATCTCTTTAATACAAGATTTTACTTTTTAAAAATATTAGTAATTTTTGTAGCTTTATAATTTTTTTAATTGATTTCCTTGTTTCGCCCATTAAGAACTGAGCCGATCAGTTAGCCCACTTATCTTTTGAGTTCTAGAATCGGTAGCTTAGATGAGATTTATTTTTTCTTCAGTGAAAGACTTTCCTAAATAACAAAAACAAAGGGAACAGGTAGGACTTAACTTTTCTTCTAAGAGAAAATGTCTTTGGTTCTTTATATTTTAGATCGTTTTAAGTAGATCGGGGAAATAGACTGATACTAGTTTGTAGATAATAGATTAATATTAGTAGATTGTTATTAATAGTTAATTGATAGTGCACAGAAAAACAAAACAAGCTTCTGCGAATAGGATTCGATCTTCAATGCTTAGGAAATAAAGTTTAAAATCATTTTAAAGAATATAACATGAATTTTCTGGTGTGTCGGAAGTTTTAATTCAAATCGTTGGCTGTGTTGTTAAGAAATTTGATCACAAATATTTGAAGTAGTATTAAATAGTAGATATGCTCATAGCAGTGCAAAGATGTAAAACATTTGTTCGAATAATTTATATAACTTTATTTCTTATAATGGAGCGGAGTGGCTCAGTGGTAGAGCGCTGAGTTGCCATGCAAAAGGTGCTGGGTTCAAATACCGCTCGCTGGCAGACTTATTTAAACTGTTAGTAGCAGGATATGCATCCGATGGGGTCCAGGACTCTCCATGGACTGACCCAGCCTTTATAAAGTAGGAAAATCAAAATAAGGTAGAAAAATCTGGCGGTTGAGCGTGGTTTAGGACAATTCACCTCCCTGTTCAACCTTTGTCCAAGAAACTGTACAGTTCCTACCACATACTGAATCCAAGACTCTTCATGAGCTGTAATGATCCTAGTATTGCAATACGCAAGGTTGCCAACCGGGTTCGTGGTTGAGTTTATTAAAAAACTAAAAACTCGAAAAATTAAAAATGTTCGAAAACTGGGCTTGTAATTTCTACATAAATTGTGTTACTGGATGGAAAGGTGCCAATAAAGAACCAATTTTAGTTACCCTTTACGAACAATTTTACATATTAAAATTTAAAAAGGCATGTTAAAAAGCATTTTGAAAAAATAGAAGTTTTGTAAACTAGTCGTATGCAGTGTTTTCTTTGTTATTTCGGCCATATAACTGACTGTTCTACCGAATTGTTTAGGGTGAACGTTTCTTTAAAAAAAAAAAAGAAGTTTAGTTTTTATACCTAAGTGCGACTCCTCCAAAGATTAATCTTTTATAACTATACATTTTACCATTGGCCGGAGAATTCTATTGCAACTCCTTTTTTTATTTGCGTTGCACATGGTAAGATGGTGCAAGAGCTTTCGGGGATTGAATGGTCCTATGATTAAATGATGTTCAATATGTGCCCTTTTATCTATATGAACCGATGGAGAAGAATGACACGCCTATCTTGGTATGAGACGAAGAAAGTAATTATATATACTAAGAATGAATTATGCTGCTACGGTTAGATTAACAGCTAAAATTGAAATTCATAGTAGCAATTGCTTAAGCAGAAAAAATTACATAATTAGCTGTTACCTCATTCATCATGAATGATGTTATAAATATACGGCTCGATTTGTAGTTGAAATAATAACTGTTGTTCAAATCAATAAAAATGCGTGAGAGTAGTTGTGAGGGGGGGAGTTGGAAGAGAGAATTAGTCGTTACGTGCCTAGAGCGCAAATAGGCCCGGCGGGTGCCAGTCACATCTCAGTTAACTACACCTGCAGTTAGTTAATTTGCTATGATAACCCGAAGAGTTGCTCAGATTTTCACTCCCGGATCTGAGCTCAATCCAAACAGCCCTGTGTATTTTCACTCTGTTCAGCAAGCAGGTAATAATTATATGCCAATCACCATGAAGTAATTAATAACTAAGAGAAATAATGTGAGAAGAGCCATAACACAAATAGTTAAAAATTCAGGAAAGATCCTTTCAGAGACCTGCCCGGCAGGTTGCCCTGGGATTAAAGGTAGTAAAATATCTTTGGTCAAGCAGTCCATCAGAAGGGGCATAAAGTGAAGGTCCCAAGCCTGTGCAGTGTCAGATACTTTTTTAAGATCCCTATTCTAGTTATATCGGGATTGGTAAAGCTTAGAACTCCTGGCCTAACATCGTTATATCAATCATAGCAGCATAAACGAGACATTAAATAAATAAGCAAACAAAAGTTATTTCAGAACAAAGTTTTTTTTTTAATTAATAAAAACTCGTAATAGGAAAAAAATGTGTTTTTTAGTTCCATGAATGTGGTAAACGAAGTATTGTTATCGCGAAAATTATTGATTTTCGAATTTAAACATATATAACCGTAATGATCGTCTCTGAATCTATTTGATTAGTTTTGATGTAATGACTGTATGTAGATCCGTACATCACACGCATAACTGCATCCTGGAATGATCATCCTGGAAAGTTTTCGTAATTGGTGTTTGGGTAACATTTTTTTGTGCGTATACTTTTTGTGAACACTACATGATCACCAGAAGTAGGAATTTACCTGAAGGTATATGAAGGTTTTTATAAAAAATTATCTGTTATTTATAATGAAATTATTATTGATTCAATTAATTATTTAAAATTTTATATGAGTGTATTTAACATGTTGATTAACTGGAAATTTTACTAAACTTAAACGAATGGTATAGGAAATACCAACCTAGGATCCTTTGTCGCAGAAAAAAGTATTTCAATGACGGAAATTTCCTATTTTCTGATTTCGGGCGTCGATTATCCGAACTGGATTCATGCAAAAAATTCGAGATAGGGGTTGACATTGCCATTTCTAGATTATAAATGATGATACATCACTGTTCCTTATATTGTATGTACAAATTGGTATAAAATATTGATTAAATATATTCGATTAAATGTATAGCTTACAAATGTAATTCAATTTTGTATAAATAAAGTTACAGGCCCAGTTTATTATCCAATTAAGGCTATTAACAAGGTTTGGTATTAAATTAAATGATTTTCAAAGTCAATATTCACCTGATACAGCTCGACCAATCAAACTGCCGCTTTCTCGAAAGTTTCCTTCCTGTCAGTTTATAGCTTCCTGATTAGTCCGTCTAAACCAATAGAATTAATTAATTAAGTAGAACAACCTAGGGCCAAGTAAAATATTTGATGCTATACTAAATAAAATCAGAGAAACTGTTTTACTAACTAGCTATTGTTAATTTTATTAATGATACTTTTCTTATTGGCTTATTTTTTTTTTTTTTTTTGTTGCTAGAAATATATATCTGGTATTCGATTTGATCTATAGAATGATCATTTGGATTCTAAAGATCTTCCTGGTGCTCCTACATCCTAGCCTCTACATTATAGGTTTTACGGGATATAGTTTTCAAGATCATCCCCAAACTTTATATGTTATGTATTTATTTAAATTATTGTACGTCATCTTGGCGTGGATCATGTATGTGTTCATTTATTGTTTATGGTTCTATAACCATCTTCTTCATAGTTCTTTTGTTAAGCACCCATGTCTCATACCAAATGTTATGAGGAACAGTCATACTCCAAAGCCTTTTCTTCAAACCATAGCTGAAGGCCCCAGGTTAAATCCGACTGTGGCAGATAAATTATTTAATCCAGTAACACGAATGGATGGATTCTATGGGATCTGCAGACCCTCCTGGGGCTCACCCAGCCTCTATAAAGTGGGTATCGTTAGTTGGGCTTTTTCCCGGGCAAACCAACCAGATAATGAACCAAAGACTCTTCATTTGTTTTAGTCTTGCAGTTTTTTAATATATATTTTGATTTATATTTTTCTCGCTTATAATATTCGATGGATAATAAATTAAATTAAAATGAATTTTATAATTTTTATTTTTTTATTTGTCTGGAATTTCCTCTTTAATATGAACAATAAGCCAAGTTCTTTATTTTCGTCTATGACTTTATATATTATAATGATTTTATTTGTAATTTGTTTAAATTTCTTATGAAATTAATTAATGGTAAGCATGATTATAATAGCTATGTTTTTAGCATGATCTAAATAACAATAGGGCAAAGCGACCTGAAGGGTTGATACCGATACTACAAATCTTTGCTACAAACTTCCGTCCACTGGTTACGACAAGAAATCAATTCCCGCAGATCACACTTAAAGCAATAAACAAATAAACTTAATCTAGATCAATGAAAGAAGCAACTTTTAATAATATTTAATAAAATCAATAGTTGCTTATTTTTCAATTACATTCGAACATTTGATCAATGATATTTATAATATAAAATACAATTTATTATTATTATTTAAATTAACATCTTTGTAACAACTTAGGAATTGTCCCGGCAAGTGTTAGTTTCCAATTTAGAAAGATATCAAGATACATTTCCAGTTACCTAAAAATGCACTCTGCTTTTACGCAGAGTTATACTCAGCATGCTTTCAGAAGCTGGTTTCTCTCGCTTTTTTACAAGTTTTGGTAGGCTGAAAAGAGAAAGAAATTTTTCACACGGTGATGTGAAAAGATAATGCGAGGAAAAAGATGCAAGGTAGCACCTGGTACAACCTTTAAGAGCCTCAGAAGAAGCAACACCAGAGTCCTTTCAAGGATCTACCATATTACCTTAGGGTCCTATTGCAGGATGCTGGTATAAATATTATATATACCTCTGTTATTTGTGACTAGATAAGTTAGTCTTCGAATGTAAATAACTAAATCCTACATTGCATTGTTAATTCAAGTAACCTCACTGCACAACCGTTGTGCTAGAAAAAGTATTGTCTCTACCGTGTATACTGTTCGTAGGTTGTGGTGGTACGGGTTAGTTATGCATTCCAAACTCATACAGTTAAGACCTTACTTGATCGTAATTCCGATTATTAAAAAAATGCATAAAGTACAACTTTTGTCATAGAGTTGATTGTTTATAACTTCTAATTTTTTTAGGGCTCTTCCAATGTTAAAAATAGTTACCTACGGTGAAGTTTGCTGCTACTAATCCGTAGTCCGTCTTACAGTATGTTTCTCTACATATCGATAAAGCTGGGCCTTAAACATTAAAACATTAGAATGATTAAATATATATACATATACATAGCATATGTATCATATACATAAATATATATAAACTGTTTTGATGAAAATATATTAAAAATATTAATTCACCCGACACTATATACACGAACAGAAGAATTATTTACAAAAAGGTAACGGACTCGACAGACGTTACGCTGTTCAAACGAGTCGGTGGAGGAAAAATTAATAAAAAAAAAAAAAAGCTATCAGATCGAGTTGTGAATCGAAACCATTCTCAAAACCACTTCAAAACACATATTTTTTTTAAGTCAGTCAAACCGGTTATAAGTTCAGTCTCATAAACAGAAACAGACGAATTCTATATTATGTTTTGTTATAAACATAATAAAACATTTTTTTTTTAATGGGCTGAAGACCTGGGCGTACCCCCTATTTAGCGATTTAAAACCACCCCCGAGACCTGGGAGATGGCAGGGCAGTGTTCCCTTGGTCGATGTGCTTACATTTGATCTAGGGATGGGGTAAGTACTCCCTTGTCCTTATCCTTCCTTCGTTTGCCTTCTTCCTTCCTCCCCTTTCTTCTTTCTACAACTATTTCTTGATCCCGCTAAACGGTCCCTCCCTGTTTTGTATTGTGTAAAGTCAGCGGCTTTGAGCAGGTTCGAGTAACAACCGCCTTCAGCGGACTCAGCCCATTGTCACGTCTTAAAATAGCGAAAGAAAACAGAAGGCTTTTGGTTTATATAGAAGCATTGTATTTATTGTAAATTTGTATTAATATTGAAAATAAAATTTTGGAGGATGTGAAAAAAATGAGAGAAAACTATCTCACCTAAGTAGTAAAAAAAAGGGCAACTTTTTTAATTGATAGTCTATAATACGAATAGTAATAATTTCTGAATTTTTAAGACTATTATTATGTAATAGTCCTTCACACCTTTAATTCTAGCTGGAAAGTAAACAAATGAAATTTGCACAAATTAATATTGTCGTTAAAGTAATTTACTCATGTAATTTTCTTTTTTATCTATAATATTATTTTTAAAATCATCACGCAATCATCAAGCCAAAGAGTTTTATATTTGTATTCTTTATTCTACAAATTAAGATCACGCAACAGGTGGTTTCAATTCAAGTATGTACCAGTATATCTTGGCAACTATCGATTTTATTAAATATTATTAAAAGTCTTTCTGATCTAGATTCTATATCAGAAAGAATATAACTCTATTGAATTCTATTTTTCTATAACTCTATTGAATTGATTTCATTTCTTTTTATGATGTAATTTCTTTCTTAAATGTGAATTTAAAAAAAATGTATTTTGAACTTCGCTTCCCAGCTAAGATAGGAATTTTTTGCTTAAGATAGGAAGTTTTATAACGGTTGTATTAAATTATTTAATTTAATTTATTATAATTAATAATAATTACAGAGATTATTATTTACATCTCCTAATGACCTTTTCCCTGGGCATATTAATTAAATGTATCATAAACCAAATCTCTTGTTGAGGATTATTAATATTACATTAATGTAACTATGATTTGGATTATATTGAATAATGTGATTGGTATATATAATTAATCATTATATAACCGATGTGTAGTATATAAAATGAAAATCATTCTAATGTTTATTAAAAAACGTTTAGTAAGAATAACTGGTGTAGATATGAGATATATATGAAAAATACCAGGTAGAATACTACGGAAAACCGACCACTTTTTCTTTATAATCCCCATTTTATTTTAATTAAACGGTATGATTTTTCCATGAAAATGTTTCACTGTAAACGTTTTAACATTCCAGGAAATAAAAGGTGGTATTTCGGCCTCTCGTTAGTAAAGATGGGCAAAGTAATGAAATAAATAGAAGGTCCGTTCTGGAATGGAAGGCCATGATGTAGACCAAAAATATTTTAGAGGCGATGGTTCCCATGGGTTGAATGAGGAGAAAAACCTGTATCATTAGTGTTGAGTTCACAGCATAGTAGAGCGTACTGTTTCTAAGACAACGGTTGTGTAGGTAAATGATATTTCTAAAATAATGGACATCTCCTGGTTCTCCATCTTCCCAATATGGAGAACTCTATAGAGGTAGGGTGAATCCCCGGTGTGTCTACTGATTCTAGAGACTGATCCGTAGCTGTTAAATTAAGTGATCTATCTTTCACAGCCTGATTTTAAACCAGTACTTTCAGCTATGATTTGAAGGGTAGATTTTTGGCATATTTCTTCCAGTCCGAGCATATGCTGTGCGACAAGGGATATTGACGAAAGAACTATAAAGATGGTTGCAGGTTTGTAAACCATGATTTCTGTAAGATCTATTGTATATATATATATATACACACACACGCACATATAAATGCAAGCAGTCATCACAGGTTAAGGTTAAATTGTTGACTGCTCTGAACCCTTCCAATGCACCAACTACCAACTAAAGCTAAAGGTATTTTTTCTCCCTTCCTCGTGGAATGTTGATTGCATCGTTTCCTATAAGGCCTATTGTGCACAGGTTCGTACACTGCCTGCTTGAGGCACGCCCATTATTTTGGAGAATCCACAAATATTACGGGTTTATTTGTGTTGGAACGGGGGTTTGTTGTAGAGACCCTTGAGTAAGTAAACATTCAGTACGGCGTAGCTAGACAAAAAAAAAAAAAATGTATTATCGTATAATTTTTTAAGCATTTAGCAACAATAGCTAATCAGGGATAGAAGCATCTAAATAAAACATTCTATCTTAAGCAAAAAATCAGCTGGGAAGCGAAGTTTTCTTGTAGTTCAAAATAAAATTTTAAAAAATTCACATTTAAGAAAGAAATTACATCATAAAAATAAAGAAAATCAATTCAATAGAGTTATAGAAAAATATGAATTATGTCTTTTTTAAACAAATTCTTTTCACCGAACATCGACCGATTAAACCGTTGAGAAAAACCTGTACCTTTAGAACTCATGAAGTGTCCTTTGGGCTTAGATAAGCTTAGTTTGGTAAAGACTATGCAGGCAGGTGATTTTCCAAACACGCTTGGGATGAGGGAAAACAATATGGGCATATTAAAGAGGTTGTATGAGCCCCAGGAGGTTCTGGCGATCCCAGAGGATCCATCTATAACTATTTACAGATTATATAATTAAATAAATAAGCAACTCAACTTACTGAGCTAACCCGCTCCCTAATGCTTCATTAGAAGTGTTTAGATTTCTAACAATTAATAAATAATTCATATATTTTTATAAGCTTTCATGTTTTACATTACTAAAGTTTATCTGCGATCAAGATATGAATAACTAAAGCAATCGTGGACTGGATTGTGGTCAACCGCTATTAGTACAGTTGGGGGCGATTGGTTCTCAATAGATCAATTTGAATGTTTAACCTCAAGGTTTCAAAGCTTGCATTTGTCGGATTATTTCTAATTAGGTATTAGGGATGTGTAAGATTGTAGTCGGTATTGATAAAATGAGATTCATTACATTAAATCTAATATTTTCTATTTTTATAATTACATTTTTAAACTTGCTCTATTTAGTAAGTTACTCCTATTTACTTTTGATGCGGGGTAGTCGATGTCGATGGATGGCTGGAACACTAAAATAATGAGGTAAAAAAAATTCAATACTTGGGAGAGACCATTGTTCGGGGAAGAGAGGCGATTTAATAGAGATCCTGCTCAAAGGATACTTACATGAGCCATGGTTGATAACAAAATGTATAATTGAAGTGTCCAGTCTTGAACTAGAAACCTTGAGATTACTATATCAGAACTATTACTTACCGATAAAAAACTTTAAATAATAGGTTTTATCTATCCAACCTTGTTCATATTTATAAATGCGTAGATAATCCCAATTTCTTTAAACGCCCTGCCGTGGTTTTGATTTTTATTGAATATTACTGAAACTAATATTTAATTATTAATTATTGAGAATAATGGATGGGTACTAAAAAAATATCCATACTATACCAAATCTAAAAAAATATTACGAAATTAAAATACTTTATTTACTTTATGTGGAATGAAAATGTGTATAGATGGTTTTTTGCATGATGCCTCATCTCCCTTACGATTTGTAGGAGACAGTTCAGAGTTTCAAGTTAAATGTCGATTCCCGTCTACATATTTTTCTCTGACTGATTTTATTTATAGACGTTTATACAGATCTATTCTATACTTTTTTTTATTCGAGGGTGTTTACATATAATCGAATGAATGCTTTATAACAAGTTTCGGCTTTTTTCTCAACAAGGTACTTTTTTAATTATAGACCGAAAAGGAAAGTAACGTATTTGAGATTTAACATACTATTATCAGTTTTATCGAACTGTTTAATTAAATAACGTTTATTTTTTCAATATGGGATTTAAAAAACAAAATAAAACCTTCTAGTATAGTTTTATACCGAACCACCACTTCCTAGTCACCATGCAGAGACCGGAATGGGAGTTAGAACTAGGAGTTAGAACAGCTCCGATTCCAACTTTAATAACCGCGGCTAACCGTTTTTAAATTATTCAAGAGAAATATAGCTCTGTACATACAGTGATACTAGTCGGAGATTTAGTGGTGATCAAAATCCATATATCCTTTGAAATTAAAAAATTTATAATATTCGCGATTTGTATACTTTTTTTAAGTACACGGAATTAAATAGAAAAAATGGCTAGTCACAAAACATCAGCTATGCAAGAATTTCATGAGATGATAACATAGCTTTATATACCCGAACAATAGCGCGGTAGATACTTTTCTAATTTTATGAATCGTTTAAAATTTTAGACTAGTTAATCTATTCTACTAGGATATCTATATAAACATATAAAAATAAAATAAAAATTAATTTTAGTATTTATGGCAAGTATTGTCATTAATTCTAATATTACCGATCAGATGTGTCCATGTTACACATTTTTTATCCTCCAGGATATATTGATTAAAGTGAGAGGGTTACTCAATTGTAGAGCGCTGACAGATGAAGGTCCCGGGATCAAATCCGGCTGGGGCAGATAATTTATTTAATCTGTGAAGAGCCGAGGATGGATCTTCTGGGATCTGAAGGCCTCCCTTGTGCTCACCCAGCCTCTATAAATTTGGTACCCTTATTAGGAGAAAAACTGTGAAGCGTGTTTTCAGACAACTTTGCACAACCGTTTTCCTAAAAATAGTACTGTGTTTACCTTAAGACCTTTCATGGGTCGTAATAGTATATTTATATATAGATTGATCACACACGTCCACACTTCTGTGTTTTTTGATGTGTGAAGCAATACGATCCTCCTAGAACCAATGCCAAATCACAAACCCGTAATTACATACTATGTGAATTCTGAAGCTGACTCTATACAGGATTTTGTAGTTGGGAAGCCGCGCTTCGACCACAACAAAACCCCCACGGGTTTGTGGAGAGCAGCCAATTTCCTAAGGGTTTTCAGTTGGTTAAAATCAATACTTTAAATAAAATGCTTACTTTAGTTGCATTTTATTTATCATCTTTTGTTTAATTATATATTAGGTAACAAAAGAAATAGAATAAATACAATTAATACTAGTTTATTTTTTGTTATTATTTATAATTTCTTTTGTACTACATTTGAGTTAATTTTATATTATTTTGTTATTTCATAGGAGCTGTTACCATAGAATATATTAAGATTAATATATAATTGTTATTACTATTACACTACAAAACCGTATATTTAATTTGGTTAATGAAAACCTTGATTTATATCTAGAATAATAATTTTTATCAAGACATTACAACATGGAATAAACATGAATAAATAAATGTGAATTTTGGAATTCAGGAAAATCCTAGTTAGAGTTTATTATATCCAGAAATTTCATGAATTCGTCGGGGAATTTATGCTATTTAAAATGACCTGCATCAAATACCTAATTGAGTGGAATTTCATTATTATTTTTAATTAAATTCATTATATGTTTACAAATTTAGACGTAGGGTCCCTAAAAATGGGGATGTTATAAATATTTCCTAGTAAGCGCTGTGCCTGACCATATTGCTTAATATACTGTATGATTTACAATGGCAGTAATCAATAAGTAATTGATTCTTGTTAAAAAAAAAACACACATGCAATTATTTAAATACGAAAAAAATGAAGTTTCCTGTTTTTCTTAAGGGAACCTTTTTTGTAGGAACATTTTTTTTTTTTTATACCCGAGATGAAGGAACGGTATGCAATTTTGTGGTTTCAGATGCCGTACAAACAATATATATGGAACGATTGAGGCGAATGATTGTAGGTTCTTAATACCGTCTCCCTTTTCCAGTCATTCTATTCTATTGTGCCATTTAAAGGAATTGCCTATATGTCAACAGAGATGTATTTCATCTTTCCTATAAATTTTCTTTAAGATTGCTGATGGGAAACGTACTGCATTATTTCTACATTTATATTTTTACCTGAATTGGTGAAATATTGATGGTTTAGTAATTGAAAATAATAAGTTAGACTAAAAAAATCCCATTGGTGTTTAAAATTATTTTAATCCAGCTTTTAAAATTGATTTTACTGCTTTATGATTTTAAAAACATTTTTGTTACTTCAAAAATAGGGTCATCTGTGTTGTAGTGGTTAGCATAACAGTATCCTATGCTCAAGATCGCAGTTCCGCGATTGCCTTACGATTTTTAAATGGTAGCAAAACTTCTTAATTCTCCCGTCCTTCGGTAGGGGCGTAAAATGGAGCCTCTAAGCTTTTTTAGTGGCAATTACTCGTTAATGATCCCTAATAATTCCTGCATATGGAACATTTAGGACTATCACTGTAGCATATTCCATTAGCAGAATAATACTTACCATTCTAGACGACGATTTTTTCGAATACGGTCCCCAGGAGCGAAATTCAGCGAAAAAAACATGTTTATTATGGAAATCACCCAATTCGTAAGTGAATTCACATAAATAAGACCATTGCACAACGGGTGTGCAGCTCGCTCCTCAGAAAACTTTTATTGCCAGGAGCGGATTGATTATTATGTGTGCAATGTAAGGTAAAATGAAAATACATCATTGAATCATTTATTTCAAAAATAGTTAGATAATATGAAAGTGTTATTTTTCTTTGAATAATAAATAACAGGATATTATGCAAAGAAAATTATTTAAAAAGTTACCAAAAAACTTATTTTATAAATTAAATGAATAATGAATAAACAGACTGTAAAACCAATGCCAAATTTTGTTTTCCTGTACTTTAAAGATTTAATTAGATCAAGAAAAATCTTATTTCGACGACTAGTTTACTCAGAATAACTGATAATTGCACATTACTGTTATTGCACACACGGTACTTTACTTTATAAGTAATACTTTATCCATAAAGTGACGTTAAATAAATAAAAAATTAAAAACTAATAAACCACACTCGTTTAATAAAAAATAATATAACGTTTTACAACAAACTGTAGATATAAATTGTAATGGGTTAACAATATTTTTCTATTCATTTAATTCAAAAATGGAGCAACATCTAAATTATAGGATATATCATATAAAACTTTATTTTATTTCTGTATTATTATGTTTGAATGACCAATAAAATTATTCAGCTCAACAAATAAGCAATAGTTATGATCATATTTTACGGTAGACTGTTGTGTCTGAATAAATAGCACCAAACAACTCGCTCAGTTCTGTTTAAACATTTCTACAACGATTGTGATTATATCAACTGAAAATAAAATGAGAGATAGCGATGGTATTGTCGCATTTATTATTAAATTGTCACACTGACAGCCTCTGTTTTAGTTTATCACTTACTCTTCATTAGCTGATTGTGAAGCTAGAATATAGTATTTTATTTAAAATATTAAATGTCACCATCGAAATAACAATAAACTTTACATTGCTACAGTAAATAATCGATTTAAAATTAGTTATTCAATGATTACGTTTTTCATTAATCAAAGGACATTTTTGTAATCCTGGTAAATGAAAGAATATGTTATAAATTAGATTAAAAAACCGGAAAATAGACCTGATATATTGTGTAATTGGTTTATCAATAATTGCTATTGCTAAATTCAATAAACTTTTAAACCAAGTACATTTGTAATATTACCTTACTTATAAGCTGTAACAGATTAGCTGTTTACAAACACATTCTGAAATCTTCAAATTGCTTCCCTTGGATTCGTAAAACTCCAAAACTTTCTATTTAGGTATACATTTGGAAAACTTAATAGAATTATACACGTAAAGTAAAATAATATAAGTACATTATCAAAATTAGTGCAAAATGATTATTAAAATTAGTGCATTTGACTAATTTTATTTTATTATCTTTAAATTTCTAATGTTTTGAATTACCCTTAACAAATTATGAATTATTCATTAAAATAATAATGGTAATAATATCTTATTATGTGATAATATATTTTTTTTTCGCATCCTCCAAGATTTTATTTACAATATCCTAATACAAATTTACAAATCTGAAAATGCTTCAATATAAACCTTCTGTTACCTCTCGGTATTTTAAGGCGTCACAATGGGCTGAGTCCGCTGAAGGCGGTTTTTACACAACAAACAAAAAAAGGGTGGGACCGTTTAGCGGGATCGTTGTAGAATGAAGAAAGGGGAGGGAGGAAGAAGGAAAAGAAAGGAAGTGTGACAATAGTATATTTTTAAAAGAGACACTTTTGAAAAAAAAATATGTTTTTCGGGAAGTGATTTGGCAGACATTACTCTAATCATAAATTTTTTCCATTCCTTTTAATTCAGTGTTCAGGGTCTGGTAGTCCATACACTACATGACACATGTTGCTCGATAACGAGGTCATCAAAATTGATTACTAACCAGCTGATTTTTTTTTTTACTTAGTTAATATTTATATAATTTAAGAGCCATATTGCCCTACAAATTGCGTGGTACGTTATCCTTAAATTTTGGAGAATCATCAAATCGACATGTTTTATCCTTGCTACCTCTGTTAGCTACCACAATCGAGAATTTTGGAAAGAAATTGTTGGGCGTCTCATCAAAACGAAGCTATTCACGAAGATTCAGCTTGATAGTAATCAAGTGAAAAAATGTACCAGGGATCCTGGACTATACTCGAGGTATCAGTATCGTTTTATTGTGACTATAGCTTTGACATTATGATCTTGGGCTCTTTATTATAGACCTCAACATCGAAGAATACAAGAAAATTAAAATTAATAAATCGATTACTTGAATCGGTGCCACTTCACATTTAAAGTGGGACGAAACTTAAGATACATATTAGCTAATTAAAATTATCTTAAACAGCATCCTTATGTAAAAATGATCTTTGTGAATATAAAATTAAATGGGAATTTCAATATTTTAAATAAAAATGTTTTTTGTTAAAATAATACATGATTTGGAATGGTAATGGTTGAATTTAGTTATTGGTTATGTTTCACGTTTAAAAATTAATACTCTATAATAAAAATGAAACCAAAAAATGGTTCCTACATAAAAAAAACCATACTTAATAACAATATTTCTTTTACCGTTGTACAGTATTGGAGAGAAATTGATACCAGAAATATATTCCATCTTTCTATAAATTTACCCAGAATTATTATTATTATATATAATCAGATATTACTTCATAATTAGTTATGATGGAGTAATTAGCATTAAGATATTATTATAAAAATTATCCAGAACCAATATTTCAGAGATGTGCTGGATAAAGAGGAGAAAAGAGGAGGTATTGTTACCAGACATTATTTTTTGATGTTGGAGAATTACATCTTCCATTTGTTTAAGATTCTAAATTTGTATGGTATAATCTGCACATACGAGCATGTTTTAAACCATTGTAGGAATATGAATTTTCCACATGAGAGAAAAAAAATATCTGTAAGCCCCTTTTAAAGGGACGAAACATGAGGCAAGGATTCTCAATGAAATAATTTTCCATTGTTCCCTGTTTTTCACAATATGGAAAATAAGGTATTATGGTGTACGAGAATAGCGACCATTAAAGTAAAGCTCTAAAAGAGGTCGGTTCGATTGTTTGCTTTTTTACCCTCTTTTTCTCTTATATTTTCTTGTTAGGACCGGAACCTTTCATTCAATAATAAAACCTATATTAAATTTAAAATATGTTTTATATATAACATATAATGCACATCCATTATGAGTGTTCGTGCTTTTATTATACTGAAAAAGATGATAAAATAATGATCAGCAAGGACCATGATGTTAAAAAAGTGTGGAGGAGGGTAGCTCTATCGACAGACCGATGAATTCCTGTGCCGAACTGAATCGTTTCTTTATGTTCGTTGTCATTCAACGTCTATAAAGTGACAACATACATAAAGAAACGATTCAGTCATTACCCTGTCCTAAGCCCATTTAAGACATTTCATTTGACATTTTGGATTGTAGTGTTATAGGTTTTTTTTTATTTATCATCATCCGATTCAATAGGTTATTATTTCTTATGTTATATACTGTTTTACTTTAAAATATACTGGTATAGAATATTAATAATAATGTAAATAAAAAATTAGGATAACTAGAAATATTAAATTATACAAAGGCATGGATTTAATGTAAAATAAATTCTCGAAAATGTGAGTTCAGAGATCGTATATATATCTATTTTGAGAATTTATTTTAGAGACAGCTGGCAACCTTTTCGAATCCAAGTTAATTTTCTAGTTATAGAATTAATCTCGCCGTGGAAAATAGGTTGTTGCCCGCACTGACCGAACGTCTATCATTATAAATAATTTGTTGTTTTTAATGTTTATTTAGCAATGCATTAATAAAACACCCTAAAATTGTGTTTGTACCTTATTTTTGAAAAAAATATATGTATAATTTCGTTTATTTAATTAATGCTTCTGTTGAAATTACGTGCTCCTGTGTTCAAAGTATGCTTTTAGTCGGTCATTTTTTAAATGTCACATGAAGACGATATTATTCTTAAATTAAACTTTTATTTCTAAAATGTCATTCTAGCTAACAAAGGTCATTCAGCTAGGTTAAGTTTCCTATTGCTTTAACCGACTTGGTCTTTTTGCTTTCAAATACTTTAGAATCGCTGTTCTTAAAATTTAGTAGTGCATTACAGGAGGGGTTTGTAAATTTATGCTTGTGTCATTTTAACGAGGTAAGCCTTTATACACAAGTATTGTAAGATAAAAAAGAAACTTATATTATAAAGATTTACAGCTAATTTCTTTGTTATAACAATATTTGTTACTTTTATTATAAAAAAAGATAAAATTTTACAGTAATGGTAAGTTGCATTCTACATCTAAGGCTGTATCTCATTGCAGGAGTGCTTGTCAATTAATTTAATATATATCTTGACTACTGCATCCTTAATCTATAATCATGTACGTGGAATGTAAGAGATTCTTTGGCCATTTTAATGTTTCTTACAGTCTGTTTATGTTGCATGTCAAGGTTCATTAAGTGGCAGAGACTGTAGGATGCCCACATTAATGAGACTTGGTGTGCCCCGGATGGTCTGAGATCCCACAGGCTGTTAACAGATCAAATAATTATCTGTTACAACCGGATTTTGAACTCAACATTCTACACACATACCTTTCATTATATCCTGTTATAGTGAACGAAATTATTGGAATGCCAATGTCCTTTTATTTTGTAATAGTTTTAGCTTAGTTATTCTGGATCATTAGCATTGTTTTTGACAGCCACAGACACCACATTAATTGTGCTAGTTGAAGCTTTTATGTAAAAAGAACTTCATTGTTGTAACCCTCCGCTGGATTCATCTTTAAAAAGCAGCCTTACAATCAATGTTGTTTTTCCCATTTAATCTTGCCGAGGCTGGAAGGTAGGGTGGTGGAGGAAGGCAGGAAAACATGTCACATTTATTATTGAAAAGGCTCCCGGAGGATCAGGCTGCCAAACGTTTTCTAGTTATCTAATATTTCTTAGATTCTCGCTTATGCCGACTGACAACCCTTCAAGAATTTTCTTTTTGAGAGAGGATTCGAATAAATAAAACTTTGAATCACATATATGCTTCAATCATAACAGGCTCTTTACCATTGTATTATTTTTGGGTTATCCTAGCAAGGCAGTGCTATTGTAATATTTACAAGGTGACGCGGAGGCTTTAGAAATAATATATAATTTCATTTTATTTAGAGTATCTGCTTGTTTTTGGAGCCGGGTAGCTCGGTGGATACCACATCGCTGGGTTTCTGTTCTGAAAACCGTCTGTTGCAGGTAAATTCTTTAATCTGTAACAGCCATACGAGAGGAACCATGTGGGAACTGAAGACCCTCCTGGTGTTCACCCAACTTCTATCAAATGTGTACTATTACTTGGCGAAAAACTGGCGGTTAAGTATGATCTAGACCAAATCACTTCCCTGCGCAACTGTTGTCCTAGAAACAGTATAGTCTCCACCATTTACCGATCCCAAGGGTCTTTCTTGATGTGGTATAGGTTTTTTATTTATTTGTTTAGATATTATTGATAATTTCTAACGGTCGATGAAACGCTGGAGGTAGGTAGGTGGGTAGAATTGCTTATGGACACTCAACATCAAGGGTCTTCAGTGTCCGTCCTTCAATCTGTATTATTTCTTTGTTTCTTTATTCTTTATATTCTTGATCATTTTTTAAGTTGTGTTAAAAAGATTATATTTTTTTAGAAATTTGATGACTGTGTCTATATTTTTGTTATTATCACCACGAATATTTGGGAGGTATCTTTGTAATTGAGCTTCCTGAAAATAACTATCCCAGAGGGGGCAGTCCTCCAGTATGTGTTTAATTGTTAATTGTGTGTTATTACATGAAACGCTGGAACTTTAATCGTATATATCTTATATTAAATTAAAAATAATATATCACGGTACAATTTTTTCTTCCTACCATTTATACAATTATATACAAATATTTAGACACCCTCAAATAATTAAAGCATTCTTATAAATTGAAAAAGGTTAATGGAGTTTATATTGTTTTTTAGTGTTTTCTAGTATTTTGTGGAAATTCATTTTAAAATTCAAACAAAAACTTTAAAACGTTAAGAGATAAAGCGTTTCAATTAAATTGAATTGAATTGGTCAGAGGGTGCAATCAATGATAACACAGAAATAAGAATTAAGAATAACTTATTTTTTTGCCATCCAGTCAACTATTTTCCTCTCTAACTGAAACGTTTCAGTTTGTTAAATACAATATCTTGTTCCTGTGCTTAGATGCTTCTTATTGAGTGTGATTATTTCTTTTTCCTATATGTAACCACTAGTTCTAATTAGATAGTTTTTCTAGACCAGATATAATTACCACCAGATATAACACTAGTCCAAGAATAATATTCTTTTTGAACAGATTAAAAAACTATGTATAGTCGTATCTCAATATTTATGTAGTATAGCTATTTTATATTTTCAATTTAACCTTTAAGATTAATAACTTAACTAAATTAACCTCACCTCAGATACCTAATAACATTTTATTAATAATATATAGGAATAGGGATAACTAAATATAAGTAAAATATAACTGAACCATTGGCATTATTCAGCATTAAGGTAATATCCACGGACGAAATATGGTTATCAGGTTTTATATCCTCAATTACCTCAATAGCCTGCACTATAATGGTAATAAATAGAACTGTCGTTATTACAATATATTTATTACTTGCAATTACAAACATTTGCAATTTACGGTCACGCTTTACCCTACACTGGATTGTACCCCTCTTTTGCTTCATTAGCTATTCAGAATACTAATTTAATAATCAAAAGAATTAAAATGTACTGGGAAATTGATTATTTTTCAGTGGATTATTACGAATAATTACCGAGTTATTTCTATTGAATATGATCTTTTCACTGTATTGAAGTTTATTGGTATCTCAAACGCATTACCCAACTCTTTATTTAATAAAAAAAAATCAGCTTTAAATGTTCAGAGTTTTATTCTACGTTTTATAAAATAAAAATAGATTATTTTGAATGCGTACAAGTTACTTTTTTTCGATACGTACAGCTGTAGGTTGGAATTTTTCATGACAACTCACTTTTGCAATATCAGCGAGGATCTATTGATGTGAACTCACTTAAATAGAGACGCTGGTTCTACCAATGAAGACAAAATATAAAATTAATCAAAACGTACTTATAAAGTATGATGCATCTTAAGTACTATGATATTTTTGGTAGTGATATGAAGATTCATCATGTATAATCATCATTAATTCATTCGATCAAGTTAAAAAATTCCCTGCCATCAGAACTTAAAGCTTATTACACCACCATATATATGTGTATCACAAATATTTCTACAAAGAAAATTACTTCAGAATATTAAATTCATATTTATTATTTATAATTTATACATTTAACAACAACTTATATTTAACAATGTAATTACCAAATTGTTATTTCATAATTTAATTATTAAGTACGCGTGTGCCGTTCAGTTAAAGCGCCTTACCGAAAACCCTAACCTTAAGGCCTATTACAAATAGTAATAAATTATTTTATTTTCTATTTCGTTAATTTCTATTTCGTAAACGGGGTATTAAATTTATATTTATAAATAATATATATATATATATATATATATATATATATATATATATATATATATATATAAATAATTTATTTAAAAAATAATTTAATTTATGTGTATGTATAAAAATGTGTATTATTCCCGAATTTTAACTGTCATTCACTAACGAAATGTTTTAAATATTTTATGCGATATGTTTTTTTGTCTTTCCTTTTTTTTTTATATTTTATTTGTAACTTCGTGGTACCCAGATAAGTTGATGTTTGATGATTTCTATCCTCGATTTACAGAAATATGAATATTTATTTATTGTTTGTCATCAGGCCTCTAGGTCTTTGTCTTTTCAATTTCTTTATAGGTAGGTAGTCCGGGTGACAGAAAGGAGAAAAGGGATGAACTAGAGGATTGAAATGATGGGTTCACGGCAGATATGTTGAGTATTTGTCCAGAATTTTAGTTTTTCCAGGTAGAATGTACATTTCGTAGTGTATAGTGTGATTCGAAATAAAACAATGAGCATTTCTAACAATCGTTACATTATTATCAGTATACAAGGGCTGTTGCAGTATGTATATATATATATATATTTATACGTGTTATAAATTTCAAAGTTATACTCCGTACATTAAAACTCGTATTAGTGTTAAATAGATAGATTGTATTGCATATAGATCAGCCATTTGTTTCGTTAAATCTAGCGAAGAACTGCAGCTCAGAAAATGTATTAATAGTTGTCCGTAGAGCCTTTTCAGTTTAAATATTGTGGGTAGCTTCCATTTTTACAAGTACTCTCTTTTTGTTTAGATTTAGTCTTTATTGTATCATAATATAATGTTAAAATTTTATGTATTAAATATTTAGGTTATTTTAAATTATTAATTTTCTATTTTTTATTTAAATGTTAACCATTTTTAGTTAAGTACTGCACATTTTAATTTAGTTTATAGTATATTACACATTATTAGTTTAGTACTTCGAGATAAAACAAAGAACATTTGCAAATGTTCTTAGAATTTAGAATTGTGATACTTGTATCGTGTATTTTTAGACGCGTTCATCCAAACAAGTCTTATGTTATGGTGTATATTAGAGGTTTTTTCGTAATTAGCATATAAGACATAGTGATAGTTGGTTGCAGCGCCTTGTCAGTTTAAATTTTGTATGTATCTTCCATTTCCCATGTCTTTATCATCTATAAAGTATAGATATCTATTATAATATGGATTCCACTGGACTATATTATATAATATTTAATTTATGAAGTAAAAACCTTTTGACATTTGAATTTCAAATAGTATTAAGGTATATATAAATAAGTACAGTCCAAAGTTTATGCAGAGTAGAAATGACTTTGGAGAAAAATGTACCTCCAAGTAGTTTTAAATTATAGACATTCATAAGAGGGATCTATACTTAAATATTTCAGTTTTTTAGGACAATTGGTGTAATTATGGTTTTATTGTTATTGTTGTTGATTATTTTTATATTGTTAAATTACAGACCTATTATTAAAATCCCAGTAAGGAATTAAGAAATTGAAAATGACTAAAAAAGTCGAAACGTATTTGTAAAAAATAAAAACTGACTGGAAAATGGTTTTTACTTCATAAATTAAGTATAGATATCTTTAAATTGAAATATTATGTATTTCAGATTTATTCATTATCGATTTTCGGTTTTTAAAGATTATCTACATTGCGAGTTGTGTTCCAACACATCCTTCAGTATTGGAGATCAGAACTCCCCCCCACCTCTACACCCCGCAAGGCAGATGTTTTAACCGAGAGGTCCTTTGAGATCTAAGCGGGCAGGCGAATGCAATCCCATGTCTGAGCCCGGCTCAACCACTCCACCCATGGCATTCAAGACCTATTCTAAAAAACCATACCAAATGGTGAGCTCTCCAGTTGTGTGCAATCAAAGTATATTGATGGATAATTTGGAGCTGTTCGTAGCTTATCCACAGGGCTATCTGACATCTGGGTATAAATTTTATCAGAGTTTCGAAATATGATTCCGCATTCTTGTGTCCGTTACTTATTCGGTTTGATAAAAACAACTGTACCACTACGACATATGAAGATTCTTGGATACATCGTTTACACTTTACAGTTTATAGGAAATATAGAGGCTGTATATAGAAATATAGGACTTGGTAGAGGCTGAGTCAGTCCCAGAAGGGTCCTCAAATCTCAACCTCAACTCTTAAAATATTTAACAACTAAAAACGATCGTTTTAAGTGAAAATTAGTAATTATCACCGTTGAGAGAAATTAAACCACTTCATGTTTTGGCTTGATCCTCTTTCTCTCCTACTAGCATTATTAATTACTACTTTTTCTATGAAAAAAACTGAAAAAATGATTTTTACCTACTATCTCTTCCATGTCTATGTCTCAATTGATTAGACAAAATTAAAAAAAAAAATTTAAAATTCGTTTATACTTCATATTGGGTCAAGGGTTTACGTCCAGAATATTTGTGCAATATTACTCTTGAAAACATAATTTATGTATTCACTATCCATAACTTAACGATATCTTTAATAATTAGCTTGTACTCCTTGGCTTTTCATTCTACTATGGAACACTGATAAATTATGCTAAAATGTGTTCGGCTACTCTTAAGAAGGGTTATTGGCACGTTTAGGCATTACTACACTACCTGCGAGCTTGGATCTTGGTCGTATAGCACATAATATTTTAAAATGCTACGAGGTGCTCTTGCCCTAGGGCTATATACCTGATTACCATTGAAGTTTTTTTTTCCTTGCTCCCGGGCTTTGCTATATCCTCAGCCGGGCTATCGTGAATGCGAATGAGGAAGGAACATCCATGATGATCCCCCTTGCATGCGCTGGTATTTATGACTCCAAAGTGATGCTCCATTCAGGGGACAGGCCTCTATACGCGATCCTTTGTCATCCCTGACACTGATATAAATCATCCAATACTTCTTCTCTGTGTGTGAGTGTGCGTTTATGTATGTGTGCTTGTTTGTGGAAAACTCGGCGCCCCAGCAGTCCATGCAGCGCCTTCTTTCTACTCCTATGAAGATAAACTATTCTCCTCTCAAACCTAATCATTCCACATATTTCATTTTATGTATGATAAAACAGGAAAAATATACGGTTATTGAAATAAATACAATAAAATAGTAATATAGAAATCAGAGAATTAGCTACTGTTTTGTTTATCTTAACCTTCACTCCTCGTCAGATATTGGAAACTAGCAACGCCCAATATTTCTTTACGATTATAATCGTAAAGAAATATTGGAAGATAATTATCTTCTGGGGCCGAACAATAATGATACAATTAGGAAGTTTAATGACTTTTTTAAATGAAAAATTATATGTTAAACATAACACTAATATTATTCACAAGATCACGTGTGGTCTAGTGATAACAGTAACAAACAAATATGACGATGATCGTGGGTTCACTTGAAGGTCTCGTGTGCAGTCCGTGGTAGTGGCTGTATCCTTATCTATGCCGACCTTCGGGTGGGACTTAAAATTGGGGTCCCAAAGCGATGCCTTTAAGGAACCCTTTAAAGATCCTTATCCTAATTATATATGGGTATAGGCAAAATTTAGGACTTCCACTGTAACATCTTCTGTTTAGTCGTAACATAAAGTTACGTTAAATGAATAAAAAAAATAAAAACAATATTAGCCAGGACAAATTCTTGGTACAAGCTGACTCTAGCATGAAAATGAAAAAACAAAACGAAATAAATGAAGCAGCAATTAAAGCAAAGAGCGCCCAAGATTAACAGAGATTGTTGAAATGAAGCAACATATAAAGTTGTATATGCAGCCGTTGTTGGCACTTGTTCACCTCCACTGAGGGGGGGGGGAGGGAGGAAGTGGGGAGGGCAATAACCACATTTCACGTTTAATTCCCTCCAGCGGCCCTCGCAGAATGAAACAGCTTATTGTATCTGTGCTCTCTCGCGATTTACGCGGGATCGCTTGTTTCCTGTACATTAGTCCTCCTTGTTATGGTCATCCTACCTAAGGTATCCTCAAAACCTTTTCTATTGTACCATTGCTTTTCAAAATATGAACAAATGTTAAAATATAAACAGTCAAAAAAGTAACTTTAATATTTCGTTTGTTGATGTCAATTCATTTAACGTCACTTTATCCTGTTATGGCTAATCGAACAGTGTGAGTCCTCAATTTCGCTTTTGTGATTATTATTAGGGATTGTTAAAGAGTAGTTCTCAACACACAAGCTTAGAGACACCATTTAACGCCACTTTCGAAGGATGGCATATTCATGGATTTGTTAATTCTTATATTCTGAAGTACACCTACCGGGTTGCGAACCCGCGATCTTTTTCTAAGACTAGGTTGCTAGAGTAAATATTTTAAATGTCACGTTTGGACAGATTGTCTACCTTAATTATATTTATTTGTATATCGCCCACCTAAATATATATAAAATTATGTATAATTTACGGACACAATTAACCTCAGTACTTAAAAAAGATTAAAGTATTCTGTTTATTTTCCGTTAAATAATGTAATGATGTATAATATTTACATAAGATATAAATGTTATATAAGATAAATTATCTCTTCGTTTTATATATATATATATATATATATATATATATATATATAAAACCAGTTTCCGGTTAGTCCAATTCACAAGACTTCAGTGCTGTGCGATTATGAAGCCCCAATGTACAAATAAGGAGCGGGGAGGCTGTGGAGTGGTAGGCTGAGTTGCCATCCTGAAGATTCCGGGCTTGAATCCGCCTAAGGTAGACAAATTCATCAGTCTTTTAACACCTTTCTGGGATCTAAAGACAATCCATAAAATTCTTTTTTAGGGACCTTTAAAATATGCGCACATCCTCGTGAATAAAAGGCACAAAGAAATCTTTTCGTGTGGGTGGGAACACGTAGTTGGGATCGCTCAGCCGTAGTTCCTAACGCTCGTTTCACTCGTTCGGTGCGTATTCGATTCGTTTTCGGTAGCTGCCGGACAAATGTGAAACGGTGATACGGTGTGTGTTCGGTACCTAATAGAAAACTGATAGAACCGAAAGCCCCTCGACACGAATCGGTTTCTATTCGGATCCAAATTTCACAAAAACAATTGGTCGTTCACACATAAACGGTTTAGTTTCGGTTCGGTTATATTTTCGGTAAGCGAAAATATTATTTCATTTTCTCATTTTAATTTTTGTCGTTTAATGAAAAATGATTGATTCACATGATATTGGTGCTGAAGTAATTGGAAAATTTGTCTTCGTGCTCCCTTAACTTCTGAAAAGTGGTATAAAATGAACCAAATTCCACCATTTTGGTAAGGATAGGGTGCACTAGGAAGTCGATTGTTCCTTTTTCGTTTTTCTATAGAGAAACAACATAGCAATAATTTGTCTTTTCTCCATAGTGAGCATTGTGGACATAGTGTGCGACTGTGTATATGATGATTCGGTTGAGAAACCTGATACTAACCGAGTGTGTGTGAAGAATTCTCATTCGTTTTCGGCGGCTACCGAAAACGAATCGAATACGCACCGAGCCGAACCAAACCTTATAAGTGTGAAACGAGCCTAACGCCTTCATAACGTTGCAGATTTCTTTAATCATACACTAGTTAATGTCCTGAAACAATGATATATTTCCCGTTCAATATTGTAAATTTTGTTTTTAACATCGTTAATTTTGTATTAATGTGTTAACGTTAAAAAATAAATCATATAGGCTTGGTTATTGGTCAGTATAAAAACATTTAATTAATACTGCGATGATTTGTGATTAAACATCTGTTTATTAATATTTACTATCTAACTCCTTATAGACTCCAATTATTTTTATGAATAACCTGACAGAAAGTTTCAGTTATAGTTAATCGATAAATCGAATCAATTATGAGCAATAATGTTGCTTTAAATAAAAATAATCATAATATGAACATTCGGTGTCTCCCAGAGTCAATAAAATTAGATCTCTCTGTTAGCTTTTTATGGATAGCGTTTATTATCAATTTTATCTATTTTACTGCATTTCTTATTAATAAATTATTTAATCAGTTGTAATATTTTTGTAATACTAATACTTTGAGAATATTACTTATAAATTGGAAGGTAATGATTAAATAGTTTTGATATGTGTTAATTAGTCCATCGGTTAAAATATGTAAGGTTTTATCGATCGTTGAGGAACTTAAAAACGTATTAAAAATGACCTTAAACCTATTCATTGTTATCATTAACAGACTAAAATTGATATTATTATATAATAATGAATAAATTACCATTATCAGAATAATGTTTATTTTATTCATAAGATTTAATGTAAAATTATGTTTATTTTAAAACAAGAGATTACTACCCATCTGGATAGTAATGTTTTGTCGTTTAAGATTATTATGATAAGAATTTCGTAACTCAGGCACTTTTTTCCTCCACACTACATTAATCTGTAAACAGCCCACCCAGCCTCTATAAAATGGATACCCTTAATAGGAAGAAACCAGTTGTTGAGCGTGATATCAAACCTCCGCTCTGCTCAATCGTTGAATATCACAAACTAAGAATCAATGTTTATCTGGAAATAAATGAAAAATAACCAGAAAAGGATTGCTAAGAAAATTATCCACTCATACACTTTATGGAAATACAGCCATTCCTCGGTGTGACGGTTAATCGAAACTCCATTCCATCCAAATTGTCTCAATCCATTTTCATAAATTTTACAGGAGATTGAACATCAAATCGGGGATCGCTTTGTATTGAGCTTGTTTTGGCACCAAACGACTATGCTAATTTAGAAATTGTGGAGTATAAATATTTTCACAGATATTTCAATTAATTTAATAGGAGCTTTTATTCACATTTTCTTAGATGTGACATATATCACGTAAGTATTTCTCAGATTGCAGAATAGAATATTAAAAACCTGGCAAGAGGTATATGGCGTCATATGAGAAACGTATTCCTTGCATTGCTTTTTTATTGCCGCACTTCGTAGTTTATTGCCGCAGTTGAAGACGTCAATGCTCACAACAATCTTATTTTCATCACAATAAAACGTAGTCTTGTGAGCTAAGGTCCAGTTACTTATTTAAGAGGTTAATATTTAATAAATATTTGTTATTATCCATTCGGTTTACTTGCAATTTAAGTAATTGGCTTTAAAACTATAGTAGAATCTGTACAATCTAGGATTTTTTTGATAATTCGAAATTTTTTAAATGGCTATTAAATAAATTGTTTACATGAATTTAACATTCATAATATGAATATACCATCCAACACTGAAGAAGGTTATATGCATTAACTGGTATATACATATATTATATGTATGTATGCATATAATGTTATGTATACATATATTTAAAAGTGAAATGTGTAAATAAAGAAAAGAAAATAAGGCCGTAAGGACGTTCGTAATACGTAATAATTGCACTCTTGCAATCAACAAATTGATTCTGCTAAATTTAAATTATTTTAAACATTGTAAAATGTAAATATAGTAAATCATTACGGGCATTGAGAACAACAATGTACAATATCCTACAATTTAAAAAAAAATATTATTAAGGGTTCCCTTAACAAAACTATCTTATTAATCCGAAAATTTCTTTTAGTTACTTTTTAAGTTTCCTTCGTTCTTATATCTGTGGCACCTGTGCATAGTGGGCTAAGTAGAATTTTGTGAATTACAAGCTATCTACTTACGTGTAGAATCGTAATTTTTCTGAACTTATTTTAAGTTCAAGATTGGAGTATCAGCCCACGATTCACAAAGGAATATCTTTCATTGCAATGGACGGAACACTTTGCGTGTTAGACATCAGGAAAGAGAAAAAAATTACAATTCTAAGTAGACAGCTTGAAATACAAAAAAATCGACTTAGCCCACTATGCACAGGTGCCACAGATATATACCTCCCTCCCCCAGGCTATGACCGTGCATTCTTTCCTAAACTACTTCAATCCACTTTTTCCGTGACCTTTCTCTCTTTTTCTCCAATTAGCATTCCAATTGAAAATTAAATTAGTCACTGTTTCCAATCTCTTCTTATCAATATGGCCTAGAACGTTAAGTTGGGCTTGAATTCGCTCTCTGATTTCGCTATTAGTCCTTCCCAGGCTGGAACCCCTGGCAGCTTTCATCTCAGTGGCAATTAAATCCTATATCAGTGTTTATCGTCCATGTATCTAAATAAACATAGCATTATGCTTTCATTGATGGACTTGTAGCTTATTGGCCCTGTCATCGTATTACTGCTACAAAGAACCGAGCTCAGCTTTTCAGATTATATTTATCCTTCTTTTTATCTCTTTTTCTGACTGTCAGTTTCTTTTATTCTGTTTCCTTCAACACAGAGGTCCTGGAAGCGGAGTGGCTCAGTGGAAGGCACCTAGTTGTCATGCCGAAAATCCTGGTTCAATTCCGCTGCTGGCAAGACTATTATTTAGTCTGTTACCAGCCGGAGATGGATAATATAGGACCCTCCTGGGGCTCACCCAGCCTCTATAAAGTGGGTAAATCTGGGGGTTGAGCGTGATCTATGATAAATTACCTCTCTGCACCAACTTAGTCAATGAAATTTTACAGTCTCTACCAGGTACTGAATCCCAGACCCGTTCATTGGCTACAATTAATTAATTAGTGAAACAGTTTTTTTTTTTATGAAGTGAATGATAAATTACGAGTAATTATAAGTAATGTATTATATGCTCATAAAATATTTTAGATAGTAGTCTCTTTATACTATTAATCATGGTAATTGATTTCTATAAGAAAGGATAAAAAAATTAGTGCTAAAGTATAAAATGTCGAAGCGTGAGATAAAGTCCGCTGAGAGGAGAGTTTCAAACAGTCCAAACCACCTACGTGACTCGCCATTAATCGCATTAGGGATAAGTTTTAGATGGATGGAACCATTGGCCACCTTAACGAGCAGCTTTCTCGAACAGTGCCGTGCTCACGAGAACAAAAGAGTAACAACTTGAAAAGAATCAAGCTGGTTCGAGTCGATAAGTAGATTACGGAAAAGAAGCGAACTAATTTTAATAAGGACACAAAGCAAATGTATCATGGTATTTTTTAAAAACAAAATCAGGATAATAATTAATAAATAATGGAAGTGTTGACATAGAAAAGATGCTGAGTAAAAAAAAAAAAAGTAATTATTCCACAGGTTGTCGTTTCGAGTTGAGTTACAAGTTTTGACTTTTCATTAGTTTCCCCTTAAATATTTTCCAAAAATCTTATCATGAGCTTTAGTATAGAAAAGACTACACAAATATGGGAAATATGTTTAATTCGGTAATTATTTCATCTAAAAATGAACGTTTCAACAAACATATGCCACCTATACTTCCAAATGTTAGTCAAAACTTTTATTTCTTGGTGTAATGGTTACCAAAATATACTTATGACCCATAATTACATTTTCTTTTCCAATCTAAAGCTGTTGATAACTTGTATTTTTGGAAAATATTAAAAGTTAAAACTTGTAGTGACTCAACGACAGCAGGACAGATACCAAAAAATATTTATTTTTTTTTCATTGGTTGTCAAAAGGATAGAAAGACGAGCTAGTCATAACTTTAGTTCTTTAGTTTCTAGGAATGGTTGCAATTTCTTTTGTCCAATTGATACTTTCGTTCAAAACAGTATTTTATGATGTACTGCCTTGTCCATGTCAACGCCTCTATTTTAACTGTTATTTATTTTGCTGTAAAATTTATTCACAATATAAAAATAACCCCTCTGAATAGAGGGTTATATGTAGTGTAGAAAATTATTAGATGTGATATCAACAAAATCTTTCGCACTAACCAATAAGTATTATTTATTTATTATGCATTCGACTTTTCGGCCCAAATTTTTGGCTATCATCAGGGCCTTATATAGTCAACAATTAGAAGATGTCTGACAGAGAAAATTTCATAGTAAGATTGTTATATTTCAACTCCGATTGCAATTGACATTAAAGAATCTTCTCTTCATTAGTTATATTTCCAGATATCCAAAAGCCTTTACTTGTAAAGTAGGCTTAATGGTTTATTGTTTATTTGTCTAACTTCACTTTATGATAGTACTGCCAATCGGACGATGCTGCTTTCAGAATACTAAATTTTGCCTATTCAGGTATAACAGAGCCTATAATGAGCACTTCACAGTGAATAGGCTTGAGGCAACTATTTTACATCCCCTCTGAGGGACGGTATAACCAAGTATTTTTACTCCCTTTGAATAATCCTAAGGCCGCCTACAGGGATGCGAACTCGCCATCTTGGATGTATTAGGATGCCAACCACTACACCACGTGTGACCCTTGTATCGTATTAAAATCATCTTTAATTGTTTTTTTTTTGTTTGTTTTTTTAATCTTTCCTTTAATATGAAGTGAATATCCATAATGTCAAACCTTCTAACGTCCATTTATGCTGCCATATTATTCGTTATTAATTGAAGGCATGAATAATGAATATTAAATTTTATTTAAAGATGTAGTAACTATTTACAATAAAATAACGTAATTACTACATAATGTCTTATAATTTAAACTTTTTTATAAAAATATTGTTCTCGCCGGGATGACAACGGCACGTGACCTATATGTTCGAGTACTAGTGCGACCTTCCTAAAACGGTTTTTTTAGAACTTTTAACTCAGGGATTTGAAATGTCGGGATATGAAATGTTCAAAACCTGACGCGGTGGAATTGCGAAATGTTTTTAACTCTCTAGTCTCGATACTTCAGTCCTACAATCATCCAAGCTTTGAAATCTATATTTTTAAATCAATTTTATTAATATTATAGCTAGAATTTGAGAATCTAAATAAATATTAATCACTTTCCCTTGAAGTTTTCGTTAATTTGACCCCCCGTTTGTCAAATCTAATTTTCCCGATGAGAGGAATCTATCATATTGATTGATATGTAGTTAGTATTTGATGACGAAAAATTTTAATTTGTTGAATTTATGGGTGGAATATTTTATGTATTCCATTGCAAGAATAATTAAAATTAAATAATTAATCTGAAAACTCGTAATCTCCTCGGTGGCTTTTGAGTCCCGTTTGTTCAATCATTTTTTTAATAAATAAAGTTTTATGATGATATTCCTCCAATAGATAGACAGATTATTTTTCTAATAATTACCGTTTAAACTGGTATAAACATTTCTTTTTTATCTGTAATTTATTTCTTTATTTGGCCTTACTTGCCCCACTGCAACACGACTTTTGAAAACATTAATATGCTACTATTGAAGAACAAAAGATTATTACATACATCTTAAGACATTAGGTAGTCGAAAAATTCCAACTGAAAAGCCTTAAGTCTCTAAGCTAAAACAAGAATACTAATTTAATAATATTCAATATCAAAATATTTTGTGGAATAACAGTAGATCTTTTGGCTTCATGATAATGTCCTTTTTTTCTCTTGCATTTTTTTACTTTTCATTTTTTATATGGTATTGTCTTATGTTTTTATGTTTATGTTGCTATTATTATCTTCCTCCCCCATCGTAGTTATTATTTTTTTTTTGGTTGGTGTATTTTCCATTTTCTATTTAGTAGTTATGAGGTGTTTCTAATCTAATTTGTTCCAGCTTGAGTCTAGTAACCTTCCCTATGATCCAGTAGTAGCATTTTGACCTTGGAGGTGGTGGGATGTTGTCTTTGGTTAGTGTTGTCTTGCATTTTTAGGCTAGGATGTGCTTTATTCGTTTTTGTCATTTGCTAATTTCTCCTTCTGTCCTGAAGATGCCTTCATGGGCTGAATATTAACAGGTATTTTAGTTTCCTGTTTTATTTTAGAGACATAAGGCTTAATGTCTTAGCTATTTATGTATTACTCAAGATGCGTCCATGATACTATTGTCTATAATTTTCTTTTAGCCTTCTCACTTTGGTTCATATTCTTAGTCTTACTGTTTCTTCTTTCGACATCCCCACTGCCTTTTACCACCCGGAAACAAAATCATTTTAGTACGGGTATTTATGCTTGTGATGCCACATAATGGTTTGAGATATACTTACACCTAATATTTATTTAATTTTATTGAAAGTAAGAGATTATGGAGAACCCATGGGACGCAACCCTAAGGAAGAAATACGGACCAGGACGGCAGTAGCCGTTGGCAATCCTATCAAGAGCGGGGACACTTCTTCCTATCGTCACTGATGCGAACACTCCCACTCCAACCTATTGATCGGACCATAACGCAAAGTCGTCTGTATCTCGATATAGTATCTTATCTTCTAGCAGATTATTTTTTATAACAATAAGGAACATCCAGTGCTGTGTATTATTTAATTATTTATATCTCAAAAAATTTTGTAACTTCATTCGGCCATTCTCAATCAATGCTTCACGGGTTTTCCTTAAAACATGTGGTTTTTTTTTGTACAATGTTCTGTATGCACATTGTATACATATGCCGATGTATTTCTTATGCTATGCAGTAATTGCTACAATCGCATTGAAAATAAAATAAATTTTATCGAGTTATCGTCTATTCAAATCAAATTATTTTGCTGAAGTGAATTTTTTTGTTATTTAAAGTTTTTTATTCACTTTATATGGGGTATTACATTTTTGGATCGTTATGCTTAAACTCTTTTATATCCGATTGCAATAACCTTGAAATTTTCTCTTCGTTATGTATATATTAAAATATCCAAAAATCCTAACTTGCCATATCAGCTTAAATGTTTATTTATTTAACATCATTTTGTACTAGTATGGCTGATCGGAAGATCCTACAATGGGAGTCCTAAATTTTAGCCTATCCTCTTATAACTAGGATAGGGACCTTTAATAAAGCCTAGTCCACACTATGGGACATTTTCCTGCCTATAGATGAGACAAACCTTAGTCCGTCTAGAGACGCGGTCTAAGCAACGGTCTTAGCAAAGGCCTAACAGGTGCCTGACACAGACTTCGGACCACTTTACGTCCCCTCTGTTGGACTGCATAACCAAGCTTTTCACTTCCTTTAAAAATCCTAAAGGCTACCTGCCTGTCTGCAGCCCTGCGATCTTTGGTATAGTAGGTTGTTACACTTGCCACTACACCACAGGTGACCTAAAAACTATAAAATCTTAATCTTTATATACCAAATTATATATTACACAAAGTAGAAGCGCAAAAACTTCATGATGAATAGACCATATTAAAGCTTTACATTTATTTCAGTTGCTTATTTAAGTAAAGAAAATAATTAATTTTTGATTTAATTATTTAAAGAAATTCGGAATCCTTGTACTGTAATATGGGCGCACGATTCGAGAACCATATTTTTCTCTCGTTTTTGTAGTTTTTTTATACTAACATGAACAAACGAATAAAAATATATGGATGAAACAATGCCTTCTGAACAAATAAAGTTCCACGAGAATTGCTTGAACAGCAGAAGAACCAGATGGTTCCGAGAATTTCCTCTGAACGACCATTGATACTTTGCCAGAGCTTCTAGAATTGATTCGCCACGAAATCGAGCACCTTTATGATATACCTGAGGTAGTTTCGTGTTGAGAGTATCGAAGTCCGGTCGTAAACTTGCCCCTACACACTTTCATTTATTGAAAAGTTGGGGAAAGGGAAGAACTGTATTAAGGTATCTAGAGGTAACAGGAACACTCCACCTCCACACTACGCACTTCAGTTCATACCAACTGTGAATTGGTACTTCGAAACCGAATGAGCACCATAAATTATTGTGTGTGTATAAATACATATTAATATATACACATACATAAATAATTTCGGGTTACTACTGTAAAACAGCTGATGGCCATGAAGAACATTTTTGACCGCATGACATTCGGGATCTAAAGCCGGGATGAATTAATCTAAATCCAAGGATGACGGTTGATCGGGGTCAGCAGGCACTAAATTTCTTTCCTCGAAGCAGGCCGCTTCTTAACCAAACCTCCGGGTGGCAATTTGATGGTCTCGAAAACCTCAACGCGATTTCCTACAGAGGTTCATTGGGTAAGGCCACTACTAGAGTTGCTCCAATAGTCTGACGGGCTTCACTGAGAAGTTTTCACAAGGGCGGATCCAGGATTTTTTTCTGGTGGGGGCACAATGGGCAGAAGGGCAAAAAATCAACAATAACTTAGAAGTAAACTTGTATTATCTATTTATAGAAAGTTTTCAAAGGTTTATTAAAATATCTAAACAATAGCTTCACTCATATTATTTCTGTTATTTTATTCATATATTTTACCAACTATCATCACATGATTTGCCTATAAGTTTGTACTGTAATGTATTCTCCACAGTACACAAAAAAACATCCAACAAAAAAACAACGTGTCCCCGTGCCTCCCCTGGATTCGCCTATGGGTCTTCACATATTTTCACAGAATCCCAAGACGGTTGTTTGTACTCACAATCTTTTCCATGCGCCCTCACCCGTGCCGCCACCACATTTTTGAAACACATACGTTCAATTCAATTATTAAAAACTAAACTTAACAATGGTTTAAAGCATTTACATGGATGGTTAACAATCAATCCCACTCATGTAACCTCGCAGTCACTTTATTGTAACCCATTGAGATCGATAATTTCATTTTACATTTTTGAATGTCTCAATCTGAGAAATAACTAATAGTTTCTATTAGATATTAATCTATTAGTAGAATACCAAAATAAAACTTAGTTTCACATTTGTTAAAGTTTTTCTTTGTGAGATGTTTTTTAAAATTGATAAAATCATCTTTGAAATTATTATCGAGCCCAAAGCAATTATGATCATTTATATTTAACTTTTATTTCCAAGCCTAAGAATGCAAAACATCGGATTATGATTAGTAAGATTTTGTTTTGTGTGTACAATATTCTGTGTGCATCTCGTACGTAATGGCTTAAAGGTGTTTTGTATTTCCATTATTAATAAATTTAGGTGTTTAGCTTCTATTATTTAACATCTACTATACTGATTTGGTTCGCTGAAGTCGAATTATTTGTTATATAAGTAAAAAAAAAAATGTATCACTATAACTCATGAAGATATGACTACGTTTGTCTAGGGGGGGGATAATTTGTCATAGACCGCGCCCCCCAAATAAGTGTGCCGATTTTATAGAGGCTAAGTGAGCCCATTGCATTGAGTCTCCAGTCTCCAGACCCCATAGGATCCATTCCTGGCTGTTATTAGATTAAATTAATTATCTGCCTCAGCTGGATTTGAACCCTTGGGCACGGCATCTGAGCCCTCTGCCACCAAGCAACCCCTTCCTGTTACATAAGTTATATTTTAATAAAATTCCAGAATAATTAAAAAATATAGGTATTATTTTTTAATGATAATAGATAAAATTGAAAACATAATTTTTTAGGTAAAACTTCATTCAGTATTGCAGAATTTTTATTTTTTTTAGGAACGCAACAGGAATTTGTTTTCATCCTGAGATTTAATAATGCAAACGAAAAGCATACTTCTTTCCAGGCAATTCCTTTTATTACGTCTTACAAACCCTTGAAAGCATTCCAAGAAAAGAAGCCTTTTCGGAGCTTGTACTCTTCCTTGCATAGTTGCCCGGGCCATGATACATATTGAAGTGTCCTTCTGGTTGAATAATGTACAGTAATCAGTGGCATTCATGTTGCAATACTGTTCTTTAGGATTTATTTGTGTGGGGGGTGGTTCTATTGATCTAATCTTGGGATGGCAATGTGGAGCTGGGCTAGCTCTAACATAAATCTCCATCTATCGCTTTTCCTCTTTCCAGCGAGGTAATCAAAGTTAATTGATTCGGATGTAACTTTTTTATCATTGTTGCCCATACAGACTTTTTATTAAAATTATTATTGGCTACAATGTGTAGTAATAATAAAATAATCCAGGCATCAATAATTTAATATAAATATATCCAAATACAATTTTTTTCGTTTATTGATGAAACTGCTAATTGCGTAATCAGAGACAAGAATATGAGGTTTGAGGCGTGAACGAAGTGAGCGATCCATATCTCGAATGAGGAAACAAGTATGAAATCTGAATTGATGGAAAGATAAATTAGCGGAACAGGCACTAAGGATTGATCCTCAGTACCCCTAAATTGGGTGTGACCAAATTATAATGGTAAATTATAAATAATGGTAATTAAAAAAAAGGAATCAGAGAAACTATCCACTGGTAATACTGTAATAAGAGGTTTAACTCAGAATTCTCCTAAGCCTTCTTCTTTTCAGACACCACTGAGAATTATTAGGAATTGAAGAGCAAGCTTGGTTTGAAACTAGTGGGTTTGAGTGGGAATAAAGTTTGTCATAAAACAATTGATATCGGGTCCGGACTTGTTGCACCATTAAGGATGATTTTATTCATAACATAATAAGGAACAGGATTATAAATGGGTGCGAAATGAATTCGATGTTTTAGTGGATCGCGTAGGCTCAATTATTTTAGCCCAAATAAGTCTAAAAATTTTCATATTTTTCAAGTCTGGAGCTTAGAGAGTATGTCTAGCAAGTGTTAAAGTAGCCTAAAATAGAGAGCTCTTTCTTGCTTTATTGTAGTCAATAATTGTTTATAAATTTCTACTGTTCTGCGATGTAAAATAAATTAAAAAAAAACTACTGCCATTAAATTAATTAATTAAAATATACAACATTAATATATCAAATTAGAGCTTAACGCCAACATATCGATTTAGTAATCCTCATATTCAGGGTTCGATTATATCACAAAATTATAAATAAAATATATAAAATCAAGTGTATTTTTTAAAAATCGTATATATCCACTATGGGATCATTGTGAAAAATACAGTTTATATTCTGGTTTAATTCTTGAGGGTCACTCTGCGTTAGTTATCTTTAATCAATCACAATATTGAAAAAATATTTTTTTTTTTATACGGATTTTCTATAATTAAGCAAAAACATGAGTCAATATCATTATAAACTAAATAGTAATGTATATTATGATTTTATATAAATTATCAATTTATATTGTATTATAATTATAAAATTGTATGCTATTAATTATTTTAAATGGATGTTTTATTATTACTTCATATCTCTAGTAATTAATTAGTGAAAATGGGGAAAACATCCACAGGGAAAAAGGTGATTCTAATGTAAAATATTTATTAAAGTACGAAGAAAAATTTTCGTTCTCAGTTACCTTAAATACATAATAAATAGATGATCTGTTTCCTCCGAATCAAGGATTTCTGGGGATTCCGTGTTTAACAACTACATCAGGAAAATAAGAAAATATATTCTATTATTACCTACTCACTTTTCCGAGAAAAATATATTATTTGTATTAATTTTAAAATATATTTAAAGTAATGCCATATTATTCCTCTGCATGGCTTCTAAAAAGCTGGAATACATGAAAAAAATTTAGTTTTATTTATTGTTCTTTTGATGGTGATTATTTTTAAATATTTTTATTTTTAAGAGAAATAATTTGTCCAGGCCGGGATTTGAACCCGGGTCGTCTGCATCTCTAGTGCAGTGCTCTAACCATTGAGCTACGAGGTGGTTAGAGAGTTTCCAGACAAGAGAATGGATTTGTCTGGCTTGGATACGACTCCTAGTAGCTCAGTGGTTAGAGCACTGCACTAGAGATGCAGACTACCCGGGTTCGAATCCCCGCCAGGGCAAACTTTTTCCTTCAAAATAAAATTATTTAAAAATAATCACCATCAAAAGAAGAATAAATAAAAATAAATTATATATATAAAGTTGATGTATGTGTACAAGATCCCAATTAAAGTAATGTTGAATGAACATTCTCCCCCGCTTATACATCGCAAAAATTTTGAGAATACGGGGATATAGGATCGGTGAAGGGAATGGATATTTCTGGCTTGGATACGGCCCTTGGTAGCTTCGTGGTTAGAGCACTGCACCAGAGATGTAGACGGCCCTGGTTCGAATTCCGGCCAGTACGAATCTTTTCTCTTCAAGATAAAAATATGAAAAAAATAATCTAAACAACTTTAAAATTTCCGAAATTGACACCGAAAAGATTCTTAATAATGAAATTCAACGTAAAGAGATATTAGAACTTATATAGATTTATTTTCTGCCGGATAAAAATGTACCTCACGAACTTACGTGCGTATATTTGTCATGACCATTTAATATCTCTGGAAACAATTTTATACAGTAATAATACAAGTAATAATTAAATAATACTAATTTTAATTATTCTTAGAGCCATAATCTCTTGGTAATTAAGCTTACCCTAAGGATTCAATTATTAAGAATCTATATAAAATAAATGTATTTATTTGAATATCCACCCTTATTGGTCTATTGCAGAATTACATTATATATGCTATAATATTTAAAACGTAGCTTTTTTTTTACTATATTAAATATAAGGAAAATTATTGAGCTAACACGTTATTTTAATTATGAAATGAGGGAAATTAAAAAGTGTGAAAATGGGAAAGATACTAAAGTGGATATACAGCGAAGCACATCAGAGCATCAGCTAAAATTAAAAACATTAAATTATTCCTCTACATAATATTAATAATATTCCTGTGTGCTGATATGATTTTCTCCTTTTATAACGTTCTCAGTGAATTTCTATGGTTATGGTTAGGTTCTTTGTTTTTAATACCATCATGAAAAAAATCATTGTTAATAGTCAACGACTAAAGACATTTCTTGAGCTTTAGTAATGATTAAAACATCACATTAAACTATTAGATACCGATCCCTAAATGAGTAGAGGTGTTAATTTTTTTTTTTCTTTTTTAATTTTATATTAACACTTTATTGAAATATTACAATCTGCCACTTGTGGGCAATAAGTAATAGTGCTGTGCAGCTTATAGTCATTCCGTAACAAAACAATAATATAAACAAAATAAAATAAATAACTATATACATGCGGAAAAATATATACATGCGGTAACAGAAAGAAATTAATGCGGAAATGATAATAAAATAAAGTAAAAAAATAAAATAAATAAATAATAATAATACTAATAATAAAAAAATAAAATGTACACATTCATACCCTATTTACAATTTGGGTCCCCGAACTGAGCTTCTTCCCCAGGAATGAGGGCAAAGCAGGAGTCCGGGAAGCCCCAGCCCCCTTTCCCAGCCGCGTCACTGGCATTAAACGCCAATGGAAGCTGGTTAAGGGCGCTTCACACACACAGGTCGTGAGTGGAGAATCTGGCCAGTGCCAGTACTCCAAATAACATTATTACAACAGATCTCGAGGCCATTGCCGGTTTAGACGGCGGGGTGAGTTATATGGATGTGTGGAACTGGATAGTGACTGAGCCAGAGGGTTGGGATGACAGGCAAGGTTTTGGTGAAAGTTTGGGTGTTAATTTTAACATTATCGTTATTATTGAGTAATTCTAAATTCTACGCTTAAATAATTTTTCTCTGCCGGAGTTCCTTAAAGTAGTATCATGGGTCCCATCCTATACACGATATATACAGCTGACATCCCAACCCAATTAAGCACTGTCCTCAGTACGTACGCTGATGACACATGTTTGTTATCAGTAAATAAGGATCCATTTGTTGCATCCCAATCTCTTCAATCCCATATCTCAAACCTTCAAGAATAGTGTCAAAATTGGAGAATTAAAATAAATCCTAACAAATCCCATCAAATTACCTTCACCCTTCGTCGTAAACCTACAAATTCCTGCCCTACTGTATCCTTTAATAATATTTAGCCCTGTGGAACAGATACGATACCTAGGACTCCATCTGGACAAACGTATCACTTGGAATCCTCATACAAGACTGAAAAGACAAGAAACTGCTCGTCGTTTTTGCCTACTTCAACATTTACTGGACAAACGCTCTAAGCTCCCAATTAATTAGAAAAGAATCACTCACATGGTAGTTATCAGACTTGTTTGGACATACGGAGTTGAGCTTTAGGGGTCTACTAAACCATCCAATTCATCTCGTATCCAATCCTTACAATCCAAAATCCTTCGTAAAATACTCAATGCTCCTTATTATGCCACTAACAAACTCATCCATCATGATCTTAATATCCCATATGTTACTAATTTGGCCCAAACTAGATACCTATCCTTCCATGAAAAGCATCATACACACTTGAATCCGCTAGTCTCTCAACTTGCTTCCCATACTATTCCTGATAACCCTTCGAGGCGTCTCGAAATAAGATGGCCTCGAGACCATCTACTATAGAACTTTATTGGAGTGCTATCGATGGGTAGTTTCTCCATAAGTGTTTTTCATGTCATATTGTACATATTAGCAGATTTACTTATTGTAATATTATTATAATTGTAAATATCAATAAATTAAATTAAATTAAAAAAAATAATTTTTCTCTTTAATTTTGTTAAAAAATTGGAAGTATATATATGAAATTTAATGTTGTATAACTAATAGTTGGCCTTATTTAATGGCCTGAATGGAGGTCAAAAATTAATTCCTTAAATGGTTATGAACAATTTATTAGAAACGGGCTTTTGCAGTTCATCTTCAAGACTTGTAATTTAGGTCACAGTTATGTTGGTGTAACCTAAATAATGTTATTATTTTCTTCTCCATGAAATCGAAGAGAAGATACAATAGTATCTAACAGTCTCCACCATGTACAGAATGATTAATCGTTATTATTACTGTACGACTCATTACAGTATTATTGTTATATTGATAATTTTTCTTTCTTTCTCAAAACGAGTTCATGGCGTTTTTTAAATTCGAAGTTTTTACTACAAAATTGTGTACATTTGGTGCAGAAATGGCTCAGTCTCTACTATGTACTTTATCTATTTATCTGACGTACTTTATCTAAGATCCTTCGTGGGTTCAGGTTTCTTAAATTTATTTTGATTTGGCTGGAATAATTTTGAGCAGTTCAATGACACGCAGTTCGATATTTTTCATTCATGGTTTTTCATAAATGAATATTTATGAATAAATGACATACATGAGAAATCACCTTCTGTTTTTTATTTTTTTACTAAAGTCTTTCTTGGGTTGTTCTGAAATAGATAGAATCCATTTTGCAAACTGGCGAAAAGAAAGAAATGTGCACTTTTAGAGTATAGGGTGATAACTGATTTTGTCCTACAGTACCCGTGTACTGAACCCATGACCCTGGCTATAGTGTTACAGAAAAATAAAATCATAAAGTAGACGGAAGGTGAAAATTGAAGCCTGTTGTTAAGTAGGAAGAAATTCAGGGAATTTTGGAAAGGATAATTATCTCGTAATATAAGCTATGTTTTCTTATATGCCTTACATAATAGTTAGTAATTTTAATAAATTTAGATATTCCTTCCAGTCTTCTTTAGTTGGGAGCTGATCGGTCCAGATAAGTCTGAAGGGTTAAATTGCGTTACAGTAAAATATGTCTTAAGGATTCGTGTTACGGTGGTAATCCGTGGACGTAATTTCGTAAAATGCTATTGCTCCACTTCGGGTTCTCTAAACCTCAAATATTTTTCAGTTTTCTTATATCTACCAATTCGTATCCTATACATTTAAAGCAGGTTTAAAGTACCTATAGCCTTTTTTTTTTCCTTCAAGATCTTAAAAGATCTCCAGCTCTGCTTTGGGTAATAAGGTTCGCCATTGAAAGAAGCCTTTCCTTTCTTAAGGATTTTCAGAGGCTGTACAAATTGTAAATAAGTGTATCTTTTTAAAGGAACACTGTGCCGCCTTAGATCCACTTCCTTTTTTTTTTTTTATATGTATAAGCGGGTTTGCTTTTTCTTTAATTAATAATCCACTGTTAGATTAATGGGTACATCTCTGTAATAATATAAATATTTAAATAATTTATTCGTATTAATTAAAATTGTATTTACAATCACCCATAACAAAAATCACATATAATAAATATCCAGGGATATCGGTGCAATATTATATATTCATATTGTAGCAATACGATAAATATTACCTCTGTTCCCTTTCAGTTGTCGCAACAATCAAATAAAATATTTAGAGTGTTTTTTTTTTATAATAGAGGAACGTTTAAGCCTCTGGGGGATTGAATCCAAATTCAATTCGCAATATAAAAATAAACAATTAAATTCTAAAGTACTGTGTTAGAATTAATAATTACAAATGTTTATTTTTCGTTGCGGATGTTTATAATGTTTTTAATAAATATTGGTTTAATTAGTTATCAGAAATAATATTAATTATTTCAAAATTAAACTTTGTGTCTTTTGAAGTGGTGTACATACGTCCTTTCACGGTTCAATACATTATTGTTTTTTGCTAATGTTTTTTTATTCATTTCGTTTTCTGAATATTAGTGCGCATTGTTTACAACAGGAATGTATGTATTTTTATCGCTGTTAACTATTTAAAAAATGATTGGATTCTAATCTCATTATCTAAAGTTCTAAAATACAAAATTGCTTAGGTTATTTAAAAAAATGCGATTGTTTTTATTATATTTTTTTTCTACGATAAGGTCTCATATAATGCTTCAATATTATGTTTTCATATTAACCGTAGTAGTAGGAACTTAGCGATATTCCAAGATGAGTAATAAGGAACCTATTTGATTTGTGGCTTGATGAAATAGTATGAGTTACCGAACAGTGTTTACATATATGAATAATAACTGATTAATTTGTTGATTACATAATTTGATAAATAATTATGAGTATGATTGTGACAAGATTGTAAAATATGATATTATTTTAGCTCTAAAAAAACATAATTTTATAAATCATAATTTGAAGAAAAAAATCTATTTGTTACTATTGACTAAACTGCAAGGTACACTTTAGTGTTTAGATTTTTTAATTGAATTCTAATTTTTCTTATTATAATATGTTTTAACAAATATATTGACAATTTAATTTCATAATAAGCAAAAGACGTTCCATTAAAATCATCACATCAATCAATAAATGTAATGGACTTCGCTTCGGCACATTTATTTACTTAATTTATTATGTCTTGTTGAGTAATGCCGTCTTCTGATACATCTGGTGGGAATAAATTCATATTGTTGATAAAATTTATCTCAAATTCCTTCCAGGTGTAAAATCAATTATATAAATTGGTATTATCTGTGAGTGATTTTGGGGAAAAAGGTTCTGCAATACCCCAACTATATACTTATCATAAATATATATCATTTCAGTTTCGTAAAAATTCTTTTCAAGGTAGACTTACCACATATACATAGGTGGTGTGTATACTACATATATACGTGGTTTATATAGTATGCACTATGTATACTATATAAACCACGTATATACCGTTTTGCCAGAATTATTTATTTAGAATCGAGGGACCTTAAAATCTAGCATATACGTATGAAAACTGATATTACAAACATATTAAGACAGAAATATATTTCTCTTAGGGAGCGGAGTAGCTCAGGGGTATAGCGATGAGTTGTGTTGAAAGTCCTGGTTCAAATCCACCTGATGAAGGTAATTTATTTAAACTGTTAGCCATAGCCATAGCCAGTGGGATCTGAAGGCCCTCTTGGGGCTCACTCAGCCTCTATAAATGGCGTACGCTCAATTGGGAAAATGTCCATGTCTCCTCCATGCACAACCGTTGCCTTTAATGCAGTACAATCTCTACCACCTACTGTACCTCAGTCCCTCCAGGGATCTAGTGGTACAGTTTTCTTTAATACGTTTCGTTCACTATATGTAATATAATTGTTATATATTGTAATATATTGCTATAATATAACTGTTATATATAAAGATAACAGGAGGTAAAAATAAGTAATGAACTAATGAAATTCACATATTTCTACAAGCATTTACCGAAATCTATTGTGTTTTCCATTTATAAATATTAAAACGCTGACATATCTGAAAACACTTGCTACACTCATATATCACGTATCTTTGTCCCTCGTATGCTCTTGGCGCCACTGGCACTAGCTTCTATCTGCGTCAGTCGTTATTTATGAAGGACGATCTAAGGGTGTGTACTCTACAGCCTCTTATAGGAGATTGTATTTTATTTTTGTTTAACGCTGTTTGGAACCACCGCATCTTGTGCGATAAGGGAAAAATATGTTCTTTCAAGAATATTCCTTTTTCAAGCCAGTATATTTTTCCTTTCCATTCACACGTCTCTACATATTGCTACTTATGTTAAAAGTTAATTTTTTATCATTAGATTACTGAGCTTGCGTAACTCTTATTTACCTTAATTATCTGTCTATCACGTAAAAAGTTTTTATCGACCTTACCCAGCAACGGATCTAGGAGCTAATATCATGAAGCTGTAGGAATAGATAGCTGATTAAAGGGTGGGGTATTTCATTCTTTTAAAAACGAATTTAAACTGATCTTAATAATTAAAAAGAATTATTCGTATGTTTATATCTTTCAACAGAACATAAAATAAAATAAAATAAGAATAAGAAATGATTTAAAATATTTGGTTATTAGAACTTTGTTTTAAAAGAAAATATGAAAATGGTCGGAATTACACCAGAGGGTACCCAAAACTAGGTGATTTGATACGTGAGATTTAAAATTCGTAAGTGACAAGTTTACCAAGAAGAGAAATGAAAGAATATAGCAAAATGGTCTTCTTCTTCTCGCTATCTCCTGAGTGCTGGTAAGCGTGGAGTAGCTGCCTCCGACCATCTTGTCCATCGGTCCCTGTCCCGTGTAAGCCTTCTCATCTCCGGCATGGTGTTTCCTCTCGCTGTGCCAATTCTCTCAATCAAGTCTGCATTACATGAGCCTTGGTCTTCTGCTCTCTTCTAGAAGTCACCTGTTCTTACGATCATCTCCCATTCTGCTAAGATGACCGAACCAATTCAGCTGTTTTTCCTCAATCGTCTCTAGGACGGGTCTAACTCCTAGATCATCTCACACCCTTTACTTTCTTATTCGGTGTCGCCTGGTTTTCCTAATATTTTACGTAAGGATCTCATTTCTGCAAATACAACCTTGCTGGCATGTCCAACTTTCCAATCCGTATAGTAGCACTGGGAGAAAAACTGATTTGAGTAGCAGAATCTTCGCTTTCCTGCTCAGTTCCTGTTTTCGAATGAGTGCCATGTATATTTAGTAGAATATTCCATTGGCCTTTTGGACTCTATTCATGACCTTCTGGTCTATTCTTCCATCCTTTCAGGTCATTGTTCCGAGGTAGCAGTAGGTATAGGCTTGCTCAAGGGTCTCTCCATAGCAACTGATTGTTAAGATCCTCCTTCTTCCCACAAACATAACCTTGCTTTTGGAGGCATTGATCTGCATGCATCTGAGCTGCAGTTCTTCTTGCCACTCATCCACAGCGATCTGGAGAGATTCAGAAGTATCCTCAACCAATACATCATCTGCATACATCAATGCCTGTTCCAACACTGGGGTTATATTCCAGTATTCCACTAATGCTCTGGTCGTCCTCCTTTTACAAAATTTCCAAATGACACCCATGAGCAGAAGGGGACTCAGGCCCTGTTTAACTCCCTTAAAGAAATTAAATGTCTCGGACTCAGTGCAACTTCATCTAGTGTAGTTTATACTGTTCTTCCATGACAAGCCGTAACTGCTTATATTTTATTTTAGAAACAATAGACTTATTTATTGAATAGAATATTTTATAAAATCATGGACCCGAAGAAAGATGAGAGGCATTTGTTTACAAAGTCTGTTATACAAAGCCGAGTCCAATGTAAAGGTCCGTCCATTGTTTTTCATCAAGTGGATTTGGATTTCGTTGAAATTCAGATGAAACTTCGCTCGAAATGCTCTCCGTGGTATTGATCCTTCGGCTTCGCCGGGACTTATCGATACGTAAGTCTGTTTTGAAGTTTCAAAACTGTGCAGGATTCCACAATACTTTAATACGACGTTTTTTTTTATTTTGGTAATCGTGGAGTGAATTTCAATGTGATAAAATAGCTATCCTGAGAGCTAAATTTCGTTTTCAAATGCACCATAAGATTTGAAGAATTAAGTTGAAAATTAGGTTAAAGTAATATTTATAATAAAATGTAGCACTTAAAAAATAACATAAAAACTAGAGGGACATCCCCGGTCCGAATAATTGTGCACTTAGATCGATTTTTCAAATTAAAAAATTGTTAAATAAATTGTACTATAGTGATAACTGAATGGTTTGCTAGAGGTACGCCGGCATTATTCTAAAAATTTGTATTAAGGTTAGTAATTATTTTTTACCACCCCTAGAAGCCCTATTAAAGTAGGTATACAAACTTAACATTGTTTTGAGATAATACGAATTTATTATGATAGAAAATACTGTAATATTCGTTGTTACTGTAATAATATTGATAAATATTAACATTAAGTAAATACTGTAATAATATTTTACTTTTGCTTTCTAGATTAAAAAAAAAAATATTGCTTATAAGAAAAATGTTTAATCTCATTTAATTGGATTCTCGTTATTGAAATAACAATCCTAAAAAATAAATTTTTCAATGAGCTGTAGCGTTAATGTGTAACCGCTTAAAGAAGTGAGAAACAGCGACTACGTCATTTGTCAGTTTTTAATCATATTTATAATTAATCTGATCTAACAGGTGAGAAGACTAAACAAACATTAGTTTCAGTTCTCTCTATCGGTCGCTAGATAAACGCCACTAAAATCTTTTTATATAAAAGAGAGAAACATTTATTACTGTCTAACATTAATCCAAAGGGTAATTTTAAATAAAAGTATTTCGAATGAAGATTACACGTATGAAAGAGGAATGTCACTCGGAAAATTAAGTCCTAGGTTATGAAGCTTAGGAAGAGTTTTTTCTTCAAATTTTTCTAGTGGACATATTATTTTTAATTCGTATTCTTTTTTTGCACTATCTTGTTGAGTTGAGAGTTATAAGCATAATTATCTGTTTAATTTTATTTTGAAAGAATGAGAGACCGACCCAACCCTTTAATCCGATGACTATTCATAGTCATAGAAATGTCTCGCATACACCATAGCAATATAATTGGAAATATTTGTTTATGAATTTTAAACTCAAACTATATCTTCTTACTTTTAGTCTTTGAATTTTACTTTAATAAAAATTAAAAAAAAAAAAGATCGAGAAGATAAAAAATAACACAGAAAAAAGGACGCAATTATAAGTCTAACGAAAGGGTGTAACGAAGTAGATTCTCCGAGGTTCAACGAATTTTCCCTCGCGAATTTTAGCTTTTTATGGCTAATTTCTTGAAGTGGAGTATTACGATGATGGAGATTATGATTAAGCCTCTCTTAATTTTTAGGGGACGGGCGAGAAAATTTATCTAGAAAAAAGAAAATTGAAAATTTAGTACAAAGTTGTACTAATAACGAGGAATGTGTTAAGTTATCCAATTCAGTTTAATTTCGAAATTGGTTAGATAGTAGGTCAATAAAGTAATACCAGGTTTATGTAGCATATTATATTATATACGTGGGATACCCGGGTTCGACTCCCGTCCTCGACAAATCTTTTCTCTTAAAAATATAAATAATTCAAAATTATAACAATTAATAAAAAATTAAAATAAAATAAATTATAAATAATACAATGACGTAAGTCAACAAGATCCTAATTAAAGTAATGTTGAATGAACATTCTTCCCCTTGTATACATCGCATATCGCGAGAGCACGGGGATGTGGGATCGGTGAAGGGAATGGATTTGTCTGACCGAGATATGACCCAGGCTAGCTCAGGTCAGAGCACCACGACGGATACGTGGGAACCCGTTTTCGAATCCCGGCCGTGGGCAAATCTTTTCTCTTTAAAATAAAAATATTTAAAAATTATTATAATTAATAAAATAAAATAAATTATTCAAATTATAGTTTGTAATTATTAATGGAAATTTTGTTTCTTATCTTATTACTCTAATGTACAAAATTACACAAATAGTTCCTAAGTAGTTATTCATTATTTTGGTATTTATTTGTTAGGTAAGAATGAAGTGTATTTTAGGTAATTCATATAAATCTCACAATTCAATTTTTTTTTCAAGTTGTTTTTCAATTATTCAATATCTCTTAATTAAAACAAATAAATTAGGTAATAATGAATATTATTAACCCTTCCTTTAGATCTGTAAGCATACAATTTGTTTGCTAATAAGCTAAATAAAATATAAAATATTTTCCAGGTGCGTGACCCGTAGGTTTTCATAATTCATCTGACAAATGCTTTTATAATTTATTATTCATTATTATAATATTAATTCTGATGGGGAGTAATAAAAAAAAATGTTTATCAACTATTTGTTAGATTTTTAGGGGTGTTTAGTTGATTATATACAGGTCGTTTATAATATGGTATAGTGCTGAGTTGCTATGCTGAGGATTCAAATTCGGCAGTGGCAGATAAATTATTTAATCGCGGACAGACCCGGTGGGGACCTCCGGGATCAACCATTCTCTACTAATTAGGTATCCTAAATTGGGGAAAACATGACGTGATCACGGAGAAATTTCCTCCTTGCACATCCGTAGATCTATCATGATATAGACTGTACTGTATCTAGAAACAGTACAGTCTATATCATGTACTGATCCCAAGAACGTTCATGGGTTGTAGTGGTATAGGTTTATATAAAATATTTCTATTATATTAAATGAATCGTTGTAATCGATCATCGATTGTAACTATTTGAAAGCTACAATTCAAACTTTCATTGGTCCTTAAGTTTTACTATCGAGATTATATCGATCACCGTCTTGTTTGTACGACGCACTTAGGGTCAGTAAAAATAACAAATATTTATCTAGTTTGTTTTATCGGTATCAATTTTTTTTTTTTTTTTTAATTCAATTTATTGATATTTACAACTATAATACTATTACAATAAGTAAATCTGCTATATGTACAATACGACTTGAAAAGCACTTGTGGAGAATCTACCCATCGGTAGCACTCCAAAAAGTTCTATAGTAGATGGTCTCGAGGCCATCTTCTTTTCAGACGCCTCGGAGGGTTATCAGGAATAGTATGGGAAGCAAGTTGAGAGACTAGCGGATTCAAGTGTGTATGGAGCTTGTCATGGAAGGATAGGTATCTAGTTTGGGCCAAATCAGTAACGTATGGGATATTAAGATCATGATGGATGAGTTTGTTTGTGACATAATAAGGAGGGTATCAATTTGAAATAATTTTAACATTATAATTAGCATCTTTCTCAGTTTCTTCTTAACTCTTTCTTGTCATACGGCAATATGAAACTGTAAACAGCTTATTTGTTGTTACATATACTCATTTATTGTTACTTATTAATATCATAAATGAGGCCCTGAATGTTCAAAAGCGGATAACTCCGAAAAATCGGAAGTTGATTTTTTCAAATTTTACACCAGTCTAGACGAGGAATTTAGTCAAACATGACACTTAGCCGCATTATTTCTCATGGTTTTAGTCTGGTTCTGATGTCATGTCCTGTAGCTTCGGGAGCATTAATTATTGCTCTACTAAACTAGCGAAAAATATGAAAAATCAATTTTTGAAATTCAGAGTTATCCGCTTTTGATCCTGAACGCCTCAAATATTCTTACAAGAATAACAAATTTATTTTTTGGTTGTTTTGATAATAAGATAATCCTACCAGTATCCTCAACGAACATAATATAAGATGTGTATGCAAGTTACGCACTTAAAAGTTCATCTTTAAGATTATCACAATTATTCAAAATGAGTGTGTCAAGACAACATGGCTTTAGTTTTTAACTAGGTTTATCATTAAACCTTATCCATAGTTTTAGGTTTATTTTCTAACTTGACATAATTTTAGTTAATAATCGAACAGAGAGGAGTACGTCAATTCCTATACAATAAAGGTAAAAGGAAAGAGAAGCGAGAAATATTCTCATACAACGACTCATTTAACACACTCATAAGGTCTGTTTATTCTCTCCCAGCTTTCTTCGCCGGCACATTCTTCCCGAAGCGCTGTTGAGGCAGCCGCCACGAAGAGCTAACTATCTATTACCCTACCGAGAAAGGCCACTTCCTTATCTCCCTCAGCCTCTTCCATAAATCTTGGACTATTTTTATACCCTTTCCTCTCTCTCCTGAATCATCTGCGAAGGAGCCCTTCCCTTTCGGAGGAATAATGTTTGGCCCGGGTGTATTTGTGGAAGGCGGGCTTCCTTAATATGGTAGCTAACAGCATTAGGGAAGGAAAGGATGAGAGGGAGCCTGTTTCTTCCTAATGCGATCCATAAGGCAGTGTCTCCTCCCGACGAAGAGCCTCTGCGTACTATTTAATAAGTCTCTCTTCCCTTTCAAGCAGTGAGGTAACTTGATTGCTTCTGCATTTGTACAATGATTTATGCACACAATGCAGTCATGAATAAATCCAATATAATTTTAATTATTCAGTCCATTACGTCTTTTTTTCCAATTTACGTTTAATTTTCCAATTTTCGACATCCCTTATTTTTATACATACTTATAAACAAGACATTCACCAGTATAATCCATTGGATTCAGTACATGGTAGAGACTGTAGTCCAAAATCACACTCGACTAAGGTTTTTCCTCAACTAAGGGTGCCCTCTTATTGAGGCCGAGTGAGCCCCATGAAGGCCCTCAGATGCCATAGGGTTAATCGGCGGAGTAAATAATTTATCTGCCACGGACGGATTTGAACCCTTTATTATTGCATCTGAGTGCTCTACCCGCTGAGCTACCCCGCTCCCTAAACATACTTAAACTTAACACAAATATATTCAGCTTCATATTCTTTAAATTATAAATCGATACCCAAATAATCGATTCGGTTCTCAATACCTCTTATCTACATAGATTTTCAAAACATAATTAAATAAAATATCGGAGCTAAATAAAAATGAGTGACAGAACATGATTTATGCAGTTCAATGATTTTTTCAGTTGAATAAATTACGTTTAATAAATGAGTTACAAGAACCTTCTTAACATAGTTATATTTTTATTTTTTAACTTAATAGGGGCCAAGAGAAGAAAAATTGTATATTAGTGATTTTTAACTTCATAGAGGCCAAGAGAAGAACAATTGTATATTAATGATTTTTAACTTCATACAGGCCAAGAGAAGAACAATTGTATATTAGTGATTATTAACTTTTTTAAGTGATAGTGATATTATAGATATTTGAATACAGAGAAATTACATGATAAAGTTGAATGTTTTTCTAGTTGTTCATCAGTCTCCTTACGATAGTGAAGATGGAGTAGTTGGCAAAACAGACTTCTATGTCCAACACCTCGGGTTCATAATTCTGTAGATGGTCTAGGAATGTTTGAAGGGAACAAAAACTTTGTGGTTATGACGTCCTACGGAGGAGGTGTAGAATAGCAGTCCTGACCCAGTGCTATATCAGGTATCTGTTAAATCTGTATATCACTTCTAGATAGGCAAAGTTTAGGAGCGCCTTTGAGGTATTTCCCAAGCCATAGAAGCAATATGTGAAATTTAAAAATAAACAACAGCGAAAATGTTTTACTGATTTACCTTTAGTAAACTGTTTACTGAATACCATTTCTATGACTTTAAGTCGGTCTGTGCCAACATTAACGAAAATGATCTATTGTCTGTCCTTCCCTATACGTTTGAATAAAAGAAACAGAGAAATAACTTGAAATCAGATATATTTAAAACAAATATCATTGTGATACTGCAGTGTTAGAAATTTTGTATATGTCAGAACTGTTTTTTTTTTGGGTTTTTTTTGTATACAATAGAAAGAAAATCGATATTGTACAATTGATACGTTGATGCTTTGATGTAGGATTTTATACAAAGCTTTAACTTTGTTGTTGTTTGATTCCTATTTCAATATATGTTAAAGCTATTTTTGAAAGGAATTTATTTTCAGTGAATAAATATATTTTATTATTACATCACTACTTTCCTCTCTGACAACAAATAGAGTTAACTTTTTCGTATGGAGAATTGAAAAACAAATAACAATTTCGCTTCCATGGCCTTTCCGTGGCCATTGTTGGAATCAATGATGGGTGATTGTTCTGTGGATGACAAACACCCTCGCTCAAAGAGAAAGCTTCGTTTTATCCGTTTCTATTGTCCCTACCTCAATTATAAACGTTATTCGGTTTGCCCAAAAAATTATTTAACACTATATTTCTCTTTGGCCGTTATTCTACTAACGCGATTTATCTATGGGGTGTACTGATTGGTAAATTGTATTAGCAACAGTGAAGGCACTGTTCTAGTACCAGTCCATGAAATGAATGGAACAATCAAAGCTTAAAACTGAATAATGACATTGGAGCTGTCAAATTGTTAAAATTAATATCGATGCTTTTTACTTAAACATACTATTAACTAAGTACAATGTAGTTATTTGTGCTTAAGCTTTTATTTATTTATTCTTCGAATCGTCCATCTAGGAATACGTTAAATCAATTATTTATCAATTATTATTAATCAATTATTAATCAATTTGTGTGAAAGTTGGATGCTTTTCTTTTTAACCAGTACTTTTTCATTCTTTCCTGTGTTTTTATATTGTTTTGTGTATTTTCCTACTTTGACCACTCCATTTCATCTGTCCTTCTTAAGCCTTGATATTTGACCAGTTAATTATTATTTTAAAAATATTTTTATATTTCGGCTCATCTCTTACCGTGAGATAATAAACTCAGGATAGTTAAGGAGTTTATTTATTGCAAGTATGTAGAACAAAAATTGTTGGTTTTTATTTATTTTCATATATGTTTCTCATCTATCATACACATCTTTCTGTAATTGAGTTATATGGAAACAAAAGAGAATAGGAAATCAGTAGCAAAGCTTAAGATTGATACATTTTATTTAAGATTGTATTTCCAATTACTCTAACACGTAACTGCGGCATCTAAAAACTCCAACACATACCCAATAGTGTTATAACAGAAACTGTATGGCAGGAGAAAAATATACTATATGAAATGGCCAAAGAAGCTCTTCCTTTATAAACCAGATTATAGAAGAAAGAAAGGAATACCGAGGAAGATATGGATGGAGGATGTGAGAGAAGGAATGTCAGCAAGAGGGCTGCAAGAGGAAGATGAAGAATGGGCTGATACGAAGAATTGGCGAGAAAAGATTTTGGGTATCGGGATACAATAATTGTAAAAAAAACTGAATAAATAATAATAAAATTTCCAATTAGTTATAGTAACATAAAATGGGAGCGGGGAACTAACTATGTATGGTGCTGAGTTGTTACAATAAAGGTTCATAGTTGAAATCTGGCTATGGAAGATAAATTTATTAATCAGTTAAAAGCCACAGATGGACCGTGTGGGGTCTACAGATCCTCCATGGGCTCATCCAGCCTATAAAAAGAGGGAATACTTAATTGGGGAAAATCGATGTGATCTCGGAAAGATCGCCTCCCTGCACATCCATTGTCCTTCAAACATTACAGTCTCTACCGTGTATTGAATCCAAGACCCTTCATGGGTTTGGTTTGTTTGTTTAAAAGAGGAAATAAAATATCAAAATAGTGAGTTTTAAAAGAAAAGTTATGATTTCGAAAGGCACATCTCACAAATTCGCAATCAGTTCGATTCGCATAAAATTTTTGAAACCTCCAACTCAAATTGGAGAGTCCTATTGGATTATAAAACTTTAAATATGAAAAAAACACCTGATCAATTTACATACAAATTTTGGAACCTCTCAATGGATTTGTTGTCGAGGGTTTGCCGACTTGCATGTAATCTTCAAAATAAGTTAATTTCGTGATTGCAGACATTTTAAAATAAAATTTACCCAAACCTCACTTCTATAATACTGATTAAATAATTTATCTGTCATAGATGAATTTTAATCCGGAACCTTCGGTATAGCAACTCAGTCCTTTACGTACTGATCCATCCTGATTCCCTGAAACTTTTCTATTTTCATATAATGGAACTAGTTTAACTACTGCAGAATTTTTAATCCTGCTATGTAATCTGTTGAAATTATTTTATCGGATAACAACTGTTTACTGTATCAACAAGTAATCTGCCTGCAGAGACTCTATTCTGTTCCAGGATGTGGTGGCTGCTCGTGTTTCCGAACTGAAATGGAGCTGGATGAGAGATCTCCTTACGCGACTCCCTGAAACTTAATCAAGCGCGGGAAGAGGCAGTGTATCACGGTGCCGGATATGGGCCAATTTTATATACTATCGTGTTACATGTCTCTCTGATTTTCAACATTTTCCTTGGTTATTTTAAATAAAAATCTATAATATCTTAAAATTTGAGAACATGATTATTTATGTGAAAGAATATGGTCCGGGCGGAGGTAAAAAATTTATCTTAAGTTGAAAGAAACCTTTATTAAAGAGAAAAGATTTCGACCCACATTGCAGGTCTCCTTCAAGGCTAACTGTGTTAGTTATGTGTTACTGACGAATTCTCCCGCCCCTCCCCAGCTCCCTCTTGACAACCCTGAAGAAGACCTACAATGTGGGTCATTGGCACTGTAATAAACATTTCTCTTAACTTAAGAAATTTTTGTATATTGTTTTTTTTCCTGAACACATTTAAACCAGCTTTCTTGAAAATCGAATAGCACGCTCTTAAAGAGATCAGCTGCTTACAAAGAAGACAAGAATCTTATCCGAGTTTTCTTTCTATCCTTTTTTTGTCTTTGTTCTTTAAGTTTATGTTTTCATTTCATTTATTCTTTCTTCTTTCAGAGTTCAGCAAACTTTTGATGTTTTCTTAGATTGGGAAAATCGCTCTTCACCGGTTGTCTAGGATAAACTACTTCCTAGCTTTAAACGCTAGAATGTACATTAGAGACTTGAATTTAACCCAAAATAAAATTTAGGGAACTCTAACAAATTTAAAACAACGCAAATTCGCCATATTTCGTATTTCAAATTACTCTGAGGTTAAACATTTTTTGGGGCGAGGCATTAGGAACAACCTTAAGGATATGAATTGTACATATAAGTGTTGAAAATAGACAATGAGGATATATTGGTTCTCTTTCAGTTATAAAAATAATTCGATTATATTTATTTTTAAAATTTAAGTATCCCGAACATGTTTGATATCTATTGTTCTTTAATAGATAGATAAGAAATTTCTTCATGAATTAGGATTTGATGCTAATTGATTGATTATATCCTAGGCCCTTGCCTTATCCATTGCTATATATGCTGGCAATATACTACTATATTATTTTTTTTTCCAGGTGTTTCTCCACTTGAAATCTTCAATTCATCTGAACTGGTGAGTTAATACTACATTGCATTGTTTAATACATATATTATTCATTAGCGTATAAGCGATATAAATGCTGTGCATCGAAGGTGAAAAAAAAAAAATCGTTTTCGATCTATAGAGATTGCTGTAGGATTGATAATTGATATAAAATTTATATAGAGTCATCTATAAAGCACAAAAGCAGGTATAATTATTGATGGTTTAATGAACCTTGAAATGGTATTATCTCTCTCCCGAGAAAAGGTATTTTTCACTTTCGATACATTGTTTTTTTTTTGTTTCAAAAGTGTTACGCTCCATTTAATTAAAAAGTGTTTACGCTACAGTATAATATATACAATACATATTATACAACATAAATGCAAATGCTTCTACCCGAGGTATATACTTTGCTTTTGTATTGAAGATATGTTGATTAATATGTTGTATAGATGAGAAAAAATTAATTAAACTGATATTTTATAAAAATGCATTAAAATAAACTATCTATTATAAACCATTAAAAAAAAATTGTTTTTGAAGTTTTTCCAATTAAGTTTGGTATGTTAAGTTTTCTACAGCAAAAATAAATTTTAATATTTTTATTTGTTTCAAAACTATTCTTTTTAAATAATTTTCATTTTGATTATGTTTATTTTACAATATATCAGGTTAATCTCTGATTAGGGTGTCTCGTTTTTTACAATTCAGCTCAGTTTTACACTTACAATATACAGTAATTGATAATTTATTATTAAATTTTTAGATTGCAAATTGTTTAACAGGCTAGTAATTTTTGTTACCTTCTCAGAGTGACAAGTCTCCCGCTTGAATAAATCCATTATATATTTCCATCGGTATAATTATTTTTTAATTTAAAACCTCAACACTGTACATGAAAACATTTTTGCTCTTAGTCGTCATATTATTGATCAAGACAATATTACCAGCTAAATTTAAATTCGAACCCTATTTTAGAAGTGATAGAACCATTCTTTTGTTATAACTTTTTGTTTTTTATAAATTAGACAAACCTATAGTTCCTAGCTAGGGATCGCGTGGACAATGGCTGTAACCGATTCTAAATGGCGGATTACCTGCCAATTAGCACTGTTTGCTTCCGGTCATCAATAAGTTGCAATCTAATGGTTTGTAGACGAGTTATCAGATTGTTGATTTTAGAGCGAGTAATATTTTAAAAGACCGCTTCATTAGCACAGATAAATTGACCTAGATAAATCTAATTGAGTATATCCATTTTCTAATAGCTTAATTAATTTTGGATTATTAAGTTTTAATATTTAAAGTTTGTTTGAATATTTAAACATTTTATTTTTTTAATAAAATAAATGCAATTCTGTATAGAATACCTACTTAAGAATTTATTTCAATCTAATATTGGTTTTTGTTAGAGAAGACATTAGTTGACTGGAACTTTTTTTTTTTATGGAATGATTGTTAGCTACTTAGCACTATTACTTATTGCTCACAAATGGCAGATTTTAATATTTCAATAAAGCGTAAAATTAAAAAAAAAAATATTATAAGGTGTTAACACACAATTTAATTATATTATTAATTTTATTTAAATTATTAAATTTCGTCTATTAACGATATCTTTGAACTCTACTAGGTTGTTGGTTTTAGAGCGAGTAATATTTTAAAGGACCGCTTCATTTGCGAAGATAAATTGGTCTAGATAAATGTAATAGAGTATTTCCAGTTTCGAAAATCTAATTAATTTTAGATTATTGAGTTCTAATATGTATAGTTATTTTATTTTGAAAAATGAAAAAAGACCGTACATAAATGTTAAGACCGTGGAAAGAATCCCAACGAAAAGCCTTAATTGATCTCCAAATTAAAAACAGAAATTGAAATTATCTGTCCAATATTTCGCCTATTCAGGCATCCTCAGGGTAGATAGAGAAAAAAAACAAAAGAACAAAAACAAAACATAAATAATGCACCCAAGATGCATCCCACCACCTCCAAGGTTCAAATGCAATCCTTTTTATTTTATTTTATTTTTAATTTTAATTAGTTTTCACATTTTTTTTTAAACACTAAATACAATTTTTTTAGGCATTCTTTACAAAGTACCTAATTAAGTACTATTGTATCTTTATGTATCTCTTCATGTAGTATTAACAAATGGGTGCCACTGGGTAAATAAACAGATAATTACTTTTAAATGCCACCGCTTAAATGGTTTAGCTACATGACTCCTTTGATTTGTACTTGAAAAGCAAGTGTACTCGTGCGAATCGAAGTACCGCGTTTATAGGATTAAGCTTGTATTATTTGGCAAACATGTAAACTCACCTTGGGGATTAGGGTTTTGGTTGAGTTTAGTGGAGGGTGGTTAATAGTGAGCTTGAACTGTTTATTTTACCGTCAACGAACAGAAATAGAACGTCAGGTTTTGCGTAACATAGTTTTTTTTTTTTTATATTAACACTCTATTGAAATATTACAATCTACCACTTATGGCCAATAAGTAATAGTGCTGTGTAGCTTACAGTCATTCCATAACAAAACAATAATATAAACAAAATAAAATAAATAAATATATACATGCGGAAAAATATATACATGCGGTAACAGAAAGAAATTAATGCGGTAATAATAATAATAAAGTAAAATAAATAATAAAGTAAAGTAAATTCGGTATTTACTTTATTATTTCGGTATACAAAAAAAAAACTGTTCCACTAGAACCATGGTGGGTCTTGAGTTCAGTACTTGGTGGAGACAGTTATTTTTCTTGGACAGCGGCTCTGCAGGAGGTGATTTGTCATAGATCACGCTCAGCCACCAGATCCCCCCCCCCTTATTGGATATACATTGTACCCAGTTTATACAGGTTGGATGAGGCTCAAGAGGGTCCTATATTCCAGAAGATGCATCTTTGAGCGCTAGAAGATTAAATAAAAATATGCCAGCTAGTAGGATTTGAACATTTTTCAAAAACATTGACACAGCAACCACTGAGCCACTCCGTACCCTATTACGAAAAACGCCGGGTATAAATAAATAAATAAACGAAAAGAAGAAACATCTCAGCAGAAAGCAGGGGCGAGGGCTAGATAGAAGTGCTGTCCTCCAAAGCCGGTAATCCCGGGGGTTGCCGAAAATAATTTTCCTTTCCGTAACGTCTTTAGTTGTCCCTTTCCCAGATCGGACACCGTCTCTGCTCCACAACGTTCCATAGGCTTAACCCTCAAAAAGAGGATGAGGAAGTATGAGTGAAGTATATTTTTCTGGTGAACATGCTAAGTAATAAAATTCAGTAGTAGTCTTTTGGTTGATGGATTGGTAACCAAATAAATTGTGTTTATGATGTAAGTTTTTAACCAGGAAGTTGGGGCACTTCTTTGTTAACTTCCTTGTATCCCTTTATATTTATATATTAAAGCGAACCTTCGTAAATTAATAAAGCATTAATTTATAAATTTAATTTCATTAATAATTTCATTAAGCTTCAAGTTAAGTATCACATCCAGTTTACCAATTTTTTACTGAAATCTAGTTATTTTATTTGTATCCTATTATTATTCTGTATGGTATGTAGAACCATCAAATATTTATTTTTGATAATATTTTATTGTATTTATTGATAAAAATCGACTTGAAAGTAAGGTAAAACTTCTAGTGGTTGGAGTTGCACTGTTAGATTTCACTACAAATTTTGTTATATTAAGTAAACAAATGTTCCTAGATGTTTTTAGTAAACATATATTTTTTAATTAGTAAGAATGGTATAGTTGTATCAACATGGCATTTGAACTTTTTGTTTGTTGCATCATCTTTATGTTAACATATTTTCAGTTATATATTTGTTTTGTAACCAGGAGGGTAGGTCTACTTGTAAGGTGAAAACTGCAGTGGTTTCATTGATAATTAATTGTAATCATTGAAACATTATTATTATTATTAGTCGTCGCTATTATTGTTATTATTATTATTATTGTTATTAGTTGGCGCTACAACACGTTGACGCGTCCAGGCCTCCTCAATCAGCAGCCGCCATAAGTCTCTGTCCCGTGCTGCTGCCATCCAGTTGCAGATTCCCAAGCTCCTTGAATCCGCAGCCACACAATCGATCCATCGAAGTAGGGGACGGCTAATACTCTTCCGCCCATGGATGATCCCCGTCAGTAGTCTTCTTGCAGCTTCCTCGTCGTCCATCCTGGCCACATGGCCAGCCCATCTCAGGCGGTATCGCTTGATCAGAGTCACTATGTCAGGCTCCTCATACAGGACATAAACTTCTCCGTTCGTCCTCCGTTTCATTGAAACATAGATCTAATAAATTTGATAAATAAAAATGACTGAAAACTTACTTCGATAGGGAATGAGTTCATATCTCGGCCAATATTGAGAACTGAGTACTGCCTACAAACCTTCACGGACGGACCTGTAGCGTCCAATGTTCAGAGTATAGACAATAAAATGGCTTTTAGAACATATTCTGATCCACAAACTACATTTTATTTAATCATTTAATTTTATAGTGCGTAGTAATAAAAACTGAACCATTATAGATTTTCAGTTTTATAGCAAAGAACATACGCTATAAGAAGTGAATTATTATTTCATTTCTTTTTTTGAAGATGAAATCGCTGTCATTTCTTCGATTGTTGTTCTTCTTTCCCTCCTTTGGCCTTTCAGCGAAGAGGAGTCTCCAGCCACTCCGCTAGTCCCGCGTCGTGGTCACCCTCCCAAATGGTCTCCCTTCCATACACATTCCTTAGTACTTTGTCTTCCCCCATTCTACATATGTATCCATACCATCGAAGTTATCAGCATTCAAGGTGGTTTTCAGTGATGGTGCCTTGAGTTACTGTCTTATTCTCTCATTTCGTTTTCTGTTTCACTTGGTTTTACCCAATTTCTTTTCCGTTATCCTGGTTATATGCTTGAATTGGATGACCCAGCTTTCGCCGCCAGGGAGTTGTAGATGTGGAGTTTATCATTCTTCTCCACTTCTTTCTTTCACACGATAGAGCTACATATTGGGTAGTATACAATGCATCTCTTTTTTTATTCTATTGGGCATTTATAAATCGATTTCTCCATTGTTGCTGAAAATTCTTCCAAGGTAGGTGTAGCAGTCCATGCTCTCTAAGACTTCTCTATTGCATGTCGCTCATACAACTTTCTCACCCCCTTCGTCCTTGCAATCTTCGATTGTTAACGATGGAAAAGCAGAGGGGAATTTACAGGTACAAACTGAACACAGAACAGTACAAGGAAGAAATAACTGTGGGAATATGATGAGGTGTTTAGTTTCGGCCCGTCAAGATTTAAAAAAAGAAAAAAAATGACGTCACGAAAGACGTTTACTATAATAGAAATATGTTAAAAAAGGCTGCCTTATTCCTTCGTTTCGCCGATTTCTTCATTAGCTGGCTACTAGTCTGAAACAGCGGAATGGTGGCCGCTCGTACCAGGCACAGACAGGCCCCTTGTAAAAGATAAAGCTCCAGAAGGCGGATTGCGGATAGGAGGTGCACTCTAGGATAAAAGGATTAGAGCTGCGGCTGGCTGGATCAAAGCTCGGCCCGACGGATTAGCTTAGCCTATAGGGCTAACACCACCTACATGGGCCTGATTAAATTCATTATCCTACAAATCAGATCCACCATATTCACCCTACAATCCTCGCCTCCGGGTAGGCTCAGAGCGATAGGCACAGTCATATTACTGTACTGCAGACCACATCCCGTTCATTGAAAAAAGACTAACCTTAAAATTAAATTTAGAAAACGTCGTAATTGCGTTGGGATAAACAATTTGGTGTATAACGTCACTTAATGCTGCAGTTGCTAATCTGACGATCGCACAATTGGAGTCCTAAATTTTGACTATCCAGGAATACTTAAGATATGAATCTTTAACGACCACAAGTACATGCTCGGGTCCCTGATTTTACGTCTCTTCCGAAGGATGGTTTAACCATTAAGGATGATTTTTAAAAAACTAACCGCCAGGCTGCAAATCCGCGACCTTAGGTTGTTATGTTAACAACTATACCACAGGTAACCATATCATGGTTTTTAATATGCTATTGACAAAAAAGTAGCAGCAATACAAGTTTTCTTTTGCGATTAAAGGTTTATTTAACATTCATCAACAAACACACATAAAGTATATAAGAATGCAGTTAAAAATTCCAAAATACAAAGCCTTAACTCACTTAAATATTCAACGAAATAACGTTTACTCTTAATTACTGAAAACACTTTCAAAAACAATGTTGGTCATTTGGGTGCTGTAGTCAGTTTGGTAGTGACGTTGTGTATGTACTTAACGTCATTTTATGCTACTATGGATAACACGAGGATATTTCAAGTGGAGTCCTTAATTTTCCTTCCCAGTTATAATTAGGGTAGAGATCTTTAGCGAGTACATGACACGGCTGGATCGGACCTCCGTTTAGCGTCCTTCTGAAGTACGACATAGACAAAGATTAATTACTCCCTACGGCCACCTGCTTAGCTACGAACCCGCGACCTTGGAACAAATGATTGTTATGCTGACCACTACGGTGCTATAGTGCTCTCATCTCCATACATCATAGTAATTAGCATGACTGACATAAATAGTTTGATAATTGGTTAATTAATCATCAACCAGATCGAACCAAAAAAGATCTTCGACCGCGCGTTGTGGGCATCTTGCAGACATATTCCTTTCGGGAGCGCAACAGCTTGTAGGTGTTACCCAACGTCATGCTGATGCTAACCATGGTTTCCATGATGCAGTGGAGGGCTACTCATAAATATTTATCAGTCCCTTTGGCGACGATTCACCATTGCCCTTCCCACTGACCAACAATCGGTTTGGATCCATAGATTATGGGTTTTCGGTATCCGCAGGAGATCAAGAGCTTAAGTTTATTTCCCCGAAGGAGATTATCCTTCCCCGAAGCCTCCTGGAAAACCTTAACGCGGTTTACAGTAGAGGTAAAGGTTGTATGATCATCAATCCTACGCCTGTTCATTGTGAATTGGCTCCAATAGGCTGTTGGAATCCACCCACCAGTGAGAGGAAAAAGGAGCTTAGTAGTTTTTCTCGAGTGGTCAACCGATTCGAGCGATAACAAATCCACGGTTTACTTGTGATTGATCAGTCCGTTCAAACTGTTGATGTGAGATGTGCTTTACTTGATCTTCATACATGTGAACATTTTTTTTAGTTTATGATGTCGAAATTGCGAAATTGGTGAAACGTTGACAGATTAGTTAGAAATTTAAGGCTTTGCCTTTTTGGAGTTTTATTATTCTAATATAAAGTAAGTAGTCAATGTATGGTTTTTTGTATATTCATATATATATAAAACAGGAAATCAAGAAAACAATTCCGTGGATAGTCCAAGTAGAGATCTTGAGGAAGCACAGATAAACATTGCAGAAATTGAAAATAGAGAGAGATACAGACAAAATGTTAACAAATGGGAAGTAATGCCAGGCAATGAGAGGCCCAAGAAGACCGGGAGAGAATGGAACAGGAGAATGGAACTCTAAAAGTATGAGAGAAGCATTGGGGGAATACAAGAAACGTCAGAAAATGAAGTCAAGTTTGCTTTGTGTGATCCCATAGGGCCCAAACGTTAATAATAATTATATATATATATATATATATATATATATATATATATATATATATATATATATATATATGTATATATATATATACAGATACATACATACTGACATAATACTAGAACGCTATAAAATTCCCTAGTCCCTTTTAATAATTGTCAAAGAGGGCCGAAGCAGAACTTAAGTAGCCAAGTCATGCGCAAGCTGAAACAGTTTTTCCGCATTACGTATTCCATCCCATTCCTCAACGCTCTTCATTCGAGAATTCTTTTCCCACCTACGCCTCTGCCTCATTTTATATATTATTATGTACCTGGACTATTCCGTACTTTAAAAAATTAAATAAAATCATGAAGTATAATGAAATTTGCCTTGCCTTTAAAAGCCTAAGTTCATTTTATGTTATTACTATTTTATATAATTTTTATTATATTTTTATATTTTATCATTAATATTTGTAGAATACTCATACATCATTGCTTTTATTTTCGGATTGCTGAGGTTTTCCAAGTTCTTAACTCTTTCTCAAGGTTTCGTTCGACTGGTACCCAAAACAGATTTACGGTTTTTGTAAGGATTTTTTTATTTTTCCATTCTTGTTCTTGCCGTTACTTCTTCTTGTTTTCAATTAAAATTTTAATTTAGTAGCCCTCTTAAATAGTTCAGTAAATAATGTTTAAATTTTGAATATATTTTAATTCAAATAATTTTGATTTTTGGGAATTATTTCTTTTTATTTTCATGATCAGAAATTCAAATACATGTAAAAATATTGAATTTACTTGTTGGAAGAAAAGTTAACGATGGTTTGTTTGCTCATTGGAAACATTAATTTCTTATAAAAATTCCGACTACATAGTCTGGTGTAGACCAGAACTACTTGAACCAAAATTTGTGGGAGTTGTAAAATCTAGTTTAGTTTAGATGTTTCGATTTTGATGTAGCTGGATGATATTTGGACATTTTTTCTATTCAATCAATTACTAACGTGTTTAAATTTTTTTAATTAAAAAAAATATATTTGATTCTAGAGTGTTACATGGCTTAATATAACTCAATTTTTCAACAGGAAAAGTTACATCTGTTGAGGTGGATCAGACCTAATTTTATTAATTTATTGGTAGCTTTGGTTTAGTTCAATATTTCATGTTTTGATTTTGGCTTACGCAGAAGATATTTTTACACCTACTCTTACTTTAAATTTCTTTAAGATGCTCGCTAATGCTTGAAATCGGTGGTCAAATGTCTAATAAAGACATATGGATTCCTTCCCCGACTAGGGCAGGTAATGCTTAGGTGAAATTAACTGCTTAAATAGTTTTTAAAAGGATTATAGATAAGTTGAAAGTGGGTAATTCAACAGCCACAGGAACGGGAAGAAAGGAGGTAATAAGTATTTAAGCCCGGACAAATGCAGCATAATGGTAGGAGGTTAGATAAAGAGTGATTAATAGGCCAGTCAGTAGAAGGCTAAAATAGGGGGTATACGCTGTAAGAATTGGGGTTAAAACCTTTCCATTTATTTACTTATACACACACACACATATATATATATATATATATATATATATATATATATATATATATATATATATATATATATATACATATATATATATATGCGGACGTATAAAAAAAAACATAAATGTTATTTAAACTATAAAATGAACATATTATACTTTATAACAGGGTAGATTCGTTGATATGTATCATAAAAAAAAACTCCAAACATTTTCGATTCGTTTGCCTATAAGTCTTACATGGTATATTCAAAGGAAAAGAATTTATTATACAAAAGAACATTACATTTTTCTTATAAGGAATACAAATTGGACCAGTCGACTCAATGCTAATTATATTTTTAGAAATACAATAAATATTTTGCAAAGATCAACAACATTACTCGTACAGTATCTCTGCATTCCGCGTTGAGGAATGTACTGTATTTCTTGATTGATTCTGAATGTTCTTGATTGGACTCCTCCTTTTTTGGACCGAATATTCTAAATACCTTATTTTCGAGTACCTTAAGATCTTATTCATACTTCAAAGTTTTATATTTTATTTGTTATAAATTGAATATATTAATGTCATTCATACACAGTATTATTTGAATATTTCCTACTAGCTTATCTATTTATTAAACATCTGGGAAAGGAGGGATTCGTATGGTACACACGTATATCCATCAGTTCTATTCTCCTTCATTTCAGAACTGAAATATTAAACTTGAAGTCTACAAAGTTTAGGTGAATATCCGTTTCAGAATTTCTTGCGTCGATGCTTGCGACACAATTGGAGAAATTGCTCTGTACAAGCGGTGGTCCACTGCCTGGAATATAATTAATGAGAGAAGAGTAAGAAGCATTTAAGAATGAAAACCAAGTAAGGAAGTGGCACAAAAAGGAGAACTAATAACCAAAGTTGCCGGAGGCTCAAAAGCCTAGCATCCTAATAAAGGTTTCCTCTCTTTCTGCCTCCTAAGTTCCCTGTGGCCAGTTTATGCCGATTCTTGGCCAAGTTCTCACCCTTTCACAGGATCCAAGTTATTAATTGCTCCCAAGTTTCTTTTCCCTTTCACTTTACTATTTTGTGAAAGAATTCTAGGGACATAATTGTATTACCAATTTTTATGGCAAATATATACTACACGAAGTTTAAGTTCTCATTAATTCCTTAAAACTGATTCTACAACGCGTTATGTTTATTATAATACAAGCATATCGTCTTTAAATTATTTGCATTTCCTTTGGGTTTTTAATTTTTAATTTGTATTTCATAATTAATTTTTGTTATGTATTTTTTTCCTGTACCACTTCTACCCATGAAGGGTTGGGTTCAGTACTTGGTAGAAACTTTACTGTTTCAAGAACGGTTGTTGAGGCCACAAAGCCAGAATGTTTTAAAATTTTATAATTATGGTTTGAGATTTTTAAATTGTATAAGTTATTTTTGAATCATTCAAATCTAATGAGTAAAAAACCTTTTTTTTGTCAAAAATGTTTTTCGTTATTTAAAATACGTTTCGACTTACTTTGGTCATTTTTGATTTGATTTCCTTATAAGTCTATTTTTATTTAATTTAAATATGTTTACTGATAAATTTGTACATAAGTATAAATTAATAGGTATAAAGTATATCAAGTTTGTTTATATACGAGCTGAGCAGCCGATGCGTAAACAGAATTGCTTATTTATTACGGCAACTCGCACCGCCAGACGGGATTAACACACGGTGCAGAGTTCCTTCAGTTCTGCAGTTGTGTTCACAGTGGAATAATATTGGGACCGTGTCCTCACTTCTTCACTCCAGTATCTTCCGCGTAGGAACAATAAATACGATTCTGGTCGTGATGAACTGCAAACGGTTTTATCATTATGATCATTATTTTCAAAATACATTTAATTTTTATTAACATTTTTTTGTATAGAATATTTTTATTTGGTTGTCTTTTTTTTTTTTTATTGCAATTATTATGTTTGTTTTTTTTTGCAATTTATGATCATTAGTATTGTTTTTTTGTCATTAGTATGTGTGTGAGATATTATTATTTTCATTTTTGGTTTTCTCACAAGACATAATTTATTTTGAATAAGCAATAAAAATTTAGTTATTTTTTTATTTTATATAAATCTCATTATTTTATTTCCAAGAATAGCCCATTGCACTATCCAGCCACTTTAACAAAACATTTATTTGACGGTTCGTGCTCAACCTTTTAATTTGCGAAAGGCAGACGGCCGCCACATTTATTGGTCCTCCGGGGTCGGATCGTGCAATTTGGCTTTTTTAACGTCATAAAATTTTTATTTTACATAAATTGTTGTTATATTATAATATTATCATATTATAATGGTATTATGATGGTATTATGATTATAGATTCTATTATTAAAATTATTCTATATTATAATATTGTATCTTATATTATTATTTAATATTTTTTCTTTGCAGAAAATATTTATAGGGGCCTTAAACTTGTTTTTTCAACATCTCGTTCCCCAAATTGCTTTATTTTACAATTTAACGTTGCTTTTTGTCTTTTTTTCATCATAGAATTATTCCATTGTTTATAAGATAGAATATGGAAAACTTAAGCGCTGATAAGCTGGCCAAAATTACGCCCCTACAAACGAAGTTACAAAGTGTAGGGCACAGGATTAAGTCCATTACCGAACAAGGACGCTTAGTTGCTACGGACAATTCACAGTTATTTTTATTTAAGGGTATGTACAAGGAGCTCAAACCCTACTTTGATTCATTTAATGCCGCCTGGGATAACATCATAGAGCTTATGGCTGCATGGGGAGTAACGGACGCCTTTCCAGCACAAACTGATAAATCGCTACGCCAAGCAATAGAGCGTTATTATTATGAATCCTGCGCTATTTATGAACATCATATGAACCCTACACCATCAGCGATCAATGCTACAACGGCACAGAATTCAAACCTTAGCGCACTAAATGATTCTCGAACAGTCCGAGCCAGGCTTCCTCAAATAAATTTACCTTCCTTCAACGGAAATCAAGGGGATTGGCCATTGTTTCGGGACACCTATCGGTCACTAATCCATGATGAGGATTCAATTTCGGATATTGAAAAATTTATCTTTTTAATCTCCTGCCTGAAAGGCCCTGCACTCACGTTAATTAAAGGAGTTGAGCTGCAAGAAGCCAACTATCCCCAAGCTTGGAAGCTGCTCAACGACCACTACAACGACAAACGGAGACTAGCCAGCGGTTATCTTAAAACTTTACTAGAATATAAACCGTTCCAGAGCAGACCCTCTGCAAGTGGTCTAAAGCACTTGCTCACTACTGTCGGCGAAAGTATAGATTCATTCAAGCAGTTGAATATCCCTAACGCCGATAATTTCATATTATTCTTTCTTCTCCTAAGATGCCTAGACTCAGAAACCAGGAGAGCTTTCGAAAAAGAGCACAGTAACATTGAATTTCCCACACATCAAAATTTAATTAATTTTCTCAAAGTCGAATGGAGATCCTTGGAATTAACATCCGAAGAAACACACCACAACAATAACAACAGCTCAATAAATTACCTCAATAGTAGGCAAAGACCATCTAATAAGGGCATGAAAACTTCTTTACTTGCCGATAAACATGGAGCCTGTCACGCACTCCATACTGATACTCACGCTCCCGGGGAAAATTCAAATTTCCAAATCAACCAATGTCATGTGTGTGGACATCGTCATTCCTTGTGGAAATGTGAACGATTTCGCAAAGCTTCCCCAGCAGAAAGACTTGTACTTGTGAAAGGATGGACGGGCTGTACTAATTGCTTGTCCGATAGTCACACGAAAAATAAATGCACCTCCCACAGAAGATGCCAATTCTGTGGCAAATTTCACCATAGTTGGCTACATGACGGGCAACGACAGGAAGAGACAAGCACATCTGCTTCCCCTGCACCCATCAGTACGAGTGGTGTAGTACAGGGCAGGCAATCTCACCATGGCGAGGTTTTGCTAGGGACAGCGGTGATTGAAATTCAGGACGCTAATGGTATTTTTCAAAAGGTCCGTGCCGTCACCGATAGTGGTAGCCAGCACTCCTTCATATTGGAAAGCTGCACGAGGAGGTTAGGACTAAGGTTAGAAGCATCTACGCAAGATATTTCCGGTATAGGCCATGCACCACTCACGGGTATGAGAGGAAAATTGAGTTGCAACCTCCGTTCAAGATTGGCACCTGAAGCTACATCCCACCTCTGCACTGAAGCAATAGTCGTATCTCGCATTACTGGAAATCTTCCTCATAGCGTGATTCCTACCTCTATTCGAAGTCTGTTCAAATCATATGTTCTGGCCGACGAGGAGTTTTGGAAACCTAATTCTGTAGAATTCCTGCTAGGGGCAGATCTTTATTATGAAATAATAACGGGTCGTCCGATCATCGTATCCCAGGATGCTCCCAAACTGCTTCCAACGATTTTCGGATTTATAATTGGAGGCCCTTCTAAAAGCCATTCTGTACCCAAGGGCACATCCAGCCTCATAGCGGAGTCAACGGAAGAGATGCAAGAGGTCATGTCGAGATTCTGGAGGCTAGAAGAGGTCCCAAAGCGGCCCATTGTGTCAGAAGATGAAATGGCGTGTGAGAACCATTTTTTATCCACTCACTACAGGCTAACCTCAGGTCGTTATGTCGTATCTCTTCCTTTGAAAAAATCAGTCGATACTTTAACCAATCCTAAACAACAAGCTCTAAGTCGTCTCAGGAATCTGGAGTTCAAACTCGAAAAGGACCCGCTGTTAAAGGCCGAGTACCACGATTTAATGAAAGAATACTTAGCATTGGGACACATGAGACTTGCCCCCGCTGGCACCTCAGCATACACAATACCACACCATGCCGTGGTAAAAACGCAAAACGGCACAAGAAAATTGCGGGTCGTCTTTGATGCCTCCTGTGGTACAAATTCAGGGTCTCTGAATGACCACATGTATGCCGGACCCAAACTACAATTAGACATAGGGGACATCATTTCAAACTTTCGAATACACCAATTTGTATTTACAGCAGACATTGTAAAAATGTATCGGCAAATTCTACTGAACCCAGATGACAGAAAATTCCAGCATATATTTTGGAGGTTCAGTCCGAACGACAACACACAGGAGTATGAATTATGTACGGTCACCTATGGAGAAAAGGCATCAGCATTTCTGGCACAACGGGCAATCAAGCAGCTCGTTATCGATGAGGGTGCCTCATACCCTCTGGCTGCTGTTGCCCTATTGCAGGACATTTATGTCGATGACATTGCAACTGGTGCTCAGACAGTGCCCCAACTCATACAACTAAAAGAAGAATTAGTAGCGTTGCTGAGCAAAGCCGGATTTCAGCTTAGCAAATGGTCAACCAACTGCCCAGAACTGATTAACACATTAAGCGAATGTGATGTAAAGAACTCACGTATTAGCCTGTCTGATGACGAAGACTCTCGTATCAAACTGTTAGGCATCCAATGGGATCCTAAGGAGGACATATTTTCTTATGAGATTCAGACGCCGCCAAGAAATCCCACGAAAAGAGCAATATTGTCGGCCATCGCGAGGGTTTATGACCCCCTAGGACATCTTGCACCCGTAATTTTCTACGCTAAGATAATACTGCAAGAGATGTGGAAATCCAAGGTAGATTGGGATGACATCGGCCCAACTACAATTTGTAACAAATGGAATATACTCCTTGATCAACTCCACCTGCTAAGTCAAGTCAAGATTTCTCGTCACTTCGCTACAGGAATACCGGTGTCATACACGATAGTTGGATATAGCGATGCATCCGAACGAGGTTATTCAGCTGTTCTATACTTACGCGCGGTCTCTTCCAATGGCTGCCAAATATCGTTACTTAAGGCTAAGACAAAACTAGCCCCAGTCAAGCCAATGACTATACCTCGTCTAGAACTCTCCGGGGCACTGTTACTGAGTCGCCTCTTTCAAACCTGCAAGCCTCTCATGAGCAAATCGGATATCAATACATCCAAATTCTTCACAGACTCTCAAGTCGTATTGGGTTGGCTTTCTCTTCCACCTGAAAAACTCAACACTTTCGTAGCCCACAGAGTTGTCGAGATATTGGAACTAACAGAAAGGAGTCAGTGGAATTATGTTCGCTCCGAAGAAAATCCGGCAGATTGCAGCTGCCGCGGAATTTTACCTTCAGAACTCATCCACCATCCATTATGGTGGGCGGGCCCCGTATGGCTCTCAACAAAAGAAGACAACTGGCCCTACTTCACCACAGCAGTCTCCGAGAACCTGCCTGAAATAAAGAAAAGGTGCAGTACAACGTTGACTACCACAGATAGCTCAAACCTCATTGATTGGATGGAGCGCTTCAGTTCTCATCCTAAGCTTGTACGCGCCACAGCCTATACACTACGCTTTGTGGATAGACTTTGACACCGAACTACTTCACATGGTACGATTTCGGTACCTGAATACATCAGAGCCGCTAAACTACTTCTGAAATTGACACAGGACCAGTTTTTAAAAGATCGTGGTAAAATATCCAATAATAACGCCATCCGCTCCCTGCTGCCGTTCATTGACGGAGAGGGCTTGGTCAGGGTGGGCGGTCGCCTTCAGAATTCACCACTACCTTATGATGCCAAGCATCCATACCTTCTACCAGCGAGTTGCCACCTCGCAAAATTACTTATTGATCACTACCACATAATATACATGCATTTAGGACCAACCTCACTTCAAATCAATTGCAGCAAAGAAAAAAATTGGACGAAGGATCGTCCCAATCTCAATATCGGTGATCTGGTCATCGTCAAGGAGCCAGGCTCACCCCTGAACTTATGGCCAGTAGCTCGAGTGGCCGAAACTCACCTTGGCAAGGATGGAATCGTGCGAGTAGCCACTATCCGCACCTCCACAGGTCTCTACAAAAGGCCAGTAGCCAAACTCGTCGCACTAACTCCCATCAACGACGCAGATTAAAATAAAATTTAACTAAATTTGGTGGGCGGGATGTTGAGGCCACAAAGCCAGAATGTTTTAAAATTTTATAATTATGGTTTGAGATTTTTAAATTGTATAAGTTATTTTTGAATCATTCAAATCTAATGAGTAAAAAACCTTTTTTTTGTCAAAAATGTTTTTCGTTATTTAAAATACGTTTCGACTTACTTTGGTCATTTTTGATTTGATTTCCTTATAAGTCTATTTTTATTTAATTTAAATATGTTTACTGATAAATTTGTACATAAGTATAAATTAATAGGTATAAAGTATATCAAGTTTGTTTATATACGAGCTGAGCAGCCGATGCGTAAACAGAATTGCTTATTTATTACGGCAACTCGCACCGCCAGACGGGATTAACACACGGTGCAGAGTTCCTTCAGTTCTGCAGTTGTGTTCACAGTGGAATAATATTGGGACCGTGTCCTCACTTCTTCACTCCAGTATCTTCCGCGTAGGAACAATAAATACGATTCTGGTCGTGATGAACTGCAAACGGTTTTATCATTATGATCATTATTTTCAAAATACATTTAATTTTTATTAACATTTTTTTGTATAGAATATTTTTATTTGGTTGTCTTTTTTTTTTTTTATTGCAATTATTATGTTTGTTTTTTTTTGCAATTTATGATCATTAGTATTGTTTTTTTGTCATTAGTATGTGTGTGAGATATTATTATTTTCATTTTTGGTTTTCTCACAAGACATAATTTATTTTGAATAAGCAATAAAAATTTAGTTATTTTTTTATTTTATATAAATCTCATTATTTTATTTCCAAGAATAGCCCATTGCACTATCCAGCCACTTTAACAAAACATTTATTTGACGGTTCGTGCTCAACCTTTTAATTTGCGAAAGGCAGACGGCCGCCACAACGGTTGTGCAGGGATTCGGAAGTGATTTTGCCGAGTTCACGCTCAACTGTCAGGTTTTCCTCTAGTTAAGGTTCCCCATATCCCAAAGAGTCCATTCCCGGGTATTAACAGATTAAATTTATTATATGCCACAGCCGGATTTGAACCCGGAGCCTACGGCACGGGAACTCGGCGCTCTGCCACTGAGCCTATTATGCAATATTAACTTTCAATTTCAATTAAAGGGGTATCAAACAAAGCTTACTACAGGGTACTCACAACAAACGTAATATTTTTAAAAAAATCTTCCGATTTTGAAGTCGGTGTCTGATAACCCTGAATGTTTTGTAATACTTTATGCCCTGTACTTGCTATAATTAGTGTAAACCCTGAAAATGAGTGTACAAAATGGGTCTAATTTTTGAAGGTATGTAAAGGCTATTAGTGCAATCTCTATAAAATATTGAAAATAATTGAGAAACAAAATATCTTCTGGGTGGCTATTAAGGTTAGGATTAGTTTAAATGGCATTTTATTTATTCAAGTAATTATCACGCTGAGAAATAAGAAAATCTTGGTTAAACTTCGCTATTTATCTTCATTAGATCTGATCTTTACTTTCATCTTATAATAAATGTCTCGAAAATATATTAACTGTACCAAGTTATCTTGTAGAAGATTAAGACTGTTTTCTTAAATCATGCTGATATCTCATATATATGCCGGTAAATTTAATGATTACTTATTGTTATTTTCTATAATATAATTATAGAAATATAATCTACTTTTATAAGTAAAAAAAAAAAACATTACTGCTTTAACGAACGAAAGTTCATTCTACCGAAGCTTGGGTTCAGTAAATGGTACAAACTATATAATTACTAAGCCAACGATTGCGCAGAGAGATAATTTGACCTTGATCACTCTTGACCACCAGGTTTTTCCCGTGATTCTTTATAGAGGCTGAGTGAACCAAAGAGGGGCCAACAGGTTTCACAAGGTTGCTCTATGGTTGTTAACATACTAGATCATTTATTTGCTATAAGCCTGATATGAACCAGATACTTCCAGCGCAGCAACCTAGCGGTTAATTTTTTTCTTTGGCTTAATATTTTTAATTAAAAATTACATATGGTTTATTACTTTTTTATCAATGTAGGTAACGTGGAAGGTTTGCCTAGAAATTATGTCAAATGTGTCTCTTATACTTATCACTAAATCGACTGTCTTTGGCTTCATAACGTGGCCAACATGTGGTTTTCGTCAACTCGTAGCCTAACCAAATATGATGTTGACATCAATTACAACAGCCTGTTAGATCTTAAATTATAAATTTAATATATTGAATATTGCGTACTAGAAACTTAATTACGTCCAGTAATTCAATAGTAATCCTTAATTATTAAATACGATCTGAAATTATGTATTTCGTAATACATAATTTCATTTATTAAGCTCAATAAAAGTACATTATAATAGTTGATAATATATATCTGTTATCAATTGCGCCATTTAATAATTGGATGCCATAATTAAGATTAAATAGACAGAACTTTAGATTGCAAGGATTGAATACTAGGGGAAATTGAATTCGATGGCTAAAAAAAAAATCTTAAAATCGGATCTTATGAAAATGATGTAAGGCGCTATATATTTATGTACCTGTACCACTACCACCTTGGGCTCGGTACCTGGTAGAGACTGTACTTGGACAACGGTTGTAAAGGGAGATGATTTGTCTTATATCACCCTCATAAAGGCTGGGTGAGCCCCAGGAGAGTCCTATTCGTATAAGACGTTAACCTAGGACCTTCGGCACGACACCTCAGCGCTCTACTACTAAGCCACTACGCTGCCTTTTATATATGTATATCGATATATAAATTTATGTATATTCACACTTTATACACGTTGCCGCAGAACCGAAACATTTGAGGTTCCTTTCTTGTCCGTTCCACACCTATATGGAACTCATTCCTACCTGAAACCCGTCATGCTTCTTCCTTATTCACATTCAAATCCAAGCTTTTTCTACATCTCCTAAATTCCCTAAAAGATGCCCTCAAATCAGTGACAATTAATAGTTCATTTCATCGGAATAGGTAGATGAATTACTGCAAATATTCTTCACTCATATTAATTTTTTATATTGTTAGGTGCTTTTATTTTTTTTCTCTCAGTTAATTTATTTTATTGTAAATTTGTATAATATTTTTTTTTGGTTCACTTTCATAACAGACCTTTTAGTTTATACTTATTTTCGTTTTATTACGTAAATTTTGTATTATTCTAATACTGTAGCTCTTTGGCCAATTAATATTTATTAAGTTTTGTTATTATTATTATTATCACTGGCTCTACAACCCAGCACAGGTCCTGGCCGCATCAAGGCGTCGCCTCCACTCTTCTCTGTCCTGTGCCAAGGTCTTCCAAGCTCTGGATCCAATGATGCTGCCTGCATCACTCTCGACTTCATCTGACCATCTAAGCCGTGGACGCCCACGTTTTCTTTTTCCATCAACGAATCCAAGCAGCAGTCTTTTCAGGATAGCGTTGTCCTCCATTCTGGCTACATGTCCAGCCCATCTCAGTCTAGCTATTCATATGTGCTTCACCACGTCAGGCTCCCGATGCAAAAGATACAGCTCTGCATTTTGTCTGAGTCTCAATTGATCGCCAACTCTTACTGCTCCACACATTCTTCTTAATATCTTTCTTTCTAAGAGCAGTAAACTGTTAGCATCTGCCCTGGACAGAGGCCAGGTTTCCGATCCATAAGTTAAAACTGGCCTGATGATTGATTTGTACAGCATGACATGACCTTGTTTTGGCTCTTCTTGATATAAGACGACTTCGTTAAATTTTCGCCATCCCAAAATAACATCTATTAGCGGCCAATATTCTTCTTTGAACTTCTGGACTGGTTGAGCTATCTGCTTTGACCAGAGAACCGAGGTAGACAAAACTGTCGACACTTTCGAATGTGTAGGGACTAAATGTGATGGTGGGATCCGATTGTCTTGAAGGGTTAGCCACCATATACTTAGTCTTTACTTGGTTTACCTGAAGACCTATACGCCGTCCAGCATTCTCCAATGCAAGAAAAGCCTGTTGTAGATCTCTCGGTGTTCTTCCCACTATGTCTATGTCATCTGCAAAGGCCAGTATTTTAATGGACTTAGTCAGAATCGTACGAGTGACTTGTAACCCTGCGTCTCTTATGACCTTTTCTAGTGCAAAATTAAATAACTGGCACGAGCGTCCATCCCCTTGTCTCAGACCCCTAGTTGTCTTGAATTCTTCAGACAAGTTATTCTGGACGTGGCTTGTCGACTCCCTCATCAGCAATTCCCCGAGGCTTATCAATCCTCTGGGGACATTAATTTCTTCCATACTTTGATACAGGTTTCCATAGTCATAGGCATTGCTGAAATCCACGAAAAGTTGGTGGGTCATTATAACACAATATCTAGTCCTTTCCATAAGAGTTCTCAGGGAGAATATTTAATCAATACAAGAGCTACCATTCATAAATCCGCACTGGTACATTCCAATCTCTCTCTGGGCATGGGGAAGTAGTCTTTGGGATGCCACATTCGAAAGTACTTTGTAGGCAGAGCTTAGGAGTGTTACACTACGGTAGTTATCACAATTAAATTTTGTACACTTCTTTTATTCTTAAGGGACCTGTTCACAGGATAGAATTATTTTTCTATTTTATTCTATATACTAGAATTTTTTTTAGAGTGAATATCTTCCCTCGATTGCTAATGAAGTGTCGGTAGATAAAAAATAAGCTACAAGGCGGGTGGAAGGAGAAGAGATAGGAGTTGGTTTGTTTATTGCCCTGGGGCCATTACCGGGCAACTCATTAGGCCCCCGCTCCTACTTACCGCTCTTCTTCTGTCCCTTCTGTCTTCATTTAACACTATTCCCCGCCTCCTTTCTGCCCTTTTAACCAATCTCCCTGAGCCCACGAGTATAATCGCTACTAACCTTTGACTTTTGTGTTGGGATTGTCTAAAAAATGGTTCGTAAGTCATTATTCTTTTTTAAAATGTTGAAATCTAATGCATCTTATTCATGGGCAGTATGACGATTGCTATGAGAATGGTTAAATTCTGATTCTATGTGTTATATTTTGTGTGAAATCCAAATTAATTTGAAATGATAATTTTACAGAACCTACATGAATTTAGTATGTAAATTTTTCTATGTGGGATCTCGGCCGAGAGCCTATCTTTTCTCTTTAAAAAAAAATATTTAAAAATAAAAAAATTGACTTATAATTATAAGAAATTACAAACAGTAATATGACGTAAGTCAATAAGATCCTAAAATTAAATTAATGTTCAAAGAACTTTCGTTCTAGTGTATTCATCCCAAAAATTGCTAGAACACGAGGACATGGGATCGGATAAGAGAAAAGATTTCTTATCTCTCGTCCTCCGCCGGCAGGCGGCCTTGGTGGCTCAAATGTTAGGGCACTGCCACGGAGATACTGAGAATCCGGGTTCGAATCCCGGCTGAGGGCCTGTCTTCTCTCTTTAAAAATAAGTATATTTTTTTAGTTGTATTCAATTCGAAATTAATGGATAAAAATGGAATAATAAAATTTAATGTTAATTGTATATTTCCATAAAACTCTTCAGGAGTAACGTTTTTGTAAATACTTGTTGATCACCCCGGAGGAATGACGTCAAATGGGGGGGACACAAACGAAAAAAAGATTTCATATTCTTGTTTCAGATCTTTCTTATAAGCCTGAAGGCATGGCTTGTAATATTTTTATATATGGGAACAGGATGTTCTTTTCTAAATGTGGTTTAGTAATTTTATATGGACTGCGCAAAAATGAAGTCATATGGCTAATTTTGTAGTATATATATTACCTAGCATTTATATTAATATATATTTAATAACTACATTAATATTTAATGTAGTTTAATTTGCAATCAATGTTAATGCTTTTTATAATAAAAAAAAATATTAAAATGCTAGGCAGGGTATATAAAACAAAATTAGTGGTATCCCTATTCATTTTTGCGCAGTTAATAACACAATAAAACAATAAGTATTTCAAATAAAAAAAAAAGTAAAAACAACTTCTTTTTATCATTAATAATAGCTGTAAAAGTAGCAACGAATGTAATATTATTTTCTTTTGATGATTGTTTACTTTTTTATTATTTCATTCTTCTGACTATACTTATTATTATGTTATATATCGATGCGATATTTATATACTGAATAGAATTTAATATACATGACATGATATACAAAATTAACCACTATAGTACGGTTTGTTCCGAACAGCTAAATTAGATCTAATAATTGGAATAATTACTATAATGAATGCCTCACAATCGATTGTTCCTTTTTTATAACTTATATGTGTATTTATACGATAAAGAAGCATTGGCATAAAAGAAACAATATCATAAAGTAGATAAAGCACAAGGTAAATAGAAAATTAACAGTTGAAAGCTGTTCAATAGAATGTTTTAAACAGTATTTCTAAAAGAAAACTTATATTAAAAAAACACACAGAAGCAGAAAAATTCAAAATTACTTGAAAAACAAAAAACAAACATGGACTCAATTATGAATCCAGTGGACAGTTTTGAAAATTGAGTCAAACACATGAGTCTAAAGTTGCACGGTCCAGATAAAATTTCCCGGCGAACATTCTCATTTGTTGTAAAGCCAATATTCGAGTAATTTCGTTTGTTCTGTCTTCGTATTTTTTGATCAGACGTTTATTTTTCTGAAAATTTTCTTATTATTTTACTAGTGGATTGTCTCAATGGGGGAGCACTGAGTTTCCTTGCCGAAGGTCCCGTGTTAGATTCCCGCTGCTGGCAGATATTATTTCGTCTGTTGGTGAGATGAATCTTATGGGTCTAGAAACATCCTGTGGATAACCCAGCCTCAATAAAGTGGGAATCCAAAATAGGAGGAGTATTTAGGCGGTTGTGCGTGATTAGGACAAATCACCACCGCACGCACACAATCGTTGTCCAAGAAACGTTTACACTATCTACCGCATTCTAAGCACAAGACTCTCCACCGGTTTTGGTGGTACAGGTTTTTATTATTATTTTACTGCTTTGTTATCGGGTGGGTTCAAGAACAGTGGATGGAGTTTATAATCATGTGTTTATAGTCTTGGAAATTGGGAAATTACTTTTTTATAGTCGACAATGTAAATCTTCATAGTGGAGGTCCTCTTTTGTATGTTTATATACCAGCAATACAGTTTATAAGGGAGAGAAAGATAGGACTAAATTATAGTACGAATAGTTAAGAATATAAATAAGAGAGTAAGGTAGTAACCAAGTTAGTTCATATTTTATAATGTTAATGTATAATTAATAGTCAAGTTAGTTATTATTTTTATATCTATCCATTTTCGAATAGAATAATAAATTGATTTTCTTCGTAAAACTCAAGTTTTTGTTTTTTAATTGAAATACGAGCTCCACGAGATACTTTGCTATGTTTCTACTTTTAAATATATCTTGAATATATATATATATATATATATATATATATATATATATATATATATTGATATTTGGGATTCTAGAGTCTCATTTAGGATGAGTACTCAAATTATTATTTATATGCCCTTATCTTAATGGGGTTCCTTTCAAAAGGTCTGTTCTTGTGTTTACCAATTTACTCATCTATTATACTTTCAATGTATTATTTATAAATAAATAGTGTACCTGAGGTATGTAAGCACCAAAAGAATTACAATGAGGATCGTTTATTTATTCAGTTTCAGTTTATTTATTCAGTTCTGATGATTCAGATTTTAAATATATAAAAAGGATTGCCATAAAATACATTACAGGAAATAAATTAAACTTATCTGTGGACAGAGGTAGGTTGGATTACAGGTCGGTCTTCGCTTTGCCGCTTTGGGAACTCTCCATCTTCCGCCAGATCTCTCCTTGCTGTACGTCTCCAGAATACCTCCTTCCTTCTCTGTGTCTATCCCCTTTCATGGTGCCGACAATAAATAGCAACTTATGTATTATTTCGTACAATGAAAAAGCTTCCTTACATACGATGATGCAAGGTGAGGAAGAAAATGGTCTGGGCGAAAGTCAAGAAAATTCTCTTATATAGGGAGAACTGTTTATTGCTTAGCCAACGTTTAGACCCACATTGCAGGTCTTCTTCAGGGCTAGGATGATCAACGGGGGTTGACTCTAGACTGTCTAGTGTTCCAACTAGTTTAGTTTCCACCCGGACTATTTTCTTCATCATATATACAAGGTCAACTAATATTATTCAAGATAATGCGAGGGGCTCGTGAATTTCTTCAGTGACATAAATACAGATTCTATTTTATCCTTCACAATACAATTATCAGCAATGAATTGAGTATGAGCTATTGGCAAGAGCCTGTTATTTCTTTCAATGCTTTTATCACAAAGTGAATAAAAAAATGGTTAGTTATGCCGTTCTTTTAGAGGGAGCGACTCATTAAAAATTTGTATCCTTATTATACATTGATAGGAGAAATTCAGGACTCCCACCGTAGCTCCATCCAATTAACCATATTGGCGTAATGTAACGTTAACGTTAACAAACAAACTGATGTCGAAACAGCTGTAAACAAATGATATTTAAGGTAGTACTACACAATTATAGTTTGATCGTCTGAAAAATAGGTCTATTGACACTCAATTTAATAGAAAATAATCTTCCGGTTAATTAAACAAATTACTTTCCTTTTGCGTAATTATCTTCAATAGATCAGTTATTGAAAAATTATAAACGAAAAAGTTCAAAATGCAAACTGATGCACCGTGGGTTCGCACATTACTGGGAAAAAGTTCGTAATTCTTGAAATGAATATAGGCAATATTTACTGAACAAGATTATACTCGTACTATTATACATTAAACTAAATGTTTAAAAAAAACTTTTATATTGTAAAAGTTAATATCAGTTATTTTTAGCAATAAATGCTTATGAAATTCATCCCATCCTCATAATTAGATCAATTTTCAAGCCACCATTCTTGTCATTTACTGCAGTGAATCCCTCTTCCGGCAGCTCACTGAAGTTCCCTTTACACAATTTTCATGTTATAAAAAAAAATTTACCCCAAGCAAGGATGTTTATACTTAAGGATAATTATACGTCCTTTTCCTTATAGTATCTTCAAAGATTCCCAACTATTTGTAGATTTTTCGCTTCGACAACTCAGCGTCCAGTAGCTGTTGATTGTTTTTGAGTACCTCCTCCGTACATATCTCTCAGTCTTCCTTTTATAGGTTCTTAAAACATAATGCACCGTGATAAAATGAGTACGAATTACACGGTATTATTTAAGGCAGATACCACCACTTTTACATTAGTCCAGGTTTTAGAACTATCTTAAACACCTTTATTCTGAATATAACCCTTGGTGTGAATAGTAATTCATAAACAAGAGTGGAAAACTAAAACGAAATATTCGGAATATGAGTTTGTGTACGTACTCTTGCCCCAATGGCGATACGAGCTCTTGCCCCACAGGCCAGTATTTTTACTTATTAGGAGCTGTTGCTCTCTATGTGCCTCAATGGAACTAAACGATCCCATTTTAAGTATAGCCTTTGAGACAATACAGAACTGAAATTGTTGAATTATTATTTGGTATTGGTTACACTACTTCCCGTATGCTTAAATACTACATCTAATGAGCTTTAATAAGTTCTTAGGTCATTGATAGCTTAGTAATATGATTCAAAATACCAAATAAAATGATCAGCTGACACTCAGTGGTACAACTAGGACAAGTGGAAAGTAAAAATTCCCGCCTCTTATTCTTACTCTTATACCGACTGACTATAATGCTTTTTTTTTTGGAGATCATGGCTTCTTTCCTTCGAATCACTCATATTAGTGTAAATATTCTTAGCTATGAAAATAAATATGGTGCGAAGAAAGAGGGAGAAACTTAGTTTTGATTTTATTATTTCAAAATCCTCCGTCATAAACCAACAACTTCCTCCTGTATCGTTTAATAACATCCCACTGATTCCTGTAGAACAGGTCCGGTACTTAGGACAACACCTTGACAAACGCTTAACTTGGAATCCTCATACTAGACTGAAACGACGAGAAACAGATCGCCGTATCAGGCTACTTCAACATTTACTAGACAAACGCTCTAAGCTCCCAATTAATTACAAAAGACTCATATACATGACAATCATTAGACCCATCTGGACTTACGGAATAGAGCTTTGGGGCCATCGAATTCTTCTCGTATTCAATCCTTACAATCCAAAATCCTTCGTAAAATCCTCAATGCTCCTTACTTTTTAGGTCTTTGTTACGAACAAAGTAATCCATAATGACCTTAATGCCCTGTTTATTGTTGAGTTGTTCCGAATCCGATATCAATCTTTTCATGGCAAACTTCATTTCCACTAAAACCCACTCTTTTCAAACCTCGCAACCTCTTCAATTCCGATAATCCTTCGAGGCGTCTGAAAAGAAGATGGCCTCGTGACCTTCTAAGCTGAACTTTTTATTTGAGTACTACCACTGGGTAGTTTCTCTACTTGCCTTTGACTCTGGTAATGTTTTATCTTTCATTATATTTACTTGATGTATTCTGTATACAGTTGTAAATTTCAATAAATACATTAAAAAATAATGTTTAATAATTACAAGATCAGAATGTACTTTCCTGAATATTATATATGATATTTTAATTTAAGGAAGAAATAGTTGGGGGTGCAGTCAATGAAAACACCAAAATAAGCATAACTTATTTATTATGTGCCGACGTTTCGGCCTACAATGTAGGCCATCTTCAGGGCGAATAGAACACGCTACAGATTCGCCCTGAAGATGGCCTACATTGTAGGCCGAAACGTCGGCACATAATAAATAAGTTATGCTTATTTTGGTGTTTTCATTGACTGCACCCCCAACTATTTCTTCCTTAAATTAGAAGATACAGTCGACCAATTCTTCTCTAACATTATATATGATAAATTTTACTTCAGGAACTTTTAAGCTTTTGGAAACTACGCCCTAAGAAAAGATGCAGAAGTTAACTTGAGAGAAATTTAGGCTTGTCTATATTAACGTCAAATACCTAATGCAACAATAAATTGAGCGGAATTCGTCGGAGAGAAATTCCCATATTATTTTCTGCGTCGTTTACCAAAGGAAAATTTCACTCAGTCCCTTGTTATTGAAAGTTAAACTGAATACATGGTCCTGGAAAACTCCACAAACTCCAAGTGGGTCGAAAATTCGCCATTAGGCGAAAAAGAAATTTCTATTTCAGGTAGAAATATTATCTTAAATACATTTTTAAGAGACTCAAAACCTATTGTTTTTTAATGCGTGTTAGAGGATGTCTGTTATATTGGACATAATAGGTAGTTAAATAGCAAGAAATCAGATGAAATAGACGCACTATATAATGGAGTTATTTGTTTGTTTGTTCATTTAAAGTCACTTTTTGCTGCTATGGCTAATCTGACGATGCTACTTTCGGAGCTCTAAATTTTGACTATCCAGGTTTAATTAGGATAGCCCTTTAACGTCCCTTCTGAAGGACGGCATAACTAAGGATTTTTTACACCCTTTAAAAAATTCCAGGTCCACCTGCTGGGCTACGAACCTGCGATATTGGGCTTAGCAGATTGTTAAGCTAACCACTAGACTACAGATTGCCTCCTTTAAAAGGAATAATTAATAATAAAAAATCTGCTCTACCCTAATCCTTGCCGATTTCATTCATTTATTTTATTGGGGCGGTTTACTTATTTTATATAACATAATCGGGTTTGGTGATATCGGCATCGATCCTTCGGGCTCTCCAATCTTATTATTTATTTATTTAATTCATTTTGTTACGGGTTAGAACGCTGGATACTAATGAAAACAAAAATACAAACACTATATAATTTTGATATATGTTGGATCGAAGGATTCACAAAATAACTTGGATAGACAGATTTATAAACGATAATATTAGGCAGTGAGCGGAGTGGCTCAGTGGTAGAGCACTGAGTTGCAATGCCTAGTGCAAGGTCCTGGATTCAAATCCCGCTCGCTGGCAGACTTTCAGTTAATCTGTTGGCGACTGGAGAGGATTCTTATGGGTCTATTACCATCCAGGGGTTCACCAAGCCACCATAAAGAGGGTACCCAAAATATGGGAGAAAATCCTAGCGGTTGAACGTGATTCAGGACAAATCACCTCCCTGCACAACCGTTGTCCATGAAACAGTACAGTCTCTACCACGTACTGAATCCCAGATCTGGTACAGGTAAAAAAAAATGTTATGCAGAGGATGAAGGAGAAAAGACAACTGTATACTATAAGCAAACGCCAACTGCAACATAGCGTAGGCTATTTAGTCTAAAGAATGACGAGTAAATTTGAAAATTTAGGAAGTTAGAGAACGCAGTATTGCTGAGCTTGCTACATGTTAATAATATATAATTGCAATGATAGTATCATTGCAGAGAAGATGGGCCTTTAATCTATTTTATTTTTTAACAAAAGTTAAAAAAATAATTAGGTTAAAATAATAATAAAGATTAGCATATGTCTAAGTGATTAGCTAAGGCGTAGGTATGTGAAGCGATTGATTGCATCTTCGGGTTTGCTAAGCCTTTTATTGTTGTTGCTTATGATCACATATAGATTTGATAAATACATAACATAATAATACATATAGGAATCCTCCAGGATAAATTTAATTTATTATTAATACCATATTCATTTAATTTCTTATTATAAAAGCTATTTTGCCTAATTTAGTTATAACTACTACATACTAGTGGCTTAGTAGTAAAGTGAATATATAATTTAGGTATATAGATGTGGGTGTTGAGATGAAGATAAACAGCACCATCGTATTGAAATCATGAAAATATTTATTATCTCTGAGAAATAATGGATATATTCCACCTGGACTTAGGTATCTTGCCTTTATTCCACCTTATCTTCGTTTAATCCCGAACCTTTTTATTCATGATTTTATTTAAGGGTGATATTCCTTTCGGAATCCATTTAGGATGAAGTCTTCCTTTTGAGTATTTTAGTTCTTTTTTTTTTTTTATCTCCGCCTTTTTAAAGTCACTTTTTTTATGTATAAGTTAGTAAGTATTCCGAAGTCGAATACTATTGCTGTGGGTTTTTCTAAACTTCTATTCTAACTTAAATTCTAAAGTTCACTTCGTTTTTTTCTATAAAGACCCATAAATAATAAGGAGAAGGGTTCGTTTTGTGAGAGGATTGTAATCGTGAAAAAACTATTTATCATTTACAATTCATGCAATTAAGAAATTAATTCTTTACTGGGAATAGATTGCTGAAATGTTTAAATTTTATTTTTAAAATCTTTTAATATAATAAAAAAAATATTTTTTTAATTTTCTCAACTTTAATGGTAATGATTTTACCCGTTTAAAATCCTTAGTTGTCATCGGAAATTCTTGTTTTTGGGTATTTAGAGTATTATATAAAGCGTTCCTGCTGTAATGATGGTATTGAAATGCTATAATTAATCATTAGAAAACTTTTGAAAAACTAGAAACTTTTTTTTTTTTAATTTTGTCATTCCTCATAAAAGACTGAAAAGATAAGAAACTGCTCGACGTGTTCGCCTACTTCAACATTTATTGGGTAAACGCTCTAAGCTTCCAATTAATTACAAAAGACTCATTTACATGACAGTTATTAGACCTATTTGGACATACGGAGTTGAGCCATCCAATTCATCTCGTTCCCAATCCTTACAATCCAAAATCCTTTGTAAAATCCTCAATGCTCCTTATGTCATAAACAAACTTATCCATCATGATCCTAATATCCCATATGTTGCTGATTTGGCCCAAAATAGATACCTGTCCTTGCATGACAAGCTCCATACACACTTGAATCCGCTAGTCTCTCAACTTGCTTCCTATACTATTCCTGATAACCCTCCGAGGTGTCTGAAAAGAAGATAGCCTTAAGACCTCCTACCATACAACTTTATTGGGGTGTTACCGATGGGTAGTTTCTCCACAAGTGGTTTTTTTTCATGTTATTTGTTTATTTTAGCAGATTTGCTTGTTGTAATATTATTACAGTTGTATATATCAATAAATTAATCTAAAAAAAAAACTGATGTCATCAGAAAATATAAGTTTATTAAAAAAAAAATGTTGTAAATGGAATATTACGGTCATATATACAGACCTTCATGGGAGAAGGGAAGTAATCATCTCTAACCAGCTAATTTTTGAGTTATATTTTAAAAACTTCTAAATTACTCCAAAAAATAAGTAGTTTTAGACGGCATTGTTTATTTTGAACGGATTGAACTTCTGTTAAATAATGATGGAGATTTTTTTTTTTTTTAACAAATCCAAAAAATAGAGAATTATTAAGGTAGAAACATGCAATTATTAGCAACCTTAAAGTGGCATCCATATAATAGACCGTTAAAAAAAAGATGTAAACAATAATTTAAGTAAAATTCAGAATTTATTACTTTGAATTTTATTTTTTTTACTATAAATCAGTCGTCATTCGATTATTCTAATCAAACTCCGAGAAATTCTTCAAAATTGAATCTCAAAATGACATCCATAATTTTGCAAAATTATGTAGAAATGAATTTTGTCAAAATTCTGTTGTTTAAATTTTTAAAATTACGAATTTTCGAATAAAATTGTGGTATATAATTCTACATAGTAAATTATCGATGTTTTTACGTTGAGTTGTTTTTGCCTAATTGATGCCTTTAGTTTACTAATAAGGTGGTGAGGAAAATTCAGAGTTCCTCTGTTGCACATGGCACTACGGATTCCAAGCAAGTGGGGATCTTTGGGGAATTCTCCCTTTGATGAGGTGCTACATAATAAAGCAGTTGCCCCTACAGTTTGATTAACTTACCCTCCTGTAATTCAACCGCTTTAAAAAACAAGCTTCCTTGGTTTCGTGGTTGTATGTAGATAGGAAAGTATTATTCAGAATGATGATCAAAAATAATTGACAGATAAAACTATATAACTATAAACTATATTTAAACATTTTAATATTAGTATGAATATTAATTATGCGCTTGAAAAAGGAAACAGAAGTACATACTAGAAACAGTACAGTCTCTACCACGCACTGAACACAAGACCATTCAGAGGTTGTAGTACAGGTTAGCTTAGTGATCAGCACCCTTAAGTTTCTGGAAAAACAATCACGAAAATATAAATGAGAAAAATAGCTTGAAAGGAATCATATTGAAAATCGGAAAATTCATTATTTTTTCTGATTTTTAGAATGAAATTTTATTTTACATATTATTGTGAATTTAATAGTTAAAATCTGATTAAATGAGCTTTTGTAGTATGATACGTCTCTTATTTGTATTTAAACAGAGTTAAACGGTTTTTAAATTATAAAAAAAAATCTTTTATTTTCTATGAAAGAAGACGAAAGTGCGAACAAACGGAACAGAAGATTTTTAATATCGCTAGGGTTGGGGCAGAGTTGGAGAGATAGAGAGAATAAGAGAGGGGGCAGTTTTTCATTCGGAAATTTATTAGCTGGTGGCTAAGTTTTTGTTTATGCCGACAGATGGCTCCCTTGTACATTCATTCAGAACGAGCATCTGCAGCTGTCTCAATTAACAGTCCCGCAATCACTGCCTCCTTGATTCTCGTCTCTTCTCACGCCTTTTCTATTTTGCGGCCTGTAAGTCTTTTCATTCTTTGTTGTTCAGCCTTTATAAAGTGGGTACCCTTAATTGGAGGGAAACCAGGAGGTTGTGCGTGATCGCAGAAAAAAATCATCCTCTCAGCAAGCGTTAGCTTAGAACCAGTAAGGTCTCCACCATATACAGAATCCTAGATCATTCATGGGTTGCAGTGATACAGGTTTCAGTCTGATTTGTAAAAATGGTGGGCTCGTACTACAGCACCTTTCCTGGCACTGTAACTGTAAATTCAGAACACCCTGCCCTAAAGTTTTCTTTTGGTTAGTGCAGGTGTTCTGCTTCCATCTGAACTTTTACTTTTTTATTTCTTCCTCCACCTCCTCAGTCCACCAGGCAGTCATTTTGGTTCTATTACCGATCCTGATTTTTCCAGAAGTTGATTCTGCTGCGTCCATGATTATGTTCTTGAATGCTGCCCAACTTTCTTCTATCTGCTGGCTACCCCACTGATTATTCTTAAGAGCATTTTCTTCTATTGATTTTTGGTAGGTCTCAGCATCTTCTGGATCTTTTAGTTTGTATGATTTTATTTTGAACAAAGGTTTAGGGTTTTTTCCCGATTTCTTTTGTTTTCCTTTAGCAATTTCCATGTCCAAGATAAGTAGGTAATGGTCGCTCCCGATTTCGAACTCCTCTATTTGTTCTAACGTTCAGTAAGTTCTTTCTTTGATCCCTAGGTGTTAGGAAATAATCAAGATCGACTTTTCTCTTCGACTCGGTTCCTCTCTGGTGTATTTAAGAACTTTTTTATGGGGGAAAATACTGTTGGTGACGATCATTTCAATTGCAAGGCAGGGGTTCAATAGTCGATCTCCGTTGTTGTTCAGGTGATCTTCTCCATGAACTCCTAGCACGTCCTTCCATCTTTTGCATCGTTCCGCATTCTTCCGTTGAAGTCTCCCATAATGATAATACCTATACCATCCTCACTGCCTTCCAGCTCTTTCTGTTTCAAAGAACGAATCCTTCTCGGAGACTTTGGCATTATCATTAGGTCCATATGCAATGAATAGGGATATAGTGCTTCTCCAGTTCTTAGCTTTACCAATAGGAGTCTATCATTTATTGCTTTCCAGTCTACGATCAGGTGAGAAATGTCCTTATGGAAAAAGCAGGCCACTCCACTTCTTGGATGCTCCTGAAAACTTACTCCTGAGTAATTGAGTATGTGTTCCCCTGCTTCTGTTTCTCCGGTGCCATTTTTCTTGGTCTTCGTAATTCCTAATATTTCCACTTTCGCTTTCTTCATCTCTTCAACCAATTCCAATTCTTTATCCTTTAGCCCTTAGACGTTCCAAGTTCCCAATCTACTAATACTTTTTCAGCGCCATGCCTTGTTCCATGATGTCTGATCGGCTCTATTTGTAACTATTCTTTTCATTCTTAATCTTGAGATAACGGGGTATGGGCCCGTTACCCCAAAGCCTGATGGAGGGATTGCCTCCTTGGAGTCGTCAGGCCATCTCTCTCCCTCTGCTTCGCTGCTTAGATCATACAGAAGTTAATTGCCTGAGACAGTGTGTTTATTGAATGCTCTACATTAGGTTTTACAGAGACAATGGCTCCTGATCCTTTTTGACACCCATTAGGCTGCAGAGAGACTTTGCCGCCTCTGTTAGCCTACTCAAAGAGCGTTTCCTAGGGGTACCACGTAGAGGTAGAGGTCGGTCTTAAATCTCCAGGCAATAAAACTTGGCAAACCAAATATTTTGTCAAGCTATCCACCACACCAGGTTTTCGTAAAGTGTTAGAATTATTTCATTCGCCCTTCAAGGACAAAACTATTTGTAGAAATAGGCTGTTCTTAACAAAATATGCTCTAAAGATCTTAGAATCGGTTAGGCAGAATATTTTTATTTGCTTTTACTTTATTAATTTAAAATGGATAAAAGTTTATTTTTTTAAATATGTTAAAATTATTGCAAGCAAAAAAAAAATATTTCAGGTTAAACCGCTTTTCCTAGTATAGCTTGTAGCAGAAAATCTCATATTAAATATAAATCCTTGAATAAACGAAACAAAATAAATATCAAGGACCTATCGTTAAATTTTATTTATTAAATTTTATAAATCGTATTAATCTTTATGTATTTTTTAAAATGTAAATCAATAGAGAGAGAGAGAGAGAGAGAGAGAAATGCTTTATTTGCAGCAATGCTGTCCAACTATATTGGATTGCCGTAATACACAGCATACTGATCAATCCATATCGGACATATTGTACATTACAATTTGTTTGTTTTAAATGCATACTTAAAAGTACAGTATGTCCGTTTATAACCGTTTTATATAACTAAACAAATTTTGATTTATGATCCGTATTCAAAACCCTCCTAAAATGAGTTTTAATGGTGGAGTTTTTTTTAAATTATGCTGTTAATATTTCATAGTATAGATTTCACACAATAATATTAGAATCATACTGTAATCATACTAGTTATTCTATGTATAATATTTTTCTGAAGATATTATTTCAATTATTGAGCTACCAGTGCATTGATTACAGCATTAATTTTATTCGTTAGCATCTATATATGATACAGAATCCATGGAGTTCGTCCAAATAGTTATCGGTAGAAGGGAGGAGAGTTTGGGTTGAAACATATAAACTAACAATGAAAGTTTAACCGGTGTGATTCATCGGCTTCATACCGAAAGTAGCGGCATATTAAATTTACAACTCGTTATAGAAGTTACTAAATCCTCCGTTAGTTGGTCCCCGCTCCTGGCAATTTATTCGGAGGTGAGCTACCGCTTTCCGTAATGCGAGTTTAACAATGATATAGTTGATAACAGTGTCGCCATATGGCTCTTAGACGCTATTTTCTCCAACGTGTCCTTTAATTTTGCTGGATGAATAAAGCACTTTGAGATTACTTTCTTGTTATGATCCATAGCTAAATTAAATTTTTTCATTATTTTTAGCTATATATTCCACCTTGGGAAAAAAAAAATCTACAAGATCAGGCATATTTAAAACAGCTAAGTGCTTTAGGCACGAAGACCTATACTTTCCTCCACCATACTACTTAACAATATTTCAATACCTATATCAAACCATATTAAATATTTAGGAATTTCTTTATACCGCAAACTACTATTCAACAATCATATCAATAATAAACTGAATAGCGCCCGCAGAATATTATACAAAATGTATCCATACTTTAACAAAAAGTCAAAATTATCTGAAAAAAATAAGAAAATATTATATAAGGGAGTCATTAGGCCCATGATAACTTACGCATGCTCAGTCTGGAGTTTAGCTAGCAAAACACACATTAACAAAATACAGATCTTCCAAAACAAATGTCTAAGAATCATAAAAAAAACTATCCAATATATACTAAAATCACCACAATGCACAAAGAACTGGACATCCCAACAATACAAAAATTCATACACCAACAAACCCTCAGATTCTTCACCTCATGCCAACTTTCAGACAACACACTCATACAAGAAATAGGAAATTATAGAAAAAAACAACAACACCAAAATACAGACACAAACGAACAAAACACATGTTATTATAAATAATATGCATTTTGTATTATGTTATACATACATTTTTTCTTAAGTAAATCCTGTGTACTCTCTTTTCTGTTGGTTTTTTAAATTTTACCAACAACAAAAACATATTAATCAGTAACCGTTGTAATATGAACTCATTTTCATTGTAAGGGATTATCCCACCAATGTTTTAAAATTTGTACATATTTTAAAATAAAATAAAACAAAATATTTAAAAAAAAAAAAAAAAAGCTTTAGGCACTGCTACAGTTGAACGAAGGAAACCCAACGCCACTACAGATGTAGTCTTTAAGGAGAGAAATGGATTTGGAATGATTTGGGATCCTTAGTATGATTGAAGTGCGCTGTTATTTTATTTTGGATTATACATTATTTTTTATGTACATATTCTTTCTTGGAGTCTTACCATTTTAATTTTAAGTTTAAATGTACAAGCGAATATATGGAGAATGATATGTTGATGAACTTATGTTGCTGTCATCCCCTGGTCGACAGATTTTTTTTATTTTATTTTGTCTTGATTGAATGGATTTCAGTAGTTCAGTATGTTAGATGGCTTTGGCACATAAATATCTGAGATTCAATTTCCGTTTACAGACCCAGTTACTGAACCATTGGACATTGTTAGAAGTTTAACAATAATGTATCACAAATAAAATAAAATTGTTTATTAGCAAGTCTTTATCTAATAATTTAAATTATATTCAATCATTGAAGGTCACGTGTGGTCTAGTGGTTAGCGTAACAAACTACTAAACCCAAGATCGCGGGTTCGTAGTCCGGCAGGTGGCCCTAGGATTTTTTTAAGAGAGTAAAAAATCCTTAGTTACGCCGTCCTTCGGAAGGGACGTTAAACGGGGGTCCCGAGCCTGTACGATGTCAGGTACTCGTTAAATATCCCTATCCTAATTAAACCTGGATAGACAAAATTTAGAGCTCCCACTGTAGCATCGTCCGATTAGCCATAGCAGCATAAAGTGACGTGAAATGAACAAACAAACAAACAAACATTCAATCATTGAACGTATGTTGTAAGTGTTGGAGAAGATAAGTACGGATTTATTGAATTGAAATCGAATGAATCATAAAATTAATACTTCGTCGCATATATTCTTTATCTTTATTGTTTCACTCAGAAATAGATGTAATGATACCTAAATCCTCGTATAACTTGAAAATTTTGCCATATCGTATAAAATTTTCTTGCACAAGAAGACTTACAAAAATCGATATCCTTAAAAACTTCACATTAATTAATGAAAACAACTTTTTTTTTTATGAAATATTTTGCATCCTGTGATTTCTGCCGCCTCTTCGATCGCTTTCGGCCTCTTCCCTAGAAAATTTTCTTTGTACACTGAGAAAATGTGCTTTAGATTATCACGCATATAATATAGGAGTGCTGGATCCATTGATGAAAGCTATCTTCGATGGCTCAGATCGGAGATGGACTCATGATAATTGTACAGATAAATCGACTTGTAAGAAAGATATAATTACAGTGCAATTAAATAGATATAAAAGAGACATACAAGAGAATTTCTTATATGAACTAACTAGGTGACTTAATTACTAATGGATAACATTATAACTTATTGACTACTCTAGAACTAACTTAGTGATTACTTTCTTTACATACTATAAACTAAACTGATTCCATTTTCTCTCTAATCTCTAATCTCTTTCTTCTCACTACTCTCTAATCTCTTCTCTCCTACTATCTACTCTTCTCAATACTCTCTACTTTTCAGGCGATATATATCCATGTAAAACAAGAGGGGTGGTCAAGGAAGGTACATTGCTGATAACACGGAAGATATTTTTGCTTGTTCTTGTTGGGATTGTTTTTCTTTAATACATAAAATTACACACACGCACACTCATATATATACATACATATCTACCTACCTTCCTATTTATATTTTTAAATTTATAAATATACTTATATTTATATTTTATATTTCTTATATTTTAAAAATACCTTCCTACCGTATATCAAATTGTGTTTTCCTCGTCAAAAGATAACATGTCCCCGATATAGGTATCTTGTTTCAAAGACGAGACACATTTTCTCCTTCCCCAGGCTGTTATGCTGTCATCACGAATATGATCTTCTTCAATAGGACCCTTCCGCTGAGACTAAAGTAAAATGACATTGACAGATTCACTGCCAATGATTCATCTTTCTAGTATAATCATTATAAACACGATGTCGAGAGATTGCCTTATTTAATTATTTTCAAATATTAAATATGAAATATCAATAATTTGATTTAGTTGTTATAACATTTAAACATATATCATCAATATATTAAAGAATATTTGATTGAACTTCATGAAGTGAGAATTGTATCTCTTTGGTACCCTTCTGGCAAGAGTTAACTCGGGCTCAAGAACAGTGATAAATCTGTCTAGGTCCATGGAGTATGGCTGTTTGGGGTCAACTGGCCTATTATTTTATTATTAATATTTATAATATAATATTATATTATATTTATATAATATATATATTGATATATATTATTATATTATATTTATAATATAATATTTTTATCATTAATAAAAACGAGATATAGAATTTCTCTAAAGAGAAAGAAAGAAAGAAAAAGAAAGAGTCTAGATATAGACAAGAATTCATTTGTCAGAGTGTTATTCACCAGACCCAAGGAAGAGAAGAGGAGATAACAGAAAATGTGGTTCATGGAATTTAAAATGCAAAAAATTTAATTAATTTACAAAGTCAAAAGGTCTCAATTTTGTATATCTTTAATACTATTACTAAATCTAACTTAAGTATTATATTGCATATTATTTTATTAATTTTTCTTGATGTAGTAATGCCTTGACCAATGATTCAAGCATAGAAGTTAATTATACTTTGCCTGAAAAATTAGATACTAATAGAAAAATTAAAAGAAAAATCCGTTTCCTGCTACTTTAAAAATATAAATTAACGAAGACTTTTTAAAAACCGTTTTTGACTCAAGATGACCTCTCAGCGATTAATATGGTTATAAAGTTATGCCTATTTGGATGTAAATCATTCAACAGGAGCTTTCCATAGATGGATCCATTCCTCTGAGAACAGTATTTTTGTATTTACCTGATTTTTATGGATGTGTAGTATAACATAATCGCAATGACCAATTCCAATGCTCCTTCTACCCACTCTTCAGAATGACAATAATTGGAAAGTAATTCCGATTGTAATTTAAATTATATTTTGGCAATGTTCTTCAAATTATTATTAATAAATGAGGTTTATTTAAAATAATCATTTTGGTGTCGTTGAGAATGCGAGGATGTTGAGTGAACTGTACCTGTAGGCGGGAGTAGGATTCTACTACGGTTTTTTGCTGGAGTTGAAAAGTTGAAAACTAAGCTTGCGAGAGCATTCCCCTGCCTCTTTTTCCAACTTTTTACTTATCTGTTATACAGATAAAAAGTAATCAAGGAGTTCTTGAAAAGAGTCGACGGAATGCATTCACTCTTTCCAAAAGGTTATCACACTGACCGATCCTTCAACATTAACAAGAGTAGTTAATTATAGTGAGTTTGTTTATTGACAGGGCATTATGTCTCATGAGGTATACATTCAACCAATTAAAAATAACGCACGGAATAGTACTTTTATAGTTTTTTTTCACATCCTATAAGATTTTATTTACAATATATATATATATATATATATATATGTATTGTAAATAAAATCTTAGAGGATGTTAAAAAAAATTACTTTTATGCAAATTAATACGCGAATTTGAAGTACCATAAGTATATCAATAAAAATGAGACAGAACTCAAAAAGAGATATAATTAGAATAATAATTATAATATATAATAATTAATTAATAATTATACATTTAATAATAGAAAAAAAAGTCTTAAGACAAAAGGCCGTAGGTCATGAAAAGGTAATTTTATTGGAGAAGCAAAATACTGTTTTAAATTAAAAATTAAAGATTCAATTGAAAAATTGGAACAACTACCGTTCATCAAAATTAGACAGACATCTTCCAGTTTTAACTGATTCCTCTTTCTATCCTGATGGGACAATCAAAGCCTCATTTATTATGCATACAGTAATAAGCTTAGTCTCGAATTACTTCCTCTTGGAGCTATTATTTTCTTTATAAACTATTCTAAAAAAAAATGGGTACTTGTGTGTTAACGCAGCCCTAGTTATTTTTGTTTACTTGTTCGCATGCGAGAGCAGTTATATTTTGTAACAGTTGTCTTTTATAACAGCTGATTTGTTCTAGATTTCTTGTTGTATGCTCAGTTTTCTTTGTTGCTGATTTATTGTTTATTTGCTAATTAGTTTTACATTTTTTGTTGTTATTATTTTATTTATTTAATTATTATTACATTTGCTTTTGTTATTACTTGCTACGAAAATGCGTATCTGAGATTGGACAAAAACAGAAGAAGAAGCTATTGTGTTTTGAGGAGAGAAATATTTTACAAAAATAAATGTAGTAATTCGCTTGAAATGAAACTGTATTTTGGTAAAAGTAACTTTTGTAAATGCAATTTAAGACAGTGTGGTGAAAAAGCGGGCCTGAGAAAAGACAACTGGTTTCATTATTTTGATTGTTCATGATATATTACATTATTTAATTATATATTATCCATTATTTTAATTGTTCATGATATATTCCATTTTTAAATAAATTATTTTGATTTGTAATTTCATACATGTAATTTGTAATTTCAATATTTTAATTGTTCTTGATATATTCCATTATTTAATTATATTATTCATTTTTAATTATTCATATTTAATTATATTATGGATTATTTTAATGGTTCATGATATATTCCATTTTTAAATAAATTATTTTGATTTATAATTGTTGATGATTATTTAAAATTTTAACCCCAATAAATAGATTTAAAAACATTATTGAAGATAACTGTTATAAAAGATAACTGTTACAAAATATAACTGCTCGCACATGCGAACAAGTAGGCAAAAATAACTAGGGCTGCGTTAACACACAAGTACCAAAAAATGTTTTAAAATCTTTGTGCTAAAGCGTCATTAGCTTCTTTCACATGAACAATCGTATTAATGCTGGTATGTTCCTTCGTGCAGAGATCGTGATGTTTCTCCCATGTTCACTTTTGGACTGCAAGTAACTGATTCCATACACTACTAGTACGTTCAGAAGAGAACTATTAGTAAACATGTAAAAAAGTAAAAAATATTTCAGTATTTAAAAAATATTTCATTTTTATTTTCATGCCTGGCATTCAGTGTTGGGACATGTTAATATTGTTGGTGTGATCCAGATGGCAGCCGGGATGAAGGCATTAACTCGAGTACAAGGAGCCCTCTGTTAGGATCGGACCCTCATCAGTCTCCAAGAAATGACCTTTCTTATCTCTTATCAACTAATTACTGCGGTGTTCCCTGGTGGTCGTCATGAACTACAGAAATCATATCTTACTAATGAAAAGCCCAAAGTTACTACTATTAACGATTGCTTAAAAGAATCAGACCCAATGTCGAGCGCTCGTGCTTAAAATTTTTGTAAGTTACAACATAAGTTATACAATTTAATAATAAAATACTTTATCCGATAATGGTGTTAGGACTATTATAGCATGCCTGGAAGGGTTATTAAGAATTAATAAAATGCTGCAGATACATGGACAATATCTTCGAAAATTGTTTCCAAAATTATTATCGGATTTTCGGAGAAGTTATTTAGAGAAGACTAAAATTAGGAATGAGGTACTACGGAAAGAAATGGAAGAGGGAGGAATGGTCACCAAAGGATAATAAGAAAGAAATTGGATTAGGAAGAGATTGGCCTTCTGTGACAAGAAGAAAAAGAGACAGTGGAAATAAGGAATATGGGATTAGGAATGTGAGAAAGAAATTACAGCGAGGGGTCTCTGAAGTGAAGACTGGAAAGATTGGTAGGTACCTATGGATAGAACAGACTGGGCAGTACCCTTACACTGGGAAAAGCCGGAAAATAGAAAATGGTATAAATGAAAAGCAAAATTACCAGGTTATCAGTTAGAGTGGGAATGGAGTTGTAAGTTTTGGGATCGGATCCTTAACCTATTAGACACTAAGGTTATGTGTAATTTATTTTTTCAAAATTTCTAAAACACTGTGTTAAAATCGTCCATTTTTAATCTCTTAGGTAAGCAGTAAATAAAAATAAAAATAGTGTGACATGCTGCTATGGCTAATCGGACGATTTTGCAGTGGGAGCCCTAAAGTTTCCCTATCCAGTAATAATTAGGATAGGCATTTTTAACGAGTTCCTGACATCTTACAGGCTCGGGACCCCCGCTTGACGTGCCTTCCCAAGTACGGCCTAATCAAGGGTTATTTACTCCCTTAAAAAAAATCCTAGGGCCACCTGCCGGGCTATGAAACCCTCAATCTTGGGATTAGTTGGTTGTTATGCTAACCACTAGACCACAGGTCTCCATAAAAGGATTTGGATACATTTTAAACAACTGCTGTGAACGTCCGGGATAAAAAGGGATCGATGCCTTTGAGATTGCAGATAACAGGACCTCCGCAGAAACAGCACTCTGCCCAGTGCTATCCCATGGACAAATCAATAGAACAAATATTCGGGATACTTGACGCGTAGTTTGATGGGTGCTGTTCTAGAGTATACCCTTCTTTTCAGTCACCGCACTAGTGCTTTCTAGCGGAATTCGTTGATACTCAAATCGGTGAAATTCAACTGTATATTTCGTAATCATTGGAATTATTAGAACTGTTATTGCGATAATTCAATACATTGGAATTACAAGATGTTTTCAAAATTATTAGTCCAAAAAATGTCACGCTATAATATTTTTTGATGGGAAATGCTACTAAAGGCTTTTGTTTCCGTGTTTTTTTTTCATCTAAAAACAAATTACAATAAATAAAAAATAATAAACACCTTGAAAATTCCACTCTCTAATTTTTTTTCGATATGGAGGAAGCTAATAGCTATTCTTTGTATGAAAATCAAATTAATGTAAAAAAAAAAAAAAAAAACATTACTAGCACAGACTACATAAACTGTGTTTCCCGTCCTATTAAAAAAAAAAAAAATAGTATAAATATTTAGTTCAGTATTTTCGTAGTGTATGTTTCATATACAATATTATAATCATACTAAAACAATACAGTAAGTCAACAATATAATAACATATTACATTGTGGAATGCTATATTTTTAGATGTTTTTGTCAAATTGGTGATGTTCTACGAGATGAAGCAATGTAGGACCAAGTGATTTATGCCGAGATACTTTATCTTCAATGCAGAATTATTTTTTAAACTATTTTATATTTAATTGGGATCGGAGGAACTCAGTGCTTAACATGGAGTTGCTATACTGAAGTTTCCGGGATCCAATCCAGCTGTGTTGGATAAAATATTTAATATGATAACAGCCACAAAAGGACCCTGAGGGATTTGCTGGCCCACCCATATAACATGGGGATATAAAAAATTAATAGAAAATTAATCAATCTATAAAACAATGCAACATATTGTTAAAATAAAACAATGCGAATCTATAGACTGTCGTTTGCTTAGTTAAACAAATATGAATCGGACATATACTTCTAGCGTTTCCTACCGAATATGTTTGATTTCATGTTGTTTTTATTAGTTTATATTTGCTCATGATATATCTCTATTTGCGCTACGGGCTACGTGTCGCATTCCAGGCAATGGTTCTTTATTTTTATTTACTTCAGGTGATTTGTAACATCTGTTGATTTTCACACCTGGTCGCTACGTGCTTAGGTTTGTAAATCAACGGAGAGGCATTTAATTGCAATTATTCGTTCTAAATATCGCTACTAACTCAATACGTAACTAAATAACAGTGGACCCAGCTCGTAGTAGCTGTTTTTTTTTTTATCCTGCACATTTTATAATTTTCTAGACTCCACACGTTTCTAGTCATTACACATGAAAAAAACTTAAGTACTGTAAATACCGTATAGTTTTTAGGGTGCTGAAATCCCGATTATTAAAAAAGCCGTATCACAATTTCTTCACATTTTATAGTTAAATTCATTAAATTAATCGATTTTTAAAGAATTTAACAGCTTTAATATATAAAATAAATACCTGAAAAACTAGGTCTATTGGGTGTGGATGAAGTTGGTAGCACTGCTGAAACACATTTGCTGGCAAAAAAGGTTGATTATTTTTCTGTTAACAGCTGATGTTTTGTTTACTGCCAACCTAACCTCACTTTCGCGTTTTCTGTACATGTGCTCAGTACAATGTCTAATCGAGATTGTAAAAACTTTGTTGACAGTTTTTGTTATACTTGTGGTGAGTTTGTGATTAAAGACACTAAAGAAACATTACAGACTTTGTCAAAAATGTTTATCTATCATATTTTGGAACTAAACTTGGTGATCAGGATAAATCTTGGGACCCGCAGAAGGTATGTTATGTATGTGTCGAAGATCTAAGACGGAAGATGGACCATGTTTCAAGTATCTCTGCCAAAAGTTTCCACGCCTTTCAGAAGCTAATAAAAGAATGCGTCTTTGTCGGACCTGATATTAGAAAAAAATTATGTTTGATGTTAACTTTGAATCCACAATGACCTTAAATGAGCAAGAAGCATGGGTATCATTCAAGCAAATCGTTACTAAGTTCTTGGGAAATGAAAAAAAACCCAGAGTATGTTTCTATTGTAGTTAACATGTTAGAGAAGTTTAAAAAGTTAGTATGTTTGGTGTTCCTGAAAGTTCACTTTATGAACAGCCACCACGGTTAATTCTCGGACAATTTGGGAGATGTTAGTGAGGAGCAAGGTGAGTGTTATCACCAGGACATTAAAGTGATGGAAAAACTCTACCAGGGCCGCTAGAACACCAAAATTATGGGGGACTACTTTTGGTCACTTTACCGAGAAGTTCAACAAACGACTCATCGTAGAAAAAGCTACACAAGAAGCTTCAAAGAAAAAAGAGAATAAAAGTATTGACCAATTCCAGTTGACAAGTGAAACCTGTATTAGCACATTATATCACTGTTTTAAGTAGCCACTGTAAATAAACACCATACTTATGATGTAACATAGTGTATCGTATAGGGGTTTAGATAGGGGTTTATACTATATAATACAAATTATATTGCCGGAAAACTATTGGTGATACAAAAAAACTAAGGCCAGATTTAGGTTCAGCACATACAAATCTATAAAGATCAACTATTAAAGTTAAAAAAGTTTTTTGTCGCCCTGTGTTATTTGTTATAATACCGATAACATTATTAATACTTATATATATATACAGGGTGTTTCAGGGTTAAATGGCCAAACTGAAAATTTGAACTAAGAACCTTTTGTTTATACTTTTTTGTTTAATGTCACCCCAAGTCTCTTGTCCGTTACAATCGAAGTTAGGTTATTAGTTTTTGTTTTAAATTTTTCTGCATGTAAATGTCTCGTAATTTCAATAATTATTTGCAATATTTCCTTATATTTACATTTAAACCTAATTAATTCTTTATATTATATACAGATTTAGCCTTTATGCTGAAGTGGAAACTATCTTGGGGTTAATGAACAGTTTAGCAAGATGACCTCCAGCCAAGATGGTGGGGCTGTCATCGAGTTGCTAGTAGTGATTATAAATAATGGGATGATTAATATGCATATTAATAATTTAGGGTAGGTTATGCGGAGGAGGGAGGATAAATTGGATGAGGGAAAGTTGATTAGAGGATGTCTTGATAGCACCACCCCCTCCCTCCCTTCTCATCACTTCCGAGGGGTGACATCAGAACGTAATATATACACTGGTTTGAGTAGGTATGTGTATATATATATATATATATATATATATATATATATATATACATATATTACGTGTGTGTGTGTACACGAAAATAAATAATAGAGAAACTCTACGTAAATACAATGTTCTTGTTGGTTTTCTAATCAATAATAAAGGTAGTAAAATAGACGTTTTTTTTATATGTATTGAGGTATTAATTTATCATGCTAACTATGTGTTGAGGTTTGCAAGAGTTAATCGTTCTTCCACCATTTTATTTTAATTATAGAATATTTTTTTGTTCATTTAACGTTGCTTTTTGCTGCTATGGCTAATCGGACGATGTTATAATGGCAGCACTAAATTTTTCCTTTCTAGTTTAATTAGGATAGGGATTTTTAACGATTACCTGGAATCGCAGTGGCTGGGAACCCCAGTTTTCGTAGCTTTCGAAGGACGACATAACAGGATTTCTGGCTTCCATTAAAAAAATCCTAGGGCCACCAGTTGGGCTATGAACCCTCGATCTGAGCATAACATCCCTTATGCTAAGCACTACGCCACAGGTCACTCCTTAGGATTTTTTTCTTTTTGTTATATGTTTGTGATGGACAATCCCTGCTCAAAAACAGAGTTCTTATTGGCTTTAGAATCAAGAGCGAACATAAGTAGTATTATTATGTTCGTTATTGATCTTTTTTTTTAAAGAAAAGTATTCAGGCTTTGTTCTTGCAGATTATGGCTGATGTTCGCAAGTGTTCATCATTCTTCTCAGACATGCATTATTTTAATTTTAGAATACTCTTCTTCTGGTTCTATTGTAGACACACACACACACACACACACACACACACACACACACACACACACACACACATACACACACACACTCTGTGTATAGGTACGGGCCTAACCGTGTCTTTTGAAGATTTCCACCTACCCCCGTAAAAAAAACAAAATAAATAAAAACACACACACACTCAATCATTTGCGAGCCTTCACAAATGGTTTTGTCTGGGCTAAGATACAGCATATGTACTTGTACAGCTGCTATGCCCCACCGAACACTACAATCGAGGAATTTGAAGGTCTCTTAGATCGCATAGTGCGAGACGCCATTGGACGCAGGCCAGTGGTAATTGCCGGAGACTTCAATGCCTGGGCGTCAGAATGGGGCAGTCAGTTGACCAACCGACGAGGTGAAGTTCTATTAGAAGCTTTTGCCCATATGGATGATCTGGTACTCGTAAATACAGGGACGGAGCCCACATTTGTTAAGGGAGGTAGGTCTTCTATCATCGATTTAACATTTGTCAGTGACTTTCTACGCCCTACTACTGGTTGGCAGGTCTGCGACCTGTACACCCACAGCGACCACCAGGCTATACTGATCACTCTGGGAAACCGGAAACCAATGTCAAAGAGGCAGGAGAAGAGTACAATTCGATGGAAAGCCAAGACTTTTGATAAAGAAGCGTTTACAATTATGATGGAGGAACCTTGTGAGCTCTCAGGCACCGCAGAGGATAAGGCCCATCAGTTAATGGGCCTGATCAACATAGCGTGTGACGTAGCTATGGAGCGCAGCAACGGCAAAGGCATAGGTCGACGCCCGGTCTATTGGTGGAACGACCATATCGCTTACTGTCGCACACGTTGCCACGCAATCAGAAGAAGGTATCAGCGAGCAAGAGGCAGCCCCCAGTTCCAAACGCTACGGGAGGAATTCAAAGCTGCGAGGCGTGAGCTCCGGCGTGCAATTAAGAAGAGCAAGAGGCAGTCCTGGAAGGAACTATGCGAGGGGGTGGACGAGGATCCATGGGGTAGGCCTTACAGATCCGTCATGAAGAAGCTGAAGGGCAGCTCTACGAGATCGCCTACGTGCCCGGTGATGGTGGAGAAGATCGTTGCCACTCTGTTCCCAGAACAAGAGGAATTAGTGTACTCAGAAAAGCTGCAGCCAACTGTCGCACCGACCGTGACAGCTGAGGAGCTCAGGGATGTCAGCACTAGCCTTAAGAATAAAAAAGCTCCAGGTCTGGATGGCATTCCGAACGTGGCACTAAAGGCGGCAATGAAGACCAGACCAAACCTATTTCAGGAAGTCTTCAGCTCCTGCCTATGAGAGGGATCATTCCCGCGATCATGGAAAAGGCTGCGCCTTGTGCTGATCCCGAAAAGCAAGGGAAACCCATCGGATCCTACCACATATCGACCAATATGTTTGTTGGACACAGCTGGGAAGGCTTTGGAGAAAATAATAGCCAGTAGGATCCAAGAGACCACCGAAGGAGCAGGAGGGTTGTCAAGGACTTAATTCGGATTCCGGATAGGGAGATCTACGCTGGACGCTAGATTATTTTACGGACAGGACCCTAATATATTCAACGGAGGACGGTCCCAAAATCTTCAAGGTGTCTGGCGGAGTACCCCAGGGTTCAGTGCTTGGGCCTGTACTGTGGAACATCATGTATGACAGGATCCTCAGGCTTGGCCTACCAGAGGGTGCCAAGACAGTGGGTTTTGCTGACGACGTTGCAGTGGTAATTGAGGCCAAATACAAACATGAAGTGGCCCTGAAGGCCAACCAGAGTATCTCACTAATCCGTGATTGGCTGGCTTCGGTGGGGCTCCAGCTTGCAGACAAGAAAACAGAGGCTCTTCTTATTAGTAGCCGCAAAAGGAGGGAAGAAATAACCCTGAGAGTGGGCAGACAAGAGATCCAGTCCCAGCCCTCGCTGAGATATCTCGTAGTAATAATCGATGAAAGGCTGCGGTTCAAGGAGCATATCCAGCGAGTATGCGATTAAGCAGCAAGAGTGACCACAGCACTGGCTCGACTGATGCCCAACATAGGCGGGCCTAGAAACAGTCGAAGACTATTATTATCGAGCGTCACCTCATCCATCCTTCTCTACGCAGCCCCGATATGGAATTGTGCCTTGGACACACTGGCTTACAGGAGACCAATGGTGTCCATTTATCGTCGAAGTGCCCTGAGGGTAATCAGCGCGTTTCGCACTGTCTCTTACGAAGCTGCATGTGTAGTGGCCAGGTTGCCACCAATAGAACTGATCGCAGAAGAGAGACAGCGTTGGTATAAAAGAGTTGCTCGCATCCCCAGAACTGAGGTAAGGAAGATGACAATCGAGAAGTGGCAACAACGCTGGGATATGGCTACGAACGGGAGGTGGACCCATAGGCTGGTTCCTCGCATCGAACCCTGGATGGATAGGAGCCACGGGGAAGTAGACTACTACCTAACCCAGATGCTTACAGGACATGGCTGCTTCAGAGCATACCAATTGCGGTTTAAGCTAGACAATACAGCAGAATGTCCAAGGTGCCCAACAATAGAGGAGACGGTGGAACATGTATTCTTCAGCTGTCCCCGTTTTCAAGAAGAACGGAATGATTTTAAAGGAGTCTGTGGCTCAGGAGCGACAGCCGACAATATCGTTAGCCTGATGCTGCTTTCACAGGAGTACTGGACAGCTGGCCAGCGCCTGGCCGTAGAGGTCATCAAGAAGCTGAGGAAGGAAGAGAAGGAGAGGCGTGCCTAGAGCAGAGGTAGCCTAGCACAATGAGGCGGCACACAGCCACTCCCCCTCCATGAAGTAATGCCTAACGGTGGTCCCGTGGAGGGTGGGAAACAGGTGTAGGGAGGTGGTTTTAGTGGGTAAAAATCCCACACTACGGATAGGTACGGGCCTATCCGTGTCTTTTGAAGATTTCCACCTACCCCGGTAAAAAAAAAACACACGCACACACACACACACACACACACACATACACACACACACATAGAATACAATAGAATAGAAAAATTATTTTATTATGGGACCAGGTCCCTTCAGAATAACAGAGATGAACAATATTAAATGAACATACACACACACACGCATATATATATATATATATATGGGGATAAAGGACAATCCCTACATTAAAAGAAAAAGTATTCAGGTTTTGTTTTATTATTCAGTCTATTACAGACTATTTATGGTTGAGGTTCGCACGTGTCCATCATTCTTTTCCATCACTTTTACTCTAATGTAAAATTAAATATTGATACTCCTTGATATGTTATTACATATATGTATATTAGCATAAGAGTGATGACCCGGGAATAGCATTGTGGTTTTCCTGTCAATAGTTACCCGGAACTTTGAGCCAGAGACTCTCGGCTTGGAGGAAAGAAATATAAGTCCTCGTGTGCCTGTTGACCCTAAGAGCTATAATTCCTGGATCTAGATCAATTTATCACTGTCCTTGACCCAGGCTGTCCTTCGGTGGGAAAGTAATATATGTCTGCAAGATTATCAGAACGCGTGGCCAAAGATCTTCATAGACTATTAATATAAACATACATACTAGAACTTGCTATTATCATTAACTCTGCATGTCCAGCCTCTTTGAATTCCTGAAATTAGTTGCAAGTCAACCAAGATTAATTGAAAATAATAATTTCTTTTATGTGTGAATTATTCAATTCTCATTGAAGTTCATTCAATACTCAACGGACAAACCTCCTTATGGTTAATGTTTAATATATTAGACTTTTTATATATAATACTGTAGGCCTGTTTACAACGGACGCTAAGTGCCTATTCTTATAATTGAGTGATAAGTTAATTCATTTGAACTGTTGTTAACTAACTTATAAAAACTTCTATTTATTTATGTTTGTTAATGTTTGTTAATGGAGCTTATTTAAGCATTAATGAAATCTGGTTATTGATAGCCATTTATAATAATAATAATAATACCCAATTTTTTAGCCTCTAAATCCACAAAAACATGATCCAATTAATTATTCTTTTATTTTCCATTTATTCTAATATATTGACTATATTTATTCCCCATTTTTTACAGAACTCGCTCTAATTTATTAAACGGCTTTTTTGAATAGGATAAAATAATCTTATAGAAATGATTAACAATTTGTCTAATCACTTCTTGTAGTTTTCAAGGAGATCCACCTCCTATACCAATGGAATTTATTTCTTTATTATGTTTTTAAATAGTCGGTTTATCGAAAATCCAACATTACATGATTATGATTATTTCAACTGAATGCTTTCTTAAATTGACAATGTTAAATTGTCTCAGTATCAGATTGAGCCCTGTGGAAGCTTGCACTATAACTAGCGAAACGTCGAAAACAGAAGAAATACCTGATGAATGGAATAAGCTCAATTATTTATGTATTTTTTGAAATGGCGAATTTTATTATTTCTAGTAATTTTAATAGAATTATTACAATTTCGATAATGATGAATTTTATTTGTTATTTATGTTTCAAATTATTTATATAATTTACTCCTATAAAAGAGAAAAACATTTAAAGAGTTTTTAAAATATGAATGGAAAAATTTCAAACAAAAAGCCTTAAGCTTTCCTCTACTCTTTTTTAGGACCTTAGCTTTTATTTGGAATTGTTCCGTTCATATCTCAATTATTTATTCAAATATGATATATCATTCGGTGACATACTTCTCAGTTTTTTATAATGTATTGAGCCATCAGAATGAAAAATTTATATAACAATTTTTGATTGAATGGATAACAAAGATACAACTCCTATAACTGTAATAACTATAACTGATGTTACATGGTTTTCATTATGTTTTAAATTTAATTTTATTGTTAAAATCTTGGACAGCCTCAATAATATCTTCGAATTAAGCTTATTTTTTGGGGGGTTTATTGCTGTTATTAAACATTGTCTAATATATCAAACAGTTTCCCCTCATTTGTTAGCTTTACTGTTTTATTAACAGTTAATTATACCCTAATGACACAAAAGGCTGGTGTAGAAGATGAATAGTTTAATTTCAAGTGAGTGTACGCGAGTCGTTATTTCCGCTATAAGAGAAGCAGTTATTAGAACTGGTCCATTCGAATGAATAATAAACGCAATTGATGCAGACACTTTTTAAAAGGTTCAAAAGGAAAAACCGTGGACATAGTGTTACTATTGAAAAATGTTTCATTAAAATAAATATTTGCTTTAAGCAAGTTTCTTTAATGTTCATGCATTATTCAAAGAGCTGCAAACACTTTTTATTTAAAGCAGATTTGCGTTGCGTGGAACAATATGGTAATTATCCTTGGTGTTTTGTGGGATGTTAAAATAGGTATCAGTTCCGCAGGTTGTCGTTTCGAGTTAAGTCACAATATAACCACAAACATAACCTGATGTGCCAGTCGCAGTCGGTAATAATTGCTATGTACAATAAGTGATAATATTATTTTTATTTTCGAGAATATTATTAAAAAAGGAAACGAATAAAAAGTTAAAACCAGTTGTTTAGCCGCGGACCTGTACTACCCGCCTGTAGGAACAAACTGATCCTTGCCTCTAAGATCGGAAATATACTTTACCGCCAAAATGGAAGGAGAGGGGGAGCGATGCTTGGAGCTGCCCGGCACTGGCTGTCAGGACGCCGAGCTGGACTGTTATACTAGACCTTCGCAGCTACGACCGCTTGCCGCTTTCAAGCCGGTATTTTTTACTGAGAACGTCCAGCGTCCAGGAAGGCTTGCAGCCTGTCACGCACCAGGAGCTCTGCTGAGACACCAGATGAGAGGATAATTGGTTATAGCGAACACACAAATAGTGAGTCCCATTTCATTATCATAAGTCCTCAAATGGCCGACTAATACGGCTGCTGATGATCAACAACTTATGGTGGTTATCTGATACCAAAAGGACGTTTCAAGCTAATTAATCGTATTAACCCTTCAGACCGTGATCACTTAAATTCTTCATTATATCGTTCATATTTATTTGTTATATCTTGGCCATAATGCTAGCATAGAGCAATCTCTGTGAATAATTATTACAACTCCTATTCAATGTTAATTTTTAGTATTAGTAATTAATAATATTTGTTCATTAGATCGCTATTTTGCATGTCCTTATTTTGCAAGTCCTTCTTGTATAATTGCTACCATTAAGTTTAATCATTTATCACCTGTATATTTGCTTAGTTAAGAAAAAGATATTTCATATGTCGTTAAAATTAATAAATCAAATGCTATGTTAATATCAGAGATTTCTTTCAAATTCCCGTGGTACTTTAATTTACTTCATATTAATTTCATTCAGTTCAATCTCGCCCTAACACCAGTCGAAGCGACAACCTGCAGAACTGATATCGTCTCTTGGGATCTTAAAATAGTCATGATAACATAAAATATTTGTAAAAATCATTTATTTAGTTTTTAGTGATTTTTTTAAAATTCTTATCTAATATACTGGACTCTATTTCTATGTAAATTTTATCTTCGAAAAAACCAGCTTCCGGTCAATTTATTTTATTCTTTCATAAGCAAGACGTTTCGGCAACTTATATGCCATTTTCAATATTAAAATACATCAACTTCCTTTTTTTTTTTTTTAGTGATATATAGTAATATTTTATTGGCGTTTACTAGCAATGGATCAAGGAACTACATTTCGACTTGTCTCTTGGCCTGCTCTGTCATCTAAGTCATAAATATTTTTAAAAATCGGCAAATTACAAAGCTAATGTTCATAACTTCTTGAATCTTTTACAAGAAAACTGTACTGTTTATTTATTATTTGACGCGAAACAACCCTTAAGGACTACACGACTATGATGCAGCCTTTTTTTTCAATTTTTTCTCTGCCCATCTTTGCCTCATGGTTTCTCTGAATTTTTTTCTTCTTTCTGCTGTTCAGGTCTTGGATCAAAATGGTTTTCTGTCTGCCTCTAGTACCGCATTTTTGAGAAATTTTTGGTATCCATTTCGGTTTTCTAATGAATATAGTGTAGTCCCGTGTTCCTGTGTTTCTTGTTTTCTTTGTTCAGTGTATCCTTGTTTGAATTTGTAGCCTATAATTATTTATAATTTGTAGCCTAGTATTGTTTATTAATTTAAAGGGAATTAATCGATTTAAAAATTAAAAAGAGTAGTTTTCGATTTTAGTAATGTTAAATATTAAGTATTTAAATACAAAGAAAGCTGTAATAAACCATATTTTTTTATCTATAATACAAATCTAATATAAATAAAAAATATTCATTATTTTACCCAATGCAGAATACTCAATATCTCAAAATAATACTTAGTATTTAATTAAGGGTTTAATAAGCTCATCAGGGGGAGGGTACGACATAAATACTTGACAAACTGAAACGTTGTCTACCGAATTTAGTGGAATTCAATGAATAGATGTATAATTTATAAAATGATAATAAATTATTACTGTAATTTATCAAGTGGCTGTAATAATTATTTCTGTTAAATAAATTATTTGAATGATAAGTCATTCAAGTATTTTATATAATTGTTAGCTACTTTTACAATTTATTGTTGTATAAACTATTATTATTGGTATAACATATTATTAACAACTATTAACAAAGTTATAGGTACTGATTTTTGTGTTAATAACAGTTAATTTTATATCTGATCACTAACTGTTTTTTCTTATTCTGCATAACACGCCCTTGGCTCTGATAACCTTAATGAGACTTTGGCAGCTTCTGTAATTTTTCTAATTGTTCTTTAAACGTATAATTACAGCCTTCATCAAACCATTTGAAATCGTTGATTTAATTCCTTATTTACTTTCTAAAGTGAAACAACCCATTTAATGTGTTATTAACTAATGTGTCTTTGAAGATGGTCTATTAGGCGCCTAGAAAATTGAGGTTCTGAATTGTGTTATTAAAGGTAAATTCCTAAAATGTGTCCTCTACAGCTGAATTGGCCAATAAATATAGTACGTCTTTTATTTTTGTAGAGTTTTGAGCAATTTTTTTAAACCTTTATTTAAACTTTAATTTATATAATCATAAAAATGCATGTGCATATCGAAAAAAATTGATATCGGTATTTGGTACTAGATGTTCATAATTTTTCAAACATTCTAGCATCCCCACTTTAATATTTTTAAAACTAAATTTAAATATTTTTCCCCCACAAAAAAATATATTTTTTAATAAATTATAACATTTTTACAAAATCTAGATGGTTCACAGTTTTTTTTTGTAATTCAATTGTAATTTTCTTTTTCCTTTCTTTAATATCTGGAGGTTGAGCAGATTTATTTATTTTTCTTGAGTTTTTTTGACTGTTACTTTTATTAATAATAAAGGTTTATATGTATTCTCCTGAAATCCTAAAAATGACTAAAACCTTTTTTTAGCAATTATTTTAATTTTTAATCCGTTCTTATTTTATTTTAAGCACCGTACGATATATGCGGATGAAAAATGTCTTTTATCAGTCACCCCTGATCCAGTTATAGCATCCCATACTCTTCAATCTCATCTCACTGACCTAGAAAAATGGTGTAAAAAATGGAGGATTAAAATAAATGTCCATAAATCCCATAAAATCACTTTTACCCTCCGTCGTAAAACAATGACTGTCCTCCTGTATCGTTTAACAACATCCCACTGATTCCTGTAGAACAGGTCCGGTACTTAGGACTACAGATTAACTTGACCTAAGATTACCTTGACCTACCTTGACAAAAGATTAACTTGGAATCCTCATACTAGACCGAAACGACAAGAAACAGCCCGCCGTTTCAGGCTACTTCAATATTTATTAGGCAAACGCTCTGAGCTCTCAATTAATTACAAAAAACTCATATACATGACAATTATTTGACCCATCTGGACTTATGGGATAGAGCTTTGGGGCTGCACTAAGCCATCGAATTCCTCTCTAATTCGATCCCTACAGTCCAAAATCCTTCGTAAAATCCTCAATGCTCCTTACTTCCTTACGAACAAAGCAATCCATAATGACCTTAATGTCCCATTCATTGGTGATTTGGCCCGAATCCGATATCAATTTTTTCGTGACAAATTTTCATTCCCACTCAAACCCACTAGTTTCAAACCTAGCAACCTTTTCAATTCCTGATAACCTCCGAGGCGTCTGAAAAGAAGATGGCCTTGTTGAACTTGCTATTGGACTACTTGTTTAGGCATGATTAGACTGAATAAATTTAATAGGAAGCAAATGGAAGTACCACGGGAATTTGAATGAAATCCCAGATATTAACAAAGCGTTTGATTTATTAATTTAAATAACATGCGAGATTTCTTAAATACTATTAAATATGCATGTAAAAGAAGATACAAATTAATAATAGCGTCTACAAAAATAACTTAAAACTAAACATGTAACTTAGCGATCTAATGAACAAAATTAATCTTAGACAAAAAGAAGAAAAAAAAATGATTAACATGAATGGGAGCGATAATTAACAATAACAGAAATGCTCCATGCTAGCATAATGGCCAAAGATATAAACAACAAAATGAACTTGAACGTTATACTGAAGATTTCAATAAGGCGCGAAGATGTGCGAATTATTGTTATCTTCGCCAGTGATCACGGCATGAAGGAGCAATGAGTATGATATCATGAATTAACTTGAACTGTCCGGTTGGTACCATGTAATACGTTGATCATCAGGAGAAAAATTAGTTGACAATTTGAGGCCTTATGATAGTGAAATGTGACTTACAATTTGTGTGATGTATACTCAATTATCATCATCTCAGCATAGCTTCTGGCGAGTAACAAACTTTAAGACCTCTTAACGTTCTCAGAGGAATAGCGGCTTGAGAGCGGAGTGTGCGATGGTTGTAGCTGCGAAGGTCTGGTAGAACAAGTCCGCTCGGCGATCTAATAGCAAGTGAGGTGACTCAATAGCGTCGCTCTCCCCTCTCCTCAATTTTGGCGGTACAGTATTCCCGATTTTAGAGGCAAGGATCGGTCCGTTCCATCTGGCGGGCAGTCCAGGTTCGCGACTAAACACTACTACCAACGTGTAGTTTCTCTACATGCTTGTAATTTCATGTCATAGTGTACATTCCATCTATTTACTTGTTGCAATAATATAATACAGTTGTAAATACCATTGAATAAATTAATATATATATATATTATATATATATATATATATATATATATATATATATATATATATATATATATAAACATAGAAAGTTACTTTTTTTCTTAAAGAATATATTTTTTTCTGCTCTTCATTTAAAGTGACTGTTTGATCACATATTGGGGGTGAGTCTATAATGCCGAGTTACTAAGCTGGCAATTCAGCTTAAACCGAATTCTAAAGTTGTTAACGGATGAACCCTGTTGGATTGACAGAGGCTCAAAACCGTCGTACTGAAAACAATACTGTCTCATGTATTGAGCCCACGATCCTTAATGTGTTTTAATGGTAAATGATGTTAATCACATATTACGAAACGCATTAGCTTCACTTATCGGTTTACTATTTTACCCTGTAAAATATAACGAGTTTTTTTTTAGATCAGAGATACTATTTCAGACATTTATATGAATAATATCGATATTTCTTCCCAAAAATGTTGTTACTGAACGTTACCCGTCCTTCTCTCGATTGATCGTTTCCCTACGTCCAAGTTCTTTCCCTTTCAAGAGGGCATGAAAAGAGTCCTGGAAGCCTCCAAACTCCAAGAGCCAAGAGCCTTAAAGAGACAAGTTTTGTTTTTGAAGGAAAGTCCAAAACTCCTGGAGCAAACCGGAAAGGTAAAATCTCCTCAGAAATATCATTAACAAGTGTAAAAAGCCGACAACACTTTTATAATACTTTTATTCTCTTCTTCACTCTCGTTCAACATCCCCCTTCCCCCATACACTGAGCTCATTCAGGAGATTCATGTTTTGAATATATTATTTCAAGAGTGAAAAGTTTTCGCAAGTTTAAAGGGATGAAATGCGTTTAGGGGAGCTAGTGGATTTTTATATGAGTCTCCAGCCGCTGGGAATATTTCCTCATTGGGGGAAACTTTGAGTTGAAAATCATTCAGCTGTTGGGGCTGGTAAGTAATAAGGGAACTTGGACTTGGGCTTCCTGATTTTATTAAATATTAGTTTGTTAAACTTAGTTCTAAAGCGTTCCCTTTAGTATGCGCTCCCACCAAGGTTAGTGAAGTAGCAATAATTGTTTTTAAAATGTTAATATGAAAAGAATTACTCTGTCAGTTTTTAATTTTCAAGTTTTATGGCTAAATCTTTCCACATAAATTTTATGTCATAAATATTCTAGACCAACAGGGATTTTAATAACTTTTTAAAATTATTTATTTTTATTGTTATTTTTAAGAAATCGGAATTTACTAATGTATTACAGGGATATTTGTAATATATTAAGACTAAATTCCGTCTATATAGAGCCCTTATTTATCCCTTTCTACTACATTTGGAATCTTGTACACTACCAAAAGCAAATTAATAAGATCTCCTTACCTTTGAACGATACATTTTTTGTGGAATGTTCGTTGAAGATATTTAGACAAAGCGAACTAATCATGAACTAACATGTATTTTCCGAGCCTGAAAACGTCCAGATCTTAAAATTATGCAGATTGGTGGGCACCGATGCTAGAAAATGAAGTAGCAAATCAAACGTAGATAGAGCCACTGTATGTACTATAATATATTCTACTATAGGATAATATAATTGATATTATAATTATAATATTTTAGAACATTATCATTTTAGTAATTATTAGTGGTAGCTTAATACTAGTTTGTAATTTGTTATTATTATTATGTTGTTATTTGTTATTGTTGTTGTTTGTTAAACTCCACAAGCTTTTTATTTTGGCTGATTTTTATTTATAAATTTTACAATATACAAAATTTTAATTAAGTGACAGTTTAATTAGTTAGTGATGATTAAATTTTCTGTTTGCTGTAACGAATTTCTATTCTATCGCTCATCTCATTCACCCGGTTCTGCTACCTATCAAGTGATTTGAAGCCCATCATATTTAATTCATTTTATGGTGAACTATCGTCAAGTGTGATTGATTACCTTTCATCAGTGTATTTTATATTTTGCCAAGAAGTAACTAAAATGTTCAGTATATTAATATTTTTGTCTTTGCTATGCTTGGTTTTGTTAAGTTTCGTCAATGAAGTAATATAGCTGAGGTTTTAATGGACTTTTTTTTTTATTTCTTCATTTAGACCTTGGACTTAAAAACTACAAATGTGGTAACCTTATAACAATTATTGTACACAATAAATACTTAGTGCACCTGACGGATCGATGGCGGTACCACCATTCTCTGCTTACAAACCTTTGTCAGCAGACTACTAACCAAACCTAAATCCTTCAGATGACTCTTAAAGCAATGATCCTTAATTTTTTAGGAATTCATTCGTTACTCAGTTCAACAACTTTAAAAGCCATTCTTAATCCTTGCCACGGTGATATTAACCGGGCGCGTGCTTCGAAATTCCGGGTTGCGTAATCTCCTGAATTCTCAAGTGGCCTCATCCTTTTTTGGACCGAATATTCTGCGCAACACCTTATTTTCGAATACCTTAGACGTTGTTCATCCCTCAGGGTCAGCGGCCACGTTTCACATCCATAATGAAGAGATGGTAGAATATGAACAGAATTTTATAAAATCTGTGTTTTAGATTTCGGGAAAAAGAAGCGAGCTAAGTAATGCTGAAACCTTTAATTTTCTCTTGAATTTCGTTTTTTCTTGTTACCATAGAGCCTAAGTACTTAAACCTCTCGACGCGTTCAAACTTTTTCCCTCCTAAAACAATATCCCCAAAATCTCCCCCTTTTCTGCAACCAACCATATACTTAGACTTATCCGAATTTACTTCCAGCCCTATTTCTTTACCTGCATTTATCAACGTTTCTGTTTTCAGTTTCCGCGTCTTCAAATACAAATCTTTTTCGGTGGTTATAACCTGTTTAATAAAGTACTCAAGTGGTTAATTGAATAGTATAGGTGAAGGCAAATCACCTTGATTTAAACCTAAGCGAACCTCTAATTTGTCAGAAAAATTATTACCTTATAGTCCTTCAACTATTCCGATATTTTTTTAATAGAATGCAGTAATTTTCTCAATGCCCGATTTAAAAAAATACATGAAGTTCAAACTTAAATTAGTCCGAGATTCCGTTTTACGCTACATTACTGTCCGCTTATCAATAAATTCATGAAAGAAATGAACATTATCATTGGCTCAGGATGGACGAGAGTAATAAATTAGAGTCAGGGGGGCTCATCGAGGAATTCCGGGAAGGAAACAAAAGATCCAAATCATGATATGAAACTACAAGCGGAAAAGGAAACATTAAAAAAATGGTATTTCATACTTGAATGAGAAATTTCGAAAATAATTTATGTACTTTTTTTTATCCTATATTTTGAGTTTTTCATTTCATATTCTTTTAGGAAGATGCACTACAAGTTTTCAATATGTTTTTTTGGGGAGAATGAAGGAAATTCGATTTCACCATTTTCTGGCTTAATCTCCAAATACCTCTGTTTTCCCGTAGATACTGTCCTTTCTTTTCGTTATTACCTTCTTCTTATCTTATCTTATCGCTAGAAGGATTCTCCATCTTGTTTTAGGTTTTTTGTTTTTATGTATAATACATTTTAGGATTTCATTTGAGTGCATCATCTTGTTACCTTAACATGCTTTATTTTGTGGCTTATTCCTTATAATATATTTTCCGGGCATATAGATATTTTTCCTGCATTTTTTCTTTTAGAGCATGAGAAAAACGGATATTTTAACAATATAAGTCTGGATAAATAATTAGCTTAATATGTTTAAGTACCTTATATAATAGTATACCTAATCTCAAAATTCAGGAAGGCAAAAACCAGATGAAACATTCCTCTACTTACAACACCCAAGTGCCTCAATGGGCAAAGTATTGACAGGAAACCCAGTAAATTAATGAAAATACACATTTAAATTTTTAATTATAACGATTTTCAGGTACCAGAGACCAGATACATGGAGGATTCAGGTGAGGAGTGGCTCAGTGATAGAGCGTTGAGTTGCCATGCCAAAGGTCCTGAGTTCAAATCCCGCCCGCTGGTAGACTTTTATTTTATCTGCTAGGAGCCGGAGATGAAACCTATGGGATCTAGGACCCTCCTAGGCCTCACCCAGCCACTATAAAGTGGTAATCTTAAATATGGGGGAAAATCTGGCGGTAGAGCATGATCTAGAACAACCATTCTCCAAGAAGTAGTACAATCTCTAGCTTGTACTAAACCCCTGACCACTAGTTAAGGGTACAGATGGATTTGTTTTTTTTAGATACATGATACTTGAAACACTTATCAGATTTATTTAGAATTTATATATTATTTTTTATTTTGTAGTATGTGATATAAATTATTAAGGGAATTTCCTCAATTTATTTCTCATATTATTTTTATTTATAGCTCGAGAGGGAGTATAATCCTTAATTCAACGTTAGTTCTCTCTTCTGTATTTCTAGCACCAAATAGTCTTCGCTGTTCAAATAAAGGGAATTGGGGACGGTAAACAAACCTATTCTTCTGTCGATTGACGAAATCGAATACAGAGATCTCTTTCAGAAACTACTGTTGATAATTTTTGACGGTATATATGAACTTCAAGCTTCAATAAACTTCTTTTGTTTATCTAACGTTTTCCTTGTTCGTCGATTACGATGGTTTTTATTGAAAATGTCTGGTTATACTGGTTATATAATGATGTACCATAAAGCGGTTGGGTTCGCTTATTGCACATCTGGCAAAGAACGAAGTATTTATTAATTTGTTCATTTTCTAGACCCATGAAGGATTAGAGTGTATTGGAAAAATTTTAAGCAATCGTGGAGGCCGTTAAACGCGAATGCCTTTGATTAAATCCATTTGAATAGAATCCACCACCTTCTTCTACTTCTACGGGTATACCAGATAACCAAACGAATGCAGTCTTTCCGAAACATGATGTTAATTTGTATGTAAACAAAATATAAAGAGAAAGAAAAATGAGAAGATAAACAGAAAGATACAAAATGAAAAAGTATGAATATAAAAAGGTGAGATATAGAGGTATGGAAAACCTAGTTTAATTACAGATAAAATATAAAATGTATGATAAGAGGACTACTAGAGATAGACGTACACAATAATTATTTTAATAAAAATAACCGTGATTTATTTTTTTTGGGGGGGGGTGTAATAGTTTAAATTTTTTTGAACATATTTCATTGAAGATATAATCGCTTGAAAAACCGAAACTATAATCAGTTTTGATTGTTTTATAATAGCTGAAAATATAAAGAGTGATGAAAATTGACAGAAACACAGTTTTGTTATGAAATTTTCTAGGTATTTTTCTAGGCCTGATGTTGAAAAGTACCACTCCATTTCCGTAACTTCCTCTCAGCCGTGTTCTCTTAGATTGTACCTCATTCTTCCCAGTTGATAGTTAAGGTAATTCATCCTCAATAGTTCTATTCTCGTGACCAGTCTATATTTTTAGCGAATGCGGTCCATGATGCGAAGATGTATTCTGGCCCACTCCGACCTTAGAATTTCTCTCGGTTTATTTGGCTCTTCCTCAAATTATAGTCTGGACATTCGGGTATATCCTTCTCACACATAGAGCAATATCGACGACGAACCTTCAAAAGGGCAGGGACAGACATAGATTTACCTATGTCTAGTATATGCTACCGTCAGTCCAGTATATCTGCAGCCCTGGTGAGTCAATGGTTTATTTAAATTTTGTCCTGAGCGCGTTAATTCTATTGTATCATTCTCGTATCTTTTCGTTCGGAATGGATTTGTAATATAAGCAATAACTATATTTCAAACCAATGCTTACCTACGTCATCTACTCTGCTATGATGGTCTGATATCATATGGCTGCTTCATGATTTTATGTTTGCCTGCCTCTTTACTGTATCCGTTAATTAAAGTTTAAAAATTGAATTTGCATTTATAGTGAGCTTTTTTTTATTTTAAATGATTGTAATTCTCTACCCATGTAACCTTTTATTCAGACTGAACGTCGGTTGCGTTAGCATATTGATGAAGTCATGAGCTGAAATAATTAATGAATAATTACGCACCGGCAAAGCTTTTACAGGATGGTATTCATTAAAATATCATCGTTCGTGTTAAAATTGGTATCGATCATTTGGTATACATAGGAATATTCATTTAAAACATTCTCATGTATTATTAATGACAATGTTGATTTTAAAATTATACAGTGTATGACTAATTAGTGTATGTCCTGATGAACATTTTTTTCTGATTATTTGTTTCTTTTGAATCATAAAACAGTATACAGGTATTATTTTTTTATTATACTTCTTTCGCCAAATATATCACATAGTAATATGTTAAATTATCAGGATTATTACTGAATTTCGTTATTGTTTCATTGTATTATACAAATACAATACAAAGGAACACTGATAGTTGAGTTTCTTTCAGGTAAAAAAATCTTAATTTTTAAAAACCCTATAATTTTCATATAAACTACTAATGCATTGTTAATGCGAGAAAAAAACTTATTTAAAAAAAAACATTATTTTCCTTAATGCACTGATAAACTTTTCAATTTTTTAAAAGTTAGATTTAAATATCCCAGTTAAATTAATTACTTTTTTGTTTCAGATTCAACAGAGACCATCTGTTTTTGTAAGTACACTAATAAGTATTTATATTTATATATATATATATATATATATATATATATATATATATACATATATATACCTTTATCACTCATTATATTTATTTATAGGCATGCCTATTCTTTATGTTTCTTTAAAAATTATTTGACATTATCAATTCAGATCAGTGGTGACTATTTTCGTAGCGCAACGACCCCAACTTTAGCCTTTAACGTCAATCTATTTATACCAACACTCAACCTCATCTTATTTGCCTATGGAAATGACTTCATAATAGAACCCTTCGACATTTTTTCGTAGTTAAAGACGAAATATTAGAAGAAGTACTTCTAGAGCGAAGTTTATACAAATTTCAGGTATCAGCAGCAACAGTGGAAATTAATTTTCAGTTTTTGTCCCTTACTAGAGCTATCTAGCCTCTTCTAACTTATGTAATCTACCCAGTTCAATTCCTTTAAACATTTATCAGAAAACAACACTAGTCGTGATAGCACGATTTTTTAAAATAAAATATATCTACAAGCTATTATAATAAAAATGGTTCTTTACAACCATTTCGTAATTATCATGTGTATACTAAAAATTATAATAATAATTCAATTATGTTAAATATAATTTAATTAATTATAATGCAATCGGGAAAAAACACAATGCAAAGCCTTATGTTTCAAAAAATACACCTACTTACCAGTCGACGTTTCGCCTATTCAGGCATTATCAAGACACCAAAATCAAAAAGGGGTTATGTGAATCGCATCTCGAAGAAAAAGGTGCAAAACATCCCAACGATCAACAGCCCAAACAGGCTCCAAACATGAGACAGCACCCCGCCACCAAGACGTTCAACATACAACCTATTGGTTTTAAAAAAAACTTATTAATGCACCATGATATGTTTCGAATCACACTAAACACAACGACATGAACATTCCCACTATAAAATCATATATTCATAACAAATACATAACATTCCACTCATCGACACAATATCACCCAAACCCACTCGTTCTTCCGCATTCCTACTCCCTGTTACCTGGACTTGATAAAAAAAGATTAAAAAGACATTGGCCAAGAGACCTACTCAACAATTGATATATTTTTTTTTCCAAAATAACTGGATGATCATGGAGAAAAACGAACACTTCATTCAAATTTGCTAGATGCGCAATTGCGCAGGTGCAAATAAAAATTAAATAATAATAATAATAAAATAATATTTTTTCAAGGCCAAGGATTTCGCCAATTAATTTTTCAACATTTTTCGCCAACAATTTTTTAACCCTTTTTTCAACAAAAAACACTTTTTTAGACAGATATATATTATTACCTCATAGTGTAGAGAGCAATTTATTATTGAAATAATCAAGGCGAAAACAATCCAGAATACCTTGAACTCAAATTATTCCGAACCTCTTATTGAATTCATAACCAAAGCGTGCCGTAGGAAAATTTCCCTTCCCTGATGGAACAATCTAAATGCTAACGCCTCTCATGAAATGTAACTGTTATCTTAAGGGGAAAAAAATTATAAATAATTTATCATCACTGCTGAGATAGTTTAAAAGAATACGTAGCAACAGGTGCAATAATAATAATGTGGTAATGTGTGCGCATAACTTGGCATTACTACTGTACAATAATATAAAAAAAAAAATTAAAAAATCCCAAACCATTACAACCCATGAAGGGAATGGTAAAGACTGTACTGCTTCTAGGACAATGATTGTGCTAGGAGGGAGGTGATTTGTCCGAGATCAGGCTCAACCACCTGGTGTTTCCCCAAGTAACTGTACCCACTTCAGAGGTCCGACGCCAATCCGTGTTAACAGATTAAATAATTTATTTGCCTTAACTGGATTTGAACCAAAAACCTTCGCCATAACGACCTAGCACTTCTCCGCTATAATAATATTAATACATTTCCTAATTTCAGTTATAAAAAAAAAAATTAATAATTTCCCTAATATTACTAGGGAATATTTTTATTAGAATGCAATTCTTCACATTTTTTACAAAAATAATTTTTAAGCAATTAAAATGTGGGCCATTTAATTTGCTATTCGGAAATTTGTTAGGGATACATTTGTAACGTTAAACATTTCCACCGATTTCTGTTAATATATTTATAATTTATCTTCTACTGCTAGATTTGAAACCGTAACCAGTGTAGCTACTCAGCTCAGCACTGCACGCATTGACCCACCTGGATCCCACACCATGAAGAGAGTTGCTGATAAATGGATTTCTATGTATTTCATTCAATAGGTCAAAAAGTAAAGAAATTCTAATTTATTGGTTTTATACATTATATTATACATAATTAATAATAATACATTATATTATATATAGTTAATAATCATAATAATTAATAATAATACATTATATTATATATAATTAATAATAATTATATTATTATATCATACCTTCGCACAACCCGTTTTTATTTGATTTGTATTTTTAAGTCAAATGTATGTTCGTTACATTTCTTCCTAAAGCTTTCATATTAAACCTTTACTACACAAATATAAACGAGGCGTTTTAATTGCACAGCACATTTCATGATCACATGATTTAATTATTTTGTAATTTTTCTCTGTAAAAGGTTGAAATAAATAATAATTTCATTTTATACTACACCTAATCTGGACTTTCATAAAGTACTGTAATTCTCGACTTAATTTAATAACTGCCGAAATTAATTTTTTGAAAAAATAACACTGGTCGACAAGGTTTTCTTCACAAGAAATCTGATTAGTGAATCTAGTGCAGTTTTTCATACTTAATACAGATATGTAGTCAGAATTTTTCCATCAGGCACAGTTTTTTTGTGACAGCTACTTTTTAAAATCTGATTTTAGCGTTATTGTTTTTTTATCTGTCATAGGAACCTTTTCCTCATATGTAGTGATTTTATCCAAGCTGTATTTAAGGAAATTTTATTTGTAATATTATGCTGAAGCACCATAAAACAAGGCTGTGCAGGTTCATTCATGTTTGGACATGTTCATCTGGCATTGTGATGTGTCAGTATTACCATTTGCAATTCCCATGGTTTGGAGGGAATCGAAGGATCATTTAAGTGGTTGTTATTTCTGTTTGACAAATATTAAAGGAATCACTTCTAAAACAAAACATACAGTTAAGTATCCGACTTTGCAATCTGTAATAAGACCTGTCTTATACAATGAACAGTTCCCTGTACCAGTATATGCAGATGCGTTCTTGGGTGATAACTCTGAATCTGACCTAACTAAAACTGAAAATACTTCAGATGACCATAAAAATGATCCTATATATGAAGCCAATACCTGTTCATCAGAACTATACGTTCCCAATCAGAAAGACCTTAATGGCCTGATTCGGTATTTAAATCTGTCTAATCAGCAAGCTGAAGGTTTAACTTCCAGACTCAAAGGGTGGAATCTACTCTAAAAAGAAGAAAGAATATGTAGTTATCATGGCCGCCATAGTGATTTCAAGGACTACTTCTCTGAAGAAAATAATATTGTGTTTTGTAGTGATATTTGTTCAGTTATGGAAACTGTTGGGCTTCAACACCGGAAAGATGAGTGGCAACTATTCATGGATTCGTCTAAAGTTAGTTTGAAGCTGTGCTGCTACATATTGGCAATGAACTTCCATCAATACCTGAAGCGCATACCACTGATATGAAAATATGAAACTAATTTTAGAGAAAATAGAATATGGAAAATATGAATGAATATCTGTGCTGTTTTAAAGGCCATTGCTTTATTGCTTGGTTTGCATCTTGGGTTCACCAAATTTTGTGCCTCTGGGACAGCAGCGATAGGAAGTTTCACTATGTTACAAAAACATGGCCTAAACGTGAATCTCTTATCCCTGGCTAAAAAAATGTGTCATATGTCCCGTTAATGAAACCTGAAAAAATATTATCTTCATTGCATATCAAGTTATGAGTAATGAAAAATTTCGTCAAAGCTATGGATAAACAGACTGATGGATTCTTGTACTTAAAATCGAAATTCCCCAAAGTCAATGTTGCTAAACTGAAAGAAGGATTTTTTATAGGACCCCAAATCCAGTCATTAATGGGTGATGAGCATTTCGAAGGACTGTTAAATCCACTGGAGAAAGCAGTCTTTCAAAAGTTTGTTTCAATTTTCTTGGAAACCATTAAGTAGAAAACTATCGTGACTTAGTGACTGATCTTCTGCATTCTTATAAAGCTATGGGATGCAACATGTCTTGAAAAATTCCCTTCTTGGACTCTCACTTAGACTTCTTCCCCGAAAATCTTGGAGCTGTCAGCGATTAGCACGGTGAGCGTTTTCATCCGCGAATTTCTACTTTGGAAAAGAGGTACCAAATCACGTAAAGTTATAATATACTGGCTGACCACTGTTGGACCAAGAAGAGAGACGTTCCAGAGGCAAAATATGCCTGAAAATCACTATCTACCACTTTCTTGGTCAGTCAGAATGAGTAGTTATAATTTTGAGTTAGATCGATTTTTTTCGAATATTAAAAAAATTTAAATGAATATCCTACAAAACTCCTGCCCGATGGAGAAAAACTAAAGTTATATTTGAATTCAGCATGAAAAATACTTCTAGAAAATGTTATTTTAGTTCTTGTGAAAGAAAGAAGTTCATTTTTGTCGACCAGTGCAATTGCTATATAACGAAATGCTTTCTTAAAATAGACAATTAGTTTATTACGAAGACTCTGAGAAAGATATTTGTCTTCTGCATGTTTTCTTTACTTTTTTTATTTTCTTTGCAACAGTTGACTTTTTTTATTTATTTTTACAGGCATTTACATTTTCGTCTACTTTTTCCTTCTTGATTCTTTTTTTTGTGGGCACTTTAGGAATTTCGAGGAGTTTTTTAAGTGCTATCTTGGTCTTTACATCTTTCTCCTTTTTGATCTTCTTCGCTTCTTGTAATACAGCTTTCATAGGCGTAGCAGTGGCAATAGTTGAGTGCTGTTTAGGTCTGCCTTTGGTTTTGAGTTGATTGTTAGGTTTTTGTAGGCCTACAGGAGATATTATTGAAAGCTGTTGTTTAAAACCAAGCAGATCACGACGTAGACTTTTTTCTGCATTTGTCGGCATATCATGCACACTGTTTGAAGATGTTCCAGCTTCAGGGCTTTTATATATGCCAGTTTTTATATATGTTCAAATTTGGATGATTTGTAGTTTTCTTTCTTAATCTTTTCTTAGAACGCACCATCGTGCTTTATAACTTATATAATCTTATTTAGGATTACAAACTTATAATTACATTTACCTTCTATGAAGTGCTAAGGAAATATTACAACGAAATCAGCAAAAACTTTTAATTTCAACTCACAGCACAACTTGTTTGCCTAAACGACAGAGACACAATGGGCGTTAGTTGCGGTGATGTCCGCATGGTTGCAGCGCTAGCACTTCACAAATATCTCTGCAGCGAATGGCTAGAACTGCAGTGTCGCCGTTCCCCCGGTTTACCCTACGAATAATTACCATTTCTTACTTATGGTAAAAAGTGCCAATATTTTTAATTACTTGGTAATTGCGGTATTATGTATTATTTTCCAAATTACTTTGTTTGGTGATTATTGAAATGTAATATTTATATTGGAACGAAATTTGTTGAAATAGTTACTAAATTGTCTACAGGGTGCGTAAAAATATTGTTGTTTTGGTTTTCTATTTCACTGCTGTCCAAAAACATTGGAGACGATTCCAGGAAAGTTTGTCAGTGGACTTTTGGTTTCTATCCACGTTTAATGAAGTGGTAGCATTTCGAAAAGTGGACAGAACACAGCAATTAATTTTATTAGACCTATCACATTGGCTAATTGAATAGAAGATAATTGAATAAATTATTTCCGAGAATGGCTGACTGGCTCTCAAATCTATATTACAGACTCCTTTTGCGAAACTGATATTAGGATGATTGCTAGGAAGGCGGAGCCTGTGTTATAATAGATAAGTTATTGCTCTAGAATTATACATTATATCCCATAATCACCACATTCAGCTAATTTAAAGTATCGTACTGATAAGTACTTTTATATAACTTAATACGTGAAAATAAAGTACGTTCGAAATCAATAAAAATGTGCAACAACTCTAAAAGAGACATGTAAGAATGCAATTGAAAAAACAAAGTCTGTAAAATACTGCCAAAAAAATAACATTTCGCCAATGCAGTAACCTTTGATGAGTTCAACCGCATAGCAATCTTTTATGAACAAGATCGTGGGTTCGCAGTCCGGCAGGTTGCATTAAGATTTTTAAAAGAAGTAGTCATCCTTGGTTAGGCTGTCTTTCGGAAGGTACGTTAAATTGCGGTAACGAGCCTATGCGGTGGTGTTATGTACTCTTTAAAGATCCCTATCCTAATAATACCGGCATTGTCAAAATTTAAGACTCTTACAGTAGCATCGCCCGATTAGCCATAGCAGCATAATGTGACTTTAAACGAAATAAACAAGCATTGGCTTGGTAACAGTACAATCCCTACTTCTGAAACCAACACCGTTCATTTTGTTTATCCACGATCGCTTTCCCTAACGTAATCTCTTTATATACCCGGTTCATTTAAACCTCATTTGTTTTGTTTTGCCTAATGAAACCCTTTGGAAGAGCCATTTATTGATTTTGACCTTGCAAATATTATTTTCCGTACCCTTTATAAACATTAGGATCGTGCAGGGCCGGAAGAAAGGACCACATAGGATATTACCGTACAGTGTTTAGACAAGAGGTGCCAGCTGACCGTCGATAAATCGACTCTTGATGTATTATTCAACAGGTTGTAAATTTGGGCTGGGATCGGCGTCGGCTTTTATTCGGATTAGGGAGGGAACCAGGGAGGGTGAAATTTTAAAGGTCCCTCCTCCCGCCTCCCTGGAATCTGGACAATCAACGCATCAATCCAAGTACCACCTGTAAGATTCTCACCCTCACTCGGTGCCCTGAACTTCAATTTCCACACAGAATAAGTCAACGATGTTTGTGATTACATTTAAAACGCATTCACCCAAAGGAATTAGAATTTTATAACATGCTGAAATACTCTGAATCAATTTCAGGTACTTTCCTCTTATATGGGCACCAACACTGATAAGGATGAGGATCTAGCAACTTTGTAACCTTTTGATGTTGGTTAATGTTGCTATATTTATTGTTTTTCAATTATAAAACATTCGCCGATTTAGAATACTTCTACATTTACTGAATAAAGGCTCTGAGCTCCTAAGTACTTACAAAAGACTCATATACATGACTTATAAGACCCATTTGGACTTTACTACTGGATGGAGTAGAGTTTGGGGCTCTACTAAGCCATGGAATACGAGAGGAATTCTAATTCCGACACGACTCCTAACAATCCAAAATCGTTCTTAATATCCTCAGTGCGCATTAATTATTACGAACAAAGTCATTCTTAAATGACCTTAATTATTATTAATTTGTTACCGATTTTCCCCGAAACCCATACCAGTCCTTTCATTCTTCGAACTTTATTCCCACTCAAACTTACTAGTTTCAGACCTACTCTTCAATTCCTGATAATCCTCCGAGGCGTCTGAAAAGAAGACGGCCTCGACCTATGTCACGTAGGTATACTTAGAACCTGGTTTCGCTTTACATAGGCCGTTTTATTTTATGGTCTTATTTTTACCAATTTCGGCTTCTCGAGTGCAATTAGCCTGGGGCTGTCAATATAACTGAATATTTTTGCCGTCACCACCATATTTAGAATATCATTGTAAAATTTCCACACCAGCAATATATTGAATTGTACTATTAAAAATTAACCTTTGTGGATTACATTTACTTTAAATGTTTATTATTTACTAAACGTATTGGTTATTTTTGTAGTAAACCGTTAAAAACAAGCGTTCTTCTAAAATAAATCCTATTGGTTTGAAATATTTGATTTCTTATTAGTCTAGTTTGTTTTTTTATTCTAAAAAAATCTACAATTATCAAAATACTCTTTTATTAATGATTAAAAATAAGTCTTAAACAGTAATTAAGCCGTGAAATACAAAAAACAATCGTCCTATTTGCCAAGCTTGAGAACTTGAAAATGAGTACACTATGTAAGCAGTACAAATGACATAATTGATTTAAATGCATAGCAGTCTCGTCAAATTCAGACTCTTGAAGTTGTAAGAACTGCCATTTTGGGTGCTTGATGTTTTATCGCTAACGTGCCCTCTAGAAATTACTTGAGAATGCTTAGATTTGCATCGTCAGTTGTTGTAGCACTATTTCAGTTATATCCATTAACGTAACTAGAGTTGGCTCATGAGGGGGGTTAACCCCCACCAGTCAACCACTCCAACATATTACTTCCTTCAAGAAAGATGCCTCGTAATATAGGTATAATTTATATTATACTATAAATCATGTAGCTTCAAATTAAATAAATAGATTATAATTTTTTATAAATGTTATTTATTTTATAAAAACAGTTTATTCATTAAAATATCTGTGTTTGCACTTTCTTTGTTGTGTTTTTAACATTGACTCTTACTTCTGTAATCCCACAATAATAACTTTGAAAAAGTAAAATCCTTCAAATTTTTATTTCTTTTAAATTGTTACTTACATTTTTTTTTAAATTTCTTCTAAGCAATGGGGGGGTTACATCCCAATAACCCCCCTCGTTACGCCTATGATTATACATATCATTCACATTTTTCACGACCATCATATTTAAAATGTGAATCTCTGTCGTGCTAAGTTTTTTCGATAACAGGTATACCCTTCATGGGTCTAGTGGTCCCGGTTTTTTTTTCATTCATTAGGTACAGTTGATATAATAGAAACATATAATCTGAACCATACTTAGTTGTGATTGAAAAAAAAAATGCTTTTTAAAATAATTAAAAAAATAATATTATTCGATAATAGTTACTTTACAAGACGAAGTCAACACGTAATTATTCATTCATCAGAAAGAATCAAATTTTTAATATTGGTAACATAACACCTAAACATCTTTGAAAAAAAATCTTTGTTATGCCTTCCTCCGGAAGGTACGTGAAAGAGGTCTCGAGCCTGTACGGTGTCGAAGACTCGTTAAAGTGCCCTTTCCTTATTATACCATGATATGTAATTTTTAGGATTTATGACTCTCACAGTAACATCGGCCAATTAGCCGTAACAGCATGAAGTGACGTTAAATGAATGAACAGAAAGAAGAGTAGAGTGTTCCAAACTTATAGTTTATTAAAGGCGTTATTATTTGTGGGATCCATGAAATATTTGCGTTGAGCCCTTTCCCCCGCATTGAGTTACAAGATTAACCACCCTTTCCGCCACCAATGCCCACTGCGGGCTTTGGGTTCGAGAGTAAATATTGACCTGTGCGGGACAGTGGGATCTCCATAGACAAATATATATATTTTGTAAGGGAGGGATCCCGGGGAGATGGGGCATAAATCCGATCAAGCTAGGATATTAGTTTATCCTCCTTCCCTCCTCCCTTTTATTCCTCCTGCCTCCCTTTGTCCTGACCTAGGTGCCCTTCGGGTATCTTCCTGCACTGTGGGGGTAAGTTTAACACTTATTGTTGGATTCAGCGCATAGTTTTTTCGTGTCTAATTCATTTGATTGTCTTTTTCATTTTTCTTCTTCAAAGATTTTACATGATGGAATCAGTAGTCTCCTTCTTTGTAACATTAATCCTGACTAGATGTAATACTCCTAGAAGAATATGTTTTATCTTCCGATAGGCGCACCTCCTAGATCAGTGGTTTCCTTTTTTGTACCACGCCCCTGTTTAACTGAAATTTCTCCTACTCCCCCTTGCACAATAAATTGTATGACATATGAAAAAACCAACAAGAAGTATTACACTTGAAACATAACATTTAGTTTTACTGTCACAACATACTACATTATAAGTTTCAATTTAAGGTAATGAAGTACTGGTAAGATAAAATTAAGTCACAATTCTTTTCTTTTATCGTTTATAATATTTCGATCATGAAGCAGATTGGATGCTGAATTTCGTTTTAAATTATAATTACTATTTTGGTAAGTACCTTTAAGATTATTATTATGTTAACGCCTTAAAATACCGAAAAGTAACAAGAGGCTTTTCTATATAGAAGCATTTTCAGGAATTTCTGTAAATTTGTATAATATTGTAAATAAAATTATTGGAGGATGAGAAAAAAAAAATTATGTTAGCTGTATTATTTAATATTTAGTAACGGACTCAGCCCATTGTAACGCCTTAAAATTACGAAAGGTAACAGAAGGCTTTTGCTTGTATAGAAGCATTTCAGGTACTTATTTGTAAATTTGTATATACATATTGTAAATAAAATCCTAGAGGAATTGAAAAAAAAATTATTATATTAGTTCTAGTGAGCCCCATCACTAGATCCCTCACTCCTACTATCTAATTAATCTCAAGAAAATCTTATTCACATTCCTCTCTTGAGATGCACCTGGTGCAGTAAAAGAAAGTATTCCATGTATCCTTGTTATGTTATTTTCAAGAAAATAATAAAAGCCAAGGGGCTAGAAAAAAAAATTATATTAGTTGTTGGGTGTAATTTTATTTTAACGTTTTAATATATTATTTTTGATTTGATCATGTTTTGGGTTTATTTTTTTTCCAAGTTTTCCATCTGTGTCCTTGACTACTCCTTGTTTCCCCGCAAAGCTCTTTTTAGCTGTCCACGATGTCCAAGAAAGGAACTCAGTGAAAAACTAAAAAAATCCCATTTTAAATATAAGATTATACTTAAAAACTAATTATTTTTAAATCGCTTTATCTTAATCAACTCACAGTTTCTATCACTTGTAATTATATTTAGAACAACTTTCACGTCCAAAGCATTATTCATTTCGAGGAAAAAAAATGTTTGTCGTTAGTGGCTGATATAATATAAAGTTATTTAAGAAATAGTCCAATTTCAGTGATATTTTCAATCAAGTGTAAACTCAATTTATTTGTTAGTTTAAATTACCAATGAGTTACAAATTTGCAATAGTTAATTTAAAATATAATATTTAAAAACTTTGGCTTGGATGAACGCGCTTATTCCTAAGAAAGAAAACACTTTTTTCTACCTTACTGCTTATTAATGTAGTAATTTTCAGTCAAGACTGTGGTAGGGTTGGGTTGACAAAAGAGGAGAAGGAAATACCTAGATCGGCAAAGACCAAAGGGAATCAAACTCAAACTAAAACCACTGCGCATATGATAGATATGCGCGCCTTTCGGAAGGCTAAGAAGACTAGGGCAGATTACTTTCGGAAATGAGATAATAATGAAGGAAATCGTACTGGGGGAACCTGGTGAGGAATAATGAGAAAGAACTGAAATGATAAAGGCACATCTGGCCAATGAGTCTTGTTCGATTGACAGGAAAAGTAATGGATTTGGTTCCTGAGAAAAAAAAAAAAAAAGTTCATTTACGAAGGACAGGATGTAAAGAATTGGAGGAAGAAATGTCAGCGAGGTGTTCATAAAGTGAAGACTTGGAAGATGGAGAATTATGGAAGGATAGACGTGACTGGGATAAGCCGGTTAATACAATAAATAATATCTATCTATTAAAAAATATTATCTTACTTCTTCCTTTTAAAATTTAAAAACGATAATAACTATCAAGATCGTTAATTAAGGTGGGTATATAAATGATTACTTTAATATTTCTATAGAAGATACATTTAGTAGATGAAGCATAAAATGGTTTAGGAGATAATAGTAGTCTGGTTAAAGGTAAAAAATATGTAAATCAATTCTCCTTAATTAGTGATAAGCATTTTGTTAACTTTCGTCTTTTTCTTCTTCATATTCATACGGTCAACTAAAAGTTATTTATGGGAAAGAAGAATTAACTAATATTATTCAATAAAAATTATTTAAGATGAAATAATTTATTTCATAAACTGTTTAAGTATATTTTTTATTTAAAGTTTGTGATGCTTAAAATGGTCTGAATAATTTATTATTCCAAATTTGCCAATGACCAATTTTTTTATTAACAAAAATTAAATTATCCATGGCCATTCATAGTACTGATGGTTTCTGATTTCAAATAAGTCTAACATGAACAAGAATATAATCGGACATTCAACAATAATAAAGTAACATTATATATGGATTCAAACAAATTTACATTCCGCTCTCTGCATACAAAATTTTAAATTAAGAAAATAAAGGTTTGTTCTTTAAACAGTAAGATAATCAGAATAAAGCAAATGAAAGAAAAACACGAAGATGCCCTTAGCAATTCCTGAGATCCATTTGCCTTTTAATTTTAGTTTTCCTTATCGTTCCTAATGATGGAATATTTAAATAAGGAAAATATTTTTACACGAAGGGTTTTTTGTTATTGTCCTTAAATACTTGAAGGAGTTCTTATTGGGATTGCCTTTTTACTGGATTCAATACAATTAGGGCATCTTCTACCAACTAATTTATTACATGTATATAAAATGTTCTTTTCTCGTTCAAGAAATATTAAAAAATAATTATAATTTATTTTATTTTTATATGATATATATATATATATATATTTTTTTTTTTTTTTTTAAGGCGCCACTACGGAGAAGTGGGAGATCAGGGTTCGAGTCCCGGTCCTGGTCATATCTTTTCTTTTCAAATAAAATATTAAAAAAAAAAATAATAAAAATATAATATTTGACATACCACAAAAAAAACTATACCTCTTCAACCAAATACGTGTCTTGGGTCTATCATAATGTACTGTTTCTAGGACATCGGTTGTGCAGATGAGCTTGAGGTTACGCTCAACTTCACAATTAAGTTTCCAACTTTATTGATGCTGGTTCAGCCCATGAGGGCCTGTCGATCCATGTTGTCATTCAACTAATATTATAAATGCGAAAATTTGTATGTTTGTCTCTCTTTTACGCAAAAACTACAGAACGGATTTGGATGAAACTTGGCAGAAATATAGGTTGTACATCAGAATAACACATAGGCTACAACAAGGGCGGATTTACCTCCTATAAGACATAATTACAGGCAAATAACATGATCACAGTTGTTAAAATAACAGAAAGAACATGAGTGAAACTATTATTTTGATATTTTAATAAACTTTTGAAATCTTTTTATAGATACTACAAGTTTATTTGTAAGTTATTGTTGATTTTTTCACCGTCTGCCCGTTTCGTCCCCCAGGAAAAAATCCTGGATCCACCCCTGGCCTACAATTTACAATGATGTTGTGTAAGTTGGTCATAATATGATAATAAATATCAAGTATGTCGGATAAAATTCTGCCCTCTGAGTAGCTTGCTCACGTGTTTCTTACTCGCTATCTGTATATTTTCGCTGAACGAAACAATTCAAGTAACAAACTTTACAGGAGTATATTACAGTAAGTTCAGGACCGCCAAAACTAAAAACACAACGATAAATTACGTACATTATTCTATTCCTTTTAGTTTTAATTTCTCGCTGCTGCCTTACAACAAATGAAACCGTTATACTAAGTAATCCTTTTCAATAAATTCAATAAAATTACATAATAATCTTTTACTGGTACGAACAACAGTAAACTTCTGTCCGCCTCGTTTATTAATCAGTGTCAATTTATGTTTCACGGCTGTGCTGATCCACCTGTGATGACATTTGATATGGATAATCTCAAGCCTGGAGAAGGCTACTTTTTTCAACACACCTCACAGGCGAAGTTTATATAAAACTGTAACCTGATTGACAAACACACCCAGCGGTCAACGAACAGCAGAAACCACTGAACTTAGCATCTTAAAATTCGCAGATAGATTCTTTGTATAGCTTAAATGTGCACCAAGAAAGGAATTTGGATAATTCCACCCCCAAGGGTTTCCCACATAATATAATAGGGGTTCTAAGATTGTATGGAATCCGTAAGTTTTGAAGTTATACATCTGAAATTTTGGATGTACGAGTAATTTATACTCACAAAAAATTAAATTATTTATTTAAAATGATTTGTCCTGAGAGTGCCGCGGGCAAAAGCTAGTATTAAATAATTTGTATAAGTATGTTTAAGTAATCTGCTAGGCTTTGATTTGAACCCGGAGCCTTATGTGCACCTACTTCGTTGTGTTATTCCTATTCCTTCACTACTTTGGGTTGAGGTAGGTTAGTCGTTCTAAGACACTTTCGGGAGAATGTTAAAAATAAACTTTTTAAGAAATTATAATCTATCTTTGTTTATTTAGTAATATAAAATTAATTTATTTTGTTTATAAACGGTCGACAACACTTCTCCCAGGCGTTGGTGACCTAAGGGTTTTACGCCTTTAAACACCAACAAACAGCAACTAACAACAACATATTTTCTCTGTATTGTTAGTTCGAAGATTAAATATTATAAGGAATTTTTCCAAAGTCGGGGTTTGAAGCCTTCTGTACTGGAGCCAAATTTATGGTTTATCATGGAATTTTTTTTTAAAATTATCTGTAATTTTTAAAAAGTTCATTGTTTGATTGAATTATTACTGATCTCAGATATATTCGTCTTCGTCTTAAGATAAAAAGATTAATTGATTTCGATCAATTATTCCGTTTCTTAATAATTTGTTTTTATTGTTCCAAAGTAGTCAGGAGGATTTTAATTACATTTTTCCGTCATCCCCTCTCCACCATAAAATATAAGCATTCGAAAGGATAATTAAAACGTTAATGAACCATGCCTAAACTTTTACAAGATAATAAAATGAACTTGTGATTGAATAATGATTAGTAATAAAAATTTAGATTAAGTAATTTAGGTACTAAACAACGACATAAAACTATTTAATGAGATAAAGTAAATAGTAAGAGTAATATAGTTCTCGCACGGAATTTATCAATATTTTAAATTGTTATAAGAATAATACTAGAATATTAATCACTTTTTATTGACGTAATATTTTATCGACGTTACCTAGCAACAGATTGAGGAACTACATTATTTAAGCCTTTTTTCGTACTCTAACAACTAAATTACAATCAATTTTAGATATTGGCAAATCACAAAGCCAATATTCCTAATTTCTCTAAACCGTTACACAAAATATATCACTGCTTTTGAATTTATATGGAAAAAATGAAACTCATTGATTTAAAGGATTGAGAAAGCTGCATCTTATTCCAATTTTAAGGTTATTATTTCAATAATGAAAATATAGTGAAATCAGATTAGGCCATTTTTGTTTTAAACTAGTATTATTTCTAATAATATTGTTTTTTACAAAGCAAAGTTAGAATAAAATAAAATCATATTCATTGTTTTAACTTATGAAAATTACACCACATATCTAAACAATACAAAATGGGTGCTTATTTTTACAATGTGGGGTGCAAAATAAGTACTTACTTTAACTTATTTATTTACTTTACTATGCAAGTAAATAGGCACAACGTTTTCTATTTAGAATTTCTAAAATAAAATTGCGGTGCCTCTTCTAAAACGTGGAGCATCTACTTTACGATTAAAGGAACAGTTGTTCAATTTGTAAAACGGGGCTTGCTCTGCGGCTAGAGATACAGGGAGTACCCAACCTAATATTATAAAAAAATTATGATTTTTTAATTATAAATTGTGTAATTATTTCAATTTTATTTGTGGTTATCTCTTTTTTATTGCTTGCCTAATTAAAGTTTTCGAAAAATAATAAACTTTTCCTGGAAAATCTTTTCCCTTCAAAATAGAAATATTTTTAAATTAAAAGAATTAATAAAAAATATAGAGATTTTATTATATATCAATTACGTACGAAATCATTGTTTTTTGAAAATGTATTATAATTTTTTATGATTATTATTTTGTTATTTAAATTGTTTATTTGTTGACGGGAATCACTAATTAATTAGTTGTTGAACTTGGCAGCAATGTCAAAGGTTGAAATAATTACTCGATAATCCTGTTGCAAGTTTTGGTTTGTTTTCATATTTTTTATCGGGCTTAAGGAATTAATAATTATATTTCCGAATAATATAATCCGATGTTATGAAGTGTAAGTTGTTCGACCTGTATATTGGACTTGGGAGGAAAACGTGGTTCTGGGTTCTGCATTATTTGCTAGGGAAGTGATTTCTAATATGATATAAAAAAAGTATAATAAATAAAAAGTTTATTGAAGGAAAAGAAATGATATTGTAGCAATGGTTAAATCGTGAGCGAACACTAAGCGTAGGTTTCAAAAAAACTTTGATTAAAGATGTTGAAAGGAAAAAGATTTGCATAGATTTTAAAATCAAAAGCGTACTTGATTAGTGCATAAGAAATTTTTTTTAGTAAAATAAGACACCTGCGAAGAGGTGTGAGAATTAAAAAGAAACTTGAATCACTAGAACTCAACCATGTTATTGGATTTAGTATATAGTAAAGACGGTACTGTTTCTAATCCAACGGTTGTGGAGGAGAGGCTAATTTGGCTGCAACCACGCTCAATCGTAAGGTTTTCTAAAAATTTATCCATATGATAGAGGCTGATTGATCCCAGGAGAGTCTTGAGGCCTCGTTTTTTCGATCCTAAAGGTAATAAGAGATTTAATATTTTCATATTCGATTTCAGGTCTTCTATTCCACCTATAGTATATACACTGAGCTTAAATCCTTCCAGCAGATAAAAAATAATGAAAATAAAGAGAAATGGAACAGCCCTTGAATAATCGAGGTGTACAGATTTGTTTATATAAATATAACATATGGATATATATATATATATATATATATATATATATATATATATATATATATATATATCCATATCCAAGTACTAATAATACAAATTAAATCACTGTAGCAGATATTACAAGGACCATTTTTTAAAGCAAATTTATGACCTACAATAAATTATTGCTTGGTCCATAACCATCGCCCTTTCATGGACAGGATGAATTTATGGCTGGCAATGATTGATAGAATCAATTAAAGATGACTTTGTCCGACATGACGTAAAATGTGTGTATTAGAGCAAAAATACACATTGATCAGGAAATATTCTAGTAAATCTCACACAAGCAAAAAAAAATTAAAATCTAGAAATAACTTATTTTTAGATAGAGACCTTTAATTATAGTTGATGTCTTACCAAAACCACTGGTATGAATGCAGGAGAATTTAGGTCGTGATGCTGTCATGTTGTTTTTCTTATCTTTATAAAATAAGTGGTTAGTATATCTAATTATTTATAGTAATAAAATGGATTGTTTGTTTTAGTCATACAGTTCTCTACATTTTGAAAAGAATTGGTTGTGCGATTTAAAATTTTATATTTTTAGATATTTTTAACCGTATAAAATCCAAGGTCATTGGTAAAAATAAAATAAAAAATATCTATTGGTGTTAAAATAGTTTATATCTAAGAAGAGTATACTCCACTCTTCTTAGATATATTGTTAGGCACTTACCAGGGCTGAGAATAAAACAAAACAGAATAACTGTATAAAAAGTGCAGTAGCTAAGAAAATATAACAGGTTATATAAACAGAAATGATAGGAATGACGCAAAGAAATACGAAGAAAGAAAGATAAATTAAGAAATAATTGTTGTGAAAGAATATGAATGGAAAGTATTCTAGAAGATAATAAAACATAGTGAAATCACAAGAGAAATAATTTTATGCCAAAATATAATAAATTCCATTCTATTGGTGAAAGACAAAACGAGTTTGAAATAGTCGCAATGTTAATAAAAGGGTATGGATATTTGTTTTAATTATATATTAAATTGATAAACATTGATTGTTATAATGTGAAAGAAGGATAGAGGTAGAGAGAATGAAGGAGGAAAGAAAATAATAATAACAGAATAGAACATACCATAGGAAGATAGATTCTCACTGAAAGATCTATCTGTTTTGTGATTGAAACATTACAAAATAAAGAAGAAAAATATAATGTTTAATTGGCATACAGGCTTGGATATAACTCAACTACCACCTTGCTACAGCCTAAATCTTGTCAAACTACAGAAAAATAAAGACTCCTGCCTCGACAGTTCATCTTCCATCCGGACAATGACTCTGCTCGCTGACAGTTCCAGTTCTCACTCTGACTTATCGAGGAAAACATACGCTCTTAAAAAGGCTCAATCGTGCAAACATAAACATTTTCGCTCCTGTTCCCTGGAAGTGCTGTCCCCTAACGGATAGAGTTGGCTAATTTCTTTTTCTCGTGAGAAGAAATGAGAAATCCTTGACTAGTTTCCGGTGTCTGTTAACTGAGCTTGGTATGGAAAATGATTTTTAAGCACGTCTTGACCAAACATGAGAGCCGTAACAATATAATTTCTTATTCTACATTATGACTTAATTTATCTTTTTGTTTATTATATTACACATATGGCCACTGTAAGTACTATGAAGTAGGTAGGTGGGTAGGAGATAAAATGAACTGATAGTTATAATAAATAACCTTTTTTTACAAATTTCATTACTTTGGTTAAATAATAATATTTTTAAATTTTAAAATAAAAAAAAATATCCGATAGTGTAAAAATAAAAATGGAAGAAATGATTATTCTAAAAATAAAGATGAATAAAAAGGTTATAACAAATTCGAGACCGGTCATTGGGATTCCTATTGTAGGGCGTCATCGAGAATAAAAAAGAAATAATAATTTAAAAAACTTTTTGGATTGCTATATGTATATAAAAAGTATATGTTGCTAATATCTAAAATCACTCTTCTTTTTTTTCCCCATCCCCTAAGATTTTATTTACAATAGTATTAAAATTTACAAATAAATACCTGCAAATGCTTCTATATAAGCAAAAGCCTTCTGATACCTTTCGGTATTTTATGGCGTTACAATTGGCTGAGTCCGCTGAAGGCGGTTTTTACTCGAACCGGCTAAGGGCCGCTGACGTTATACAATACAAAACAAGGAAGGACCGTTCAGCGGGATCAAGAAATAGAGACAAATAAGACTAAAATATAAAATAAGACTAAAATCACTCTTAGCTGGCTTGATTTGACTTATAGTTACGTACTGTTATGTTTATTACGCTAATTTTGAGTGCAGATTGAATATTTTTTCTCGTGCCCCTTAAATCATGTATGCAACACCTGAAATTTAAGAAAAAAAGAGGAATTTCTAACAATTTATTTTTGTATTTTACTTTTACTCATTACGCAGGGACATAATAAAATTAAAATTAATGAAGGAACATTAACTCCTAATACCAGAGCTCGCCTATTTTAGCTATAAAAGTTTCATTTATTTTTGAAAATCTATAAGATATGAGGTGTTCAGACTCAAAATCAGATTCATTGCTATGCAAACCATATGGCCTCGGTTAGTTCTACGAATAGGCATGTAGGAGTATAGTTTTCTGAATAGATAGTTCGTTCGTTTTATAGAATTTCATTACACTATAATAATAATTTTAAATATAAATTAATAAACATACCCGAGAGTGTAAAAATAAAAACAGTAGAAGTTGTTATTCTAAAAATTAAGATAAATAAAACGAAAATAACAGATATAAGGCATTCCTAAAAACGGTTATTGGCATTCCTACTGTAGGGCGTCATCGGGAATAAAAAAGAAATAATAATTAAAAAAAATATTTTCGTTCCGTAGAGATATCGCATCCTACGTGAATGAAAAATACTAACTTCAGTGCGCTAGGAGATAAGAGACTATTCATTTTTTCCACCCAACGGATCGGAGATGTATTAAAATATAATGTAAAGAAATGTATTCTGTATTTCCTCTTAAACTCCCTCGTCGGTTCTGCCGCTGCTCAGGAAAAATTGAAAGAGGAAATTTCCTTTTTTCTATACATTCCTTTAACCAAGTTCTAATGTATATCATTGAAAAATTACGGCCTCGATAAATAAAATGTATTTTATCTTTGAGAATATATTTAAACAAATAGGGACGTATATTTGTTTATTCTTTTCTTTCTTTCTTTCTTAACCCCTTGGCTTTTATTAATTTTTGACAATTACATATTAATATTAATAATGATACATGGTCTCTTTTACTGCACCAGATGCATTTTAAGATATGATTGTAAATTGAATTTTCTTAAGATTAATTAGATGGAAGGAGTGAGGGATCTAGTGATGGGGCTCACTAGTTCTTTCTGATTGGAGTTTGTTAGTAGTTTACTCAGTCCATGTTGAGTGTCTGTACATGTGTTTGCCAGCGCTGAGGTCGGCCTGTCGGTGTAAGTGCGTTGAATAGCGGTTTTGTGCAGTGTTAGAGGCTATAAAAGAACTTGATATTCCTCCGTGTGATGAAGATGAGGCGTTCCGGATCAAAAGCGGATAACTCTTCATTCTAACATCAAAATTTTATTTTTCACATTTTTTGCTGGTTTAGTCGTCCAACTTTATGCTCCCGAAACTTCGGGTTTAGAACTGGACTAAAATCATTAGAAATAAGGCGAACAAGTGTCGTGTTAGACAAAAGTGCTTGACTAAACTAATAAAAAATGTGAAAAGGTCAATTTTTCAAAGTTCGGAGTTATCCGCTGTTACCCTGAACACTTCATACATATCTTATATAATGCCGGTATTTTTTTTATTTACAGCTAACCATTAATTCTCGTTAATTTGACTTTCAATTATGTATCTAGTTCTTAAAATATTGCTTATTTTGTTAGATATGGAAAAGAAAAAAATTACAAACAATTTCCTAAGTAGTAAACTAGCCAAAAATAGGTAAGGTAAAGCTTTTAGTAATATTTTGATGTTTAATAACCTTACAAAATTCTATTTTTTTAAAATGATAATATTCTTTATAAATCTATTTTTAAAATTATAAAGAAGTATATATATTAGTTTTTTTTATTGAAACATTACAATCTGCCACTTGTGGGCAATAAGTAGTGGTGCAATATAAAGAAGTATAAGTCCTATATTACCACGCTACAATTATTACTTAATGACCTGTTATGTTACACTTCACTCACTAATAAGATATAAATTAAGAGCTAACTTTCAGGCATGAACCATTTTTATTGTTGGAAAGAATGTACACGTTCATCTTTCTCTGTCAATTTAGTCCTATTTTAATGGGCTTAGCGAATGTTCCATTAGCCGAAGTAGCTATAAAGTACTCAAGTCTTATAATTTTATTAACCACGTGGATAATACTTTAAGGGAACCGTTATTGTTACCTTCATTAACCACGGCAGGGCTCCATTACCGATTTAGTAATTTGTAAAAAAGCGTAATTTAAAATTATTAATGCTAATTTATTTACTTATATTATACATTATGAAATATGCAATTTTATAATCTTACATTTCCCCCTTCCGAATTTACAGTTAGCAATAAAATTGTCATAAATCTTTCAAATGTTAAAACTTAACGGTCGTAATATTCATTGCCCTAGTATTTGAATCAATATTCCTCTTAATCACTCTATTTGGATGGATGAAATCTATTTGCGTTCAATATTATATTCAATTCTTAATCAAAGAATATACTTTAAGTATTGCTAGATATTAGAAATAAAAAAAAAATAGCAAGGGACAAAGAATATTGAGGAATGAACAAATACGTTAGTGGTTCACTTGCTGCAGAATAACACGGAAAGCGAAATATTAAAATTTTTCTCTCCAATAATTGCCCTTCAGTTTTTCATGTATTTAGCTTGTATGTGCGAGTGAAGAAAAGCAATCCACAGAACGATTAATTTCTCGATTTAGGTTCAATAATCACAAGAAAAATCTATATTAATCCGGAAGCCGGTAGGACTTCAAGTTTCATAATTTTTGGCACGAGTACAGAGGAAGTATAATTTGAAGTATAATTTCCGTTGAGTGAGCCCTACTGGGGCTCACCTAGGTTTTATAAAGTGGGTAAACTTAAAGGGGGGGAAATCTGACGGTTGAATGTGATCTCGGACAAATCAACTCCCTGCACAACCGTTGATTTAGTAACAGTTAGTCTCTAACATAAACGGAGTCCTGTATCTTTCATAGGTTGCAGTATTACAGTTGTTTTGTTTTTTATAAGAAATTTTTCTGGATTTTTTGTTGGCTGTGAATCATAAAATATATCTGTTTTATTTTTTCTTATTTAAAACTTACTATAATCTACTAATATAAAAACCTCTATTACATTTTAAAATAAACCATAAACTCAGAAGTAAAAATTGAAGTGCCTTAGATAAATGGTTATTCCATTTAATATTGTCTTACACCGTGTTATTAAGTGGTTAAGTCGTATTTTGACCAGAGACTGCTTACAGATAACCGGATTCGTACCATTCTCGTTGTTTTTGGCTTTAAATGGAGTTGTAAGATAAGTAATAACTCCTTTTCAAGCCATTGCCTTACTTAACCACTTATTCACTACGATAATAACTCGATTCCGCTTACTTAAGTACAAGAAACTCATTTTGGATAAAATTAGACTTAACCACATATTCACCGGGGCTGTAGATGTATGAACTTGACAAGGCACAGAGCTGTAGTTATATTGGTTTTTTGTTTGGGTTGTATTGGGAAATATACTCACACCTCATATTAACATTCAAATACAAAACACCTTAAAATTTGAAAAGAATTTTTAGATCTAATCATCAATTCAGTCTTTGCGATCAGGAATATTCATATTATTCAAGAATAAATCGATAAACCTGTATTATTGAGTATAGATTTATCGATGTATGGAACTGTTTGAAGAATAATCCGCTGACAGTCGAGCGAATTCCCAAAACAGAAGTACATAATGTTCTGAATAGGTGTTAGGGAGAAAGCATTGAATTAGATAGCCAGGGGTAAGGTTGGGTTGACTGTTCCACAATCCTGGAAAGCTGGACAGGTAATCCCCCTATTCTCTTAGTTCAAACCAAAACCACCCTTTCCTTATTCAAATTTATAAACGATTCAACTCTTTGTGTCCCTTCTCCCGCGAATTTTATTTTACTTTTAAATTGCCCGTTTTTAGATTTCATTTTAACCGCTATTTCTCCTATTTTCTATTATTGAATACTTAAAATCCCACTAAACACCTGAGAACAACAGTTTGGCGAACCACTTCTATAGTAGGAGTAATTAGATTCCCGATTCCCTGAAATTGGCGTGAAGCAGGATTAATTAACTCATTAATGAACTGTAAATATTAAAATAGTGCATAACAAAAAACTCGGTATCAGTTCCATTCGTTTCCTTTTTAAAATTCTCCTAAATAAAAAAAATCGTGAGTTTTAGTATGAAATGCATATATTGCACATAATGTAATTATGTATAAAATAAATATTTCAATAATTATTTGATCAAGAAATAAATGTTGAAAAAGTGAATGGATCAACTAACATTCGAAGTATTGATGATGAAATATGCTTTTAATCAAGAAATGATTACCGAAAATTTCCTATTATTACTTTCTTTCTTCCACATTAAAGCACACGATTATTTTTATTTTCGAGAATATCAAAAACGAAACGAATGAAAAGTAAAAACTTGTGACTTGAAGCGACAACTTGCGGGACTAATACCCGGTTGCTAGGAGACGATTTTACACCACGTTTTTCCTCAATAAAGATCATCAATTTTATCAATTGGGAAAAACTTTGTCTGTTCTTGGAGGTTAAAAATCTATGCTGTTAATAAATACTTTTTAGTTTATCCGATTTCGATGTCTTAATCTCTTATAAGTTTATTTTCATTATAGCATTGTCCAAGAGTTATAAAATTACATTAATTGAAAACATAATTCAGATATTTTTTTGTTGTAAAAGAGAGCGTATTGTATTATCATGTTTTGGACTGTTGCCTATAAATTCGATTATAATCTTTCAGTCCAAATTCAGTTGTTTTTTATTATTTAAAAACAATTTTGTAATTATTATTGAATAAACTAGTTTCCAGTCATAATTCCTTTATTCTTTTAAAAAGACGTTTCGACAATTGATGTCATTTTCGATTATTTTAATAAGCATCCTTTTTTTTTGTATATATCATATTCTGATTAAACTGATTAAATAAAAAAAAATAGGAATAATTTTTTTGTCGTTTTATATAGGTATTTAAAAATAATTTAATACATAAAGAATTTTAAATAACAGTAAAGTATAAATAACATAATCACTTAAAGCTCACCTTTTACTTTACAGATCAAAGTTAAATCATTTTTAGACTAACTATTGACTATGGAGGATAGTTGATCCCCAAGAAAATAAAAATAAAAAAAATTATTAACACTGCATTTTTATGAGGTATTTATGCTTGGTTTTTGCAAACTGCTGGGACAATTTTTGTTTGTTTTGTTTTTAGATTTGTGCAACTTATTTGTGATTGTTGTTTTTTACAGAATTGTTTGATTTTTAACTTATTGAGGTTATATAGGATAACTTAGATACAATACAACTGTTAGCTTAGATACCACAAGTCTCTATTATAAACGGAGCACAATATTCTTCTCAATTTTTCAATAGTACGATTTTATTTTTCTAATTATTCGGTTGCATTTTTCTAGCTTTTAATTTTTTTTTGTTTGCCTGGGAATAAGAGGCTTATGATTTAAATACTTAGTTGCATGAGATCTAGAGAAAAGCCCTCCAAGGGCTTATTTAGACTTTATAAAGTGGCTAAACATAATTACGGAAACACACTAAGTTGTGTGTTATCTCGACCATATAACCTTCCTGCAAAACCGTTTGTTCAGAACAACAGTTAGTCTAGATTTATTTTGTATTAACCCTTCACATTTTTTATTTCAATAAATGTTTGTAAAAATTCAGTAAAAGTACTCACAGACATTGATGGTTTCAAAACATACATACCAAAAAAAAAAAAGAACAGCTGTAAGTAATTTTAAACCATATTAATGAACCAAATTAATTGTACAAAACATTATTGTACCTCAACGCCATCATAGTTATTATCAAACATCAGATGTTACGTAACTCTTGGAATGCCTTAAGATGCAATGAAGTAACGCTATAAGGAAAAGAGCCTGCACTACCTTTGGTTTCGGGAATAAAAATAAAATAATTATCTCTTATAATTAATAATTATAATTATAAAAAAAATTAGTCTTATCTCTTTAAAGCTTAATACTTTATACCTGACCTTTTGCAACCCAAACATAAAGAGAGATGGGTAGAAAACTATTTTCTCCAGGAAGTTGCTATTCAGTCCCGAGGGCTAAGATTCAATTCAATTTGACTTTTCTCTTTTAAACTCACTACTTTTATTAACTTGCCTCACTATAAGGTAATTGGAATCCCTTCCTTGTTTCTTCCTAGCTCCTCTGTCTTATTCAGGTTTGTTTGAGGTTTCGTCTAAACGCTCTTGTATGTCTTTGAACGAAGTATTTACGAAAGTACACAAGATAATCAGTTAGTTGTTAGTCGTTATAGAAGTTACCTCTGTTTATATTAGACTAGTTCCTATTTGTTTCCATCCACTGTTTGACTGAACCAAAAAACACAATTTAGGCCATAAAAATGGTCGAAATTATCCAATTATCTCCCTTTTCGCTTGAATTTTCCTGGCACATGATCGAAAAAAATATTTTTTTCTATATTGCATATTGTATATTGAAGTTTAAATGTTCTATTAAGAAATTTTCATGAAAACGCCCCGTACGAAAGTAGGACAGTTCATCTTTTAGAAATTTATATTCTTGTGGGATTTTAGCTCGATCTTATGAAGCCTAAAGCCCTTCTTAAATCTAGGAGAGTAGTATGAGTAATGTCCCTGACCTCCTCGTGCCGATGCTTTCATTAAACTGTGTTGTGTGAGATCCTGCAAGACAAAACCTGAGTTATTCACGTATGTCAGTCGTACTGAGGTTAGATCTAAACGCAGGAGATGTAATCAGGATGGATGAAAATAGATTGGCCAAGCATTCTATGAGCCATATTTAGGTGGGCATAGAAGTGGAAGGCCAAGGAAAAGATGCGAGGCCTAAAGGAAGCCTTCATGCCCAAAAGAATGGGTTGGAGAAGAAAAAGAGAAATAACCGGAGGGTATTTTCAGGCACTCTAAAACTCCATGAGCTTGGAAAAAGAATATAAATAAGTGATTATATTCCTCTGCCACTACAACGTTTGTGTAGGGAGGTTACTTTCCCTTGAACACGATCAACCGCCAGTTTTTTCCCCAATTCTGGGGTACCCACTTAATAGAAGCTGGGTGAGCACCGGTCTCCTGGAGGATTATTAGATTCCACAGGATCTAACATTGGCTAAATAATTGATCTGCCATAGCCGTATTTGAACGAATAATAATAAAATTATGTGTGTTTTAATGAGTAGATATTTTAATTTTAATATGTAATAAATAAATAATAAAAATAAGGTAATGATATTAATTTATAAAAGTACCTTAAACAATTTAGTCTATGTGAACTGGTTTCTTTAATAGGTCTATTACCTATATTACCTAGTATTGATAATGGTTAATTCAGAATTTGCCCTAGTCGATATTATTAATAAATAATAACTTAAAATAGTCAATAAAAAAGTACTTCAATAATTTCTCTTCTCAAGTATATTTGTACTTATGGATCAAACATTTTGCTCTTTACTGTTCATAGCATAACGTTAGATGTTTTGACTGCTATAGATAAAAGTTAAAAGTGATTCTGAGGAAGTAATTATGTGTGATATTTGCAATATGAAGAGAAAATATGTTTTGATTTAAGTTTACTCTTAGTTACAAATAAACATAATAGTAATAAGAAGACTTTTACAGTTTTAATAAGATCAGAAAAAGCAAAAGTCAGATCAATAGTTAGAAAAGTATAAATAAATTACTCTGCAAGAAAATACATAAAATAGAAATTTATTTCTATATTCTAACATTTTTACAAGTCACGTTAGTGAAAACTCTGAGAGCACTCGAAGGCCGTTTTGGAAGTGTCAAATGTTTGTTGTAAATTTTTCTTACATATAAACGAAAGAAAAAAGATCTGTTCCTTTTCAGTTTTTTTTTTTCGACGAAAATCAGAAATAGCTTCATTAGGAATTTCAATTTCCTCCTTTCCTTTAATATTACACTTCTGGTCTGTTTGTAATTGATAATTTATTATTTTTTTCTAAAGTGTTTCCTCAGCTTGAAGTTTCCTTCAGTCAAAAATGTTTTTAATTATTTTTCCATTTTGTTCTATCCTGTATATCTTGTTCCCTAAGACCATGGCCGTGCATACTTCCCTCAATTCCTTCTGTCCATGTTTTTCGTGGTCTTCTGCGTAGCTTCCTGCCTTCAGCATTCAAATTGAAAATCTTTCCTCCTTTATTTTTTTGATATGACCATACCATTCCAAACTCTTGCTCTCTATGTTTTGGAAGACGTTTTGTTGAGTTTCTTTATTAATTGGCATAAAAAACAAACATTTTTATTTTTTTCAACTCGTGAATTTCGAGGTTATCTTGAACTCTTCAACTGTTTATAATTGCATAGATAAATGAAATTTTACTAAAAGAAATTTAAATTTATTTAATTGAGTAGTGGATGTAAATCATCATGAAAAACTATGTTTTGCAATAAAGTTTATTGATTTTATGGGCGTTTTAATGTTGGGGGTTCTGAAGTCCTAGGGTATTATGACTAATGTTGCTGATGGCTTTGTAGCCATTGCGATATTATCAATCGTCATCACTTATATTGTCATATCGAACAGACTCTTGATGACAGTGAAATCATCTTTTTTCCCTTTAAACTCATATTTTAGTGAGTGAAATAAAAAAAATAAAATTATTAAGATAAGTATGCAAATCGAGAAAACTATAAAAAGTTCGACTTATTAAAACTTCTTAAACAAAATACTCGAAACAAACTGTGAAATTCGTGAAATTTCATTTGGGATTTAGAACTGTCAAGTAACCAATTACTGAATTCTGTCAGAATGTTAAAACTTCATAAATCTTCTTCCACTTTTCTTTTAAATTTTTTATTATCCTTAATCTCACTTCGCACTCTAACAGTGCTTTTTTATGTCAATTACTAATACATAACCAATTGTAAAAATGTCGCTCTTGAACAATTTTAAAAAAATGAAATTATAATTCAAAATAAGCCTATTCTAATTTTTTCAGGATAAAAATCATGAAGAATATTCTTTTGTTCATTTCAATCAACATTGCTTATATGCCAATTTATTTAGACGTTTATAGCTGTTCATCTGACATTTTTCTCTGATCTTTATTATTGCTTATTTATTCACTCAACGTCACAGTATGCTACTATGGCAAGTCGGAAATTTGAAAGTTGAAATACTTGGAACTTTAAATTTCTTTTCCCTCATTTCTACCTAAGTCCTGTCGAAATGATCCATTGGCAGTTAAACAGTAATAGGAACACCACATATTAAATTCTGAATTGACATTTAATATATTATAATTATTTTCATAATATCCAGGATCCATGATCCATTTTTGCACATGATTACTATTAAGCCGAATCTTCGTGAATGGCTTCGTTTCGATGAGCCGCCCAACAATTTCCTGCGCGAAAATTCTCGATTGTGGTAGATAACGGAGGTAGCAAGGATAAAATATGTCGATTAGATGATTCTCAACAATTTATTACGTTCTTTTATTAAACAATTTTTTACAACTTAGTTGGTTTTTTGTATCTAAAAGGTCGCGCCACAGATTTCGGTCCAGCCAGTCTCCACCTCAAATACCCCTCGCTGCCATGCTCTCCTCCACATCCTGTAACCATCGGTTTTTGGGTCGTTCTCTTTTCCTCCTTTCCACAGGGCAATATTCGAAGATTATTTTTGGCCATTGGTCCTCTGCCATTATTTTTAAGTGGCCATACCATTTCAATCTTCTTGTTTCTATTGCGAAGAGGATCGTTTTTTCCTGATCCACCAATTGCCTAATTGTTCTATTAGGGACGTGCTGAATTCTGGAAATAGCACAACAGCGTCTCCAGAAGTACATCTCCACGGCCAACAACTTCGTTTCTTCCTTTTTCGTAATAGTCCACGTTTTCTTTCCGTAGAGGATAACACTTTTAACAAACGAGTGGAGCATCATTTATTTCGTTTTGAGGCTAACCTATCTGCTCCACAGGACAGAGTCAAGACACCCAATAATTTTTTTTCTATTAAAATTTTATCTATTATGTCTTTATTGGAGTTTCCATCGTCTGTTAGCCATCTGCCTAGATATTTGCATTCATGGGTTTTTCCCATTTCCCAATTTTCGAGGGATAAGGTTGTATTCGCATGTATTGCCACGTACTCTGTTTTTTTTCTGTTCATTTCCAGATCCCAAGCAGCATATTCCTCCTGAAGTTTTCTTAGCATGTAGCTGTTTTTCTGAGAATTTTTGAGAATCATCTTCATCATCACTTGTGACTATCACCTGGATATTACAATTCTGTACAATTACAAGGATCCAAGGATCTGTACTACTACTTTTGAGCGTAGGACCAAGGATTGAGGATTTAAACTTATTTTATTTGTGCCTAAGTTTCTTCCTAAGTTGTAGGCCATCAACTGGGCAGAGGGATGAAGAGGCGAGGGTCCTTGGTGGAAGAGGCTGTTGAACTCTTCATACCTTTGTCCTGATGATCGCCTAAAATAGGCAGAAATGTTGGCATAATTAAAATAAAATTATTTTGTTACACTAATTTCGTGCAAAATTTATTAACCGTAATTCCCGACCATTTCATATTCTTCTGAGATATATCCAGTCAACTATTTATACATCGATATTGTTTTTAGTTTGAGTTTATTGTGATGTATCTTTTCAATGATCTAATGCTTAGCTCTCTTAGCGTAACAAATAGATTTGTTATTTATTGCAACTTGGGAGATTTGATACTTCGGAAAATTTCCTATTGTTCCTTAGCTTTTCATATAATTTTTTGCCTGATTAGTAATTGAGATATATGATTTTTTTCAACGTCATTTTTCTTTTAAGCGATTGGTTCCTTTGATATCACCGCCTTGTAAATTCACCGTCGCGATCCCCGGCTGATCCATTTATCTTTGTGCAGGACAGTAAAAACCTGCCATAGACCGCTGGCTGCGGCCGATAAGGTGGAAGTAATGGCCGTGCTCGAAGTTATGAGTCAAAACCTGTCGAAGAGGAGACCACCACAATCCGCCCATCCTGTTCTTACTCGGTTGTTTTTGGGCTCGTCCCTTTCGTGCCAATATGTCTACTTCTTGCCGTAATAATTTGTGGGAAGGTGTATTCATTTTTTGGAACAGTGTGAAACCTGATGCGGACGCTGTACTAATATATAATATATAATTTAACTCAGAAAATATAGTTTTCTAATAATTTAGATGTTCGATGAAGTAAAGGACAGTTGGGGTCACCCGTGTTTAAGTGGTCAGCATAATAACTTTCCACACCCAAGATTAAGTTAACGTAAATTAACGCCAGTTCATTTTGTATTTTACTACCATTGATAGTTTGTAATATAAAATATACACAAAAACCTGTACTACTACAATCCAGGTCTTGAGTTATGTAGACTATATATCGTTTTAAACTGTACTGTTTCCAAGACAACGGTTGTACATGGAGGTGAATAGTCTGAGAGCACTCTCCGCAGCCATGTTTTCCCCTGAAGAATACCCAATTTATTAGGTTTTGTAGATTCCATAATGTCCACTCGTGACTATTCACAGAAACAATTTGCCATAGTCAGATTGGAACTCGGATCGTGCAACATAGTGCTATGTTTTATACTTTTAAATATATTTTGAATATGTTGGTTGATATTTGGGATGCAAGAGTATCATTTAGGGTGATTACTAAAATTATTATTTCTATGCCTTAAACTTAATTGGATTCTTTTCCAGAGTCTGTTCTGGAGAGTGTCTTTGGAGTCTGTTCTTGTGCTTACCAATTTACTCATCTATTAAACCTTGAATATATTATTCATAAATAAATAGTACATCTGGTGTAAGTCAACACCAAAAGAATTATAATGGTTATAGTTTATTAATTCAATTTTAAACTAGATTAATGATTTATTATATATATTGAGAAGTACAGTTAATGATTCTGTAGTAGATATATCAGACTGCCATAAAATGCATAACAGGAAATAAATTACACTTATCTGTGAAACAGGGGTAGATTGGGATTATAGGTCGGTCATCGCCTGGTCGTTTAGATTACAAGAGTCCTACTCAAAGTGGAGTCCTTGACCCATCTCTTTCCTTATTCACTCACCTTGACTATGAGGGTATGATCCTTTTTACCTGATCGACATATTTATTTTCAACCCGAGCATTGCTCTTTGTGTAGAAAAATATGTATATTTTTATAATGCCGCCGGAACAATACATAGCAATAGCAACACATCACTCTACACTCTCAGCTACCCGGTTCCCTCGATACGATTGTATGATAGCAAGAACACACTAAGAATACAAGTCTTGAATAAATTTTAGTTTTTCAAATTTCCATTAACGTATATTTCATTGAATATGAATATCGATTTTTCGCCTGCAATGTTTAAGACAACAATTATTGTTGAAGAAATAGATGGACTTATTTTTTGGTATTTATTGGCTCAACTCCCTGACCATTTTAATCTATTCTAGAACTATTCAATCAATCATTTCCGCATGAATCATTATTTTCATTGGTATTATGTTATATTTTAGTGAACAATTTAAAATAAACAAATGAATTCGAAGCCAGCACCTCTGAATGCAAAAGATAAATTTTTATTTAATGACGTATGTTGGTTTTACAGTTTATTTTCAACATTTATTGCAGAGAAAACTGAATACATTTTTCCCCACTCTCAGCAATAAACCACACATTTTGACAAAGTCCTATTTGAACTAGCCATCCACATAGGGCTTAATTCAACAAAATTATCACGTTTAACGGGAGTCCTCACGTTTATTGGTGCATGCAATTCCCTCTCGTCCTAGTTTTAGCCTCAATGAGATGTTTATGTATGACAGTTTCGACAAATATATCTTTGACAAGTTGGCGTATGAATATGCTGATTCTTTGACGTGAAGGATTCGTCAATGATGGAAATATAGCGTTGTTTATTGCGAGTCCTATTGAAATTTCGAAACCATACGAAACTCAATCACTGTATGCAGCATTTACACTTGAATAGACTAATAATTATAGTCGATTGTAATTCAAGTTTCCAACTAACATCACCGATTTGAAACAATTGTTGAATCGTAATATTAGAAAAACATACTACATAATTTTGTCTTTTATTTATTATTTTATATTCATTTGTAATAGATCACTTTTCCCACACCCACTGTGACCATTTATTTTTTACCTCAACCGAGGACTATTTTCCTCACCCATTAAGTTATTTCATTTATTTTTAAGTTCTTAATAAATAATTTATAAAATAATTTTGAATGCCAAACACAACTAAAAAGTCTTACGTGCCGAAATGTTTAGGGGAGTACTGTACACATAGAAAATCCACATGATGAGCAATAAAAGTATAATTTTAAGTTTTACTACTATATAGTTATAAACATAAAACGAAAAATTATTTTAATTTGGTTTTAATCTTACTAATATTATAAACGTGAAAGTATGTATGTTTTTCTCTCTTTCACGTAAAAACTACTGAACGGATTTGGATAAAGCTTTATAGTAATATAGGTTATACATCAGAATAACACATAGGCATTTGTAGATAGGTTCTTTGTATATTTTAAGAAAGAAATTTGGATAATTCCATCCCCAAGGGCTTCCCCCTTAATATCATAGGGGTTCAAAAATTGTATGGAATCCGTCAGTTTTAGAAGTTAGATACCTGAAATTTTGGGTATATGAGTAACTTATATTTTTTAAAAATAATTAATTGTTTTCTTAGCCCTTTTAGGTTTGAAGGTTTCTAAGCTGGATTAGGATTAGGATGGAAAGGATCTCTTTTACTGTACTGCGTACATTTTAAGAGGAGGATGAGAAAATGGAAGCCAGACACATTAAATTTGTCTGAAATACAGTACAAACCCTCTTTTCAGGACACTGAAAAGAGGGTTTGAAAAAAAACTGAGAAATAAATAAAATAAACAAATAAAAGGAAAAGGACACGGTGAGCTCCATCACCGGAAAAATCTACAGTTAATAAATTAATAAAGAAGTTATTTATTTAAAATGATCTTTCACGAAACTTTATGTGGCTGACCAAATTCCACGCGAGCGAAGCCGCGGGCATCAGCTAGTATGTTATAACAGGGACACCTGTAAAGTTAGCATAAAGACCTGGCCGGTTGCCATAGGATTTTTCAAAGAAAGTAAAAATCCTTACTTATGCCGTCCTTCGTAATATCTTCGTAGAAAAAAAGAGGTTCCGGAGCTTGTAAGTTGTCAAGCACTTATTTAAGATCCCTCTCCTTCTTATACAATTATTTTTATTAAACTGGACTTCATTCATCATAATCTATATAATAGGGAAAGAGAAAAATCATTATCCAGTCAGTTATCATCATCATTAAAAACGTTTCGACATCATGGTGTCATTTTCAATCTCTCCAAACTCCTCTCTCTGCATCATGAAAAAGATGCTTCTATATAACTTTACATCAATTATAAGCCTAAAATTATGTGAAAATTAAATAATAATAACTACACTAAATTAAATAATTTAAAATAAATTGTCCAAAATAACTAGCTATAATCTAAGTACAGATACCTTAATGTCATATTTAAAAATTTATTTTATTCCTAAAATTCTTGGGAATCATTTATCCTCCATGGTCAAAATAACATTACATTAAAAACCAACTTTGATCCCTGAAAGAACTAGATCATTTATCAGTACGTATGAATATTTATTTTTACAAAATATATTAAATTATGTCTAAAGGTAAACATCTATAAAAAAACATAAAAATTCTTTTTAAATTTTATTTAAATATTTTATTAAATCATTTAAATTACTTATGAAATTAAAAAAAAATATTGTATGGAAAATCTATTTTGTAAGATCTATTAGTAAGTAATAGGGTTATTTTAATTTAGCTGATTTGTTTATAAAGCATAGGGCATCTTATGTTCTATTGTTTTTTAATTTTAAAATAATGTAATCTATCATTTACTGTATTCTCCAATTTATCGTTTATGAACAGAGCCTTTAAATATTTTCTTTTAATAGTGTTATTTTCTCTATGTAAAATTTTAGGCTTATTAAAATTAAAATTTTGTACTTCTTTTTTACAATGTGCTGACAATGCAGTGATCGTTTTAGCTTTGGGTTTTAGATTATTGTGATGATGATAAATTCAATTTCAATTGGGTTCGATTTTATCTGATAGGCCTCTGATATAGGTTATACTATTATATTTTGTTTTATTATGTTTTAATTCCATATCCTGTGCTTCTCTTACTTTATTATTTTTGTTATTTTCTATTAGTGGATCTGTATTATCGGTTCCTTTTATAACAAATTAGTTATTTTAGACTGAGACGGACTAATTTTTACTGCATTATTTTGGTTATGTATTTGTGAAATATTAATAGATAGGTAAGTGATTGTCTTTTTCATTATTAATTAATGAGTTTTTTATGCCATAAATCTTTTATTAGTTTGATTGGAAAGGCATTGTTCAGAAGAATTTTGAAAATCCCTCTCCTATGAATAGATGGACAGGAAAAACATAAGACTCTCATAATGCTCCTACTGCAGCATCTTCCAATTAGCCATAGCATGAAGTGACGTTAAGTTTATGAACAAATAACATGTTGAATCTAAAGAGTATGATTGCTATTAATTTAAATGTTGGTGATTATAAATAAAATTACTATTTACAGTTATTAACTATGAAATTTTCAAATTATAGAGTTTAGAAATTTTTGGAGACAGTGACAGGTATGCATTCATTTATTTGTATTCATGGAAATACACTAATGACGGACCTTCAGGAAACTTTTTCCTGACTTTATTCCCAACTTTTTTTTTCAATTTATTTATTCAAAATTACAACTGTATAATAATACATCTAATAAATAGTAGATGTTTATAATAGTGTGAGGTGAACAAGTAGAAAACTTAAAATACCAGCGGGTTGTAGTAGTTCACGAATAACAAATTCAACTTCGAAGGCCGCGAGGCCTTTTTCTTTTCAAACGCCTCGGAGGATGTGCTTTTTATGCATGTTATGATGGTATACCCTGACCACATTCACAATATGTGTTTGATTGATACAGGTTTTGATGCATATGTGTATAGTTTAAACAAAGTCTTTTTTCGTTTTGATTTCCCTCTGCTTTGTATTATTAATATTAGAGATGAACTTTGAAATGTCAAAAAACAAACACACGGCTCCACATTTCTTTTCCTAAGTCTTTTGAATCCATTTGTAATCAATTTACTAAATATTTTCAAACAATCTATAAAAACACTGTTAATAAATTTATATACATATTTATATAATAAATACATATTATTTAGTTAATAATTTATATATACATATAAAACGTAGTCCTCGGCCGGGTTTGTTTGCGGTAACTACTGCACAGATTTTCATGCGGTTTTCACCAATAGCTAGAGTGATTCTCCAGGAAGGAATAGGTATAATTTTTAATTTGTCGAGGTTTTGTGTAAATGGGTTGGAATATCGATGATTTTCACCGGACGCTGCTTGCCTAATCCCGTGCAATTATCTAACGTGCAAGATAATAAATTCGTATATAAGGAAATATTTGGTTTTGATTTTATTTTTATAATTTCTATATAATAAAGTACATTGGCTGAGATGGGAAGAAAGGAAATCAAGACTCCCAAAGAAGCCTAACCAATGATATTCACGTGGTATTTAGGGGCTGGTACGTGATAAAAAAAAAAAAAACAATATGCCTTAATACTGGAGCAAAGCTGGGGTGGGTTGCTAGTATATATATATATATATATATATATATATATATATATATATATATATATATATATATATATATATATATATATATATATTATCGTTCTTTTGATGTTGTTATTTTTATTTTAAATTGAAAAGATTTGTCTTGGCCGGAACTCGAACCCGGGTCGCCCCCTTCACTATCGCGGTGCTCCAACCACTTGAGCTACCAAGGCACGCATCCAAGTTTATATATATATATATATATATATATATATATATATATATATTTGTGTGTGTGTGTGTGATTGTGATTATTTATTTAGTAACTAATTCTTAACTAATTTTCTTTCTTTCTGTTATTTGTCATTAGAAGTTAGTTCACATTATTATTAATTGTCTAACTTCTGATTATATTTTTCCCCAAGACCGTAATGCTTATATTTTATGTATTGTGTGTTTATTCTATTGGAACCTATCAATTAATGAAAAAATTATGATTATTTGCATATATTTGACTGCTCTATAAATTCGAATAAAATTTCTACACCACCTGGGATTTATTAAAATTTCTCGTAAGTGAGATTTTATTCTATTAATTTGGTGCTCAGAAGATGCTTCATAAAATTATGTTCTTTAATACTACTTTTTATGGCCTCAGGATATCTAATTCAATTACTTATTCACTTGAGACCAGCCATCTTGGGGTAGTTGACGATGATCAAGTTCTTCGAGGGGGATCACTTTCATGCAATTTAAAAGGCTAACTTAAAGGTCTCCTAGAAGAATAATTTCGAGTAATTTATAAACTTTTGCCATTTGCATTTCCAACTTTCATTCAATTAGCATTTAAAAATCCTTGTTGCTCTTTCTCTTCCGTTGTCACCACTTAGCAGAAAAGGCTGAAGTTGAGGCCATCTTAATTTTTAATAATACGAGGTTTAATATAATCTTATTAAATATTATTGCTGTCTTGATTTTTTCATGCCGAAAATCTTCTATGAAAAATCAAAAAAAGTTGAACAAGATCTTTATTAATTCAAGGAATGATCATTTTACATTTAAAAATAGATATCGATATTTTAAAAATAATGCTCTTGACATAACTGCAATATACAGGGTGTCCCGAATTTATATGGCAAAACTTCAGGAACTTATAGGGAACCAAAAACCTAAGACAAAAAGTCCTTTAGAGATTTGCTCGTTTTTGCTTAGTTTTAGAGAAAATCGCAAAAAAAGAAACAAAACAAGTTTTCATTTTTATACTTATTTATTTACATTTATATTTATGTTATGTTCTTTTAAATGTAAATATAGCTCAAAATGTAGTCCTCTTGCACCAATGCAAGCATTACATCTAGCACTCACTTAATAAATTGCAGCTAAACATTGTTCTGATGATATTTGGTGCACTGCATCTATGATTCGGTCTCTTAATTGCTCTCTTGAGTTGATTGACATCGAATAAACGTTCTGCTTCAAGGTTCCCCTTACGAAGAAATCCATGGGTGTCATATCAGGTGATCTGGGTGGCATAGGCACTACTCCTCCACGTCCAATCCATCTCTTCTCTTTGGAAATCGGCGCGCATACTCCCGCACCGCTTCTAAAGCATTACAGAAACCATACACAAAAATCATATCAGCGCATTCAACATTAGAATATGTATGCGGCATTGTGGCTGATGCTATTCACACAAAAATATCTGAGTAACTGACTGAAGACTGATTTAGGAATTATAACCCTAGAAGGAAGCCAAAATGTAAACAAATAAAATAATGCAAAGGATAACATTAAGTGTTTACATATCTCACTGCCTAGCCTGACGAACTTTGAAAGGTGATGTTTTGGCGTTTTGTTTCTTTTTTTGCGATTTTCTCTAAAACTAAGCAAAAACGAGCAAATCTCTAAAGTACTTTTTGTCTTAGTTTTTCGGTTCCCTATAAGTTCCTGAAGTTTGCCATTTGAATTCGGGACACCCTGTATAATACATCAATTCTTGCATTGAAAAATCATGTTTTCAAACATGTTATTATAATTACAACATTATAAAGTATATTAAAATTCATGTAAACACCAATTGCTGGAACCCTGGCCTCCTCAACAGTTCTCCTCATCTCAGAGCGATTCTCTGCAGTTCTTCTCCATCTTCCCACTCCCAGAAGCTGTAGGTCAGCCTCGACATCATCAAGCCACCGTAGTCTGGGTCTACCTGGGTCTACCTTCCTGATCAATTCAATAAACATGACCCGACCTAGTTATTCTCCCTTTTTTTATATTTGAGACTAAATCGGCGTCTTTATACCCTGTAAGGGAAATGTTTATTCAACAATTGTTTTGAAAGATTAAAATCTTCTCTGAGAAATCTGTCGGTTCCCAGTATTGCCGCTTTCTGAACTTATAGGGTAGGTTTATACTATGGCGTTCGGACGTGACGTTTTTTTCCGTCGGAGCTGGCAACACGTGGTTAGGAATGAGAACGTTGGTATAGGGGCGGTAGCGTTCAGCGTTAGACGTCGGGACGATCGTCCACTTTTTTCTACCGTTGCATGTCGGCGGACCGGCGTTTGGACGCCTTACCTCGACGTCCAAGGTCACCAATGAAACACATTGACTAGAATGGCAGTGTTGTTATTGCGACGTTAGCGGTAACTTCTCTTGCACCCGGCCTTTGTTTTCGTTAGTAGTGTGTGTTAAATTATTCATTTTTTAAATATATTTGTGAAATAAATGGGAGACCAGGATAGGCTGATTCAGCTGGTCGAGCAGCATCCAGTTCTGTGGGATCAGTCTCTTGATTTATTCAAAGATAGAGAGGAGAAGGAAAAGGCCTGGAAGGCGGTTGCTACAAATTTCAATGAGGACTGGGATCAGCTCGAGGAAAAAGAGCAAAAATCTAAAAGTAAGTTGCTACAGTATTTTATTATTCAACTTGATAAAATATAAACGTAACTATGCTAAAATTAAGAAATAATGTACAAACTTATTTAATTGTTATTTTAACTTTTTATTATTTATAATAATAATTTAAAAAAAATTTATTATTTATAATAATAAAAAAAATTTACAAAAATAACAATAAATCTTTATCGTTGTTTTTTAAATATATTGATAGTAGAGTAATGATTTTTGTTTGTTTTTGTATTTTCACTTGAAAAGGGAAAGCAGAAATAGCTCATGAAACGTAGTGTACGAAAAAATGAAAAAATAAACACCTATATTGTTTTTATACAATTGTTTATTATTTATTAAAGTCTGGAAAGCTAAATAATAATTAATTAAGTTTGTATAAATTTAACCAGACAAAAAAATACATTTATCTTAAGAAATAATGTTTTTGCCAATGCGTTTTGTAAGTTTCATAAGTCGGTATATAAAAAGATAACAGTAGATATTTATTATATCCTACATGTAGTAAAGTTTCAGTTTAATAAATATGATGGTGTTGAAATGGTACTGCTCCTGGTCCCAGGAAGTATCGGGCAAAGTAATCTCTGATTTCGTGACCTTGCTGACGAGGACCAGTACCAAAGTTTTGCACATCACAAAAAGGATAGGTTTCTGATTCCTCATAGTTCAATCCATCGCGATTTCGAACAAAGTTGTGCAACACGCAACAAGCTTGAGTTATCACGTCAACGAAATCGGGCTCTACAAGCATAGGTGTATGAAACACTCTCCACTTGTTTGCGAGTAGACCAAAAGCACATTCAACTGTTCGGCGAGCTCTGGACAGACGATAATTGAATACTCGTTTTTCGGCATTAAGATTGCGTCGTGAGTAGGGTCTTAGCAAATTTGTATGTATAGAGAACGCTTCATCACCAACTAAAACAAAAGGCTGTGGGTTTTCTGTGGTGTTTGGAAGGCACGTCGGAGGGGGCAAATTCAACATGTTTGAGTATAGCAATCTCCCAAAAGGACTATACGAAAACACTGTAGAGTCCCCTTCTTTTCCATAAGCTCCAACATCGATGGCAATGAACTTCAAATTAGCGTCAACCGCTGCCATCAGAACTAACGAAAAGAATTTCCTATAGTTGAAATAAAGTGTCCCAGTATTTTTGGGATTCTTACACCGTACATGTTTTCCGTCGACTGCACCAACACAATTAGGGAAGTTAGTTTTTTTATAAAACGTGTCTGCGATTTCCAACCACATATCTCTCGTAGGTACTGGCATTTCAACTGATTTCAAGCAGGTCCAGATTGCCTTGCAACACTCCCTAACTATATCTCGAATGGTAGCCTTATGTAGGTAAAATTCATACTGTAAGGCTGAGAAAGTATGCCCCGTGGAGAGGTATCTGAAACAAACAGTAACAATGAGCGTGTTAATTTAGTGATAAATAGGTTTTTAATATTGATTTGTTGGCATTTTGTTCAGGCAATAGTTGTCAAAAACTTTATTATAATATGCACTAACATTACTATTCTTATATTCTTTTTAATCAGTTGTAGGTGTGAAAAAAATGTGGAAGCACATTAGAGACGCTTTCATGAAGCACAATCGACCCCCGAAATCTGGTGATCCAGCTCCGAAAAGAAAAAAATATGTCTACGCAGATGCTTTAACTTTCCTGAAGAATTCACTAGAAAAGAGAAAGTAAGAATCTTATTGATACACACTTAGAAAATACCTCCTATAAGTATCATCCGTTGGAATTAATCGGTCCCTTTTTTCAACATTTCAGGACTTCCGGTAATTTCGAAGATGAGGAGTCAATAGCTAATGTGAGATCCCCAGAGGAAGAGGGGGAGGAGTCGGTAGAATTGCGTGAAGGAATGGATTCTCCTGCTGTATCTATGCTTGCAACTCCTTGCCCTTCACCTGCACCTTCTAGTAGAAGAAAAGGAGGTGCTTCACGGATGTCAGAGTTCCAGAGTATTCTTCTGGAGAAAATTTCTGCTCCACAGCGACAAGATGAAGATGCTGATTGCAAGTTTCTCCTGTCCCTTCATCCAAGAATGGCCAAATTAAGTGAGTCACATAAGCTAGATTTTCAGTTTCACTGCCTACAGTTTTTTAAAAACTTAGAAAACCAGCAGAGCCATCTTCCTTCGACTTCTTTTGGATTCCCCACTTCTCAACCATTCCCCCAATATACTTACCCCCAACAGAATACTTTTTCCACAATTCCGACTCAATATACTACCCCATTCCCATCTCCTATTCCTTCCATCACAGCATCCGTTCCAACAAGCACGTTGACCTTGACCCCATCCTTCCCTCACAGCGGACCATCAGAAGAGAAAAATGACCCTACCTATGCGGTTATCGAAAATTTATAGTAAATTGTACTGTATAATAAAATAGCAACAATAGTAAATATTGTATGTACATATGTGCAAATAAATTATATATTTACATTTACTTGCGCTTATTTTAATGCTCGTTCCTACTCCCAATGTATAGAGTTGATTCATGAAACGTCTAATTCCTGATAATGGAAAGGAAGAAAGATGAGTGGACTTGAATGCATCATGATGCAATGATAATGAACGCTTTAAGCCAATAGATTGATCGAAGCTAAAGGAAAATACTTGTGGGGTCATACATAAAAAAAGACGAATAGGTATTACATAATTAATAATTACATTTTAATAATTCTTACCTGAGTGTAATTGTCAGTCTTGCTTCTGGAGAGACAGGAACTTTAAAGGATGTGGTTTTTTTTTTAATAAACGGGCTCACTGTACTTAAAAGTTCATCAAAAGAATTCATCGACATTCGGAAATAGTTGAAAAATTTTTCGCGGTACTTTCGTATTTTATTGTAAAATGGAAAAAAGTGTTTATGGTGTTGACTGTTGTTAAATGGGTGAGTAGCCCACCTTCTGCGCCTGTCATCACTTAACAGTCCTTCAGCTTCCAATGCACTAATAAGTAACAACCTTCTTCTATCCATGATGCCTCAGGAACTACTGGTTGATTCGACGCACATCCTTGGCTATTGCACCTAGGTGGGGGTTCGGAAACGCTACAGTATAAACACAAGCATCCGACGTTTTTTTAACGTAAGCGTCCGCGGAAAAAAAACGTCACGTCCAAACGCCATAGTATAAACCTAGCCATAGACGTCCCCAACTTATTTCAAGTGCGTTTATAGACTCTATAGTTTCCTCATGAATAATATTAATAATAATTATTATTATTTTCATTATTTAACTAACACCTTGTAATCTCCACTTTTTGTAACCCCAACGAGGCAAATAGTTCAAATAATTCGCGATCCATTTCATCGATATACAAAATTGGGATATATTGCTGAGCATTATATTTTATATTACATTTCTGTTTATTTGAATTGTTACAAAACCTGATCATAATAATTTGTCACAATATACAGGCGCAAAGTCCTGTATTTATCGATAGTATATTCGAGACAGGCTTTATACGTCAAAGAGCCTGTCGGAACCTTCTGTCTGGATATAAGCTAAAACAAAGCGCCTCTATGTGTCCCTTAAGCTAAACACATTTGGATAATTTAATTAATTAATGATATTACAATGGGGGTGCCCGCGGCCCCCTCCGAGCTAACTTAATATTGATATAAGTGATATTCCCCTCCTTATCACGGAACTTAATTACATCTCCCTCTACTTAGCCTCACCCTCTTCCAAGCTCGCGTCTAATGTGTAAGTCCGCCAAGCTTAAAAAGCCTCATCTCTAATAATTATTATTAGACGTTCTTCTGTAATTTAGTTAATTATGGGGAAATAATTAAATTTAAACTCGTAATCGTTTTCTTGACTCCCACGTCGTTGTTTGGGAATTTAATTTAATTTGTGTGCTAAAATCTAACTTACTATATTATTAAAAATTTGGCGCGCGCCTTACTCAACTTTCACTTATCTCGCTATTTAATCTAAGTGCCAATATTATTTATTTCAATAAATTAATAATAAAACTTATTTATAAATTAAAAAAATTGTATCAATAATCGCGTTATGCATTTTTCTTAACTTCTCTACAGCATTATTTGTTTGTATTTATTGCCGTATTTTCTTTTATTAGTTTCTAAACTTATTTTTTCTTTTTTTTTCCTGAATTCTAATTTTCTCTAACGACTACCCGGCAACCCTCTGATATTTTTTGACATTTTAAAATGTTTTGGAATGCTTTCAGAGCCTTCCATCGTCATTCCACAGGCTTTTATAATTATAGTCACTCTATGTTTGTTTATATATTTAACGTCACTTTTATTCAAGAGAGGGATCTCTTACGAGTACCTGACACCTAAATACCTAAATTGTTCTTTGTTACACCCATATTGCCCCATTTTTGTTGGGAGCCATTTACGCCATGGAAAAATCCCATCGTACACTTTTACTTTTTTTTTTCTTCATTGATGTGTTAGATGTCCAATTTCTTCCGAAATTCATATTAGTGAAACTGGTGTATCTGTCATCAAGTAAGAAATAAGGTTCTGATGTTTTCATAGCAGGACGAATGGTGGATGCGAATAAATAAATTATAGATTATTTATATTAATGACTAATCATGTTTTATAAAATATATTTTTTAATATATTAATATCGTGTTTTAATTCTATTTCCTTTGTATCTTAATTAAACTTTTCTTTGAAAACGTTGAATGCAGTTTATCTAAATTCCAATTTTCGAAAAAATGCTTTTCTCTCCCCTCCTGTTATAAATTATATTCGGGCCCAACAATGGATTTGGTTTGTTCTTAAATGAGAAAAGGAATTCGGTTTCCTAAACGCCTTCTATTTAACAGATTAGCGTTTGTAGAAAATATCTCAAACATTGAAAAGCTCACTAAGATAAATAAAAGCTAGAAGACAGATAAACTTCCTAAAGACAACAGGTCGGTTGGCATAAAGCTTAATAATCCAGAAAAGGCAAAAATTGAAGGAAACTAAGGAAAACTCATCTTAATTTAATATTTAATCCTTTAAGGGAACCAACCTTGGAAATCACATAAAGAATCTACAGAGTTGAATAAATTTCATTGAAAACTTCTGATCCACAAAAATTTTGTCATATACGCATGTTTTGTTCTTTGGAAGATGAAATATGGAGCCTAGTCTGATTAGGAATAACTATTTAAAAAATATTACAAGTCGGTTGCATGCTGTCGATTTTACCTACCAGAAAAAGATAGATATTTTGTCATGATTTATTTACAAGTCTTAAGTACACAATGAACTATACGATCAGTAAAACTATTGTATACAGGTGACGGATTAACCCACTATTTAATTATTCTACAATTGACAGAAAATGAACTTTCTACTCTGGCTGAATGATAGTTCCAACTGTCTCAAACACACGAAAGTAGAATTTTTACCTACTTTTAATAATGTACTACAGACCCGCAAACTCAAGAGTATCCAAAAATCATAAATATAACTTTACATGATTTGCATGAAAAATTCGGGTCGCAAACATCATATTCGAATAAATTTTAATATATCATATTCCATTTCTCTAAAAATTTAGAAGTGAAACCATATTAAACCATAAAAGTTTTGACATTGCAGGACCTACGAGTATAGTAGACATGTGTATTGGGAGTATTTGATTAGTTTTTAGAAGATTCTTCAGATAAAACTGTATTGTTCATAGCTTATAGCTTCATAGCAGCTTATAGGTTGAAATGATTTAGACGTTAGATTCATAATTTTAAATTTAGAATTTGCTTGTTGAGTAAATTGCAGAAAGCTTTTCAAATAGATGTTCTTCAGGATAAGATCAATGAAAAAGGCCTTGATTTTCTGGAAAACAAAAACAGAGAAATCCTTAGTGTATGAAACGGGAAAACGATATATTATATATAAAGTATTGTATAAAACTTTATAAGTTAGCGTTGATGTTGAAGACTTGCCAGTTAGCCGCTAGACCGCCTCTATTGTTGGAAGAATGGCCCACCGCTCAGACCACACATGTACTTGCTCCACTAGTTTCAACAATTGTAACAAATTGGACTCTCAGCTTAAGCCATCGAATGCTCCAGGGACCTCACAATGCTTGATTTTAACATTTTGTTGTACCTCTCTCTAAAATCTTTCTATAACTCTAGAATAAAAACATAAGATCTTTATTGATCTTCATACTTGGAAGGAGTCCTCTATAAATCATGATAAAGTTAGTAAATAGCATTTTATTTTTGGGTCGTAAAATTCCCAATAAAACTTTTATTATTCTGATAAAACTTTTATTATTATTATTATAGTATATTAATATTTATTGGCGTTTATAAGATTATCTAGGCTCTTTGAGAGATGTATAAGGCGTATTAATTACTACAACTTTGTTATGTTGTTTCAATTACTACAAATTTGGAATAAAAAAAAAAAACATTTGGGATAATATCCGTGAATTTTTTATTATTAAATTATTTTTTGAATTCTAGCGAAAATAAGATTTTCTAACTTATAAAGTTTATAATGAGAACTAATGTGCATTTCTATTTTAAACAATTTAAACGGGAAACTGTATGCACGGTAGCCTAGACATGCAACGAGTAAACTGAAATATCTAGTTTCAACACGAACTTCAATCAAGTTTAACCGTTTCTCATTAAATGCTCATTTCTATGATTTTATCAAGGGGAAGGGTTGATATGTTTTAAGCACATACTAAGTAAAGTAAAAGAAAAGTAAAATTGTGGCTCTAAGCTCCCAATTTATTCCCAAGGAATCATATATTTGACTTTTAAAAGACCCATTTCGAATTCAGGAACAGATCTTTCGGGCTCCACTAACAGATCGTATTCCTCTCGTATCCAATCTTTTCATTCCAAAATACTTTGTAAGATCCTAATTCTTACCTTGTTTGAATAAATTCATCCATAACGACCTTAATATCCCATTTGTTGCTGATTTGGCCCGAATCCGATGTTAATCCTTTCTCGCCAAACTTTATTTCCACTCAAACCCTCAAGTTTCAAACCTTGCTACTTCTTCAATGCCCGATAATTCTCTTAGGCGTCAGTAAAGAAGATGGCCTCGTGAGCTTTTAACTTGAATTTATTATTTGAGTTCAACCAGTGGGTAGTTTCTAGACTTGTCTTTACCTCATGCCATTAGGAACCATTCCTTCTATTTACTAATTGGTTTATTGTTTTACAGTTATGAATTTCAAATAAATACTAATAATATTCAGTACATGGTAGAGACTATATGGTTTCTAAGTTTGCCCACCCCCGTTCAAATGAAAAAAATCCCATCCTCTTGTAAGGGTGTATAAAAAACAAAACAATAAGTATTACATCGAAAATAATACATTCAGCTTTACCGTCACACTATAAGTTTCAATTTATGGTAATGAAGTACTGGTAAGTGACAAATATCGAAAATTAATTCACAATTATTTATTTTCAACTGGTTTCGCACCCACCCTCCTCTGAACTTGTAATTTCGTCGCTTTGGGAACCACTGTTCTAAGACAAAGATTGTACTGTTTATTTGATGGTGCAGGTTATTAAAGCGCTTAACCGTATTCTATTTCGCTCAATTAGGGGTACCCACTTAATAGGGGCGCATTCACAGGGTTCATCTTTAGTCACAGCCGGGTTTAAGCCCGGAAAGTTCATAAAAGAAACTCAGTGCTCTACACACTGTGCATACCCCTTTCCTAAAAATTATTTAATTGTGAATTGCTATAGCTCGGCTACAGTTACATGCTGATAGATAAATATCTATAAATATATAAAATGCTGATGTCTTAATAATTCGGATTAACTTAAAACTAATTAAGGGGCGACCTGTGGTCTAGTGGTTAGCGTTACAAATTACTAAGCCCAAGATCGCGGGTTCGGAAGGATTTTTTAAAGGGAGTAAAAAATCATTAGTTACGCCGTCTCTTGGAAGGGACGTTTAGCGGACACGAGCTTGTACGATGTCAGGTACTCGTTAAAAATCCCTATCCTAATTAAACCTGGATAGGCAAAATTTAGAGCTCCCACGTTAGCATCGTCCGATTAGCCATAGTATCATAAAGTGACGTTTAATGAACAAATAAACAAACTTAAAACTAACATTTTATATTTAACAACGTTTAATTGCAAATATTTTTAATTATTAGGCTACAAATCCGAGGGTATTCGTCAGAATTAGCCAAGAGTTCGCACTTGGAATGCCATCGAAGAGCGGTCACGCTAAACATAGCCTATACATGCTTTCTATTATAGGCTTGTAAGCTGTAGCGCAACACTTCCTTTCTGGCATATGCATTGATGCCGAATAAAAAATATACATCATCAATTACATTATACTAAAACCTTATTCTCAGAAATATATCGTTAAAAATAATTCTGCGCTAATCTTTAGGAAGGTGCAAAAAGATAGGGTACGTCGGACGTGACAAGAAGTAGAGGGAAAATATGAAGGAAACTGAGACTTGATGGAAGCGGTTGGCCGACAATCAGTCAGGCCTAATCTGAGGCGAGGTAGCAGCTAATAATTCCTTGGGTAAGCTGCCTCCTCCTTACAGGCGTAGGGCCTCGCTAATTACCTCAAGGTGGGAGCAGGTTCAAATCTTCTCTCTTTATGTGCCTTACCTTGTCTGCTCGTCCGCGTCTTAGAATTGTATACGGAAATTAAGGAGGTAATCATGAACTCGTAACATTTTTTTTACTCTCTTTGGTATTAACAGCATTTTAGCAACAATAATATCAACATTTTGCTGTTGATTTATTTTAAACCTATTTAATGTGAATTTAATAACACTCTCTTAAAGCTCTGATGAGGAATGGATTCTAGGAATAACGCAATTGCACTATGGAGAAAATAGCCAAAATCTTAAAGAACTTCAAAATAAGGACAACTTACACCAATGTCAGAAAAGTAATTCAGGTTCTGCGTAGTTCAAAAGATGACTTTGGTCTCAAGACGTCAGGAATCTGCTGCATTCCATGTTCCTGGGGGAAAGGGTACGACCGAGAAGACTAATATGTACAAGACTTGCTGAACATATTAGAAATGTTATGAAGATGGATAGCAAGTCATCAGCATATGCAGAACGTTTTGTGAATACTATTCAAGCTATTAGTGCTCTATTAAAATAGAGTGTTTAAAAAATGTGATGACATTACAGAAAAAAATATATCAATCGAAATAGTTAAACACCCTTAAAATTAAAAGACAACTCTTATTCGCAGAGTCTTTTGGATTGTTGGTGTGAGATGTGTTACACTTCGTCTTCTTTGTATTTTGATGAATAACTGACTTCTTGATGGTACAATGTGCTATTGCAACTTTAGCGATCATCATTTTTCCTCGATAATGTTTTAAAAGACCGCAAATTTCGATATTTCGCAATTTCTAACATTGCTCGTGTGTTTTTATACAAATGTAAATGACACCATAAAGCCAAATCAAGTGGCAAGGAATTAAAGGATTAGCCAAAGTAAATTTTGACAGAAATAGTTGGAGCAAAAAACATCTTTATACCATTATATGGCAATTAACAATAGTAATTAATCGCTGCGTTCCTGCAGAAGGGCTTTTGCCATGACCCAGTTGGAACTAAGGTACTTTCATAGCTATATTATTGAAAATGAAGGTGATGTGTTCCTGTGTGGTGCCAGATAGTGGATGAAGATCCCTTTTGGGAACTATACATTAGCCAAGCAAACAGTTATTTTTTTTTTAATTGTTATAATTTTTAAATATTTTTTCTATTAGCCGTACATTTCCTGTTTATGAGAGATAGTTATAAATATTTTGTATTGGAAACGAAACTGGTAACTCCTGGAGGCTGATCCGGAGCCGGAAGGTCGGGGGGATTGTGCTAATTGCTCTCAACTTAACTTATTTCATTCTGTTTTAGTTCTCGCAGTAATTACCAGTTTGCCCCTCCTAGTAATCTAACTCATACTTCCTCGGCCTCGTATAAATCCTCGTCCTAACTCTAGGCTCCAGAATAATGAACTATCCTCGAACATCTGATACCGTTGATTAATTGTCTCTAGCTAAAAATTTCACTTTTGCAACGTTTTATTTCTATGGAATTATCATTATAATAGTAAAAATAATTGTTATTATTGTTGTTATCATTTTTTTAGAATAATTTATTGATATTTACAACTGGAATTATATTACATCAAGTAAATCTGCTGCTATATGAACAAAGGACATGAAAAAAAAACACTTGTGGAGAAACTACCATTGATAGAACTCCAATTTATCATTAATTTAAAAAAATAATTGTTGGCTTTGCTACATGGTAGAGACAGTAGCTTTCTAGGACAACGGTTATGGAGGGATGTTTATCCGAGATCAGGCTCGACCTCAGGTTTTCCCCCAATTTAGGGTATCCACTTTATAGAGGCTAGGTGATGGATCCTTCAGGATTTAGTTAAATCATTACAAAATTTATCCGTCATAGCTGGATTTTAACTTAGCGCTCTACTACTGAACTTCTCCGCTCTTAACTAATTGTATACTCATTAACCTTAAAGTGGCATATTGTATTTATTACTAATTGATTGTTATTAAGGAATGGTATTTATTCTGGCTGAGCTGTTTACAATACCCTTTCTTTTAACAATAATATATATAATATATTATCAATTGTTTTATTTTTTAATTTTTTTTTTTAGTTTTATCATTATTCTGGGTTAAATTTAGTTGTAGCAGATAAATTAAATGATCGGTTAACATTCATCGATGGTAGCTGTATGATCTTCAGACCATTAGGTCACATTTGCTGAAATCTGAGAGGAGATCCGACTTATGGTCTACTTTTTATTAACATTTGTGGAAAATAAAGTTTTTGAATTTTTAGAAATACCGTGTATAAAAGAAATGATCCCATGGAGGAACCCAGTAGATTATATTTTGAGAGACTAAAAAAGACTATTTTGATGACTTTTGAAGAACGCCGTCGACCCATACTATAGAGCAGTGTTCTTTAACGGCCGGTCTGCGGCCCGCTACCGTAGAAATTTCGATGAAATCGTAAATCACTGTGGAGTATTGTGTGTAAAAGTATACAAATACAATGTATAATAACAATATAATGGAGAACATATTCAGTCTGCTTAATGAAGTTAATATTTCTCTGCAGGGTTCATATACAAATATTTTTACTTTAAGAAATAAAATGGATGCGTTCAAAAAAAAAATAAATAGTCGCTTACAAGAGAAAGATGTTGACATTTTTTCTCTTTTGGATGAATTTTTCATTGCTGCTGATGTGAACACGAAAGTCATAAAGCACTTAACACAATAAAGCAACATTTAAGAGCATTACCTAAAAATTTGAATAAGTATTTAACCTCTGGATTAATAATCCATTCTTGGGAGATATAAACTCATGTGCACTTGATCTTCATGAAAAAGAAAAGCTGATCGAGTTGTCTTCTGATGTCACTCTGGTCTCCAGACATAAAATGCTTTCATTGCCGCAATTTTGGATATCAACTTCTGTCGAGATGTATATTTGATATCGAGTTATAAAGCTATCAAATTATTAGTAAATGTTTTGACTTCCTATTTATGTGAAAAGACTTTTTTAGCCATGTCTGTAATAAAAACCAAACTGAGAAACTTAATATATGGTTATGCAACGCATCGTCTCTCATAAACAACGCTGAAGCCTCGAATATCAACTCTTATATCAAAGAAGCAGCAGCAGATATCGCACTAATGAATGTAATTGGATAACATATTCTATAATAAAAAATAATATCTACAAGCATATTAGTTTTTATTTGTCTTAGCTTTCAGTTGGTCCGCGAAACATTTATCCTATTTTTACCGGTCCCCAGGTGCAAAAAGGTTGAAGAACACTGCTATAGAGTATTATACTTTAGTAGGGCGTAGAAAAATAAGCATTAAGTTTCATTGTATACGTTTCACTCTAGAATCTTAATACTTCGCGCGGATCTCGTAGGGGAGTATATCACGTCTAGTGGATGATCGAATGGCGGGTGGAAATTCCTACCAAGTCCGATGGACTAGCTGATCAATAATGAGTGTAGGCTTCTAGGCATGCAGAATCATAATAAATGAAGCATTTTTTGATTCTCATTTACCTATTGATGATTATCCGCATCTGGGTATTGTAAATATAGACTAAAGTCCATAGTAATACTTGCCTAAGATTTAATAAAAATATAAAAGTCGCCTGACAAGTTACTATGGTTGGCGTGGAAGAGTATATTTTAATGGTGTATGAGTTAAATATTGCGGATAATTACAAATAAACGAGCTATAACTCCTTGTAGACTGTGTGTATTTAATCATGAAGTCACGGATGATGCGTTCAGGATAAAATTGAGATAACTCCGAAATTTCAAAAATTTATTTTTAAATTTTTCTGCGTTAGTTTAATCAATCAGTTAATTTAATTTGTCTATCACGACACTTTTACTTATTATTTCTCATGGTTTTAGTCCGGTTCTGGTCTTGGAGTTTTGGGAGCATTAAATTGTTTGCCTTGATTAGTGAAAAATCTGAAAAAGTAAATTTTTGAAATTTCGGAATTATCTACGTTTGGGCCAGAATACCTTATATTACTCTATAATCTCAAAACCACGAATTCCTTCATAATAATAGGAATAATGCTTGGCCAAAGGTAGCACAACTCACTTCAACGGTTCGATAATTTTTTAATCAAAGACTGAACAGAATTGGTACATCTTAAGATACATCATCTGTACTTAATTACTTTACCGGACTTATCTAATAAGTTTGCCAATTAATCTTGCGTGCATCTTTCAAATAGGTCTTTCTGGGGTTTTCTGGGAAACTCTCGAGTTGAGAGTTCTATTATCCCTGAGCCGGTGTCTTTGAGACGAGAAGTTGTCGTTCAATTAGACTTAATATAGCCGAGGCTAAATGAGTAGCCTTCATATCCAGTATCTCACATAAGCCCTCTCTTCAATCTCATAATCCTCTTACCATTATAGGGCTTTAAAGTTGGCCCTATAACTTCACTAATTATAATAAGCGGAACTGTTAGATCAAACGGAGGAACATATGCTCTTTAAGTATTGTTGATATAACTTGACATCTATTGTTTTCTGTCTTAAGATGTTGTAGTGTTGGAATGTTTTCTTAAACAATTGTGTTTCTTAACTTTATAATGAATTTTTTTTTTAAGATTTTCATAATATCATAGTTCTGTAATATTAATATCGGGTGTATTATAATGCAACTAACAAGGGAATAATTGTAATGGTGAGTGAAGAAAGTATTTAACATAAATAGTTATTATCAGAAAAAGGGGTAGCTCACTGTGTACAGATGAGGTTTTAAAGTTCAAATACCGATGTGTTAGATAAATTATTTGAATCTGTTCCGCTGTCGAAGGCTGTCACTTTGAGCTGAGTTACAAGTTTTAACTGATCATTTTTAATATTTTCAAAAATGCAAGTTATCGTAAGCTTTAATGTAATAATAGGTAACAATAATATAGTATATTTCGGGATGTAATTATGGATAACGAGTAGATTTCAGTGATGATTTCATAAAAAAATCAAAGTTTCAACTACCATTTCCAAGTAATGATGATGCATGGTTTTTAAAGGTTCATTTCTATATGAAATGAATATACACATCTCCCATAATTACTTTTCTATGCTTAAGTTCACGATAACTTGTATTTTGGAAAATATTAAAAATTATTCGAATGGACAGTTAAAACTTGTTGTAAGTCTACTCGAAATAACAACCTTCAGAATAATTACCAATATATTTAATCTGCTAACAGCTACGGAACGACACTGTGAAAACTACATTATTTTTTATAATAATGAGTTTTTAGGCATAAGCTAATTTTATATTTAATATGTACTAAACGTAATAAATAAAATTAAACATGCGAATCGTTCATGAAAACGGGAATATTTTTCAAAAGGATAAATAAGTACTCTGTTGCTACTAACACAGTTATCGGCTTTGAAAGAATAAAATAAATTAAGCAAAAAGTTATATCTGTAGTATATTAACGTTAATTGCGTTAATATTTGCCTTAATGAATATATGGAGTCCTTTCTATCTTAATTAATTAATTAATGCAATGTTAATTTATTAAATAGGTATTTATATAGATGGAACTTCTTTCTTCAATTCATCGCAATTAAGTTTCGAGTATTTAACGAAAACCGTAGTAAATTTAGAAGACAAAATAGTTCCTTCCTAGCTTTCTCCCGAAGTCCTTAGTTAAAATAAGTCATAAAATTTATACTGAACATAAAAGGGGAACATAAACGTGATTACAAACAAATGCCAGGCTGTAATATAATACTAATAAAAAACTAGACCTGAACGGGAGCACCATCACAAAATAAAACGAGTAATGAAGAACCACAACTCTTTAATTTGATGCCCCTACTTCCATACTTCGCCGGTACTTGATCCAATTTTATGTTATCGCCCCATTAGCGGCTAAATGCCTGTCAATCTACAGCCGAAATTTCATATCCTATTTAGTGGCCGTTTTCTTCGAGAAATTACTTTTGCCCAATCCTAAAACTTCTGTCATTAATCGGATGTTAGATCTGTAACTTTCAGTATAAGATGTTTTATTTAGGACTTATTTTCTTAATTTTTAAAAGTTGTATATCTTCTTATATGTGGCATGAACAAAAGACTATGAATTTTATGAAATTTTTATGCAAGTATCATCGACAGGAACTCCTATCTCATTGATCTGAGCTTTCATTACTGCTTTATAAGTAAGAAATATATCGGGTCTATTGTGTGGAATATGATGGTCTGTTATCATCGTCTAGTCCCAATATATTACCAATTAATCAATTAATTAATAACATTACGACTTTCTAAAAATGCTTTTGTATGATGCATATAGTTGGTGATCTTTCTTAGTTAATATCTTTCAGCTACTGCTTGATAAATTAACTTTGCTGCATTATTTATTTATTTGAAGGTATACAACGTATTACTATTATTATAAATATATAATGAACTATAACAAATTCAATGTAAGGGCTGATATTATTCAGAAAATATTTTCAAGGAGAATCTAATAACTATGTTAATAGGTGCAATAATTATTACGCAAGATGGTTGTATACATAATTGTAAGTCGCAAATAATAATTTGCATAGTTTTGTCAAAAGCTAAACTAAAAAATAAATAAATAGGTAGTCATATGGATTGCAGACAGATGTGAAAACTCAAAACTTTGGAATATCTGTATTATTTTTGGAATTTCTAAACCTATTATAGACTGAATTATTTAAATTTAAAATTTGAAAATTTAAGTTATTGAGATGACTGGTTTTTACATAAAACTGGTCTCTAGACATTAATTATTTTAATTATACATTATGCATAATTATAATAAATACCTGACATAAATACTGCCATGGACGAAAAAAACTAACAGTACTAATTCTACTTTTCAAAAGCTTTCGACTCGCTTAACCATTCCATCCTTTTCTCTAAATTAAAATCTCTTTTCTTTTCCAACAGTTCCATACTCTGGGTCCAAGCTTTTCTCTCGGATAGGACTCCATTGTCTCCACCCCAAATCAACCCCTATCCTCTTTCCTACCGCTGAACATCGGAGTGGCTCAGGGTTTTAGTATTTCCCTACTGCTTTTTCAATTGTTACATTAATGACCTTCCCAAATCAATCCTCAACTGTTCCCACCATCTGTACGCCGACGATTCCCAGACCTATTTGCTCTTTCCTCCATCTGAGATAATAGCTGCATTAGCCAATATTCAAGGTGACCTAGATAGGATCAGTCCCTGGGCAAAATTGAATAAACTGTCGTTGAATGCTGCGAAAACTCAGGCCATCCTAATTGGTTCCAACATCCTTAATAAATCTATCAACTCACTTCCCCAATTAACCTTAAATGATCACCCTATTGCCTTCAGTTCCTTTTATGGAAACCTCGGAATCATTTTCGAACAATCCATCTCATATAAACCCCACATTGAGCTCTCTAAAGTTATTCCACAGTTACAGGCATCTTTTACCACTATCTATCTGTAAGCTTCTCATAAATTCTTTTATCTTTCCACACTTTGGCTGGTTGTGTGGGATGTGGTGGCGTCTCAAGCAGGCTCGAGGAGACGTTGAGGCGAATTATGAACTGTTCGCTTCGGTTTGTCTTCGACGCCCAGAGGAGGTCTCATGTGTCCCGCCTTTACGTTGAGTTAAAGTGGCTCTTCCCTTCTATCCGTAGACTCTATTTCCTAGGTTCTTACTTTTATCAAACTATGAACTCACAACATCCATCTTATATTTATAGTTTCCTACAATTCAAATCCTCTATCCAATCACAAGATCTCGCCCTTCCGATCTCTATATCCGTTCCCATAGAACCAAAACTTTTGAGCGTTCCTTTCTCGCCCGTTCTATCTCTCTTTGGAACTCACTCCCACTTGATAACCGGCATGCGTCTTCATTAACCTCATTTAAATCCAAACATCTCCTACATCTTCTAAATTCCCCAACAGATGCTCTATAATCAATAAATAATTTATAGATATATTCAGCTTTATCGATAGATGAATTACTGTAAATATTCCTCACTCATAATATCTTTAGATGCTATTATTTATTCACTTATTTTTCTATAGGCCTATTTCTTTTTATTGTAAATTTGTCTATTTTTTTATTTTATTTTATTTTTGTGTTACATTTTGTGATTCTCTACCATAACATATCTGTTAGTTATTTACTTTCAAGATATTATGTAAATATTGTTTTATTCTAATTTAGTCCTTTGACCAGATATATATTTATTTATGTTTGTTCATTTCTGTTATTATTAAGGGACCTGGTCCCAGAATGAAATTATTTTTCTATTCTATTCTACATAAGTAGTTTATTTATTAATCAAAATATGTAATGGGCCGCACTTGCTTGATAAAAATATCAATAAGTTGATTGAAATAATAATCTATATTTGGTTATATTATTAATACGTTGTATTTGTATCACACACACACACACATATATATATATATATATATATATATATATATATATATATATATATATATATATATAATTGAACTTTATTATTAATTAGCATTATTATAATCGTTAAGTTCAACAATACTTAGATCATTGATACTCTCAATAATTTCTATAAAACAATGACACAAACTATTCTAGAGTAAACGAAAAGTTAAAATAGTTCTTGATCTTTTAAGCTATTATTAGTATCAATTGTACAACAATTAATCGAAATTTAGTTAAATACTATTCTAATCTAAATTAAATTCTGACCTTTAAACTAAAGTTAAGGAAAACAAGTATAAATCATGCACGCGTTGCCTGTATGGTGCAATAAGCATATCGGTGACTCGAGTCCATAAGTCATGAAAAGATAATTTTATATTATTAATATCTTATATTTGTATTACATGATGGTAATGAACTTTATTTTCATTTTTAGCATTATCATCATTAAGCTCAACACTATTTAGATCGTTTGTACTTACAATCATTTCATATAACTATGGTAATTTATGTTTTTGGGAAAACGAAATGTTCAACTAGTTTTTGATGTTCTAAGTTATTATTAATATCTATTACACAATTATTAAACCACCTTTTAGTTAAATACTATTATTATATCAATCGATTTGTAAACTTCAAATAAAGTTGATTAAAAAAAATTGTATAAGTGTCTAGTGTTACTCACGCTAGATGTCGTCATTCTCTTGCAATACGTCACGAGCATGTCGAGCATGTAGGTGACGCTAATCCTAACTTTCCCCCTACTAAAATTCATCAAACGCGAAATCATCACGATTCTTGATAATTACGAGGTAACATTGTAAAAATGAAAAATAATACGACTAGGTCTTACGCTAACCGCTAAACTTGGATTATTATTCCAATTACAATTCTGTAAAATTACTTTCCTTAAATATCATTCGTTCCAGTAAAAAGTAAAATAAAGCGTACTGACTAATAAAACGCGTAAAGGTTTTAAAAGAGAAAAGCAACCACAGGAAGGTGGCTTCAACCCCCTTCCCCAACCCCCCCCCCATTAACAGAGCCTCATTTTGAGGAATGAAATTGAAGGCGCCCCGCAAGGAGTTGATGAAATTTCTTCATAGCCCCATTCCCTTTTTCCTCCAAGTTTTCTCTTGATTATTCTGCTCATTATCTAAAATCCACCGAGTTCGGGGCTAAATCATGTTCTCTCTCAGTCCTTTCCTCCTCGAGGAGTAATGAAACGGCCGACTTTCCCAGAAAGCCCTTTATATGTAATGCCTCGTTTAAAGCTGCCGTAAAAATAATCATAAAAAGTACAAAGGGAAAACCGAAGAATCAAAAGGGAATGATAATATAAAAGGGAGAACAATTAAAATAAAGATAAGGGATAAAGAAAACAATTTTCCTTTAAAACTTTTTAATACTTTTCATTGTCAAAGAAGTGAGTTAATAAAATAATAATAAAAAAATATATCACTACTACTTATAGAGGGTATTTTTTTATGTTGGATAAATGATTTAAATGTTCATAATGTCTTTGAAAAATGAATAAAAGCTACTAAGTTCAGTCAAAGTTTATATCGCTATGAAAAATATACAGTTACACAACTTCATCCATTTTATCTAAGAATGGTAGAAGTTTATTACACTAACATCAATAAGTGCCAATTTTTGAGTTAAGCGTTTAGCTTTCTGTTGAATCTTTTTAATTCAGGAACGATATATCTCTAATATTCCATTACTTTCATGATTTTTTTAGTAAAGACAAATTTTGAATTGTATCATGTTTTATTTATTTAGTTTTATTGCAAAACATGACATAAGTTAAAATAAAAAAATGTTTCAAGCTTTAAAAATAGTGTAATGGTCAATAAAACAATTTCGATACCATCATTACAATAGGAATGGTTTCTTTGAAAATTACCAAAATTTTTATTTTTCCAGCTCACATGGAACTCTCAATGTTATATACACTATATATAGAAATTATTGCATGCTAGAGCATTCATTTATTTTATTTATTAACTGTTGTTATTAAAATATAAAGACAATTGTTCTGAAAGGTTTGATTTTATGATTTCTCTTTCGCCTCTGAAAACATCGTTACTGAATTCATAACAAACTTCTCTTATTCCACTTATTTTTACTGATTATCATTACTTTGTTTTATAAGCTGCATTAAAACCGGTACTAGTTACTTAAATATTTCCTATGTTGAGCAAAGTGAGCTGCCTGTTTGTGGAGTTTGATCCAATTGTCTCGCTCCTGAGCCAACAGCATTTTCCTCGTCCAGTCAAAGCCTCTCCTATCAAAAACCTCTTTAACCCCGTTTTCTCTGATTGTTCTGGGTCATCCCTGTGTTCTTCTACCCTCCACGTTGGTATCATAGGTAGCTTAAGGCTGAGGTAGACAGACGGTAGACGTACAACTATCCTATCCTTTGTTCATCAGTGATGTCCTCTTTCACTTTCTTCCGCCTATCCTTTCTGTTTTTCCCTACATTCTTCCGGAGTATCTCTTTACCATGAGTTTACAGGAGAGGGTAAAAGACTCGGTTTAATACACTAGGTTTGGGAGAAAGGTGCTTTTGAATAATGTTTTCTTGGCGCCTTTCACAATAGAAAATAATTATTATTTTGCGTCCGAAATCAACATGCAATTTTTAAGCATTATTTGGTGATGTAATTTTTTTTTCTCAAAACTCCTAAATTATAAAGAAGAAGTGTATATTGATAAAGGCTTAATATTTTTAATGACTAATGTATCTTTTGTGTTTTTCTATTAATATATACATCAGTAAATTTCTAAAACCAAGAAAAACTATTGCTTTAGTAAAAAAAATAATAAATAAAAACTGTGAATATATTAAAAAAATTACTATTTATAACAAAGCCTTAATATTTTTAATGGCTAATATTTATTTATGGTTTCCCATTAATGTAGGAATTGATAACTTCCTAAAAAATCGTAAAAAAAAACCTGTACCATAAAAAAAATTTTACTAATGCATATTCATTCTGAAAATTGTACTGAAAATCGATTTAATTAGCAAAATAATTAAAATATCACCAATTTTAAAATGGATTTTTTGAACATTGAGTAAATATTTATAATATAATGATAAAAATTAGACGTTTTTAAAAATAAAGTTAATAGAAACTTAAAATAGTAATTCACGAGTTAATGACGTAAAGCTATTACTCATGAGAAACCAGACTTCCCAGAAAATTTGTTTCTAAATATTTATGAAAGAATAAACAGGCATGTAGTATACATCAACTAGGATAAACATTCTCAATATTGATAGGCAAATATGAATTATTTATGATTTTGGCTATTTTCCAATTTTTATTAAGTCGTCTATGAAATGCAATTAAAGATAAATTTATGCGCTTGAAAATGGACAATAATCTGGAATATGGATGACGAAATGTAAATCTTTGCATAACATTTAAAAATCTTTTACTTTTTCTCTTAATTGCCTAAGTGTTTTAACATTATCAGAAAATCAGTATAGAATAATTTTTTATCAAACCTAATATCGTTATAATGTAATATGTTTTTATTATAAATTAACCATTTTACATAAATTCAGAACAAATATAAACTTATTTCATAATATGATGGTTATGATTATCAGTGAAGCCGAAGTTGTCTGTTTACTTAAAGTTCCTTTGACTTTTCAAGGGCTCTCTTCTCTATTTATATTAAACTTATACTATGATATTATCTTTCATATTAATTACTTTCATGTTTTTGTTTCGAAGTAGTTAAACTTACAATAGCTTCAGGGTTTAAAAGTTATTTCTTAAAAAAAGGTCTTTACTTGCGAGATATTCATTGTTTGCTATTGTTTGGTACTAATTATGGGTACACTAAATATTAAAATTAAATTAATTATAAAATTGAGTTGTGAATTTGGAGGGTATTATAAGTCCATTTGGATCTAAACAAAATCGTTTATTATTTAAAAAACTTTAAAGATTATTATTTCTCAATAAAGTTTTAAAGGTGTATAATAATAAAAACATCACTCTTTGTTAAGTGCTAATTGTAAAAAACACATTTTTTTTTTAATTTATTTAAATCAAACCTTTAAATACATGAAAAAATGAACTTACATAACTTTGAAAAATTACAGCTTGATTAAATAAGTTTCTAGTAATGTATTAAAAACGTTTATAACCAAGATTTATGATTAAAATTATGATGGTTTGTTTGTTAGAGTTATAATTTAAGATTTTTATTTTTTTGTAATTAATTAAAATTTTATTGTGCAATAAATTTTCGAATGATCAACTGGAAAAAATAACTGCAATGCAAATAAAATAAATTAAACAAATAAAAAACAAACGTTTTAATGTTTAATTTCTATAAATTGCTTCTAGTCATCGATGTTAATGCTCTTACATGAATAATGGGATCATAATTTATAGTCGAAAAAAAATATATGGCTTCTTACGATTTGAAAATTATATATGAATGGAAAATAGTTGACTGGCTAATTCGAATGATGGAAAGAATTGGTCAGGGTGTGCAGTCAAAGCTAACGCAAAATAAGCAGAACTTATTTTGTAATTGTTCCAACGTTTCGGCCTAGGATGTAGGCTATATTCTGGGCAAACAACGGACGTGGTGGCTTGTCAAACTAATACTTGTCAACACATATCTTTGACTGCACCCCCTGAGCAATTCTATCCATCATGAAATTTATATAGTATAAATTTACCTGATGCTTATTGTTTATTTATACTTGTTTGATAGAAGTTCACGAATATGGAACATTTGTGTTTATGTAAACTTGTTTTGCCATTTTGGTTACGGGGAAAAACAAATTTTTTTTCAAGCATGTTTATTGGTTAGCGAAGCATTACAATCTGCCACTGGTACGGGCAAGAAATATTAGAGATATATATTTTCATTCATAAAGAAGACGAACATTAATAATTAAATTTAATTAAACTCAATGAATACAATTTAATAAGGTATAAGATAAAATAAAGTTACTCAACTAGAACTCATTCAAACCTTGTAAAAAATATTGGCAGGTTTAATTTTCTTTAATATTATGTAAATACATTTAAGACGACGAATTGGAAGTCTCCCATGATCTTCACCTCTCTGAGTAGCTCTGCCAGTATGGTGAGCGCTAGAGTGTTGCTGAGCTTAAGGTACTGGGTACCAACCCCGCTGTGGCAAATAAATTATTTAATCTACTAACAGATAGAAGTTGCCCTGTGGCGTACCTTTGCCGGTTCTCTTAAGGCTTAACCTCAATAAAGTGCGTACCCTTATTCGGGGTACTATCTATTGTTTAATTAGTTTACGAAAGTGGAACTGGTTGACTCATGCAAATCTGATCTGTAGGTGTCCAGCTTGATCATTTCAGTTAGCATAGCCATTCTAATTTATACGGGTTATTCTTCACCAAAAATTATATTAATTATTTCTTTTCACTCTCATAAAAATTACTTTTCTTTACTTTAAATATAAGTAATTTAGAATTAAGTACTGAACAGTTTTGATTGTAAACTTAACTTTCTACCTAAATATTGTGTTTCACAGTTATTGTTGAGACAAAGCTCGTAAGTTCGATTATAAATTTCTTAAAAGGAAGCGTAGGTTCCGTCTGAATCAAATCTCGCTCTGGGTGTGGACTCTATGGTGTAATTTGAAAAGAGTTCGCAACAATAGAGAAAAAATATGAAGAAATTCAAAACATTGAAATAAAAGTTACTTACCCAAGAAGCAGGCCGGGCAGCTTCGTCGATAAAACCTCCTTTACCCCCTTGAGCGCCCAAACGACCAAAAGAAGCTTGTAGTGTCCTTCTAGCTGTATTCCTTTGATTTAGAAATCCTCCAGGGGAATTCACACTTAATTGCAGGTGATACGGGCGTTACTTATAAAAAACATGAATAGAATAATGCAACGGAAAGTAGAGAACTGGTTATGAACTAGACTCGCTATAATTGAGCTGGATAGCTGGGGTAAACAAAAGGACATGTGACTGATTTGTGTGACTGTATTGACTGTACTGTATTTGTGTATTTTAAGATTTTACCTATTTATCTTGTATGGCATTATTTATTATTTATTTACAAAAAGAACGCCAAATGGTTTTGGCCAAATAAACAAAAACTCATAATAAAAATTGTGGATTTTACCTAATGATAAACGTTACATGTTAGTAATATTAAAAAGAATGTACATTATGTAACTACATTATTTAAGTCAATCAGAGTTTTAAAGCCAGGAGACAAGCAAAAGCACTACTGGATAAAAAGTAAATTGGATGAAGGAAGATTTGCAAGATACAATACGCTTTGTCTAGTGTAATCTCCTCTCTCTCAACTTAATGTAGCCAGCTTACCTAAGTTGAAATTGACTTAAAAACCATAAATAGACTTCATGTTCTGCCTAATCTGATCTATCTCTATTCGTTAAAGTAGTCTGTTTCGATTTATTAACTAGCATGAGTTAAATATATTTATTAATGTTGATGAAAGCATTTTTGGTCATGATAGAAAAGATTAAAATATTTCACAATTTACCGATTTTTGAAGTCTCCTCCATATTTTAACAATAAAATATTTTTAAGTCAACATTTTGACCCTTCCATCTTACCGAGTTATACGTTTAGGCCGAGTTCCCACTAAGACGATATAGGGAATATTGGTATTGAAGAGTTATTGGTTAGAAAATAAATGGCTACATGATAAAAATAAATACTTTATTTTCTGACTGCGGCATTGGAATAGTTTCTCTAGATTAATAAATGTAATTACCGTATTATACTCTATTCTTCGTGCCTTTATATTCACAGCTCGAAATGTCGGACAACACAATTACTGAGGCAATATGTCACTTGCGATATGATGTTGCTCAATTGCTCGAGTATGAACCATTTTTATCGCATATCTTTAGATTCCATGTCTGTGCTTGTCGTGTGTAAGTTACGATATATCGCTGACCTTTTATCGCCATGATGGAACGATATCGACTAATTCATAAAGATTGTTATTCCTTTAATGATTATCCCTTAGATGGTGGGTGGGCCTTATTTATTTTTCAAGGCAGTTTGAAGTAACAAGCACGAATCTTATAACACCAATTATTTCTGAATATTCATTGACATATTGCAAATTAACGAAGAAAATATCAACTTCCTTTTAAGAATCTATCGTTCCAACGAATAAGTGGTCAAGTCTATAATATTATGTCAAGGCTATAATATATCTAGAGACTGAATTGTATAGAAACCGCCTTCAGCGGACTCAAATAATGTTATTCTTTAACATACCTACAGGTAATAGAAGGCTGTAGATTGTAGATATTATTTGTTCAATATGTTGTAATTGTAATTTCATAAAATAAAGGAGGTTCAGGAAAAAAAAATATCCAGAGGTAGTAAATTGTATCCAAACGCATTAATTAGTACCACCCTATTTATATAATTGCTGGCTTAAAATTAAGTTATAATATAGGAAATAGCTCATATTCAACCCAATACCTCACTTAGTCTCTTATGCACTACGAGAATAACAGAATTTAACTTCCCTACGTACAAGAAACTCATTTTGGACAGAATTCACCTTAATCACTTCATCACTGTGGCTGTAGAAATATGAGGCGTTCATACCGTTCATAGTTAAGCAATTCTTTGCTCTCGGAACTTAAGGTTCGGAACCGGACTAAAATTGAGAAACAAGACGGCAAAATGTCGTGTTAGAGATAAATGGGTGTTTGTTTATTTAACGCCACTTTTGTGCTGCTATGGCTAATCGGACGATGCTGCAGGTATTTTTAACGAGTAACTGACATCGGAGAACCTTGGGATCCCCGTTTAAAGTCCCTTACGAAGGACGGCATAAACAAAGGCCACCTGGTGGGATACGATCCCGTTATCTTGGGCTTAGTGGGTTGTTACGCTAACCATTAGACCACAGGTCGTCCCGAAAATCGCTTGACTAAACTATCGAAAACATGCGAAAAAGTCAATTTTTGAAATGTTGGAATAGATGATAAAGCCACATATCAAAACTGGCCATAAAACATAGTTTTTATTTCAAATGGAGATAAGTATGATATATAAAATAATAGAGGAATAATTTAAATTTATTGTTGACATTTTCATGAATGGTAAAAGTTATGGTCATTTACCTCCTAATTTTTGAGGGCAGTTAAATTTTTTTTATCTCCTTCCCGAGGTTTGTTGAAAACGCTTTTTCCGGTCTTGTTAGCGCTTTGTTAACGGGAAAATTTATCTAAAGAAGTTATGGAAACTTTTTTTTTATATTTTCGAATTACCTAAATACTCGTGAGTTACTAGAGGTTTCCCATGAATTTAAGGCTTACAGTAGAGAGAGAGAAAAGGAAAAGTTTGATAATGGTAACAAAAGTGTTAGAAGGCTGGAGGGGGGGGGGGGTGTTCTGGATTTATTCGTCACATTGTGGAGCAAAAAGTTGAACCTCCCCACAGCCAGCCCATAATCCTCGGTTAGTCCAGCTTCTCTCTCTGTCATCTCTATACACCCTTTCAAAAAATACATCCTAATAGGCGACTGCGGCTATGTCCTAAATGTGGCCCCTGGGCACGCGTGATATCCTAGCTGTAGATTGGCCTGTGTTGGGATTCAGAAATGGTCAAAAATAATTTTACAAAGTTTATTCCGGAACATAAACTGTTAGAAGTTCCGGAACAATTTGCATTCATTCCAGAGTCAGTTTATATTACTGGGTAAGGCCAAAAAACTAATTATTCAAGTTTTTTATGGAGCTTTTAATTATTTTTTTTTAAATGCTAGTAAATTAAATTTTAAAAATGTATACCGCAACTAACTATAATAATAATACAGTACTGATTTATTTATTTTAGTCTTAATTTTTAACGTTGGCTAAATACTGTAACTGTTCCAAATATTGTCGTTGAATAATTAAAGTGTGTTGAACTGCGTTCTATTGGCTATAACAACCTACTATGTCCAAGATCGCGGGTTTGTAGCTTGGCAAATGGCCTTTGGATTTTTCAAGGGAGTAAAAAGGTACTATCCTTTGGAGGTGACGTCAAATAGTGACCCCGAGCCTCTGTGTTGTCACTCATGTGGTGTACTCATTGACAATACCTTTCTTAATTAAACCTGTATGGGAAAAATTAAAGGCTCTCGTAGTGCTTATCCTTTATCTTCCGATTAGCAATAGGAGCGTAATCCATTCCAATCCAACAGCGGTGCAATAGAGCATTGCTGAGTAAAGGCGTCCTTTATCAGACCACGCCATGTTTCCCTGTCCTGTGCGGCCATCATCGACTCCCACACTCCGAGCAATGCCCGAGCAGCCTGGGCAATCCTATTTCGCCACAGCATCCTGTGTCTTCCTTTACGTCTGGGCCCATAAATTTCTGTGACAAGGGTATTCTTTGCGATAGTGTCCTCATTCATACTTTCCGCGTATCCAGCCCACCTTAATCTTTCGAGTCAGATAAATCTAGCTTTGCTGGGCTCCTTGAAGAAAGTATACAATTCCTGATTGGTCCTCCGTTACCATGCTTAGCCCTCCTTTATTCCGCCATAAATCGATTGAAGGATCCTTCTTTCATGAATTAACCGAACCGATTCATCCTATTTGCTCAGTGTCCACGATTCAGAGCCGTAGCAGGTTACTGCGGAAATACTCATGTAGTCCAAAAAACACCGGCTAGACTTGCTGGTATGAGACCTGATTTTCCCGCAGATATCGTTATCTATATCCACTTTGCAGCCGAGGTAATCAAATTCGTTAACTTTCTCGGATTTGTACCTTCTAATTTGGACTTCCTCGCCAGGCATCGCTTGTTGTCCAATTGTCATATATCATCTTTTATTTATGATACCCTATATCATCTTTCATTAATTAAATAGCATTTACCTAGCAGCCCCAGCAAAGGCAAGGAATGCGTCAGAGACAGCATGGAATGATCGTCACATGATGTCAACATTATCAGCGTATCCGAGCCGTTGTACAGTTCGGTAAAAGATTATACCGCCAACATGAATATTAGTGCTCCCAATGACTTTCTCAAGCCCATTATTAAAAAGAAATGACAGTATAAAATGACTTTAAATGAAGGAACAACAAAAATAATCGTGGAAGAAAATGGTCCGGGTAGAGGTCACAAAGAATTTCTCGTGGAATTGGAAAACAACTTTATTGATTAGCCAACGTTTCGACCTACTTTGTAGGTCGTCTTCAGGGCTATATGAAAAAATAATCGTCTTTGTGAGATCTGAAGGCTCTTCTGAGAACATCACCAAGCTTCTATGAAGTCGATACATTGAATGGAAAATCTGTATAGGCACAATTTCTTCCATGAATTTCTTCTTCAGGATAGGGGGACCAATGTAGCGTCATGCGAAGAGCCATAACAGCATAAATTAACGTTAAATGAATATACAATAAATCGAATGTATGTAATCAATAAATATCTCTATTTTTACACAAGACCTGTTTAAATTGATGTCTGGTGTTTATATTACAATATTTTATTATTAAAATTTTATATTATACATCAGAATTACAATAATTCTTTTTTAATATTTTTATTCTGAAGAGAAAAGATTTGACTTAGCCGGGATTCGAACAAGGGTCGCCCGCGTCTATAGCGCGGTGCTCTCACCCTGTGAGTTGCTAAGGCTCCTAACCAAGCCAGAAAATCCTGAAGAGCAAATATTTGTCTTGGCCGGGATCTCCCTCTTATATGAGCCTTTATAGCTCAGATGGTTAGAGCACCGCGCTAGAGATGCGAGCGACCCGCGTTCGAATCCCGGCCAAGAGAAATTTTTGCTCTTCAAAAAGTATTAAACATAATCACCCTCAAAAGAACAAAAATAAATTACAATAATTTTTGTTTATTTGATGAGAATATGCAGTTTGAATAGATAGGAGATCCTTTTTTTATTTTTTAAAATAAAAATTAAGCCTAGTATTTTTACTAACACTTTTTTTTAGTAATATTGTTAATCAGCTGTAAGAAATATTAATAAATTTTATGTTTTATCCCTTTAGAGCCTTACATCGGGTCAGACTTGCTACAGAGACCCTTAGCGGACACTGATTAAGCCCTTTCGACTTATCTCTCTACCAGATCTTTATGAAAATAATCCAATTTCCATCTTAAACTTTCAAATTGCCAAAGTTCCTGACCTAAAAATGAATTCGCAACTCTGCATTCAACCTGCATTGATGTTGTGCTTTTATTATCTTTTTTTCTTTCATAACTAATTAATTTTTTATATTATTATTTAAACTTCAATTACTGCCATAGTTTTTTCCTATCCTGGTAATGACTCATAGTCCTATGGGCAGCAAAATTTAAAAACTCATTAATGCAAACGAAATAAAATGTTTAAACATTTTATTATTATAGATATAATAAAATATTTATAAAATCTTTTTTGTGATTGAAGTAAATAAATAACAAATAAGATCAAAAAAGGAAATAGTCATTGATCCACTCTAAAAACCATTGATTTATTATTATAAATCAACAAATGGAGTACGCGAGGGTGAAATATATCAATATGATGAGTACAACCATTGTTGAATATAATGTTGTTGTTTTGTTTTTTTCAAATTTTGCTTTTCAGACTCAATGATGTTCATCTATCATTACGGCTGTAACGCCTTTCACAAATTATTTATATATGTAGATAATTCACTGCCTTTGTTTTTTAAAGTTGTTAACTTACATTAGTGCAGCGAAGTGGCTCATTAGTAGAGCACTGAGTTGCCATGCGAAAATCCCGGTTCAAATCACGCTGCTGTAAGACTTGACGGAAGGCTATTTAATTAATCTCTTAGCCAATTGGTGATGAATCATATGGGATCTATGGCCCTTCTGGGGCTCATATAGCCTCTTTAAAGTGGGTACCTAAAATAAGGGAAATCTGGCGGTTGAGCGTGATCCAGGATTAATCTCCTCTCTGCACAACCGTTTTCCATGAAACAGTACAGTATCTACCATGTACTGAACCCCAGACACGTTCACGGGTTATAGTTTTACAGGTTGTTTTTACTTGCATTAAGTGCTTAACTTGGCGGATTCTGCTATGAGATCTAGTTGTAAATATAGGTTGAAACCATTAATACATAATGTACTATAGATTTCTTTCTGAAGCATTGATAAATGATTTGGCGTTAGTTTTTTCCTTCTCACTTATTTGACGATAATTTTACTTCTCAGTAATGATGAATAGTATGGGATGAGACCAAAGACTAAATATATGATAAAGAACTTTTATAAAAAACTATTCTACGAATAACGGCTACTTTTTTAATCAGACAGTTTTTTTCTCTAAATTCATATAAAAAAAGTATTTGTTTGTTAAAAATATTTTGTTCAGATGAATGAAACGAAAATATCGATTCTGAGTAAATACACTTTTTTATTTAAACCTCCGACAAAAAACTTCATATCCGGTGTTGGACTTTTACTTAGTTTGTATTCCAAACCGAGTTTTCAGCCTTTATAATGTTTTATATATTCCCCAATTCCACGTTTTATATTATTAACCCTCTAGAAAAAAATATAGTAAAAAAACATTAAATGTTCATTGTAAATGAACACAATACTATCTATATGCATGATAAAATATCATAATTAATGAATTTCCATTGTCATGGAGCTAATTTGATGATCACTTATTAATAAAGATATTTTTTTTTATTTTGAAGAGAAAATATTTGTCTTGGCAGGGTTCGAACCCGGGTTGCCCGCATTTCTAGTGCGGTGCTCTAACCACTGATCTACCAAGCCCCCTTTCCAAGCCACACAAATCCATTCTCTTCACCGATCCTACCTGTATATCCCCGTGTTCTCGCAATTTTTGCGGTGTATAAACGAGAAGAATGTTCGTTGAACATACTTTAATTGGGATCTCGTTGACTTACTTTAATTTATATTATCATAATTATTTTTTATTTATTGTATTTTGATGGTGATTATTTTTAAATAATTTTAATTTTAAGAGAAAAGATTTGTCTTGCTCAGCTTGGATACGAGCCTTGGTAGCTCCGTGGTTAGAGCACCGCACTAGAGATGTGGGCCACCCGGGTAAAGAATTAATACAGACAGATGATATTTTATTTACGAATAATTTTTTCCAACTCCGTTTTTTTGCTACATTAACCAATTATGATTATGATATGCATACACATATAATTTTTCAATTAATTTTAGTTTGCCATTTTATCTTAACTTTTCACAATATAATTATACATTATAATTGGGGTTGAAAATTGGTTCAAGTTGTAGAGAAGAATTTATGGTCCATGAAAAACAGAGGAAGGTTATGGTCTTAGATTAACTGCAGAAATATGTAGAAAAAAATGAAAACCTAGAAGTGATCAAAAAATCACGATTAGTTTACTTAGATAGATCAAGGTTATCATAGATCTATCTATCTATCATAGATCTATCATAGATATATATATTTTGGTAAAATCTGGAACTACAAAGGATAGAGATTCATTGTTTAAGAAATGAAGGAAGAATCTCAAAACAAATTTGTTGGGCACAAAATACTTGTACGTGAATAGAAGAATCCCAACAGAAGAGAATGGACTTCTAGTCGAATATGGTGAAAGACTTCTGGAGTACAAGGAAAGAATCTGCATCGAGTGATATGCGTGTGGTCGTTGTTGGTCTGTCACGTGTAAAAAAATAATCAAATAATCATATATTGGGTGTAATTGCTGAAAGATAACCTCGTGCAAACCTGTATGTAGTAATAAGTTGGAAGTGCAGGTTCGCCCACATTCGCCCCGTTTGTCTTACCTCATTTTTGCTAAAGACAATGGAGAAAATTCTTGATAGATATATCAGGGATAAACATCTCAATGATGTATCAGTAATGTTGCATCAACATGCATACAGAGAGGGCATATCTTGTGATACTGCGCTGCATGCAGTGGTGGACCAAATAGAAGGTGCTCTGCAGTGGAAACAAATTGCGCTCGGAGCATTTTTAGATATAGAAGAGACATTTGATAATACCCCTACTAATATATTAACTAATGCCCTACTAAAGCAACCCCCCTAGGATGAAAGGGATGAGCATTCAATTTAGCAAGAAGGTTAAATACCTCGGTTTTATCATGGACAGTAAATTAAACTGGAATGAACATATCGATTATGTTACCTAGAATGCCGCTAGAATTCTGTGGACTTGTAAGAGCCTTTTTGGCAACAAGTGCGGAATTAGCCCCAAGATGGCTCGTTGATCTACACAGCAATAGTCAGACCTGTGCTAACTTATGGCTCAATAGCATAGTGGCACAAAGCTGGTATCAAACAAAATAGATCAAGGTTAGGGAACGTGAAGCGCCTCGTGTGCATCATGATCACTGGGGCCAGGAGAACCACCCCTACCACTTCACTGAAGACTATACTTGATTTGTCACCTCTTGACATTCTAATTGAAGCAGAGGTATTGAAGACAGCCTACAGGCTAGTGAAAATAGGAGGGATTAAGAAACCCACCAACGACTTTGGACACAGAAGTGTCTTTGATATAATCGAGCATAATGCAAAGTTAAAAAATCATTGAGACTTAATGCTGAACAAATATAACTTTGACAAAAAATTCCACGTTAATACACAGGCGATTTGTAAAAGAAGAATGATTGCTTTAACCCACCCATTGGTCTAAATGTGTACACGGATGGATCCGAAGGGGAGTATGGTGCCGGCTCGGGATTCTGGTTCAGGAGTTGATGGGGCATAGGCCATTACTTAGCTCTGGGTACGACACCCACTGTATTCCAAGCGGAAATATGGGCAATACATTATGAAGGACCACAAGAATAAGGTAATGAATTTTCTCACTGACAGTCAAGCAGCATGCAATGCATTACAAAATGGAGTAACAAAATCCAGACCAGTGGAGGAATGCTGTATAAGACTTGATGAACTAGCTTTACATAACAGAGTTAACATATTTTGGATCCCTGGGCACAGTTATAAACCAGGAAATGAAAGGACCGACAAATTGGCAGAAAGGAGCAGAAATTGCTCCAATAGGACCAGGACCATGGTGCAGGGTTCTCCTTTCCCTTGAAGATAAAACCACGTTAGGATAGGATAGAGCCAAGATAAGGCATACTAAACTTTTTAATAAGGATCCCAATGACAATTCTGATTCTGAGAAAATCAAGAAAGAAGCCGCTCACATGTCGAGAACCGACCTCAACAGTATGGTTAAAACCATGTCTGGGCACTGTAAACTCAGGAAACACATGCATCACTTGGGCATTGAACCTGTGCAGATGGTTGCACAGAGGAGGACGAAACCCCCTGGCACGTTCTTTTTGAATGTAATGCACTAGGTCGAAAGAGGACATTTGACCTTGGCCTTGGAGAACACGAGGAACTTCAAGAACTGAGATTCAAAGACTATCTAAAATTTCTCAGAAGTCTAGACCTAGGTTAGGGATCATTATGACTCAAGCACAATGGGCCTCTTTACGCCGAAGTGCATGGTAATAAGAAAGAGTCACACTTAAATAATAATGCTATTTACATCTGAGGTAACTTGAAGACGGATAAGTATACACACGTAAATCAATAGCATTTCAACAAAATTGATTGGGTAAATAATTATAAATAACTCTAAAAGTTTTTTAATCAGTTATTAAGTCGACAGTGTATCGCAAAAGAATAATATCAAAACTCTTGTTTTGTTTTGTAAAAAATGCAACGGAGCATTATATCATTTGAAATATCTTGTTAAAAATATTAATGATTGTTTCGAAACAAATACATTTTTGTAGTAATAGCGGAAAACGATGGATATAGCCATAAAAGTGATCTTCAAATTAATTATCTATTAATTCATCTAGTATTTTAATTAAAGTTTGCGTTGATGAGCTTCTGGTTATTTATCAATTACAACAAATTTCCTCATTTGAGCCTCAGAAGTTGTCCGCGTAACAAACGAAATTCCTTTCCTCCTTAAGTCTTCGCAAGTTCGGTTCCTCTAGATCCAACCGGCGAAGTTTATGGAACGAATTTTCAAAACTTTCCTGGCTTATAAAATATAAAGCCTTAGACAAGTCCTGGTGTCGTGTTATTGTTATGGAAAGCGTGTAAGCTGACTACAACAGTTGAAATAATATATTTCTTGTAGCGAGATCTGAGCCTCGTCTTGAAAATTTTCAGCGCAGAAGTTTTACGTGGTAAGTACAACAAGCAACACAATTTCCTTTTTACATGACAACTTCGGATATCAGATTCTGTGAAATACTATGTCCATTCAGAATTCTCACACAACACACACACACACACACACACACACACACACACACACACACACACACATACACACTACCATATAAGAGTGTTAACTTTAAAATTTATATAATAGCTAAATTATTAATACACCGCTGTACTACATAATATTTAGTTTTGCGTTCCACCATTTTCGGTTGTTATTTGATTGCCGTAGAGTTACTTTCTTTGTTGGTCATAATAGATTTTCTATTTTGATCCATAAAAATCCCTCTAATTTGGAACATTCGATCACATAGCAACAAATTTTAGGAATGAATTAATATAGTTATAATTTGTTTATTTATTTAACGTCATGCTATGCTCTTCTGGCTTATCGGGCTATGTTACTGTGAGAGTCCTTAAGTGGCCAATATAGGTATAATGAGGACAGGGATCTATAACGAGTATTTGCACTGTATGGGTCCGAAACCGCCATTTTGCGACTCCTCTGAAGGACAGCATATCAGCATAAAATATCCTTATATTTTATCCTCTTCAAAAACCTCGCGATCTAGGCTAGACTATAGTAGGTTGTTAATCTGACCATGCCACCACAGTGATCCTGCATAGCTGTTATATTACGATTTATGTAATATTTTGTTTTGTACCTCCCTTCTCGGTTCCTCTTCTGCTACCGAAGTGTCACTTTTAATGTTGGTCATAATTGACTTTCAAAAAATAAATAAAACACAAAACTGTACTTAATGATAAACTCGTCTATCAAGGAATTAATTTTCATAGGTAATAAAATCTGTAATATTTTTTTATTTATGTAAGTATTGTGTAATATTTAATTGATTTTTATTATGTAATGCAATCACTGTTAAAGGAATTTATAGTTATTAGGAGTAAAGAGAAGTCATGTGTTTCCCCAAGTCTGATAGCTTTGCATACAGTAATCTTTTATTTTATCCTAAGTTTTAGCATAATGCTTTTCTTATTGTGAGGGAGAAAAGACGGTAGCTGGGAGCAGTAAAGAAATTGAGGGCGCATTCCCTTCTTCATTCCCTTTGCAAACACGTTGTGAACTTCAAACTACTCCCCTTGCATATGTAAACCGTACACAATGCCCTCCCGTCCCACCTTCCTTCAATCCACTATTTTTGGCTTCAAAACTCTGACATTTTGTAGCTTATGTCGCGCTCCAAGTGTGTCGGAACTATATAACTGAATCATCTCATCAGTATTATGTCTTTATTGATGTAATTAAACAAAATTATGATGATTAAATCGGAATCCCTGTACCTCTTCAATCCATGAACGGTATTGGGTTCAGTACATGGTAAAGTCTTTACTATTTCTAGGTTTTATGGAGTTGTGACTTTTTCGAGATATTGCTCAATCTCCAGGTTTCCCCCAATTAAGGGTATCTACTAAATGGAAGCTGCGTGATCCATTCGTTGCTTTTAGCAGATTAAATAATGCATATGCCACAGCCAGATTTGAACACGAAACATCCCGAATTGCACTCAAGCACTCTATCTACTGAGCTATCTACTTTTGGCAACTTATTTTTCTCCCGAATTCTTTCTAGAAGTACTAGTAAAATAAAGTAAAACGTCTGCTTTAGAAGAAACGGTGGCGGGTATTTTCATTTGATTTTTCTGATGTTTTATTTCAAGTGCCTTGAAAATAAATAAATCATAGTCATGTAACATTTAATTTTTTTTTTATAAACATAAACATTTAAGCGAAATCGTAGTTGTTATAAGTAATCGAAGCACCACAAAAAGTCCATCTTTTATTTTTTAAATGTCAAATTTTTTTATGAACTCTTAATAGAAAATCGTCATAAAAATAGTTTCCATACCGTTATTAACAATATTATTTAAGTACTGTCTTCATTGCGAAGGTATCATTATGGTTATTCGAATTTTAAATACAGCAGATCTGAATAGCTGTTATGTTGAGTACTTGAACCATTCAGATAGGTTTCGAAGATAGGTATCGCCTTCTTCCTGCGCTTCGTCATCCTTGAATTTTCCCATCGTTATCAACTAGAGTAAAATTTTCTCCAAGCATTAACTGCCCTATTTACTGCAGTTTGAGTTTCTTTATAGAAACCACAACCTCTTTTATATTCCTCATCCACTTTCTAAAAGTCTCATTCTTAATTCTGTCTATCCAACTTATTTTGTGATTCCTTCGGTACAACTACATCTTAAGCGCATGTAGTTGAATCTCTGTTTCATTTAAAGTCCAGCATTATATCCTGTAAAGGAATATACTAATACAATTTTAATTTTATTAATAATTTTTTTTTTTTTATATCAACAAAACTTACTATTTCCCAACTCTCATGTTTAATTCACAGTAACTCGTGAATTGCAAAAATACTACCTATAGAATACTTTGTAATAATAATTATGGTCTAATTATCCTTTTATTAGTTAATTTATTGTTTCAACAACACAGCATACTGATACAAAATATAAAATGTCGATATCGCAAAACTTTTAAATTACTGTGGGAGTATTCCAAGTAAAATATATTTTAGTTTTCAGGCTACAACAAATAAACTGATTAATTTAATCAAGTAGTCTGAGTATATGATTAGAAAATAATGAAGTAATAAACTTTTTTAAACATCTTAATGCTAATTTAAACAGGTGACTGATTAAGACAAAGAAAATATTTTTCAATCATAAATCAAACGATTGATTACAAGTATCTTTAAAGTTTAATTTATAGTAATTTATAGATCCGTTTGGCAAATTTTATTCTATCATTCAAGTTCAATAAATTGAGATTTTATTATCACTACTAAAAACTTTTTATTTTACCTGAATTTATATCTGAGGTTTGATGGGTTCATAAAATATGAAACTCTTTTTTTTTTTACATCGAAGAGTTGCAACTTGGGCAGAATTGTAAACGATTCAAGCTAGCATAAAGTTTTATGTCTAACTGAGTTTCTGATTCTTTCTTGTTCATATAATTTCAAGTATGATTGAAATTGGTGTGGAAAAAAGATGTTTTTCTTTTTGGATTTTGATTTTCTGAACTACTAATATTAGTGCTACTCTAACAGTAGCAGCGCGATAAGCTATAAGGAAAAGTGTGTACACATAAACCAGCCATCTGAGCTAGTATGTATTTAGGAGCATTTACTCGAGTCAATAATTAATTTTCATCGTATCAAAATAGAGGGATAAAAATAAGAAAAATATTTCTTTATTGTCTCAAATATTTCTGCTGCCTTTTAATTATTCGTTTTTGTTTTTTAAATCAATGTATCCTGATACCCAAAATCTTTTCTCGCCAATTCTTCTTATTAGACCATTCTTCTTCTTCCTCCCGAAGCCCTCTTGCTACCATTCCTTCTCTCACATCCTCCATCCATGTCTTCTTCTATCTTCCTCTCTTTCTTTTATTAGCCCTCTATGATAGAGATTCTGTAGCAATCTATTACCTCTCATTCTCATCAGATGGTCAAACCATTGCAGCCTCCTGGTTTTTATTTCATATAATATATTCTTCTTCTGCCCTATAGCTTCTTTTATAACACTATTGAGTATGTGTTGGAGCCTTGATATGCCACAGTCTTAAAATGTTTTTTGCTGAAAAATCTATATATATATTCAATGAAAAATACGTTAATGGTTACAAATATTTGGAAAGCTAATGTTTATACAAAACCTATCTTCTAAGTGCGTTTTTGTTTATATTGCTCAATTTTTTCTTACCCCATTCACTCGCGATCCTAACGGGCCGAAATAAACAAACTATTAAGTGGGCTGAAAAGTTTGTTGTCTGACATAATTGGTATTACTAAAATTAAATTTTTATGATTTTTAGTTAGTACTAACCTTCATAAGAACAATTTGTCATGAGATCCATTGTGAATGGAGCTACATTTGTTAAATGTAAAAAAATAATAAAAATGAGTTTCGCATATCTATGGAGCTTTGCTTTACATTCTGTTAAAGCCAGTCTTTTTGCTTTATAAACATTACTCCGCGATGTTTAGTGATATTCAACCATAATAACAAAAAAAAAATTCTGTCGATATGTGACAATGGATTTATCACTACACTCCAGAGTCCAGTCGACAGTCACCCGAGTGAACTGCTCGCGATAAAACGAATCCAAAGCGTGGAAAGAAGCAACGGTTGGCTTGCAAGGTTATGGCATCAGCATTCTGGGATAAGCAAGGAATAACATTGATTGATTAGCTTGAAAAGGGCCATAGTATCAACAGCGATTATTACATAGCGTTTTTGGAGCGTTTGAAGGATCAGATCACGAAAAAACCGCCTCATTTGAAGAATATAAAATTTCTGTCACATTAAGACAATGTGGACAATTTCACCCCTAAGGGTTCCTCACTTAACATAATAGGGGTTCAAAGATTGTATGAAATCCGTCAGTTTTGAAGTCAGACATCTGAAATTTCGGATGTACGAGTAACTTATAGTTAATGCACCATATCACATATCAATGAAAAATACAGCAAATCTGCATGAATTGAGCAATGAGTAGCTTTCCCTTCCACCATATTTTCCAAATCTTGCCTCCAGTGACTTTTTCCTGTTTGTAGAACTCAAAAGAATGCTCACTGGAAGTAATGAAGAAGCAGTCGCTTAGAGTAATTCCTATTTTGAGGCTAAAGAGAAATGGGGCTAAAAAGTGGTATCGAAAAAATCGCGTGAGCACTATAATCGTTGTGTTGTGAGCACTATAATCGTTGTGTCGCTATCAAAGGGAATGACGTCGAACAATAAAACAGAATTTTACCAGAAAAATGTGTTTTACATTGTTAGCCTACGAACTTTTATTTTACGTGTATTTTATTTTTTGCCAGTGTTTATTCGTTTTAATTTAATGGTTGGTAGAAAACTAAGGAATCTCTATGGAGTATAGTGAGCAGTTAAGAAATGGGTAAGTGAAGATATATAAAAACCTTATTTAGTGATAAAACTGAACTCCAGCCTGGCTATAAAATACTATCCTAGCGGGTTTGGCAAGAGATAAGATTGAGAAGGGTGTGTTATACGGGTTGATGGCTTAGTCCGGTGCCTACAACTCAACAGCTCTTTGTGAAATATTACCAGAATCTTTCTAGGTACTTTAACAATTATTTATTTACTTTAATGTTTATATATTATATAATAGAGGAAAAATCTGGTGGTTCAGGGTGATCTAGGGCAATTACCTCCCTGCACAACTGATATCCAAGAAACTGTACAATCTTTATCACGTACTGAATCCAAGACCTTTGATCGGTTGTAGTAGTACAGGTTTTTATTTCTGTTTTTTTATTATTTAATCATTAATGAAAACTCCTAAAGTTCAAAGAATTCAATCATCCACTCCTTACTGAATCAAATAAATGGACAAGATCTGACGGAGAAAAATCACAGTTATTTGGCCAATACCTTTCCAAAATCTTCCATCCACATCCTGATATCATTAACCCAACTCAAATTGAATATATAAAAGAAGTGTTAAATGTTCCCCTCCAAATGTCCCTTCCACCCAAAGCATTCCATCCTTCAGAAATATCCAACATTATTCACAGATTACCTTACCGCAAAGCTCCTGGGCACGACCTCATCACAATATCTTAAAACACCTACCTAGATAAGCCATTCTATTCCTTACCTATATATATAATGCTGTACTCCAATCTCCATTTTTCCTGACCTCTGGAAATTTTCCATTGTAAAAATGATACCCAAACCTAAAAAAAAAAACAGAATACCCATCCTCTTACCGTCCTATCTCTCTTTTACCTTGCATGGGTAAAATCCTAGAAAAACTCATCCTTAAATGATTGTACCCTATCCTTGATGCAAATCACATAATACCAGATCACCAGTTTGGATTCCGAGCAACCCACTCCACCATTCAGCAATGTCATCGTGTGTTGGATGTGGTGTCCTCTGCATTAGAACGTGGATCATATTGTTCGGGCGTCTTTCTTGACGTGCAACAGGCTTTTGACCGAGTCTGGCATCCGGGCTTGCTCTATAAACTCCGTAAATTTGAAGAATGGTGTCAAAACTGGAGAATTAAAATAAATTCTTAAAAATCGCATCAAATCACTTTTATCTTACGTCGTAAACCAATGACTTCCTGCCCTTCAGTATCCTTTAATAATATCGGTATCTATCCTTTCATAACAAACTTCATTCCCACTCAAACCCTCTAGTTTCAAACCTAGCTTCCTCTTCAATTCCCGATAATCCTCCGAGGCGTCTGAAAAGAAGATGGCCACGTGACCTTCTTAGTTGAACTTTGATTTGAGCACTACCAGTGGGTAGTTTCTCTACTTGTCATTCTCATGTCATTATGTATCACGTATCCTATTTACTTGTTGTATTATTGTAATACAGTTGTAAATATCAATAAATAAATGTCAAAAAAAAAAGAATCATTAATGAAATGTAACTGTATAGAAATTCCTTACGATCCAAAATCACTTCTCCTTACTTTTAAAAAAAATCAACCATAATGAAAATGGTTGGAACGCCGCGTGGTATATTCGCCCTGAAGATGGCTTACATTGTAGGCCGAAACGTCGGCACACAATAAATAAGTTACACTTATTAAGGTGTTTTTATTGACTGCACCCCCAACTATTTCTTCCTTATATATACATAATGAAAATTATATTCCACGTGTTTCTGATAGGGCACATCCCAGACGCCTATTTATAACGAAACAACGTCCAGTTTCGATTCTTTATTTATATTAGCCTCCGGATAAAAATCCACTACATGTGAAAAAAAAATTATAAACGTTAGTGCAACCATTGAGTCTAAATAACTGTCTTAAATGCTACATGTTCACATTTTGCACATTGTTATGCAAACATAACATTTCATAATTATATTAGAGAAGAGTTGGTCGACTGTATCTTCTAACTTAAGGAAGAAATAGTTGGGGGTGCAGTCAATCAAAACACCAAAATAAGCATAACTTATTTATTATGTGCCGACGTTTCGGCCTACAATGTAGGCCATCTTCAGGGCTAAGAGAGAGAAACAAACAGAAATATATAAAAACGTAGCAGTAACAAGAATATATAAAGTGGTACAGGAGTGGAAATAAAAATAGTGACTAGATATGATGAAATAGTGAATAGATATATGATAAATAAAAAAGAATATAAGACTGGTTACAGAATATAATAAACTTAAAATAGTGATAGATAAAAATAAAATTGTAGATGATGAACAGAAATTCTAATAGTGACAGATAAAATAATACAAGAATAAGAATATAAAATATAAAAAATACATGTCAAGAAAGGATAAAATGTAAACAATAATATAAAGGGAAAGAAAAATGAGGATGTAAACGGAAAGATACAAAAAGAGAAGATTAAAATATAGAAAAAGGGGGGTTGAGTATGAAGGATTTAGAAAAAACTAGTTTAATTATAGATATGGATAAGATACCAGACATGAGGGGTTACATAATTTTTGAAATTTATCAAGCTTTTCTTTCTATTTATGCTTGTATTATTACACTTTACCTATGTAACCCCTCATGTCTGGTATCTTATCCATATCTATAATTAAACTAGTTTTTTCTAAATCCTTCATACTCAACCCCCCTTTTTCTATATTTTAATCTTCTCTTTTTGTATCTTTCCGTTTACCTCCTCATTTTTCTTTCCCTTTATATTATTGTTTACATTTTATCCTTTCTTACATGTATTTTTTATATTTTATATTCTTATTCTTGTATTATTTTATCTGTCACTATTAGAATTTCTGTTCATCATCTACAATTTTATTTTTATCTATCACTATTTTAAGTTTATTATATTCTGTTACCAGTCTTATATTCTTTTTTATTTATCATATATCTATTCACTATTTCATCATATCTAGTCACTATTTTTATTTCCACTCCTGTACCACTTTATATATTCTTGTTACTGCTACGTTTTTATATGTTTCTGTTTGTTTCTCTCTCTTAGCCCTGAAGGTGGCCTACATTGTAGGCCGAAACGTCAGCACATAATAAATAAGTTATGCTTATTTTGGTGTTTTGATTGACTGCACCCCCAACTATTTCTTCCTTAAATTTCATAATTATAGTTGTAATGTTAATTAATAAATAAAATGTACTGATTGCTAGTAATATAAATCATATTTTATTATATTATTTTATAGTTGTAAAAAATAAAACCTTTGGAATTTTCCAAGAAGTTTCTGAGATCAATATTAAATAATCTGCTTTGCAACATTTATTTTGTGTTTTCAAGAAAGTAATATGTAATATATATAAGTAATAATATATTGTATTTTTTATGTATTTTATTCTCTTACTGCTATTGAATGATTCAGAGCAGCACTTGATGGAAGGCAGTTGAGTGTTATCGACGAAATACAATTCCAATTTCAAAACATGACCTAGATCAGGAAATTTCAGCATGTGCGAAATAGCGAAAGGTTCATGCATGAAAGGATGCGGCAGTGAATGCAGGCCATATTGATAAGAAAAAAAATTACGATCGGGAGCTACGGCTTCGGGAATAGGGAATAAAAATTCCTCTTTTTTTCTAGCAGCCTCCATATTCAATTTGTGTTAATATCCCAGACTAGTGGGGGCAACCATTAACTTGTAATGGGATTTTTATCCGGTTTTCGGCTTCCAGCTTAGTCCCTTCCCCTAACCCCAAATAAACTGCTTCATCGGGTATTTCCATGCTCTCTCTCTCTCGATCTGGGGGACTACCCATCTCTGTATTCATTGCATCCCCTCCAGTATTTTAGATGTAAAGTAGCCTGCCTTATCGAAACACCTACCCTTTTTAACAAAGAGAAAGAGAGTGAAAGAATAATAACAAATAGTCCCAAATAATAAATATTGAATTTGCATCATTATTTATTGTTGCTATTCTATCTGAAATACTTTTTAACATTCTTAACAATACTGCAATTAAGAATAACCAATTAGACTCTTGGAATAGTTTGTGTCAATATGAAAAATTAGTTATAGGAAGTCACCTAAAAATGACAATCCTCCGGGGTTTTGATATAAATATAACCCTTGACAAATCAATTCATATAAAAGTGGATTGGAAAATATAATAAAATTGCCTCTATCCAAAACAGTTTGCTTTGAAACAGTGTTGTCATCGTCATGTATTAAACCTAAAATCGTGGGTTATAGTGGTATAGATTTTTTTTTTTTTTTGTATATACAGAATTATACAATCACTCAAAACCGATACACCGCTTATGGTGGGTAGGTGAAAACGGTACATCGGAAAATGTGGACAGTCAGTTCGTTAAAAGCATTTGTAGACTAAAGAAAGAAAGATTTTCAAACTTTTAAACTCGATTTGCTCAAAATGCACTACAGTTGATTCTTCCCACTTTTTCACCTTATATTTTCCCTGGGAATTTTTGAAATATAATTTACCTACTTTTATTTCCATTAGCTTTATTTTTTTCGTGATCCTTTCCAGATATTTCGAATACTAATGGCTGATGACTGGATTTTAGGAGGAAAGAAAGAGCTTAGTGTCCTGCGAGGCTTAACAAAGGTTGACATAGGCTTGAGATAACAACGGCAGGTTCAGGATCCGCTCATTATAATTAATACTACCCTAGCTAATTACCGCGGGGTTTGTCCAGCTGCGAGGCCGGCGTCCATCTTCCGTCCTGGCAGCCAATCAGAAAGTCAACACGCCGAAGCCTGCCCGCCAAACTAGCCTGTGCCATCGCATGCGAGCGATTTGGTTTAGATTGGGTGTGATTAGCCTATATCGGGCGAGAGGTTAGGCTTATCGCGAAGAGGCTTAGTGTCATTCGGGACACCGGGTTATTACATAGGAGCAGGATTCAAATTGAACGACGCTAATATTTCAAATTTGTGATCACCATCTTCATTTAGCTCGGATCAATATAATTCTGGTTGTTTGTTTAAAGCATTTTTATTATTTTCAAATGTGAAATGCTTTAATGGCTTTATTGCTAAACCATAATTAAGAGTAAAGCGATAATAAATTTTAAGTATTAAGCAATGAGCTTTGAATGGTTCAGTTATATATAACCCTTTTATGCCTAATGTAGTCGTTTGGTTAAAACATCTGTTATGTACTCCTGTTAGCGTTTTAATGCTCAGTAGCCAGTTAGTTAGTTCATTTAACGTCACTTTATGCTGCTGTGGCTAATCGGACGATGCTACAGTGGGAGCTCTAAATTTTGCCTATCCAGGTTTAATTAGGATAGGAATTTTTAACGAGTACCTGACATCGTACAGGCTCGGGACCCCCGTTTAAAGTCCCTTCCGAAGGACAGCGTAACTAAGGATTTTTTACTCCCTTAAAAAAATCCTAGGGCCACCTGCCGGGCTACGAACCCGCGGTCTTGGGCTTAGTAGTTTGTTACGCTTACTCAGTGTAGCCAGTATTCCACATGAATAGTTTCAGAATATGTCACAGATTGCAGAATAGGTAAGTTAGACTTTCTAACCTAAGTAAGGACGGATTATTGGATTATTAAAAAAAAATGGTATGGCGAAAAAAAAAAAACATTTATGCCATTTTAATAGTCACATGAGATATTTTTTAAATTTTATATTGACACTTTGTGCATGAAAGGGTTAATGACATTTACTTTGGGATAGATCTTAGCTAAAAGTCGAGCATACAAACCGAAGAATATTTCCTTATCTCATTAAGCTGCTACTCGCTTCTCAGTCTAACTTTATTCGATTAAAAATTACTAAAGGCTTCTTAGGCAATAGTGATATGTTTATAACTTATTAAATTTAACATGAACCGTGATTAGAACGGAAACAGGGATATAATTTTTCATCATAAAACAGATGTACTTTTAACCTGAAAAATACAAAACAAACGATAACGATTTATAGAAATAGAGAAACGTATTATAAATTTAATCGGTACGGCAAGGAATATATTGAACTTCACGACTCTCATCATATCAATCTTGAACTTGAAATGATTTTAATTACCAAGAACTTTCCCAATAATTGATTAATGACTGATTTCGAGAGCTAGTTGGTGGCATATGTTATATTCAAGGCTTGAGTTGGTACGGTCACTGAAATTCAATCGCAGCATGTATTATGAGCTCAATGACGTAGTGGTAGGGCTTTAGGGTTGAATATTGGGAATTATTTTGGTCTAATTTAAATATCTAGAAGATTCGAGTATCGGCGTAGGGAATTGGCGGCACCATCGCCCAGTCATCTGACTGCAATCAGCCACTGGTCCTCCAGGTTGAGGGAAATCCAGTACAGGGGAGTATAGCCCGGTCACCATTTTTCCTGAGGGAGCATAAATATTCAAGAGACCAGTTGCCCCAAGGAGACGGGGCCTCCATCGTTAGGCTAATAATGATAGTAGATTCTATTCAAAAGAAACAAAATATCTCGGATGTAGATGGATCTCAAGGAGTAGGGACCGAGAGGCATGGTGCATTGGGTGGAGGATCCTAGATTAGCACTAGCATAAGAGGAAGTCAAAGAAGAAAAAGAAGATTCGAGTAATAGGAACCCAGGATGGCCCTCGATTGCAAACTAAAATATTAATAGGCAAAAAAACCTTCACCGTTGAAACCTTCGAAGAATCTTGGATTATATACATGATATCAGATATTACTGTTTCTACTGTAAGAAGAAATTACCATAATTGGAATTAAACCTTTTAGTTTGGAATCATTTTCGAATACAAAGAAGATTTTTCTGGTGCTCTGAGAAATTTAAATGGAAGAACTGTATAATTAATAATAATAAACACAACTTGTGTTCCTTAGAAATAAGGAATGCCGTTTATCGCGGCTGTTCTGTCTTGTTACCTTATCAAGACGCTTCGAACCCAGAACGGTTCGCGGAACTCGTCATTAAGAACCGCCTTTAAATTTTCTAAATTACTGCGATATAACATTCAATACTCCAATGCCATTAATAAAGATAATAAAATATTATACTAAAATTATACAATATTTATTGGTTTTCCTTCGGGAGCTAGAATCGCCAGGCTACTCTGTTCGCTTACTCTGGAGCATGGCACATACAACTGGCCGTGAGAGAAGTAGCTTTCCCTCAAGTCTATTCCCGTTACCTTAAGAGGTTGACCGTATAAAATTTAATTTAACTAAAAAGCACTAAGTATCAACTTCGAGGCTAATCACCACCAAAATAACTTTATACCTCTTTTAAAACCCGTTATGGGATAAATTTCAATAATATACGAAACATGTCTCCCATCAATTCTGTTAAAAAAGGTTTATGCAAAATTTGAAGTAGATCGGACCAAGGAATCACCTTGTCTCATGCACACTTTGCCTCCCTAATTCACCCCTTAGAGGTAGAATTTCGGAAAATCCTTATTTTCAGATGTCTACGTCATACATAGAATACACCCTCTAAGTTTCAAGGTCTTCAGCGGTTAGGCTGTGCGTTGATCCGTCAGTGAGTCAGTCATTCAGGACGAACTCTTTTATATATATATAACAAGCAGCTCGCAAACTTGTTTGTACTGGCACTTTGGATGCCATTGAAAATGACCCAGATTTATTGGAAAGGGTAATAACATGTGATGAAACTCAGCTCATTCCGCGTTATTTGTCAAGAGGTTCCTAGCACAGTACAGCGTCCCAGTGTTAGAACATCCAGTTATTCACCAGATCTTGCACCGTGTAACTTCTATCTGTTACCTATGATGAAATCTTCATTAAAAGGGATGAGATTTGAGTCCGTGGAAGCTGTAAAAGAGAAAGCGGCGCGCGTCCTGAAGGAGCTCACAGAAGATGACTTCCAGCACTTTTCACAGTTCGTTGTTCAACGTGAGAATTTTAGGCACCATTTTGGCACACACTTTTCGCATGTTAAAATTGTCATGTAAAATTTGCCTTACCTATTCTTTATCAATGCCTACAGCTTCAGCAATTGCACAATTACTTAATCGACTGTCAGATCCGAATCAAATTACCTACTTTTTCAATATTGTTATCGGTTTTTGACGTTGAAAGGCGACCTGGCCGCGAATCATCTTCAACGTTTTCTCGGCCATCTCTAAAACGCTTAAACCATTCAAAAACACATGCCCGCGATAAACATTCACTGCCATACACCTCTTTCAGTAAATTATAAGTTTCAGTAGCGGTTTTTCCAAGTTTGAAGTGAAATTTCACAGTAATTCGTTGCTCTATTATTACATTAACAATTTTATCCGGCAAAACAGAAAAACAACACTAACGCGAACGTAGGCTCTGACTAAACGGTATTGTTTACAGATGCGAGACTAACTGCATACTAAAGAGAAAGCTTCTCACTAAACAGCTGTCAGTCAATGGCGGTTGGCGCGTGCGTACATGTTCCGCAGAAACGTCAGTCTCGTTATTTAACAGCCACACCTCCTATTTTAATAAAATATTTAACTTTGCGTAAATACTTTGGGGTTTGTTTTGTACATATCACGGATGTATTTGAAGGTGTTGGTCGGTTTTTCGTTCCTCGTTTCCAATTCTCTCGGTCGAGTTGTCATTCGCACATGTTTTGTTTGAAATGACTACACTTCGTTGCTTCATCTATCCCGTCCCTCCAGCTTCTTCTCAGTCGTCCTCTTTTCTTTCTTTCTTGTGGCACCCATTAGAGTATTCGTCGAGGCCATCTGTTCTTCTATCCTTTTTCTGTGTCCTAACTATTCTTTAATTTCATCTGGGATGTTTCCTGCTTATTGAATGTGAATGAACGACACCTTTACTTCAGTCACTGTTATTAATGATACATAATATTGTAAGATCATTAAGAAAATATATTTCCTTTTTCATAAATTACCATCAAAGAAAAACCTGATACGTAAGGGCTACTCTAGGAATTAATCAAACCAGGACGAACCGTTTATTTAGTTAGGTATGCTCTTGTTAACACGGGCGAGCATTTGGAAATGAGGTGGCGCTATGCTAACGCGAAGGGAAGGGATGTTGGTGTTCGCGATGACAGAAGTGTTGAGGATAAAACGAGGTCCCCTGGGAATAAATCAGCCGGGTTCTGCCAGGGCCCTCCACCGAATCCATCACTGCATAACATATCTCTGCCCCCGCCAGTCGTAAATCTTTTAGTTTAATCTAGGAATTTACTGACCACACCCCAACCCCACTGCTCGCTTTTCATCATTTAGAACAAACAGCGAGGATATTGGCATCCCAAGACACAACATAGAAATATAGATATCCATCGATTTTGTATATTGTAATGTAGGATACAAAAATTATGACTTAAACATGGTTTCATTATTGAATACAAAAAACTTAAAGAATTTATGAATATATATATTGCTTTTATGGCCTCACCAAACAATACAATAATAATAAAAATAAATACAAAACAATAACCCATGAAGGGTCTTCATCAGGTAATATCAATATGTCAATTATTAATATACAGAAAATATTTTCTTTCATTTATATCGGTATTATATTTTTACCTATAAAACAATATATTTTACAACATCGTAATGTCAGATACAGCGGGTATAATATTCGAAAAACACACTTCAATTCTTTTATTCATTTTTATATCTTGAAATAATAACTATTTTAAAAATATCCAGGGGATTGTTAATGGATTTGGAAATATTGTAGTAAATGGATTTATATTTCAATATGTTTGTATTATCTGAAATGTAGAACAAATTAATTATGTATTTTTTATTAGATTAACCTAGTAAAGACTGAAAAGACAAGAAACTGCTCGACGTTTTCGCCTACTTCAACATTTACTGGACAAACGTTCAAAGCTCCCGATTAATTACAAAAGACTCATTTACATGAAAGTTATCAGACCTATTTGGACATACGGAGTTGAGCTTTGGGGCTCTACTAAACCATCCAATTCATCTTGTATCCAATCCTTACAATCCAAAATCCTTCGTAAAATCCTCAATGCTCCTTACTATGTCACAAACAAACTCATCCATCATGATCTTAATATCCCTTATGTTGCTGATTTGGTTCAATCTAGATACCTATCCTTCCATGACAAGCTCCATACACACTTGAATCCGCTAGTCTCTCAACTTGCTTCCCATATTATTCCTGATAACCCTCCGAGGCATCTGAAAAGAAGATGGCCTCGAGACCTTCTACTATAGAAACTTATTGGAATGCTATCAATGGATAGTTTCTCCACAAGTGTTTTTTTTTCACGTCCTTTGTTCATACAACAGATTTACTTGATATAATATAATTATAGTTGTAAATATCAATAAATTATTCTATTCTAAAAAAAAAAAGACCTAGTTAGCTAATAGCTCCTCCTAGAATCTCGATGTTATTAATTTTAATATATTTTCTCTTTCATGCTTTATTACATCAACATTATTAATGGGTTACAGATAGGCCTAATATATGTTATTATGAATATATTATTATTATTTATGAAACCTTATGTTATACTTATGTTAATCGTAATAAATAATAAATCATGAAGATAATAATTATGCTGGATTTAATGATATTACCGCATCCATTGGAACTATTTTTCTTCCACGATATTTGCTAATGAGTTTTATTACTTTACTTAGTTTTCTGTACTTATAAAAACAATAAAGAAAAGACTGATTTAAAGGTGATACAAAACTATACAACTATATACTGAAAATATAATTATTAATAATATTTCGTTCCTCCTAAAATCTTAACGGCTTATGATTTTTGAAACAATTATTTTAGTTATTCTCCAATTCATGTTCATTTTACCATTTTATGAAATGCAATAATTTTTTTATACAAGGTTTTACATGAAACTCCTATTTGACAAGTATCGACAAGTATTTTCTATGAGCACATTCTCCAAAACATACAGCGATTACAGTTCTTGGTATTTTCTAATTTTTTCGGCTTTGGTGTTCACTACATTTGAATCACATGGGACCGCAATTTTTATGATTTTACCAATTTTATTCGCTTTATGGATCAAAAAAATATCCGGACGATTGTGTATTACCCTGTGGTCCGTAATTATTTGCTCATCCCAGTAAATTTTTATTTCATTATTTTTTTTAGTTTTTCTGGCTCATAGCGATAGTAAGGCACCTCATCTCCGCCCAACAGTCCTAATAGCCTGCATATACTTTGCTGATATATCGCCACATTGTTATGCCTGATCATGTAGTCTATCCCAGCCAGTTCTTCCATTTGCCTTAAGTTGTATAGACTCATGAGTTTTCGAACAGTGGTGACTTTTATCAGTTATCAGGTTTTCCTTAAGAATGTGCTTTCTGTAGACTCTAGTAGCAGTCACCTGGCCCTGTATGGCTACGGTAAATCCTTCAGTCCCTCCGAACAGTTGCTCTATCTTTAACCATTCAGCTGAGAACTCACTGTCAACCTCAGGCTGATACAGCTGATGGTAAAATCTAACATGCTGTTCCGGTGTTGCCCATGTATTTATGGCATTGATTTATTTTTCCATTCAGCTGACTTTAAAGAATTAGTTGCTTTTGTTTAAACTTGGCATACATAATTGTTATTATATGATTGACTATTATTATTATTTTGACTAATATTATTATTATTATTTTATTATGTACAATATTATTACAATATTATGTACAATATTAATTTCTTGGAATGGTCTGATATTCAAAGCACAAGGGAGAGTACAGAAGACCTTGGCCTCCAAATTGGCACAAAAGGCAGTTCTGCTGGACACGTACAGAATTGTTAGAAAATTTTTAAATAAGTAAAACATTTACACTGCCCTTGAATTTTGGATTCCGGGATGTGAATTTGGCGGAAATTAATATATGTGGGCTTAATAATTTAAAAAACCTACGTCGATAGGATCCTTAAAAGAACCTTAGTGTCAATGTCTTTTAACATCGTATAGTAGCTATTAAAAGATATTTAAACTAAGGGATCCTTCTGAGAGGTCGCATAGTCTGTTTAAAGTTGGCACGATTAATGGGAAACATCTAGACCATTCCTCTCCCTGAAAAACAAAAAGCATTTTGCACTGAACTCAAGAACTTTCATGGGCAATTGTGGTGATTTTTTTTTTAATTTTAGCGGAATTTTGCAATGTCTATTACATACCTACTCATTTTTCTTCCTCTCGTGACTTTACAGATCGGTTCCTTGTTGAAGTTTTTCATGTTCAATAATTATTGAGTATGTTTTTAATAATTTTACTTTATAATTCCCCTTTCGTCAAAATATTGATACTTCGTTTTCGCCGTAACAATTTTGCGCTTCTGTCCATCGTGATACTTAACATGATTACAATATTATTAAATAAAACTGTCTTAAGAACTATTTAAAAATATATATTATTTCCTTTTTTCATTTAAAAACACTTAAATTCTATTAACACGTAATACAGTTCGGTAATACCTCTTATAGCAAACGTTTTAGGTTGATATCGGCTGAGGAGAGCCGATACTCTGACTATTGGAACGGATCCGAAGTTGGACCAGTTCCAGAAAGGTAGATACAGAGCCAGGGTTATTAATGGCCCAGTCGCACCTAAAGGATATAATGACAGTCCAAACGCCCTGATTATCACCGACCGTTTCATAAATGATTTCGTATTAATCACACTTTGATGCCATTAAATGGCAGTTTTCTCGATCGAGATATTACGTAACGATTGATGAAGAAGCTTAAAATAATGCGAGTCGAATTTCGGGATGTTAATTCAACAAATGTATTATTGACAATACATTTTTGCGTACTTTACACTAAACGATTCATGGAGATTGGAGTATGAAACTGGGAAAGGGCACAAAAAAAATTCCATTGCGGATCCTATGAATTTTCATAATATTTAATAATTACAGACTGAAGGTGTTTTTAATTTTTTAAAACATTAGAAAAACAAAAAAGCTGTAGAAAATAGAAAATAAGAATAGATTTTTTCAGTTAATCACAATTTGAAGATGATTAATTTTTCCAAAAAATATAGTATTATTATTTTTTTGTAAATCATGTTTGATCAAGACATTAAAATCAATAAATTAATAGAATAAATATAGATGATCCACGAGCATTTACTTATTACGAAAAGAATTTTAATGCTTTACTATAATCAACTAACACCAAGGGGCATAATAAAATAGTGCTATTGAAGCCTTACTTTTCCAGTTTCATATAATATGGATAGGAACTAACTTAAATTATTAGTTGATATGGCTTCCTTTTCTAAACATATCATTTATAAGATTTATTTTTTCTGGAGTGAAATAGGAATTAAAAAAAATATATCCCTCGATATATTAACTTCGTAGTGGTTTATTGGTTAAGAAGAAAAAGGAAATACTGGGTGTATCAAGAAAAATAAAATACTTTATTGTCTCGATATCGCGATATGGGCAATAAAAATTTGGTGGGTACACAATTTTAACCGCTTTACAAAAATGAGTTTAAGTGAAGTGTTGTAGGGGTTTATTGGTCCAGGCGTTAGATGAGAAGAAAAAGATATTACTGAACAGAAAACAAGAACATAAAATACTTTTGCGGCATTGGAATAGTTTCAGATGCACTCATCTGCTTTCACGAGATTAATGAAAGTAATTACCGAATCCTCTTTTATTCTCATCATATTCACAGTTCGAAACATCCGATGATTCTAATCACCTTAAGGTCATCTGTGGTCTAGTGGTTAGCGTAACAAAGTACTAAGCTCAAGATCGCGGATTCATAGCCCGACAGGTGGCCCTAGGATTTTTAAGGGAAAAAAATCCTTAGTTACGCCGTCCTTCGGAAGGAACGTTACACGGGGGTCCCGAGCCTGTACAATTTCAGGTCCTCGTTAAAAATACCTATCCTAATTAAACCTGGTAGGCAAAATTTAGAGCTCCCACTGCAGCGTCGTCCGATTAGCCATTGCAGCATAAAGGGCCCTTAAATGAACAAAAAAACATTCTAATCACTGAGGAAATCGACAAGTAATACTACGAGAGAAATGTCATTTGCGATATTTTGCACAATTTGCCCTTTACATAACATTTACATTTATTTAAGTTGTCTATATATCCTGTATCTTCTATAGCCTCAGTGTGAATCCATTTTTTACTTTTGAAGATCAACGTAGCAAAATACAATGGTAATGAGTTTCCCCTATTATTATTCTTAATGCGAATATATATTAATGTATTCCCTGTGTATCGTTGAGAATCAGTGTAATGCAATTATTTATTAAGACAGGAGGGCGCGCGACGCCTTGAAGCTGAGGGCCTGGGTATCCAAAGCTAATTAATATTTCAAGGCGCGGTTCCTTCCTAAACCTACGGTTCCCTAACTGATTCCTTCCCTTACACCCTCCTTTCCAATTGTCCTGAATCACAATCATCTAAGGAGTTCCTGCCTTATTTACCTGATTTCGGATTTATTTTAACAATCACGTCTGATTTGGTTGTATCAGTACGATTCATAAGAAATTTCCTTTTTCAAAGGGTCTATGGATTGATCACCTAACATTATTGTGTATACTTGTGGCTTCTGAACCCTAAGCTGTGTTTCATACACATATGTATATATATATCAGTTCTAAGATAAGGAATAGTTGGTAGGACATTTGACAGTTAAGATGAGAGAGGGGGAGAGAGAGAGGGGGGAGAGAGAGAGAGAGAGAGAGAGAGAGAGAGAGAGAGAGAGAGAGAGAGAGAGAGAGAGAGAGAGAGAGAGAGAGAGAGAGTAGATAGTAGAGAGGTGATAGCATATGTAATAGTTAGTTTATAATATGTTAGAGAGTAGTGACTCAGTTAAATGTAGTCCATTGTCAATAAGCTATATTAGTCAATAGGTAATAAGGCAACTAGTTTGTTCATATAAGAACTTCTCGTCTGTATTCATATATATTGTTAACTAAAGCAAAGGTTATTAAGTGAAAACAACTTTACCAAATCAAAATATTTTTATTCAGAATATATATCCTTACTTACTATATTTTTTTCTCACCCTCCCCCACAATTTTCCTCCCAATATATGAATAATTCAGGGTTTTGCGATGAAATTAAGTCTGAACAAGTTTTTTTTTTTTTTTTTTTTTTTAATTTTTGAACTCCAGTCTGCTGGCGTTCCTCAAAGTAGCATCCTCGGTCCTATCCTTTACACAGTATATACAGCTGACATTCCAACCCATCCTAACACCTTCATCTTCACGTATGCTGATGACAAATGTGTGTTATCAGTTAATAATGACCCATATATTGCATCCCAATCCCTTCAATCACACCTATCAAGCCTCGAAGAATCGTGTCAGAATTGGGTAATTAAAATCAATCCCAGCAAGTCCCATCAAATTACCTTTACACTTCGTTGAAAACCCATGACTTCCTGTCCTACTGTATTCTTTAATAGTACTCCACTTATCCCTGTTGAACAGATTTGCTACCTGGGACTCAGCTTAGACAAGCGTCTTACTTGGAACCCTCACACAAGACTGAAAAGACAAGAAACAGCTAGACGCTTCCGACTACTTCAACACATACTAGTAAACGCTGAAAGCTTCAGATCAATTACAAAAGACTTATTTATGTGACTGTTATAAGACCTATATGGACTTATGGAATTGAACTATGGGGCTTCACCAAACCATCGCATTCCTCTCGTATCCAATCCTTGCAATCCAAAATCCTTCGCAAAATCCTAAACGCTCCTTATTTTGTCACAAATAAAACCATCCATAATGACCTTAACGTTCCATATGTTATCGATTTAGTCCATTCCAGATACCTATCATTTCACAATAAACTTCAAACCCATCCAAACCCACTAGTTTCCATCCTTGCATCCAATTCCATCCCGGACAATCCTCATAGGCGTCTGAAGATAAGATGGCCTCGGGACCTTCTATTATAGAACTTTTATTAGAGTGCAGCCAGTGGGTAGTGTCTCTACATGTCCTATCATGTATTATTTACTCTTATAGCAATTGTACTAGATGTATATATTACAGTTGTACAACTCAATAAAATAATTTAAAAACAAAATTTGAACTATTTAAAAAAAATTTGCCCTTAAGGAAGTTGTCCAAATCACTGAACTCTGGTGGACGTATGTTTAGAAAAGTCTGGTGAATAACGTGGGTGTGGAAGGACTTCGTAATCATGCTCATTTAGGTTCTTCACTGCCTTTATTATATTTGTCGTGAAACATGAAGTCTAAAATAGTCGTGTAAGATTATAAATCGTTTCCGATCAACCAATTTTTAGTAGTTTTTTTGTAAGTTTTTGTTGTACTATGCTAATATCTCTGCAGTAATTGCTAAATGTGATGGTTTATCCTCTAGGTAGTGAGGGAATTATTTATGAATTTATCAGTGTCACAATCTAAAAAATTCTCTAACCACCAGTGACCGTTCCAATCGTTAACACACCCTTCACAGAATGTAATAAGACAGTAATGTTTCTTGCAGCCTATTGATTAGTGTGAAATTGATGTTATGTTGATTGACCAAGTTTAAACACATGAAACAGAACGGTATGCAGCTTAATGATTCTACATTTTTTCAATTATGTTTCGGTCAAATAGGTCTTCTGTACTTTCTTTCAGTTTATAATTATGGCTTCTATTAATTCTCAATATGTAAGGTTTATTGATGTATACTATTAGAATGTTTAGACATTCTTGTTACACTAGTACATTTTAATTGAAAAATATTACTTTAATTAAATACCCACTTGCGAAATACTCATACAAAATACATACAAATTGAATATAACCATACAAAAGTTATATTTTCATGTATCTGGAATAACCGGAATCGTATCATTCTCATAATTTTTGTCTTGAAATGGAGTTTTAATATATACAATAACTCGTTTTCAAACCAATGCTTTACCTAGTCCCTTATTCACTACGAAAATAACTCGATTCCGCTTACTTAAGTATAAAAAACTCATTTTGGAGAAAATTAGACTTAACCAACGATGAACCGGGTCAGTAGATTTTTTCTTAATACCTATCCTAAATAAGAGAAGAAAAATATTTATGTATCACGTTTTTTTTTAAATTATCCCGAAATTTTATTATAGACTTGAGATATCATTTTCGCGCGTCGCAATGTCAAAATAATAACAGAACATATATAAATAACTGGGTTTTCAAAAGCATTTCCGGGAGAAAATTCAACTTGCTTAACATTTGCCTAATTCCGTTGACAGGAACTCTCTCCTGTTTCATCGCAATTAATTCACCTTCCTTTATTTAATATAAACTCGTGACGAAATATCTGTCAGCTTGCCCATCTTTCTATTCCCTCTTCTTTTTTCACTTTAACTTCTTTCGAATTATTAAGGCGAAGCTTAGTTTATATTAATCAGATAAGACAGGGCTTCGAGTAATAACTGTCACTTCAAACTTTTCGGTTTATACCCAATTTTAAGATTATTAATGTTTGGGAGGAAATAAACTTATAGTAGATTCCTGTTTTTAGTTTTTAGACTAATTTGATCTAAAAACGTTCGTTGGGTAGAACTCTGATGATGTAGCTTTTTTTTTTAACCCCTTTGGCTTTTATTATTATTTGAAAAATAACATGTTAATAATGATACATTGTTTCTCTTTTACTGCACCAGATGCATTTTAAGAGAGGATTGTTCAGGACATTGAATTTTCTGAACATTAATTAGATGGAAGGAGTAGGGGATCCAGTGATGGGGCTCACTTGTTCTGCCTGATTGGAGTTTGTTAGTAGTTTATTCAGTCCATGTTGAGTGTCTGTACATGTGTTTGCCAGCGCTGAGGTCGGCCTGTCGGTGTAAGTGCGTTGAATAGTGGGTTCGTGCAGTGTTGGAGGCTATCAAAGAATTTGATATGCCTCCGTGTGATGAAGTCCGTTACCGTCGGGAGTCCGAGAGTCTCGTGTATTATGTCTGATTTCGTCCTTTGTAGAGAAGTGTGCCTTACTATACGCCTCAGCATACGGTTTTGAAATTGTTGGAGCCTTTTTGAAGTTGTTGGCGAAATGTTATTCAACATAGGCGCACCAAAAAGGAGTGCTGGTCTAATAACTGCCTTATACTTCGAGGCGGAGTGATAAGTTCGGTGAGGTTAAAAGATGATTTAGTCTGTAAGATTTGGTTCTCACCGACCTGATCTTCTTATTGCAATGTTGAGATAACGTCAAGTGCCAGTCGAGGGTGACACCGAGATACGTTATCCTATTCGCAGGTTTGTTAACTTTGCCTGCTACTCTATAAACCTTTGGTAGAGGGCGCTTATTCTTTTGGAAGGAGAGAATAATACAGTCGGTCTTCTTGGGATTAAATTTAATATTCAATCCGTCCAGTCTTTTAGTTATTTCCTTACAGGCCACCTCCGCCTGCCGTAGAGCTCTCTCGGCATTCAATAAGCTACTGTAGATGGTCATTGGCATACGCCGCCACAGTAGCTTTTTTGTATTTGGGACCAACGATTTCCGCCGTATAAACTGAGAATAATACCGGTGACAGCACAGACCCTTGAGGTACACCACACGTAAGTGGAAAGGGGTTGGACAGCTCTTCGCCGACTCGTACCTTTATTGAATGTTGTGTCAGAAAGGACCTTATGATAAGTATAGAGCTGCTCGGAAAATTCGTTGTCCTGCAGTGTCTTACATAGAAGGCTATGGGACACTGAGGCAAACGCCTCCGTGCAGGATGATGTAGCTAAAAGCGGTGGAAGCTTTATTACATGTTTCAACATTTTTATTATATATAGCGGTGGAAGCTTTATTACATGTTTCAACACTTTCGTGTCATGACTAGGAATAATTTTTCTTTAAAATAGAAATACCAAGTATTTACTTATATACGTAATAATATTTCATCAAATACATATATGAAAAAATAAGAGAGTGGAGTGGCTCAGTGGTCGAGCCACTTGGTTCATATCCCGCTGCTGGCAGACTTTTAATAATTTTAATAAACTATTAGCTGAGATGGATTCAATGGAATATATGACACTCCTGAGGCTCACCTAGCCTCTAAAAAGTTCGTTTTAAAAATAAGATGGGAAAATCCAGCGGTTAAGCTTGATCTAGGACCAACCACTTCCCTGCACAACCTTTGTCCATGAAACAGGATCTACCACGTTCTAAACCCAAGACCTTCCATGGGGTGTTACGGAACAAGCTATTTTTATGCCGAAATACAAGAAAAATATTTTAAATCGGTATGTTAAAAGTGACTCAAAATTATATATATATATATATATATATATATATATATATATATATATATATAAGTTAAGATCCGCGAAACAATAATAGCTAGGCTTTAATCCTAGAAAACGAATATGTAAAGTAACAGAATGTATACCTAGAGGATTTGATAATAAAACTAATTCAATTAAATTAAAAAATAAATTACTTAGTCTGAACATTACAATTACAATTAACAAAAAGGAGAGAAAAAAAGAACAGTTCATAACTTTCTCTTATGAAGGTAAATCTAAACTATTTGGAGTATAAAGAAAAAATGTTCTATTGATGAATTGTAAAATTAATGTTTATCAATTACACTAAATGATTACTTTTGTATGTTTGTAAAATACTTTCTTTCAAATAGACCTATTTTTTTTAATATGAATTTTCTTTTTGATTAATTATGAGGAAAGGTATGTAAAAACTCCCCCGAATATGTGAACAAATATATTACAACTTCTGTGTAATGTGGTGTATGTGGGTTTTAATTAAAATTACATTATTTGCTTTGAAATTTTATAAAATATGAAATAAAATTATAAATGAGGACGTACCAGTGTTATAAAACATAATTAATTTTATATACACTTTTTTGGAAGTCATGTATTTTCCTCAAAAATATAATCCTCATTTCACGAAAAAAAATATAAATAAATACACTCATTAATGTAAAAATATTTTAATAAATTAAAATTACTGTACACCAATTTTTTTAAATGTTTTAGTACAAAATATCGTTTTATATGGAAGATTAGAATGACGAGGGAATATTAATTAAATTTATTAAAGTAGATTGTCGATTATCCAACGTCAATGATCCAAATGTCCAATTATGCGAACATGCTTCTTTCAGGAAAAGATACTAGGAAGAGTCTATATTGCTATTCCAAGAACAGTATTTTCTCCAAAATTTTATTTCCTAGAACTATTACTAAATACTTGATACTATAATTAAAGCATTTAGAAAAATAGCTGCCACGAAGAGGAACTCAAGATTATTATATTATCAACTAATATTTCCACTTTCTTAATGTCACAATCTGGATAAATCTTGTGTATATTTCTCTAATGATTTATTTTTATTTTTAATTACATATGTAAATATGTTTTTAATTTTTTTTTAACAGGAGTTTCCGCTAATAGTGGGCTTCCTTAACCTATTGATTGGATGGCTTCCTTCCATAATGTCCTATCTAAGGTCCATTCCTCCCCGTAGACCATGACCCATAACGGATTCCTCCACTTCCTCCACGTTATCCCAGGTCTTTCTTGGTCTTCCTCGTCTTCTTGTTCCCCTAATTTTCCATAGGTAGACTACGTTGCGTAGTCTTTCTTCAGGTTTTCTTTCAAATGTCCATATCATTGCAGACATTTTTTTCTCAGTATCTTCCAGAATGCTTCATTCAGCCTCCATCATTTCTCTGATGGTCGCATGTCTTACTTTGTCCATTCCCGCCGTTCGTCTCAAGTAATCCATTTCTGTGTTTAGGAGGTTTTTCCTGAGGTTGCTTTCAACATCCAACTTTCTGATATGTCATAATATTTAGTAATATACTATTGTATACATTTTATTTGTTTCGGGGATAAATGATATGGAGTTGAGCATTGATATGTCTTTTTATCATCTGAATTCTTTTTAATTTCCATATCACATGCACCATCTATCTATAGAACCAAGATATTTAAAATGCCTAACTCTTTTTAGCTCCCCTTCTGGGTTCAGTTCTATTTCCTCATAACTGGCTTTCGTTTCCTTCGTGTGTTCCGTTTTCTCAGCATTAATAACTAGCCCCCCTTGCTGGTATTTCTCATTTAATTTTCTTAACATATGTCCAGCATCTTCTGTGTCTTGTACAATGATGACCTGGTCATCCGCGAAGGATATGTTATATAGGAACACATTATCTTTCAACTGAATCCCCATCGGTTCACATTTCCTTCTCCATGCTTACAGACAAATATCAAGATAAATCTTGAACAGAGAAGGAGAGACGATTTTAAGTACAGATTTTAAATAGAGTATATTTTTTGTAGAACCGTGTTAATTGTTTGACATTTTTGTGTTTTTAATTGAATCTCGATTATCCGAAAAATATCCGACAATATTAGTTCTACTAATCGAAGCTTTACTTTTTCTTGATAATGTCTCTGATTCTCACGTAGCTGTGAAACTATTTTACCAAGTACTTATCAAGCTGCATGTACTAGAGATTAGAGTTGAATAAGTATTTTGTTAAAATGAAATATAAAAGCACCAAGTTTTAACAAGACTATTACTGATTATTGTCTTGAACAACTGCATGAAATAGAGATGTATTTAAAAAAAAAATGAAAAGGAATGAAGTAAAGAGATGTAATAATGTTCTTTGATGCAATAAAATAAGAAATAAATTAAACTTTCCTTTCTGATTTCTGCTCGGGACACTTTTAAGTTTTTATTTAATGAAGTTCTTTAAAAGACCAAGAATTACTGCTACAGATGGAAATTTGTGCAATTTAGAGAATAATATTAATAAAATCGACAGATTGCCACATAACGTGTATTATTTGAATAATAATAATAATAACAGCTTTTATTGATGCATCCTTTACAGAACAAAAAAGCCTCTCCCTTGGGAGGTATGAGTCTGTTTAACATAAATTTACAATATTTACTTTTCTTCAATGAATACAGTATTTACATTACATTATTTACATTATTTATTACATTATTTAAAACATTTAACATAATATTATTATAAAAAGTAATAAAATTTTTGCCAATCATTAAATAAAATGTTTATGAAAGTTTTTTTTATTTATTTTTATTTCATCTTATTTTTATTTAATTATTCATATATTAAATTTATAATGTTCTACAATAATTAAAGCTAAAATAGGTCATTAGATTGGTAGGTAGGTGTCAGATATAAGATTCTAAATTTCGATTAAGATTCGAACCTTTCACATACTTTAATGTTAAATGTTCATATTTACCATAATAATTTTCAATTGAATTGCATTCATTAAATTAAATTAAATTAAATTAAATTGAATTGAATTCATTCAATTGAAACTCACTGTATCGATAGCATCCTAGTTAATATGCTCTCCATCAGTATACTTATTGAAGGTCAACACATGTTCGTCTAAATAGGAATTTTTTATTCTACTAGGTTACGAAGAATGCCAAGCAAAATGAGAACTTAATTTAATGGGGTGTATTAAAAAAAGTAACATTTTAAACCAAATATTTGTATTATTATTTCTTTGCAGTATCTTTTGACACACCAAACTCTCTGGCAAGTTCGCGAGTACTTGTGGACGGATTTGACTCAACAGCTTCCTTCAGAACCTCATCAATATCCATTAATGGTCGCACTGAGCCCTTCTTCCTTTCTAACGTCGTATCTCCACTGCTAAACTTTTCAAACGCCGCGCAGTGCGCTGGTCAAGGACACCTCCCCCTTCAAATTTAATAATTTCACGAGTTGCTTTGGTGGCTGTGATTTTTTTTCCCAGTAATGCCTTAAAATTACGAGAATTTCGTAGAGCACTATCATGTTTCTTCTTTGAATCAAATAACTAAACTGAGGCTTTTATTGAAGAAGTCCGGTGTTAGTAAACAAGCTTAGAGAATGCTCTTAAGGGATTATTAAGTGTTGGTAAATAATAAGTATCATTAAAATATTTACACACCTTTGAACTCTTTACTTCATATGATGAGGTTGGATATAACAAAATATGTCTGCTACAACCTTAAATCAATTGTTTCCTGTATATGTCCTGAGTGCCTGGATATATTCTAATGGAAGCTACATCATTCTAGTTTCAGTTGAAAGTAGTTGACTGGATAACTCTAATAATGTATTGAGTTGGCCAGGGGGTGCAGTCAAGCATTGAGTTGGCCAGGAGAGCATTTGTCGGCCGATGTCGGACCGATTTACTTGGATGCGCATGTGCTCACACTACTGCCAACATAGGATGTTGCCGGTCTTCTATACGAGTATTTGATTGTGCAGCTTGACAAAGTGAAGATGCGTTTTTAAAATGGATGAATTCGAAGAAATGTATTTTCTAGAAAATTCGTACCGCAATTTAAATCGTCGACGTCGACGTCGGTGTATGTGGATTAATGAAATATTTATGTGCAGAAAACAACTGGGTCAATACCACCACATTTTTTAATAATTAAAATTACAACCTGTCAAGTTCTTTGTTTAATATTTTAGAATGCGTTTTAGTACATTTCAATATATTTTCAACACAGTGGAACCACTAATCGTAAGGCAGGATACAAACTATAAGGAATGTATATCACCGACGCAATGCCTCTGGCGATAAATTCCAACAAGTTCGGATTCGGCGGTTGATCAGCCGTGAACGGGCGTTATCGGACGATGGCGGTTATAGTGATGTAAGCACTCCCTTTCTTTTACATACGTTTGATTTGATAGGTCGAGATCGGGGTTATCTGCCGAGTAAGTTCGGCCGATAACGGTTTATTTGTACGCGTACCCTCACGAAATAAGCAAAACTTATTATTGTGCCAACGTTTCGGGCTAAGATGCACGATATCTTCAGGACAGTAGCAGGTGCCAACTCAAATAAGTGAAATAAGTTTTGCTTATTTAGTGATATCCTTGACCGCAACCCCTGACCAATTCAATCAATTACTACCTAATTCTAGTTTTTCCAATTTTATTATTATTTTATATTATTTATTGTTATTTTCTTTTGTATGCATACTTTATATTGGGCCCTTTATTACATGGATCGAGCGTTAATCTATGCCATTAATTAAAGATGGGTTATTGGTGAATCAAGGAAAATCTGATATCAGGAAATATTTTGATAAAACCGTATCGGCTTGAGGCATCCAAATTTATTCAAGGTTTTACCGCAGGCCATTTGGCAGGCCGTTATCGAATATCTGAGGCGTTATCATTCCCAATTAGCCCTCACATTACTTAATTTTGTAAATTAATTAAAACATTCCTCTACCGCCCCCGAGGGAGGTGACCGCAGGGAGGAACAGGCCCCGGCCTACTTTAATTACTTTCAGAAGGTTGTTGTTCCGCAGGCAGATGTGAGCCTCCCTTTGCTATTTTTAATTAATTAAAAAGAAATTCAGGCTCCCTGAAGGAGTCGGGGTTCGGGGAGTATTTAGATCACGTATCTCGTTTAACCCGAGTAGGGTATTTCCAAGTTTCTTCTGGTCTCTTGTAGGATTCCATTGGAACTGCTCTGGTATGCTAAGCCGGCCTCGAGGAGGCGTACCTGTTAACCGTGGAGTCTCAATCTAAAAAAATAAATCAGGAGATAAACAGCAATAAAATATTGTAGAAAGCAGGCCGTAATGAATCTAAAAATCGCTCTAAAAAAAACTGAACCACTATAACCCATGAACGGTATTGGGTTCATTACGTCCTATAAAATGTACCATTTCTAAGACAACGGTTGTGGAGAGAGGGGATTCTCGATCACGCTCAATCGTAGGATTTTTCTCCCTATTTGGAGTGAGCCCCAGGAGGGTCTCTAGATCCTAAAATATCCATTCCGGCTGTTAAAAGATTGAATAAATGGTATCCGTTCCGCTAATGAGTAGATTTCGGTAATTTTATTAACAAGATTTAAAAGTTTCGAATAACATTTCAAAGTATAGATGATATATGTTTGTTATTTACTGAAGTATTCACATTTCCAATAATTACATCATCTTTTGCATACTATACTTTATGATAAATTTTTGGAAATTATTAAAAGGGAAACTAATGAAAAGTTAAAAATTGTTGTAACTCAACTTGAAGCAACAACCTGCGGAATAATTACCAAATAAGAAATCTGTGCCAGCTGGATTTAAACTAGAGACCTTCGGCACGGCAGCTCAGTTCTCTACAACTAAGCCACCCGCCCCCGCTCTAGAATAATTTACGGTGATATTTAAGGAAGATTAAATATGCAATACCATAGTCTATTGGTTGCTAAGTGGCCAGATTGAATGTGAGATCCATTATGTTTTATATTGCTAGTTGAACATTGCATTTGTGTGAAAAAATGTAAATAATTAATCATCGTGAATCATTGTCCAACGCTGGAATTATTTTTGAAGCCCGAAGTGTACGATGCCTAAGATATCCTAATATGCATTGCCTAATATGCCTAATAATATAATATATGGCTAATCTAATATGCCATGAAGGGGATTTCTTTATTATTTGATTATTAATAGTGGGTAGTTTCTCTACTTCGCTTCATCTCATACCATCATACATCATACATTATATTTACTTGTATTATAATACGATATATTACAACAAATTAAGTTTTAATATAGTAACTTTCAATAATTGAATTTAAAAATTAAATTTCATTTTCTAGAGAATTACAAGTCTCTATGATCCACGCATAAATACATTTTGTTCCAGTGCATGGTAGATATTGTACTGTTTTTTGAACGGCTGTGCAGGGAGGAAAAACCGCCAGATTTTTCCCGCTTTTTTATGTACCCACTATTAAGAGACTGAGTGAGCCTCAGGAGAGTTCTAGAAACCATAGGATATATCTCAGGCTGATAATAGATTGAATAAAATTCTTGCCAGCAGCGGGATTTGACCCCAGGATTTTCGGAATGGCAACTCAGCGCTCTACAACTCACCAACTCTACTCCCTTGTTAAAGAGTTAAATGCCTGCTAAAAAAACTGTTATAACTAAATACAAACCTACATTTTTTAAAAACATATACGATTAATTTAAGACTGGTTTATTTTAATGAATATTGTAAAAAATGTGTAAATAATTCTCAATAGAATTATTCTTTTAAAGCGCTCCAATCGGCTTCTAATATTAGTTTTTATACAACATTAAACTCACCCACTCACAAACACATATACTGTTGGACTGTTGCTACAGTGGTAGTTCAAATTTCACATCATCAGGTATAATTAGGGTAGGGGTACGGGTACTTGATAATGTATAGGCTCTGTGCTGCCATTTTGCGTTCCTCTACGAAGGACGGCGTAACCTAGATTTTTTACTCCGTTTAAAAGTCATATGGCAACATGCCGGGCTGCGAAACCGCAATCTAAAAACAGTTAACCTAATTGGCATTTTTTTTTGCATTACCTAATTATTAATCAATTATTGAGAATCCCAAAAATGAGTTCCAAATCGTGTGAAAAATCTGCTAGGTAAATTAATATGGAAGATTTAATATATTCAGATATCTAAGTTTTAAGACATAATATCGATTATTTATTTCTCTATACCATATTCATTGGTAATTCCTAGATAACATTTTAAGCAAACAGTTGAGCAGGGAGGTGATTTTTCCGAGGTCTTGTTCAACCACCTTTTTTTTAACAATGAATAGAACTTACTGTAATACAATTTTTAGGATTTAATATCTCGTTTTTCCGACCTTTCTTGCCGAAGCTAAACATTTGTTTGTTTTTTTTCACCCGCTATACAAAATTATGGAATTCACTCCCACCTTACAAGTGCCCTGTTTCTTCCCAATCCTCCATTCATACACATAATTTTCCAACAACTGCTTAATTCCTATATGTAATCAGAAATATCTAATTAATTTAATTTTCTTCCCTTATTTTTCATATATTTTTTTATTAAGATCACTTGTGGTCTAGTGGTTAGCATAACAAACTACTAAACCCAAGATCGCGGGTTCGTAGCCCGGCAGGTGGCCCTAGGATTTTTTAAGAGAGTAAAGAATCCTTAGTTACGCCGTCCTTCGGAAGGGACGTTAAACGGGGTTTCCGAGCCTGTTCGATGTCAAGTAATCGTTAAAAATCCCTATCCTAATTAAACCTGGAGAAGCAAAATTTAGAGCTCCCACTGTAGCATCGTCCGATTAGCCATAGCAGCATAAAGTGACGTTAAATGAACTAACTAACTAACTCATATATATTTTTTGCGTTTGTTATTTTGTTTTGCTTAATTCTTGTTATTTTATGTTGCTATTTTTTTCATGTCAATAATTTACTTTATAAATACTTATGTATATACCATATTATTTTCATTATGTAGTCTCTTGTCCAGATGTATTATACATTATTAGTGTTACATTTGCTATTCTTAAAGAACTTGGTCCGGAGAGTTTGTAGGTACCACAGGGTAAGAATTTCCCCTAATTTAGGATACCCAATTTGTAGAGGGTGGGTAAGATAATGGGTCTATATCCTTGCCTGTTAACATATTTAATAATTTATCATCCACAGCTGAATTCGAACCCCCAACCCTCAGCAGCACTCTAGAGTCTGTGCTAAGTCACCCCCGTAGGAATCTGAAATTACATAAAAACTTTTTGAGAACTTGAGGAGAATCTCGCTGATATTTTTAGCTGAAAAGGGTTTCATTACGTATTATAAAAAAACGAAAAAAAACTGGACTCATTAAAATAGAAGAAGGGAAGAAAGAATTCAAAACGTCAACCGACCCCTAATTGTTGGAGTAGAGAGGGTAAGAAGAGATTACTGCTTGATGTACAGCGGGAGTTTACATGAGGCGGCGGTATGAATATAAAACAGGGGGGTCAGTGAGCCAGTGGAGGGGCGGACCTTTATGCCAGTCCTCTCGTATAAAAGCTAATGAGCCAACTAATTTATCTTATATTACTTCTTCTCTTTCTTCTCTCCCATCTAGGTCTGTTAAAAAGATTTGTCGTTTTGATTCCAATTGAGGTAACGACTTTCTCAGGCACGATTTATGCCTTTCTGTTTCCTTAGCAACGACGAAGTATAGGGGTGACTAAATTTTTATGAAAGATATAAATAAAATAAAAAATATATATATTTATTATTTTGTTAGCGCTAAAACAGTTCAGATCTTTTGCCGAGCGATGCGGCCAGCTTGCAGGAACGCAAACATCCTGGAGAGAGTCATCCAACCTCACGTCGGTGACAACCATGGTTTCCCATAGTTCCATTATCAGTCTTGTTTGAGGCCGATTCCTAGTGTCCTTCAGTTACCGGTCAATGGATTTAAGCAGATTTTTTAATAGAATAAAAAGAGGAAAATGGTCCCGATGGAGGTAAAGAAAATTCTCTTATTTAGGAAGAACTTTTTATTGCTAAGCCAACGTTTCGACTCACTTTTCAGGTCTTCTTCAGGGCTAAATATACAAGATACAAATAAATTAAAATAATACATGGCACAGAATAATACTATATGTAATAAGTATATTGATAGAATAATCTTATATGTAGTAAGTAGCAGAAATAAAAAACCGAGGGGATTGAAGTACATAATAATAAAGTATTAGATATTAACAAAGAGGTACTGTCTAAATCCAACAAAGTTACAAATGAAGAATTAGAACAAAGTACCAAATTAAAAATTATCCGACAAAGTATCTAAAAAAGTAACAAATGGAAAATTAAGAATTATAACAGAATTATAGTTGATAAAGATTAAAAATTTATAAAAAAATTGTAGTTAAAATTATAGAACAGAATTTTAGTAGATATAATAATAAAATAAAAAGAAAATTTAAACATTAATAATAGTATTATAGTTAAAATTACAGAACAGAATTACAGTAGATAAATAATTAAAAAAGATTATAAAAATTATAAGGAATTTTTTACAGAATAACTAATATGAATTCTATAAAAATAACACAAATTTTGTAAGGAATAACAAAAATTAAACAGATGGTAAATAATAAAATAAAAAATGTTCAAGACCGTGGAAAAAACAACTCCAACGAAAAGCCCTTAAATCTCCAAACTAAAACAAAAATTAAAATTATCAGTCCTGAAAAATAGTAGGACAGATAATTTCAATTTCTGTTTTAGTTTGGAGGCTTAAGGACTTTTCGTTGAAATTTTTTCCACAGTCTTAACATTTATGTAAGGTCTCTTTTTACTTTTCAATATCAATATATTTTGTGGAATAGCCATAAGTCCAATGGTTTATTGATAATGTTCTTTTTTTATTTTATTTTTATTTTCATTTATTCATATGGTCTTTTGCCTTATTTTTCTGTGTTCTTCGCTATTATTTTTTCCTGTTGTGCTTTTTGAAGTTTGGTGATTGTATTATGTTGAATTTTCTAATTTATCTGCTGTTTTTATCTAACCTTATCCAGCCGGGGTCGATTAACCTTCTTTATGATTCATTAGTTGCATTTGAGCCTTGGAGGTGGTGGGATGTTTCTTGGATGCTTTATTCATATTTTATTTTGCTGTTATTCTCTTTCTACCCTGAGGATCCCTGAATAGGCGAAATATTGGACATATAATTTCAATTTCTGTTTTAGTTTGGCATTTATGTAAGCTCTGTTTTTACTTTTCAATATTAAAAATGTATAATAAAATAGTTTGGTAACAAGGAAGTTACATCAATGCTTCCGTGCTGTCAGCAATGTAAACTTCCTTTTCCTACCCACTTCTTTTACATGTATATATATTAGCTCTAAGATCAGAAGAAAGAGAAGGCAAAAGGTAGGAGAGTAGAGATGTAGTAGATAGTTTAATGTATGTAAGAGAGTAGTCTCTAAGTTAGATATAGATTAGTTAAGAAGTTATAATGATCATCAATTGGAGGAAGTACCTAGTTAGTTCATTTTATGTCTCTTTTATATCTCTTGTACATCACTTTATATATCAAATATATACGTATATATATATTATGTTTTAGTCCTTCTTTAAACTTTTTCGGCTGAAACTCGAGAAGTAAAAGATAATATTTCTATAACAGTCAAGATAAGTAGGAACCAATACACACACACACACACATATATATATATATATATATATATATATATATATATATATATATATATATATATATATATATATATATATATATTCCTTTTACAAGTCAACCACCGTTTGTTAATTCTTCTCTACGAGTGTACAACTCGGATACAAGGAATGCGAAAAATCAGTCTAGATCCAAGGATTATGACTGTTCGGGGTCAGCAAGCACTCGAGTTGCTTATATTTCTTTTTCTGAAGCTGGCCGTCCATAGACAAAGCATTCGCCCAGCTATTTGATATCCTGGACAACCACAACGATATTCGTGGGACATCACTCCTACGTCTTGTCAATGTGAATTGCATCACATAACCAATGATGCCTGAGCAATTCCGGAACTGGAATTCTATCTCACAACCTAGCAGTTGTACTTAATCTTTTTCAAGGGTCTGTTTATATATGGAGGATCAATAGGAAGTATACACCTAAACCAATTGAGCAAAAATAATTACTTACTTTGAATATAATAATAGAGAGCGGGATGGCTCAGTGGTAGAGGACTGAGTAGCCATGACGGAAATCCTGGTTCAAATCCCGCTGCAGTCAGTTACTTTTATTTAGTCTGTTTGCAGCGGGAGAAGGATCATATGGGATCTAGGACCATCCTGGGGCTCACCCAGCCTCTATAAAATATTATAAAAATAGGGTACCCAAAATAAGAGGGAAAAACCTGGCGGTTGAGCGTGGCCTAGGACAAGTCACCTCCTTGCAGAATCGTGATCTATGAAACAGTGCAGTCTCTACCATGTACTGAATCCAAGACTCGTTCACGGGTCGTAGTGGTTACAGGTTTCAGGAATACAATTAATGCAGCATTCTATTTTCCTATCTACCCATCTTTAACGGCAATATGGCCCTTGCAATTTATTACGACCTAGGTCTCCTCCTTTATCTTCGGCTGCCCTACTCCATCTTTCGACGCCCAACGAAAGAAGGTCTTCTTCAACATTTTGCACCCATTAAAAAAAACCGAAATATTAAAAAAAATAATGCACAGACCATTTACATTGAGACGTTACTATTTATGATTCAGATTGTTAGTCTTGCTACATAACACCTATTTGAATTAACACTTTTCTGATATTACTGGGATATGGATAGTGTTCTTCCTCAGGTAGGTCTATGGGTAGAAAGGTTCTGACATTGTTATTCCAACATGCGGGGGCGGAAAAGTACGATCTATGCAAATAAATAAAATACAAATAACTTAGTAAAATTGAAAAATCTCCCTCTGTTCCCTGTTATTGTTTTTATTTTTACTTTTTTGTTTCTCCTCCGAGGCGTCTGAAAATAAGATGGCGTCGTGACCTTCTAAATTGAACTTGTTATTTGAGTACTATCACTGGATACTTTCTCTACATGTCTTTATTCAGTCCAGTATGTATCATTCCTGCCATTTACTTGAGTATTGCTAGAATATAGTTGTCAATTTCAATGAATAATTTATAAAAAAAAAATTTTTAATCATGAAATTTTATAAAAATTACATTTAGTATTCCGTGTCTTATAAAAAAAAAAAAATATTACTCTCTTCTATATCAAATATAAATTAGTTATATATCCTAGCCTTTTGTGGTGAAGTACATAGTTTTTCCGCCAGTGAGAGGATTTATATCGGCACGGAAGGGAAAAAAAAAAGTAATCCTGAAAAATAAAAATCGTTTGAACGTGCCCCTTGTGTTTTCTGTGACTTATAGCCTGAATTTTATCCATTCTTTATTGCCAACCTGCCTTCCTCAACTGAGACTTTGTAAACATTTATTTCTCAAAGATACATCTCCAATGACATTTATTACGCCTTTCTCAGGTGAGTACTTGGCTTCTTTGTTCTTAGACACCATTAAGTCATGTCGGTCAGCTTTGAATAATTTCCTAAGCAGTACCAAGTGTACTCATCACTCACTCCGAAGAAATCGCTTTGTAACTTTTCATTATTTTTTATTTTTATTTTGGATTATCCGCGAAGCGTCCAAAAAAAATATTATAACAATATATATAATATTTTGGATGGAATTTTATTGCTACATTATAAACATAATTTGTAAAAACTTTTGGAGGGATGGTGGTAAAAGCCACATATATATATGTAATGTGGTAATGTAGAGTTAGGTTAAAATAACTTTAAGCCGTATTGATTCCTAAAAAACAATTATATTTGGTATTATTTACAGCACTATTTATACCAAAATAAAAGTAAAACAACTGTAAATAAGATTCTTACCTAAAAACAATCGGTTTTTAAAGTTAATATAATCAATTTCTATAAACAATCTTTATAACTAAACAGATCACAATGTAGCAAGATTTAGAGATTACAGCATGGCTATACCTCAGTTACAAAAGTAAAATTGAATAATTCACTTTTACATATATATATATATATATATATATATATATATATATATATATATATAGATCAGTAGCACGATGTTCCCGCACAAAGACATCCACAAATATACATGGGTTAGCCGAAAGAGGCTAGAAACCAAATTGATCACGTGCTGATAGATAAGAGACATCGGAGCTCAATCCAAGACGTAAGAAGCTATCGTGGAGCAGACTGTGATTCGGACCATTCTCTGATCAGGATCGAAATATGCCAGAGACTGAAGCAAATCCATAAAATAGGGGACCAAATAAAAAGGGTAAAGTTTGAAGTCCAAAACCTGAAAAATCCTAAGGTAAAAGACAAAAATCGAGCTGAAAAATACATTTGAGCCCTTAGACTTAGAGAATCTCACAATTGATCAACATTGGGAGACAATAGAGTCCGAGTTAAAAGAAACAGCTAAGGAAATAATAGGAACTCAGGAAAAAAGGAAACCCAAAAAATGGTTCACGGAGGAATGCGAAAAAGCAGTAGAGGAAAGAAGAAAATTGAAGGCACTTTACACAGTCAAAGCTGATCCAGCTATATTGGAAAAATACTCAGCCGCCAGGTCAAAAGCAAATAAAATAATAAGAACATCAAAAAGGGAATTCCTCAAGGAAAGACTTAGAAACATTGAGGATGATTGACAGGCAGCGAACTATATGCAGATATTAGGAAGGAAAGGACTGGATTTAGAGCGAGAAGTACTCAAATTCGAGGAAAAGATGGAAAACTGACGGCATCCAAGGTAGAAGTATTAAACATCTGGAAAGAATATTTCCAGAATCTGCTAAACCAAGGGAACCACACGGAAGAAGAGATATGGACAACGAGGAGGACCTTGACCCACAAGAGGTTGAAAAACCTGATATTCTGGATTTAGAAATAGCTATAGACAGGCTTAAAATAAGAAAGGCCCCTGGGTTAGACAACCTACCATCAGAGTTGTTCAAAGATGGGGCAGAAACGGTAAGAGTCAAATTATTAGAACTAATCCAGAAGATATGGGATAAAGAGAAGATACCCGAAGCTTGGAAAACAGGTCTAATATGCCCTATTCTAAAGAAGGGGTCCATGTACGAGTGTGGGAATTACAGAGGCATAGCGCTCCTTCCCACCGCCTATAAGATAATGACCAACATATTACATAATCGGATATACCCGTATTACGAAAAAATAGCAGGTGACCAGCAAGCAGGATTCAGAAAGGGGAGGAGTACGCTAGACCAGTTATTCATACTGAAACAGGTACTCGAAAAACGATGGGAAGTAGACCGAGATGTACATGCATTATTTGTCGATTTCAAAGCTGCATATGATTCCGTCGACCGAAACTGTCTATGGAAGATCATGACTGAGCTGGGTATCCCCGGTAAACTAGTGAGATTGACTAAGGCGTGTGCAGGTGACCCTAGATGCAGAGTCCTGGTACAGGGAGATGTGTCTGAGGCTTTTGAAGTTGGAACCGGCCTAAGGCAGGGAGACGGACTCTCGCCTTTACTGTTCAACATAGCCCTCGAAAAGGTAATAAGAACAACATCAAGAGTGAAGGGCGGGGTGCACGTCGGAGTGGAGCATAAAATTCTTGCTTACGCCGATGATATAGCAATCCTCGGAAAAAAATGAAAAGGATATTGAGAGACTCGCCAAGACGCTGATGAGAGAAGCAGACCAAATCGGCTTACAGGTAAATGAGGAAAAAACCAAATATATGACAGTAAGCCGTAAAGTCCATCCCAGAAAAAGCATCTGCGTGGATCGCAAATCGTTCCCGAAAGTGGATAACTTTAATTATCTTGGCTCCACAATAACCTCAACCAATGAACAATTAACTGAGATAGACCAGCGTATAACAAGCACAAACAGAGCATTCTTCGCTCTTTCAAGAGTATTGAAATCCCGAAGCATCTCTAGAAACTTAAAACTAAGGGTTTATAATGCGGTAATAAAGCCGATTCTGATATATGGCTGTGAGACGTGGGCTCTCACTGGCACCCTGGAAAGCAGAATAGAGAGATGCGAAAGGAAAATCCTTCGCACGATAACCGGAGCGGTCTGGGATGAGAGTCTACACTCTTGGAGGAGAAGGACCAATAAGGAATTGCTCACAGAAACTGGTCAGGCGATATCTCAGGATATGAAATCAAGAAGGTTATGATGGGCGGGGCATGTTGCTCGAAGCAATCCGTCAGGACGCCTCTACGCAACAATGAATGCCACAATAGTTGGCAAGAGACCACGTGGGAGGCCAAAGACCAGATGGATAGACAGGGTCAACAAAGATGCTGAGGAGCTACATGTGGCAGACTGTCTATCAGCGGCCCAGGATAGACAGAGGTGGAGAAGGCTGGTAAAGGCGGCCAAAGATCTACAAGGTCTGTAGAGCCAACAGAAAAAAAAAAAAAAAAATATATATATATATATATATATATATATATATATATATATATATATATATAATAAGAATTAAATTGTTAAAAAACATTATACTCAAACGAGGGACTTGGCCTGAGACAGAACATTTAATTTTTTCTAAATTTAAAACTGACTTATTATCATTTATAAAAGACATAAATTTTGATCAGCTCTAGGAGGGCAATTCACCAGATACCTGTTTTTCATTTTTAATTGTAACTGTTATGTGTATAAATATATATGTATACGTTTTTTTTAGCACTCTCGCTAATCGTAATGCATAACTTATGAATTGATGTTTTTTAGTTACATGATTTATATTATAAAACCTTTCATTTTTGTTTATTTGTATATTTGTTAAATTTATTTTTTTTATTTATTTTTTTTCATTACACAATTTAGGATTACAAATTTAATTTTAATTTTATTCTCACGTGTAAATTATCGATTATCGAACTATAAATTTTTAATTTCTTGTATTGTTAAATTATACTAAAATGTATTCTGTAATTATTATACCAAACTGATCTGTAATTATTAAAATCCCATGTAATGACATGTAATATGCTTACTTAAGTACAGAGCATGTCCTAATATTAATAAACAGTCCCTCCATGGGGTTACCATGGGGGGAACAAATTAAAAAAAAAAAAAATATATATATATATATATATATATATATATATATATATATATATATATATATATACTAGTTTCTTTCTGCACCGAGGCCGTCCATATATATATATATATATGGCTTTTACCAGCAATCGAATCCATTTTCTTTTTGGTTTATGTTTTGGATTACAATAATATACCTTTTTTCTGTTTATTCAAAACTATATCTTCTGCTAATTTGCCCAGATGTCTTCTGCTTTACTATATGGGAACGTTATACATGTCACAAGTCTATTTGTAAGTATTTTGTCTACTACCGTTCCCACTACCTTTCCCAGTGCTTGCTTTGGAGTACAGGCAGTCTCTTTTCATTCTCTGTTTAGTCTGAAAATTTACATTTAGAACCGATTATGCAAGATTATGGCAAATGTATTGAAAACCCAAAGCTGTTTTTGTATATTTTAATAATTATAAACTTTATAAATTATTTTAGGGCCTAATATACTATCAAATCAGAGATTTTTACTCGTTTAAATATTCTACAGGCAACCATCATTTCATTCAAAATTAATTATCTTTTTGAGGAAAATATCCGTTTTATTTATTTTCTTCAAAGCATGTTCTAACTCACCCAACATTTCCTCATTTAAACTTTTTTTTTTTTTACTACCGCTTAATGTATAGCAGAATATATATTTTCTGTCGATATCAGAATATATTTAGTTACAGCAAAATAAATTGCGAACAACAAACGTATATTTTTCTTAAGAATTCTAAAATAGGAATTCCTTACTATCAAAAAGAAAGGCTAATTACAATTTGTGGTGGTAGGCAGTTACTATAAAACAACAAGCATTAAAACTATAAAACAGCAGTTACTTTGAAACTGCTGCAACATTTGTCTAGTAAATTTAAAATATAAATAGGATTATTATTTTATATATAAAAAGAAATAATAATATTTATGTAGATAGAAAAACTAATGATTTTTTTATCCGTCAATGAGACAAAAAAATAAATAGAATAAATACGAATACATTAAATTTGTAACAAATCGTTGCATTCACGAAATATATACATAGTTATTTCGTGGTTGCTTAGCGAGAAGCTAGATATAACCCCATTAATTAGTTTTTTTTTTTAGTTTAATATATGAATACTTCCTCTATCGCTCTTCTTTATTTGATGCAATTTATTTTTTTTCCTCTGCCCCAGAGCATTCTCTTGATTAAAATCGTAAAAAATAACTGTCATCAGTCATAAGTACGCCCCGTTGTAGAGCAACTTGACCCAATTATTGCAGAGTAAGCAATTCATTTTTTGCTGCATCGTTCTGATTTTTTAAAATTTCCCCTCTGCAATATTGCCCATTCTAATTCCTTTATGAAGGTTGGAGGCACTCCCTTATATCTTATAGATAAATACCCGAGATAAATAATTTACTACCATGAGCTGAAATATTCTAAATGTTATGGATTATATTCAATACAATAAGTGTAAATTTACATTATGTAAACTTACATTAACGATTTATACACCGAAGGATGATGCCAAAAAATTATTAACCACACTCTAAATATTAAAAAAAAAGTAATGAAAATATTTGTTTTTGCTATGGTGAGTTAAAGAAAGATTAATGGTTTAAAGAATTGTATTGAAGTCTAGAAACATTACACATTTTTTGTAGGATACCGTGGATTTTAATTTTCAAAGTAATAATTACTAATATTTAAATAATTTGATTTTACTTTAAATATTGGTATTTTGTAACATTTTTAAATGTAAACAGTCACTTAGGTTTATTTTAATTACATTATCGTTGTGTACATTTTCAGAAAATTGCCAATTTAGATATCACTTATATCTTTTATTGCAACAATCCATATTAAAAACAAGGTATTATTAAAAGATAATATGCAATTATCTAATCAATAAAAACTTTTGTGAAAAATGTTTTTTAAAAAAATTGCAGAGAGATGTTTCGATTACGCTTCCGATTTTTTTTCTTCTTTTTAAAATAAGAATTATTTAATTTAATCTGTTAACCTTTATTCTCATGGAATTTTTCTATTCTACGGTAATTGCTGCCTCAAGCCTATATGGGGAGCCCAAGCTGTTCTTCTTTTTATTGGATCCTTAAAAGTTTCCCTTGCTATCACAGAGCCCTGCTTTCTGAGATTTAGTTGGCCCGCTAGTTTTAAAGAACCTCATCGGCTTTCACTATTGCTTTCGAGCGCCGGGTTCAAGAGTTCTGAGCTCAATATTCCATTTCTAAGGAACTTCTTTCACTGCTCAGAGTATTTTTATTTATCTTAAGTTCAGATATCGATATTTGACGAATTAATCGAGTTTATTCCCGAAATATTCCCGATATTCCTCGCGAAGGCGAGGGAATAATTATCTTTACTCACGAGGCCAAGCCGAGGGAGTAAAGTATTGCTGGGAATAATGATAAATTTAGTCCCGAGGGGCATACAAGATTTTATTCCAGATGGGATGAAACAAGGCAAACTATACGCTATAATATTTTATATTATGTCGTGTTTTACAATAAATTCAAAAACTGAAATTAAATGTGTAATTATTATAATTTTGAATTTTTTAATTTTCTTCTTGTACAACATGTGGTGGATCCATAACTTACACAACCTGAGCACAAATGAACTTCTGTTTATCAGTGTTTTGAAACAATAGCTGATTTTAATGGCCGGTGTGACAGGTGTTTCAACTTAACCCTGAACTTTTTCATTACAAAACCTACATTATTTAGACGAATTAGGTTGTCATATTCTTACTTTATTCCCTAGGGAATAAAGTTAACTTTTTGACTCAATTTCTAATGCATCAGGGCATATCTTTTGTCTTTAAAATAAAAATATAACAGTTTGCCGAAAACTATAAATAGTAATATGTAAGTCAACACGATCCTAAAATTAAATTAATGCTCAAAGAACATTCTTTCTCGTGTATACATCGCAAAAAATTGCGAGAACACGGGGACATGGTATCCGATATGAGAAAAGATTTGCCCCCTGCCGGCAGGGGACTACGGTGGCTCAAATGGTTAAAGCGCTGTCTTGGAGAGACAGAGGATCCGGGTTCGAATCCCGGCCGAGCATATCTCTCCTCTTTAAAATATAGTACATATTATATTACTTCTAAATGAAGAAATCCTTTTGATATTGTTGCTGTAACTCATTACTCTCGTCTATATTTCATCCGACCAGTTTAATATCTTCTTCAGAAAAAGGTTTAATTTAAATTATACAAGAATGAAACACGGGGCAAGGGTGTCTCGTGTCCTCATTTCCATTAGAGCTACAAAGGAAACAGCTAAACTCCTTCCTTCTACCATCTCTGTGAGCACTTAATAATGCACCCCTTGCTTTAAATAGCCAGATCCTGGCCTGTATTTCATGGGGTGAACTTATCGGAGGGAGTAAGTTATATCTGAAGGTGTATATTGTTATTTGTCTACTCTTAAATATATTTTGAATATTCTGATTTATATTTGGGATACCAGAGTAGCATTTAGGATGATTATTATTTCTATGTCTCAGTCTTAATTGGATTCTTTTCCAGAGGTCTTATTATTGTAATGTTGAATTATAATTAATAGTTCTAATACAAACTATAATAATAAAAATGGCTAACGAGGGGAATACCTAATAAACCTTGAACAATTAAACATTGAACAAATAATCAATACCACTAGTTTCATTAAATTAGTTGCGTAAGGCATCTAATTTAATGAAAGCATCTAAACCCAGTGTCCTGCGCATTAACACATCTAAATGTTATAAATCTAAAGTTTATACACTTGTATAACCTTACCTTTCTGTTCTTAGGTGTTTCAGTTCACTTTTGTGACAATTTTTACCTTTACTATAATATTATAAGTTGTATACATGGTTAAGATTAATATTGATAATATATAAAACAATAGCTATAATATATAAAAAAAATATCGACTGTACAATTAGGTTTAAATCTTATCTAATTATGATCACCACAATATGTCGGTTTCAAAAGTACTCTGTGTACTACCTGGAAGATCCATTAGCCTTCGCAAAAATATTTTAAAACTTGTACAGCGGGTTCGTTTTAACCATATTACCATTTGTTGCCCAAATACTTTGTAGAGGCGAGTGCCGTCTTTGAATCTGTGTGACCTACAGAAGTTATTCTTGTAAATAGGGTTCTTTTGAAGTGCCAAGAGGGGGGTGCCGCCCTTGTACCTGCTCTAAACAATTATCTCTAACAAAAGTTTTATTGCATTTTATAGCATCCATTAGTACTTGCAAAAAATATTTAAATTTTATAAATTTATTAATAATAAAATGTTCTAATATTATACATGATATTTACAAACAGTTAACTATTCTTAATTATGGACAATTTATGAATCGGTCTGTCATTTAAAAATAATCAACTACTTTTTAAAGCGATATCTAAAGGCCAGACACATTCCTTTTCGTTAAACAATATTCCATCCAGCGGTACTGATCTTACAACTTTTTTTTCACCTTACTCCTGAGATAATTTCAGACATCTGCAGTCCCAACTAAAACATTGAGTGCTCCCCTATCGTTCTTCATATTTAACTCACTTATTTTCAAATTTTTTATATTTTTTTCTTTCTATTTTCCATATCCCAATTATTGGCCTGTTCTTTTTGCATACAAGTGATGCACGGTATTTCCCTCTATAAAAATTGTTTTAGTTTTGGTCTAAAATACAAAATGAGCTCTAACCGAACCACATGTTCCACTTTTACTTTTGTTCATTGATTTTTTCCTTGACTCTTAGCTAGACTTAAACTTTAAAACATCTATGTTTAAAGATTCCCGGTGCATGTAACCATAATACCTCTGTAGTTTGAGCAATCCTTCTTTTCCCCTTTTTTTGAAAACTGGGGTGATATATCCTTGCTTCCATTTTTTAGGAATCTCTCCACCATTTAACAGAAGTGCCATATTCTCTACCAGTGCCATTTTGAGTTCGACTGGGCATGCTTTAATTAATTCTATTGGAATAAAACCGGGACCAGGAGATTTCCTTTTTTTCATTTCACTAAGAGCTGAGTCCAGTTCTACAACTGTTAATGGCGGTATATCTTTCTTATTCGATGTTATTTCATTCGATTTATTCCAAACGAATTCGGGTCGCTCTTCATGGAATAATTCTTCAAAGTGATTCACCCATTGCCACTCTTTGATCATGGGAAGTTATTTCCACATCTTTTGGGATTTTTTAAATTTCTTAATGTCCTCCAAGCAGCACTAGACTTTGCCAATCAATGTAAGTGTCCACATACTTGCAGGTTTTTTCCCAATACCTACTGCCTGCCTTCTAATACTGTTTACTTTTTTATTCCCTCAGGTCCTTTTCATTTTTAGATTCAGCCATTAAAGTATAAACGTTTTTTCCCTTGGGCAGTCACCTCAGCATCCTCATTCCAGCAAGTTTATTTTTATTATTTTAGTTACCAAGTTTATTTTAGTTTATTTTTCACTCTAACTTCTTTCCTTTCCTCTCCGGCGGCTTCTAAACCTGCGGCTTTATACAATTTACTATATTCTCATAATATGGTCGATCATTCAAACCTCTCTCATCGTTCAATTTATCCATTAGTCGGTTTTGGAACAATCCTTTTACCGATTCTTGATTTGTCATATTCTCAATTGAGTATCGAATTGCTTTTCGAGAGTCTGAATTTCCTCTGGATTCTGGGGAGTTTCTAAGAAGATTGTGCGGTTTAAAATTTATAATATTTTTTTAGAGAAAGTGATCCGACTCCATTGGGACCCTCTCATCACTCCTAGTGGTGCGCCTGAGTATTATATAATCTATAATTGATTTTTGGCCTTTACTGGGCTAGTGCCAGGAGAATTTGTGAATTTCTTTATGCTTGAAAAATCCATTTAATATTTTAATGTAAAAATCTCACACAAACTTATTAATCTTGCGTCGCTATCGTTAGTTTTCTCTTCTCCGAAACGTCCCACAGTCTCATCATTGAACTTGCTGCCAACACGTCCATTGATGTTACTCATAAGCTAACAATCTTACGGTCAGGTGTTCGCTCTATCAGGTCACAAATATCATCGAAGAATGTGTCTTTTATGGGTTGTTTGAGTCATCAGTTGAAGCGTAGATCCCAAAAATAACAACCTCTTCTCCAAACAATGCCATTTCAAGTTTAATTACCCTTTCATTCATACATTCATAAATCTTACTACACCTGCGCAATTTCTTGTTAATCACCACCGCAACTCCTGCTCTAGCTCTCTCACTTTTTTATATTTCACAGTAAATATACAAGAATTCTCTTAAAAATTCGTTGCAACTTCCCTTGATTTCAGTTTCACTTAGGTCTGCCACATCAATGTCTTGCTTTTTCAGTTCATTTTCCACCTCCTTTTTGTTCTTAAACCTTGGACATTCCATGTACAAAAAAACATGTTCCGTTTCCGCGCTTTTAATCATTGCCGATTAGATCCGTCAGGTTTTCTTTCTCTTTTGGGTTTGAAAGCGAAAATTTATTTCGATGAAGGGGATGAAGCTGTATAAATTATAAATATTTATTTCAATTTAACTGAGCGCTAAACGATTCAAAATATTTTTTGTTAATCTGTCCTTTGCTAATACCAATATATTACATTGTTAACTAACTATTATTATGTGAGCAACATATTATTGCCCATGGGAGAACCATGGATTTTCCAAGTTCTAACCACAAATGGACATAGTCTGGCCTTCAGACTTGTTGATGATCATAGCAAAAGCAAAGCGTATATCAAATTGTAAAAGTCTTTTGAACGGTATTACGTGTTCTGATGGCATCATTGTAAAGCGTGGTAACAGGACGAATTCTTCTTTAAAGATTCCAGTCAACATGGCTGCTTCAACAACAATTCCGGTAATATTTTTGATGACCACACGCATAATTTAGGTGAATTCAAATTACGCAGAAGAACAATAGGTGAGCCGATATTCAACCGAAGATTGTATAATGACATTCCTGGCATATCGAGAGAATTTAAAAATTCAGTTGGATAATTTACAGCTTGGATTTCATCAACAATAGTATCGATTGATTTTAAAGGCATTAGATCACCTGGTAACAACTGTTATATTTGAAAGTTAATTTCGCCAACATAAGGATTTTTCGCTGCAAAAATAACACGATTAGGGTGTCAATTATGGTCCGTGTAATTATTTAGTACCAAAAACTGAAATAACTCCGAAAATTTCGAGGATTTTCGGTCACCGAAAGTTTTTCCATCCGTTTTTTCGGTTGCAAACTTGTATTTTCACTACACCCACATGCCCTTACAACACTTCAAAAATGCAGCAGGTTAGAACAAAATGTAATTTTGCAAAAAAATATATACCGGTCGCTAATCGAAATAAAATATAGCCTATATTGTAAGTTAGACAATGTTACATATCTGTGCGAAATTTCATTAAAATCGGTCCAATAGTTTCGGAGACTACCCCGGACAAACATCGTGACAGGAGATTTATATATATATATAGATATAAGACCGTGGAAACATTCCAACGAAAAGCCCTTAAGTCTCCAAAATAAAACAGAAATTTAAATTATCTGTCCATTTGGCTATCTGTTGATTAGTTATTATATATATTTATATCGCTTTATTCGTTTCTTTGTGAATAGATAATAAATACTTGTGATGATATATATATTTAAAGTATATACATATTGCTGTATTGGCTTTACTGCCCAAGCTATGATCTCAGGGAAAAGTCAGATCCTTTGATCTGAATATATCTAAATACTAAAATGGGATGCCACCCTGAGATCGTTATACTTAATATGTAATCATTTTATGTTATTAATAAATAAGAGACTTATATAGTCTTCTCCAAAGGTTAACGTGGTTGACTGACCAGGAGTTGTTTATTAAATAAGAATAATTATAGAATAACATTATATATATTGGTGCTGATCATGGTTACAGACTTAAAATATCTTAAAAACAACTTACAATGATAAGGGGAAGCTATAGGTGACTTATGATACATGGGGCTTCATTCTGCATCCTCGTCCTTACGTCCGACAACCGCCCCCCCCCCTCTTCAAAGTAAAGTAATGAACCCTAAGGATCATTTTACTCTACCTGGCCTGGACCCCTTATCGTCACCTATAGCAATATATATAAAATTACACCTATACTCTGAATGAAGACATTCGGATTTAGTTGCAACAGAAGTTTAAAGGCGCTTAAAAATATTCTAAAATATAAGCAAGCATCAAGTCTCTAAAATACTGAAAAAAACAACCTGTCAACGTTTCAAAATTTTAAGCATCATCAGAATACCCATACACCAAAAGAAAACCATATCAAAGAAGATAACTTCATCTCACATCAATAGTCCTAACAGACTCATCATTGGCTAAACGTTGATTGCTTGCTTTTTCTAGTATTTTAAGACTTAAAGTTTTGCCATTTCTTTAGGGATTTTCCCTATCGCAGCCTATTTATAATTTATGTTTCTTAATAAGCTTTATTCATTTAGGTAAAAAAACAATGTATTTTATTGTAGTTGTTCATTTATGTGTTCTCTTTAATTGCTTATAAATAATACTTTCTGAGCACGTTATAAATGTTTTATGATTTGTATTATGTAGCCTTCTGGTCAAATAGTTTATGTTAATAATATAAATAGATTATGTTTCTTTTTCAGTTTATGTTTGTTGTTCTAAAGGGACTTAGTCCCAGAATAAAGTCACTTTTTTATTCTAAATATAAAGTAATTAGTCTCAGTCGTTTTTAATTTTTTTTTCATCTACTAAGGGAATTGACTCTTCACTCACTGAGGCGTGCTATATAATTTGTGTTATATTTGAAAACCATTGCTAAACTACTAACAAAAAAGCATAATACTTAATAAAAATATGCTGTTAATTAGTTATTATGGTTAATTTCAAAAAAACCAAATAACTGAGTTTCCCAAGTAAAAAAATATTCTAAAACGGTAAATAAATCTTTATTATATATTTAAACACTTCAGTGCATCCAACTAGGTTTAGTTCGTTTAGATCTGCTAAACCCGCACAGCCTTTCTGTATTGTTGGTGCTGTATTTCATACCCCGTGACATAGAAATAGGCATATCAATAGATCAATAGAGGTTTTATGAATTTATAACATTTATTCGGCTTAGTGAATACTAATCCCGTTCACATTTTTATGGTGGAAATATATAAAAGAACTAATAAAATAGTTATTAAATACAAATAAAACAATTAATTAATTGAATTACAATATTTTCTAGAATCTTGAACTTCAATGGCTACTCTTATGCATCTCTCGGCTGGTTTTCAAATGTAAAAGGCCTTCTACACGGTCGGAACCAACCGTCGACCATGGTCAAAACAACAAAATAATTTAAGAAATTAAAGAAACACTATAATTTTTTTTTAAAATAAGTGTGTGTGTTTATACTTCTATATTTCTACATTCTACTATATTTCTATGGATTCATTACTTGGGACTCTATTACTGACGAGATGAAGTGTGTCAGTCATAAACAATTATTAGATTTCTAGGTTTTGAATAATTGTTTACAATATAACAATAAAAAATCTAAACACTGTGATCGGCCGACAGTGTTCCAGACGGTCGGGAGGTCGGGATCGACCACGGACGCGGCCGGTCGCGAGGGCTGCGCTCCTGACCACCGACGGTCGGGCCCAACCAACTTCTACACTGTATATTTTTACATCAACCCGACCAAGGTCACGATGGTCGGTGGTCGATCCCGACCTTATAGAAGGGGTTTTAATGTGGGGGAAACAATGGGATCATAACAAAATCTTTTACATTTATCATTCTTTCATGTTTAAATTGTTTCTATAAAAAAATCAAATCTACATAAAAATTTAATTTTCGAATTTACATGAAAAAGGATCACCTCTGCCGTAGTGTTTAGAATATCAACCTAGGATCACAACCCAGGAGGTGGTGTTACGACATTTTAAAGGTTTTAGAAATATCCTAAATTATACCGTCCTTCGGGGGTGATATAAAATGACGGCACCAAGCCTATGTCATACTAATTAAAGGTTCTTACTCTAATTATACGTAGACAGGCGAAATTAATAAGCCCCGCTGTACGTAGGCTTAGTTATTGAAGCATAAATGTCACGTTAAAAAAACAATATGCATAAAATAAAGAATTATATTAATTCGTTATCTTATTAGAATTATATTTAAATTATCGATCTAGTAATAATTGAAAGACTAAAGAGATGTGATTTAAATATCGGGAATAAATATTCGGATTATAAGAGTCCAATTTTTTATGTTTCAATTTCTTTTTTATCAAAAATCACATTCATATTTAAGCAAATAAATGTAGATAAATTTAAGGCAAGTATTTCTAGATAATTGAAAACTTATATGAATATGATTTATTTATCAGAAAGAACATGACTTAATGCTGGAATACTGAAACAAATTGCATTGTGTAAAATTAATGGAGTTAATGTGAACACCGGTTGTGGAAGAAATTATATTAAATAATGAGATTTTGGTTGTCCTTAAACCGTCATTTATTTAGTGATAGCACTAAAGTTCCGTGCTACGTTTTAAATGTTTTCACAACTTGTTAAGCCTAATTAGCATTGTACCCGTCCCACGGATACGTTTCCATATATATGTTTATCCCCTTCTGTTTTGCCCGGAATATTAATATGTGTTTGTTGTAATTCTCATGGTGTGAAACAATAAGCTTAAATGCTGATAAAATGTTTATGTATATATACTGTAAAATTTGTTGAAATTGGCAATATTATACGCATGTACTCTATATATGTACAACATATGTGTATACAACAATAAGCAGTAAGTGCACTATAACTGTTCAGCTGTTTCCAATTCCGAAGACCACAGATCCAGAATGTACGAACTTCTTCTTTAATATTTGAATTCACCGACAATCGAAATTCTTATAAGTAATTCCAAATTTTTTTATAGGTAATTATCGGATGATCTATATTCGTATGAAAAGGTATAAAACTTAGTTCATCAATGTTACATTCAGGTGTTTGAATCTTGTAATTTTACTTTTCGCATCCATTATGTTCTTTTTTACTCGATGACTAAAACGAAGGATATTTATTAAGATATCAATTCTTACTACCCCAACGGGCCTCTGACACGTCTGTTATTTAAACAAAATCAATTGTAAATAATTACTTATATTTATATTATATTAATATATTATGTTATATCAATAACTCTCTTCAGATTTTCTCCATCCATGAGAAATTTATAAAGCCTTGCAATTTAAAATTTCCTGTTCTCTTCAACGAAAAATTTTTAATTATCTCTTCTAATATAAAATTTTAACAGCGCGGCATATTAAAATTAGATTTTTTCTTGGACCGACTCTCAAACTTTATTAAAATTATAATATTCACTTCTTAAAAATACTTCAAAACTGTTTTATTTGCATTATAATATTGTAATAATTTTCATATATTTATATATAACTCACATTTTTAGGGATCTAATTGTTGAGATTCCCATGTGTGTGTGTGTGTGTGTATTTTAAAAATGTATATATGTAGTGTAAGTAAAGTGACTGAGCTTAGTAACGATCGAATTCATAAGATGTTAATATGCCCTGTGCCGAGTGGCAAGCGTCCGAGAGACCGAGGGAAGATTTCGTTAAGATTTAGTGGATTTGGGTTTGGGTGTGTGGCTCGTGGACAGAAGTTTGTAAGCAGGATTTGGTGGTATCGGCATCGAGCTTTCGGGTTCGCTAAGCCGTATTATTACTATATAGTTGAAGTAATAAATAAGACCTTACCTTCGATCCGAGAAAACCTGAGCGTTTACTACTCCTTCCATTTTATTCCCTCTTCAGCGACCCTAGACACTCCTGAAGAAGATTTACCTTCGCCATAGGCTATCCCCCCCTGAGGAGAGAGATGAGGAGGTCGGAAGATTATTGCGAGTCACGACCCAGGTATTTAGTCATTCCGAGCGGCTGCAGGGCCCCTCACCGGGTTTAAGCCTTTTATAAGGGTCTTTAGGGCCTACGTGCTCCTGGGGCCTGACCCGGGGCCCTCCTTACCATCCCCGCAATAACAATTTTCCAAACTGTGCCACATTCCCTCTGCCCATGTGTGCTAGGTCATCCATCCAATTACTGTCCGGCGTCAGACGTCATTAAGTTGTATTTGTAGAAAAATGTAAAAAATCGCCAGAGCTAAATCGCATGTATTGTTGTTGATAGATTGACCGGTCACTTATGGAAAGGAAGAAATGGTACTTGTGCTTTAGCAGGTACCCAGGGATTGTTATCATCCATTGTTTATAACCTGCACACTGTTAATACTGATACTAATAATACCTACCTTTTTATTCAAATTTATAGAAATTTAAATATATAAAACGTAATAATACAATGCTGATTCTAGACCCTTGTAGTCTCTTATCTGACGAAAACAACTCCATTTCTATCCTTGTCAATATCTACTAGATGACCTTTTTCACATAATTTCATCTTCTGGAAGTATTACCTAGCTTCTTCTTTTAAATAAGCCTATTCCCAATGTTTTATTCTGTTAAAATCAAAACAAGAAACAATTTAAATATGCACATAAAAATAACTTAAATGAGACGGATGGTAAAAAGAGATTACACGATTCATGCAGACCGGTTGATACCCAACTAACCAATACACTAGAACAGATCTCTGGAAAAGAATCCAATTAAGACTAAGGATAGAAATAATATATTGAGTAATCGTACTAAATGATACTCTGGCATCCCCAAAATCAATTAAAATATTTAACACTTTAACTGCTGCGAGTGAAGAGCTTTACATCTATCACAGCGCTAATTGGGCCGGCTACCCGTCTACCGGCCTGTGCTACATAATTTTTACCTGTATTCTATCCTTCATTACGCCCCTTTAATACTGTCTGTTAACGCATTTTACCTGCCCGGAGCAGGTAGCCACCGAAAGCCCAAGGAAACGGCACATGGCTGACATATGAATATGACGAAGCAAGTTGGCTATAGGTGAATAAGAGGTCGCGTCTTCTATACTCGGCTTTAGCAAATAGATAGAAAAACAGTGGGACGGCATATATCGTCTTTGGCACTAAGGGCGTGTGTGATGCAGGACCAGGGGCACGTTCCCTTGCGCCGGTATATAGTATATCTTTTACTCCTGCTTTGCCCTCATTCCTGGGGAAGAAGCTTAGTTCGGGGACCCAGGCAAGTTGTAAATAGGGTTTGAATGTGTACATTATTTTCTTTATTTTTATTTAATATTTCTTATCTAGACTTTATTCATTATCATTTTTGCATTAATTTCCTTTTATTACCGCATGTTCTATATTTTTCCACGTGTATATATTTTATTACATTCACTTATTTTATTTTGTTTATATCAGTTTTTGTATTGTTATGGAATGGTTGTAGCTACCTAGCATCATTACTAATTATACTAAAAAAACAAACAAAAACACATCTTCTGGAGCAGTTAAAGTGTTAAGCATATAAAACCCTTTTCCATTTTATTGCGTTGTTTTAATATTTTAATGTATATAGTGCTAAATCAGATGCTGATTCAGTAACAAAACCGGTGTAATAGGATGAAATCAAGTAATAGAAAAAGTAAATGGGTTATTTTGAAAAAAAATAACGATTTTTCTTAACAAATTACTTATGTTTGGTTAATTATAAAATAAAATTAGTTTAAATTATAATAAATTAAGTTACATTATGTATATTTTATCTTTCATTCGTTATAAAAAAATAAACCCTAATAATATATGATTCTATAATACGGAAATCAATTTAGGAATGGGACTAGCATAACTTACAGAATGTTGCTTAAGTGTGAGATTAAAGTATCTTCGTCATCGGAATCAGAATATAATTTACTAAGTCCTGGGAACTATATGTGCCTGTCTACTTCAGACTTCAGTCTAGTAGAGTGCTTGGAACTTGAAATCATATTGCCTTGTTCTGAATTGTCGTGTTGTGGCTATTATTCCAGATTTATAGTTACTAAGTGGGTGCATATATACATATGTTTATGTGTGTTTGAGAGAGTGGCAACCTTAAATTTAAATTCATATCGCAAGCTTCGAACCCCAGTAAAAAAAAAAAACCGTTGAATTATTATCGCATACTTGTATTATTGAGATTCGACAGTAAGATATAAATATGATAAAATTAATAAATAATTACATGTAATGACGTTAGATGAATCTAACTTCTGATTATAGACATCTAAATGTTATTAATTATTGGTTTAATAATCATTAAGTCATTTTGCAATATTCCATGGTACTAAAGGCTGTCCACAGCTCCAGAACATTTGAAGCAATTCACAGGGGCCATTCTCTACTATGTAAACTCGGGTTTAAGGATTGTGACTGATCGGTCTAGATCATGGATTTTGGCTGAGTGTCATCACGCATACAATAATATATATGAAATATATAGTGGTCAAAAACAATCTCACCATGTATATGTAAGTGAAGCCATGACGCCCGCCAATAAGCACCTTTACTGGTTAGCCAGACAGAAGCCCTTGTGTTATTAACGTTATAAATGTTATTGATTCAACAGTTTTCTAGATATTATCAATGTGACGAAACTAATAAATAATGACATTGGATGATTCTATCGTCTGATTATAGATAGCATGAATGCTATTATTATCTATGATTTCATAATAAGAATAAGAAGCATTACAACTTCATGAAACGCAATAAAAACTGAATTAGGTAGGCTTTAAAACCATTTATTATAGATTTTATATTTTTATAGCTTTAAAACAATAATAATAAATTAAGGCTATGTCATATAACATATATGGATTATTTATATTTGTAGCTTTATGATTTAATGAATATATTTTATTCACCGAAATTCCCAACTGTTGAAAATAAGAAACTTTCGGAGTAGGATGAGAAAAAACCAAAGGGAAGATAAATGTATGCACTTACTTATCTAGAATTTTCAACCTCCGAGCTATCTTATTCCCTTCCAATCTTGACTTCCCCACACCTTTTTACGCTCCCAAGCCCAGTTTTCCAGTAGAAGGTGGCCTACCACTTCATCCATCTTGTCTAGGTAGTTTACTCGTCAGATATCTTGGTCAGTCTTCATTTGTTTTTTAGTCAATCTTTTAGGGTGATTTTCCTGAATTATAATTTATATCATTATTTAATATAATTGGATTTTCATTTAAGTGAAATGGTGAGCGGTAGCATTTACGCTGTTACATTTTATTTATTGCATCTATGATTTATTATAACTTATAGCATAATTCATTTATATCTTCCTATTTTTTTATTTATTTATTTAAGTTCTTTTTGGTTATTTAAATTCAAGAATTGTTTTACGTATTGAAAATTGACTTTAAGTAACACTATTGTATACAATTTCGTATTACGATAGCATTAGCCAGGGTCGTGGTAAAGTATTAGGGACAATGACCAAGCCTAATTCTACCAGTCGCCGCGTAAATAAACAGGTAATATATTTATTAGTATTGTTAATATCTCGCTTTATCTTTTCATCTTAAATCAATTAAATTATATTGACTGCAAGATCTGTAACAAGTCAGCTGGTAGAGATGAGAAAGCAAGATTAGTATGCGTTACCTGTCAACATTTATTTCATGTTAAATGTGTAAAAATAGATTAAACGGACGCTGATAGCATACAAGAATTAAATAAAAAATGGACCAGCTCAGATTGCGAATTAGTATCGCGGATACCTAAGGCCAATACAATGATTGAGTTACTGAGGGCGGTCACGGAGGAGGTAAAGGAAATGAAGGCCAAGATTCAAGGAATAGATGAACTGAAGGAAATAAAAGAAACACTTCAGAAGCAGTCGGAAATTTCCTTTGAAAATTTGGAGAGACTATTAAAAATTATAACTTTCCTGGAAGAACAGAAGCCCCAGGTTGAAAAATCATCAATAAAAATAGCTCTCTGAAAGCTAAAGTCAGCGACTTAGAGAGTCGTTTAAATCACGTAGAACAGGCCCAGCTAGGAAGAAATGTTGAGATGAGAGGCATCCTGCAGAAGCAAGGAGGGACCCTGATTGGCACTATTTTAAGCGTCGGAGCAGGTCAGGGCGTTAAGATGAATCCAGATGATCTGGACCATGCAGTACGACTCAGGCCGAAACAAGAGGGAACGCCAGATCCTATAATGGTACGAATCATCAGGCAAACCCTAAGAGATGAACTTGTGCGACAGAGAAGAATCAAGAGAGACTTCTCAACGCGTCACATAGCTGGGGAGAAAAAGAATCTCACCATGTATATGTGAGTGAAGCCATGACGCCCGCCAATAAGCACCTTTACTGGTTAGCCAGACAGAAGAAATTAAATACGTCTGGTTAGTGGATGCAAAGTTAGATGCCGGCAGTCAGACGGCTACCCAGCGGTCATCAAGCAAGCCTAGCGACCTGGACGTATTCAGCTGAACAAGTTATACTGGTCACATCGATGTGGAAGACCTTCTATTACTTTGTACTAAGGACATTTTAATTTAATGTTTATTCATCCTCTGTTTTTATTTACTTTTAATTTATTTATTTCATTATTTAATTTACTCATATAGTTCTTTTTTGCCTAATGTTTACACTAAGGATAATTATTTACTTTTCATTTATCTGTGTTACGTATTCCACCGTGATTTATTTTTTAAATTTGTTAAAATTATTAGAGACTCGATAATTGATTTTTTTTCAATTAGTATATTATTATTATATTGTAATACACTTAAAAATTTAATATATTATAAAAAGTTGTATCCCATCCATCAACCTAGATCCTTTTCCCTATAATTCCAACCCCTTTACCTGGAGTTGTGACTAATATCCTAAATACCTGTCATTTTAATGCAGAATCCCTTCTGGCCCATTATGATTAATTCAAACAATACTTCCTTTACAATTTCTATCAAATAGTAGCTGTTTCTGAAACCTGGTTAAAACCCTATATACCTTCCTCCCAAGTTTCCCTCACCAATTATTCCTTCCTGCGCCAAGATCGATCTGATCGATCGGAGTCGGCCTATATATCCATGACAGCCTTAAGACCAAAATCCTTTTGCGATCTCCTTCCTCCGATTCTCCTAACTTAGAATACTTGTTTGTAGAGATTTCAACTGACTCCTCTCCTCTTTCATATGCCGTTGTCTACCGACCTCCTCATGTTCCATTCGATAATCTCTTCGAATCCTCCCTTGTCCAACTTGTCTTCACTTACTGCAACGTCATAAAAATTATCTCTATAAAAATTATAAAAATAAAAATAAAAAATAAATTATTAAAAATTATTTTAATATTAAAATTATTTTAATATTAACATGCTCCGCGAATCCAATGACAAACTTTTCCTTACGGAACTGGTGTTTTCCCTCAATCTTTACTTCATACCTTATTCTCCTACGCATCACACACAATATTCCTCTTCGTCACTGATTCTTCTAAGAAAATCCTTTCCTCTTCCCAGTATCCTGTTCCCTTCCTTTAATCACACGACCTCATCCACATTTCGTATGACCTACCCGTTAAGTTCTTTACTCCGAAAATCATATCATATCGAAATTTGGACCTCCTTTCCTGTAAATCGCTTCAACCTGACTTAGATCCTGTCCATTGGAACATTATTTACTCCTACAACTCCATAGACCCTATGATCTCTACCCTCACCTCAAACCTACAAACCATATTAGACAATCACGCTCCTCTACAAACCCGAACACTACGCCGTCCTACTGCGCCGAAATAAAGGAAATGATAAAGAGAAGGAATTCAGCAAGACGCAAATTTCGGAGAACTCGGATGTCAGGCGATTATGTGAATTTCAAACAATTACGTAATGAAACCCAAGCCGCAGTTCGACGTGCTAAATCCCTCTACTTCCATAACGCCCTTTCTACCGCGCCTGACCCCAAATCCAAATGGAAAATACTCCGAAAATTATCCCTACCAGAATCTAACCACACCTGTTCTCTCCCATCAACCCTAGATGATCTCAATAACTACTTTATATCCTCTGCACCCAATTCCTCACTTGCTACCGATTTCGATTATCATTGTTTCAATACTGAAAACTTCTTTTTCTCCCACCTTTCATATGATGAAATACTTGCCGCTATCCTAAAATCCCGCACCAATGATTATGGTCTTGATAACAGTCCAGTAAAACTAGTAAAATTCTGTCTTCCCACCCTTATACCCATACTCTATCACATCTATAACTTCTCCTTGCAAAATTCCACATTCCCTTCTTGGAAAACGGCCCTGGTCCGACCATTAAACAAAATTTCGAACCCTTCCCCACATCAAGACTTTCGCCCTATTTCCCTTCTTTCTAACCTTTCAAAACCGCTAGAACGTCTAGTACAGAACCAACTTTCAAACTTCCTGGAAGAACGTTTCCTCATTAATCCTCTCCGATCTGGCTTTCGGTCTGGACATTCAACTCAATCCGTCCTCCTGAAAATTGTCCATGACCTCCAGACTTCCATCGAACACCAAAAACTAACTATCCTTATCCTTTTAGACTTCTCTAAAGAATTTGACACAGTTGACCATAACATCCTACTTACCAAACTTCAAAACCTTCCTTTATCCAACAGTGCCTTGCACTGGTTCAAATCCTTCCCATCACACAGTTTGTCACAGATCACAGTTTGTTGTCGTTCCAGGCCAACCTCCATCCAAGACGCTCTCCCTCTCATGTGGTGTCCCTCAGGGCTCATCTCTGTCCCCTACTCTATTTTCAATTTATATAAATGACCTTCCCCACCACACCCATCATTCCACCTACCATATCTACGCCGATGATCTATTATTAGCCACAAAAAAATTACAAGAGGATCTGAACCGCATAAGTCAATGGGCAATGACAAACAAGTTGAGGCTGAATGCGGAGAAGACAAAGGCGATGGTAATTGGTTCCAATCACCTCCTTAAAAAAGTTCCTCATTCTCCAATTCGGTACTTAAATAATGTTCCCGTCAAATTTTTCCTGACAGTCAAAAACCTCGGAATCACTTTAGATCAATCCCTCTCCTGGAAAAGTCATATTTCCAATATATCCCGCCGTCCTTTTTCTATCCTGAAGAGACTAAACTACAGTCGTCACCTATTTCCATTAGAAACTCTTAGAGTCCTAGTTACCTCTTTAGTATTCCCCCACTTCGACTACTGCTGCGCCGTATATGGGGGTGTCTCTGTGGAGCTCGAAGGCAAAATAAAACGTTTGATGAATTGCTTTGTCTTCGGGATCCCCAGGGACACCCCTGTCTCCCGATTTTATGAAGAGTTGAGGTGATTATATCATTTCTATCGCCGTAAGTATTTCCTTGCATCCTTCCTCTATCAAGTTATCCAATCCCGCCGTCCATTATACATTTATGAGCTCCTCAAAATTTAAATCCATTCCCGTGATACCCGTTCACACCCTACCGATTTGTATATAGAGGCCCATCGAACCGCTGCTTTCGATGGTGCGTGGACTGATGGATGTGGTGGAAGGTCATTTATATAAATTGAAAATAGAGTAGGGGATAGAGATGAGCCCTGAGGGACACCACAGGAGAGGGAGAGAGTCTTGGATGGAGGTTGGCCTGGAACGACAACAAACTGTAATCGATTTGAGAAGTAGGATTTGAACCAGTGCAAGCACTGTTGGATAAAGGAAGGTTTTGAAGTTTGGTAATTAGGATGCAACTGTGATTGGATCCTATGGGGTCTGTCAAACTTCCTAGGCATCACCCAGGTACTATATATAGGGTGGGTAATTTTAAGGGCGGAAAAAATCATGTCGACCGTGTTCTGCTCCATGCACAACCTTTGTCCAGGAAACAATACAGTCTCTATCATGTGCTGAACCTAGGCCCTTATGGGTTTTAGTGGTCCAGGATTCAAGTTTATTGGTACCACTTAATCATTCATCTCATTTAATATTTTTTTCGTATTTTACTGACGATATTTGTTATTTGAAAGGATCCAAAGGTTCCCTTTTAGTTATAGAGGCGATTTATGAAAACGAATGAAAAAGGTTCGTTTAGGCGAAATGAAATTAACCAACTTCCGGTCACCTGTTTATTTTCCCTAACGTCTTTTGTCGACGATAGGGGATGGGATATATTTATTGAGTATAAATATTGTTTATCAGAGCCAGAGTTTTTGGGGATGTTTCGCCAGAGGAGGTGGGGGTGGAGCAGATGCGGAATAACCCGCTGAATAGAAAAAGGCCCAACCGTGGAAAGGCACTTTTTCAACTTCTAAATCCCGGCTTTTTCTGATAAGGGAAAACATCGCGGCGGCTCACTCAGGGCTTACTGATAAGAAAAAACACCCTAACCCTTGAAGCACCCCCTGTCAGCAGGGCTTGGCTGTAATTCCTTTTACTAGGTAATTACCTCGCTATTAAGGTTATACCCTCCTTTTTATTTTATAATAACCTCTTCCGGCTTTTTGAACAGAATTTAAACAGAATGATTCATGATTCTAATGTTCGCATTTCCTCTTTCCCTCCCCCTCTCTGCGTCTTTTTCTAAACCACCCTCTGTTTATCTTTAAATGTATCTGTTTGTTTATGCATATGCGCATTTTAATTCGTCATTAATTTTCACATAGGATTTTATGTAAATAAACATGTATATGTTGGCATGTTCATTCGTGTATTATACGTATACATTGTTAATCAAATCAAGATCCTAATAATCTTATACATGACTTAATATTAATGAATAAACATAATAATTCATTATACTAGGTGATAATAATGGTTGTATTTTCCTCATTCTCTTTCTCTTTCTCTCTCTATCTATCTGTCTATCTATGTCTATATACCTATTTGTTTACAACTCTATCTGTTTCTACATACATTTGCTTAAGTATGTGAGTGTACATCGTAGCTAAATATGTTTATTTAATGTATCAATTGGTCTTCTTAAGGATCCTGAAGAACCTGAAAAAGTTATATTTTAATTTGCGAGTTCTACTGTTTTTAATCTTTTATTTTTATATAATGTAGTAAAAAAAAACAATCTTAAAAGTCATTATATATTAAACATCATCAATATTGGTTTACCAAACAGAAAATATTAATTATTTAAGACATGAATCATTATTTCATTTCAATTTTCAAGATAAAACTTTCTCAATTTATTCGTTTTAAATAATTTAATTTTAATTAATCTTATAATTAATAAGTTCTATTAATAATTAACTGTAAAATTAGTCCCATATATTTTGGTAATAGTTAGTAAAAAAAAAACTTAAAAATAATTATTAGTGCGCTAATCAAAAAGAATTTATTAATTATTTAAGGAGTAATAGAGGCTGGGTGAGCCTCAGGAGGGTCCTAGATCCCATAGGATCCATCTCCGGCTGCTAGCAGTTTAAATAAAAGTCTTATCAGCAGCGGGATTTCAACCAGTATTTTCGGGATGGCAATTCAGTGCTCTCTATATCATAGTTCTGCCGATGTTGAGAAAGAAGTGACGTTTAAGAACCTGCACGGACCTGTAGCATGCTCAAAGTACAGAAATTAAAATGGCTAGTTATAATCTCTCCTCTCTCACTCTCTTTCTCTCCCTTTCTTTCTTTCTCCTCTCCTTATCTCTCTTTAAGAGAAATAGAAAGTCAACTTGAGTTTTCGTCTTAACTAAGCAATTTATCGCTTTCCATAATTAAAAACAATTATACAATAATAGCAGTTGTGACATTGAGGACTGAGCTAAGCCTGTTTGTATGTTGACTGTGAGACCGGCATTAGTCCCAGTGCTGGCTTAGGGGCCAAATCCAGATGGATGGAGACAGATTTATTCTACTCGACCTCCGAGTCAGTCTTATTTTAAATCGTTACCCCGTCCGTATTCTCCACGTGTCTCTTCCTCTGTCCCAGGAACTGAGTTGTAGGAGTCAAGGAAGTATAATAAATATCTTAAATTATTTTTCTGTGTGTGTTTGAACTAGTGTTAGTTGTATTAGTACTCAATACTCAAAGACAGTTCTGACCAATATATTTTATAAAAGACATACGGGGTAAACTACTGATCGCATTGAGGAGCTTAAAACGATTTTCTATTTTTTGAGTTTTCAATATTAAAACAAATCGATTTTTTTTCGTTAAGTGTTACAAAGTTAAGAAGGAAATTGCATTGGGGCGCAAGACTTCATGTTTTCCGAAATTTTTAATAGTGTTCATATACATGATCTAGGTTCTGATGTAAGGTGAAAAAATTGCCTAACATAAACCAAGAACAAAATTTTCACAAAGATGTCAATATAAGCGTTTGGATTTAATTAAGGATTTGGTTGAATTGTTGTGTTGAACGGTAATAATTAATTTTCGGAATCAATGGTGAAAATCGCAGATATCGAAAATCTGCCAGATGTGGTAGATAAATTATTTAATATTTTAATTGCTACAAAAAACGTTGCGTGGAATCTACAGATTCCCAAGGGGCTCACCCGGCCTCTATGAAATGGGAGACTTTAATTGGGGGGAAATCCTGATAGCCGAGCACAAATCACCTTCCTGGATAGCCATTATCTCTGCCTTGTACAGAACATAAGACCCTTCATGGGTTGCAGTGGTATATGTTTGTTTTGTTTTTTAATTTTTTTTTTAAACTGGGCAGCAAATAATAAAAATCTGTACAACTACTACTCAAGTAGGGTCTTGGGTTCAGAGATTAGAGACTGTGTTTCTTGGACAACGGTTGCGCAGGTAGATGATTCGTTCTAGATCACGCCCAACTGCAGGACTTTTCCCCTTATTTTGAGCTCCCACTTTATATAGGCTGGGTGAACCCCAAGAGAGTCCAAAAATCCATAGGACCTATATCCGTATGCTAACAAATTAAATAAAATCTGCCAGCAGGCGGATTTGAACCTTGGACCATCGGCATACCTACTTAGCACTCTACCGCTGAACCTCACAGCTCCATGAATAGCAAATATTAGTCAGTGGTAAATACTGATTATACTTGAATAAGTATATTAATTTTTAATTGATACTAGTTATACAACTGAAAGCGGAGTGACAGTGTAGTTTAATATTTACTTTAACAATTACAGACTCTACGGAAGCGGTGTTAGGAATATTCAAGTTGGTAATTGATTTAGTAGGTAAGTTGAAGTTGGAAGTGGGAGTGGATTGGGTAGTGAAGATAGCGAGCGAGTCTCCTCTTTCCAACTTCTAACTTATTTTTACCTTTTAAAGAGAGGATCATTTTTTCTTTATTTTAAAAAAAAGAAGAGAAAAGAAAATTGGACATTGTCCTAAATGGAGAAAGAATATAGAAAAAGGTAAATTAAATCCCGGAGTGCTGTAGTAATTTACTAATGGCTATAAAAATTAACTTCATCATTGATACTTCGTATCTATAATATTAATATACATTCAATTAATTAATTAATTAATTGAATAATAAATTTAAATATAAATTGATATCTATATAAAAACTAATCTTCATAGTTTACATTCGTATTTATATTTATTTCTAAAATTAAAATCTGTTTACTAAGCATTACACTTTTTTCGATTAATCTATTGGGTATGATTGTTTAATATTTTATTTTTTCGGAACGGACTACTTGTGAAGTTTTCGGAAATTCCATTTCAATAAATGCCATTAAATATTATATGCCTTAATTTAAAGTACACGTATAATAATAATTCAAATCGGGTTATAAATTATCTGTACTAAAATATGGAATTGGACCCCAAATTTCTTAACCGCTTCCTATCTACTATTATCATTGGTATGATTCCAAAATTTTGATGTTTATTAGTGTCAACGATACTTCCATTAAGTTATAACCGGAATCGTAAAAAGCATAATAAAAAATTAAATGTCAACATTCCTTCTCAATTTTTTGTTTTTGCTTCTTTCTTTTGTCCCTTTATTGCTATGATTAGTATGGCAATAATAAAATGGGAGTTCTCAATTTTTCCTACGTAGGTATATTTAGAATCCGGATCTTTAACCAGTACACATCTCACTAGATTTGGATCTTTAACCAGTACACATCTCACTAGATTTACTATTTTACTGTTTCTCTATAAGACGGCGTAAAAAGGAATTTCATCTTCCATTAAAAAATGATAACGCCACCTATCTGGCTGCCAACCCATGACTTTGGACATAGTATGTTCTTATTCTAATCACTACACCACAGGTGAGTCAAATACGGTATTGCTATGATTAAACAGACCCTCCGGAGAGCGCTTTTTACACCCATAACATTTGTTTTCACTATAGAATCTTAATAGATTATATTCGAATTATATTCTCATCTCTTATACTCATAGTAGCCTGGGAAGTCAGGAGTGGTACAATTTTATTTACAAACTAAATCAATAAATAAGAAAACTTTGTTGAGATCTAATAAGTAAATTTACAAAGAAGTGAATGATTTGGAAACGGGACATAAGAATAAGAAGATTAAGGTTCTACGGACATATGGTGAGGATGCACCCAAAGATATTAAATAGAGAAATCTTCTATAAAATGAGAGGATAAAAGAGTATTGAGGGTTACATCAAAATGATGAAGGAAGAAACTGAGAGACTGAAAATAACTGACCAAGACTGTTTCGATAGGTTTAATATGGGAAGGGACACAGAGAAATCAAGGTCCTTGTGGAAGAGAGAGAAGAGAGAAAAGGAATGGCGTGGACCGAGGAAAGGAGGAAAGAAAAATTAGAAAGAATGAGGAAAAGATGGAAGAAAGAATGAAGGAGAGCACCAAGTGAAAATTATGATACTCGCGTGGACTCTAAGGCCGTTCCGTGAACAAAAGATAAGAAAACTTGACATCAGACAAAATAATATTTAAGCAGTTGAGGTTTTATTTTCAATTTATATTTTTTAAATATTATATAATATATTTTTAATGCGATTTCAATTAAATATAAAAAATGTTAGTATTATGTTAGATATAGTGATAATAATAAGTGATAAGGCTTATCGAACCCGAAGCCTCGATGCTGATACCACCAATACCTGCTTATAAACTTCCGTCCAAGGACCACTACCCAACTAAAATCCACCAGATCGCTCTTAACGCAATCCTCCCATTTACGACTCGGTCTACCTCTCTCACAGTTACCAATCGGCACGGAGCTTATAAACTTTTCAGGAATATATTCATTACCTACCCTATCAACTTACTCAAGCCCATCTCTACGTTCGTGATGCTATCACTTCACCAGCTGCATGCTCCGTAATTCCGCATCGTGTAGTCTCCAAAATATCCATAGATATCATCCTTTTCGGACCGAATATTCTTAGCAACACCATATTTTCGAAAATCTTAAGAATATAATGTTATTTTTTTTTCTTTGATCTACTTATTCTCTGTTTGAATTATAACTTTTGCTTTTAATGTTTATATAGCTACATGGCAACGACTAAATTGTTAATAAATTGTATTTGTAACAAGGAAGTTTCATCAATGCTTCTGTGTTGTCAGCAATGTAAACTTCCTAGTCACCCCCTTTTCTTTTGCATAAATATATATATATATACATACACTCTAAGATTAGGGAGGAATATATAGTAGCATGCTAGAGACTAATGACTAAGTTAGTTGTGGTCCAAAATCAATAACCTATATTTATAGAGTGATAAGAGTAAATATGTCACCTTAGTTTGTTCATATATTAAAGTCTCTTGTTTATCCATGTTATATCTCTTCAATATCACTACTATAAATATGCCTATATTTCTTACAAGACCTCCACCGGGTGTTAACAGTATAATTAAGATAAACCATGCATTTAACTTGAATTGAGTATTAATTGAGAATTATTATAGTCATGTTTTTTTTTTTTTTACAAAATTACCTGTTTTTGAAGCCTATGTCGCGACTGGGATCCCTGCTTTGGTCTTAGCGTCTCGGGTGCATCTATCCTCTTTGACCAGCACTTTCATTCCTCTTTTGGCCTCCTATAACTCTCTTCTTATATCTGCCTTGTACAGAACTGGTAGATGGAGAGCATGTTTTGTATTTATTCGGGGGAAAGAGGAAGTGGATCCGAGACTGAAAGCGACCCCCTTCCTCTGATGAATATTCATATTTCTCGGGGGTGTTAAATCAGAGCGATGGAAGTCAGTTAGTGGGCGGAGAGCTTGGTCCTTTCCGCAGCCAACTTTGTCTAAAGTAAGTCCGGCTAAATCAAATATACATACATTTCCCCCCTCCAGTTTCTCCTTTCTTTTAGCACTCAAAAACTATTTAAACATGTTTTTTTTATCACTTTTAAAAGTGTCGTACTGCACATGTTGGGAATTACAAGTGTAGTAAACTTTTACATCGATTTAATGAACTACACTCTAAAAATAATTAAGGTATTAGTCCAGTCAATAACAAATATTAATTCTGTTTGTTTACCCTTTATTTTCCTTCTCGCTTTATGTATAAATTGAATTAAAAATGTATAGTACATTGAAAAATCAAAACTAAATATTAAAAATAGTATAAAATATTAATAAAACTTCATAAACCTCTACTACTACAACCCATGAGAATCCTTGGGTTCAGTACATGGAGGATACTGTACTGCTTCTAGGACAACGGTTTTGCAGAGAAATAAATCACCTTCAAATCGTCCAAGATCACCGTCAACCGTCAGATATCTACCCGGTTTAGATTACCCACTTTACAGAGACTCGGTGAGCCCCAGGAGGGTCTACAGATTCCACAGGGTCAACAGATTAAATAATTTATCTGCCACAGCCGGATATGAATCCGGAACATAGATGCACATCTTAACCTACCCTTTTCCGATTAGGATTTTTTTTTGCGTACAATCATATTTTATCTTTGAATTATTATCGCAACTTGGTCCAGGCACTATTAGCACCTTTCACTGCATAGCGGTAGAAGAGGAAAAGAATATGATGATGATTATTATCGCAGGAGTTATGGAAAATGTTTCGGATTAACAAAAACAACGGTAAAGAGTGTAAATTAGTTCGGTTATTAGAGCGCTGAACTGCTGTGCATAATATTACGTATTGATACTTGGCCTTGATAGAAAAATTATTTAATCGTGATCAGAGACAAACCACCTTCCTTCACATCCGTTGAAGAAATAGAACAGTCTTTATTATCTACAGACACTTAATTGGTTGTAATAGTAAAGGTCTTTAAAACATTTGCAAACATATTCCATTTTTCCTCTTCGTTTTGGCCAACTATGGACCACGTGTCCATAGAAATATTCTATTTCTAAATATCATACTGTTTATACAATTTACACAATTCGGATGATTGAATGCGTGGAGCGCTTGCACACACCAACATACACACACACATGCACACATGCACACACACACACACACACACACACACACACACACACACACACACACACACGTGCAATAATGGAACGTAACATACATTTTTTATATTGAAATATAGATAAATTGAAATATAGATAATTATTTCTACTGATTATATATATTTTTTATTTATGGTTCTTTTTATCATATATGTTATCATATAATTATTTAATTATTTAAATATTTAAAATTTTTTTTTAATTTTGAAGAGAAAATATTATGTCTTGGCCGGGGGAAATATATATACATACACCCACATATATATTATATATATATATATATATATATATATATATATATATTATTTTTATTTTATTCTGCACATAAAATAAACAATGTGAAGATAACAAGGAAGTCAATAAGATACAGATCAAAATCTTTGTTAGCAATGGAAAAACTCCAGGATGATATCAAGAAAGAAAAAGTCCGTGTTTCCCCAGAGCTCGCCATTGTGACGTCTCCCACGGATATCTATTTCGATGTTTGGATCTTACAACTTGTGACATTTGTAGAGGATATAAGACCTACCTCAAAGCATCCACGATTTTCTCCGACCCACTTATAACTTGGAACGTTTCCAATAATATAAAAAAAGTAACTCAAGCTAGTGAAATAATTTCAAAAATATCAAAATCCTATTATTGGAAATGCGAATTAACTGGTATGTCTATAATTTGTATTTTCTAAATATCTGAAATAAATTTGATTTGTTTGTTTGTTTGTTTAACCTCACTTTATATTGATATTGCTAATCGGAAGATGCTTCAGTGGGGGTCTTAAATTTTGCTTATGCAAGTATTATCAAGATAGAGATATTTAACGATTATCTGACACTGCTTAGGCTCAGAATTTCCATTTTACGTCCACTCTGGCTGAACTAAGACTGAAAAATTGTATGATCACGTGCCGGACTGCAAATAAACTTGAGTTCTTTCTGGACATTTTAATTTATTTTTTTTAGTAAATTTTTTTTTTTTTTTCTGCTTAGAGTAGACCATACCACTTATACTTTCTACTTTACGCTGTGTGATATCTATTGTACGCTTTTTTAATTTCAATTTCGGGAGAGATAATTTGGTTTTCTTGAATTAAGTATTAAATTATTTTTACGTTGATGCGTATACGAATTAACTGGTTCAAACATATTTATGTTAACTTCATTCTATTACTATTTATAAGCATAGTTTAACATTCGAATCCATCCTTCCTCCTCTATTAAACTCTGAACTGATAACGATTCATTGATCAGTTCTCATCAGCAAGAGATTTTGTAAAATAAATAAGACAACAGAATTTCAAAAGATAACGTATTGTAGACACACACGCACACATATGAGAAATCGTAAACAGCTGTTTTAGTAAATTGTTTTTTTTTTTATATAAATATTGTATAGAGGAGATGAAAAACAACTCTAAACCACGATGAGGAAAATTGTGAAGAAAAATTTAAAATAAGGAAAGTCAAATGTTTCATTTCATTAGGAATTTTTAATTTTTTTTAATGTTATGCATTACCAAGTAACTAATTTAATTAAAATGGTTGGTTTCGTTTTTTTTCAGTTAAAAGTTTTTTATCTATTTAACTTGATCATAGGGGGCGACCTATGGTCCAGTTAGCATAACAAACTACTGAGCCCAAGATCGCGGACTCGTAGCCCAGCAGGTGGCTCTTAGGATTTTTAAAGGGAGTGAAAAATCCTTGGTTATGCCGTCCTTCGGAAGGGACGTTCAACGGGGGGTCCCGAGCCTGTACCATGTCAGATACTCGTTAAAAATCCCTGTCCTAATTAAACCTAGAAAGGCAAAATTTAGGACTCCTACTGTATCATCATCCGATAAGCCATAGCAAGTGCCGTTAAATAAACAATCGACCTTGATTATATTATCTATATTACATAATGATTATTATTATATTTTTTCTACACTGATCTATTAAACTTTAATTAAAATTCTTTGATGTATAGTAAAAATGGTTGCTGTTACATCTTCTATACGGACTTATAAATAAGTATCCGTCCACGTCAACTCGATTATTTTTTTCCAGCGTACTTGATATTCTGCCCGAACGCCCCCCGCATCCACCTTCCCTTCCAAGGGTCCTGCAAGATCATGGCACACTCTCTGCATCACTGAAAGATAAAGCCTCTGTAGTCCCAGGGAATTCCAAAGCAATAGCTGATAAGTCTGTGTTACAAATAATTGTTTTTTTGTACATTTCCTTTATTTTTGTTGAAATGTGATAAAGTTATAATCTTGAATAATAATAGTTGACCTTATATATATATTTTTATATGTGGAAGGAAACGGTCCGATTGGAGGCAAAAAAGTTGCTATGAATTAGGAAGAAATATTTTTTACCTCCATCCGGACCATTTTCGAGAAAGTGAACTATATTTCAAAAATAGCGAATGAGGTCATAATGAACAATATGCTGAGCAGATAAGTTTTTTTGATGCCCTAATGAAATTAATTGTTTTATAACTGCGAAAGATGCTGACCCTCCCGGGGCTAATCCAGCTTCTACAAATAGGCTCGAATTTATTTGTGCCAAACACCTCCCTGCCCAAAAATTGAATTATAAAACAGTACAGTTCTTATCATTTACTGAAATCTACACCGGTTGTAGTATTAAATGTATTTATTTATATAACAAGGTTTGTCTTCTTTTTTTTAGATTAATTTATTATAATATGAACAAATGTCATAAAAAATAAAACGCTTGTGGAGAAACTACACATCGGTAGCACTCCAATAAAGTTTTATAGTTGAAAGTCTCGAGGCCATCTTCTTTTCAGACGCCTCGGAGGGTTATCAGGAACATTATGGGAAGCAAGTTGAGAGACTAGCGGATTGAAGTGTGTATGGAGCTTTTCATGGAAGGATAGGTATCTAGTTTGGGCCAAATCAGCAACATATGGGATATTAAGATCATTATGGATAAGTTTCTGACATCATAAGGAGCACTGAAGATTTTACGAAGGATTTTGGATTGTAAGGATTGGATGCGAGATGAATTGGATGGTTTAGTAGAGCCCCAAAGCTCAACTCCGTATGTCCGAATAGGTCTGATAACTGTCATATAAATGATTCTTTTTTAATTAATTGGTAGCTTAGAGCGTTTGTACAGTCTGAAAAAACATGCCTTTTTATAAATAAACGTTAATAATAATGTTATTGCAAGCTCTTTTTTGGTTGTGTAAAACAGAAATACCTTCTTAATTTAAACCTAAGTAAAATTCCTCCAAACTTTAGTCTGAAAATACATTATTATTCTGTACTCCTTTACTCATTAAAATTAGAAATGTTAATAAGTATTTTCATTTATAAATATTTTTAATTTATGTTTATTTTAATTTATGTTACCAGTTACCATGACATCATTTATATATCTGTCCTATCGCAGATTCAAACGTTACAGTTATCCAAATATTTTCGTACGTAAGTACTTTGATAACGGTAAAAACAAGAGAGCCCAATTTAGTTTGGCTTCAGGTGTGATTCACAAATGGACACTAGGTCCATTCATTTTTTTTTACTGCAGATTAAGATGAATATCTGATCCGCACTTATTTAAATGGTTCAGAACTAATTTATTGATTAGTTTATTATTGATTAGGTTATTTATTTATTTCATCGATTTTTTCGACCAGGGTGAGGTTCATTTTTAACATTATTATTTCAGGAAGAAAAATGAGCAAACCAACATTAACATTGTCATTCATACACTTTTCGATACGCACATACGCACCACACAATTTTCGTTTGACCTGTGATGCATTTTCTCTTTTAGGAAGTAAAAAAAACCAAATCCGAAAACAGTCTAGAATTTCGATTTTTAAAGTTGAATAAACTTTGACTGAGTAAAGTTATGACGTTATATATATATATATATATATATATATATATATATATATATATATATATATATATATATATATATATAGATATATATATGTTTAGATTACACCTTCATCTATTACTTTTCACTCGCGCTATTATTTATTATGGCCTAATTGAATAGGTATTACTAGAGATATAGGAATTTAAATGATTGGGAATATTAGTAAAAGTATTATTTATAGAATATATTTATGGAACCTCTCCTGTGGTTATGGTTAAGCTGGAATTTGTGGCGCCTTCAAGTGAATATCAGCGGCAGCCCTGTCGTCCGAGATTGCCTATTAACCTTCGCTTCAGGCGTTTTAACAGCAATATGAGTGACTCCAGAATTTGGCAATTTATGGAATTTTTTAAATGTTAATAATTGGACCTTGAATAATTTATTGTCAAATTTTACTGACAAGGCTTCTTAATAACATCACAAAAGAATATTTTCGTTATAAATCATTAATCCGATGGCTTCATTATCCGCCAACAAGGGCCTCTTTTGTTTAAGGTGCAACAAAGGTTTCTCAATTATTTTATTTTTTACTTGTTTTTTTTGTATTGATCCAATCGTTTGTTATGAATTTATAATTAATTTGTTTTGTTTTTTGTTTGAGGACCAGGTTTGGAACCGGTGGTGAGTGTTTTTATTTTATTTTGTTCATTCATTTCTCTTTATAATTGGATATATAATTATTAATAATCAAAGGGAAATATTTTGTGTACAAGCCATCTAATTGATGATATTTTCTGATAAACGCTTCATATGAAAATAAAATTGATAAAATTTACAATATACTTTTTCAACGAATATTTTTGACAGATTCATATGGCCATTGATGTTCAAATTATCAATTCTTCAATTCGTTTTAATGATATTATCATTGTATATTTATTTCATTTCATTTCTATCATAACTGTGTATTATAATCTAAATTCTTTTAGGTATTCCTTGATCGTACCCTCCAAGTGTGTGTCTATTTATGCAACAAGTATTCAGGAAACATTTTATCTTTTATGTCTTACATGTTGTATCATTTGTTTCTAAAATTAAATTAAAATTAATCCTAGTTTTTAACTTGGTTTTAATGGCTTTTGGTGGTGTTTATTAGATTTATTGTTTCTCAGAAACAATTTTTACAGATCAGATTTAACTTTGGAATACATTTGAAATTTAGTGGGAGATAAAGTTTTGTTAACTATTCAGAACTCAGAAGTGTATAATTTACAATCATTCTATTCTATCACAAGCATATTGATTTGTCATCTTCTTGTTTTAGATATTTTTCTCAAATAATTTTTGAAAGTTTGTAGATAGATAAGTTCAGACATTTTAAATAATTAATCATCTGAAAAAACTTAGAAAATCATATAAAAGTAAAAGCACATTGTACTCACAATGCCCAAGGTGGCTAGTTCAAAGCCAGGTATGCTTTCTTAGGATTATTTGAAGCGAAAAAAAATCCTTAGTTACGCTGTCGTTCGGAATACACGAAAAATAGTGGTTCTCGTTAAATATCCTTGCCCTGATAATACCTGCAATGGCAAACCGTAGACTCTTACTGTAGCATCGTTCTTTTTGCCATTAATGCAGGTGACATTCATTGAAACAAACAAAAAATAAAACTTATATTCACAACAAATAAACAAAATTTCACTCGTCAACACATCAGCATAATCTTCTTTTTTTTCTCTTCCCTCCCTGTTGGTGGGACCTCCTATAAGAAATTAAAAAGACTGTGGCCTAAAGACCTGCTTAAGAACCAATAATAACTTGTGAATAAAAATTAGTATTTATTAAATATTATCTGCAAAATGAGTAAAAAAATTCACTTCAGTATGGCTGGGCGCAATGCTAAGTAGGTGCAGATATAATATAAAAAAGTAAAAGACGAAAAAAATATTTTGATATTTATTTATTCGAGTACTACCATTGGGTAGTTTCACTTCTGGCCATTATATATCTTTTATTATATTTACTTGAGGCATTCTACTATAAAGTTGTAAATTTCAATAAATAACTTTAAAATAGAGCCAAAAACTCAAAAAGAAACACTATTATTTATTATAATGCAATTGGGAAAAACCACAATGTAAAGCCTTATGTTTCAAATTTCCAGTAATACATCCACTTCCGGTCGACGTTTCGCCTATTCAGGCTTTATCACAAAAAAAAAAAGTGAATCAAATCTCGAAGAAAAAGGTGCAATATATCCCAACAATCAACAGCCCAAACAGGCTCCAAACATGAGACAGCACCCCACCACCAAGAAGTTCAACATGCAACTGAAAGGAAGGTGATACGCAACCTTTTATTTTTGTGTGTCTTGATAATTGCTGAATAGGCGAAACGTCAAGCGGTAAGTGAGTGTATTACTGGAGAAATTTGAAACATAAGGCTTTGCATTGTGTTTTTTCCCAATTGCATTATAATAAATAACTTTAAAAAAATACATTTATTAAATTCTACATAAATACTACTTTAGCTGATCCTATATCAGTTTACCTCATCATAATATCAGTAACTTAAAATCAGAGTATAGTATGGCTGCAGAAATTATGCTGCAGAATACAATATTTTAGAACAATGTAAATAAATATAGTACTTAGCCTTCTTCTTCTTCTTCTAGTGGTACGACAGACGCCTAAAGCGGTCCTTGGCCAGCTCAACCATTTTCCTCCAGGATTTTCTATCTGCAGCTTGGGCTATATTTATTCCTCCTTGTATAATGTCTGCGAGTACATTATCGCTCAACCGAGATCTGGATCTGGCCCCGACTGGATTATTATTGTACACCTTCGAAGGACCCACCCCATCCTCCAACCTAATAATGTGTCCGAGCCATTTTGCTCCCTGAACTATGACAAAATCGGAAAGGCTGAGTTCCTGGTATTCTCTATACAATTCCATACTCCGATGCAGTCGCCAGGATCCATTTTCTTTGATAGGACCTATTATTTGTCTCAGGATCTTTCTCTCGAAGCGGTACCTTATGTGTATCGGACTTGCGAATCCACGTCTCATACGCATAGGATGCTACTGGCCATATGAGGCATTTTAGATTCTCATTTTCGTAGTACGGCTTAATAAGCTACTCCTTATAATTTTGGCGAGGGAGAAGTACGCTCTGTATGCTGCTGCCAGCCTGTTCTTTATTTCAGCCTCCTCGTTCATGTTTTCAGTTATAGTAGATCCCAGATATTTAAAGCTAGAAGATGTAGTTTCCTAGCTGAACTTGTTCTGGGACCTTGTCTTTTCTCCTGATGCACATAATTTTTGTTTTATTCTTATTGACCCTGAGATCCATGTATCTAGCTTCTTGGTCTATCTTTATAATAGCCTCCTCTACGCTGGCTAGTGATCTACCGATAATGGCCAAATCATCCGCCTATGCTAGTACTTGTACCATTCTTGTGAATACCGTGCCGCCATGATCCAATCCTGTCCTGCTTATTATTCTATGGAGGACTATGTTAAAAAATAGTGGTAGCAATGCGTCACCCTGCCTTAGCCCTCCGTTGACACTGAACTGTCCACTAATCTTTCCCTTTATTCGTACTCGGCTAGTATTCCTTTCCATAGTGCATCTCGTTAATGCAATCAGCTTTCTGGGGACTTATGTTAAATTGAGTTCTAGAGGGGAATCAATGAATACATATTTGAAAGGTATATATAAGAATCATTTGGGATAAATGATATTTATATGATAACATATTTTTAAATATGTTTATTTTGAAGTGAAAAGATATGTCACTCCAGGGTCGGGATTCGAATCCGATGTTTCCGTCATGATATTAGAGGCCCGGGTTCGAATTCTGGCCCTGGTTATATTTTCTCTTCAAAATAAAAATATTTAAAATTATAACAAGTAATAAAACAATAAAATAAAATAAATTATAAGTATATTTTTAGTTGTTATGTTTAGTTTTTAACATTGAAAATTACCAGAGATATTGTCATTGAAAAGTACGATAAGCCTTACTTGTTCGGATTATAAGCATTTCGGAAAGCGAATCTTCAGAAGGGATTCATTAATTTCTCGATTCTCATCTCGTTCTCGTCAGGTATTCCTTCGTGCACTAAATCATCTAAGGTATCATACATAATGAGGGAGGGTGGATAATACAGCCAGATGATGAGTGAGTCATGGGAATCGATTATTTGAGTATTACTGTCATTTATTTATTTTTTGCGATTTTATAACGATTTTATTCAGAAAAATAAGGTCTGTTTTGGTATTTTCAAAGTTATTAACCCTCTATCAAGATCTAAATGATCATAGAGCACGTTTTTATTTTGATAAAATCTTATAATAATAGATTATATTTCTCTAGTAGTTATTTCTTAAGTAATTGTTTCTTAAGTATACCAAAAGGTATACTTAAGAAACAATTCATATGCCCTACATGCGTGCTCTCATTTTTTCATGCCTTACTATTAGTTCAATAACTATTAGTTGACAGTATAAAAATGTAGAAGAAGATAGTCATGGTGCCAAATATATAATTCTTTATAAATATTGATTAAAAACTGACGTTTCATTCGACAGTTTTAAATTTCGAGTCGAAATTTGTAATACATTTTTTTATTCCAATTATTTAATTTATTACAAACTGAGGTATCGACCCACAACGCAGTTGTTCTTCTGGGCTGAACAGACAAGATACAAAAATATGATTTTTTTTTAGTCTCCAATAAATTATATAGCATGGTTCCAATTTGTGATGAGGAAAAATAATAAAAAAGTTTTTATGGGAAAAATACCTGGGTGGGCTAATCCTCTATTAGAAGTGGTTAGGGATATAACTGAAGTGAACAATAATTGGGTAGGCCTTCAAAAGAATCAGTTACCATACTGGCTGATATTTTGTCGAATTTAGGATGGACTAGTGATATTGATAATAAATGATTTATACAAAAAGTCAATTTGTCATCATTAATTGAGATGAATCACAGATTGACTGAACTTTAATAACTACCCTCGAAGAGAAATAATCCCTCATCATTATAGTACCTCTAGAAACCAAATGAAACATCTTATTTTCAGTTCATCAATTCATTTCATAAAATATCTTGAAGGAATTTTTGCTTTAATCTCAGCCCATCACTCAGGAACGGTCCTAAGTGATTGATGGCATTGCCTATAACTTCATACAACAAAAAGGGGAAAAAATGTCCACACCCTCTAACTTTTTCATTTCCCTTAGTTTAAATTTCCTTTTCAAGATAGATCACAACGCTCCGTCCTTCAATAGACTATTTCCTATTACTTCGTTCTTTTCTAGCCTTTTTATTTTAAATAATTGGAAATTCATTATATTTGTTGTATTTTTTCCGGCGTGTTTATGTTAACCATATTTATTTTTAGTGCACATCCATTTTATGAAAAATTATTAAACGAATCTAAAAGACAAGATTTCATTTTCACAAACGTGCTTTAATAATTACACTTTATAGATCTACAATTCAATACCATGTCTCTTGGCATTATGATTATCAATCTTTGATTGCCTGACTCATCAAACTGTAATAATTGAAACTTTACCATGTCTCATGCCGCATAAAACAATATTATTAAGAAACAAAAAGATTGTAGTTTCATTGTAGTGATTTTAAAGATTCTAAATTTATATAAACTATATAACAATTATATATTATAACTCAAGTTATAATAATTATGTTACGGGCTACCCGGTGTGGAATGAATTAAACTACTCGTAAGCTCAAGATACTAATATTTACTGTCAAATTGACAGACAGAATACAATGAAGTGGCAAACAATTAAATTATTAGCAATTAGATTATTAAACTGATATAAATTGGCAATAAAAATATTCTAAATATTTATTATAACCTAGGCCTATTTAATTACTAAACTAATATAAGATATGACTACTACGAAATAGCTTAACTAATTGCATAAAAGTGTACAAATACAATAAAATTACGCTAGAGCTTATAACTACATATTACAGTTCGCTACAGTTATAACAAATTAACACTTACAGTTCGCTAATGAAAGTCCACCGACCTTAAGAATCTCCAAATATAACAACCTGACACACAGTAAAAAAACATAAACGGTTTATTACACTCTATCAGTGACAGTTTGTCACTTATTACTAGTTCATCACACTGCCTGGTTCACTCTCTGACTGACTCACTCCCTGGGAAGGGAGGTACTATTTATATCAAGGTAGAATGTACTAGACGGACGGAAGTGCGGATGACCGTTCTAGCATCTTCGAGATAGTTCTAATCCAATCTTAACCTCTCCCGCTGACGGGCTTAAGATGTTAATTCCTTCATTCCGTCCTTCTCCCTGTGACCGTAACAATAATAATAATATGTAAAGGAGATGGTTGGGGGGTGCAGTCAATAAGAACACCGAATAAGTGAAGTACTTATATTATGTGCCGACGTTTCGACCTACAGTGTAGGTCATCTTCAGGGCGAATGATGGGAAGCGTGACCGTTACAGATCGCGGCTAGAGTGTACTACATATATTCAGTAGGTAATAATAATAATAATAATAACAACTCATTTTCTGATGCCCCCTATAGTATCTTCTCCGCGAAGCCTAATAATTGAGCGTTCGGATAATCGACGCTCTACTGCAATACATTTTGCATTTTCTCACTAGAATTTAAACAGACCTGCGGGCAGGATAGTCTACTTAGGTGTCACCCTTGACCGAAACCTGAAACTAGCCTACCACTGCAGGAGGAAACTCAGGTCGGTTAGGGCCAAATCTTACAGACTTAAACACCTGCTTATATCTCCTAACTTATCCCTCCGCCTTAAGCCAACAAACTTAAGGTTTGTTAACGGAGCACCGTTATTAGGCAGCATCACGCCTGCAACAGCGAACAAGCTCCAACAGTTCCCGAATGGCGTACTGCAACGCATGGTGAAACACACGACATTACATAAAACAAAAAGGCTTTATACGCAGACCTACTGAATTTTCGGCAGCCTGAAATACTGTACTAACCCACTTTTCAGGACTACCCCACCCCAGCAGGAAGGCAACAAACGTGGCAAGATCATGTTCAATGTCTCAGCCTGAACTGAGTAATAAATAAATAAACAAATAAAAGGAAAAGGACAAGGTGAGTCCCATCACCGGAAACATATAAAGTTAATAAATAAATAGATTAGAACCTTCCATTATCTAATCCTCCTCTTAAAATGTACACCCTACAGTACAAGAGGTTCTCTCAATCCGATCCTAAGCCGACATAGAAAACTTCAAACCCATAGGGGCTAAGAAAAAGAAAATCCATCGCAAGTGATTTATTGAGAATCCAAATCAATCAATTATCATTATTTAATCTGATTTGTTTTCGTATCACAATAGAATTCTAAGTTACTCAATCGATATAGGTGACATAGTTATTCTTTTAACTTTCTCTTTATTAAAAAAAATCTTTCTATATTATATATGAGAAATTTAAAATAATATTAGAACGATAATTGTGAAAAACTTCACATTTCTACAATAATACGGTAATACAAGGTATATCATAAGATTTATTGTTTTAATGCGAATTTATGAATTGTTGATATTGCCTCATAAATCCGTCATGAAGGATTAAGGAGGTTTTATAATTTTTAGAGGGTTTAAAAGGGATTTATGGGAATATTTGTTTTCTTAGGTCGGTAAAGATTAGTAATTCATTTCACATTTTACACCATGTGTGTTTTTCAGGCCATGTTTATCAGAAGGTAAAAAAATACTTGAAAAGTATAATAACATCGTCAACATTCTCCATAATGTTATTATAATTATTTCCTTTAAGTTTAGTATTTTATAATTGAAATGTTTATCTTTGGTTGGTAAAAAGTAGCCATTAGATTTTCGAGTAATACACATTTGTTTTCCATATAATGTTAAATAGTAGAAAAGTAAACGTTAGTAAAATATGATCTTCAATATTTTTATTTATTATCATGAATTTTACTTGAATGATTTTCTTTAAATTTAATATTTTGAACTTTCATTATGCCTGGCTTCATTAGGAAATCCTCAATATGTGCCCAATGGCATTTGTATAATTTCTGAAATTAATATTTTTATTTTACTTCTGATTTTTAAGGGAAATGTATACCAAGGATTATAATAATATGTATATTACCTAACAATCAGAACACAAATTTAAATCGATAGTCAGTGGTATTAGGTATTAATATATTTTCAAACAATGAAAAAAATTATATGTAAAATAAATATAAATATAAAATAAATAGCAAAATATTAGCTTAGAGATATTTTTTTTTACAATGAAGAGCTCGTTCGTAACTTCAGACTTCAAATAAAGAATATAGATGTTTTAAAGGATATACTTTAATATACTTTATAAAAGTCTCGTTCTCTAAAAAAACATTCATTAAGCCTACACCGATAAATAAAGTAAAAAATAAAATTAATATGACATAACTTTTCTCCCTGAAAATAAATTTCTTAGGTAAAATGATCTCACAGAATCAATTTTACTACTGTTTGTACTTATTTTGGAGACCTCATTTTCAATGAAGATTAAATATTACAATAGAATAAAAAAAAATGATTATCTGTTTTGTTTTTCTTATTCCTTATGAATAAGGATGTTGAATTGCGAAAAAAAGGTCATCTATAATTTACAAGCAATAAAAAATCATTTTGTATACTTAATCTACAAAATCTACCTATGAAAAAGAAAAATATAATATTCAAAACCTAAACGAATTCAAACCTTATTAATCATTAAAATATTTATATTTTATTAGGAAAAGTATATTCTAAAATATACAATACTACACACACAATAACTATATAAACACTTATATAGTTATTGTGTGTCCACGTATATAGTTATTGTCCAAGGTACTAGAATAAGAAAAATTAAACTGCTAAAAATCTAAATCAAAATTAAAGAAATTTTTGAAAGACTTGGGGTTTTGATGAAAAACCATTAATTTAACACTTTATTGGGGGTAGTGGTAGAGCACCCTTTACTGTTAGAGCACAGAGTTGCCATGCTGGAAATCCTGGTTCGAATCCCGCTGCAAGGCAGTACTTTTATTTAGTCTGTTTGCTGCCGGAGATGGATCATCTAGGACCCTCCTGGGGTTCACCCAGCCTCTAAAATATTATAAAAATAGGGTACTTAGCATAAGGGGGAAAATCTGGCGAATGAGTGCGACCTAGGACAAGTCACCTCCTTGCAGAACATTTGTCCTAGATTTACAGGCTAAATATCTACTTAATGATCTTAATCTACTTAATCAAACATCTGTTTGTTTATAGGTGTACAAACAGATGTTGTGGTTAAGTTGTACACCTAGGCTAAAATAGTGGAGAGTATAATAAATGAAGATTATGTGCATTACATTGCACATTGGCCAATAAAGGGTTAACTCGAATTCAAAAATATAATTTTATATTCTTTGTTGGAAAAATACTGAAAAATTATAAATTTCTTTTATTTTATAAACAAAAGTGAACTTGATAAGAATTGCAGTAAATATAATATAGAAAATACTGGTACCGTAAACTTAAAAAAAATGGACGACACCGTATAGAACAAACCTTTATTTCTTTTTCTATTTAAAACTATTTTATTTATGAAAGTGGATAAAAAATATTGTAGGTCCTATTTTTTTTTTCAAGGTTTATTTCTCAGCGCTAGAAATGACACATAAAACAAATATTATGTTAAATAAATAAATATTTTTTTAAAATATTGATGATATTTAAGATAGGTATTTCCTTTTCGTGGTGTATTATATTCCATAGTTATAGCTTCTGCTCAATGAATATTAAATCATCGTTTTAATTCATCTCGACTTCAACCATTTTCCATTTCAATTTATGACGTCACGATCCGTTTTGCATGAAGTAACGAAGGATGCCCTAATCCAGAACGGCAGGTCAACAATATCGGAAGGAGCTGACCACCTTAGGGTCTCCCAGACGAGGATTGGTCCGGACAGATGGAGGCACAAGTTGTTAATCCACCCGTCAAATCTCTGACAAAGTGGAACGTCAAGATGATCTTCGCCGTCGACGTGAAAGGGGAAGGAGATATTATAGGGCCCCTTGTTGGAGTTTATTGGATATAGTTTATAGTAACTCTAGGTTATAAGGTATCTATAGAAATGCATATATAGTAGTTCTTTTATAGCATAGTATCTCCGCACTCATATATTTAATCGTGTAATGTTTTGTTCCTAATATCCGTCATAGTCCCTCACTATCATTGAAATCCTTGCTTTTCCAACATCTATCTTTCCAAAACGATGCTCTTTAAGCAGGTTAGTCATTTGCTTAGAATTTAATGTATTGGATACATATGTCATTCTGTCATTTAGTTTTTTAATTGTGTTTTTTAAATGCAAGATTTAAGAAGATGTGCATCATGCAAAGAAATTATTAATGCAAAAGCTATGGATTTATTCTTTTTAATTGCTTAATATCTTGTCTTTGTACTGTTTATTTACTTTATTATTTTTTATTTAAATATTTCTTTTTAAATTGTTATCTGACACTTTTTGATTTGTAATATTTAGCCTTCTGGCCAGATAAATATTATGTTTCTATTTCTGTTCATATTTGTTATACTAAAGGGACTTAGTCACAGAATAAAGTTACTTTTATATTCTATTCTATTCTAAAAACATAATAGGTGTTGGGTTAATAACACGGTAGAGACGGAAATGTTTATAAGTCAACGACTTTGTAGAGAGGCGATTCGGCTGAGATTGCACTCAACCGCCAGGTTTTTCTCCAACTGTGAGTACTCACCTCATAGAGGATGGGTTGGCCAAGAAGAATCCGAAGATCCAATAGGGTTTATCAATGTTACAGACTGTATAATTTTATTTTTATCGCATATTATATAAAATATATATGCACATACATAATTGTATTTGTATTGAAGTGATAGCTTCAAGGTTAAGGTGGGCTTTTAAAGTCACTAGCGTTAGTAACAAACGAATTCCTAAAAGGTTAATAGACGCTGTGCCGACTGGGACTCGTCTGAGGGATAAACCGCGGATTGCATTAAGCGTGATTTGGCTGATTTCGGTTTGGTTAGTGGCCTCAAGACGGAAGTTTTTATGGGATTGGTCGTTTCGGCATCGAGCATTCGGGTGCGCTGAGCCTTATTACTATTATTAATATTGTTTATAGTTTTTATCATATACCAATATGTGTAAACCAACTTCGTTCTTTAATGTCCAATCAATGGCCTTGAGCTTATATATATATATATATATATATATATATATATATATATATATATATATATATATATATTCAATGAAAGTACCGCTACCTCATCTAGATTTCCTTTATCCCCATCTCAGCAACTCAGCGCTCTACACACTGAGATACCACACTCATTTTCTATAATGAGATAAGTTCATCCAAATTAGTGATATAATATTATTTATGTTCGAAATAATGACAACAAAAATGTTTTTGTACTCAACGATCTAGTTTTAAATTCCCTCCTCCCAGACTCAATTAAATCCGCACAGGATTGAAGAAGGAGGTCGATTTAGAAGAGAAGGAAGTAATCATGATAAGATGGCTACTCTAGATCTTAATCAACTCCTTGGGTAATCTTATTATGTCCTTTAAGCTTATTATGCTGTCGGTACAGCCATCCCAAGTTCATCCCTACCGATTGCTAGATTACCGGTGAAGTAACCAAAGTGCAGGTACTCTATACTAAAAAATAAGTATCAATGGTACTGTAACGGGCTGAGAATATTTTTATTGTAAAGGTAGTTAGTTAATGTGCATTAATTACAGCTTTTGTACAATACTAAAAATGTTAGCGAATTTATATGTGTCTAAGGAAAGTAATCTGTGTAAACAAATTTTGAACTCTCATCTTTGTGATTAAAAAAGAAGTATGTTATCATTTGCAGTCAAAAGTTTATTGTTAGTTTTACGTATTATAGAAAATGATTAGCATTTATTTGCTTCTTCTCATTAATAGGTTTTTAAAAGAAAAAAAAGGGGGACTTTAGGTTGTAAGGATTTTGTACATTAATATGTAGGTAAATGTTAACATCTGCCAAATAAGATTTGCTAAGTATTTCTCTTTGTGACTAATTACATCCATGTTCTTTGTATAGGGTTGTGGTTAAAGGCCGTGTAGGTCCTTAACATTTAGTTTTTATAATATTTAAGTAAAAGTTAATTTTTAATAGAGGTTAACGTCCGTTCGTGGAGGCGCTGAGCCCAGCATGCCAGCTCAGCCGGAAGTTAGTCAGCAATTCTCAACGAAAAATATACGGCTCTTGGACACTTGGAATATAATTATTTTGATTCTTGGAAAAATAATTACCACCAGGGGCAGCACCTGTCAGACGAAGAAAGAAGAGTGCTGACGACAGCTCGGGGAAGCTTAAGTACCCGAGGGTTTTCCTCTCGGGGCCCAGAATCGAAGAGGACCTCCGCCGGCGGCGGGGGCGGAAATTCGCAGGAGGGGGCCGAGCCGAGAAGACGGGGCCGAGCGAGAAGCCTTGGTTCCGGAGCAAGACGCCAGAGAAAGGTATTATGTCCTCTAATTACTGTAGTCTGACTAGACTTAGGGTGAGGCCAGTGGGTGGTCAGTTGAAGATAGAGCCAGTAAATTATTTCGTTGAGAATCGTCGCGTTTGGCCATAAGACAGATAGGAATCTTTCTTAAGTATTAGTTCACATAGAGTTGTGGTTGGAAAAGAGGGGACTGGTTTTTAAAGAGAGTTATTATGTTATTAGCAGTTATGAGATAAGGATGAATAACGGTGGATAATAGATTTGTAACTGTCGTGTAATAGACAATTCTGGAAAATGTTTTGTAATAAAATTATGGTGTTTATTAGCGGTTATGAGGTAATGAGTACGTTATAAATATAATTAGTGCGTAGGATTATTGTTATAATGGATAGATCTAGTTTTATTTGGAAATTGTCAACTTAGCGAATATGAGAGAGGGAACTGGTTTTTTTAAAGAGAGTTATTATGTTATTAGCAGTTATGAGATAAGGATCAATGACGGTGGATAATAGATTTGTAACTGTCGTGTAATAGACAATTCTGGAAAATGTTTTGTAATAAAATTATGGTGTTTATTAGCGGTTCTGAGGTAATGAGTACGTTATAAATGTAATTAGTACGTAGGATTATTGTTATAATGGATAGATCTAGTTTTATTTGGAAATGGTTCAATTAGCGAATATGAGATAAGGATTAGTGATGGTGGCTAATTGAGGTGTAACTGTCATGTAATATAGAAGTCTGGAAAAGGTCTTATAATAGAATCAGGGTGTTTATTAGGTAATAAGTACATTGTAAAGATTATTAGTGTATAGGAATGTTGTTATAGATAAGGGGTTTGAGGAGTGTTATGTTTAATTAACTGTCATGTAATATGAAATTCTTGAAAATGTTTTATAACAGAATTAGGTTGTTTATTAGCGGTTATTAGGTAATTAGTACATTGTAAAGATTATTAGTGTATAGGAATGTTGTTATAGATAAGGGGTTGAGGAGTGTTATGTTTAATGGAACTGGTTTTAGTATTACTTTTGTGGATATTGGGACTATGACTTTGATGAAGAATCAGGTGTATGAGTCTCGTTCATATGTTCTTGTTAAGTATTATTATTGAGGGTGTCTCTTAGGTGAACTTAGAGTTTCATTTTCATAATGATATATGTAACTTTTATTTAAATATATTAGCGTTGTATTGTGATAGAAAAATGTGTGGGGTTAATTTATTCACCCAGTTTTCCCCCTCCCTCACCCCTCCCGCGGGTAACAGTACCATATCGAATTCAGCGCATATAATAGGGATTAGCTACTTTAAAAAATTAATTGGAAAAAAAATCGGTACTTTTCCAATCTAACGACGACCTACCCCAGCACGCTCCTCTGGCACGTACCTCAACTATTTGCAGCCTGTCAGGTTATGATACCTGAAATATATTTGAAATAGTAAACAGACAAGAGGATTGTTAGGAAATGAAATAGGAGATGATATACAGCTAAAATATGATTTTTTTTTTTTTGTTTCTTTTATTTTTAGCTATTTTTCTTTTAAAGAGAAACGATTTGCCCGAGCATATCGTTTCTCTTTAAAAGAAAAATAGCTAAAAATAAAAGAAATAAAAAAAAAATCATATTTTAGCTGTATATCATATTTTCTCTTTAAATTTAAAATATATAAACTACTGAATAAATAAGAAGATAAAAAATAACATTTATTATAAACAAAATTCATTAAAAATAACAATATCACATCAAAATGGTGTCGTATATACAGAACAATCAAAACAATTAACCAAAAAACATCACATTGTAGTTGAATATAATTATTTATGTTTAAAATTTAAATATTTAAAATAGAAAATAAATAATAAAATATAATAAAACATTTATTACAAACAATATTGATTAAACACAATATGACGTTCCGCTCCTGTAGAAATACCACAGCTGACTTTTCATCAATCACCTCGCGAAAAATCTTCATCAAATTCCAACTCATATTGTATAATTAACATGAAAACAAATTAACGTCCACTAGACACAAACAATAACAAAGGACTAAGGAAGGTTTTGCTAACAGTAGCAGGTAGTTAACGAAAGTGACACTTGGGGCGCTGGGGTAGGTCGTCGTTAGATTGGAAAAGTACCAAAAAATCTTGGACTCAGTTCATGGTAGATACTTAGTGTAGAGAGGATCTTTGTTTGTTAATTTAACGTCATTGTAGGCTGATATGGATAATCGGACGATGCTACAATGGGAACTCTAAATTTTGCCTATCTAAGTTTAATTAATATACAGATTTTTAACGACTACCTGACATCGTACAGGATTGGGAACTCCATTTAACGTCCCTATCAAAGGACGGCATACTAATTTTCAACTCCTTTTAAAAAATGCTAAGGCCACCAGCCGGGCTATTAACCCGAAATCTTGGGCTCATTAGGTTATTATGCTAACCACTAGACCAAACCTCGCCCTTGTGCAGAGAGTTTATTTAACCGAAATTACACTCAACCGCCTCAAATGTGTTCTCTGCCAACTGTGTTATGTCGATTAATGGTATCAACTTTAAAGAAGCGGACTGGCTCACTGGTAGAGCACCTAGTAGCCGTGTCAAAGGTCCTGGGTTCAACTACTGCTTATTTAATTTGTTAGCGGCCGTAGATGGGTTCTATGGATCTAGGACACCCTTGGGGTTCACCCAGCCTCTACAAACCGGGTACCGAAATTAAAGGCGGAAATCTGGCGGTTGAGCGTAATCTAGGACAAATCACTTCCCAGCACAACCCTTGTCCTAGAAACAGTACAGTCTCTACCATGTACTGAACCCCAGACCCTTCACGAGTTGTATTAGTATAGGGGTTTTTTCAGCCCCAGGAGGGTCAAATAATTTACCTGACACTGTAACTGTGTACTTTAAGCAGTAATATAGCCCATTCTTGTTTTGATGATACAAGTAATTACAATTTCTATAAATATCAACAAAAAATTATAAATCAAATATTTCAGTTCTATATTGAAAATTTAAATAAACCTATCCTTATTAAATAAGGATAGGTTTATTTTTATTTGATATTTTACATTTTAAAATATCAAGGAACGTTTCTGTTGAATAACGCAATGATTTCATTTGTCTTAAAAGTGTTGTGTTTAAAAATTAAGTTGACAAGTGGGATTATAATTTAAGAATAAATTGAGTGACGGCACTGTCACTTAAAAAATATATTTTAAAAAAATCTGAAGGATCTGAATGGACTAAGTTGTTGTATTGATGGAAAGTATGAATGATAAAATTTATCTCTCGATTCTCAGAGCACCATAATTATTAAAAACCACCAACGATGAGTAAAGTCCGACAGATTGAACAGACTCGTTTATTTTTTATGACTTAATAAATGCATTGATCTTTTACCAGCCTTAAGATAAAAGAAGTTGATAAATAAGTTTTTTTGTTTTGTTTTTTTGTAGTCTCGAAAAAAGTAACGTTGTTTTAAGAAGTTTTAATTGAGCATTGTTAATATTGGTTAATTATGATAACTTGAATTAATCGAATGTTTCCCAAACCGTGTTATTTTACTAAATAATTCTGTTGCAGTTTCAATATATCGTCTCTGCCGTTTCCTACTATCGAATGTGAAAATCGGTACTTTTGAGGAGAATTAAAAATTTAAGCAATTTCAAGGTTTAATAAAAATCAGTGCCTATAGTCAAAACAATGACATTCGTTTTACATTGTTTTTGTGACTGATATGTGCCTCTATCAATTGTCATTCCTAAATCAACTGCTATAAGTCGAAAATGAAAACGGTGCTTTCTTCTCATTCGATAATTTGCAATAGCAGGGACGACATGTACAGTATGGAATTTAGAATCAATATACATTAACAAATTGGGATAAAAATTTAGTGATAACGTTTAGAAGAAAAGGAAGAAAATAAATTCCTTTGTCAAAAGTGTTTTATGGCTCAGAAACATGGGCCATCACTACCAACTTTTTTTTTTTTTTTTTTTCATTCAATTTATTGATATTTACAACTATAATACAATTACAATAAGTAAATCTGCTGTATGTATAATACGACTTGAAAAGCACTTGTGGAGAAACTACCCATCGGTAGCACTCTAAAAAGTTCTATAGTAGATGGTCTCGAGGCCATCTTCTTTTCAGACGCCTCGGAGGGTTATCAGGAATAGTATGGGAAGCAAGTTGAGAGACTAGCGGATTCAAGTGTGTATGGAGCTTGTCATGGAAGGATAGGTATCTAGTTTGGGCCAAATCAGTAACATATGGGATATTAAGATCATGATGGATGAGTTTGTTTGTGACATAATAAGGAGCATTGAGGATTTTACGAAGGATTTTGGATTGCAAGGATTGGATACGAGATGAATTGGATGGTTTAGTAGAGCCCCAAAGCTCAACTCCGTATGTCCAAATAGGCCTGATAACTGTCATGTAAATGAGTCTTTTGTAATTTATTGGGAGCTTAGAGCGTTTGTCCAGTAAATGTTGAAGTAGGCGAAAACGACGAGCAGTTTCTTGTCTTTTCAGTCTTGTATGAGGATTCCAAGTGAGACGTTTGTCCAGATGGAGTCCTAGGTAACGTACCTGTTCGACAGAGTTCAGAGGAATATTATTAAAGGATACAGTAGGGCAGGAATTTGTAGGTTTACGACGAAGGGTGAAGGTAATTTGATGGGATTTGTTAGGATTAATTTTAATTCTCCAATTTTGACACCATTCTTGAAGGTTTGAGATATGGGATTGAAGAGTTTGGGATGCGACAAATGGATCATTATTTACTGATAACACACATGTGTCAGCGTACGTAGTGAGGACAGTGCTTGGATGGGTTGGGATGTCAGCTGTATATATCGTGTATAGGATGGGACCCATGATACTACCTTGAGGAACTCCGGCAGACTGGGTAAAGAGGGAAGAGTAGGTAAAATTATGGTTTACTTTAAAGGCTCTATTACTGAGGTAGGAACTGATAATAAGGAAGTAAGTAGAAGGTAAGAATTTACGGAGTTTGTACAACAGTCCCGGATGCCAGACTCGATCAAAAGCCTGCTCTACATCGAGAAAAGCTCCCGCGCAGTACATTCCGCGCTCTAATGCGGATGAGACAACGTCCACCACACGATGGCATTGCTGGATAGTGGAGTGTGATGTTCGGAAACCAAATTGGTGATCTGGGATTATTTGATTGGATTTTATGATAGGATGAAGACGTTTCAGAATGAGTTTTTCAAGTATTTTGCCCATTATGGGCAGGAGAGATATAGGACGGTAAGAGGATGAGAGTTCTGGTGGTTTTTTAGGTTTTGGTATCATCTTAACTATGGATAATTTCCAGGAATCAGGAAAGTACGTGGTGCGGAGTACAGCGTTGTATATATATATGTAAGGAGTAGGATCGCTTTCCGAGGAAGGCGTTTTAGAATATGGGATGTAATTAGGTCGTGGCCAGGGGCTTTGTTGACGGGTAATCTGTGAATAATGTTTGATATTTCGGAAGGATGGAATGCTTTAGGAGGAGGGGACATCTGAAGAGGAATACTTAATTCTGCTTCAATGCATTCAGAGTGGGTTGGATTAAACTACCAACTTAGAAAAGAAACTGCTAGCGATGGAGATGGACTTTTGGAGACGTAGTAGTAGCATATCGAAATTCCAGCACATCCCTAATCACGTGATCAGAGAAAAAGTACAGGAACCCCACAATATCTTGTAAAATATTTATTATTACTAAAAATTATAATAAAATAGAGAACATCGTATATAATTAGGAACAGTGAAATTTTAATTTTTTTTTTGTATAAATTAATGTAAATAATACGGGATTAATACTGGGAAGATTATGCGAATGGATTGAAAACAAATTCCGAGCTGGTTTTATAGGAGGTTATCAGATATTGATTATAAATTTATTTGATTAGCATAGTGCATTTTAAATCGCATAATATGGAGTATAAACATTCAACAGCATTTCATATTTTATATACTTCATTACATTGTTCATTATTGCTCCGTTGTGCTTTCCACGTCGAGTTGGAAGTGAATCTCTCTGAGCTCTTCCCAAATCACGACTTCAGCCAGTTTGCTGTATTTTTTCGCGAAAATTCTATTATTTGAAGAATATAGTGCTATGTCTATACTAAGAATTTAACCGACAAAACAAATTCTCAATCACTATAATATTTTTTTTCTTAAAATTTTTAATGGAAATTCGTGTTTCACACTTCACTCATTATTTTTAGAAATATTTATGTGAATTTTTTATAATTTTATACTTATATTCATCACAAGAAAAAACATAACGTTAGTCCTTTTCATTTTTTTTCTAAATAAGGAATAGATAATGACCATTCCTATTTCTAAAAATTAGCCTTCGAGGAAGGTTCTGTCCTGTGCTTTTGCATAAAGTTTATCGCAGTTCCTATTTTTTTTTCTTACGTATATAATAATTTAATAATTTCTTAATTTACCTCAGACAAATGTTCATGAGAAAAGTTTATTTGTAACACGTTTTTATTAGCGTTGCCTGTGTATTTACATGCACGTAAAGGAGTCATTCGGCTACTTCAAAATGTAAAGGAGTCATTCGGCTACTTCAAAACAACTAATTAAATTAATTATGTTAATTGTTATAATAATTTTATTGACTGATATTTGCAATAGCCACTATGCAAATATCATTAAAAGCCTCCCTAAATTATTAAGGCCTCATTAAAATGATTTTTCATTAAATACTCTTTTAAGTTTGATTTCTATTGTTTACTCTATTCTTATTTTAAAATTATCTAGCATTATACTTTTTTTTATTAAACTGTGTTATTATTTTTATTTATTGATTAGCAATTAGTTATTTTAAACTGTTATCAAAGTGTTTTATGCTTGTTATATTTTGTTTTTTATAGGCATTTAATGCTATTACATAAATTTTATAGTCACTTTATCTGTACTTGCCAGGTATTTCCTTCGCTGATACTGACGAGAGCCGATGGGCTTAGGATAGAGTAGCTGCCTGCCCATTTATCGACAAGTTTATCCCGGCCTATTAGGCCTATACGAAGGAGCCTATTAGAGAGATCAGCCGGAGCATGTCAGTTTTGTTGAGAAGTTAGTCTATAATATTGAAACTTGTTAGCCAACTACGTCAGTTTGCGCCTTCCATAATCGCTTTTCGTAATCGAATCTAAATCAAAAACGTCTTAGGACCGCATCTATCTCGGCTAGGAGCAAACTTCTCGCTTCATAGGCGAATGAAGAAAGTATGGCCTCTCACCTTTCATATTCAAGTTTAGAGATATTCGGAATGCTTCTGCTTCTACTGCAGACTCGAGACAATATCATTTACTACTTTAACTTATATAAAAGAATAAATAAATGTTGACAATATATTAAAATATTGACTGTATATGTTATTTAATCTGTTAGCAGCCGGAAATGGATCCTGTGGGATATAGGACCCTCCTAAGGCTCACCCACCCTCTGTAAAGATGTGGGTATCCAATATAAGGGGAAAATCTGGCTGTTGAGTGTGATCAAGGACAAACCACCTCCTTGCACAACCGTTGTCCAAGAAACAGTACAGTCTCTACTAAGCACTGAACATATTAAAACTATTTTTTTGAGTTTATATAAAATGTCATTTAATTTATTTTTATTAATGAGGAAATGACTGGATGTACTATAAATATCTTGATAAATATCGAAAGCAGCCAGGGATGGTGCAGTAAATAAATAATCTCTTATCAGGACTCCTTTATTATAAATTGAAACGTATAAAGTTATATCTTGTGGCAGTAAAAGTAAATGTTTTCATTGTAATACATGTTTTTTTTTCCATAAAATTACGATTCATTGTTTAAGGGGGGCTTTGGAAGTTGGAAAAATATTTGGGAACCCCGGCTCTAAATAAAATATAGAAATTCCTTAAATACATATTTTTCAAAATAAACTATTAAAAATTAACAATTCGTTAATGTTTTTAATAAATAATGGCGATAAAAGTAAGTCTGTAAGGGTAATTCATTATTGGCTATATTCGTATCATATTTAAACTTAAGCATGGTATACTGCATAGTTGATTAAATGAAAGATGGGTCTCTGGATGAATCTAATGTCAACAATGATAGTGTTTGTATTTGTTGTCCTATCGAAAGACGTTAGTCAGATGGTCCCGATAGAGTGCAGCAGCAGACAGAGACTAGTCTGTGTGTATTTGCGTCAACTAAAATTAACATATATAATGAGCTGATTTTTATCTATAAGAATGAGTCTTATATGAATGAGTTAAGTGCTCCAGATGAGAAGTGTCTTGTTCTGAGCCGAAGAAAAATTAATTCTGAAGGAGGAGGAGTCTGTTAAACTCTAGTCTATAAGTTGGGTTCAGCAAGCTAATAGGCTCATTTAGTGATAGAGCCTATCTACCTGTTATGACAATCATAAATATAAATAATGGGATTGAGAATCTTGTTAATTTATTGTTATTAATTAACATTATGGTTATTATGGTTGCTATTATAAATATTATTACTGAATTTTGACGAGCTCGACTTTTGTTTGAATATAGTAGTGTTGTTGTTTTTTTATTATTTTTCGGGTTTGTTTCTTTCCCAAATTTTCCATATGTGGAAATGATTCTGACTTGTTTCCCACCCAGCCCTTCAAAGCCTCCACGAGGTCTAAGAGAGGGAGACGCAGGCAACAGTAAATTGTTATTTGTTTGTCATTTAACGTCACTTTTTGCTGCTAAGGCTAATCGGATGATACTACATTGGGAGCTCTAAATTTTGCCTGTCCAGATTTAATCAGGATAGGAATTTTTAATGAGTACCTGACATCGTACAGGCTCGGGATCCCCGTTTAACGTAGCTTCCGAAGGACGGCGTAACTAAGTAGTAATAACCTGCCGGGTTGCGAACCCGCGATCTTGGTCTTAGTAGTTTGTTAGGCTAACCACTAGACCACAGGTCGCCCCTTAACAGTAAATTCGATAGGGATTTTAGAAGCTAGAATAAACCTACTGTTTATCTGTATTATTTTATCATTATCTATACTATTTATCTGGATTATAAGATGTTTCAAGTAGAACTTCATTGTCTACATTCGCCGTAACAAAATAATGACTGAGGTAGTCGAAGGGTGAAAATGCCGACTCAGCGCTGAGCGGTCGAAATAGCTAAACCTGAAAGCGGAAAGCTCCACAATAGCACCTGTCCTCCGAGCCTTTCATTTTCAACACCACCTTTGAATAAAAATCCGCCCCCCCCTTCACGCGGGCTCCCTCACACAACGGGCATCTGAAAACCGTTTCTACTGGAAAAAATTACTACCGTTAAATAGAACTCTGTGTATTCACTGTTATTTAGGTGTGACGGATTCATTATTATTACAAAGATGTATATTTTTATTATAATGCAATTGGCAAAAACCACAATGCAAAGCCTTATGTTTCAAAAATACACCCACTTACCAGTCGACGTTTCGCCTATTCAGGCATTATCAAGACACCATTTTTAAGTAAGTGGGTGTATTTTTGAAACATAAGGCTTTGCATTGTGGTTTTTCCCAATTGCATTATAATAAATAATAGGGTTTCTTTTTGAGTTTTTGGCTCTATTTTAGTGATGTATATTTTTGGTTTATTATACATACTACAGAATTTGTTTTTTTGCATCTAAATAAAGTTTATTTTGGTAACTCTTTTGCACTACACATTAACCTGTCATATATCAATTGCAACAGAACTAAAGGAATATATTAAGAAATATTTAACGAAAATATTATTTTTTGACATTTAGGTTAAAAGGCTTTACATTTGCTGGTAGAAAAAGTCAAATTATTAATGATGAATTAACATGAGAGTTAGATGCGTTACTTAAATGACGTCATTATAGATTGAGAATCAACGTGATTAATAATTTTTAGTTATGATACTCATTTTCCCCTCAAATTACTGCATTTAGGCAGGTATTCATATTTGGTAATCCAGATATTCCGCTAAAAATTATAATTTCATAAAATTATATAATCTCTAGTAGAGTTTAGGGATAAGTCCAGAGATGCATAACATAAATCACAGTTTTATAATGGCTCCTGACAAAAAGATGACCCAATGTAACAGGTCAGATAATAATATCACAATGTGATTTTTACAATGCAAACATATTTTTTTTACTTTCATATTTTTTACATTAAAAAACATTGTGTGGAATATTGAAACAAAATACGCTTAATATGGTTTCATTAGCAATATTTAGCAAACGGTTAGAAAAGTGTACGAATTTTGACAAACGGCCAAGTTTATGTAATTCAAAGGAATTGAAAAATAAAATTAGAAAAACATATAAAATAATAAGACAGTGGAAAAATTCCAACGAAAAGCACTTAAGTCTCCAAACTAAAACAGAAAATGAAATTATCTGTCCTATATTTCGCCTATTCAGGCATCTTCAGGATGGAATGACAATAAACAAAAAAGGAATAATGCACCCAAAAAACATCCCACCACCTGCAAAGCTCAAATGCAACTAATTCATTCATAAGGAATTCAACTAACTAATTCATAAGGAAGGTTACTCGACCCCGGCTGGATAAGGTTAGATAAAAACAGCTGATAAATACTTCAGAATTTGAAAAATAAACATACACTCACCAAACTTCAAAAAGCACAACAGGAAAAAATTAATAATAGTAAACAACAGAAAACCCTAAGGCAAAAGACCGTATGAAAAACTAAAAGTAAAAATGCAACAGAAATAAAAGAACATGATCAAGAAACCAGTGGACTTATGGCTATTAGTATTTTGGATGCATTATTCATTTTTTGTTTTGTTGTAATTCTTTTTCTACCCTGAAGATGCCTGAATGGGCGAAAAAACGGACAGATAATTTCATTTTCTGTTTTAGTTTGGAAACTTATGGGCTTTTCGTTGGAACTTTTCCACGGTCTTAACATTTATGTGAGGTCTCTTTTTTTTTTTTGTTTTTCAATATTCATCTAATGCAAAATGGAACCAATTATAAAATAAGCAAAGCTAATAGTACTAACGATGTTCTTTTTGGTTGGCTGTGTTTACCTGTAAAGCTTTGGTCCAGCCATATGGTACTTACTTTAAGATGTAAACTGCTTGCAGGCGCACAGACAGTCTGGAGGGTGTCACCCAAGCTCACATTGCGTTAGCGACAAGCTACACATAGCTAGAGCTCCCTACGGAACCGATTTATTCCTTCCTTAAACTTCGACGTACACTCTATTTCAAGGACAGGGACAAAATCGTTCTAGATCCAAGGATTATGACTGTTCGGAATTAGCAGGCGCAGGAGAACCTTTATTTTTTTCCGCGTGGCTATTTATATCCTAGAAAGCTACAGTGCTATTCTCGAGAGACGTACACTGAGTAGGGTCATTATTCCAAAGCACGATATTTGTGAGTTGCCATTAGCCTAACGGGCTTCACGTACGCAAGGGAGGTACTTGAAAAATCCTGGGACCGGAATTCGAACTAACTTTGGGTCAACAAAAAACCGTTGGGTTTTTATGGAAGTGCTCTTTTGCAAGGGCATTTACCTATACGACCTTCCTGTCCTCCTGTGTTTATTATTATTTTATGTTTTGTTTAAATATCACCGAAGAAAAATTTTTGTTCTCCTTAGTTTATAATTCATTTACTTGTTCTCTGAAGCAACAAGGTTACTGCAGTTTTTTTTTTTTTCTTCTTTTTTAATCAACCGAAATCTCAGGGGTTGGAAAGTTCTTGATGAGATGTACACATCAGTATAAAAGTTGAGGCAAGAAGTAGGCTTGTCGAGTTTGTTAATTACCAGATCTTGGAAAGCAGGACTTCAAAGATAAACTATATCACAGTTGAGAACTTTCGGGTAAATATCCTCCCACAAGTTGCTAAAAGATTTCTTTGCATTCACATTCTTCGTTTTTTTTTTTTTTTTTTTGGTCATGGTGTGTGTCATGGCGTGTTATAAATATTTAAAAACAACAATTTTATATTATAAATTTTCTAATAGGATATTAAAGATTATAAATGATGTTCGGCAATTAGCATAAGTACTTTCTTATTTTGGACGTTTTTAAACATTTTTAAATATTTATATGACGCGTCTAGGATCAAAGTAATTTTGTTTAACACAACACTTTGCCACCTTATTTCTCATGGTTTTAGTCCAGTTCTGTACGTGAAGTTTTGGGAACATGTAGTAATAATAGCCAGAAAAAAATCAGTTTTTGTGCAGTGCCTTCGTACTGCACGTGATGTTTTATATGAATTGACTACTATTGACTACAAAAATAAAAGATCTCACATTTCTATAAAAAGTATTAAGATTAATAATAAAATAATAAGCTGAATGTAAAATGAATAAATTAGCAAATCGGTTGATTTATTGGTCTTATCAAACTTAATTAAAAATTAAATTATGTTATATCTTATTATGTTGGTTAAATGGAGTTTATAATTAGCTAGCATTATAATTAAAGTGCGAATAAAATTTATCGTGTTTCTCTATTGTTCAAATAATTATAACATCTCTAAGTCAAAATCTTATTTTAGTTCACGGGTTTTAAATAATGATTTTCTTTTCTATTCATATTTCTTTCGAAGATCAAAAAAAGAAAAGATGAAAAAATCATTAAGTTAATCTATGTACAAGGTGTAAAAAAATATTTTTCAGCACAGAAAAAATTCTGGTTTTTCTATATTTTTATAAAATATCACCAATTACCTTAATATATATTTGTTTAAAAATGTAATGGTTTCCTTATTATTTATTCAGTATTTTTACCTATTTTTGGTGAGACAATTATTTGTTCGACATTTGACCGAGGAATCTAATTTAAAGGATATGGTAACGACAAGGCATCAACAACTGCGTTAATATTGCACAATGAAGTTAAAAACTCTTATTATATTGACAAGCTATCATTCTTTTATTTCAATACTTTTATCATGGTGTGAACAAATATCAAGTAAACATTTATATTTTCATATATATATATATACACAATATATGTGAAGTTATCTCCTATTTTTCATGAAGACACTTTTGACAATATCAGTAGTAGTTATTTTATCTATTATTCTGAAAGCTTCACTCTAAAGATTAAATTTGTTATTATTAAATAAAAATTAAAAAATACATACATTATGAATTGGATGTCTTATAACCAACCATGATATAGATGGAAATTATAATGTTTTTCTAGGAATAAATATTTCCCTAATGGTTTGCCAACATTAAACTAATAGTCAATTTATTGCAGAATTTGTAAAATTTATAGGAAATTAGTTCACTTCTATGAGGAGGGTTATTCTAAAAGGGACAGAGCAATAACTGCAGATTTTATCTGAATCTCTTGAAATTCATTTCGTGGGGGACTTATGAAGTAGTTCCCTTCTTGATTGTCAACTTTGTTCAGAAAATCAATGATCAGTCACAACCTATAGGTAGCTAATTGGATGGAGTTATGGCGTATACGTAAAATTAAACTGTTTTATTAAGGTGTTTGATATTTTTTCAGCATATATATAAAAAATAAGGGGGCTACCACAGTGTGTAGAACGCGGAGTTACTGTTTTGATTCCGGGTTAGAATCCAGCTGTTATAAATAAATTATTTAAGCGATAGATTGACCGTGTAGGAACTGCAGACTCTGTTGGAGATCACTCAGGCTCTATAAAATGGGTATCATCGAGGTTGAGCCTACCTGCACAACAACTGTTTCAGAAACAGCACAATCTCTGTCATGCACTGACCCCGGACTTTTCATGGATTGCAGTGGTATAGATTTTATTTTTTTACTTACTTGAAAATTTATTGACGTGTAAAGACAACATTTAACTGAGATAAGATTATTTAACTGTGATTCCTCTTTTTATGTATAATATTCATATGCATTCAAACATGTTTTTATGGTTTTAGTCTGCAAATTTTTATATAACTTTTTCTTCGAGTTTATTTACCGAACGGAAATTAACGAAAAAACAATTGCTAAATTTACGACAGACGTAAGAATAAAAATTTGACCTCAAGATACAGATTGGGGTACACATTATGCTGTAATCCATGTTTAGTTTCTGTGTGTTCGTGTTTTTATATAAGGTATATGTACACAGCTGTAATAAATCGGTTTGAAACTAAACATTTTGCTGTATTGTGTATCTTACTAGCAAATGTATTGCTAACAATAATCACCTATTTTTATAAGATATCTTCCTATATTCCTCATTTTTTTTTCTTACAAGTGAAATCAAGCATTATGGTTATTTAAAGGGAAGAAGTGGAAGCTCTGAAAATATATGCGGTAATCCATTTTTAGTTAATTAAGATTACTATAGTAATTATGTAGTAATCAACCGAAAATTTCTGGCAATAATAAATCACCTAGTGATAATGATTTACAAGGATTCCAGGATGATCTCGCGATCCCAATCAGGAGTTGAGGTAGGGAAGTTGGATGGAAAAAAGTTGATGTAGGGAATAATTTAAAATTACTGACAATATCGATCCCAGCCTTCAAAGTACATCTAGCATCATTATCTGTCATTTAGCGCCCGGGAGATTTCCCCTCCCCCATTCCAATATTTCCACTTTGCCGGCAATTCAGTGGTTCTTTTTAAAACGTTACGCAAATCCTTTTAAGCACATTAACTTCTAATGAGCGTCATAATTACCCTACGACTTTGTGATGATATTATTCTTACAGAGGAGAAAAGAAATCGTTTAATCATATGAAATATCGTTAGTAAAATTATATTGTTCTAAAATATATTACTTTTATTTATTATTTTTATATAATAATGATAGTAGAATTGAATTCAGTTAGTTTTAGATGGCATTAAAAATATTACAATTTTATTTTGAAGAAAATGTTCCGAGTGGAAGTTAATAAATGTCTCTTAGGTAGGGAGAAATGTTTATTAAATATGTAAAATACAGACATTTGGAAATTACTTAATTGTTAAAAATAATAGATATGGTAAATATTAAAACAAAAACATAAGTATTAAGGTATCTGAGTGGTAGAAAATAAAATAAAAATGGGAGGGCCTGAGATATATATACAGAGCAAGGTTAATCATTATAGAGAAGAATTGGTTGACTGTAACTTCTAATATAAGGAAGAAATAGTTGGGGGTGCAGTCAATAAAAACACCTTAATAAGTGTAACTTATTTATTGTGTGCCGACGTTTCGGCCTACTATGTAGGACATCTTCAGGGCTAAGAGAGAGAAACACACAGAAAAACATATAAAAAACGTTGCAGTAACAAGAATATAGAGACAAGTAATGTAGTAATGTGGTACAAGTGTGGAAATTAAAATAGTGACTAGATATGATGAAATAGTGAATAGATATGATAATTAAAGATAATGAATATAAAAGTGGTTACAGAATATAATAAAATTAAAATAGTGATAGATAAAAATAAAATTATAGATGATGAACAGAAATTAAAATAGTGACAGATATAATAATTAAAGAATCTAAAATACAGAAAATAAATGTCCAGAAAGGATAAACTGTAAACATAATATAAAGGGAAAGAAAAATGAGGAGGTAAACGGAAAGATACAAAATGAGAAGGTAAAAATATAGAAAAAGGGGGTGCAATATGAAGGATTTAGAAAAAACTAGTTTAATTATAGATATAAATGGATTTGATGCCAGACATTTAGAGGTTACATAGGTAAAATGTAATAATACAAGCATATGTAGAAAGAAAAGATTGATAAATTTCAAAAATTAAAAATTGAAAATAGTGTTTATAAATATGAACTCTAAAATATGAAAAGAAATTAGAAAATATAAGTAAGGGAAGTTAATATATAACTGTATACAGTTAGAAAGAAGTGGTATTAATATAAAATAAGATGTGAATATAACATAAACATAAAGGAAAAAGGTCTAGAAATACAGAGGTGTAAAAAATGAGGCTAAATAATAATGAATAATAATCATTATAGAGTATTAATAACAAAGTGACAAGGAAGTTAATAATAAAATATGATAAACAATACACTAAGTAATAAATCAAGTAATATAAATCAATGCATACAGTTTCTCTTAGATAGAAAATGAAATATTGACCTCCACCCGCACCGTTTTCTTCCACATATACAATCAAGGTCAACAATTATCATTCAAGATTATAATTGTATGTTAACTAAGCATTCAGTACAATCCTTAATATTTTTTAGATGACATTTTCTTATTACAGAGTTTTAGCTGAACTACACTTAAGTTCGGTTCAAATGGCACTAAATAGCTTTTATTTAGATATTCCAGTTGGTCTAAACTGAGATGAGAGTAAACTTAGAACATATCTGTACTAAGTTTTAATACACTGTTCATGTCTTGATATACCTAGAAGGAAATGGTTACTACACTTTAAGTTCACAATATTCACGACCCTAGATTTTTATAGTTTTTAATATTATTTGCTTTTTTATTTGTATTCTTTTCTTGTTTTATTTTAAGAAAATTAACAATTTCCTTTATTATAGCAAATAGGGCTAATGAACTCAATAACGACAGTGATTTAGCATTTCTTTTTTCATGTATATTCTTCAGTGGAGAAAATTGTAGAATTGGACATTTGGACAAGTTCAGGTGGATTGTGCTTTGTATGTATAAAAATAGTTTAAGCATTTATTTCCTATTATCTTACTATGTATGTTTAAACTATTTTAATTTGTATTTAAAAAAAAGTTATTTCATTATCCTTTTACTTTAATTATTAGATTATAAATGAAATATTATAGATAAATGTCTTGGATTCTAATTTATCAAGCGAAATCAGTTATTTAGACTATATGCAATATCATACCGTTTGGTCTGATAATAGTTTTTTTTACATTACTGTGTGTGTCATTACGTATTTTATTCAAATAGAACATTATTATCATTTTTAACACTTCTTAATTGAATTCAATGTCAATCATTTTTTAGAAATATTTTTAAATAACGAAACAAACACTGTGTATTTTTAAAAAAAATAAACTCTCATACTTTTATTTTTTATTAAAATATTGATTATTCTTTTAGTTTTGAAACTTTTTCCATTACTGTCTTAATGTGATTAATTGAAATATACATTTTTTAATTTGAATAATAGAACAGAAAATTGAAGCACTTTAAATAATGCTTAGCTCTAGCTAATTCCCAATAAAAATATATTTTTTAAATTAAATACTTACCTATGTGTTTTATAAAAAGGAATAAATATTTATATAATATGTGACAACCTCACTTTTTATTTTCTTGATGATTAGAATGACGATAATTAGTTATAATTAAACAGTAATCATTTTCGCAATATTTAATTTGTTTTTATTATCCGCATGTATATATATTTTCTTTTTTATTTTTTATGATTGCATAGCCACTTAGTGCTATTACTTATTGCTTATAAGTGGCAGATTGTAATAATATTTCAATAAAGTGTTTTGATTGAAAAAAAAATTAAAACAGTAACTTATATAACTTATTATGGTAGACTATTACACATTATATTGTATTATCACCTACTTATATTGTATTGTTATATTACAAAATTATAATTACATTGTAACTTAGTTAAGCAATGACTACTATCAATATAACAGTAAAACAGTGGCTAATGTGGATAGTGAAAATTGTATATATATAAATGTAATTACTTACCTGTACTATTACAACCCAGAACGGTCTTCGGTTAGGTACTTGGTGGAGACTACATTTTTTAGGACAACGTTTGTGAATTGAAATGATTTGTCCGAGATCATGCTCAAACGCCAGGTTTTTTCCCAATTAAGGTTACCCAGTTAATAGAGGCTGGGTAAGCTAAGTATCTGTAGACTTTATAGAATCTACAGATATTGAGCTGTGAGGGCCTATAAACTGATTAAATAATTTATCTGTCACATTCAGATTTCCATATAGAAACTTAGCCCTCTACACCGTCCTCATATAAATTTATACTAATATAAAAAGAGGTGTGTATCAACGAATTTTTTCTCCATATTTGCTCAGCGGGTCAGATTTACCTGCCGGGCTATACCAATATAGTCTACCTTCTGCAGAACTAATGTATTTTTCATTTATCACCAGATAGCAAGATCTTTTGTTAATTTCCGGTATGGCAGCCCAAGAGATAATTTTCACATTAAAAAGAAAAATGGATAGAAATGGGGTTATTTCCCTCGTTGTGGAAGTTTTTTTTGGACTGGGAATATGATGGTCACATTGTGTAAGGCTAACTCTTAAGAAAACTTCCAGATAGTTCTCTGATAGTTTTGTCCTGTCAATTATATCTCCAATACTTCTTGATCGTTTCAATACGTTCGATTAATCGTTTTTATTATCAACCTTTAGAGCTTACTTACCGTCGAATGTTTGAATATAAGTTGTTTGTAATATATTTAAAAAAAAAAAGAATAATATTATATTATAAGGATATCTCTCAATCATTTCTGTCATCAAAACTTACTTTTATTAAACAATAAACAGTGTTCTAGAAACAGTATGTTCTCATCAAGTATAAGAATCCTGTTCGATGGGTTAGGTAAGGTTAAATTATTAATAACAAATTATTATTTCTTTTTTTTTTTGAAAAACATTCTATACGGCTTAAACTTTAACTTATTTCATACTTTAAAACATAATTTTATGTTATCTTCTATGCATTCAATCAGTGTGTACAAACATCATGTGGAAGGTTTTGAATGGCTGTTTCAGAAAAATGTTTCATTAAATTACCGTATGGATTATTGGAATACATCTGAAAACTTGATATGCGAATGTGCAGTATAATGTGATAAACAAATCTCTCTGAAAAAATTAAAGAATAAAAACTGTTATAATAACTGATTATATGTGTTTATTTCGCATTGACTATTTATTGTAATAAATAAATAAGAAAGAAAGAAAGTTGTCGCTTGATAATTTCCTTACTTCTGCTGGAGTTTTCTCTGTCTCCGATATCACTGGCGTGTTTCCTTTGACCTTTTGTCCAACCTTCTCTGGTATTTCATCATCCCGAAACCCTTCCAAATTTTTCAGTTTGCTCTTAAATTCACATCTTTCTAACATGTGGGACTTTGCGGTATTCAACTTTTAAAGACTTTTCTGATTTCTTTATTACAAGTTTACTTCTTACAGAAACAGTCGAATTTGTATGGTCAATTAATGGTTGTTCATTGTGTAAGCATGTTCGATGAATGTCAGTCTCCTCTTCTGCACAGTATCAGAGGTTATTTCCATTTCCTATTAGATTTCTCTGTTACTTCGGAGTTTCCAAGTGTATTCAGTATGTACTTCAGTCTTTTTATTCTGATGGATTCTTTCTTTTTTTACCATGTTGATACTCCTACCACCCTTCATTCCTCATCTCTAAATAAGATCCTGGGCTTGCAACCGGGACATAGCGGAGTTCATATAATTGAAAAATTAAACGATTATTACCTGGAAGGATATTAGGTTCAGTGCAAGGATGGAACATATTTTTTCCAAGACGAAAGTTGTACAATGGGGTGATTATGCTAAAATCATGCGCAACCGCCATGTTTATCTCCCAATTAACGCTACACACTTCATAGAGTCTTGATGAGTTCCACAAGGGTCTCTAGATCCCTCAGAGTCGATTTACAACAGTTAAGAGAATAAATACGTAATCTGCAACAGCTGGTCTCCTACTGAGCTGGCACGCTCCCATCAATATTAAATAATGACAACTGAGCTAATTTATATTTGGAAGAAAATTGACTCCCGTTGGAGGTCAAAAACCTCCTTTTTTGACCTCCATCCAGACCATTTTCTTCCATCCATGTGTGTATGTATGTATAGTTATAACTGGAGTTATATATACAAGGTCAACAATTATTATTCAATAAGCAAGTCATAATTGAATGTTACATCCATATTTTATTATTTTCTAGTAGAACTTAAAATAATATATATATATATATATATATATATATATATATATATATATATATATATATATATGTGTATATTATAACATGACAAACGGAGAGAACACACACGCCTGAGGGTGAGTGGCCTGTAAAAACATTAAAATTCCAATTACATTAAGTCTGATGAAATTCCTTTATTTAATATTTACTTTCTAAAATTTAATCCAAGTTAATTTAAGTTTGTGTTTGCTTTGGAAAGATTCATTACATAATTGATTGTAATTTAATATTTTGTTAGGATGTCTGCGCCCTTAGGTAATGTAGCTTCCTCTCTACGAGAAGTGCAAATTTCGGGAATTAATAAATTCGTTCCGCTACTGTTTGACATTTATTTTCCCTTAGCTCCAGGGATATTGCTGTCAATTATTGTTTTATAAGCGTATGCATTATACATTCACCAAAACCGTATACATAACTAAACCTTTAAAAATATTCCTGAACGTTTTAGTATAAACATTTTCGAAGAAAATAACATTTTTGCACATATTGTAAGTTCAAAAATTATGAAAATGATTGATGTTTTTTATAATTTTCTGAATATATCTACAAAGCAATTTATTTTATTATTATATATAATTCTAAGTTAAGTACATGTATATGCCCTCAATTTCTCCTGAACGGTTGAACTGATTTTAATTAAACTATTTATTTTGAATTCGAGAATAGTCAAGATTCACAATCGATCCTATAACTACTTTTTTTATTATTTGTGGACAAATAAAATTTATATCATACAAATAAATAGTTTTTTTTAATGCATTTAAGCTTAGAGTATACTGATATACTTACACATATTTGGTAGGTGAAGCTTTGATAATTACTCGTGATTGCGTTCGGTATTTTATTGACTTTTTTTACATATAGCTCCTTCAATAGAACAAAGACAATGCCGAAAATACCAATTAATTAATAATAATAATGCCAATTTTAAGTTAATCCTCCAGTAGTAATTGGTTGAAGCTTTTTTGATAAAGGACATGTCTGATATTCCATTTCCAATATGTTTTTTCTTGTTTAATAAAGTCATATTTTTAGTTGTATCATGCTTGAACTTCATGTCTTAATGACTTAAGTTAAAATAAAAAAGGTTACAATCTTTTAAAAATGTTTTAATTGTTAATAAACGAATTTCAATATTATCATTACAGTTGGAATGCTTTGCTTTACCAATACTCAAATCATTATTTTTTTGACTCACATGTAACTTTTCAAACACCTCTATACAAAAAATACGCCATTGTCCTTTCGAAGAATATATTTATTTTCATAATAACGGTCCAAATAATTACGATATATTTACATTTTTTTCGGATTAAAAAAAAATTGAGCAGGATGTATGTCGAGTCCGCTAGTATATATCCATTTATCTGTATAGTACTTATTGATTGTATTTCTAATATAGTAACAAAACTGTTTCATTTCACAAAATGAAATGCGTAATGATAAACAAAAAAGAAAAGCCCAAACCCTATTTATTTATAATGCTATTCTCTAAAGAGAACGGAATTACGTGTATACAATTTGTATGAGGCAGCTGTGGATTTACTACACGGACGCCCCAATAAATGTTTCAGATTTCCTGGTTCAGCTGGACAATATAAAAAGAGGAAAAAAATGAAAAAAAAAACTTCTGTTTCCTCCTCTCTTGGAGTGCCTCTATAACGTTTATTTTAGACGGTGTGTAATAACAAAATTCAAATATGTATTAAATTATACCGTAAAGCACTTTGTTCTTATGAATAGGAAATAAATAAAATCAGGGAGGATGAAAATAAAAAAATCTTAACCCTCAAGTGACATTAGTGTTTCCTTACGCTAGTACTGACACTTGGTCCCGCTGACCACATGACTTAAAAGTTCATTAATACATACAAAATAAAATATTTAAACCTTTTATTGCTTGCTATTACTTATATGAACCTTCTTTCAGTTCCCACAATCAATATTTTTTCAGAATTCAACAAAAAAATAAAAAATAATATCAATGAATGGAATAGTGAAAATCAAAAACTATATATGTTTTAAAAATTGCGCATTTATAAAAATTAATTACAATATAATTACTTTTGATTTTAAACAATTAAAAAACTATTAATGGAAATAAAACTACTTTTTAAAATTAAAATTATCAATATTCCAAGTAATTGACCCACAGTTCCTTTGAGCATTCCAAGCATATTGGTTTTTTGCATCTATCACTAAGAAAATATAGTTTTCACACTTTTTTGTTGGACATATATAACAATGCTTTCAAAATCATCTAAAAAGAGGCGTATTTTTTACAAGACATCGGGTCCTAATAACTATTTTTTATTTGCAAGATTGGGGTTCCATAATTGTAACAGAACTAAAAAATAAAATAAAATAATGTAATAAAAACAATATGAAAAGCAGTTAATATTTTGATACATTTAAAACTATCACTGATTAATATTAACCAATAAATATAAAACATTAAATGAAAGCTTAACTTGAAAAAAAAGTACTGAGGTATGTTCCGTGGGACTAGCGTTGCTTAAATTTTGTGGACAAACTTTAGAACTAACCTTTCACTTTCACATTCAATGAGGTGCTGACAAGACCGGAGGCTACTGACTCACACGAGGATTTCCCATAATAGGTAGGGTGGGAAATCCAATAAAATAGGTACCAAAAGGTCCCAGGAATCAAGTGTCTGTTATTGAGGGCTAAACAATTGTAAATTAGAATTAGTAAATGTGTAAACATATCAGAAGTAATAGAATAATATAATAAATAATGATAATATCGATCTTTTTTCATTTAAAGTTTGTAATTTTCTATTTAAAATATAAAATTAAATTTTTCATCTCTCTTTAAAAGTTGAAAATATTGAGATATGTGAAGTTGGTTCTAATGTAAAACATTGTTAGAAAAAAAAATTGATCACTGTTAAATACAAATATTTCATTTCTCATATATATATAGTATTTATTATTCAAAATATCCAATTTTATTTATAAACGACTTTGTCATTAGGAACAAAAAACAGTTAATAGTGTCTACTATCCAATTTATCGAGAACCTAATGATCAATCGTTGCCTTTGTACCTTTAAAAAAGTGAAATTACGCCAGATTTTAGTTTTGCGAGGACATTTTTATAAGTTCTAAAGATTTTCTCTTTACTATGTAATAATTCAAGTAACAGTGAGGCTTCGGTTGAGCCTCTACCTTTATCTTCACCGATTCTACAAAATAATAATTAATAAAACTAAATTATAAATAATATATTGACGTAAGTCATCAATATCCTAATTCTTGTTCAATGAACATTCTTTCCCATGCATACATCTCAAAAACTGCGAGAACACTGGGATGTAGGATAAGTTAGAGCACTGCGAAGGAGAAGCAGACGACCCGGGTTCGAATCCCGGCCAGAGCAAATCTTTTCTCTTCAAAACAAAAATAATCACTATCAAAATAATAATTGTTAAAATTATTATTATTATTTAATTTTCATTTGCACCTGCGCAATTGCGCATCCAGGAAATTTGATTGAAGTGTCTTTCTCTTCGCTTTTCTACATGATCATCCAGTTATATTGGAAAATAAATATATATATATATATATATATATATATATATATATATATATATATATATATATATATTGTTGAGTAGATCTCTTGGCCAATGTCTTTTTAATATTTTCTTATGAAGTCCAGGTAACTGGGAGTAGGAAAGCGGAAGAACGATTGGGTTTGGGTGATATTATGTCGAACAGTGGAATGTTATGTATTTGTTATGAATATATGATTTTATAGTGGTAATGTTCATGTCGTTGTGTATAGTGTGATTCGAAATATACCATGGTGTATTAATAATTTTTCTGAGAATTTAGGACTGTGTTGTTTGTATCTTGTGTATGTGAACTTTTTTTGCTGAACCCCAAAGTCCAAATAGGTTTTAGTATACTATTATAGATAAGTCGTTTGTTCCTCAAGTCAAGTGAGGATCTTTAGTCCAGAAGATGTGATAGTGGTTTGTACCGTTCAGTCAGTTCTTGTCTTTTTAATTTTGTATATCCGTTCCATGTAAGTCTTTTGTCCAAGTATAGTCCGAGATAACGTATATACTTTTTGGAAGGTGCTTCGTCGTTGTCAATTTTGACTGCTGGACACGAAACTTTGCGTAGAGAGGAGCTTACATGGCTCGATTTTGAGGCGTTAATAAAATAAAATTATAAAAAAAAAAGTTGTCCCTGAATTGAAATTCTTTACACGTGTTTGCCATAAATGAACAAATTTAGTTCCGCGTCGGACCAGCTATAGACAAATGAATAACTGAGACATACCATCTGCATACTGCATTAATTCGATATTAATGAAATATTCAGTGATTTCCTGATTAGTATAGCTTTTAAATTCCAATATAAATTTTAACAAATTACATTCTCTACATCATTGGCTAATGTGTATTTTTTTTCATGTTCTAGGATGGCACCTCCTGTCTCCCGATTGGCGGACCAATCCCATTATCCAAATCATAAAACTGTTATAATTGTAGCACTTGTACCTGAAATTGAAGTTCAGTTTAGTACATTTATTATAACCCATAATGGGCCATTAAAATATGAGTATCCATTTAGTATTGTTTTGAATTTAGTGCTTAATATTTAGTATTTTATAATAGTATTAAGTATTTTTCATTAAATAAAGTAATGATTTTTTCTATTTGTTTTAGGTTTATTTTGTAGCTAAAATCATACTTGATCTTGTTTCACTGCACCCTCTTTATTGAATTAATAGTCCTGAAGTTAATATTTGATTAATATGTATGTCATCCTATTTTTTAATTCGATTCATTCCATTCAATTTTTTATAAAAACATGCTATATTTTGGATAACGACTTCATTAGTCTGGAAAAATGGTTTTGTGATTAGTCAAATTTTAAAAATATTTATAATTTAACTGATCGAACACTACAACAGAATCAACAAAAAGTAGCAGCTAAGCAAAACCGATAAAATATTACATCATTAAAAATGTTTGTATAATAAAAATATATCGTTGAAGGTAAATTAGAACTTAGCATAAAAGTGGTCTATAGTTTTTTAAAAAATAAATAAATAAAATTCACTACTTTTTTCTTTGTCACGACCCGTTTTGCTTGATATGCTAGTATTTAAAAGACTGCTCGTTCCTTAGATGGTATCTTTCTGAACGACATATAGTAAATTATACCTAGTTATGTACCAAATAAGGGGAGAAAATCTAGCATTTGAAGGTGATCTAGGGCAAATCACCTCCCTGCGAAACCGTTGTCCATGAAACAGTTCTACCTTGTACAAACTCCAGACTCGTTCGCGGATTGTAGTGGTAGGTACAGGTTTTTTTTTTTTTTTATGTTCGAAGGTATTCCGGTTCTAACATTTTTTTCTTTGATAGCGATGTCTACTTAACTGCGAATTATAAGGCGGAAAATCCTTTCTAATTGTTGTCAAAACTAATAGTTAAAAGTGTGTAATCTCAGTTCAGGTAAACAGTTCCCTCGTGGTATAAATTACTGGAGGAATGGGGCTTAAAACATTGGATTTGGGGTAGGGTTAGAAGAGTTAATCCTGACTAGTTATCGCATTAGTGAGAGGATGTGGAGAATGTCGGGAAGCAGACGGGAGAAGAAAGCTCTGGCAACTAAGCTGGGATTATCCGTCGCGACCGCCTCTCCGAGCTGGCTTGTCTCCTATCAGGTTTGGTCTGGAAGCGAAGTAGATAGTGCTGGGACCTGTAAAGTACGTATCAGTAAAAGTCAAGTCTCTAGAATTAGAACACGAAGAAGATTGTGAAATAACACTGTTTACAAAACTCAAAAAACATTTATTCCGTTGCTCTATGCGGCTAGTGAGATAAATACGCAATGCAGGCTAAGATGATCTAAGCACGAAACTTTATCTTACGCTTTACGAATTCATGAGCAATTCGGCTGGAGAGCAAACAATAATTGCATCATTACAAAACAGGAAGGATTTTAGGCTCATTACAGAGTATAGACTACTGTTTCTAGCCCAACAGATAACATGTATGGATGTATCATGCCGATCACACGCTCAACCAGCAGGATTTTCCCCCAATAAATCACTCTATACAGGCTGGATGAGACCTAGAAGATCGCTCCATGGCTGTTAGCACATTAAATAATGTTTCTGCTACAGCTGGATTCGAATCCGAGGCATTAAGCTTTAGTTCACCCAAGCATAAAAATTGTCTTTTTACACTCCAGAATCCGTAAAAAAAAAGGGGTCTGAGAAAAAAATGCCAGTGTTTTTGTTATTTAACTTTTTTCCATTGAGCTACTAGAAAACAGAATAATAGTTAGGTACTATGATATTTATGAGAATTGATAATGCCTTAAGATATAGAGAAAAAAGAAATGGAAAATACACATTATGCAGGGTATATATACCTATATATCTATATATAAATTCAATTAAGTAATGTTCAATGAACATACTTCCCCGTACTTATGAACATACTTCGAAAAATTGCGAGATCACAGGGATGTAGGATCAGTGAAGAGAAAGGATTTGTCTAGCTGGAATGCGTGCCTTGGTAGCTCAGTGGTTAGAGCACCGCGCTAGAAACGCGGGCGACCCGGGTTCGAATCCCGGCCGACATAATCTTTTCTCTTCAAAATTAAAAAAAAATAACATTTAAATAATTAAAAAAAGAACCATAAATAAAAAAAAATATATATATATATATATATATATATATATATATATATATATATATATATATATATATATATATATATATATATATACATACATACTGCTATTTACATATAAATACTGCTTACTATATATACAACTTACCGCTTACAATTTTGGATATTTTACATAACTACGAGTAGGCTCGTCTTAGGGACCAATTTTGAAGTTTATGTCGGCTTGTTTGTTTCATTTTACGTCACGGCTATGGTTACACGTACGATGCTACAATGGTACAGTGATGCTACAGTGGTAGTCCTAAATTTTGCTTAACCCAGTATAATATAATATAAGGATGGGGATCATTAACTAGTACCTTACATTGAACTGGATGGGACCACGGTTTTCCCGTTCCCTTTGAATATAGGATATTTTAATTGAAAATTCTAATGCCACCTACAGGACTGCGAACCGGCAATCGTGTGGATATAAGGTTGTTATCCCAACCACTACACCACAGGTAATCCCTGTTTTGGTTGGTATTTGGTCAGTTGCTCCATAATGAAGGTATTCAAATGACAGTTATTGTAGCCAGAGTCTTATTGTTGGTTGATTATTTGCCTTACGTTATTACTTTTTCTTAAAGAACTGTTATGAATGAAAATTCACACGATTCAAATAATAACCGCTTCTTAATTTTTCTATTAAATTGTTGAATAAATAGTATATATTTATTTTATACACATGTACAAATAAGTATTTGTACCTTACTAAAGTAGGTTTTACTATGGCCTATCGGACAGAGAAGATTAGATAGGAGCAAAGAAGGCGGATTGAAGGATCATGTATCAGAAATATTCTGGTTAAAAAGATCTCACTGTTATCATCCTTATCAAGAGCTTACTCGATATCCGAGGGGTAAAGCCGTCAAAGCGAAATATTTGTGTCCTAATACGATTCAAACGTTTTACTTTGCGAGATTTATTTTATTTTTTCCAAGTTGAGCATTTTTCCTGTAAATCAGTGACCTCAAATAATGTGTTCAAAATAAAATATGTTTACAAACAAGAAAAAAAAAATGTGTATGTTTAATTAAGTTAAACCACTATAATTCAGCTGCCAATTATATCAGTGGTATAACTGGTATAACAGATAGCTATGTATACTCTACTATACTTTGAAATAGTAGGAAAAATATTTATATAATATGGTTTAACAAATACCCGTTATACAGCAGTATATCAAGCAGCTATGTTGGGGATTCAAAATGTTCTTTTAAAAATCAATTTTTTCAGAAATATAAATATTACGCAATGTATATTATCTCTGTATGACACGCCAAAAATTAATCATGATTACGTATTGATTTAGCATATACATTAATAACTTATCATCAGGCTTATCATTTACACACATGCTCACCCGCACGCACGCACACACACACACACACACACTTACAGGTTTAATTATAAACATTAATAATTCACATAAATAAAACTGACACCCTAGAAAAGATGATCAGGAAACGATGATTTGAGTTTTAAGGAAATTCGGCCAGTTTGGGTTGATCAGCAAACCACAAACGTTTGATAAAACTACAAAGGGATGGGAAGCTATGTTAAACAGATGAAGGAAGAATTTCAAAAATTCAATATGATTGAACAATATTCTCTTTATCCCAAAGAATAAAGAAACTATGTACTATTGTAGTTTTAAGGAAGTAATAATTTCTTTTAATGGAGCGGTGTTGCTGATTGGACAAAGCCTTGAGTTTCTATGTCGAAGGTTTCCTGTTCAAAACAGATAAATTTTAATCTGTCAACAGGTCTAATGGGAATCCGTGGGATCTGAAGAATCTCTTGGGGCTCACTCAACCTTTATAAAGTGGATATCCTCGATGGGGGTAAACCAGGGAGTTAAGCGTGATATCGTGTAAATAACCTCCTTAAGAAAACGTTGTCCTAGAAGCAGTTCAGTCTCTACCATGTACTGAACCCCGGGAAGACCCTTCATTTGTACTGGTTCAAATTTTACCTTTTCAATATTTTCATGTATGTGAATCTCAACAAATGAGAATGAATTGCAGAAAGAAAACTTGGCAGGATGAGAGATATCTGCAGGAGAAAGAAGAAAACTCTGTGAAGTTTTATTTGCATGGTTCTTTTTGAATTATCTACTTTTAAAAAAAAGTACATAAAACTTGAATTATTTGTGGAATGCTGTTCGGATGGAGCATGCTGCACATACTCATCACCTATGTGTTAATTTTTGATCTACTAATCTACTAATCTTGTTTTTTAGTCTTGCAAATTGCCATTTGGTCATTTTAACTGATGAAGTGTAATAAAAATAATGACAATGGTTCATGTTGAAGATACATCGTCATATTTTATATTCAATCGGCTACTCTAACATAAATGAATTAATTATCATAACATAATTTCTTATCTAGAAAATAATGTAAAATTTCCATTTAGCTAAGTTTCAACTTTCTCTACCCAAAAATATACTTATCAGGATTATTGCCATCCTCGATCTCCTCTTTCCCCCTTCCATTTTCTATTCCATGATTAATGATTATTTGGTTTTCCAGCCGAAACGTTCCAGTGAGAGTTTCAAGGAAGATACAGAGGTCTATAAGGTATGACCGAAGAATTCGGGACATTCCCAGAATAGACGGAGATTATGCCATGATTTTCTTTTTTTTTTTTCTTTTTTTTTTATGTTAGAATATATTCCTTTGATGTGTTTACCGTTTTTATTTGTAGTACATAGTTATAAGGAAATATAAGAATGATACTAAGTAGAACTGATTTTCTTATTACAGGCCTGAATTAATAGAGGATTTGATATGTATGATACTATCGTTAAATCTATTGTGGGGTATAGATTGTCTGGGGGTGGAGTCAATATAACACAAAATAAGAAAAACTTATTTATTATTAGTGCCGACGTTTCGACCTACGTTGTAGGCCATCTTCAGGGTTGATAGAAGCCGGAGCCTTTAATGGTAATTATGGAGCCAATAACCATATTGGCTCCGGCTTCTATCAACCATTAGGATGGCCTACAACGTAGGTCGAAACGTCGGCACTAATAATAAATAAGTTTTTTCTTATTTTGTGTTAAATTGCTTGCACCCCCAGACAATCTATATTGCACATTAACTATTTTCCTCTCTATCGTTAAATCATTGGATCATATTAATTAGTTTCGAGTTTTAATTAAGTTTAAACAGTTTTATTGCAATTGTAAAATGTTTACAATTCTACTCTAGACAACTTAATTTTTAATTTAGGAAAAATCTTTTGACGAAAAAATGTTATAAAATTACTCGGTGAAGTTTTTGAGAACATTTCGATCCAAGATTAAAACAAATAATAGTAGTTTTTAAAAACTAAAGTATTGCCTGAATTACATACTTAAATGTATAGTCGTGTTAAATATTTGACGTGTTATAAAATGATAGTGCATATTCAGTATTTTTTTAAAAATATTTTTCGTATAATTGAAGTCAAGCAGTGCTCTTTTTAATACTTCAGGTCCAGAACTGGACTACAACCATGAAAAATAAGGCAGAAGACTGTTGTTTTAGTCAAAATTGCTTGGCTAAATTAACAAAAATTTGAAGTCAATTTTTGAAATTTTGGAGTTCTACGATTTTGATCTTTAGTGACTAATAAGTAAGTAAGAATTATTACACAAATATGTTTTACGTCAAATAATAATTAGAAGCATAAATTTCTGCCCTCTGAGTTCATATAGCTCGGAAATGTTAATACCAGATAAGGAAACCTACTATCCTTCTACAAATCAGCAGCTTGGAAATCCATACGGAGAAAGATAAATGAAGTATCTATTTACAAGGAATATCCTGTGAACGAATCAAGTTATCGACGCTATCTCGTGGTGTGTAAAAGTCTGTGGCGGATTCACGGTGGGCGAAAAAGAGGAAATTATGTCTGATATAATGATGGGCCGGATCTTTAACCTAGTATGTCCGCGGATACGGACATTTGATGTCAAGATCCGCGGATACAGATATGGATCTTAACTTGTTTCCTCAATCGATGTCCGTGAGCATTGGTAGTTGGCCTTTGGTAGAGCCTTGATAGTTGTCGCCACTTGACGCTTTGCGTGACAGACGAATGTACGTGTTTCGAGTTTTCAACTTGCACTGGGCGGCATAGATAAAGTTTGTGTTTGGTAGTGAGTTATAAAATTATCACCAAAGAAGTTCTTTATTCAGGGTTATCTTAAATTTACTGAAAAACAATGAGGTACGTGTTAGTAACACTTACTAAACAGTTTATAATAAAAATTTCGTTTTTCCATACAAACTAAGATCAGCTGATCGGTTATTTGAATAGAGGACTGATTTTTTTCATTTCGACGTTTGTCAGAACAAAATTGATGTTCATAAGGTTACTAACACGTACTCAAGAGTTTTGCAGTGAATGTGAAATAAGCCTATATAAAGTTTCATCCATGTATTGAAAATTAATACGGTAAAAGATCAGCCAACAAATTCAGGAATACGGACACTGATATTCCACACATCACTAATCTCATAATATAACCAATGAAATAAAATATGCCTTATTTTGTAATGCTTACACTGGTTTAAATAGTCTCCAATAGCAACCATAAATTATCACTATTAGAATCTAGGGAAGTAATCTTGGGCCTATTTGTGAGAAAGCAATTTTACCCCATAAATCAATAGCAATACTAATTACTCTCATTGATTATTAAAGCAATTATTCTTAATTTCTTTGAACAATTTTAGTCGATTCATTATTACGATAAAGGTAAGAAATTTCATAATTTCAAATTAAATAAAAAAACGAAAATTTAACGGGCTTTTAAAAATAAATTTAAAAAACGAAAACCTGGTACTATTTCAACTAATGGAAGGTCTTAGGTTTGGTACATGGTAGAGCTCTAGTTTCTTAGACCGGTTGTTCAGGGGCTGTTCGAGATAACCTTAAACCGACAGATTTTTCCCCTTATTAAAAGTATCCACTTCATAGAGCTTGGGTGTGCCCTAGGCAGGTCTCAAGAGCCCAGTGCATCCTTCCCTGGCTGTTAACAGATTGAATTATTCTACTAATTCTCTACAAATTGTGCTACCCTGCTCTAATTTGATATGGGATAATGCAGTTTTTCGGTTTTAATTTAACTCTTATTCTGTATATTTACCTTCTTTTTTTTTACTATCGAGTCATTATTTACTACGTCTGTTTCAACTATTCTTTATTTCTTTATCTGTTCTTCATGAAAACCTGGAGCATTTTGAAGTTTCTGCCTAAGTGAAAAAAGTCCTTCAATACCGTCCTCGATCTCGCCGTTTTGAGTCTCTTTAATCCACGTGTTGGTCATTTTCAAGATTTTGAGATCCGTGAATACCCTTTTTCTGTATATTTTCTACTTATCATCTAGAAAAAACTTAGTATTTTTTAATTATGTAACTTTAGGCAGCTTTCAGTGATATATTTTTATTTTTTATAAAAACAAATAATTGTTATAAGGTTAAAACAATATTGTAGAAGTGGCTGGCTCAGGGACGAGGCAGTTTTGAGATAACAGCACAGTAAACCATTTGGTGACCTGAGCAATAACCTTAACCAAATGATTGCCCTTTCATCTCGTTTATACCCACGTAAATCCCACAAAGGCAAAATTTGATTGTTACAGTCGAGGTGAGATTTCCCTGGTTTTATTTCTCTCCCCTGTTTCATGAGTTAAAACCTTCTTTTTCCCTATTGTTATTTTATTTTTTACTCCTAGAGGATTACTCATTAAGTTCAGATATTGTTTATGTAGTTCCACTGCCTGTAAATATTATACTTAAAATGATCATAACGATAAAATCATGGAGTGTCCAAGATCGCGGGTTCGTGGAATGTGATCCTAGAAGTTATTACAAGGGTGTGAAATGACCTTGCTTGTTTGGCATTCTACGGAAGGGATGTCTGTGCCTTCAGAGCCTGTGCGATGTCTGGTACTCGTTATAATACCTAGATGAATCACAAAACAATTTCTTTGACACTTGCGACCATTCCCCCCCCCTTTTTGAAATTAACTTCAAAGTAAACCTTTGAAAATAACGTTTATTTATTGACACATTTCATACTTCTATTCACTAAAAGCCTTTTAATCACCTATTAGCAAAATGAAATCATAATATATAAGATAACAATAATGTATCCAAAAAACTATTTACATAAAAACTATTTTAAAAATCTCATTGCTTTATTTATGTTTTACGTTCTATATGACATATTACGATCCTCTTAAGTAAACATTTGTGCATTGTTTTTACCGATTCCAATTGGTTAAAGCTAATTTATTGTTAAAAAATCGTTTTAGGAAGGTTTATGAATTTTTCAGCTCTTTGGTACAGGTTGAATTATTTTATAATATGGAGCGTATGTAATATTATTTCCTAATTATCAAGATTAAATTATCAATTCAGGACTAATTAAACAAATACTGCCTAATAAGCGAATCATGCTTTTCTATTTCAAATATAAAATATAGATTGATATATAAATACACTCCACTTTGATATATTAATTTTGTAAGTAGAACATTTACTTAATCTGTAATATGTCATTGGTGGCTGTGCGTGAATACACTTCTGCTCTCGACTTTCTAAATGTTCTGAATTGGATTTTTTTTTTTATCGTTTCAATTTCGGGACTGGAAGCAAAAAAAAACTAAAAAAGAAATGGGAGACATGGACAAACCTGCCACGTCACAGCTGCCCATCGAACTGGAAAAAGAAATCCACAAAAAGGTTTGTTTCAATTAGATTATTCAATATTTCAGTGAGTCCTCGAATCTGAATACGGGAATATTTACAAATTTTAATATGGGTGTATTTCTTAGTTTTTTTATGAAACGATTGTCAGATAATAATTTTGTTTTCATTTTTTGACTCTGCGAATCCAAGATTTTATGAGTCTAAGAAAATCTAGCCTAGATTTGTCTTCCTTATAAGTTAATTACCAATTGACTTACAAAATATTATTTAAAAATAAATATTAAAAAAGTAGTATACATTTCGTTAAGCAAATTTTATCTTTTTATTCTTTCTTATTTATTTATTACCTTAAGTTGCTGAGTATGTTTTACTTTTTTTGCCATGTTTATAAATATATGATTTGCAATGTGTAGCTTTCTAGCCTGAATGTTTCTTTTTATGTTCATGTTTGATATTCTAAAGAGACCTAGTCCAAGTATAAAGTTACTTTTCTATTCTACATTGAAATTATAGTTATGATCAGAATAATAGTTCAACAAAACAATTTATAAACTGCACTTAACAACTGTAACAGTAAGACTCATAAAATAACATCAACATGCTAATTATTACTTATGTAACAAAATCAAGGAACCTGAATAAACCATTAGAAAAATATAACATATTTTGTCTGAATTTTATAGCATAAGCAGAGATTAGCTGTGTTGACATCCAGCTTTCGGGATCTCTGAGGGTGGATGGGATCAGACGCGTTACGATCAGACGTCGGAAGCAAACCGAATGACTGAAATATATCGAGAGAGTGGCTATATTGGATCCGCTCCGATCCGTTCCATTTTTATCCGACCAATCCGATTGATTTAGTCGCTCACGGAATCAAAATAGTTTATTTCTACGGAAGCGCCTCCATTGGAACTGATGCGATGATGTACAATCAGATGGGATTTTCATATTTCAAATCAATTGTTTCCAATCCGATTTCAAGAACCGACTAGTATTGACCAAAATGGCCTAACCAGGAGCTTACCTAACTCTTTAATTGTTAAAAAATGTAACTGATTTATTAAAATACTAGTTTAATTTTATATTTACATCCTATATTCTCTCATACATAATTCCCTAATGACTATATTATATTCTAATGCTATATGCGGCCAATATAATCTCAAATTTAAATATTGTTCATTGTTTTGAGTAAACACCTTTCATTTAAATAATTATTAAAGATTTTAATGAATTGTGAAATTGAATCAGTTGTATAGATAACTGCTATTGTCTGATAATTGCTTGATAATTGATAATTGATAATTGCTTCATTATTGTCTGATCATCTATTAGTTCAATAAACAGTGATTCTTTTTTATGAAAGTTTAATACCATTTTAACACACAAATAATACTTAAAAAATATTTAGGTGATGTGGTTAAAATAATAATCATATTATTATTATTAAGATTTTATTAATCTCTTTACCTAAATAATTTTTTAAATATAATTGTTATCATTTGTGTTATTTACGAATATGCAGTTATTTTACATTTAATATTTGTATCTTGGTAATTTAACCCTGATGAAGATCTGCAATATTAGTTGAAACATCATGCAAAGATCATATATTTAAACTATGTTTTGATAAAGAAAAAAGGACACCAACATATTGTTAAGGAAGAAAATAAATTTTTTATTCTATAATATACAATAGTTTGCAATTATTTTAAATTAAAAGTATACAATTTAGGAAAAACATTTTTTAACAGCTATATTAGAATTAAATGGAAAAATAAATGAATAACATAATTAGATACTTCAAAATACAAGCTAAAAAGAATTACACAGTAATAATTTTATAAATAATATTTGTCGATTAAGATATGTACTAACATATTAATATGATATAATAATACATACAATGATATTTAATTTTGTATTTTATATAATTATATTTAATAATTTAGGTGATTGAAGAAGATCCTCTGAAGATTTATTTAGATTGGAGTTCTTTCAAATATACATTGGCTTAAGTTTCCTTGAGTATCCACAATTAATTATACAATATTCATTACCACATTGTCATATCTTCCTTGATTATCATTGACATCCAATAAAAAAAGTACCTATATACAAAGGTATAAACAAAATTTCTTCTATACTACTGACAATTTACACTCACTCAAAAACAATTGTCCCCTTCGCCATCTGTGTTCACTTGTAGAAGTGTCTGCTAATTATTGAAAGTTAATATTTGAACAGGGCCATTTCTTCATTGGACAACACGTTTCCTCTCTGTTTCTGAAAAAAAACAACAATGTTTTCAGATACACATTGATGAAATGATAAATGAAAATTAATTTTAAGTATTCCATAATAAATCTATTAAGTACCTAAAATTAAGTTGAACTTTTTACATTTGCAGCATTTTTCAATAGAAGCTAAATGTTGATATTTATTATTTCTGTCTGGTCTAAACTTATTAATTTATTCTGAGGAAAATTTATTCTAAACACTATTGTGAAATTATTCTTCAGTGAAATAAAGGTTTAAATTAATACTATTTCTAGTTCCATAATGGATTATTTCAAATATAATTGTATACTATGGAAGATTAAAATCAAATTTATTTACGAGCCCTGTATTTTCAGCACTGGCGAACCTCATCCATTTTCCCGAAATTTATATGAGCGAATTAGATCACCTAATTAATTTCGTTCTGATAAAAGGCCGGAGGGAATACGAAGTGGAGTGTTTCCACGGTAAATATCCCCTGTGTTGTTAGCGCTCGCCTGATGATTTTCTATACCCAAGCCCTTCCGTTCACTTGATCAGTTCACTGAATCCCCGGTTTAACTTATAACCTGGATTTGAAAGAGGTTTGGAAGAATGTTATAACATGTGTATCCCACTCTTTGTGGAGTGTTATAAAGATTTAAAGATACAGTGAAATATTTGATCTAGATTTTCTAAGCATCATCATAAAAAAAAATCAGCCACATCCTCCTAAAATTAACTAAACTGAGGATTACTGAAATTAAGCAGTCTTCAAAGCAATCACAATCGCATTACACTAAGCGTTATTTTTATACTATGAATATAGAACGTAGTTAAAATCAAACTCTATGTTTAAAGATACAGCTTCAACAGTAACCACAGTGAACATTGCTGATGGTGTTTTGGGAGGCTAGTAATCGTTGCGAGTTGTAGTGGGAACATATTGTTATGCATAGGTTTCAGGTTCGAATACGGTTGTAAAAGATAAATTATTTTATATATGAACAGCCATAAGCGGACCTTTAGGGGTCTGCAGGTTCACTCAGCCGATGATGGGTACTCTTATTTGGGGAAAACCTAGTGGTTTGACCTAAACCTAGTGTCATCATGCTGCGATCCCCTCCGTTGTTAATATGCTAAGAAACGGTACAATCTTTATCAAAGGTTGAATTCTAGTCTCGTTTTTATTATTAATATGTTTTTTAAAGTATTTACATAGTTTTGATATTAAACACATCAGGGCTTTCTTTTAAAGCCAGATTTAAAGCTTAGTCACTCCTAGGCCAGAGTTTGCTATCTTAACACTCAAGAGTTTAGGAGGACCCAAGACCCAAGATCCATGAGTTTTTTTTTCGTCCCACTTTATTTTTTCGTTAGGGAAGAAGGGAATATTTTATATCGATTTTCCGCAACAAATCACTTTTAAAAGAGAGTGGTGAAAAATACTAAATATTTATTTGATGAATTATGTTTTAATGAAGTATTGAATTATACTGGTTAGTACACGTTTTTTTAAACTAACTTTATAAAATTTAGTGGTGGTTAGCACACACGTGTAACCGTCCGATTCATCCCCTCTCAGTTATCTCTGCATCATTATGCAGACACTTTAAACACTGAAGAAAAACCCATGAAAACATTAAGAGTCCATTAAATTATGGATAATCTATACCAATTTTTTTTTACTACTTTTAGGATTTTTAAAAAATTTATAATTTGTTTATGTTACCCTCTTGTTATACCTCTGACTGTTACGACTTGTTGTCTTTATGCTTGATATTTTGTTAATAAAATATCAAACATCAAAAGAAAATAATCATTTTCTAACTGAAAATGATCAGTTTCTTGCAGAAATACTGTAAGTTATATTTCATACAATAAATATTTATTTATTATTTCAAAAGCTTGTACCTCTAGAATACGAAGTGTCTTTCTTTATTTGGTAGAGACTGTACTATTTCTGAGCCAACGATTAAGCACGGAGAAGATTTTCTCTAGATCAAGCTCAATTAAGATCACCCACTTGATAGAGACTGGATTAAATAAAAATTAGGACAATCGAACTCCAGTTATTAAGTCGCACTAAAACTAAAGTTAGCAGTAAAATAAATTCGTTGATAGTCTCTAAACTGCCATATCATTAAGTGCATTGGAGATGCAATGAACTGTAAAAGGGGAAACAATCGAACAAATTACATGAAACACACATTGCAACAACTTTTCCTATAACTGAAACTAGTTGGAAACCATTAAACGCCCCAATATTACCAGCCTAACTGGTTGAGCTTTAACTTCAAGAAATTTATTGTATTGTGTTGGGCTCTATTTATTTGATACTGTTCTCTTATTTTATTTACTTATATCTGCTTTATAAAGTAAATAACTTAGGGTTAATAATGGTTCTACTTTGGAATCTTTTACATAAACGTACTCACGATTGTTACAATATTATGAAATGTGTTTAGTTTTTTAATTTTATAGACTCTGAGTTTCTATTGACACACCTGGACCATTTCACCCCTTTAAGGCTCTTAGATTCAGAATATGGTACAAACTGTTATATTTCTAAGATAACGATTGTGCAGGGAGGTGATTTGCCGCTCAGTTTTTTCCCTGGTCAAGGGTACTTTTAAGATTTTAACTTTTAAGAAGATGGATGAGCCCAAGGGGGGTGTGCAGACACCACAGGATCCAATTATGACTGATAACATATTCCATAGTTTATTTGTCACAGCCGGCATCTTCAGCTCATCAAATCCGCGCTCTACACACTGAGCTATCTTGCTGGTATTATTAAGAAATAGCGGGGAGTGTCTCCATATTATCACCGTTGTAGTTTTTACTTGGCCATTTCTTGTTTATTTTTAAATCTACGTTTTCTTCGTTTTGTCCGATGTTGTTGATGTTTAAATGTTATATCCAAACCTATACTTCCACCACTTCCATTTAGACGAGATAAATAATCCAATTTTGTAATGAATAACTATACACTTTCTTGGAACTTTTCTTAGGTACAAATAAGGAAATGGAAATGAAGTAGTTATATTAAGTTAAGTTATGTTAAAGAACAGTTACACAGTTTAGTATTTACTATTTAACTGTATTTACGAAATTGTACTCACGAATTGCTGTAGTTAAGTCAACTTTGTATTTCCAAAACAATCACGGATATTAATTCATTTTATCATTGTTATTGTTATGATGTAACAACAACCAAGTTTTATTTATTCTCCAATTGTTTTCGATAAAACCAACCATTTGTTAAAAAAAAACAGAAGTATGACCTTATGACACCCACGCCATTGTATTTCTCTTAACTGTCTTAGTCTACCCTATTTTATCCCCTCTGTTTTGTCTAGGTTTAGTTATTTTTCTTCGCTATTGGTGTTTCGTAGAAAATCCCTCCAATAATGATCATGGCGGAAGATTCGATGCAGATATATTGTCGGATAAACCTTTTATCCTATTTAAGGTGACCTTGTTTTCAGATGTGCTGGCTAAAATAGAACAGAAATAAATAAAATAGAGTTTATTTTAAGTTGTTTTTAGTTGTTTTTTATTTGTACGTTGTTTTTTAGTAGCTTATATTGTACAATATTTCCACTTGAAGAAATTTAATTTAACAAAAGCCTTTAAATAATAAAACAAATAAAACTCGAGAGGAAATACAGGCGAGGTTAAATGCGAGAAATGCTTGCTATTTCCCAGTCTCTGATTAGTCAGTACATGTTTAAACTAGGATTTACAATAATATTTTCTTTTGCCATAGGATTTGCTATTATATAGATTAAACTTCGTGCAAATTAAGCTCATGTTATTAGAAACATATTATAGAATATTTGCACACCCACATAGGTAAATCTATTTTACAATTTAGAAGGGTATCCATTAGATAAGAAATTCATTCATAAAAATTTAATACAAGACTGAAAAGACAAGAAACTGCTTGACGTTTTCGCCTACTTCAATATTTACAGGACAAACGTTCAAAGCTCCCAATTAATACATGACAGTTATCAGACCTAGTATACGGAGTTGAGCTTTGGGGCTCTACTAAACCATCCAATTCATCCGTATCCAATCCTCACAATCCAAAATCCTTCATAAAATCCTCAATGCTCCTTATTATGTCACAAACAAACTCATCCATCATGATCTTAATATCCCATATGTTGCTGATTTGGCCCAAACTACATACCTATCCTTCCATGACAAGCTCCATACACACTTGAATCCGCTAGTCTCTCAACTTCCTTCCCATAATATTCCTGATAACCCCCCAAGGCGTCTGAAAAGAAGATGGCCTCGAGACCTTCTACTATAGAACTTTATTGGATTGCTATCAATGGATAGTTTCTCCACAAGTGTTTTTTTTTTCATGTCCTTTATTCATACAGCAGATTTACTTGATGTAATATAATTACAGTTGTAAATATCAATAAATAATTCTATTAAAAGAAAAAATTTAAACACCGTCAAACAACAGCAACCATTTCTAAAAATAATAAGTTATTTAAAAACAGCAAATTAGCACTCGGTTGATAGACAAACATTAAGCGTTACTATTTAATCCTATGAATCTATTTTTCTATGTCAGATCGATTTATTCAGCGTAAACTAGTAATATGGTCGTGGAAAATTCATTAGCGATTCCACCAAGCGATGTTTACAAAGCCCTGTCTACAGAATACCTCCCACACTGGAATCCGTAATCACCCATAACTTAATCCACCCGCCTACTCCACCGTCTATCTTTGAGACGCTTTAAGACCACTCGGCTCATCCCAAAATCTCTAAAACATTTTATTTAGTTCCTATGACTGAATTATCGTCAGACGTTATTCTTTACACTTTTAACAAACTCTATATCTGTAACTACTAACGAATCTTATCCAGGGGATTACGAAATTTTTGAGAAAAGCTCAAGAACTGAATGTACATTCCACCCTTAACTGAGGATGTTAATATCGGGAAACTAAAAAAAATAAATAAATAGAGAACAACAGAGAATAGAGTATCCATTAATCAAATATTTCTTGTAGTTTCGACCGTATCTTCAAATTCTTAGTAATTGTGTTGCTAGGCATGTTTTAATCTTAGACTGAAGATGTTCTGTCCTTTTCGGATTACTGTTTGGGTCCGAGGCGTTGCCTATTCTCCCAGCGATCTGATTGGCTTGGATTTGAATGAGTGATATCCGATTGACTGGTGTTTGAATGGGTGGTTTCTGATTGGTTCATCATCTCTTCAAGCTTTTAAGTTTCTTCTTTACAACTGGTATATTTGGAAGCCATAATTTGCTAAAGTTATATATGTATTCTCCATTGAAATTTCCCGTATGCTTCATTATTTCGATTGCTTCTTATATCTTTCATTTGTTGAACTCTATGGAATGAATAGTATTCACAAAATGTTCTGCCAATACTAATGGACTTCCATCCATTATATCCATATTTTATCTTCTCTCTTGCTGTCCTTATTGGCTGTGGCAATTTAAGATATATTTTTATTACCAGAAACATCATCTTTTAAATTTACCAAGTAACGGAATTCAAGCTGCCCATTCAAGAGAAATGACTTGCCTTATCATATTTGTATAGTAGCATTTTTATCTATATAACATATGTCGTTTTTTATGTTTACTGCTTTATTGTTTTAATATATTTAATTCAAATTGATTTAACAATTCAAGGAGATCACTATGCTTAGTATTTGTTTTTACATAATTCATTCACTGTTAGAATCTAAAACCGGGAAATGGAATACTCCTTAATATCACGGACATAGGTTATGGGGCAGGTGTAGAATACTTCCTTGGAACCAGTGAAAGTTCCACATTTAAACAACAATAATTGAAATGCTTATTTTAATTATATTATTATGATGTAACAACTTGTAAGTTGTTTTGGTTTACAATTATTTTCGATAGATTGGGAATCAACCATTTGCAAAAAATAAGGCACATGGCACCCACGCGATTGTTATTCTCCTGGCAGTCTTAGTCATTCTTATTTTATCCCCACAGATCAGTCTAGGTTCAGTTATTTTACTTCGGTAGCAGTGATTCATAGAATATCCTTAGACTGTTGATCATTTTGGAAGAGTTGGAAGAGTAGATGCCGACATATTATATTAAATTTTCGGAAAAATATTAAATTTTCTTTCCTATAGTAGTTTTTTTAATCTATTTTTGTGATTCTTAGTTTTCGATATTTTATTTGATTAATCAAATTTAATAAAATTATTTTAGCTATTCATGTAGTAAAATATTATTACGCGTCATAGTTAACTAATGCATTCGCTATTGAAATCAGAACCCGTGAAATGGATACCTATATGCGAAGTGCATATGGGGGTTTTCAGAGCGGACCATATGTTTATCCCCTAGGAAATGGCTTTGTTTCTGGACAGATTTACTGCTGGAAGGGAACTACTATATCCACTCGTATAGCCTTAAAGAATAAATGAGGCAATAGGATGGGGCGATAATGGAAAGCTAAGAAATAATAGGAGGATAAGGGACAGTGGAAATAGGAGGTGAAGGTGGAATTTAGTGGTGATCCGCCCCCTCCCAATATCCTGTAGCTCCTGATGGATGATTTTAATATGTCCCAATATAAATAAAGAGGGCGATTGGTCTTGGCTTGTAGATTTCCAAACCAATTCCCTTCCCCGACCTACTCGCTATGATGACCTTCTTCCACTCCATTTGCGTCACCTGCTACTTCGTATCTTCATCTTTAGTCTTAGCTACGAGGAAAAACTTCTTTCAATCGCTCACAGAATTGTATAGACATTTCCTAAAACAAAATATAATATTTTAAGAATAAAAAAAATTGAAAATAAATATAACATACCATCTGCAAGATATCACTGTTAAAAATGGGGGTTGCACCAAGATACAACTTAAAGACCAGAAATTCTTTATCAGGTCAACAGCTATGGATTGATCCTACTCACATAGGTTCTATAATATGGGTACCATTAATTGGAAGAAAACCTAGTGGTTGAGTGTAATCAACCCTCTGCTCAATCGTTGGCACATGCCTGGTTCATGTAATGAGCCTAAGATACTTTTTTTTATGTTTATTTTATTACTAACAGATATCATTTTGAGACATTACTTAATCATTAAAAAGCTATCATAGTTATAAAAAATATAATTTGAGAAAAAAATAATCAAGGCGCAGTCGATTGAAGCTGTTACGCTGTTAAACGTTAACAGAAAAACAGAATGGGTTTAAGGTGATAATCCTCATCAGAATTTTTCATGAAATGTAAATTAATTCACTCTGACAATTGAACTTATCCCTGGGAAGGTTCTTCCATAACCAAAGACCCTGTGTGAGTTGTGCATTTTTTTATGTCAGTAACGAAGGGAATGGTGAAGATCGCTGAGTTGATAAACTGTTTGTCCCAGGTTCGAATCCGGATGTGTAATATAATTAATAAATCGATTACCAACTACAGATTGACTCTGTGAGATCTGCATATCCTCCAGGGGCTAAACTAACTTCTTTAAAATTTTTAGTATTTCGGACAAATCGCCTTCCTACACAACCGTAGTCTTTGAAACAGTACAGTTGTTTAGCAACAGAAATTGTATTACAGAAACAGCTTATATAATACGGGTGCCCTTAATTGTAGGCAAATCTAACAGTAAAAATTGTTCTCGGCCTTATTACATTGTTTTGGTTATTTTGTTTCTTATATGGAGCATGATACCATCCTTGGATTATTTTTTATCATTTGCGTTTCTTACTAAGAAAATACATGAACGTGCAGAGGCACAATTTATTTCTTAAAAAAGATTATAAATAATAATAATTATAAATATTTTAGATGTATTAAGCTGTAAATACCTCTGAGTTTTCTTTAATGCATGAAGTCACAAGAGGACATCGAGGACTCCTTTGAAATCTTAGCCTCTACTTTGAGGGCTTTACGTGCCTCTCTTCAGATTTTCGACTGCTCATACCAGTCTATCATCTCCCCCCTTTAGTTCGCTCTTTTATTTCCGTATTCCCTTGGACGGCGGCGAGCTAGGTAGCCTGTGGTAGCCAACGCGGCAGCAACAGATGGAATAATCTTCGTTCCTTCCAAATCAGCGGTCCGTTTTATTGGCTGGATTTATCCCCACCCCCGCCCCTGTCCCTTTTTTCCATTTGCCCTCGGATAGAAAGATTTACAGAAGCGGGAGGGACACCATCCCGCTTTCTGTTTACCGCCGCACTGTATTCTCCCATTTCAATGTGGCCCGCGTTTATCTCCCCGAATGATCTTTCCGCCATTATTTATCCCTCTATTGACGTCAGATTGTTACAATGGAAGGCAAAAGGAATGCGACCAAGAGTTCTGATTAATAGACTGCGGTAGGTATTGGAGTTCTGGAGCAAGGAAAACGTCCTGGCCATATTGTTTATTAACTCATTAATATCTGAATCGAATACCCTAATTATTGATTATTTAAGATATAATGTATTAAAATTGGAATGAAGGAGCTCAATTAACTGAATACTCTTCATATGTGCCAGCTCTATTGCTTTATTAAAAGTTCATGGCACGACTAATAAATTACCATGCGTACTTTTGCACCATTATACATCGAGAACGCTATTTTCAAGTATCATTAATCTATTAAACTTAGTAAAATGTGTATTGTTACAACATAAAAATAAAAAAAAATGATCTGGAGTGTCTTTGCAGCTATTTAGAGTCTCGGGCGATAACGATAAATATATTATCTTACTAATATTATAAATGTGAAAGTTTGTCTCTCTTTCACGCAAAAACTACCTGACGGATTTGGATGAAACTTTGCAGTAATATAGGTTTTACATCAGAATAACACATAGGCCATAGCAAGCGCGGATTTAAGGGTGGGAGTGCACGGAGGTACGTGCCCCCCCGACAGTTTTTTCGGTACTGTGGAGAATCCATGATTGTACATAATTAAAGCAATTCACATGATCATTATTGTTAAAATAACAGAAATAACATGAGTGAAACTATTTGTTTTGATATCCAACTAATCTTACTAATATTATAAATGTGAAAGTTTGTCTCTCTTTCACGCAAAAACTACCTGACGGATTTGGATGAAACTTTACAGTAATATAGGTTTTACATCAGAATAACACATAGGCCATAGCAAACGTGGATTTAAGGGTGGGAGTGCACGGGGGTACGTGCCCCCCCCGACAGTTTTTTAGGTACTGTGGAGAATCCATGATTGTACATAATTAAAGCAATTCACATGATCATTATTGTTAAAATAACAGAAATAACATGAGTGAAACTATTTGTTTTGATATCCAACTAATCTTACTAATATTATAAATGTGAAAGTTTGTATGTTTGTCTCTTTCATGCAAGAACTACTGAACGGATTTGGATGAAACTTATTGAGTAAAATTGGTTATACATCATAGGCTACAGCAAGGGCAGATTTATGTGGGGGCATGTGCCCCCCCCCCCGTTATAGTACATAATTTAAAGGCAAATCAGGAACTTAGCATCTTGAAATTTAGATTTGAAGTTAGGTTCTCTGTATAGCTTAAGAAAGAAATTTGGATAATTCCACCCCAAGGGTTTCCCCTTTTATATAATAGGGGTTCAAAGGTTTTATAGAATCCGTCAGTTTTGAAGTTAGACATCTGATATTTTGGATGTATAAGTAACTTATATTTTTAAAAAATAATTATTTATTTAAAATGATCTTTCTCGAAACTTTATGTGGCAGACCATATTCTATGCGAGCGAAGCCGCGGGCATAAGCTAGTCTACTATAAAATTGTTTTAAACTATCAGAATATTTAGATAATTTCAACTCTTTAATATTTTCACTCACTTTTATTTTTTTATTTTTATAAACCTGATTTTACATAATCTGTCTTTCTTTAATTTCGTTGTTCTTTAAGTCATAAGTATATATCTGCCTCTTATAAAGTTATACATAATATTTTAATCATAATTTCGTGTAATTATTAAATAAAAAACGAAAAGAACTAAAAACGCATAAATGTGCCAAAAGCACTTTAAGGGTTAAATGATTGTGAATAATAATAATTTGATTAAGGCTATAAATTAAATGAGAATCATTTTGTAATATTATGAACAACCATGATAGTTATATACTTTCGCTCTGGTTTTACATACTTATGGTATTTAAAATAACCAAAAATAAATCTTTTGTTCATCTTTCGTTCATCTTGATTGCTTCTGAGAGATCTGAAAGCTTGGAAGTGCTCACAACCCTTAAGTAGCTTGATAACCTGTCCTTTTGGTGACGATTCAAGAGTTTCCTTCCCACCGGCGTAGACTTGGGTTCAAGGACAGTGACGAATCGGTCTAGATCCAAGAATAATGGCTGTAAAGGGTCAGCAGGTGCACGAGGATCTATATTTCTTTCCCCGAACCAGACCGTCGTGGGGCAAAACCTCTAGGCTGCTATTATATATTCTGGAAAATCACAACGCTATTGCCGATAGGTGTACACGAGATCATCACTCCTACCCATATAATATGATTTTAAAAAGTCCCTTTCTTTAATAACTTGGCAAACATATAGATGAGGATTTAAACTATCGTATTACCACCGAAAAAAAAATGATAAAACTTCAATTCCTTGTGCTTAGCTTAACAGCTTTGTGAAAATCAATTAAATAATATTTGTGCATTTCCAAAAAAAATAAAAATAAAATTATACTATAAGTAATTTACAAGGGTATTTTATACTATTTATATTTAATAAAATATAATTACAATGTCATAACTTAGATAACCCAATTTTTCAACAGATGTATTTTAAAGTTCCATGTTAAAAAAAAAATTGGATATTTGTAAAGCAAAGCATTCTTATTTTAATGATGATATTGATTTTTTTTATTAACCATTAGACAATTTTTAAAGGCTAGACACTATTTTGGTTTTAACTTGTCATTATTCCTATTAAACTTTAAGGTCAAACATAATACAATTCAAAATATGACTTTATTAAAAAAAAATGTTGGAAATGGAAAATCAGTTATGTCGTCCCTGAATTAAAAAGCTTCAACCATTACAATTGCTACTGAAGACTTAACTAAAAAATTGTTGATTTCTTTCGTTGTTCTTTTGAAGGGGCGATATATTAAAATATAAATTCGATATATTCTTTCGTCTACTTGTCCTTGTGTTGTGATAGATTAATTTAAAAAGAAAATGAGAGAGAGAGAGAGAGAGAGAGAGAGAGAGAGAGAGAGAGAGAGAGAGAGAGAGAGAGAGATTTTAAAATAAAATTATGATGGTCGGTAATGATTCGACAACTAAACGATTATAGCCGCTAGTTGGTGGGGGGGAACGTTCTTTAACTAACTTATTAATATACTTTTCATTAATCTTAATTACGGGATCGTTTGTCATAATTAGGAGTGGGAATGAGAAATGATCACAGCCCTAGGCCAAATTAGTCATTATGGTTCCTTTAATATTCTCGAAAATTGCGAATTGGATTTACGACAGAGCCGGTTTATTTTTAATTTCTCGTGCATTATTGCTCAGGCTTTATTGTGATCGAACTGTATACTAATGATCCCGCAAAGTTATGTCTCATTAAAGTTATAATCGCATTTTGTATTTTTTTCACCCTTTTCAGGTTGTTTCAGCACTAGGTTAACATTAGAACTTTCATCATGCTTTCATTTTATCCATTTTGAAGTTTATTTATATTTAATGAGCTCAGTGGCTAGGAACTGCCAGCGGATCACGAGGATTTTGCCGGTTTTAGGACCCAAGGTCCAGTTTACTGGTTTTCAGCCTGATCTAAAAAGATGTCCACCTTACACATTCACTTAGATTAAGGTGTGAGAATAATGTCAATCAGTTCTTTAAAACTTTTTTTAATCCTCGATTTTGGAGTTTACAGTATCTTAAAGAAATATTTTATTATTTCTGTCGCAAACTTGTTTTTTTGCTTTGGAAATACAACTATCGGCGTATTCTGGCTCCTGGGTGTGTCTAACCTCCCAAGAATTCAGTAACTGATTACTATTTGAAAAGTGGACACATTAAAACAACAGGCGACTTGCAAAACTTACGAAGAATCAAAAGTAATACGCTACTTGAGTGTTGAATATAGGAAGCTATCTTATATTTTTAAAGAAAATATGTCTTAGCTGTTTTATTACAATGTATAATTAACTTAGATTTTAAAATTTGTTGTAAAAGTTTGCATATTGTTCATTTGCTGTTAAATAATATTTTTATTGTCCTAAAATGGAAATGGAAATCTATCATTATAAAAGTTATTCTTGTAAACAAATAAAATCATTTTAATTAATTTGAGGTAAGTATTTTAGAAGATAGTTCACCGCCCATTTCAGTCATCTTTCTAATTATTGCATGTTTTTTTTTACGTCACTGCCATGCTACTAGGTAATCAGACAATGCTATAGTAGAAATCCTAACTTTTCCTAATCCAGGTGTAATTATGATATGGATCTTTACCTTTATTAGTACATGGCACCGCACAGGCGGGGGACCAACATTTTAAGTCCACTCCGAAGGATGGCATAATTTAGGATTTTTTGCTTCCTTACTTATTTGTTGTGCTAACCACTACACCATAGGAGACCCCCACCCTTTTATTATTAGTCAACTCTTATTATGTGTAATGTACATACCACAATGTTTAAGAAGAAACAAGTTTTAAGACCCAATGAATAATATTATTAAAATTTATACGCACGGTATTCTTATGTATATCGACTGATGGATACATTAATATAATATACATACTCATATTTTGTCTTTGTTAAATGCTTCACCATTTGTTGATGCCGATCCCGAGCACAATGAGATCGGCAACGCCTGACCTGGTTTCTTTCTTGATCCGCTCCGCCCCAAACACCATTTCTCTCAATTTTCAACTTTCATTTATCACGTTTATTATTTTCTCGCTTTTTCTCTGCTTACGGGTTGAAGGCTTTATCTCTTAATAATTCGTTTATTGGTTCTTTTCTTAAATGAAAAATCAGTAGCCGTTATGAATCTCTTCTCTCTGATTTAGAGTGAAAATGAGATTTTATTTTTTTTTTTATAAAAATGATATCATTATAATAGTATCAGATTGATTCTTTATATTTTTTCTCATATTTAAATTAATTTATTTTTGTAACCATTTAATAAATCATTTAAGATTTTCACTAATTTATTTATATATTTTTATTACAGATTCTGTACTGCTTGCTGCAAATAGCTTCGATTGGTGAGATTTTTTTTTTGTCAATATTTCTGTTTTAACACGCTTTAATTAGCTTGTATATCTATACGTAACGGAATCTTTAGCGAGGGGTGTTAGACGTTAATTGCTGTTATTTTATTTACTGATATTTGTAAAAGTAGTCATTATAAAAATATCTTAAAAAGTACCCAACGGTTTTTTTTTTCCGATAAAATGCATTATTTTATCAATCATTTTATTCTTTTATTTATTTTAAAGTGACTGTAAATTATTTTCTAATTTTTAGTTGTTTTTTTCCTATTAAAGCTTGTTTTTAAACTATTATTTATGAGTATAAAATTGAACTCGTTTAAACAGCCTAGTTAACAAGACTTTTTAGTCTTGAGAAAGAAGCAATGAAATTTCTTCTGGTTGCTACATATATTTTTTTCTGTCCATTAATCGATTAAATATTCTAAAGAAAAAAATGGTATCTCTTTTCCTCAAAACACAAAAACTCGCACCGATCGACATCCCTTTCGTTATTGTAAATTGTCTTAATTTTTCTTCTTCTTATGGTGCCGTCTTCCGTCGAATGTTGGTGTTCATCAGGATCGTTTGAATCTTCTTGACTGCTGCTCTGAAGATATGTTTTGATTAACAGATAAACGTTTATCTCAGATTGTGGAGCCACGACATTCGTCTTCTTTCTACTCTGCGTTTACCCAAAGATTTGCACTGCATTACTGGAGCATTTAATATCTTCTCCATATCAATATTTAGCCCAAGTACTTTATCTGATTTTTATTTCAATGCTTAGTTAATTTTTTAAATATTTTATTTGAAAATTTAATTTTCTTTTTAAGAAAAGTTGAAAGTTTATTTTCTTTTTTTTTGTTGGAGTGTTCGCAAAACTTTGTTCGTAACTCTGCTTACGTAAATAAATATAAATTATTTTTATTAGTTTAAATTTTAAATTAATGCGAGCTTCCTATACTAAATGTTATTAGTTCAGTTGGAAGTTTGTAGGGTCATTCTGATTTTGTTGTAATCAAGTTTTGCCTAGTGAAAGCAGTGAACTTGGTATATTAGTATAAAATTGTATTTTTTCTTTCAGATGAAGGACTACGATTTTGGATAAGAAATTAAATATTTTTTTTAGAAAAACTTATAAAACCACCCAGGGCTATGGGGGTAGTAGTAATTACTACTAGTAATTGTAGTATGAAAGAGAAGTCCTTCGACTTAAATATGCAGAAATATAATGCAAAAATTCAACTATATTGCTTGGTCCAATCCAAATAAGAATACATAACTACAAATGAGTCATTTATTATTTTTCCCGGCATTGCTATTACTCATAGTGCCTGTTAGTGATCTTGTAGTGTCTGTAATGGAATCTGAGGAGGAAGTTGGTAAAATTACCAAAAATAAAAGGCCAGGATCCTTTTGGAAATAATGACCTCAGCATGTTCTCAAGCAACATTAGATAGACATATCTCACTAATAGCATGGACTGACAGATCCAAACCATCTGTCGCACACACTCCGAAATAAGAAATGGCGCTGGTTGATTAATGCTTTACACCGACTCGTCAACAAAGCTAAATCATTTTCACATTCTGTTCAGAAGGGGGGGGGGGGTTGTAACGGGCGGAACTGGTATTGAGGGAGGTTCTCTTGTCATTTATCTGCGGAGGAGTTTAATGTCCTTTTCTCCTCTTATAGCTCTCAGCTCAGGAACGACGAGTTCCGTTTTGTTTCAAAGGAAGGCCGTGTCTTCCAAAGATGCAACTTTCGGATCCCTTCCATACCAAGCTACACGCAACTTTAACAAGAGAAAATTCGCCAAATGTTGGAGGCTACGATCTGTAGGTAAATGTGTTTATAAAACAAAAAAAAAAGGTTAACCACATTATTTCTCCTTACATTTAAAATTACAATAATAATAACACTGCATCACCCAACTATTTATAACGAAAATGTATGTCCAACCTCTCAAAACTAAGACATTACAATAAGTTAATAAAACAAGAATACTTTTATGGATAAGAAACTGATTTTGAGCAGGAAGGGAGATATAGAAAACACTCAGACAAAGAAACTGAAGATTACAAGAAAATAAGAAGATTATAAGAGTCCAAAGTAAGTAGAGGAACATTGCCAGCTCAAGCAAAAAATAAATCAAACAACGATCTGATGTCCACAGTTATATTATGAAACGCATTTTACGGTTTCATTTATACATCTAAAGAATTGATTCAGGAGGATATACTAAAGAAATAGAAGCATTTTATCCAAGAGAGATAGAATGAAATTGATTGGAGAAATCAAACGAAGATCCAAAACTGATCGGATACACTCCAATGGATATCCAAAACCAGGTAGTCTGCAGATTTAATATTTATGAGTGGCATGTTGACCAAGAGGGGATATCAAAAATGATCAGAACAAGATCAACACGGTCTCTGAAGAGTAAGGAACCCCACGGCAAATGAATCAATGAAGTATGGACCCGAAGAAAGGAAAATGGGCGCATCTAAATACTCTGCTTAGTCAAATAATAAATAAAGAAGGTGTAAATCATTTACATAAGAATTACTACCGATGATAATTTGCAGAAAAGAGTTGGCAAAAAAATTCTGAAATATCTGGAACTTAGTGAGGAATTTACTCCAGGTAGAAATAAAAATATTACCAATCGTAGTTACAAGCGGTATTGCAACTAACCGCAAGTATAATTAGGAAACTTTCAAGTATAGGAATAACAAACAATTGAGCTTAACCTTGACCACGATCCAGATAGGCCAAGTTATCCAGAAAAATACGGGAAAAGAGCTTTGCTAACACGAAGGCACGATTCGGTTACTACCAATCACGGATTATAAACTTCAATCAAACCATAATTTATCACATTTTGATACATGCTGAGTAATCTCCTGGATTTTCTGATAGTCTCACTCTCTTACGGATCGAATATTTCACGTCAGGATTTATTTCCCGATATATAAAGACGATCTTCAGCCTTAAGTATTAACGGTCGCGTATCAAATCCTCACATATTGTTTGAAGGATAGTTTTATAAATTCTAATATTTAAATTTCGGGACAAAATGTGCGCGCTTGTTAATATCTAAGACCTGTTTAATCTGTCCACGCGTAAAATTATTTTAAATATTTTATATTATATTTCATAGTCTGTTTAACTTGAGAATTGTTTTGCTCAAATTACAGATATTTTTGTTTGCAAATGTTTAATTTTATTTCACAATTAAGCCTCTTGTTTTTCCTGGCTTCAATTTTTTTTTTTGTTTTTACGGTGTGTTATTAAATTTCGTTCCCAAAATACATGTTCCGGTTCCACATCACTGTTTTTGTCAAATCAGGTCCAAATTTTCTTCAGTTGTGAGTGTGTATGAGTAGAAAACTTATCGTTTTACATTCACTTTTTTTTTCATATGGAAAACTATTGGATCTAAAAAAAAAAACAATGTATTATAGATTATCGCACTTGTGGGATATACATTTCTTGACAAACTGCTAAGTATATGATTGGCAGATATAATAGAAGTGTGGAAAGAAAATTGTTTTCTGTTGCACTGAGAATACTTCACACCTGTTCCAACTTCTTGCTTATTTCCATTTCGAAATCCAATATATAAATGTCATTGAATGTGACTGTATATTTCTCGTAAGGAAAAAAAAATGCACCCTCTTTTTCCTTCTGTTAATATAATTCAAAGATTAGCTGAAACTGAAATGTGATTTGTATCCATTTCATGTTATTTTACTCTGTTTAGTTTGTATTTGATTTCAGTTTTTTTATTTTTCATTAACGCACATTATAGGTAATATAACTTATTACTAAAATTATTTTTTTAATATATTTTTACTGAAAACAACAACCATATACGTACATGTATGCATGATTACATAGAAAAAGATGGAAATTAACGTTAATTATAAAATAGATCGTAAACATTTTAATCAAGTTTATTCTGAAGCATTAATCATTACTTCGAGCAAGCTTGTCCACTACGCCAAGGTGGTAGCCGTGGTATATTGGGCTAGTAGAGGTGGTGAAGAGACTGGGGGAAGTTACTTATACTAATACATGAGTAATTTTATAGAAATATTGCTTCACTCTCCAAACAATGATCTCAGATAAATTTAAAATCCTTTAAATCTGGATAATCTTTTAAAATAATAATCTGAGATACCGCCCTGAGATCGATACAACTGATATAACTTTTAGGATATTGCCTCATCCTAAAAGGTTCCTTATCTGTCAGTCTGAATATTCACTGTCCTTTATGATACCTGCAGTATCCGAAAATATATCTTCATAAGAATGTATAATCCCCTTAAACTTTCTAACTTTCTATGATAATGGTGGGAAGCTAAGATGGGAAGATTTCTGGTTCTAATTATATTTCTTGAATGAGTTCCAGTTTATTTTTCTTTCCATTCCTATTTACGTCCACAATATTTATAGATAAATTCGACACAAGCCGAAAGTTTCCTTCTTTTCCAACGAAAGGGAGTTTAGAATCCCCACAAGGGATACCAAAAATGCTATGTTAGCTCCACTGCTCTAACAATGATCTTAGGGAAAGTTAGGACCCTTTGATCTGAATAATTTAATAATAATAATTTGTGATGTCACGCTGAGATCGTGGTGATCATGGTTACAATCTTCTTTCATTTAAATCATGAGCATCTGCTGTCTGCATACTACTGTTAATTGCTTCATGTGGTTCCTAGTATTTTACCTTGCCCCCATATTGCTAACAACTGCGTTATCTTCAAGCACAGATTTTATGGGACGCTTAGGCTACCTGCTAAGTTACCCTTTACCGATTTATTTACATATTCTAAATAGTCTCTCATATAACAGCACACAGATAAACAGGGTGTTGCAGGTTTAAGTAGAACTGAAACTGCTGCTGTTGAAAGATCCAGGCTCGGCATCTTTGCTCAATGAAATTGCTATGAACAATATGTAATTTGAATATTAATGAATAAAGTAGTTGAAACAAATAAAATAAGTTTTATTTATTTATTTTTATTTGGTTTGTTTTAACGTCGCTTTGACCGCCATTAGCGGTGACTGCTCTTCTTAAATTTCTTGAAGTAGTCTCGTTACTTTTAAATACTTAAGCGTATTATCTTCTGTATACTATTATATTTTTTAAACGGTAGACAAGTTTCGATACTCGAGTTTTTCTCTCCATTTGATATTTTGTACATTCAAACAGATGCTTGACGGACATATTTATGTATACAAATTTGGCAGGTTAGTTAATAGTATGACATACTCTTAGCCAGCTTTTTACGCAGCATTCTTTAAGCGTTAGGCCGTTTGGAGGAATCCAAGCTAATTTTTTGTCTTATTATAGGTAATAAAGGCGTGTGTGGTTTAGTTAGTATGTCTTTGTACTTTATAACAATGAAACTCTTTAGAACTAAATATCTCCTAAACAAAGCATTTATGGACAAACCTCCATAGGATATTTTTTTCCTTGTTTTGAGATCCTTAGTTCAAATTTTCAGTTTGACTACTTGAACCTGAAATGCCCTGTACAATTATAATTTTGTAATCAGAAAAGTCTACATAAATTGTCTAAATCAAGTGGGCATAAAATCCATAATAGTTTTCTAAATAAGCCTTCAGTTTCATAATGAAGGAATACCTGCAAGTGTGCACAATATTTGTTCCGTCGAGTACACATGTTCAGACAGGAGACGTGTAGACACGTTTAATAAAAGAGTGAGTTTAGTGAAGTTATCACGGCTGGAGGGATCCGGCTTCTTATAAAGCGACTCAAGAAGGATCGTTATTCGGGTCAGGGGGCGCACCTGGATCCAACCTGTTTACCTCCGCCCGATCAAATAAGTAGCATCCCTTAGGAAGGGCTGGAGGGTGGAAGAAGGGGTTGGAAGAGGCAAAAAAAAACTTTCAATATCATTATTAGCCAGGAATATTATTTTCATAAATAGCGCGGGAGCAGTACCCGGATATGAAAACAGTTTAGTTTAATAAAGCCCGTGCTAGTTCTGGAACAACATTAATCCTAGAGAAACACAAACAGATTTTCTATTGAGAAGAAATGAACACTCCCGGCCTACTTTTTACAATACACATTGGACGAAATAGTACCACATTTGATTTTTTTTTATGTAACTGCAATTATCCTAATCAAAAATATATTCGGAAAAAAATGTTCGGTTGGAGGTAAAAATATTAATTCCTTAAACAGCGACAAACTATTTATAAGAAAACGACGTATCGACCCACATTGCAGATATTTTTCAGGGCCTGAAAAGACAAGCAACAAAGGTATTTAGAATTGAAATAATTGGAATAGAAAACAAAATTAATACAACATGCAAAAATAAAACTGTTGGAATAATACACGACACTAAATTAGAAATAATTTAATTATAAAATAATACCAAAGTATTTTTTTTTACTTTACTTCTTTGATGCTTGATAATTTTATAAATAATTTCTACTTTAACATTATGTTTACTAAAATATTTTTATTATTATGTACTATTTTATTTTATCTATTTATTTAACATATATATTTTTTCAATTCTAATTATTTCATTTTAAAATACTTTTGTAACTTGAGCCCTGAAGAAGACCTGCAGTGTCGGTCAATACGTTGGTTTCTAATAAATAGTTTATCACTTTGAAGAACTAATTCTTTGAGTTCCACCCGGTCATCTTTCTCCCCTATATTTATGTGGTCAACATGTAATTTTCAAGAGAAACAAAAAATATTCGGTTACAAAAATAAAACTACCATTTTTACCTAATTCAGAATTTATTTATTCCTCAACGCAGACCATTTTTTCCCATTAATTTCTTAAGATCTACCAATTATTCATGTTGTAAAGGGATCGTTTTGTTACCTTGCTACAAGAAATATGCTTTAAGTAAAGTATTCGAAAAAAAAATTAAAATTTAATCAAGATTAATCGTTTCCAATCCCTCAAGGCTATTTCATTGCTAAGTACATCCGGAATGTGTTTATTAATGATTTTCATTCAGCCTTCTCACAATAGTACAATATAAATATATAATATTTTCTTTTTGTTATGAGAAAAAACAACATTTCTTTTTGTAATTTGGTTAAATCCAAAAATATATTTTATTTGAAAAACAATAAATTTAAAAATATGTTTGCTGCTTAATTTCAAAATATTAAGCTATTTGGTAAAATGTAAAAAAAAAAATAAATAGTATTCGTTTTTAATCTTTAAAATGTATTAGCATTTATCGTATTTATACCGAATGTGCTCACTAAGCTTTCATTTTGTCTCTTAGACATATTTCGAACTTGTAATCCATATAAACACTGTTTAAGTCCCATGAACGATTTTAGAGGTATGCTGTAGCTTCTCTTGTTTCATTTATCACCTCCACGAAATACAATTTTTCAACAATAGTATGTATGTACATTAAAAAATGCTGTAATATCCTTAGGGATATCGTCGCTGTCAAAAGCAATACCTCCTAAGTACACTTAGGGTAATTTTACAGTAGAGAAAAAAAAAAAACGCCCTGACTGTAGACTTGGCAATTAATAATATATATCTTTATAATGTATCTATACGATTTTGGTACTATTACTAAAAAGAGTGAAGAGAAGTATCAAAAAATCGTACTCAGCCATTTTGTTGACCCTAATACATCCGTTACCGTTACTAACTCATTTTCACCAAAAGTTGTAGGTAACCGGTATTGTTTTGACAGTGACTATATATGATAGTAGTGATGAATAAATTTATTATAACGAAATAAATAAATAAAATTTCGCTGAAAAATTGCCGTCCCAGTTTTTTTCCTGTAAATGGGCAATTCATCGGAAGCGATGAAACAATACATCCTATGAAAAACATTGTATCAATGGCCAGCTAAAGGGTCAGAAAATAGAATAGAGTCATTTATTTCCTGTTATTTTTTCTCTTTATTTTGAGGGTATATCGGGCAGAAGAAGAGAAAGAAAATTGGCCGGTTGGAAGAGTAAATGGTGCGGGGATAGTATGGGCTGTTTTTCGCCTGCCAGCGGGATGCCTCCTCCCGACTGATGAGCCGGTCCTGACGTATGGTCTCGGGGGTTCGCACGCACCGCTATATATTTATGAGGGTACTTTGGTTTTAGATAGTTCTATCATATTTCGCGATATTATATCATGTTTGGAGATATTGCAGCTCGTGGTATAAGGGTTGTCGTCTTACTACTTTTGTCAAAACTTCAACCTTGCTTTTGTTTGTTCATTTAACGTCGCTTTATACTAATCGGACTTACTTTTTTTTTTTCCAATTTTCCAATTTTTAGTATCTGCTATATATAGTTAGAATAATAGGTATCCGTTCCGCAGGTTATCGATTCGAGTTGAGTTACAAGTTCATTCCTTTTTAGTGTTCTCTAAATATGCAAGTTATCGTGAGCTTTAGTAAGGAAAAAGGGATGTACTTATGAGAGATGAGTAGATTTCGGCTATCATGTCTTCGAGAAATGAACGTTTGGACAAACATATATCATCTATACTACCAAACGTTTATTTCTGGATGAAATGATAAAATAGGAAACCAAAAAATTAAAAACTATTACACTATTTCTAATTCATTCAAAGTAAATCTTACGTGCAAGATTTTCGTTACCATCAACATGTATCGATAACGAGGTCATCAAAAATGGTTACTAACCAGCTAATTTTTTTTTTACTTAGTTAATATTTATATAATTTAACAGACATATTGTCCTACAAATTGCGTGGTACGTTATCCTTAAATTTTGGAGAATCATCAAATCGACATATTTTATCCTTGCTACCTCTGTTAGCTACCACAATCGAGAATTTTCGCGCAGGAAATTGTTGGGCGGCTCATCGAAACGAAGCCATTCACGAAGATTCGGCTTAATAGTAATCAAGTGCAAAAATGTACCAGGGATCCTGGACTATAATATCTTATCGAATTATATATTAATTTAGACCTTATAGAGAATAAATTAACTTTATCCGGTTTCAAATTTATTTAATAAATAAATTCATTGTTCATGTATAACTGTAATGCACTTCGATATAATAAATAGGAGGTAACCTACCATAAAAATCCATCACTCGGCACAACTGAATAATTTTTAAATTTATACTCCCGTTAAAAAAAACAAAATCCCCCTAGGATAGGGGAAATACGAGGAGGGAAATATTTAATCAGTTTGCCCGTTTCCGCAGTGTAGCTCATTACACAAATCACTGGATAACCCTAAGTCCATTTAGCAGGGACAATTTTTTCCCCGCTTTAACACTTCAGTAAAACTTGTCACAATTCGTTGGAATGTTTCAATTTTATTTATTGGTTCTTCTCTTTGGACGGTAACTAACAATAGAGAATTATATTTTTAGAAATCGTTAATGAAATGTTCATTACATTTTTAGACTTTGTAATCATAATATATATATATATAAAATGTATAAAATTGTCGTGTCACAGTGTTTGTTACAAAACTCCTACGAAACGACTTGACCGATTCTTATGACATTTTTGTCTATATTCAGCTGGTCTGAGAATAGGATTTAAACTATTTTTCATAGCCCTAAGTGATATGTTTCGACCATTATTATTGATTATATGTAATTTGAATCCACCAATTATTGAATATTACAAGTTTGGTCATCAAAAATGTCACCGGGAATGTTATTAAAGCTGACGATAATAGAACAACATGTTAAATAACATAGATATGAGCGGTTATATTTGAAATTGGTATTAGTTCATTTTTTCATATTCGTGGTATATTTATGTTTCCATTTTAATTAATTTAGAAATATTGGCAAACGTGCAAATGTTTTTATCATTTATCAGTAACTTTTTTAACCGTCTACATATTTAAAATTATATTATGAAATAATAGTAATTATAACCATTTAAAGAAATAAACGGTTTTTTTTTTATATCCGATTGGACTTATACCACGTACAAATATAATAGCTCATATATTTTTTCAATTGTTCATATTTCATTTACTTATTTATTTATTATAATAATTGAAATTATAAAACAAACGAAATAGAAACTCATGTGGTTAAAAGGAGACGTTCCTTTTAAAGAAAAAACAAACAAGTGAATATTTATATAAATGAGTCACTTATGTAAGGCCCCTTTGATAAAAACCCGGTGTAAAAAATATTAATTACTTCTTTATTATAAAAATTGCGATTCTAAAAAAGCTTTTAAGTAAATATATTCAAATATGAGTTTATATATGAGTGTTAATACAATAAATTAAAACAAATACTCATTTAAAATGAGGTTAAATTTTTGTGATGTTGTTATACTAGCAAACGCACCATTGGTTTTCACTTTTTCCCGCAATTTTAGACTGAAAATATTTGCAAGTTGTAAATGCTATACTCTTTTTGTAAGTTGGTCTTGAATGTTATTCTTCTTTATTAGTGTCCAGAAGCGTTGAATCAAGTTTTGAATCACTTGAAACCGCTACACCATTTATCTAAATCGGTATTAATTTGTGAGATCTACACACGAAATCCTTCAACAAATCAGTCATCATTTTTGTCCAAAAAATTTCTAGTTCCTAACTAGGTAGCGGCGTAGCTCGGTGTGTGTGGAGTGCTGAAGGTTCCGGGTTCAAATACGGCTATCACCGATAAATTATTTAATCTTTTAACAACCAAATATGGACCCTGTGAGGTCTACAGATCCTCCTGTGGCTCATCTGTCTTCTAGAAAGTGGAACCCTTAAGTGGGACAAAACTTGGTGGATATGTGTGATCTCACTGTGTACAACCATTTTTCTAAAAACAGTCCAGTCTCTACCATGTACTGAACCCATGACCCTTCATGAGTTAATGGTAAAGGCTTTTTATTTCTATCCAAATCAAGCATTTCTCTACTCCTTAATATTCCGAATTTATATCTTTCCGATAAAATTTAATCAAATATAAGTTTTTATTTGCTTTTACCAACAAGAGAGTCCGGTAAACAAGTAGTAATCCGATGGTTTTTCAATAAATTTTCACAAAATTCTAACCCCTTAACTGCTGGATGAAGAGGATGTTCTTGTCTACAGCTCGCCCAATAGAGCATAGATGGCGAATATCAGTATCTTCCGATACACTACACTCCCTGCCAAGTACTTTTGTATAGGTTTAACTCAGCTTCCTGCAAAACCTTATCAGTATCCGTTAATGTTATACCGGAGCCCTTCTTCCTTTCCAATCTCCACTACTAAGTTTTTTAAAACAACGCTGCGCAGTGCGTGTTCTCCATCCTTACAACTTCTCCTTTATATTAAATAATTCCACGAGTTGATTCAGCGACTGTAATTTTTTTATAATAAGTAATTACTTAAAATTACGAGAATTTCGCAGGACACGGTCATAATTCTTCTTTTAGACAAATAACTAAATTTAAGCAATTTTTAAAGAAATGTAATGGGATTAAACAAGCTTAGAGAATGCTGTGAAGGGATTATTAAGTATTGGTAAGTATTAAATATGATTAAAATATTTACAGTCCTTTGAAATCTTGAATTTAGAAAAACGGTCATTTTTAAATATTTGCGAATCCTTGCTTAATCAGGTATAAATGTTTAAGTAGGTATTGCTAAGCCAACATCTTCCCTTTAGCTTCAAATGTCCGTTTTTAAAAGGGATTTTCCCCCGCTAAGGCAGGTTGGAGAGTGCTCTAGCCCTCGCAACCGAGCGGACAGAAATATAATTGGCTGTCAGTTGATACCGTTCCCAGGCTTATCCAAGACTTGCAGCTTTTCTCTTAAATTCATCGTAATCCTTTTATTTATTGTATCATCACTTCTTTTCTCATCGATCGGAATGTCGCATTCCGGAACACACGGAGTATTGAATCGTAATAAAAAATAGTATGAGTGCCTTTTCTGGAAGCCACAACAATCCGCACCGTTCACACAGTAAGGTTTCTTATTCTTCGATTCCGCGCGTGTTAAATTCTATTCTACAGAGTTTAATAAGGAATTAAAATCTATTTTTCAGTTTTCCTCTACCATTTACGTTATCGAATTTTGTACTCATTTGAAGAAGAATAAACTAGTAACTCTATGATATTAACATATGATGGATGCCAAAGGAATGATGTGAGAAAAAGGTGCGAAGAATGGAGATAAGGAGCGGCTGCAAGGAAAGGTAACTGGCAACTAAAATACGTTACAGAGTAAGTCGGAAGTGCTAACCGCGATCTCTGAGATCAAAAATATATTAATATCATAGAGTCCATTATTATTTAGCATCATATTTTTATATTCAATCTCCATTCTCTAAATCTTTATACCTATTTTCTACACGTTTCTATTATATTCACATCATATTTTATATTAATGCAACGTATGCAGTTATATAATTATCTTCCCATACTTATATTTTCAATTTTATATTTATTATAATTTACTTTTCTACTTTTCATTCACGATATTTCTTTTCGTTTGCTTTGCTTTCTACATAATTCTTCCATTATTTATTTGTTGGCATCATATTTTGCTACAATTTTTTTTTCAGTTTACTTATGTTAACTCTCTAGGAGTCAATAGATTAATAATATTTAATAATAATTGTACCTACATGTTATATTTTATCTGTTTTAAACTAGGTTCTACTTACTTATATATCTCTCTCTTATATCTCACCTTGTTATGTCTATATTCTTTCATTTTATAACTTTCTGTTTACCTTATTATTTTTTCTCTTTGTATTTTAATTGCATCATAACCTTTCTGTACATTTATTCTTTGATATTTTTATTCATATAATTCCTTTACTATTTCGTTCAACTTTTATATTGCTCTACATTATTATATTCTTGGTACTGTAATGTAATTTTATTGTTATTTTGTTTTTTCTGTTTTCTCTCACAGCCCTGAAGATGACCTGCAAAGTAGGTCGCAACATCGGCACACAATAAATAAGTATTCACTTATTTGGTGTTTCATTTTACTGTAACCCCAACTATCTCGATCCTTGCAGTAATAGTTCCAGTCAACTAATTTCTTCTCTATCAATTTAATTAATAATTCGTGATTAAATTAAATCTCATATCTTCCTATTTGCGTTATAATTTAATTATGTGCATATATAAAACCATGTGCATAGTTATAAAATTTATAACTAATTTCAAGTTATAAATTATTATTATATCATGATTATTTTAATCAAAGAATAATTTGGAAAGATCCGAAATCTTTGATATTTTTTATTTATCCTGATAGTCTATGTAACAATGCTTGTATCTCCCAGAATGTTTATGTAAAATACTAATTTTGATAATTTTATGTTATACCTCTGCTAATCATTTGTTTGTCGAATTATGTTACATAATTAAATTTAGAAATTAAGATTAAATTTAGCCATATATCTTTCTCATATAAATATCTGTTATAATGTTATTTTTAATAACCAAATGTTGTACCTGATCTACTTGTTTCGAGTATTTTTCGATTGCATTGAAAACACATGATTAAATTTTATCATTTATCATTCTCTTGTATATCCTAAGTGAATATTAAATGTGTCCAGACATTTTTTTTAATATATATAATTTAATGTAAAATATTATTTTTAATATCTAAATGTTATAGTTAATCTAGTCCGCTTATGCAGAATCGTTTCTCGAATGCATTTAAACGATTTCAGTCATAAAACTGGGGCATGTGGCTCACATGAGTGAGGGAAATTTATCCAGGAAGCTGCTGACAGAGCCTCAACACAGGACAAGAAGACGAGTAAGACCTAGGCTTAGGTGGAGTGCCGGAGTAGCGGCTGATGCAGGGAACATCCTTGGAGTACGCAACTGGATGGAAGCTGCTCAGACCCGCGACGATTGGCTAAAGTTGCTGGTGGTAGCCAGGGCTCATAGCTGAGTTGTTGGACCGAATTAGTTAGTTAGTTATTTAAACGATTTCATTAAAATAACATGATTAAATCAATTCATATCTTTTTCCTGTGAATTTATGGTTTAATTTTCTTATCCAATTAATATTATTTTGTCTCAGAAAATTTATTTTAAAAATTTATCCAATGATAACTTAAAATAACAGTTTTAATAAATTAATGTACTCATTTTATTTAAAGATGTTTCTCGAATGCAGCTAAATGATTTCATTAAAAAAACATGATTGAATTAAATCATATATCGCTCTTCTACAAATTTAGTAATAATAATAATATTCTTATTATTATAGAACATTTAAAAAAAAAATTATATTTAAGCTAATGTTAAATAATACCTTTAACAGCATTAGTTATCCGGATCTGCTCATTTCATATAGAGCTATATTATTAAGACAGTTAGATGATTTCATAGACAACACGATTACTTGAATTCATATATTATCCTCCTACAAATCTATGTTAGTATATACAATATAACTTTATCCAGTAAATATTTATAGCGACCAAAAATATATATATATATATGTATATATATATATATATATATATATATATATATATATATATATATATATATATATATATATAAAATTATTTTCCTCAAAATTAAATGAATGTTTTAGTAGAGGTTGGTTGAAGGATGTTTATGAGGCTGCATAAACTAAAACTGAAGCAGGTATTAGAAACCATTTTTCTGTGCAGTATCTGCTCAAATATTCCCTCTCGAACAGAGGGCGCATTTATAAGCTAATCCTGTCAGGTCGTTGTATATTTAGTTGAAACCAGTTATCTACATTTTGTTGTTTTACGCAACGTACAGTGTAATTTTTTCAACTTTGGGGTAGGTAAATGTTTTAACTGTGCTCATGTAAAATTGATGTTAACATTGTAAGGGTATATAGGATACATAAAAAACTTATATATATATATATATATATACTAGCTTTTGCCCGCGGCTTCGCTCGCATAGAATTTGGACTACAGCATAAAGTTTCTTGACAGTGCTTTTTAACAATAATTTAAAATGATAAATAATTTAATTATTTAAATAATTAAATTTTTTTCACTATAGGTTACTCGTACAAAATTTCAGATGTCTAACTTCAAAACTGACGGATTCCATACAACCTTTGAACCCTTATTATAATAAGGATGGAATTATCCAAACTTCTTTCTTAAATCAGACCTATCTGCAAATTTCAAGATGCTAAATTCCTGATTTGCCTTTAATTATGTACTGTAATGGATTCTCCACAGTTCCTATAAAACTGTCGGGGGAGGCACCTGCCCCGGGGCGCCCCCCTAAATCCGCGCTTGCTATAGCCCATGTGTTATTCTGATGTATAACCTATATTACTGTAAAGTTTCATCCAAATCCGTTCAGTAGTTTTTGCGTGAAAGAGAGACAAACATACAAACTTTCACATTTATAATATTAGTAAGATATATATATATATATATATATATATATATATATATATATACTTATATATCATTATTAAAAAACAAAAAAAGGTTTTACATTATATTATTACCTCTATTTTTTTTTAGAAAAAAAAATTCTAAAATAAAGAACTGAAACAGTCTTGCAAAATAGCCTATGAATAAATTATTTGTATTTAACTTTAAAACAATCTATTAAAATTCATAGTTCTAAATAAATAATAAATATGTTTTAATGATGTTTTCTTTTCTTTTCATTTTTTTAAAAAGGGTTCAAGCATTATTCCTCACTTTGGTATCCATTATTCTGTTTTCTATTACGATTATTAAATTTATATTATTTTGATAGTATTTATTTCTCTTCATAAATAGCATGGTAATATATCTGTGGGACCTGTGCATAGTGGGCTAAGTTGAATTTTGTGAATTTCAAGATATCTACTTAGAATCGTAATTTTTTTCTCTTTCCTTGTGTTTAACACACTAAGTGTTAGTCCATTGCAATGAAGGATATTCCTTTATGAATCGTGGGCTGATACTCCAATCTTGAACTTAAAATAAGTTCAGAAAAATTACGATTCCAAGATAGCTTGAAATTCACAAAACTAGTAGATAGCGTGAAATTCGACTTAGCCCACTATGCACAGGTGCCACAGATATGTGTGCTTAGTTTTATTTGTTTTGTATTTTCTTTTATATAAAAAGAAGAAAAGAGAGTAAGAAGAATCAGGAATTGTAATGTAGTTTTTATTTATGTATTTAAGAAAAACAAATTGTAATGTACAGTATGTCCGATATGGATTGATAAGTATGCTGTGTATTATGGCAATCCAATGCAGTTGGACAGCACTGCTGAAAAATAAAGCATTTCTCTCTTTCTCTAATAACCTTTTTCTTTCTTGACCTTGTCAACTAGTTTTGTGTTGAAATCCGATTTGGAAATGATCTTAAACCATGTTGTAAAATATTTCTCTTGTATGTAAAATGATGTTATCATATATTGTATGGTGTTATTAATCTGTATCACATTTATATTTTTACCATATACTTAAGATACATTAGAATGCTTTTTATTTATTGTATAAACTTTAGCTATAATTGTAATCAAGTATTGCCTGTGTATAACAACTTTTTAAAATTAGTGTAAATTGAAGTATTTATATCTTATAAATAAAAGTATTTCGTTAAAACCATAGCTATTGATATTGGATATTTAAAATAGAATATAGACTAATTTCACACCAATATTGAATTCGTTTTGTTTTTACGACGTTCTGTAAAATTTAAGATTGTCATTGATTATATTTCGTAACAGTTTTAAAAAAAATATTTTTTACCAAATTCAATCCGTATTTAGAATTCTATCTGTTATTTTGGCTTTTATATGTTGCAAAGCTGTGTTAACTTACCCCAGATTTAAAACTGTCACAGTGCTTATCCTTGTTAAATTTTTTGTATTTAACTAATCAAGTGAAAATAAAATAAAATGAAATAAGTAAATGTAAAATTCTGGTATATTTACCAATATCAACTCACCCCGCTTTGCCACTGCAACGGATCCCGAGAACAAATGTAGGCTTAGTATGTAGGAGCAGTAAGTCCTTACGTTTTAGGATAACACTAAACACGTAATAACAAAGTTTGTAATGGCGAGTATGTAAAGCCGTAAGCACTCCGGGGGGGGGGGGGAGGAGGGATCTGACTGCTGTCAGAACCTGAATTTTCAAATGTATGTAACAATTTATAATTTGTTATCTGTTGATACGTTTTTTTGCTCATGGACCAGTAGAAAAAAAAAGTGTTTTATTAAATATTTAATTTTTTTTTATTAACGCATAACTTACCTTAAGGCCACTTACACACGGTCAGTTTGGTGTGTCAGTTCGATGTCGCCATTTCTAACTGACACACCGAACTGAACGCAACATTCGCATCCACACGCTCACTTCGGTGTGTCAGTTTGGTGTGTCAGTTCGATGTGAACACACCAAAATGACACAACGAAAAGACCGTGTGTAGCGGTCTTTCAATTACTTATCAGTATATGGAACGATATGGATTGATGAACTCGATTAAAATGTGCAATTCTTTAGCTTTAAACTTATTAAACTTATAAATTATTTTTATTAAGTTTTTAATGATTAATGTATTGAAAAAAGAAATGTTATCATTAAAGTCAACCGATGCTTGAGGCAGTTTTAGTTATACTCAACAATTGTTAAATCGGATTTTGGTATAATAAATTGGTTATAAAAATTCATATGAGTTATATTCACAAATCATTTTTAAACTTCATTATCACAACTGTTTACTTTCAAATGTTCTGGTTGTTCAGAAAATACTTGTATTGTGTTTTTCAGAATATACTTGACTTGATATGTTAGTTCACAAAAGCGTACTGACTGTTTCATATTCATAAAACAGTTTCTTTCTTGTGATTATACATAATTGAGGCCTTGCTGAAATTGGAGAAGGCTAGATAAAAAAGGGCAGTTGCTCCAGTAGAGTTGGATCGTTAATATGTATATTTCTAAGTGGATTACACGGGATTCAGGTTACATAGGAAGGGATGTGTTTGACCTATAATGTTTGGCCAGTTTTTACGTCCTCTCACACTGTTTACGCTCAGGAGTTTCGAGCTTTTTGACCCGGTAATACTCGTTTTAAAAAATGTTGATAGATTCCAGTGGATTCGAGAATGGTTTAAATTCACAGTTCGAACCGACAGATAATTTATTATTTTTAGCAGATTTAATCTTAATTTTACAAATATACTCACACATAATTTACATAAACATACATATATTTGCATCAAAACTGGTATAAGTAATTAATAACAGTTATTACTAAGTTAATAATTACTTACCTTTTTCAATTTTTTATATAATTAAAATAATTTCTTCTTCAGCTTGATTTTTACCCAATACCTTTAGCACAGTTGCTGTAAAAAAACTGTCTTGTTATGAATGCTCATTCATCAAGCCTCGGAAATCGGACGGTATCACGGAAACAACATGGATCTGGAAAACGGACTATAAAAATTGGAACATGGAACGTACGTACACTCTACAGAGCAGGAGCGTTGGAGGAACTCAGAATACAGGCCAAGAAAAGTAACCTGGATATAGTAGCAGTACAGGAAGTAAGGTGGACTGGCCATGGAAATGTTCCAGGAAGGGAGTTCACATTTTTCTACAGCGGAGCAAAGGACAGACATGAGTTTGGGACAGGATTCCTTGTATCTAACAAGATAAAGAACTCAATACTGGACTTCATGCCGAATGATGAACGGATATGCAAGCTTAGGGTGAGAGGACGCTTTCACAATATCAGCATTGTGAATGCCCACGCCGCGACAGAAGAAAAAGATGAAGAACACAAAGAGGAATTCTTCGAAAAGTTAGAATGGGTGTATGACTCCTGTCTAACATGTGAGCTTGAAATTGTTCTGAGAAACTTTAACGCTCAGGTAGGAAAAGAATTCAGACCCACTATTGGAAAATATAGCCTACATAATATAACTAACGATAATGGCGAACGCATGATAGACTTTGCAGCCTCCAAGTCACTCGTGGTTATGAGCATTATGTTCCCGCATAAACTCTAACATAAACAAACCTGGCTGTCACTAAATGACAACACCGCGAATCAGATTGATAACGTGCTAGTGTCAAGCAGGTTCTTTAACCGCATCAACGATGTGAGGTCGTATAGAGGTCCTGACATAAGTTCAGACCATTACTTTGTTGTAACGAAGCTTCAACAACGAATAAAATGCTTTCCGAAAAGTCAGGCAAGGAAAACAAAGGCATGGAATGTAGCTTTTTTTAGAGATGAAGAGAAATCAAAAAAGTTTGAAATGGTAATGACAACGAGATAAACAATTTGCCAGCAGTAGAAGGTGCGAAAAAACGCGAATCAGAGATGGTTCGAAATTAAAGGCTGTCTAAAAGATGCTGCTGAGAGAGAGTGTGGGCAGGTAGAAAACATCCAAGAAACACATGCGACACAGGCCATAAATGACAGAAATGAGAAAAGGTAAAGATGGTTAGCCAGAAATACACGGAGTACATTTAGAGAATACTCCAATGCCAGAAAACGGGTATAGAAACTAATTACTACAAAAAAGAAAATTACACTTAGGAATGAGATCCAAGAACTGGAGGATGTGAGACCGAACAATGACACCAGGAAGTTCAGAAAGTGCAAGGAATACAAAGAAAAGGGACGAATCCGGGTTTTGGGGCTGCGAGAAAATGAAGGAATACACCAGACAATGTGGATGCTGTTCATAGATTTTAAATCAGCATATGACTCAATTAAAGCGGAAGAATTGTTCAGAATCATGCAGGAGATGGCGATCCCAGGGAAACTAATACGACTCGTACAGTGCACGATGATAAACACATAGTGTCGAGTAAGCATTAGAGGGGGACTGTCGGAACAGTTTGAAATAAAAAATGGTCTAAGGCAAGGAGATCCTCTTGCCCCTTTACTATTCAACATTGCCCTGCAAGCAGTTATGGAAAGAGCAGGATTACTTGGAAGCGGGAATATTTTTAATCGACTAGCGCAGGTACTCGCCTATACAGATGAAGTAGTAATTATTGGAATTACATTACCTAGTATTAAGGACAACCTGCAAAGGCTTGAGTCGGAAGCAGAAAAGTTAGGGTTAAAAATAAATGGCGAAAAAACGAAACTGATGGTGCTGAGAAGAGGAAGGCAAAATCAGCAAATTCGCAGGCAACAACTCTACGTAATTGGAACACATACCTTCGAGGTGGTCAACAGCTTTCAGTACCTTGGCTCTGTCATCAACTACAACCTAGATGAAACAGAAGAAATCAGAAGAAAGGTACTGGCTGGGAATCGGGCATACTTTGCCATTGCCAGTTTGCTGAAAAGCAAAAATTTCGACCTCAAAACTAAGATCACTCTCTATAAATCGCTGATTCGGCCAGCGACCGTTTAGTGGACCCTAAACAAGAAGGATGCACATCTAGTGGATAGATTCGAAAGGTGTTCTGCCCGGTTACAGAGGATGAATTGGCTGGGTCACAGAATGGGAGAAGAAAGAACTGCTAGAAGAGTGTACGAAAACTGCCCTGATGGAGTGAGGCGTAGAGGGAGACCCAGAGGCAGGTGGAAGGATAGCGTCCTGGGAGATCTCAAGAAACTGAGAATAAGTCCCTCACATGCATAGGACCGAAGCAGATGGAGCTTTGGAATTGAGCAGGCCAAGGATCGCTTTAAGCATCTGTCGCGCCACTATAAGAAGAAGAAGACCTTCAGCACAGCAACACAGTGCTCTACGCACTTAACTACCTAGGTCCTAGGAAGTGCATGTGAACATTTTTTCACATGACAACTTCGCTAACATACCTAGCCAATGACATGCCTATTTTCCCTCTACTAAGCTCACAGGCCGTGTAATCTTTTCGACCAATTAACTGCATGATTTTTAATTTATACATATAATATTTATATAAATCACTAATGTGTAGAAAACTAATACACATTTCATTAGCAGATAACATGAATCTCCTGTTTTAAATGTTGTTGGACTTCTATTATTGGGAGTATTTCAACAAACTACGTTTTACCAAATTAATGTTTTTCCGACCATTTCTAACTCGCATCTTCAATAGACAAACATTATTAAAATACAGAAAAAAAAAAGTTTTCCACCACGAACCATGAAGGGTCTTGTATTCAGCACGTGGTCGAGTATGGGACGTGTGTCTAGAACAGCGGTTGTGCAGGAAATTGATTTGTCCGAGATCACGCTCAACCGCAGTGTTTTCCATATTTTGGGTACCCACTTTACAGAGGCTGGGTGAGCCCTTGAAGTGTTTCCAGATCCTAACCATGGGCGAAAAGAGAATATGCCACAGCCGGATCTTCGGCACGACAACTCAGCTCTCTGCCACTGAGTAACCTCGGTCTCTGTATAGTAAATCATACTATATTTTATTGTCACATCCTACATTCATATCCCTACATCCATTCACTTATATTTTTATAGTTTCGGTTCTATGATCTTAATTAAGTGAAGTCCCATGGGTAAAATGTCATGATTCAGCCAGAAAAACGTAAAAAATCCGATTAAAATGAAAATATGCTCAAGTTAAAATACTGTGATTAAAAAGGTAGATTTTGATAAGGCAGTAATTGTATTGTGATTTAGGAAGGACGCAAGGCGGGGATGAGCTATTGTTTAAGTTGGAAACCCTTCATGCAAGAAATAGGCCAAAGGATGGCGAGTAAAGGCCAAGCACTTTTAATCAAAACTTAATTTTAACAAGAAACGACAATTTCGGGATAAAATCGAGGAACAACTTCTACTAACTTCCGGTTTAAACATTTGAATAACATTATTTCCCTTTCTCCGTTTCAAACAAAATTCGAAATTGTGAAATATCCTTTCTAATATACTTCAAATGAAGATTAATATAAATTTGAACAACTTTATAATTTTAGCAATCAATTGCTTACTGTGGTATTAATATTAATATTTACATTCATTCCTCGTTTCATGTACAATCAATTAACTATAGTCAAATTTTATCCAAGATAAAGGTACATCTTCCAGTGTGTCGTTTTGTTAACATACTAACAATATTGAAAAAAGAAATATATACAACCATACATAAAAATGAATTTTTTTCCAGTATGCTAGCTTATAAAATATATACATGCGAAAAATCTGGCATCATCCCGAAGAAAAAATATATGTAGACTGAATAAAAGAAAAAAGAGAGAAAATAAAACAGCATAAATATAATAATTTTTTTCTCTTTATATATTTTATATTTATATATTTTATATTTATGTACTTTTCTCTTTTATATCGGCATACGTAAGTAACTATCAATTGTTTCTCTCTCTATAATTATTGTTTTCTTATTTCTATGTTATTTTTATTCTTTATATGGAGGTAATTCACAATGCTTTTCATTAATCCTTTCCCATTTGTTAATTTAATTGTTTTTATTAATTAAATATAATCACATTATACTCTAAGAGATAATAATAATAATAATCTTAAGGAACTTTCTCAGAATAAATAAAAACTTCATTATTATATATTAATTAACACCTAGTACATAAAAAATATAATTAATTAAAATCCAATTGGAAACAAACCTTTTAAAAAACATGTTCTAGCTACAATCCATGAAAGGTCTTAGGTTCAGTATGCAGTAGATTACTGCTGTTTCAAAGCCAACAATTGTGCAGAATAGTAATTGGGCTAAGATCACACTTTCTACCCCAATTAAGAGAACCCACTTTACAGAGGCTGTGTCGTAAAATGTATTTTAAATATTTAATACTATACTAAAATAAAGTGGTTTGTAAGCTATAACACATTGGAAATAATAGCAGCCAAACTTAAACCATTTTTATTTGCAAGGAATATTTTTTTATACATTTATTTTTATGAAGCCCGTAAAAAAATATCTGCCAAATTTAGTGCTGAGCTTGAAAGTTTAAAATTCTATCAACACATAGATCATAAAAAGAAAAAAAAATTGAAAGATTGTACTCAGATTTCACATAGTTGTAGTTTTAAGATACAAAGCATGATTTACTGATTTTATTTTTAAATACATGCAGCTTATTTAGATTTTCGTTTTCAAAACGTTAACTAAAAGAAAAAAACATAATTTTATATTACAAAAGACTTTGTTTATTTCTTCTGGTTTAGACCGTGTATAATTTTATATATTTTTCTCATTTTGTTATAGTACTCTACATGTGGAAAATGAGAAGTTATTATATAATAATTATAACTGCCTATGTTGAAAATCGTGTAGATAAAGAATTAAATTGGATAGATTATAACATATTTAGTAAAAATGAGAACAGAAAGGGACCGGATTGTCTCAGTGGTAGAGCACTGAGTTGCCATGCCGGAAATTCTGGTTCAAATCCCGCTGCATGACTGTACTTTTATTTAGTCTATTTGCAGCGGGGAATGGATCAAATGGAATCTAAGAACACTCCTGGGGTTCACCCAGCCTCTATAAAATATTTTAAAAGTAGGGTACCCAAGATAAGGGGGAAAACCTGGCGGTTGAGCGTGACCTAGGACCGTTGTCCTTGAAACAGTACAGTCTCTACCATTTACTGAACCCCAGACCCTTCATGGGCTGTATTGGTACAGGGTTTTTTTACGCTTTGAAATGAATCTTTTTTGATAATTTTATCATAAAATTAATTCCCATTTATTAATACGAAATTTATTTTTCGAGAATTAACGTAAAAATTATATAACAAAGGTGTTGGGTTATTAAGTAGTCTAAGAAGGTTATAGTAAGATTGAAATAACACACTTTCGTTTTCTTTATAAGTTATTGTCTTTGAAGAGAAAGGTAAAAGGTTATCAATTTTTATTTACTCGATTGGCCGAATTTATGCCCTTGCGTGTTTTATTTTACTTGAGCCTTTATTGTTCAAATTGATATTTTTTGTCAGCTTTTATAAATGTATGGGTTTTGAAAAAGGCAATAAATTAATTGGCCCTGTAGCCAGGCACCTGATCTCCCTTGAGGCCCTACAAATCCTCCCGACTCCCAGCAGCAATACAAATAGGTCCCAACTTTTCTCATCTGTACAGTCTCTGTTGTTAATGTCTTTCACATATTGCCTCTAAGCACTCTGACATCATGTCTTGTATTTTATTGTGGTGGTTATAAAATCATTTCCTACCGCTAGGTACTTCGGATTAAATTACAAGTATATTAGAAATAACAACATAGTGACAATAACAGTTATATAATAAATGTTTTTATCACTTAGCACGTAGCAAAGAGTGATGTTTTAAATTTTATTATGAAATAAATAATCATTAAAATCATTTAAAACAATAAAATGTTTTTTAAACACCATAAGGACTTATAACGCTTTCAAAAATAACAGCTTATTCATAAAAAACAAAAGTCTGCAAAACTTTGATTCATCTGAGAATTAAAGCATAAATATAGGAAGAAAGTATGCATAATATAAAATAATAAATAATAATATAGATAATTGTTGATTCATATAATTATTAAAAATACAACCTATAATTATAAGGTGTTTATCTTAATCTTTACTTTTATAATATTTCTTTAATAGAGGAAAATAGTTGACTGGAAGATTCTATTGAAGAATAGAGTTGAAGGGTTTGCTGCAAAAAGGAAGGAGCTCCAATTTTTCCAGTTTTTGGGAAACCAAAAAAAAAAAAAGTTTAAACAATTCAAATTTTAAGTTATGTACAATATTGTTGTTGCTTACTTTCAATTATGATGTTTATATTTTAGAACAGTATTTTTATTCAAAAAATCATCATCATCATCATCCAAATGTCGGTGGTACGTGGATGATTCTTGGAGCTACCTCTTTTTTGCCCAAAAGAATGGAATATGAGGAATGGAGGAATATGTTGTCTCGGAAAAAGGTTTAAAAATAAAAAGAATGTACTATTACAGTATAAATATTATACTGTAATTATTGCTGTTAGGGTGCATTGAATAATAACAGAAGAATAAGAAAAACTTACTTTTTAATAGGCCTAACGTTTCGCCCCCTACGTTTACCCTACCAACGGTGAAGGCCATCTTTCTTAGCCTTGTTTCTTCTTTTTTTTCTTTCTTAGCCCTGAAGATGTCCTAAACCCTTGGCCGTAACGTTGGCACTATTAAAAAATAAGTTTTATTTTTATTTTTGTGTTATTATTGACTGCACCATCAACTGCAATTCTATCCTTCATTATAATATTTCTAGTGTATTCACTTATTTTAGTTTATCGCTAAAGCCTTACTTCATTTACAAATATTACTTTTAGTTGCTATATGTGTAGAGTTTTATTAGATATTGACTTGTTATAAATAAAGTGAATTAGATTCTACGATCTATATTATAGGGGTAGTAATGTTTTGTCATATTTTTATTATTAAGGTTTATTATAAAGCATATAATAATATTTACATTATTGAATAAGCTAATTGAATTGATATACATGATAAATATAAATAATTGTAGTATAGCGCCAATGATTTTATTAAAAAAAAAATTTAATCATCAATGTCATTATTAATACCTACAGTGGGATTTTTTAAATAAACACATTTAAAACTTAATAGCTTGAATATCATTGCTATAAATAAAATATATATTTTTAGTCTAATACAATTAAACATAAAAAATTTAACGTTCAAAAAATATAAATTATTAAATTACTCTGATGAAAAGCCTATAACAGGTGTATACATGAAACTTACGTTTATTAGTAGTTGTTCAGTGCCTAAACAGTATTATATGTTATTCGGACTTCTTAATAACACTAGTAATTGCTTCAATTTTTTGTCATTGCTTAAAATGCAGAATATTAGTATGAGAGCATAAAAACATTTTAAAATAAAATAAACAGAAGAAAGGGTAAGTTTTCTCTTATCAATCAGATAGCATTGGATATTCATGGTAAATAATACATGCAAAAAATGTTATCTAGCTTTCATATAAAATTTCTAAAATGTATTGTGTACTACGAACAAAATATTCTTTCTGAGTTTTAGAAGTCTAAAAACTTTTAGAAATATGTTTCATCATGAGTTAAAACTAGCAAGAATTGTTATATTGAGATTGTTTAGATTTTGTTTTAATAAATCAAGGCAATGTGTTATTAAATAAAAACAATGACTGATAAATGTAGTGGCTTTCTTGAGAAGGAATTTTAAATTAATAATTTATATTTTTTATAAATTATAGTGTATTTTTCATAAATATATTCTATGCATATTATGTGATGCTATACTTCCTTCATATCTCAAAATAAACTTTCAACTCGAAATAAGAAAGTTAGAATTTTTCTTCTACGAATATCAATGGGAGAATGTCGTGTTTCTTTAATGAACTTTACTCCATTTTCACTTTATGGGTCAGAACCATTTAAACTCTGCGGGTTTATTGAACTTAAGCTCTCAAGTTGAGAAGTTGTTCCACTTCAGACACATTTTTTAGTTTAAGAATTAAAATTTACGACACAAGTGATTTGTAGCTTATAAATACTTAGCATATCTAATTTCTAAAATTCTAAAACACCTGTTAACAATACATTCGACCAAAGAATCAAATAAAATATGTGAATCAGAAAAAAATATGTCGATGGTTCATTTAACGTCACTTTTTGTTGCTATGGCAAATCGGACGATGCTACATTGGAAGCTCTAAATATTGCCTATCCAGGTTTAATTAGGATAGGGATCTTTAACGAGTACCGGAGATCATCCAGGCTCCGGACCCCCGTTTAACGTCCCTTCCGAAGGACGGCGTAACTAAAGATTTTTTACTCCCTTTAAAAAATCCTAGGGCCACCTGCCGGGCTAAGAACCCGTGATCTTGGGCTTAGTAGTTGGTTACGCTAACCACTAGACCACAGGTCACCCCGGAAAGAATAAGAATAGAATATATAAAAATATAAATTATATAAAATTAATTTTATATAATATAAAAGTAAATTTTTAAAAATCAATCAATACCAAATGTATATATTTTTACATTCTCTGAATAAATATTATTCAATACTAATACATTTTATAAATAATGATTTCAAATGGTAAATAGTTGATTTTGACGTAATAATGAAATACTCTTTTTTTTTTTTTATTTTTATTAGCCTCCTAAATTAATTTGATTATAAAGTTAAACTCCTTAAGCACTTTTTTTTCGACTAATTGAATTCCATCAATTAATAAAAACTGATTTTTTAATGAGAATAAAGTATGTTATGAAAAAGTATTATTTTGTTATGAAGAATATAAAAACAATACAATACAAGTATCTAGAGGGCGACCTGTGGTCTAGTGGTTAGCGTAACAACCTACTAAGCCCAAGATCGCGGGTTCGTAGCCCGGCAGGTGGTCCCTAGGATCTTTTAAAGGGAGTAAAAAATCCTTAGTTACGCTGTCCTGAAGGGACGTTAAACAGGGGTCCCAAGCCTGTACGATGTCAGGTACTCGTTAAAAATCCCTATCATAATTAAACTTGGGTAGGCAAAATTTAGAGCTCCCCATCGTCCGATTAGCCACAGCAGCAAAAAGTGACGTTAAATGAACAAACAACAACTATAAGTATCAACTTTTCATCCTAAATACATGGATGATATTCCGTATGAAATCCCTAATTTTTCGAACTATTATATTTATATATAATATTTTTTTTAACTATCGTACTCAAACATCAGGGGGTACAGCTATCTATAGATTTTCGATACATTTTATTTTTTATTGTATAGTAAGTTTATTTTTTGATAATGGAGATATTGTAAGGTTTTACTATAAAAACTCAAATTTTTCATTCAATTTCAGTTTCGTTGTTATCCCATCAGATGCTTGCTAAGAATGAAAACCAATTGTATACATAATTAAATTCAATTGTAATTTATATATCTATACTATATAACGTAATACATAACTAACGTATCCACTTATCAAAATACATTTCTGAAAGCTGGTACGGGGTTTTATATTTTGCTGCTTCATGTGGAATAGAATTATGTGTGTGAAACTATTACGTAATATTAATCTATGAATTGCCATAAAAGTTAAAAAAATAATTACTAAAAATACAGACGTAGAGACTTGGTAGTTACTAACCAGGAAACTAAAAAAAGTATTTAGTCGTTCAGCAATGCGTTTGGGTACATACAGGGTAGCAATTGCATATTTATAATATAAATATATTATTCATATTTGTGTAGTAGAGAAAAAATTAAAAAAAGACATAAAATATTTGTAAAGTAGTGAATGGAAATATTCAAAAGGTTTTTATTTAAGAGGCATCAGGAGCATTGTTTGGATTTTTTCACTTACGTATCAACATATAATTTTTTTAATTTAATATTAGCTGTCCCAACGTTACAATAAACAGATCAATTTCCTGTTTTTCATAATTGATCAATTGTCGTTATATTTGAGATTTCATGTAACTATATTATTCTTATTTTCTTACGATATATAATGGCATATTTGACCCAATTATGTAGGCGATAAAACATAATGAACATAACATAAACATAATAAACATAACGCTACAATAATAAAAAAATGTTGAATTAAAAACTTTAACTTTTTACTGTCATAAATAAGATGAGTGTTATGGGAGATGCTATGAAAATGCAAAATATCTTGCCTGGAGCTTGCTATTTGAATTTTAATAACTTAATCTTTTGGTAGAAGTACCCTCAATTTATAAGATAAGTATGATTGGATATTTAATCAAGGTCACCATTATCATTCACTCTTTTATACTAGATTAAAGATTTAACTTCACAATAAATCTTTAATAATAGAATATACTGGTTTTTTTGGGACTAATTAATAGACCCTCATTACAGCAATAAGCAATTAAGTTTCTGTTATACAAATTTAAATATTTTATCAGTAGTAAAATAAAATTCTGACATGATATATTTTATAAGGAGCGTTGTAACTCAAAGTGTGAAGCACTGAGAGTCCTGGGGTTCAAATCCGGTAGAGAAATTATTTAATCTGTTATGGGATCTGAAAAACCTCCTGAGGCTCACCCTACCTTTATAAAGTGGGCAACTAACACACGTTGTCTTAGAAACACAACAGTTTCTACCATGTATTGAAACCATGAACCTTCTTAGATCGTAGTAGCACAGCTTTTTAGTTTGTTGTTGTTTTAATGTAATAGGGAGAGGTGAGAAACTAACAATGACAAATAAAAAGAATATTTTAAATATTTTTAAAGAATCAACTTTAATTGTTTATGAAGCATTCATGTGAAAGGTTGACTTAATATTAATCAATTTTCTTTCTATATGATAACGTCTTGGTTTCTTGCTAGGATCTTTCAGTATTTGGACATGCACTGTTGCATGGAACGAAATCGGGTTGCAAACAACCGTAACATGTGGTGGAAGTTACCAAGGCCGTGCAGATCAATTTCACTAACAACACAACAATGTGTTGGAGCATTATGTAACAGATACCCCTTAGTTTAGGAGGAAAAGGATTGTAGGATGTATTCAAAACTTATATCTTTGATTGAATGAATTTATTTTAGTTTAGTAGGTTAGTTAGTTTAGTGGGTTTTAAAATATAGTTAATTTATTATTTATTACCTTATTTCCATCAACTTTAAATTAAGTTTTAAAAAATACGTAAAAAGTCCAAAATAAAAGAGAATAGCATTATTGTGAAGTGCAAATGATTGAATGCTCTTAATACAAGCTAAGAGTTTCAACTTTTCTCTAGGTCACTGTCATCTAAAGATTGCCTGTTAGGCCGAAACAAATGCACACAATATTTAATATTGTTACAGGCTACTGGATGGTAAAATGAATTAAACTACTCCTAAATTATAGATACTAATATTTATTAAAAAAATGATAAAAATAATACAATTAAATTATTAACAATTAAATTATTAAACTGATATAAGATATTGCTAGTTCTAAATGACTTACCTATTCACATAAATTTGTACAAATACAATAAAATTACGCTAGAGCTTATAACTACAAATTAACACTTACAGTTCGCTAATTGAAGTCCACCGACCGTAAGAATCTCCAAATATAACAAACTAACCCACGGTAATAAACAGAAACGGTTTAATACACTTACAAGACTGCCACTGATACACTTATTACACTGGCTGGTTCAACACTGAATAGTTTATCAGACTGACACTCACTTATTACAGTTCATCACAGAGCCTGATCTACTCTCAGACTGCCTCGCTCGAGGCGAGAGGGGTATTTAAATAGGCAAGGCCGAACATTCTAGAACATGGAAGTAGGGGAAGACTGTTCTGGTAATGTCGAGAACCTTCTTGATCTCCTCCGACAAAAGGAGCCATTCGAGAAGGTTCTAATCCAATCACAACTTCTTCCGCCGACGGCTTAAGACGTTAATCCCTTGTTTCCTCCTTCCTCTCCGTGACCGTAACAATATGTTCTACTTTTTTTGAGCATGGATTAGAGTAGCTTAGTATGGAAAACGCTGTTGTAGAGTTGTACTGAAGATTCCGGGTTCAAATCCAGTAATTACAGGTGTATTATTTGATTTGGTAATAATTGTGTATGTACCCTGCAGTACATACAAACCCATCCGGAGCTCTCCCAGCCTCTTTAAAGTGTGTACTTCGTTGGGGTAAAGAGCTGTCAGGTTGAATGTAGTGTTCGGTCGAACCCACCATTCTGCTCAAACCGTTGGCTTAGAAACTAATGCAGTGAAACCAAGATTCTTCATGGGTTTTAGTGGTACAGGTTTCCTTAACGAATAATTGGTGCAATCAAACTTGAAAAAAACTCTCTCTCCCTCTCCCTCATTCCTTCTCAGTCATCCTATATCTCTCTAGCCCCCTCTCTCTCTCCCTCCCTCCTTCCCTGCCCAACTCTCTCCTTCCCTTCCCTGCCCCTCTCTCTCACTCACTCACTCACTCTCTCTCTCTCCCTCCTCTCTCTCTCCTCTCTCTCACTCTCTCTCCTCTCTCTCTCCTCTCTCTCTCTCTCTCTCTCTCTCTCTCTCTCTCCTCTCTCTCTCTCCTCTCTCTCTCTCTCTCTCTCTCCTCCTCTCTCTCTCTCTCTCTCTCTCTCTCTCTCTCTCTCTCTCTCTCTCTCTCTCTCTCTCTCTCTCTCTCTCATTCTCTCTCTCTCTCTCTCTCCTCTCTCTCTCTCTCTCCTCCTCTCTCTCTCTCTCTCTCTCTCTCTCTCTCCTCTCTCTCTCTTCTCTCTCTCTCTCTCTCTCTCTCTCTCTCTCTCTCTCTCTCTCTCTCTCTCTCTCTCTCTCTCTCTCTCTTCCCCTCTCACTCACTCTCTCTCACCCCTTCTCTCAACCCCCCTCCTTCTCACTTACTCCTGCTCAATCTTTCTCACTAACTCTATCTCTCTCTTATTATACTTGAATATTAAAACAAGCAAACGACTAAAGATATTGGGAGGACTTCTGAAAAGACGACACGTGCTGCTGTCACTGATAAGTTTAGCAGACGTGGCCGAGGCTAACCTTCGTCAAACGACTATAGTGAGATAGGGAGAGGGAAGGGAGGACACCTTATCTGTCCCCACGGTCCGACAGTTGACAGCGACCTTTCCACTTCTCTGGATTCAGCTTACTCATATCAGCTCAGTCTGCTTCCGTCAAAATTGTTCTTAAATAATATATCACAATTTTAAAGGCACGCGTATTATAATTTAAGATATATTTCCCTTGTAGTTTCGCTCCGTGCTTGTTACGTTCTCAGCCCGTTATTACTGAACGTATCGTGGTGAAACTCTATAAACATTGAGTTTATAACTCATGGAACATTTTTTACATTGACCTAAAAGTGAGGTGAGTGGTTAATTATTGACAATTGATAAATGAACAATATAGTGATCGGTTGATAGAGGCTACTCAGCCGGCTGGTAATTCCTCTAGGAGGTCTTATCAGCTATTTACTATAGACTTCACGTTCACGGCCGTAAACTGTTTTCGTCTCCGCCGATCTTAAGTTCGAACCCAGTGACATTAACTTCTTTTTTTTCCCCTTTCTTCTTTTATCCATTTTTTTTTTTTTTATGAATGTGTATTCAGAATGTTTTATTTTGTATGTAATTGTATATAATATTGTGGATGCTCTAGTTTCTTAGGCTTTATATAAAGAACTTTTATTTTAATATTTCTTTATTTTATTTTCTTTGGAACGGATAAAATGGATCTGGATGAGAATTCACTCCCCGAGGACTCGGAGGAAGAGATCCCGTTTTCTGAAATAAGCGAATCTGATTCCATATATTTAAAGGGACGTACACTACAAAAGCGCCACCGAAATCCTGCCCCCGGCTCCGCGGGCAACTCACCTAATAAAAAAAAGAATAAATCAAAACAAACAGTCGATAAAAAACAATCACCACCAAAAACTCGCAGTAAATCTTCTGCAGCCAGCAATAAAACTATAAATACAACAAACCACTGTTGAAACCTCCCACAACTCACCAGGCAACAATAGCTCAGCCAATAAGAACTCGGATTCTCAAGGTTTTTCTGACCCTGAGCCACCCCCTGTATATGTCACCAAAATAGACAATTTTCTGTCTTTCGGTGATGAAATCGCCAATCTAATTGGGCAACCCAACTTCAGGTGCTACTCACGTATTAACGATATAAAAATAAATACAAATAGCAAAGACAACTATAAAAAACTGATTAATCATCTAACTGCCAATAATTACGATTTCCATTGCTATCAACTAAGAGAAGATAAAGCGTACCGTGTGGTCTTAAGAGGTCTTCACTCAAGCACCCCCACAGCAGCTATCAAAAAAGGTCTCGAAGAAATAGGCCATAGCGTTAGAAACATATCTTCTGTTCTACACCCAACAGAAAAATATCCACTACCATTATTTTTTGTTGACTTGGAACCAGCTCGAAATAATGCTGAGGTATTTCAGATCTCAAGATTAGTGTATTCAATAGTAAGATTTGAACAGCCCCGACAAAAACCATTAATAGTGCAATGCACAAAATGTCAAAACCTAGGGCACACAAAGGCTTACTGCCATCACCAGAGCAGATGCGTCAAATGTGCCGGCCCACACTCATCTGAGGTATGTCCGAAACCTAAAGAGGAGCCTGCAAAATGTGCACTCTGTGGTGAAGACCATCCTGCTAGCTACAGGGGTTGCATCGTTTATAAAAACCTCTATCGGCAGAGATCGCATAATACTGCACAAAAAAAAACAGAACAGAAGACAAATGTTGTTCCTGAGCCTGGAAATTTATCACATTTCCCAGAACTGCCTCACACATCTACCAGCCATCAGCACCCCACTACCTCAACGATCGCCGATTTACAGGAAGACATAAAGCCGCCTTCTCAAGCCTACACCAAGACTCTACAGCAGCGACGTCAGACGCCTCAGAAAATTCAATCTAAACCCCAAACCTCTCAATCCAAGCCACAGATCCCCAAGGCACAGTCCCAACCTCCACGACATCCCATTCCTCCTCACCACTTACCTCTCCGTGTTAAACTTCCGCCAGAACACCCACTTCCAGTTCCATTACAGCCTTCTCTCATGGTAAACCCCTCATTACATCGACCAACGAAAGTTGATCTACCTCCTCGTCCCCCAGTGTCGGGCTCAGCATCCAGCCAACACCCCTACTGACTTTCCATCTCAACCTCCTTATCCATATCCGCTCCAAGAACATAATCCCTCCGACATATATTCCATCCTATCTTCCTTCCTGATAGACCTACAACAAACTATCAAACCGCTGATAACCCTCCTCACTAGATTCCTCACAGAAATTCCATTCAACTTCCCGCGATGAATGTGAAGCCCCTAGCTGTCCTCTTATGGAATGCGAACGGACTAAACAATCGCCGAGACGAACTTGACATATTTCTTCATGACAATCAGATTGACATTGCCCTACTTACTGAAACTCACTTCACTAAACGTTCATATTTTTACATACGCGACTACATCACTTATAGATCTGACCACCCAGACAACACTTCCCACGCCGGTTCTTGCATCCTTATCCATAAATCCATTCCACATTCCCTTATTCCCTCTACTCCAAATGCGGTTATCCAAGCAACCTCTATCATAATATCAACTCGTCCCCTCCATCTTACATTATCAGCTGTATACTGTCCTCCTGGTAATTCTCTATCCTATAACCAACTAGAATCCTTGTTCCAATCCCTCGGATCACGCTTTATTGCTGGAGGAGACTACAACGCTAAACACCAACGATGGGGTTGTCGAACATCCAACCCTCGTGGCAACATCCTGTCTCATGTCTCCACTTCTCGTAGTTATTCAATTCTCTCTCCCTCGAATCCTACCTATTGGCCAACTTCCCTGAAAAAACGCCCCTGATATCCTGGATATATTTGTCACATCCCAGATTTCTCCTTCCCATGTATTAATCAAATCCCTGGATGACCTCTCCTCAGACCACAGTCCAGTTCTGCTCTCATTACACTCAACCTTCATTCCTAAGCCCTCCTCTCCTTCATTGATTACAGGACGAATTAACTGGGAGCAATTTAATAACGATTTGGAAAGCAAACTAGACTTACGGATTCCACTAAAAACTAAACAAGACATTGACAGCGCAATAGAAATACTTACAGCAACAATAACACAAAGTATAAGAGATAACACTACCATAAACAGAAATAATATCACACAACAGACTAACCTGCCACAGCACCTTCGCATCTTGCTAAGCGAAAAACGCAGAGCAAGATCTAAGTGGCATAGGACTCGTTACCCATCAGATAAAACGTATTACACCCAACTGACTAACAAACTGAAAACGGACGATTAGAAACTTCAAAATCCAAAATTTACTTAGTGTGACTGAAAATCTTACGACTACTAACAAATCACTATGGACGACCGCCAAAAAGATCCTTAAATTCAAAGATTTTAATCACCCTCTCCTTACTGAAAATCAAACTTGGTCCAGATCTGATGAAGAAAAATCTCACATATACGCTCAACACCTCTTCAAAACATTTAATCCACACCCTGATATCCTCAACCCTATTCACATTGAGCGTATTGAAGCAGAACTGGATATCCCACTCCAAATGTCTCTCCCACCTAAGGCTTTTCATCCGTCAGAAATATCCAATATTATTCATAGTTTACCTTCCCGTAAAGCTCCTGGACATGACCTTATTACAGCTCACATCCTAAAATCCCTTCCTCGAAAAGCTATCCTATTCCTCACATACATATATAATTCTGTAATCCGTACTACCTATTTTCCTGATACATGGAAACTATCTATAGTAAAAATGATCCCCAAATCCAAAAAGCCTCCAGAACTCCCATCCTCTTATCGTCCTATCTCCCTCTTACCCATAATGGGCAAGATCCTCGAAAAACTCATTCTAAAACGTATTTATCCCATCTAGATAGTAACCGCATAATCCCAGACCACCAGTTTGGTTTCCGAACATCCCACTCCACTATCCAGCAATGTCACCGTGTGGTGGATGTTGTCTCCTCTGCATTGGAGCGTAGATTGTACTGCACAGGAGCCTTTCTCGATGTAGAACAGGCTTTTGATCGAGTCTGGCACCCAGGTCTCCTTTACAAAATCCGACAATTCCTTCCTCCTACATACTTTTAATCATTCGCTCCTTTCTAACTGGCAGAACATTAAAGTAAGTCATAAAGGTTCCTACTCATCCCTCTATTCCCAGTCTGCTGGCGTTCCTCAAGGCAGCATCCTCGGTCCTATCCTTTACACAGTATATACAGCAGACATTCCAACCCATTCTAACACCTTCATCTCCACGTATGCTGATGACACATGTGTGTTATCAGTTAATAACGACCCATACATTGCATCCCAATCCCTTCAATTACACCTATCAAGCCTCGAGGAATGGTGTCGGAATTGGAGAATTAAAATCAATCCCAGCAAGTCCCATCAAATTACCTTTACCCTTCGTCGAAAACCCATGACTTCCTGTCCTACTGTATTCTTTAATAGTACTCCACTTATCCCTGTTGAACAGATTCGCTATCTGGGACTCTACTTAGACAAGCGTCTTACTTGGAACCCTCACACAAGATTGAAAAGACAAGAAACAGCTAGACGTTTCCGACTACTTCAACACATACTGGATAAGCGCTCAAAGCTTCATATCAATTACAAAAGACTTATTTATGTGACTGTTATAAGGCCTATATGGACTTATGGAATTGAACTATGGGGCTCCACCAAACCATCGAATTCCTCTCGTATCCAATCCTTGCAATCCAAAATCCTTCGCAAAATCCTAAACGCTCCTTATTTTGTCACAAATAAAACCATCCATAATGACCTTAACGTTCCATATGTTACCGATTTAGCCCATTCCAGATACCTATCATTCCACAATAAACTTCAAACCCATCCAAACCCACTAGTTTCCATCCTTGCATCCAATTCCATCCCGGACAATCCTCCTAGGCGTCTGAAGAGAAGATGGCCTCGGGACCTTCTATTATAGAACTTTATTAGAGTGCTGCCAGTGGGTAGTATCTCTACATGTCCTATCATGTATTATTTTCTCTCGTAGCAATTGTACTAGATGTATGTATTACAGTTGTACAACTCAATAAAATAATAAAAAAAAAAAAAAAAAAAAAAAGATATATTTATTTCTTTAAATAATTAAATAACCATGTCTAAGTGATGTATGCAAAGACCGATTACGAACCAAAAACGTAGGTGTAAAAGAAAATTATATAGGCACTATATAGGTTGCAGTGGTATTTTCTTATGGGAAACAACGGTCATTTGACTGGAACTGAATGAACTAATGCGAGAGAGGCCGTATTGGGATCAACTGAGCCGTTAATGTTTAAATAGTTAAGCCGATAACGTGGTCGAAAGTCCTCAATTTCACAGAACTATACACTCTTTGGAGGGCGATGGACCCCCCAGGATTCAAAGAACACCACCACCTGGTGTTGGTGCTCTAGCCTCAAGAAGGAAATGCAACCGGGCGATTTCTGTGTACACAGAAAAATAGGCGTTTGCAATACACCTAAAAGTACGCTGCTGCATCTCATCACTAATTTGTTGCACGATATACGATTATAAGTAATTAATTCATGTATGTTTAACAGAAGTTTCTATCTCTTTATCTGTCTATTTCTCCATATATCTGTTTATTTAGCTATCTATATCTAAAAGGGGTTGTGGAGGTGTGGAGGAGATAAAGGAGTTCCAACACCTGACTGATGGTCATTGCCATTGCAGGTTCAAAAAAACTGAAAATTCGAAAAAAAATTCCTAAAGAAGCCCTAATCAAAATAAACAAAACAAAATAACAATAGCAGGTCTAATGTCCAAGGGTAGCTAGTTAGAATGGAAAACAACTATAGTTGCTCCACTAATTTAAAGATAAAAAAATAAGATCAAACGAAGAGGGCAAATGGCGAGTGAAGCAAGACAAGTTGTCGGGAAGGAACGTGGTTTCCGTATGTGCAGCCAGGTAGATAGGCGACTTCTGCGCAGGCCGTTGCCCTATATTTTCAGACTCAACCTTTCTAGTACGAAAACCCCGGTGAAGGGTTATACGGTATTACCAACTCTATTAAGCGCTCTGTAAATCCTACATTGTCTTTTAACGCATTAAATCATTTATCTGCAACAGCCGGATTTGAATCCAGAACTTTCAGCATAGCAAAACTAGCTTAGTACTCTACCAAAAACTGGCAGCTTGTACCATATGGTATCTCT